>CM065389.1:30772500-32085000 GCA_033060915.1 Euryodendron excelsum
TAAAGCTCTCTTGGGGTAGAAGTGGATATTCAACTTAGTCATGGTGGTAATAAATTCACGATGCTTCAAAAAAATAGTCAAATGGGTTTTTATAGGTTTAAAGGAAGTCTTGATAATGTTTTGAAATGGCTCCTTCGTGTCCCTTACCAAGGTTAAATTGATCACAACCCCCAAGATTAGAGGTGGTCACGGAGGCTCCCTTTGGCTATTGGATCTGAGGCATCCCCTAAGAGACATGTTGGATGGTTCTTGTAATCTAAGCTCATTAGCCTGAATGCAATCTTTAAGGGACTTACATGGAGGTATTTCCACACCACTACTCTCATGAATGCTCTCATTATCACTATGGGGAGCGTTATTACATCTCCCACAATTGGGAGGTGGTTGAGGAGGCTCCCGTAGGCCATTAGCTATAAGTTGGTTCCTCATAGACATGTTAGATGATGGATAGTGTGAGAATGTGCTACCAAACATAATGAAGTGCACAATGGAAGATGGATGCAATGAACAAACAATTGTAGTGCACCGTGCCTAAACACATTATACACAACAATGCTCAATAATTTTCTATCCAAAACTACAATCTCCACATAATAAATTTCACAAATTTAAGCAACAATCCAACCAAACCTCCAATCTCCATAAGATATATACCACCAATTTGCAATTAAACACAATCCCTAATTCTCCACTAGCAATCCTTCAATCAAATTATTAAAACAAAACAAAATCTATACAAATCAAACAAAATAAACCTAAAATAAAGAGAAAAAGAAAGAATGAAAATCTAACATGGTATCACACAAAAAATGGAACAGAGTTACCAATGGCCTAAATGGCCTAAACCGAAGATTCCTCCGTTATAGTAGATTGATGGAGATTCAATCCACCAATTACTCTTCAACCCAAAGCTAGTTAGTGCTCGCCTCGTGCCTTTGGTCCCCTGCAACGGCGCCAAAAACTTAATTCGCCCCCAAAGGTGCTCTATTTATTCGTAGTGCATGGTTGACGGTTGTAGTTTTATCCAGGAAGTCCGAAATTGTATTTCCTCAAGGACCAAGCCCAATATAGGCTATAGCACTCAACTCACACTAAGCTAACTCAGATTAAATGGAAATTATGTGAATTAAATCTAAATAAAAAAGAAAATAAAAGAGACTGAAAATCTTTTGGGTTTTGATGAGAGTTTTGAATTACTAAACTATTACAATGAAAATAAAAGTAATTAACAATTAGGCAATTAAATCAAAGCAAGTTGAAATTAAAGTCTCAGGATCAATCAATTTAACCAATTGTGTCTCTTGGAATTTCAAAGGAGATAATTTTATAACTCAAATCCTTCAACTACATCGTGAGTCTTAGATTCAAAAGTTTTAGCGATAAAAAACAAGTGTTCTTTATAAATTCAACTTCTAGAATAAATATGGTTGTTAGATTCAAGGACGAATACCATCGATTCGTGTAGCGCATATACTAAATATAGATTCATGCATAAACGTTACCAAATATAATTAATCATCCAAGTTTTCCATAATTTCTAGAATGAAGAAGACAAAGAATGATAAAAACTGAATATTGAACTTTGAAACCCAAAATCTCACCTCCTTTGTTCATCCAAGACCTTCAATCGGTCTTTACAATCGATCCCGAGATGGAAGAAGTTACCTACTCATTTCCATCTATGAAAAACTCGAAAATACTTGGATATAAACTGAATATTTCAATTTAATGTGAAGAAACACAAGAAATTTTGGATTGAATGCGAGGAAATGTAAAGAACTTGAATTGAAACTTGTATTTAAGTGATTACAATTATAAAAGAGCAATAACTACATAAACCTAAGCTATTCTAAGCTAAAAATCCATTTTTTGCCTCTTTTTCTTTTAATTGATTTGAGGCCCTTAGAGTCGGAATTTGGCGATGCTCATTAGACGCAAACATGTGTAACTTGGAGAGAGTTTTCTAACGGCATATCATTCATTCCTTTCCAATTTACGAGCAAGAACTTGCACGTTTTCCAAGATAAGGCCCCCGACAATGTTCCTCAACAAGTCATGTCTGCACACTGGCTCACTTCTTTGACTCCAAATCCACTCCTTTAGCTTTAAATACCTACAATAGGATTAAGGGAAAGGTTAAATACAATAAATGGCAAAGAAAGCATAATTAACCCTAAACCACGACTACCAAAGGGTCGTTTAGAGGCCATAAACTACACTTATGTAGTTTAATCACACATCTTCCTAAAGACGGTATGTCACACCCCCATCCCAATTAGACATCATTAATGTCACATTAGGTGAGATGTGAATGCACAGGTCACCGTACTTGAGAATGACACTTTAACACACACCCGAAAATGAACACAATGAAATATACACTAATGATATATATAAACAAGAACTGTCCTTACATACCATAATGGACATCAAAAGTAAACCATAAATCACTTATATCATTACAAACTTAGGTACATAATAAACTCTCATATCTTAAGCTACACGAGGCAAAATACAAATATAACTTGAATTCCAATGTCTTATACAAATATGACGAGAAACAGAAAGTAAAACAACAAGAGCTTTTCAAAGCCCAGAGACATAACATCCTGACACTGAGATGAATGCCATCGCAGCAGACCAAGACTACAGTGAACCAAATCGTCATCTCCATGTTACCTGTCAAAATAGTCTGTGTGGGTGTGAGCTAATTGTCAACGTGATCACGATAGATAATCAAACCCATAAATAATAAAATATATATAATCACAGGATCAACTATTAATAGATAATCCACCAATCAATGATGTATAATCATCCACAAAATACCAACTTTAACGATATGTAATCATTCTCTCATCACCATCAACAATATAATATGCTTCATGAAATGCAATATCTCTTGTGATACACCAAATGTGCGTGGGATTTAGATAGCGTTAGCTCAATATATCGATGGCTCGTTATCAAGGAATACGCACTATAGCACCCCTGGGCTAGTCCACCATGACTAAGCCTTTGGTTAGCCCACCATAGCTAATTCTCTCTAGCGCAATGCAAGACATACAATATGGATGGTATGTAATGCCACCTTATATATCAATAATCACCAATGTCTCTACATAACTCCTCATATGTATAAATACCAATTTCATCTCATATATGAACACTATTAACACCTCATATGAATTCACCGTCACCATATATATATAAAAAAAACAATCCATTTAATATGAATAAGAATATCTTATATTCCCGCCTGTCACTACACACACACCCGATGAAGTTATTCCTTAGTTAATGTTGAAGGCTCTTGACCTCCTTTAGCACCTAACACCAAAACCATGTTCGATTGGAGAAATATAATTTGCAATTTTTCAACAGTACACAATCATGATCCACACTCCTATAACATGAGATCTGTTATTCTAATGAGATATTAAAATATGATGTCATATTCCCTAATGCAATGCACTAGCTTAAAAATGTCAAAATCCACTAAGTCCTCTAATCTGACAAAACTGACACAGGCCTTATAGCATGGACACAAATTCATGAGATTATAAAAAAAATTTTCAAAACATGGGGAATACAAAATAGACATCTGAGAGAGTATCTAGACCAAATTTCACAATTTTTGAGCAAGCCTAAATATTTATTTGGTATTTTATAAAATAGGAAAGTGCTGTAGAAGTGAGAATTCAGCTGCAGATGGTCCATCTTTGAGCAGTTTTTAACATAGGTAAAAGATGTCACAATGATCTGAAATTTGGTATATCCTCTCACCCAATTTCTAATAGATACAACAAAAATTGCACAAAGTTTTGACTACTCTAACTTGGTTTAATGTTGTTGTCAAGGTAGGGGTCATAGATTAGGGTACCAGATTTCAGTAGTAATAGTCCAACTTCTAAAATTCACCATAATTAGAAAATACAATATTTTTGAGTGAAACAAAAGCTCAAATTACTTTATCACTCTAAATTCAAGTGCTGAAAGATGTATTTAGAAATAATAATTTTAGATAAACGAATTTGTCACAAAATAACAAACATAACACCTTCATCCCAAATTAAAAAATGATTCACGAAAATCTTAATCTTTCCTCTCCTCCTCCTCACTAACTCCCATGAAAAAGATGAGTTGCAAGCATACTAGAATCAACAAGAATAATATAGAACAAGATGAAACTCACCTTGTATCTTGAAAACAAGATGCAACAAGCCCTTCCCTAAGTTCTTCTTCTTCTTCTCCTTTTTTCTCCTCTTTTCTTTGTTCTTCCTCTTCCCTCTTTCTCTTCTCTTTTCTCTCTCTATATGGATGAGCCAGCCCTCCCCCCTTGACTTGACATACTTTTCTTTCTTTCGTCTCTCTTTCTTTCCTTCTTTTCTTTCCTATGTTTCCTTTATTTTTCTTTTTCTTTGTCTCCCCACTAGTTAAGTTCCCATTTATTCTCTCTCCTATTTTTTCTTTCTTTTCCATTCCTTTTCTTTTTCTTTGTCGCCCCACTAGCCTTGTCCCCCACTTATCTTCGCTCTTTATCTCTCCACCGAAATGAGGATTGGGCTGCCCAATCTCTCTCTCTCTCTCTCTATTTGTAAGTTGACACTCCAAATACACACTCAAGCATATGTCACCAATGACTCACCAACCAACTCACCAATTAATGCACCAATCAAATCACAACTGACTCACCAATTAACTCATCACTTGCCACATGCTACACACACATGTATCCACATAATTTTACATATCAATTGACCATGTAATAAATATAATTTAATTAATTATGGAATTATGATATTAGGGTCTCACACGGTAAGTTAGTATTTCAACCTCAATTTCAGTTCCAACTCCAGTTCAAACCAATCAAACTCAATTTGGCACGTCTTTCGATAAAGTTAATTCCTCTAACGGTAAGTTCATCCAGCACGACACATTTACTGAGAAAGTACAAAATCCCTCAGAACGATAAGTCCCTTCATACTTGTCAACTAGGACAAAACCCAAGTCCCCAAGATGATAGAGCAGTTCATTTCTAGCACCTGCTAGCCTACCAACGTAGAATGTTCGCTATTCGGTACATCTTTCGAGAAAGTTAATCCCTAAGACGGTAAGACCAAGCGGCAAATTCTCGAGATCAAGCAATCTCTGGAATGAAAGCACACTGTCAGAGTGACGGAAACACTCATAAACATCACAACCGTCAGAGTGACGGAAACATTCCTAAACAGGTCGACATCGGGAATGCCAACAAACCCTAATGTCATGAGACTGAACACGCCTCTTGGCCGAGACACATTTACCGGAGGATGAGATATCTTTGGAAACTAACTTGTCACACACCATCAAAGTGATGAAAACACTCAAAATCCAGGTCAACACCAATAACGACTAGCCCATTCCGAATGAAAAATGACCAAATTGCCCCTCGGGACCCATCGGCACGCTTCTTGAGAAAGTACTTAAGACCTCAGGATAGTGAGTCCACCCTTCCAAGATTGTCCCAGAGATAATATAGCATGTTCTAGTGCCTTCCAGTCACTTCCGGATTGATTCCAAAAGCATCCAGTCAAAATGACTATTTTGCCCCTAGGCTTCCAATTGCCTCCGGAAACCACACCGGCTTTAGGTATTAAATCGATTACCTTCCAATGATGCTTTTAATAGTATTTCAAACCTTTTAATACCTTTTTGGACCATCCCGAGTCCATTCCGGTAAATTCGATGTGAAATGACCGTTTTACCCTTAGTGGACAGGTCGCATTTTCCAACCACACCAACTCTAGGTATCAAATCGGAAATCCTTTGGAACACTTTTAATAGTGTTTTCAACCTTCAAGCCTTCTCATGGATCACTCCGGGTCGATACTAGTGCTCTTCTGGTTCAAATGACTGTTTTGCCCTTAGTGGGCGGTCACCCTTTTCAATTATTTTGACTCTAGTTATTAAGCTACCTTCGAGACATTCTTTTATAGGTTTTTGTCCATTCCCGGTCTAGTTTGGTTACTTGAGACCTTCCGGATCATTCCTAGACTTTCTGGAGTCAGTCCTAGTGAAGGTAGACTGAAAATTACATGTTAATCACTAGGACAGGTGCCCAAATCTTCTGCCTTACGTCACAAGGGTCAAAGATCTGTTTCTTGCAGCCTCAAAAGATTTTCCTAATGGGTTGTCGCCACTACAATAGGCGCCAGTCCCTGTTTTGCCTGTATATAAACATAGGCAACCCCCTGCGTATTCGCGGTCTATAAAATCACTCTAAAAACTCTGCCTTTCTAAAAACAGAGTTCAAATTCCCTCAAAACCCTAATCCCCTCAAACCCTAGCCTCCATACAATCAAACCCTAGCCTCCATACATTCAAATCCTTGCTTCTAAGCATTCATTGAAGGTCATGTCCAGCCCTTGGAAGCTTTTGAAGATCAACTCAAAGTTTAAGCAAAGTCCACCATCAAAGCATCGAAGCAAAGATAAGACAAGTTAGGGTTTCTAGTTAAATTATGTAATCCCTATCACACCTCGGTTTTTGCTACAGGTCCCCGTAGGGGGCCCAGGGGAAAAGGCTTGGTACTCTCTTTTAGAACTTGCCTTCCTAGAAGGGCGGGTGTGACGGGGTTTGAATTTTGAAATGGAATTGATTAGGGCTTTTTGAAGAGATCTTTGGAATCACCACCTAACATATTTCAAGATGTGCTAGGTCATCTATACTAAGTACCCGAGGGTTAAACTTAGGTTTTGAAAAATCTTTTTGAAAAACTTCCTCAACAAAGGGTTTTAGAAGGTAGGGTTGTTTGACAACCCTAAAAATGTTTGAAAGCCATTTTAAAAATTGACTCTTGTTTTGGTCTTTCAAACAGAAATTCTTAAGTTTGGGGGTTGGTTACGTGTAGGGAAGATGTCCTAAGAGTATCACCTTACCTCGCCCTTGCGGTACCTGCATATCTATTCACTCTTTACTCACCTAATTATGACTCACTGATTACCTATATTTAATGCTATCTACTTAGGAGACTTTTGAAAACAAAGTTTGAAAAAGAATTTGAAAGATGGAATTGAGTTTGAAAAATGGTTATAATCATACCCCAAGAAAGGTTGCCTACGTACTTTCTTAAAGAGGAACATGTTAGTCGTAGTTCGAACAAGAGTCTGATTAAAAGAGTTGGAATTTTGAAATGGGTTTCTATTTCTAAAAAATTTCAAATTTTAGAAAGTTTTCATTTCTAGAAAGCTTAAGCTTGAAAACGTTTCCTTTTCGGGAAAGTTTGACTTTGAGAGATTTCTTTTTCCGGAAGATTGGACTTTGAAAATGCTTCATTTTTAAGAAGATTTAATTTGATTTTTGAAATGTTTTCTTTTCAGGAAATATTCAATTTGATTTAAAATAATTGAATGATTTTATTTGATTTGAGAATTTTGAAAAGATTTTATTTCGTTTTTGGAAAAGGTTTGTTTCTTTTTTGAAAAACATTTGATTTGTTTCCTTTTAGAAAGATTTGAAGATTTTGGAAAGTTTGAAAAGATTTGAAAAGGTTTTATTTCCTTTTTGAAAAAATTTGTTCCCTTTTTGAAAAAGGTTTGATTGGTTTGAAAAAGGCAAGTTTGGATTTGTTTTCAAAATCAAAGGAGTTGATTTAGGGTTAAATTAGGAGGTTTTAAAATGGAATGATTTGATTGTTTTGGAAATAGGAGATTTTGTAGGAGATTCTAAAAATGGTATGATCTTGGTTTAAAAATGGAAGGTTTCTAAGTTGGCAATGTTGGGGACTACAGAATTTTTTACGACCTAGCTATAGTGTATACGCATACTACCAAAAATTCTGATTTGATTAGCATAGCTTAATCTATATGATTAGAATCATACCTTCGAGATCTCTCTGGTTTGATCCCGGATAACAAATACCAGCAATAAGCACGAAACAACTGCTCGAACTTAACCTTTGGACTTCTATTGTATTCCTCGTACACGCCTTGCTCTACAGAGAGTGGGCTCACTACTGCTAAGGTTTCCCTTCCTCACAAAAAAGTGTATCTCTCGATTATGAGCAAAAGTGTAACCCTAGCAGCTCTTAGAGTGCATATATATAGAGGCTACAACAGGGACCATAGGATTAGTATAACTAGGGTTTTTTTACGTAAATAAGGATTCCTAATCTAACCAGGATTAATCCTTATTTACGTAAATTATAATTTATACCACTAATGAATTATAATTGCACTCCCTGTTATACTAGTAATTATATTTTGAGCTCCATATTATTAAATGCTTATTTATCTCCCTAAGTTAAGATTACAGATACTCGTCTATTAAATTAAATTATTGACAGTTAAATTTAATAGACTTATTTAATTTCTTGAGACATTCCACTTAACTTATTTGATATGTTGGATTCATAATCCACCTGCAAGGTTTGACATAATCAAAACTTATAAGCTTCCTCAAAGGAATATCATCAATCCTTATACCGGGACATGAATTCTATCAATAATTAATATTTACCATACATGTAATGCTATTGTCCAACTCACTGATTTTATTGACCTACAAAGAATCTCACTGTTCTGCGAGTCAAAACAATAAACACTACATGCACGTGTCTATTTATTATATTAGAATTAAGAGCATAAGCACTCATAATCATCATGAGGTATTAATTGATTTATGTAGTTAGTAGAAAAATAATTACCTCAACACGGTTCTATTCAATACACACAAAGTGTACTAGTGCAAAGAGTTGGAACTATACCGTTTCCCATAGTCAAGACAAACCTATTAAAACATTGTACTACAGTCCTACTGATGGTGTGTCCATTTCCATCTAAGACTGTGAACGATACGCTTATATTTCATAAGAACCGATGATCTGATCTTCTGTGTGTAAGCCGTATTCTACACACCAAATCATCTACTATATAGAATAAGAGACACACATGCATAATTATTAAATAAATAGCGTAATGCAAACATTGCTCATACAGATTTTCATCAAAATGGAATAACTAATTTATTAATAAACACTAAAGCCATTACATAAAGCATGTCTTTTAGTATAAATTCCCAACAGGCAAAAGCAAGATTTTCTTAGGATTGAACTTCTAGGGTTTGACAAATGCCAATTTTGTAAATGGTTCGAAAACCAAGTCTTTTGAAAACATGTTTTAGGATCTGAAACCCTAACTTGGATTTTAGATATCTAAAAGAATGTCGCACTTTGTCAAAAGCCATTCAAGCCATTAGAAGGCAAGAATTACTTTAGGCTCGTGACTTGAAAAACAACAGAGGCACGAGGCCAAAAATGTAGACCTTTTCTGGTCATTTTGAATGTCACATATTTCTTGAAACAACTCTAATCATGAAAAGACTAGGATCATTTTGGGATCATGTTTTTGAAAGAAACAAATATAGGCTAACGGGAGCCATTTCAAATGTCACACTTTTCTAGGAATACCCTAACCATAAAAAGGGTTAGAGTCAACCTAGAATTGTGATTTTTAGAAAATAACTTTGAAAATGATTTATAGAGATAGAAATGACAAGAATGCAAATGCAAGTTGACAATAGTAATGGTATGAATCATACAAGGCTAGGTATCACCACATAGCAAGAGGGCCCTAGGGCCATGCTGTGAAGCAAGTGAAAACTGAGAAGAGAGTCCCGATCGGTAGTCTCCCCTCGACCTACTCTCGATATGGACTTTGAGGTTCTTGAATGTTTTGTATGTACCTATGTAAGCACCCTATTTTCGCCCGCTCGGCAATCTCTAGTCTGTCCGGACTCATATGAAACCGACACAGACAAATTCAAGTCAAAACTAGTCTTCGAGTCTCAATCTAGTCAATCAATCGCTTAGCGGACCCGCCAGGCCTAATAAAGGCAAAATGACCAAAATGCCCTTGAAGCATTGATTGGTCCAATTTCAATGGGCATGTCTCCCTGAAGATAATAAGTCCCTATTTCAATCTCATATCCAATTTCAAATTCAATTCCAATCCAGATCAAATTCGGCATGCCTTTCGAGAAAGTTGATCTCTCAAGCGGTAAGACCATCCAGTCCGGCACATTTTTTGAGAAAACTTTTAGAACGATAAGTCCCTTCAAACCCGTCAACCTGGACAGACCTCAAATCCTCAGGATGGTAGAATGACCCACCTTTGGCGCCTGCTAGCCCGCCAATGAAGAATGTCCGTTACCCGGTGCATCTTTCGAGAAAGTTGATCCCTAAGACAATAAGTCCACATAGTAGCTTCCCGAGATCAGGGAGTCTCCAGAATGAATGCCCACCATCAGAGTGGAGGAAACACTCGCAAATATCGCAACTGTCAGAGTGGTGGAAGCATTCCTAAACAGGTCAACATCGGGAATTGCCAACAAACCCCCTATGTCACGGTACCGAATTCACCTCTTGGTTGTGGCACGTTTACCAAAGGACAAGATACCTTTGGAAACCAACTCATCACAGACTGTCAAAGTGACGAAAACACTCAAAACCCAGGTCAACACCAGTGCCTGCTAGTCCACTCCGGTTAAAAATGACCAAACTGCACATTGGGCCTTTTTTGACATGCTTCTCAAGAAAGTACCTAAGTCTTTAGAGCGATAAGTCCATCATTCCCAGATCATCCCAAAGATGATCCAGAATGTTCAAATGCCTTCTAGTCAATTTCAGACCAATTTTGAGACCATCCGGTTAAAATAACCATTTTGCTCTTAAGCATCCGAGCGCTTCCGAGAACCACACCGGCTCTTGGTATCAAACCACTTACCTTCCGAGGATACTTTTAATAGAATTCTCAATCTTTTAGTACCTTTCTGGAACATTCTGAGTCCATTTCGACAAACCCGATAAAAAATAACCATTTTGCCCCTGGTAGGTCGGTCGCTTTTTTTAACTACCTGGCTCTGGGTATCAAACCGACAACTCCCTAGAATACTCTAGATAGTGTTTCCAACCTTCAAGTTCTCTCATCAGTCATTCCAAGTCCATTCTAGTGGTTTTTCGATCTAGTTGACCGCTTTGCCCCTAATGGCTTGACCGACCACTTCAGCAATCTTGACATTGTTTTTCAAGTCCGCTACCCCTAGGACACTATTTCAAGGGTATCTATCCACTTTCTTCCTTTCGGACCATTCCCAGCCTCCCGAAACATTCCCTGACCTCCCGGAATCACTCATAATGGAGCGAAGCCAAAAATTACATGGTAGTCACTAATATAGGTGCCCAAATCTTTTGCCTTGTGTATCAAGGGTCGAAAGATATGTTGCTTGCCACCCTCAAAACTTTCCTAAGTGGCTGGCGCCACTAGCAGTAGTGCCAAGCCAAAAATTGGCATGGCGCCACTCCTAGTAGTGCTAGAAGGAATTTTACCCTAGCGCCACTGCAACAAGCACCAGGCTAGTCCTGTGTCTATGAATACAGAGCCTCCCCCTGCATGAAAAGGGTCCGCAAACTCAGTGCAAAAACTCTGCTTTTTAAATTACAAAGCTCATAGTCTCTCAAAACCCTGGCCTCTCTAGTCTCTCTGAACCCTAGCCTTCATACACTTAACCCTAACACCTATACACACTACATACACTTATACACAAACCTCCAAAGCCTCCATTGAACAATCAAAGTGCTATAACTTGGAAGCACTCAAGGATTAAGCAAAGCAAAACAAAGCAAATAAAGCAAGCAAAACAAGAAGAAAACAAGTAGGCTTTCCCTTTATGTTTAGGTACTCATCCCCCCCCCCCCCCCCCCCCCCCCTTGTTCTTCTTCCTAACCCACTTGGGTTTTCTTTTATTTTAATCCCCTATCTTCTACCCCCCTTTCTTGCATGCTTGAAATAAGGGACTCCTCGATTTATGTGTAGGAAGGACTGTTGAAAGTCATCATGTTGGAGGCTTTCTTCTAGTTCAACCTTAGACCATGTGGATTCGGCCATCTTGATTATGTGGTGAAGCCAACCTTGTATGTTGACGACCTTGCATTATGCATGTCATATCCATACATCCCATCAATATCTATTTTCAAAGGGGTTTTCAAAACTTGCATCAAAACCATCTTTCAAACTTGCATTCAAAATCTCTTTGTCAAAATCTTGTTTTCAAAATCACAATCTTAAAGTGATTCTAGCCATTCCATGATTAGGGTTATTTAAGAAAGTGTTACATTCATTGTGACCAACGAGGTCTATATTTTGGGTGTAAACCCTAAATTGCTTTTCATTAAAACCACCATCTTAGAATGATTCTAGCTATTTCATGGTTATGGTTATTTTAGGAAAGTGTAATATTCAATGAGATCATATTGGTCTATATTTCAACTCCATATTGTTTTCAAAACCACCAACTTAGAATGGTTCTAATCTCTTAATGGTTAGAATTGTTTCAGGAAAGTAAGACATTCAAAAGATCTTAAAAGTCCATGTTCAAACTCCTTTCTAAATTGTTTCTTAAATTACTTTTCAAAAACTCTCTTCAAGCCCCTTTCCAAAATTGCTTTTCAAAAATAGTTTCTAAAAACTCTCTTCAAAAGTTTACTTTCTATAAATTCTTTTTAAACTTCCTTCAAAAAACTTTCTCTGTAAAAACTCTCTTCAAGTTTCCTTCCTAGAAACTTTCTTCAAAAGGTCTTCTTTCCAAAATCTTTTTTTCTTGGAGTCCAAGTCAAGCCCTAGATTCTATGATTAGGAAACCCTAATTCTCTTTCTTAAAATCGTGACTTCTTATTTTGCCTCAAATCATAGGTTTTCAAAACCTCTATTTTTTACATCAAATCATAGGTTTCCTAAATCCCTTTTTCTACATCAAAATCATTAGTTTTCCAAATCTAAGATTTTTAAAATTCAACCCTTCCAATACCATGTCAAATCCAATCTTTCAAATTAGGAAACTAGATTAAATCTTCCCGTTTAGGAAACTAAATAAAATCCTTTAATTTTAGAAATCATATCAAATCATTTATTTTTGAAAATAAAATCAAATCTTCTTAATTGAAAAATTTCCTAATTCCAACCTTTCTAAATTTCAAAACTTTCTAAATTAAAAACATTCCTAAGTTCAAACTTTTTAAATTCAAAGCTATCCTAAATTGAAATCTTCCCAAAACCAACTCTTTCATAATTTGAAGACTATCCTAAAATGGAACTTTCCTATTTTTAAACATTCCTAATTTAAAGCTTTCCAAAGTCCAACCTTTCCTAAACCTTAACTTTCCAAATCATTCCAAATCAAGTGTTTTCAAATCAAATCAAATCTCTTTTCCAGATATCCTTAAATCCAACTTTCCTAGTTCGAACCTTTCCTAATTCGACCTTTTCCTAAATCCAACTTTCTAAAATCCAACTTTTCAAATCTAAATCAAATCCTTTCCAATTCAAGTATATGTTCGAATCTTAGGTAACCTAAACCCGAGGAGGCCTAAACACTAGTTCAACCCTAACCCTTAAGTTAGGAAGCTTCAACTCCTTTCTAAACCAAAGTGGTTTTCCAATTTCAAACTTTAAAATGTTTTCAAAACTCAACTCTATCTTTCCAAATCAAGTTCAAGTTTTCTTTCAAAGTTCAAACCCTTTTTTAAGTCTAAGTTCAATTTCAAATCAAATCTCGATTTTCAAATCAAACTCTTTTCTAATCAAACCTTTTCAAATCAAACTTTTCAAAAATCTCAAAGTGTTTATTTTCAATCGAACTCTTGTCCAAACTACGACCGACCTGATTCCTAAAAAGCGATACGTAGGCAACTCTCATAGGTGGGGTCATAACCTTTTTCAAGTTTTTAATTCCACATTCTTTTTCAAATCTCTAATCTATTTCAAGTTTCTAATTCTACAACCTATTTTCAAATCTTCAATTCCATAATCCAATTTCAGTTTCTAAAACCTTCTTTTAAATTTCAAATCAAGTCTTTTCAAATCTATTTTCAAAATCAAATCTTCTTGTCAAGTCTATTTTCAAATCAAGTTTTATTCTCTCATTTGCATATCATGCATCATGTCAAGCTTCTCGTTAAAAGTTCTTTTCTAAAGTGGATAGTATTAGACATTTATTAATTAAAGATTCCGAAGGAGTGAACTTAGGGTGAATAGACATATAGGTACTGCAAGGGCGGGGTAGGGTGATGGCTTAATGCGTCTTCCTTACACGTAACCAACCTCGGAACCTAGATCACTGTTTTCAAAGATCAAAATGGAGTTATTTTAAAAAAAGGGCTTAAATCTTTTCAAAGGTTGCCAAATAACCTATTTTCTTAAAAACCTTTTCTTGAGGAAGTTTTCAAAACCTTTTCAAAAAATCGTCAGTTTAATCTTCGAATTGCACTAAGGTTTAGATGACCTAACTCACCTTAATCAAGTTAGGTGGCGACTCCAAACCTTTTTCCAAAAATTCTTAATCGAATCAATTTCAAAATTCAAATCTAGTCGCACTCGTTCTTCTAGGAGAATGATTTCTAATGAGAGAGCACTATTTTTTTTTTTTTCCACTTGTGGGTATTTTCTTCAAGTGCAAAAACTTGGGGCGCGACAGCTAGCGACTCCACTGGGACATTTAGAGGGTTAGGCCATTGTCATGTCTCTTCACCCTCCCTCATCTAGAGTCTTTAATTAATTTGTCCAATTCTATCCATTTCAAACTTTCAAAATCAAACTTGTCAAAGTTGTTTTCAAAAACATGCATGCATTTAATTATATTCAATTATTCAATCTTGCATTAAGTGTATCATTCAAGTACTGACTTTTTACATATTTATTTTTGTAGGTGGACCTTTGTTCATATTTTGTTTCATGTTATATTAACTGCCACGTATGTCGTGAATGTATGGAATAGATAGGATGGATGGGAGTTATTGGGCCCATTCCTCTACTTTTCAAAATTTCACACACGCACACACACACACACACACACACACACACACACACACACACACTGCATTATGCATAAGCATTTGCTTACTTGCATTCTTTACTTGATTATGTCCCTTCTAGTTATAAGAGGGAACATCATATTGGTTGTGGGCAAGATCCTATGTCTGTTTCTTCACCTACAGCCTCTTAATTGTTCCCTTGCTCACATCACCAACCGATAATGGCACCACCACGGGGAGTGGGCCTAGGTTTGAAGATTTGGGAACCGAGCCTTCTTAGGAAGCATTAGTAAACTCTCAACCTCATGCTCATCTAGACACTATGCATTGCCAAACCTCTGCCAGATTTAAGACACGCACATTGATTTCAAAACAATTGAGGAAAGGGTGACTGCTTTACTTTTATTGCGCCCAGATTTTTCGCACTCAAGGAATACACACACAAGCGGGAAAAACACTGTACTCTCTCGTTAGAACTCACCCTCCTAGAAGAATGAGTGCGACTATGTTTGAATTGAAAATAGATTTGAATTAAGGGCTTTTGAAAACAATTTGGAGTCGCCACCTAACTTGATTAAGGTGAGTTAGGTCACCTAAAAACTAAGCATAATTCGAAGACTATACTTAGGGTTTTTGAAAAATGATTTTGGAAAACATCCTCAAGAGAGGGTTTTTAAGAAAACGGGTTGTTTAGCAACCTTTGGAAAATATTTAAGCCCTTTTTTGAAAATAACTTCATTTTGGTCTTTGAAAACAGTGATTCTAGGTTCGGAGGTTGGTCACGTGTAGAGAAGACGCACTAAGCCATCACCCAACCCCGCCCTTGCGGTACTTACATATTTATTTACCCTAGATTCACCTATGAGAGTTTTCAACTAACAAATGTTCAATCCTATTCACTTTAGAAAAAGAATGTTTAAAGAGAAACTAGCATGATACAAGATGTGCCAATGCAAGAAAAGAGAGTTAGAAAATAAATTTGGAAATGCATGTGAAAAGAAATTGATTTGATTTAAAGAGATTTGAAAAGATAGATTTGAACTTGGAATGGAAACGAGATTTGAAAAGGGTTATGGAATTGGAAACTTGAAAAATGTTGTGAAAATAGAAACTTGAAAACGGTTGTGACCGCACCTATGAAGGTTGCCTACGTATCCTTTTGGAGGAATCAAGTCAGTCGTAGTTCGGACAAGAGTCCGATAGAAAATAGAAGATATGATTGGAAGAAAGAGATTGAATTGGAATTTGGATTGGAAGATCGAGAGATTGAACTTTGATTGGAAGATTTGAAAAGATTTGATTTTGGAAAGCTTGGTTTTAGGAAACCTCGACTTAAGAAAGACTTGAGACTAAGAAAGATTGGAATCGAATGTTGGACTTAGAAGATTGGAATTTAGGAAAGGTTAGAATTAGGAAAGTTTCAATTTAGGAAAGTTTCAAAACAGTAAAGTGTCATTTTTGGAAAGTTTCATTTTAGGAAAGTTTTCGAATTAGGAAAGTGTCCGAATTAGGAAAGTGTTGGATTAGGAAAGTTTTGAAATAGGGAAGTTTTGAAATAAGAAACATTTCATTTAAAGAAAGTTTTGAAATTGGAAAGTTTTGAATTTGGAATGTTTTGAAATAGGGAAGTTTTGAAAGTTGGAAAGTTTAGAATTTAGAAAGTTTTAGATTTGAAAATATTTGAAGTTTAGGGAAGTTTAGAAAAGTTAGAAAGGTTCAAAGTTCGAGTTTTTAGAAAATCTTAAGATTAGGAAAGGTTTTGAGTTTAAGAAGGGTTTGAAAATTTTGATTTGAAAAGGGATGGAATTAAGAAAGATTTAGAAGTTTAAAGTTTAAAAATTTAGGAAATATTTTTATGTTCAAGTTTTGGCAACTTAAGATTTAGGAAAGTAGAAGATTAGGAAGGAGTTCAATTAGGAAAGATTGAGATTCCTATTTCCTAAAACAAGGGATTAGATTTTGTTTCTAAAAGAGGTGTTTTGATTTTGTTTCCAAAAACGGAGGATTGGATCTAGTTTCCTAAAGGGAAGATTAGATTTGGCTTCCTAAAGGGGAGATTGGATTTGACATGGATTCGAAATGGAAGTTCTAGAAACCGTAGATTTTGGAGACTATAGTTTTGGCATAGAAAATAGGTTTTGGAAATATATATAGTTTTGATGTAGAAAACAAGAGGTTTTGGAAATGTGTACAGTTTTGATGTAGAAAATAAGAGGTTTTGGAAACCTAGGTTTTGAGGCCAAAATAAGGGATTGGAAATTATGTTTTTGGGAAGGAAAATTAGGGTTTCCTAATTGTCGGCTCTAAGGTTTAACTTGGACACCAAGAAAAGGGATTTTTGGAAAGTGAGTTTTTTGGAAAGAGGAATTTTTGGAAAGAAAATCCTAGAGAGGAGTTTTGAAAAAGAGATTTTTGGGAAGAGATGTTTAGGAAGGAAACGTAAGGAACGTTTTTGGAGAGTGAACTTTGAAGAAAACATTTTTGGAAGGAAGCTTGTAGGAAAGACATTTTTGGAAATAGATTGTTGAAAAGGAGTTTGGAGGGAGTTTTCTAAGAAAGAACCCTAGGGAGTGTTTTTAGGAAAAGAATTTTGAAGAGAGTGTTTTGGAAAGGAGTTAAAAAAAGAAGTTTTGAAAAATAGATTTTTAGAGGGAGTTTTTGGACAACAATTTTGGAAACAGATTTGTAAAAGGAGATTGGAGAATGTTTTTAGGAAGTATGTTGAAAGAGAGGTTTTTAGAAGGAGGGATTTGAAAAGAGAGTTTTTGGGAAAGTATGAAAATGTCTCACTTTCCTAAAGCGATTCTAACCATAAGAAGGCTAGAACCACTTTAAGAAAGTGGTTTTGAAAATAACAAGGATTTGAAAATATGGACCATATTGGCCATTTTAAATGTAACACTTTCCTAAAGCAACCCTAGCCATGGAAAGGCTAGAATCACCCTAGGATTGTGATTTTGAAAACAAGTTTTGAAAAAGAAGACTTTGATGCAAGCTTTTGAAAATGGATTTTGGAAGAATGCAAGATTATGATATGCACAATTCAAAGAGGGTCGTGAACATACAAGGTTAAAGGCTTCACCACATAATCAAGAGAGACCGAACCCACGTGGTCTCCGGTTAGACTAAAAGAAAGCCCCCGACATGGTGACTCTCCAAAAGCCTAATCCTACACATGGACCGGGAACTCCCTTATTTCAAGCATGCAAGAAGGGGGAGAAGAAGATGGGGGATTAAAATAGAAGAAAACCCAAGTGGGTTAGGAGAGAGAAGAGAGAGGGGGAAGTGCAAAAACGTAAATAAGAAGCCTACCTTGTGTCTTCTTTATTTTGCTTAGCTTTGCGCGCTTTGCTTTGCTTATCTTGCTTCGGTTTTCGTCTTGCTCTTCGTCTTGATCTTCAAGTGTTTGCTTCAATCTTCAAGAGCTTCAAGTTGCAGCACTTCAAGTCTTCAATGGAGGCTTTGGAGGCTAGTATATGAGTATATGAGAGTGTATGAGTGTATAGGAGGCTAGGGTATGTGTATGGAGGCTAGAGTTTGGAAACCTAAAGGACACTAGGGTTTTTAGAAGGCTACGAGCTCTGTATATTGAAAAGTAGGGTTTTTAGACTGAGTTTGCGGACCTTTGTCACGCTGGAGGAGGCTTTGTATTTATAAAGGAAGGAATGACTTGGCGCCTGTTGCAGTGGCGCCAGGCCAAAATTGCTCTTGGCGCCACTAGAAGTGGCTCCAGCCAGTTAGGAAAGTTTTAAGGTCGGCAAGCAATGTATCTTTGACAGATTTGGGTGCCTGTACTAATGACTACCATGCAATTTTTAGCCTAGCTTCACTAGGAGTGACTCTGAAAAGGCCGAGAAGGACTTAAGGGACTGGGAATGGCCCGAAAAGCTGGAAAAGGATAGGAACACTTAAAATAGTGTCCTAGAGGTAGTGTAGTTGAACAAGGATGACAGGATTTGTTGGAAGGGTTGACCGGGCCATCAGGGGCAAAACGGTCAGTCTAGGCCGGGAAGCTACCGGGACAGACTCGGAATGTCCCGGAAAAAGACTTGAGACTTGGAAACATTATTTAGAATGTTCCCAAGAGGCTACCGGTTTGACATCCAAATCCGGTGTGGTCAGAAAAGGCGATTGGCCCACCAGGGGCAAAATGGTTATTTTGCACCGGGTTTGCCAGAACTGACTCGAAATGATTTGGAATGAGAATAAAAGATTGAGAACACTATAAGAAGCATTCTCGGGGGATTACCGGTTTGATACCCAGAGCCGGTGTGGTTGGAAAAGACGACCGGTCCACTAGGGGCAAAATGGTCATTTCGGACCGGGTTTGCCAGAACTGACTCGGAGTAATCCGAAAAGAGAATAGAAGGCTGAGAACACTATAAGAAGGATTCTTGGAAGATTACCGGTTTGATACCCAGAGCCGGTGTGGTCCCTGGGCCATTCGGTTGCCTAGGGGCAAAATGGTCATCTTAACCAAAAAGTCTTGGGATTGGCCCGAAACTAACTAGAAGGCACCTAATCATGCCGGATTGACTTTAAGACAATCTTAGAAGGATGGACTTACCATTATGAGGACTCAAGTGTGTTCTCAAGAAACATGTCAGAAAAGGCCCTAGGGGCAGTTTGGTCATTTTTCACCGAAGTGAGCTAGCAGGCACCGGTGTTGACTTGGGTTTTGAGTGTTTCTGCCACTCTGACGGCGGTCGCGTGATACAGGAGTTTTTTGACAATTCCTTATATCGACCTGCTTGTGAGTATTTTTGCTACTCTAACGGTTGCAATGTTTGTGAGTATTTTCGCTACTTTGACGGTTCGCGATCATTCCCGAGACTACCTGATCTCGAAAAGTTGCTAAAAGGACTTAGCGCTTGAGAAGTCAACTTTCTCGAAAGGCATGCTTGAAACGGACATTTCTGCATTGGTGGGCTAGTAGGTGCCAAAGGTGGACCATTCTACCATCTATGAGACTTGGGGTCTCGTCCCGATCGACAGGTTAAAAGGGGACTTACCGTCTTCGAAATGACGCGCCTGATGAAATAGATTTACCGTCTCGAGGAATCAACTGTCTCGAGAGAGGGATTGGAATTGGAGTTGGAAAAGGGGACTTACCGTCTTCGGAAAGACGCGCCTGATTTGGAATTGGAAAGGGGGCTTACCATCTTCGGAAAGACGCATCTGTTGGAAATGGAAAGGGGGCTTACCGTCTTCAGAAAGACGTGCCTGATAGAGTTGGAAAGGGGATTTACCGTCTTCTGAAAGACGTGCCTGAAAGAGTTGGAAAGGGGACTTACCGTGTTCGGAAAGACGTGCTTGGGACAAAATTGGACGAAACAATGCCCTTAAGGGCATTTTGGTCATTTTGCCTCTATTTGGGCCTAGTGGGCCCGCAAAGCGATGGATAGACGGGATTAGACTTAGAGAGTTGACTTCAGTTGGAATACATCCATATTGACTTGAGTACAAGTCTGAACGGACCGTAGACTGCCGGGCGGTCAAAAATCGGGTGCTTATAACTTTTTTTTAAGCCTGTTTATTCTTGTTGTTATAATGCTTATATTCCTGCTTTTATAATTCCTGTATAACTACTCATGCATCCATGTTTACTTTACAATTGCATTCTCTTTCTCTACTCTATGCATCCATGTTAATGCATTCAATATCCTCTGTCAAGAGAAGAGTTCAAAGTAACTTAAGTCACTGCATTTTTCTGCATATGATCAACCCAAAGAGAGTGACACCAAGTTCGCTCTCCTTTGCAATTAACCTACTAAAATACTAAGGGTTCCCATGTAACCCTAAGGACTCATAGCATGCATTTCAAGTCATTCAATAAGAGGGGCCCCAATTCCTCTATGCTCACGGAGATAGGGTTGCCAAGAAGACAAGGGGCGATCAAACAACAAGGTCTCTCCATGACCTACTTGACATCAAATATAAAGAAATCAAATCTGAAGACTCAAGAGTAGTTTAGGATCTCAAATGTAAAAGTAGATAGGTGGAAGTCCCAAGGAGTGTTCCCTCTCCCCCCTATTAAAATATATTTCTATTTTATTGTACTTAAACTCAAAAGTTCAATGTACCTCTTTATTTTTCATGGATGAATAAATGAATGAATGAATGTATGTTCACAATTGTCGCGCCCAGATTTTTTGCACTAGAGGAATACACACACAAGCGGGAAAAATACTGTACTCTCTCGTTAGAACTCACCCTCCTAGAAGAATGAGTGCAACTAGGTTTGAATTGAAAATAGATTTGAATAAAGGACTTTTGAAAAAAATTCGGAGTCGCCACCTAATTTGATTAAGGTGAGTTAGGTCACCTAAAAACTAAGCATAATCCGAAGACTACACTTAGGGTTTTAGAAAACGATTTTAAAAATTCTACCTCAAGAGAGGGTTTTTAAGAAAACAGATTGTTTGGCAACCTTTGGAAAATATTTAAGCCCTTTTTGAAAATAAACTCCATTTTGTCTATCGAAAACAGTGATCCAAGGTTTGGAGGTTAGTTACGTGTAGGGAAGACGCACTAAGCCATCACCCTACCGCGCCCTTGCGGTACCTACATGTCTATTTACCCTAGATTCACCTATGAGAGTCTTCAACTAACAAATGTTCAATCCTATCCACTTTAGAAAAAGAATGTTTAAAAACTATCATGATGCATAATATGTAAGTGCAAGAAAAGAAAGTTGAAAAATTGATTTGAAAGAAATTTGAAAAGATAAATTTGAAATTGGAAAGTTTTAGAAATTGAAAATAGAGATTTGGAAATAGAAATTTCGAATTGGAAGTTTGAAATAGATTATGGAGTTGGATATTTGAAAAAGGTTGTGGAATTGGAAATTTGAAAAAGGTTGTGACCACACCCATGAGGTTTGCCTACGTATCCTTTTGGAGGAATCAGGTCAGTCGTAGTTCAGACAAGAGTCCGATAGAAAATAGAAGGTATGATTGGAAGAAAGAGATTTTGATTAGAAGATTTGAAAAGATTTGATTTTGGAAAGCTTGGTTTTAGAAAACCTAGGCTTAGGAAAGAAAGGTTTTAGGAAGGACTTGAGATTCAGAAAGATTCGACTCAAATGTTGGACTTAGAAGATTAGGAAAGTTGAAATTAGGAAAGGTTCGAATTAGGAAAGTTTTGTTTTAGGAAAGTTTCATTTTAGGAAAGTTTTGAATTAGGAAAGTTTCGAATAAGGAAAGTTTTGAATTAGGAAAGTTTTGATATAAGAAAGGTTTCGTTTTAGGAAAAAGGAATGTTTTTGAAATAGGAAAAATTTGAAAGTTAGAAAGTTCAAAATTTAGAAAGTTTTAGATTTGGAAAGATTTGAAGTTTAGAAAGTTTGAAAGTTTAGAAAGATTTGAAAAGTTAGATTTGGAGAGTTAAGATTTGGAAAGGGATGGAACTAGGAAATGATTGAATTAGGAAAGATTTGGAAACTTAAAGTTTAAGGAAAGATCTAAAAGTTTAGGTTTAGGAAACTTATGGTTTAGGAAGGTAGGAGATTAAGAAGGAGTGGATTAGGAAAGGTTTAGACTAGGAAGGATTGAGATTCCTATTTTCTAAAACGCAGGATTAGATTATGTTTCTAAAAGATGTGTTTTGATTTTCTTTCCAAAAACAGAGGATGGGATCTAGTTTCCTAAATGGGGAGATTGGATTTGGTTTCCTAAAGGGAGGATTAGAATTGACATGGATTTGGAAAGGGAAGTTTTAGAAACCCTAGATTCGAAAAGCTATAGTTTTGATGTAGAAAATGGGTTTTGGAAATACATATATATATATATATATATATATAATTTTGATGTAGAAAACAAGAAGTTTTGGAAACCTAGGTTTTGAGGCCAAAATAAGAGATTGGAAATCATGCTCTTAGGAATGAAAATTAGGGTTTCCTAATTGTTGGCTCTAGGGCTTGACTTGGGCTCTAAGAAAAAAGATTTTGGAAAGTGATTTTTTTGGAAAGGGAGATTTTTTGAAGGAAATCCTAGAGAGGAGTTTCTAGAAGGAAGATTTTAGAAGGAGCTTTTAGAGAGGAGTTTTTGGAAAGTGAATTTTGAAAAGAGAGAGTTTTTGGAAGGGGATTTTTGGAAGGAAAGAGTTTTTAGGAAAGAGATTTAGGGAGAGAGTTTCCTAAGAAGGAAACCTAGGGAGTGTTTTTAGGAAAGGAATTTTGAAGAGAGCATTTGGAAAGGAGTTTAAAAAGAAGTTTTGAAAATAGATTTTTGGAGGGAGTTTTTAGAAAATAATTTTGGAAAGGAGATTGGGGAGAGTTGTTGGAAAAGAGGTTTTTAGAAAGAGAGATTTGAAAAGAGAGTTTTTAGAAAGCTTATAAAAATATCCTACTTTCCTAAAGCGATTATAACTATAAGAAGGTTAGAACCACTTTAGGATAGTGGTTTTGAAAACAATGATTTTGAAAATATAGACCATATTGGTCACTTTAAATGTAATACTTTCCCAAAGCAACCCTAACCATAAAAAGGCTAGAATCACCTTAGGATTGTGATTTTGAAAACAAGTTTTGAAAAAAAAAGTTTTCATACAAGTTTAATGCAAGTTTTGAAAACGAGTTTGAAAATGAATTTTGGAAGAATGCAAGATCATGATATGAACAATGCAAAGAGGGCTGTGAACATACAAGGTTAAAGGCTTCACCACATAATCAAGAGGCCGAAGCCACGTGGTCTTCGGTTAGACTAAAAGAAAGCCCCCGACACGGTGACTCTCAAATAGCCTAACCCTACACATGGACCGGGAAGTCCCTTATTTCAAGCATGCAAAGAAAGGGGGGAAGAAGATGGGGGATTAAAATAGAAGAAAACCCTAGTGGGTTAGGAGAGAAAAGAGAGGGGGAAGATGTGTAAACTTAAAGAGAAAGCCTACCTTGTGTCTTCTTTATTTTGCTTAGCTTTGTGCGCTTTGTTTTGCTTACTTTGCTTCGGTCTTCGCTTTAATCTTCAAGAGTTTGTCTTCGATCTTCAAAGCTTCGTAGTTGCAGCAATCCAAGCCTTCAATGGAGTGTTTGAGGCTAGTGTATGAGTATATGAGAGTGTATGAGTGTATAAGAGGCTAGGGTTTGAAAAACCTAAAGGAGGCTAGGGTTTTGCGAGGCTACAAGCTCTGTATATCAAAGAGTAGGGTTTTTAGACTAAGTTTGCGGACCTCTTTCACGCTGGAGGAGGTTTTGTATTTATAGACAAGGGAATGACCTGGTGTCTGTTGCAGTGGCGCTAGGCTAAAAATGCTTCTGGTGCGACTAGGAGTGGCGCCAGCCACTTAAGAAAGTTTTAAGGTCGGCAAGCAACGTATCTTGAGTATATTTGGGTGCTTGTACTAGTGACTACCATGCAATTTTTAGCCTGGCTTCACTAGGAGTGACTCCAGAAGGTCCGGGAAGGTTTCAAGGGACCGAGAATGGCCCGGAAGGTCGAAAAAGGACAAGAACACTTAAAATAGTGTCTCGGAGATAGTAGACTTGAAAAAGGATGGCAAGATTTGTCAGAAGGGTTGATCGAGCTATTACGAGCAAAACGGTCAACTGGATCGGAAAGCTGCCGGGACGGACTTAGAATATCCTGGAAGAAGACTCAAGATTTAGAAACATCATTTAGAATGTTCCCAAAGGCTACCGGTATGATATCTAGAGCCGGTGTGGCTAGAAAAAGGCGACCGACCCACCAGGGGTAAAACAGTCATTTTGCATCGGGTTTACCGAAACTGACTCGGAATGATCCGAAAAGATAAAGGAAGGTCGGGAATACTACAAAAAGTATTCTCGGGAGGTTATCGGTTTGACACCCATAGCCAGTGTGGTCCCCGTGACATTCAGATGCCTAGGGGCAAAATGGTCATCTTAATCGGAAAGCCTCGGAATTGGCCCAAAACTGACTAGAAAGCACCTAATCATGTCGAATTGTCTTTAAGACGATCTTGGAAGGGTGGACTTACCATTTTGAAGACTTAGGTATTATCTCGAGAAACGTGCCAAAAATTGGCCCTAAGGGCAGTTTGATCATGTTTCACCAAAGTGGAGTAACATGCACTGGTGTTGACTTGGGTTTTTAGTGTTTCCTCCACTCTGATGACGGTCCCGTGATATAGGGGTTTGTTGGCAATTCCCTATATCAACTTGTTTGTGAGTATTTTCGCTACTCTAACGGTTGCGATGTTTGCAAGTACTTCTACTACTCTGACGGTTCGCGATCATTCCCGAGACTGCCTGATCTCGGGAAGCTACAAAAGGGACTTAGCGCCTGAGAAGTCAACTTTCTCAAAAGGCATGTCGAAACGGACATTTCTGTATTGGCGGGCTAGCAGGCGCCAAAGGTGGACCGTTCTACTATCTTAGGGACTTGGGTCTCGTCCCGGTCGACAGGTTGTCGCGCCTAAATTTTTCGCACTCGAGGAATACTCGCACAAGCGGAAAAAATGCTGTACTCTCTCGTTAGAACTCACCCTCCTAGAAGAATGAGTGCGACTAGGTTTGAATTGAAAATTGATTTGAATAAAGGGCTTTTGAAAAAGATTCGGAGTCGCCACCTAACTTGATTAAGGTGAGTTAGGTCACCTAAAAACTAAGCATAATCCGAAAACTACACTTAGGGCTTTTGGAAATCAATTTTGAAAATATCTCCTCAAGAGAGGGTTTTTAAGAAAACAGGTTGTTTGGCAACCTTTAGAAAATATTTAGCCCTTTTTGGAAAACAACTCCTTTTGGTCTTTCGAAATCAGTGATTCTAAGTTCGGAGGTTGGTTACGTGTAGGGAAGACGCACTAAGCTATCACCCTACCCCGCCCTTTCGGTACCTACATGTCAATCTACCCTAGATTCACCTATGAGAGTCTTTAACTAACTATTAGCCAATCCTATCCACTTTAGAAAAACAATGTTTAAAAAGAAACTAACATGATGTATGATATGCAAGTGCAATAGAAGAGAATTGAAAAATAGATTTGGAAAAAGATTGATTTGAAATTAATTTGATTTGAAAAGATGGAATTGAAATTGGAAAGTTTGAAAATTGAAAGTAGAAATTTGAAAATAGAAATTTTGAAATTGGAACTTTGAAAGTAGATTGGAATTTGAGATTTGAAAAATGTGGAGACCGCACCCATGAGGGTGGAATTGAAAGTTTGAAAAGTATTGTGACCGCACCTATGAAGGTTGCCTATGTATCCCTTTGGGGGAATCAGGTCAGTCGTAGCTCGGACCGGAGTCCGATTGAAAATAGAAGAGTGGATTTGAAGAAGGAGATTGATTTGAAATTGGAAAAGGAGATTGAATTTGAGAAGATTGGAATTGCTTGGAAAGACCTGGTTTTAGGAAACCTATACTTAGGAAAGATAGGAGACCTAGGAAAGACTTGAGATTAAGAAAGATTGGATTGGAATGTTAGATTAGGAAGATTTAGAAAGATTTGGAAACTTGGAATTTAGGAAAGATTTGGATTAGGAAAGTTTCGAATTAGGAAAGTGTTATTTTTGGAAAGTTTGAAATTAGGAAAGTTTCATTTTTGGAAAGTTTTGGAATTAGGAAAAGGTTAGAATTAGGAAAGTTTTGAATTAAGAAAGTTTTCAAAATTGGAAAGCTTTAAAAACAAGGAAGTTTTGAAAATAAGAAAGTTTTGTTTCAGGAAAGGTTTGGAAAAGGAAAGTCTTCAGTTTAGGAAATGTTTGAATTAAGAAAGTTTCAACTTAAGAAAGTCTTAAATTAAGAAAGTTTTGAGTTTAGAAAAGTCTTAGATTTGGAAAGATTTGAAGTTTTGGAAAGTTTAAAATTTAGAAAGATTTGGGTTTAGAAAGATTTAACTTAAGAAAGTTTCAAATTTAGAAAGTTTTGAATTTGAAAAGATTTGAAATTTAGAAAGTTTAAGATTTAGAAAGTTTTTAGAGCTTTAGAAAATCTTGAGATTAGGAAAGGTTTGAGTTTAGGAAAGATTTGAAAGCTTGGATTTGAAAAAGATTTTGGAAAGGGGTAGAATTAGGGAAGGATTGAATTAGAAAAGATTTTTATGTTCAAGTTTTCGAAAACTTAAGATTTAGGAAAGTGGAAGTTTAGGAAGGATTTGAATTAGGAAAGACTTGGATTAGGAAGGGATTGGATTTGGTTTCTAAAAGAGAAATGTTGGATTTTATTCCCAAAAACAGAGGACAGGATCCTAAAGGGAAGATAGGATTTGGCAAAGATTTGGAAAGGGAGACTCTAGAAACCCTGGATTTGTAAAATTATAGTTTTGACGTAGAAAAGAGGTTTTGGAAACATGTATAGTGAAAACAAGAGATTTTGGAAACCTAGGTTTGGGGCAAAGTTTAAAAATCATGTTTTTGGAAAGAAAATTAGGGTTTCCTAATTGTGAGCTTTAAGAAAAGAGTTTTTGGAAAGTGCGTTTTTGGAAACGAAGGTTTTCTAGAAGGGAATCCTAGGGAGGAATTTTTGGAAAGTGAATTTGGAAGAGGGAGTTTTTGGAAAAAGATTTTTGGAAAGAGGGAATTTTTGAAAAGTGTGTTTTTGGAAACATAGATTTTGGGAGCAAAAATCCTAGAGGGGAGTTTCTAGAAGGAAGATTTTTGGAAAGAGAGTTTTTAGAAAGAGTTTTGGAGAGAGTTTTTAGGAAGGCGAATCTAGGGAGTGTTTTTAGAAAGTGAATTTTGAGGAAAAGATTTTGGAGAGGAGTTGAAAAAGAGAATTTTGAAAAATAGATTTTGGAGGGAGTTTTTGAAAACAATTTTGAAGAGGAGAGTTTTAGGAAAGTATGTTGAAAAGAGATTTTTAGGAAGAGATTTTTGAAGAGAGAGTTTTTGGAAAGTATGAAAACGTCTCACTTTCGTAAAGCGATTCTAACCATAAGAGGGCTAGAGCCACTTTAAGGAAGTGGTTTTGGAAAACAATAATATTTGAAATATAGACCAAAAAGGTCACTTTTAATGTAACACTTTTCTAAAGCAACCCTAGCCATGGAAAGGCTAGAATCACCCTAGAATCGTGGTTTTGAAAACAAATTTTTGAAAAAAAGATTTTGATGCAATTTTGAAAACAAGTTTGAAAATGATTTGAAAAACAACTTTAAAAACGGTTTTTGGAAGATGCAAGACTATGATATGCACAATGCAATTTGGGGTCGTGAACATACAAGGTTAAGGCTTCACCACATAATCAAGGGGGCCGAACCCACGTGGTCTTTGGTTAGACTAGAAGAAAGCCCCCGACACGGTGACTCTCCAATAGCCCAATCCTACACATAAACCGAGAGTCCCCTTGTTTCAAGCACGCAAAGAAAGGGGGGGAAAGAGATGGGGGATTAAAATAGAGAAAACCCAAGTGGGCTGGATAGAGAAGAGAGAGGGGGAAGTATAGAAAATTAAAGAGAAAGCCTACCGTATGTCTTTTTTATTTTGCGCGCCGCGTTGTCTTCGGTCTTCGGTCTTTGTCTTGATCTTCACCTTCAGTCTTCAAGAGTTGTCTTCAAGCTTTGGATGGCAGTTCTTCAAGTCTTCAAAGGATGGTTGAAGGCTAGTGTATGAGTGTATGAGGGAGTGTATGAGTGTATAGGAGGCTAGGGTTTGTGTATAGTGGCTAGGGTTTAGGAAAACCTCGGGAGGCTAGGGTTTTGGAGGTGCTCGAACTCTGTATATCGAAATATAGGACTTTTAGGTTAAGTTTGCAGACCCCTTTCACGTTGAATGAGGCTCTGTATTTATAGAAGTTGGACAAACCTGGCGCCTGTTGCAGTGGCGCCAGGGCAAACTTTACACTGGCGCCACTAGGAGTGGCGCCAGGCCATTCTCTGGCTTGGCGCCACTACTAGTGGCGCCAGCCAATTAGGAAAAGTTTAAGGTTGGCAAGCAACATATCTTTGACTAGATTTGGGCGCCTGTACTAGTGACTACCATGCAACTTTTAGCCTGGTTTCATTAGAAGTGACTCCGAAAAGTTCGGGAATGATTTAGAGGAGTCGGGAATGACCCGAAAGGCCGAAAAGGAACAGGAACACATTAAATAGTGTCCTGGAGGTATTTGACTTGAAAAATGAAGATAAGGTGGGTCGGAAAGGTTGACCGGGCCTTTAGGGGCAAAACGGTCAATCGGACTAGGAAGCTGCCGGGGCGAACTCGGATTGTCCCAGAAAAAGACTTGGGATCTGGAAACATTATTTAGAATGTTCCCAAAGGTTGCCGGTTTGATTCCCAGAGCCGGCGTGATCGGAAAAGGAGACCAGCCCACCAGGGGCAAAACGGTCATTTTGTACCGGGTTTGTTGGAACTGAGAACACTATAAAAAGTATTCTCGGGACATTACCGGTTTGATACCCAGAGCCGGTGTGGTCGAAGAAGGAGACCGGCCCTCTAGGGGCAAAACGGTCATTTTGTACCGGGTTGGTCGGAACTGACTCAGAATGATCCGGAAAGTTAAAGGAAGATTGAGAATACTATAAAAAGTAGTCTCAGGAGGTTACCGGTTTGATACCCAGAGCCGGTGTGGTTCCCAGGGCATTCGGATGCTTAGAGGCAAAATGGTCATCTTGACCGGAAAAGGTCCAAAGGGTAGTTTGGTCATTTTTCACCGAAGTGGGATAACAGACACTGGTATTGACCTCGGTTTTGAGTGTTTCCGCCACTCTAACGGCGGTCATCGTGACACAGGGATTTGTTGCCAATTCCCTATATCGACCTATTTGTGAGTATTTCCGTTACTCTAACGGTTTTGTGAGTATTTCCGCTACTCGGACGGGGTTGATGGTTTGTGAGTATTTCCGCTACTCTAACGGTTTTGTGAGTATTTCCGCTACTCTAGCGGTTTTGTGAGTAGTTTCGCTACTCGGATCGTCTCGAGGAATAAATTGTCTCGAGAGTGGGATTGGAAAGGGGTCTTACCGTCTCCGAAGAGACGTGCCTGGATTGGAACCGTCTCGAGGAATAAACTGTCTCGAGAGAGGGATTGGAAAGGGGTCTTATCGTCTCCGAGGAGACGTGCCTGGATTGTGAGTGTTTCTGTCACCCTAACGGTTTTGTGAGTAGTTTTGCTACTCGGACCGTCTCGAGGAATAAACTGTCTCGAGAGTGGGATTGGAAAGGGGTCTTACCGTCTCTGAGGAGACGTGCCTGGATTGTGAGTGTTTCTGCCACTCTAACGGTTTTATGAGTAGTTTTGCTACTCGGACCATCCTGAGGAATAAACTGTCTCGAGAGAGGGATTGGAATTGGAATAAGAAAGAATAATGCCCCTAAGGGCATTTTGGTCATTTTGCCTCTATTTGGGCCTAATAGGCCCGCGAAGTGATGGAAAGACGAAATTTAGACCTAGAGAATTGGTTTCGATAGGAATATGCCCACAATGACTTGAAAACAAGTCTGGACGAAGTGTAGACTACCGAGCGGTCCAAAATGGGGTGCTTACATAGGTTTAAGGGACTTACCATTCCAAAAAAACTTTCTCTAGAAAACGTGCCAGATTGGATAGACTTACCATATCGAGGAATCAGCTTTCTCGAGAGAGGGACTAAAATTGGAATTGGAAAAGGGGACTTACTGTCTTCAGAAAGATGTGCCTATTGAAATTGGAAAGGAGACTTACCATCTTCGGAAAGACGCGCTTATGGGAATATGGAAAGGGGACTTACCTTCTTTAGAAAGACGTACCTACGGGATTGGACTGAACAATGCCCACAAGGGGATTTTGGTTATTTTGCTTCTATTTGGGCCTGGCGGGCTCGCAAAGCGATGAATAGATAGGATTAGACTTGGAAAGTTGATTTGACTCAAAATATGTCCGCATTGACTCGAATACATGTCTGGACGAACCGTAGACACCCGAACGGTAAAAAATGGGGTGCTTACAACAATCAATGGTAAAATATCTGCATACATGGGCAAAACCCTATCTTCAAAGAATGAGCCAACTCATCATGTTTAGTCTCCCTCTCATAGTTGGGGCACCGTTAGGACATGCATTGTATAAAATCTTTAAAATCAAGGCACTAACTTATATTTTGTATCTTATCTTCTATCCTCCCTCCCCCCCCCCCCAAACTTTCCAGATATCAAGAGAACCAAAGGCAAAAACACGATAAAAAGAGGGTCTTCTAAACCATTCATTTACTACTGTCATGCTGCTCACATATTCACTTCCATTATGCTAATGAACTTATATCTATTCCAAGATAAGAGTTCTAAGAAACTTAAGTCATTGCATTTTCATGCATTTAATCAACTGTAGAGAGAAATGAGCAATCCAATCTTAAGTTAATCAAACCTACCAAAACTCCTAAGGGTTCCCTGTAACCCTAAGGGTTCATGGCATGCATGGAAAAATATTTCAAGAGAGACCTAAATCTCTCTCTGTCCATGGAGGTGTGATTGCCTTAACAAAGAAGCACCAACCGGCCCATGCCAAAGAGGTATTGTATTACATATAGGGGGCAAAACCCTATCTCCAAAATAGAGTCAGTATCGTGCTTAGATTCCCTCAAATGAAGGACCTCCGTAAGACATGCATCGCATAAAATTTCCAACTCCACATGCTAACTGCGTTTTGTTTTTTTCTTTTCCTTTTTCCAGGTCGAAAAGCAAAATTGAACTCATAGAACTCCTCTAGCATCCCGCTCAATTCAAACTCATGTAAGGATAAGCCTGGTTATTGGAGGAAGCTGAGCCAATATTGAAAAGTAAAAAGAACTGGCCATTTATCTACAAGACATTACCTCCATGCCATGTCGCGACAATCACCATCCATGCGGAAGAAGACTTCACGGTTTGCAAAGTTCTATCAGTCCTATGCATTGCCACAACAGAACCCTCCAACTTCCAAGCTTTCAGATGCCTATCAACTGCCCAAAAAGATTTGACTCATTCTAGTCATTTGACAGTTGAGAACATGAGCGCTAACCACCTTCCAACATGGGGAAAGGACTAGGGGCACAACTATAGGATGATCTTTATCTGCAACAATTTAACGGTCAACATCATAATTGTAGGTTGGGATACTGTCCCCTTCCAAAGGAGACTAATGAAAAGGGTCAACCCAAAATCCAACTATTAACTAGCAGATAGCAAATCAATAGTCTACCATCCTTAGAAATCAGTTCAATTCCCAGGGAAGTCACTATCAAGTTTGTTCCACAAGAAAGATGCCTTAGCCTTAGGCGCTGATCCTCCAAAATCAGTTTATCTTCCTCAAGTAGTAAAGTTGGTAAATTGGACCGCCTTTCATATTCCCAAACCCTAAAGGCCTTGGTAAAGCCTACAAGAGGAACCCCTTGATTTTAACCTATCAAAGTTTCATGTAAATATCAAGTACATAAAAGGCTAATCTAAAATAAATGACTCTTGATCGTGAAATGCTTTATTTGTCATGCTAAAATCTTTTTTAGAAAAACAAAACTTGCAAGCTATCTAACGTTTGGCATCCTTTGACTTTAAAGACTTTCGGACATCCTTTATAGACTCGGCCTCCTCGACTCCATCATTACAGATAATGCAAGCATTTTCAACAACGACACAATGACAAAACATTGTCAAACCTTCCAGATCAATCCCCATAACTCAGCAGCCTACTATCCACAAGCAAATGGAACCATTAAAGTAGTAAAATAAAAGGCGTCTAGAGAATCCCTGCCAAAAGAAATGACAACCATAAGGATTGACAAGAGCAGCTATCCTTTGCGTTTATGGCATATAGAAGCTCAACCAAAATCTCAACTGGGGCACGGCCATTCTCCTTCGTTTAAAGCATCTAGGCAGTTTTGCTACTCAAAGTAAAAATCTTTCCGAGTCTTCATGGGAATTCAATTCATTGAAGGAGACTAGCTCAAAAAATGGTGTGAATAACTTTGCCCCCTAGAAGAAAAGAGAATGGTAGCCATCTACCATGCCTAAGGCTATTAAAGATGCATCGTCTGATCGTTCAACATGAAAATGAAGTCCTACCATCAAAGAAAGAGGTATTGGTATTAAAAAGGTACTTTTAAGTCAGCAGAAAGCCATAGGGACGTTCGACCTCAATTATAAAGAAGAGCATCGATCTTAGCAAAAGCAGAAGAAGAAATCTTTACACCACTTATAAATTCAGATAAGGTAAAGCACTATTATGTGTAGTTGAAATCTTTGATGGAGCAATGATATCAATGATTGAAATGAAGAGAGGCCCTCAATTTCTCTATCATACAGTTAAAAGCGTTCCATTGTAAAACCCATTTGAGCTGATTACTTTCTTTGAAAAACCCGACCTAATGATCACTGCCCACAATGGGTTGAGACAGAGTAAATATGAAATAAAAGAGTGGATACAAGTTAAGGAGTCCCAAAAAAAAAAAAAAAACATGACCTCGTTGACATGGTGAAGATCCAAAAAGGCATTGTAAGTAAAAAGGTGGAGACATGGCAAAATACAAAAACTATCAACCTGGTAAAATTCTATAAGAACACCATGGTGCAAAAGAAATAGTTTGGGATCATAAACAAAAGAGCTGGGGTATGTTTAAATCCAAAAGCAAAAAGGGAGAAACAAAGAGTGAGCAGCAATAAGAGTGTAAGTCTAGCTATCCAATATGAACATAGGTCTTCGAAAGCCAAATAAAAAAAAATTATTTTGAGCCTTTATCCATTCCTTTCAGATATCCCATAACTGAGCCCACATTATGGTCCCAAATAAAGACCTTTTGAATCAATCAATGCTATCATTACTATTTAGAGGAAGATGATTACACTAGGGAATACTTTATCTTGCAGAAATTCCAACTCAACTCCAGGCTCAATGTCAAAAGTAACATCAACAACCTTTAACTAAAACAGTGACTTCAGTCAACAATGGATTTTATCATCAACCATTCTTCCAAATCCAAGCATTCAACATTCCACTTCTTATTAGGCAAGGGGTCGTCTTCATTGGCATCAACGAGAGAAATCAAGAGAAAATGCATGGCTTGAGGACATAGTGAAAACACTCTGGGATGCTATGGGTAAAAGAGTAGGGTCGTGGCAAGATACAAAACTATCGATGCAGTGAAAACCCAAAAATGGGCTCTGATGAGCAAAAATGGTAGAGTTGGCATCCGTGAAAACCCACAAAGGCACGGGTGGCAAAAATGGTTTGAAAAGAAGAAAAAGAAGAAGACGAAGAAGAAGAAGAAGAAAGGTAAGCTCTCTAGATCAGCAATCCAAGAAACATCAACAAAACAAGTCTTAGCGAAACAGCTAAGTCACGTGCCTCAATAATGGGTCAAGAGGTGCCAAATAGCAGAGAACCTGCAATGGTAACAAATTTCTAAACTTAGCATGCCAAAGTACTGAGCACTAATATCATAAGTCATCTATTAAGATTAGTCTGTTATATCTTGATATTCGCTAATGAGATACTAAGATAGGTACAAATTCAAGGGGCATCTCCCTAAGCTTTCTCAGGTCTCAAGGTGTCTTCGAACACAATGCTCTGATGTCATAGCCAAGAAAGTGTAGTAGCCATATATCTAGAGCATAATCAACTAGAGCAATCAACAGAGTTGGTCTTAATAGCCAGAACCATGATCTTGCCCTCCACAGCCAACAAGAAATAGAGAATGGGGCAACGGCTGACCCTCAACCTCCTAATCAAACAGGAAGCAGTCTCCCAAGAAGCTACTGACCAAAGAAGGATCAATGTCCTCTCCTTCAAATTCTAATGCAAGAGAGTCACATGCACAAAGTAATCTCCTATGGTGCTTTGCATTTAGTTTTGCCGAGAAGCCTCCTAACTAGCAGTTCTATCGTGGCCCCCCTCAAAAAGCTACATCAACCTCGACCTTAACATCAACTTCGGCAAGGGCAGTCTCGATATCTCTAACAGCCTCATCTGGGGCGTCTTCTATAATAGCCCTAGCGAGGCCACCCTTTTCTCATCAGCAGCACTAGTCCTCCACTCTACCAAAGCAGACCTCGAGCGTAGATCATTGACTCCTGCATCAGCCACTTAGACGAGACCCAGCTCAGACTCAGCGTCAATTAATATGGTTATCCAAGCGTGCCAATCATCCCTATTAGCCTAGGCATCAACAATAGTAGTCCTTTCCTCAACCAGAGTAGCTCTCGTCGTCATCAGTTCAACTTTCAATCGTGCCCCCTTAACTCCAGATTTAGTTAGCAAGGCAATCTCTCTCGTGTCAATCATTCCGAAGGTAAGGCAGAGGAAGAGGGAAAATGTAAGAACTCATCAACCCGCAAAATATAAAAAAAAAAAGAGAAGGAGTGCGAGAAGACAAAAAAAAAAAAAAAAAAAAAAAAGAAGATGCACCAAAAAAAAAAAAAAAAGGAAAAAAGGAAAGAAAGAAAGAAAAAAAAAAAAAAGTGAATAAAAAAAAGAAAAAATCACGAGTTCCAAGTTAAAATGAATTTTCTACACTATTTCTTTAAAAAGTTTAATTTTTAATTTCAAATGATTTTTCTAAACCTCCCCCTTCAAAAGATTTCAAATTTCGAGTCAAAATGAATCTTTTAAGTGAAGACAAATTTTCTAAAGATTTTGCTTTCAGAAAAAAAAAAATCGAAGGTTTAAAGTTTCCAGTCACAATGAATTTTCAATACATTTTGCCTTCAAAAATTTCAAGTTTCAACTCAAAATGAATTTTCTACACATTTTTTTTCTAATTTCTAGTCAAAACAAATTTTCTACACATTTTTTAAAAAAATTTTTCAAGTTTCAAGTGAAAATGAATTTTCTACATAGTTTGTCTTAAAAAATTCAAGTTTTGAGTCAAATTGAATTTCCTAAACATTTTGTTTTAAAAAATTTCAAGTTTCGAGTCAAAATGAATTTCCTAAACATTTTGTTTTAAAAAATTTCAAGTTTCGAGTCAAAACGAATTTTCTACACGTTTTGTCCAAGTTTCAAATCAAAATAGTTTCTAATTCAAAATCAAAAGTTTATTTTAAAAAATCAAATCTTAGAGGTTTCAAATCAAAATTCATCTCGAACTTTTCTAAGCTACTCCTTTAAAGAGAATTCTACTCCAATCAAGTTTCAAGATTTTCTAAAATTCTTCCTCTAAGAAGTCTTCTTCAAAATCGATTCCAAAAAATTCTCAAGTTTTCAATCCTCCAAACAAAAAATACAATTCCTATCAAGTTTCAAGTTTTCCAATCTCAAGGACCATTTTCAAAAATCTTCTAAAATATTTCCCTCAAAAGTTTTTATTCAAAAATTTCATTTTCTAGAATTCTTCCTAAAGTTTTTCTTCTAATAGTTTTAGCCCTCCCTGAGTTTCTCAAGGCCTTCTCTGCCAAAAAGGCCCCACACTCAAAGGTTTTACCTTTTTTTTCTTTTAAAAAGATTTCTTTTCAAAATTTTCAACTCTTTCTTCACTTTAAAAAATTCCTCCCGAGTTTCTCGGGGCCTTCTCGTCCAAAAATGGTCAACCCTCAAACGTTTTATATCTTTCTCCTTAAAAAATATTTTATTTGAAAATTTTTTAACTGTCTTCTCATTTTAAAATTTTCGTTTGAGTTTCTCAAGATCTTCTCTATCAAAAAGGCCCCACTCTTAAGGCTTTCTAAACTTTTTCTTTCAAAAATACCTTCCTATGTTTTCTAACTCCTTCCTTCAAAAATAAAAAAAATAAAAATAAAAGAGGTTTCATTTCAAAATCTTTTCCTCAATTTTCCAAAAACTTTTTCTTTAAAAAAATTTAATCTTAAAAGTATTTTCGGGTTTCTCGAGTTTTATCCTTCAAAAGCTCCGTCCTAAAAAATGTTCCAAAGGTTTTCAAATTTTCTTCCTTAAAAAGTTTCATTTTCAAAACAAAAAAAAAAACAAATTTTCATAAATTTCCTGAGCTTTTTCCTTCAAAAGCTCCATTTTTAAAATTTTTCTAGTTTTCAAGCGTTTACCTCAAAAAGCCTATTTTCAAAATTCTAGATTTTCAAATTTTTTCCTCAAAAGTTTTGTTCTAAGTTTCAAAAGGTTTTTCAAAGCGCTTCTAGTTCAAATCCAAATCAATAAGTTTTAAAAAGATTTCAAAATCATTTCAAACAATCAGCTTGAATTTCAAAAATCAAGACAATCCAATTTTCAAAATCAAATTTCCAATTACTCTAGTTTTCAAAAATTTCCAAAGTTCGTCCCTCTGACCACCGCGTGGTTAACATGGGATTCTTACTTCATCGTTTTCTATTTTCGCCAAGTAAAGACAGAAAAAGAGGGGCAGCTGTAAGCATCCCATTTTCACTCGCTTAACAATCTTTGGTCCGTCTGGAGTCAAATTCAAACCGACATAGACACATTAAAGTCAAAAACCAGTCTTCCAGTCCCAAGCTAGTCAATCAATCGCTTTGCGAACCTACCGGGGTCCAATAGAGGCAAAATGACCAAAAGGCCCTTGGGGCATTGTTCGGTCCAATTTCAATGGGCATGTCTCCTTGAAGATGATAAGTCCCTATTTCAACCTCAAATCCAATTTCAAATGCAATTCCAATCCAGATCAAATTCGGCATGCCTTTTGAGAAAGTTGATCCCTCAAGTGGCAAGACCATCCAGTCCGACATGTTTTTTGAGAAACTCTTCAGAACAATAAGTCCTTTCAAACCCATCGACGGAGACGGAACCAAAGCCCCCGGGATGGTAGTACGGTCTACCTTTGGCGCCTGCTAGCCCACCAATGAAGAATGTCCGCTACCCGGCACGTCTTTGGAGAGAGTTGATCCCTCATACGATAAGTCCACATGGCAGCTTCTCGAAATCAGGTAGTCTTTAGAATGAACGTGCACCGTTAGAGTGGCAGAATAACTTGAAAACATCGTAACCGTCGAAGTGACGGAGGCACTCGCAAACAGGTCGACATCGGGAATTGCCAACAAATCCCTATGTCAGGAAACTGAATTTATCTCTTGGCCGTGACACATTTACCAAATGACAAGATATCTTTGGCAACAAACTTGTCACAGGCTGTCAGAGTGATGGAAACACTCAAAACCCAGGTCAACACTAGTGCCTGCTAGCCCACTCTGGTGAAAAATGACTAAACTGCTCCTTGGGCCTTTTCTGGCACGCTTCTTGAGAATGTACATAAGTTCTCAGAGCGGTAAGTCCATCCTTCCTAGATCATCCTAAAGATGATCCGAAATTTTCAAATGCCTTCTACTCAGTTCTAGACCAATTCTAAGACTATCCGGTCAAAATGACCATTTTGCCCCTAAGTGTCCGAGTGCCTCCAAGAACCACATCGGCTCTGGGTATCAAACCAGTTACCTTCTAAGGAAGCTTTTAATAGTATTCTCAATCTTCTAGTACCTTTCTGGAACATTCCAAGTCCATTCTGGTAAAACTGGTACAAAATGACCATTTTACCCCTGGTGGGCTGGTCGCCTATTTCAACCACACCGACTCTGGGTATCAAACCGATAACTCCTCGGAACACTCTAGAAGTGTTTCCAACCTTCAAGTTCTCTCATGAGTTATTCCAAGTCCATTCCTGTGGTTTTTCGGTTCAGTTGACTGTTTTGCCACTAATGGCTCGACTGACCACTTTAACAATCCCGATATTATTTTTCAAGTTCATTACTCATGGGACACTATTTCAAAGGTTTTTACCCATTTTCGGCCTTCTAGACCATTCTCGGGCTCCCGGAACATTCCCAGACCTCCCGGAGTCATTTCTAGTGGAGCCAAGCTAAAACTTACATGATAGTCACTAATACGGGCACCCAAATCTTTTGTCTTGCATATTAAGGGTCAAAAGATACGTTGCTTGCCACCCTTAAAACTTTTCTGAGTGGCTAGCGCCACTAGCAGTGGTGCTAAGCCAAAAATTGGCCTAGTGGCTCCAGAAGGAATTTTGCCCTAGTGCCACTGCAACAGGTGTCAGGCTAGTCCTGTGTCTATGAATACATAGCCTCCCCCTACGCCAAAAGGGTTCGCAATCTCAATGTAAAACTCTGCTTTTCGAATTATAGAGCTTGAAGTCTCTCAAAACCCTAGCCTCCATACACTTAACCCTAATACCTATACACACTCCATACACTTATACACAAATCTCCAAAGCCTCCATTGAAGACTCTGTTGGCCCAAGTAGGCAACCCAAGAGGGGAGGTGAATTGGGTTTTATAGAATTTATATCAAGAATTGAAAATAAAAATTGTTTATGTATTTTAGTAACAATTAATCGAAGGATATATATCAAGCAAGTGAAGTGTACATCAATACAAGTATTTATGCAAGCATGTATAGTGAGCAAATAAGCAAAACAGAGGCAGAAGAGAAGTGCACCAGATTTATAGAGGTTCGGCCAACCTTGCCTACGTCCTCTCTTCTTCGATCCTTTCGAAGGAATTCCACTATGTAATACTCCTTACACAGTTGCTGGTTGTGCCACGAGTGCCCAGCTCACTCTTACAAAAGCTTCTTCCCAAGCTTTCAAAACCCAAGAGATTTTGTCCAAGCTTCTCTCAAACTTACAAGTGTTTTTCCCAAGAACACTCAAACTTACAAGGTTACAAACCCACCCAAATGATAATGAATAAAGGTTATACAAAGATTAACTTTCCTAGTGAGTATATGAACAAATACAACTCAATGGATAACTTTAAACACTCAGCAAAAGTATGTGGCAGTGAGGTACAGGTGAATTTCTGCTTCAAGCACTTGATATGAATGGTATGATTGCTCTTCTCCTCTTGTTTGAAGCTGTATGTATCTCATATATATAGGTATGGATCGATTCTAGCCGTTGGAGAAGTATGGGAGAAGATTTGGTTGCATTTTTGCCCATACCGTCTGTCAGAAAACTAACCGTTACGGTCTAGGGGTCGACTCTTTTTACAATGAGTCGACTCTTTTTGTATTTCAGCAGATTTTTCAAGTCACTGTCCAAATGAGTCGACTCTTTTGTCCCAGGAGTCGACTCTTTTAAGCTTTCTGCAGAATTTTTGTTCTCTGTTGCAATGAGTCGACTCTTTTTGCTTGAGGGGTCGACTCTTTTTACCAAAACCCATATTTTTGTAACTTTTCTTCATTCTTTTCTAAAGCTTCCAATCTCTTCAAGGATCATTCAAATAACCTTTTTAAAGCTTGCAAATGCTTCTTCAAGGTTAGATGACTCCAAGAACATCTTCAATCCATTCAAGATGAATTTTCTTCATTTTCATCACTTGTAGAGCTCTTCCATCATCATAGCTTCATCCATTGATTCAAGTCTTCTTCAAGATCTTCAAGAGAGCTTCCATGACTTAGAATCTTCATTTCTTCAATTGATTTTCTATTCTTCTTTGAACATCTTCATTTCTAGATTTCTTTTAGAATTCTTCAATCAACATAACTTCTTCATGGACTTCAATAACTCTTCCAAGAAAGCTTTTCAAGTCTTGTGATTTCTTCCATATCCTCAAGACATCTTCACATCTAACAAGAAAGTTTCCATATCTTGAGTTGGTCTCTTCTTCTTCTATTCTTGCAAGATATCTTCAAGTCCTCAAAGTCTCCAATCTTTTTAATCAAGACTTTTAGCATTTTCATTCTTCTTCCTTGATATCCATCATCTTCATTCTCTTATAAGATCACCATTGTTGAATATGCCATTCTTTCATTCTTTATTTAAATATTTGTATCACAAATCCTCTATTATGATAAGCTTCAAGTCAAGATCTAATTAATAATTCATCTGCACACTAAGTAGAATTATTAGATCATTTAACCATGTTTTGTTATCATCAAAATCAAGGCATTGACTCAACAGACTCAAAGTGCTGCAACTTGAAAGCTCTCAAGGATCAAGCAAAGCAAAGCAAGCAAAACAAGAAGAAAACAAAGTAGGCTTTCTCTTTATGTTTACATACTTCTCCCCCCTCCCCCCCCCCCTCTTCTTTCTCCTAACCCACTTGATTTTTCTTCTATTTTAATCCCCTATCTTCTACCCCCCTTTCTTACATGCTTGAAATAAGGGACTCCCCGATTCATGTGTAGGAAGGATTGTTGAAAGTCACCGTGTCGGGGGCTTTCTTCTAGTTCAACCTTAGACCATGTGGATTCGGCCCTCTTGATTATGTGGTGCAACCAACCTTGTACGTTCACGACCTTACTTGCAATATACATGTCATATCCATACATCCCTTCAAAATTTGTTTTCAAAGTGGTTTTCAAAACTTGCATCAAAACCATATTTCCAACTTGCATTCAAAATCTCTTTTGCAAAATCTTGTTTCCAAAATCACAATCTTAAAGTGATTCTAGCCATTCCATGGTTAAGGTTATTTTAAAAAAGTGTTATATTCATTGTAACCATCAAGGTCCATATTTTGGGTGAAAACCCTAAATTGCTTTTCATCAAAACCACCCTCTTAAGATGATTCTAGCCATTCCATGGTTATGGTTGTTTTAGGAAAGTGTAATATTCAATGAGATCATATTGGTCTATATTTCAATTCCATATTGTTTTCAAAACCACCAACTTAGAATGGTTCTAATCTTTTCATGGTTAGAATTGTTCTAGGAAAGTGAGACATTAAAATATCTTAAAAGTCCATGTTCAAATTCTTTTCCAAATTGCTTCTTAAATTCCTTTCCAAAAACTATCTTCAAGCCCCTTTCCAAAATTGCTTTTCAGAAAAACTTTCTAAAAACTCTCTTTAAAAGTTTACTTTCTATAAACTCTTTTTAAACTTTCTTCCAAAAACTCTCTCTCTAAAAACTCTCTTCAAGTTTCCTTCTTAGAAACTCCCTTCAAAAGGTTTTCTTTCCAAAATCACTTTTTCTTAGAGTCCAAGTCAAGTCCTATATTCCATGGTTAGGAAAACCTAACTCTCTTTCTTAAAATCGTGTCTTCCTATTTTGCTTCAAATCATAGGTTTCCAAAACATCTATTTTCTACATCAAATCATAGGTTTCCTAAATCCCTTTTTCTACACCAAAATCATTAGCTTTCCAAATCCAAAATGTCAAAAATTCAACCCTTCCAATACCATGTCAAATGCAATCTTTCAAATTAGGAAACTAAATCAAATCTTCCCGTTTAGAAAACTAAATCAAATCCTTTAGTTTTAGAAACCATATCAAATCATCTATTTTTGGAAATAAAATCAAATCTTCTTAATTGAAAAATTTCCTAATTCCAACCTTTCTAAATTTCAGAACATTCTAAATTCAAAACTTTCCTAAGTTCAAACTTTCTAAATTCAAAACTTTCCTAAATTGAAATCTTTCCAAAATCAACTCTTTCCTAATTTGAAGACTGTCCAGAAATGAAAATTTACCTAAAATGAAACTTTCTTAATTTGGTATTTCCTAAAATGGAACTTTCCAATTTTGAAACATTCCTAATTCAAAGCTTTCCAAAGTCTAACCTTTCCTAAACCCTAACTTTCCAAATCATTCCAAGTCAAGTGTTTTCAAATCAAATCAACTCTCTTTTTCAAATCTTCCTTAAATCCAACTTTCCTAGTTCGAACATTTCCCATATTGAACCTTTCTTAAATTTAACTTTCTAAAATCCAACTTTCCAAATTTAAGTTAAATCATTTCCAATTCAAGTACATGTTTGAATCTTAGGTAACCTAAACCCTAGGAGGCCTAAACCCTAGTTCAACCTTAATCCTAAAGTTAGGAAGCTTCAACTCCTTTCTAAACCAAGGTGGTTTTCCAATTTCAAACTTCAAAATATTTTCAAAACTCAACTCTATCTTTCCAAATGAAGTCCAAGTTTTCTTTCAAAGTTCAAACCCTTTTCAAGTCTAAGTTCAATTTCAAATCAAATGTCGATTTTTAAATCTTCTATTCTAAGTTTAAATCAAATCTTTTTTCAAATCAAATTCTTTTCTAATCAAATCTTTTCAAATCAAACTTTTTAAAAATCTCAAAGTGTTTATTTTCAATCGGACTCTTTTCCGAACTACGACCGACCCGATTCCTAAAAAGCAATACGTAGCCAACCCTCATGAGTGCAGTCATAACCTTTTTCAAGTTTCTAATACCATAAATTTTTTCTAATCTCCAATCTATTTCAAGTTTCTAATTCTAAAACCTATTTTAAAGCTTCAATTCGATAATCTAATTTCAATTTCTAAAACCTTTTTTTAAATTTCAAATCAAGTCTTTTCAAATCTATTTTCAAAATCAAATCTTCTTGTCAAGTCTATTTTCAAAATCAAGTTTTATTCTCTCATTTGCATATCATGCATCATGTCAAGCTTCTCTTTAAAAGTTCTTTTCTAAAGTGGATAGTATTGGACATTTATTAATCAAAAATTCCAAATGAGTAAAACTAGGGTGAATAAACATGTAGGTACCGCAAGGGCGGGATAGCGTGATGGCTTAGTGCATCTTCTCTACATGTAACCAACCTCCAAACCTAGTTCACTATTTTCAAAGACCAAAATTGAGTTATTTTTAAAAAAGGGCTGATATATTTTCAAAGGTTGCCAAACAACCTATTTTATTAAAAACCCTCTCTTGAGGAGGTTTTCAAAACCTTTTAAAAAAATTCTAAGTTTAATCTTCGGATTGCACTAAGGTTTAGGTGACCTAACTGACCTTAATCAAGTTAGGTGGCAACTCCAAACCTTTTTTCAAAAGCCCTTAATCGAATCAATTTTAAAATTCAAACCTAGTTACACTCGTCCTTCTAGGAGGATGAGTTCTAACGAGAGAGTATTGTGTTTTTTTCGCGCTTGGGTATTATCCTCGCATGCGAAAAATCAGGGCGCAGCAACCTATGTAGTCGTTTTTGTGTTTTGGTGATCATTTGAGTGAGTTTGTGTAAATTGCCATCTTTTAGTCAAAGGGGTTCCTACAGGCTTAGAAGAAATATCAATTTGGGCATTAAGTAATGCATTTTCTTACGACGTTTTTGCATCTTAAGATATCTTAGAAAAATATTTTGAACAACCATGTGAAGTTTTGTAATTTTCTGAAAACAATTTGCAGTTTTTTATTTTTTAAAATTTTGAAAAAGTTTGAAAATGTGAAAAATTGGAAACAATTGAAGAATAAATCTCGGGGGCGTTGGGTTGTTGCTAGAAAATTCCAAAAATACTTTTGAAAAGTTTCGTGTATGTTTTTGAAAAACTTGTGAATTTTTTTGAAGTTGTTTGAAAAAAATGAGAAAATAGTCTCAGAAATTTTGAGAAAAAGTGGTGTTTGCTTGTCTATGCCCCGTGTTGGGAAGGTGGTAAGGTATTGTGTGTTTTGTGATGTTGTGAGTTTGTAGTTGTGTGGCATTGTAAAGGTCTTTTACAAACAGGACTTCGTCGATTTTGTTTTTTTAAATAACTTGGCATTTAGAACTTGAGAAATTTTGAAAATGGTGTTATAGAAAAAGGAGGGGGATATGCTTTTAAAGGGAAAGCTTTAGAAACTATCGAACCGGGACTTTTGAGAAAAAGCCCTAAGAAACCATAGGGCTCGGGCTTTTAAGGAAACGCCCTAAGAAATCATAGGACCGGGGCTTTTGAAGAAAAGCCCTAAGAAACCATTCTTTTTTAGAAGGGAAAGGTTTTTGAAAACCTAGACTTTGGGCCTGGATTGATGGACTTTTTGAGGAAAAGTTTTGAGAAACCGAGGTTAAAATTGATTTAAACTTTTTAAGGAAAAAGTTAGAAAACCGATAGCAAACTTTTGAGAAGAAGCTTTAGAAAACCAAGAATGAAAATTAAAACCAACTTTTTGTAAGGATAAAAAGTTTAGAAAACCAGAAATGATTTTGAAACCAACTTTTTTAGGATAAAAGGTTTAGAAAACCAGGATTGAAATTGAAACCAACTTTTTTGAGGATAAAAAGTTTAGAAAATTGGGAAATGATTTTGAAACCAACTTTTTGAGGATAAAAGTTTATAAAATTGGAATGATTTTGAAACCAACTTTTCGAGTCTTAAAAGTTTAGAAAACCAGGTTGATTTTGAAAACAACTTTTTGATGATAATAAGTTTAGAAAACTAGGGTTCATTTTTTGAAATTGGGAGGCTGCTCGGGATATCATTTCCTGCCCTTTTATTTTTTTCTTGCCTACATTTCTACTCTCTTCTTTTCCTATGCCATTGTTCATACTGTTGAATGAAGGATGTTTCTTTTCTTTCTTTTCTCTTTTTATTTTCCAGGATGGCTGATGCTGACGAGGGTGGGTCCGAGAGGAGATGCCAATTTGGCAAGAGCGTTCGAGAGGATTTAGGTGCCGGAAAGATTAGTGGGAGTAGCTCTCATTCTAGGAGCAGTCGGCAAACGGCTGGTCGGGGAACCACTAGTAGAAACTGGACGACCAGTGAGCTTGACATTGAGGAGAGTGATAGTGATGATTGCGATGAGGCACGAGGCCAAGAGGATCTTCTTACAGGTCATGGGAGGACTAGTGTCAGGATCAGATGCGCTGAGCCTGCTCTAGATGATCTGGAAATAGCTTACATTATGCTTTTGGGTGATCTATTCTACCATCATAGTGCTTACGCTCGCCGACAGATGGTTCCACATAGACATTCTGCCTTCAGAGGGGCATTTCATCTGGCTCTTGGGGTGATAAGGTCAGCTACTGCGTCTTATCAGACCTTCTTAGTTGACATAGGCTTTAACTCTTTTATGCGGCTTCAGATGGATTGCTTGGATCGTCGACTGGTTCGTGTTATGGCTGAGAGATGGTTTAGGGAGACTGGGACATTTCATTTTGTTCGCTTTGAGCTTGGGCCGACCCCATTAGATTGAGTGATCATTACTAGGTAGTTCTTTATGGGTCGTTGAATCTAGCTGAGGCTAGTTGACGCAATTGAGGTTTGTCACTTGCTAGACATACCACCTTTTACAGGGCCATCATTTTAGTCCATATTTCAACTCCATATTGTTTTCAAAACCACCAACTTAGAATGGTTCTATTCTCTTAATAGTTAGAATTGTTTTAGGAAAGTGAGACATTCAAAAGATCTTAAAAGTCCATGTTCAAACTCCTTTCCAAATTGTTTCATAAATTACTTATCCAAAACTCTCTTCAAGCCCCTTTCCAAAATTGCTTTTCAAAAATAGTTTCTAAAAACTCTTTTCAAAAGTTTACTTTCTATAAACTCTTTTTAAACTTCTTTCAAAAAAACTTTCTCTCTAAAAACTTTCTTTAAGTTTCCTTCCTAGAAATTCTCTTCAAAAGGTCTTCTTTCAAAAATCTCTTTTTCTTGGAGTCCAAGTCAAGCCCTAGATTCCATGGTTAGGAAACCCTAATTCTCTTTCTTAAAATCGTGACTTCCTATTTTGCCTCAAATCATAGGTTTTTAAAACCTCTATTTTCTACATCAAATCATAGGTTTCCTAAATCCCTTTTTCTACATCAAAATCATTAGTTTTCCAAATCCAAGATTTTTAAAATTCAACCCTTCCAATACCATGTCAAATCCAATCTTTCAAATTAGGAAACTAGATCAAATCTTCCCGTTTACGAAACTAAATAAAATTATTTAATTTTAGAAACCATATCAAATCATCTATTTTTGGAAATAAAATCAAATCTTCTACTTTAGGAAATATGAATCAAATCTTCTTAATTGAAAATTTTCCTAATTCCAACCTTTCTAAATTTCAAAACTTTCTAAATTAAAAACATTCATAAGTTCAAAGTTTCTAAATTTAAAACTTTCCTAAGTTCAAACTTTTTAAATTCAAAGCTTTCCTAAATTGAAATCTTTCCAAAACCAACTCTTTCATAATTTGAAGACTGTCCTAAAATGGAACTTTCTATTTTGAAACATTCCTAATTTAAAGCTTTCCAAAGTCTAACCTTTCCTAAACCTTAACTTTCCAAATCATTCCAAGTCAAGTATTTTCAAATTAAATCAAATCTTTTTTTTAGATCTTCCTTAAATCCAACTTTCCTAGTTCGAACCTTTCCTAATTCGACCCTTTCCTAAATCCAACTTTCTAAAATCCAACTTTTCAAATCTAAATCAAATTCTTTCCAATTCAAGTACATGTTCCAATCTTAGGTAACCTAAACCCTAGGAGGCCTAAACCCTAGTTCAACCCTAACCCAAAAGTTAGGAAGCTTCAACTCCTTTCTAAACCAAAGTAGTTTTCCATTTTCAAACTTCAAAATGTTTTCAAAACTCAACCCTCTCTTTCCAAATCAAGTTCAAGTTTTCTTTCAAAGTTCAAACCCTTGTTCAAGTCTAAGTTCAATTTCAATTCAAATCTTGATTTTCAAATCTTTTATTCTAAGTTCAAATCAAATTCTTTTTCAAATCAAACTTTTCAAAAATCTCAAAGTGTTTATTTTTAATCGGACTCTTGTCCGAACTACGACTGACCTGATTCTTAAAAAGCGATACTTTGGCAACCCTCATGGGTGCGGTCATAACCTTTTTCAAGTTTCTAATTCCACAGCCTTTTTTAAATCTCCAATCTATTTCAAGTTTCTAATTCTAAAACCCATTTTCAAACCTTCAATTGCATTATCCAATTTAAATTTCTAAAATCTTCTTTTAAATTTCAAATTAAGTCTTTTCAAATCTATTTTCAAAATCAAATCTTCTTGTCAAGTCTATTTTCAAAATCAAGTTTTATTCTCTCATTTGCATATCATGCATCATGTCAAGCTTCTCTTTAAAAGTTCTTTTCTAAAGTTAATAATTTTGGATATTTATTAATCAAAAATTCTAAATAAGTGAACCTAGGGTGAATAGACATATAGGTACTGCAAGGGCGGGGTAGGGTGATGGTTTAGTGCGTCTTCCCTACACGTAACCAACCTTGAAACCTAGATCACCATTTTCAAAGATCAAAATGGAGTTATTTTCAAAAATAGGCTTAAATCTTTTCAAAGGTTGCCAAATAACCTATTTTCTTAAAAACCATTTCTTGAGGAAGTTTTCAAAACCTTTTAAAAAACCGTCAGTTTAATCTTCGGATTGCACTGAGGTTTAGGTAACCTAACTCACCTTAATCAAGTTAGGTGGCGACTCTAAACCTTTTTTCAAAAACCCTTAATCGAATCAATTTAAAAATTCAAATCTAGTCACACTCGTCATTCTAGGAGGATGAGTTTTAATGAGAGAGCACTGTGTTTTTCCCACCTGTGGGATTTTCCTCGAGTGCAAAAACTCGGGGCGCAACAGCTAGCGACTCCATTGGGGACACTTAGAGGGTTAGGCCACTATCATGTCTTTTCACCCTCCCTCATCTAGAGTCTTTGATTAATTTGTCCAATTCTATCTAGTTCAAACTTTCAAAATCAAACTTGTCAAAGCTGTTTTCAAAAACAAGTAAGCATTTAATTACATTAAATAATCCAATGTTGCATTAAGTTTGTCATTCAAGTACTGACCTTTTACATATTTATTTTTTTAGGTGGACCTTTGTTCACATTTTGTTTCATGTTATATTAACTACCATGTATGTCATGAATGTATGAAATAGATAGGATGGATGGGAGTTGTTGGGCCCATTCTTTCGCTTTTCAAAATTTCACGCACACACTGCAGTATGCATAGGCATTTGCTTACTTGCATTCTTTACCCGATTATGTCCCTTTTAGTTAAAAGGGGGAACGGTATATTGGTTGTGGGCAAGATGTTATGTCAATTTCTTTGCCTATGGCCTCTTAATGGTTCCCTCACTCCCATCACCAACCGATAATGACACCACCTTGGGGAGTGGGCCTAGGTTTGAAGATTTGGGAACCGAGCCTTCTTAGGAAGTATTAGTAAACCCTCAACATCATATTCATATAGACACCATGCATAGCCGAACCTCTGTCGGATTTAAGACACACACATCGATTTCAAAACCATTGAGGAAAGGGTGACTGGTTTACTTTCCTTTAAGCTTGTATATTCCTGTTGTTATAATGCTTGTATTCCTACTGTTATAATGCCTATATAACTACTCATGCATCCATGTTTACTTTACAATTGTATTCTCTTTCTCTACTCTATGCATCCATGTTCCTACATTCAATATCCTATGTCAAGACAAGAGTTCCAAAGTAATTTAAGTCATTGCATCTTCATACATACGATTAACCCAAAGAGAGTGACACCAAGTTCGATCTCCCTTGCGTTAAACCTACCAAAATACTAAGGGTTCCTATGTAACCCTAAGGACTCATAGCATGCATTTCAAGTCATTCCATAAGAGGGGCCCCAATTCCTCTATGTTCATGGAGATAGGGTTGCCAAGAAGACAATGGACGATCAAACAACAAGGTCTCTCCATGACCTACTTGACATCAAATACAAAGAAGGCGAATCTGAAGACTCAAAAGTAGTTTAGGATCTCAAATGTAAAGGTAGATAGGTGGAAGTCCCAAGGAAAGTATTCCCTCTCCCCCCATATTAAAATGTATTTCAATTCTGTTTTATTTAAACTCAAAAGTTCAATGTACCTCTTTATTTTTCATGCGTGAATAAATGAATGAATGAATGTATGTTCACAATCAATGGTAAAGTATCTGCATACAGGGGTAAAACCCTATCTCCAAAGAATGAGCCAACTCATCATGTTTAGTATCCCTCTCAAAGTAGGGGCACCCCTAAGACATGCATTGTATAAAATCTTTCAAATCAAGGCACTAACTTATCTTTTGTTTCTTATCTTCTATTCTCCCCCCCCCCCCTCTCCATGCCATGTCGCGAGGGAATCTGGGAATAGGTTAGATACCCTTGTGTCTTGTTTATTTTGCTTTACTTTGCGTGCCTTGCTCTTCTTGCTTTGCTTCGGTCTTCGCTTCAGTCTTCAAGAGTTTGTCTTCGATCTTAAAAGCTTCATAGTTGCAGCAATCCAAGCATTCAATGGAGAGTTTTAAGGCTAGTATATGGATGTATATGAGTGTATATGAGTGTATAAGAGGCTAGGGTTTTTGTATGGAGGCTCGGATTTGGAAAACCTAAAGAAGCTAGGGTTTAGGGAGGCTACGAGCTCTATATATCAAAGAAAAGGGTTTTTAGACTGACTTTGCGGACCTCTTTCACGCTGGAGGAGGCTCTGTATTTATAAAGGGAAGAATGACTTGGCGCCTGTTGTAGTGACGCCAGGCCAAAAATCCTTATGGCGCCATTCCTAGTAGCGCCAGCCAGTTAGGAAAGTTTTAAGGTCGGCATGCAACGTATCTTGAGAAGATTTGGGCACCTGTACTAGTGACTACCATGCAATTTTTTACCTGGCTTTACTAGAAGCGACTCCAGAAGGTTCGGGAAGGATTTAAGGGACCGGGAATAACTCAGAAGGCCGGAAAAGGGCTGGAAGGCTTAGAATAGGGTCCCAGGGGTAATGGACCTGAAAAAGGATGTTTGGGTTTGTTAGAGGGGTCGACCGAGCCATTGGGGGGAAAACGGTCAACTGGGCCGGAAAGCTGCCGGGACGGACTCAGAATGTCCCGGAAGAAGACTCGAGATTTGGAAACATTATTTAGAATGTTCCCAATGGCTACCGGTTTGATACCCAGAGCCGGTGTGGTCGGAAAAGGTGACCAGCCCACCAGGGGCAAAATGGTCATTTCATACCAGGTTTGCCGAAATTGATTCGGAATGATCCGAAAAGATAATGGAAGGTTGGGAATACTATAAAAAGCACTCTCAGGAGGTTACCGGTTTGATACCTAGAGCCAGTTTGGTTCCCGGGGCATTCGGATGCCTAGGGGCAAAATGATCATTTTGACCGAAAAGTCTCGAAATTGATCCGGAACTAACTAGAAAGCACCTAATCATGCCGGATTGACTTTTAAGACAATCTTGGAAGGATGGACTTACCATTATGAGGACTTAGGTATTTTCTCGAAAACCGTGTCGAAAATGGCCCTAGGGGCAGCTTGGTCATTTTTCCCCGACGTGGGCTAGCAGGCACCGTTGTTGACTTGGGTTTTGAGTGTTTCCGCCACTCTGACGGCGGTCCCGTGATACAGGGGTTTGTTGGCAATTCCCTATATCGACTTGTTTGCGAGTATTTTCGCTATTTTGACGGTTGCAATGTTTGCGAGTACTTCCGCTAATCTGACGGTTCGCGATCATTCCCGAGACTGCCTAATCTCAAGAAGCTGCTAAAGGGACTTAGCGCCTGAGAATCCATTTTCTTGAAAGGTGTACCAAAACAGACATTTCTGCATTGGCGGGCTAGCAGGCGCCAAAGGTGGACCGTTCTACCATCCAGGGGACTTGGGGTCTCGTCCCGATCGACGGGTTTGAAGGGACTTACAGTTCCAAAGAAACTTTCTTCAAAAAATGTGTCAAAAAGGATAGACTTACCGTCTCGAGGAATCAACTTTCTCAAGAGAGAGATTGGAATTAGAATTGGAGAAGGGGACTTACCGTCTTTGGGAAGATGTGCCTATTGAAATTGGAAAGGGGACTTACAGTCTTCGGAAAGATGTGCCTGTTGCAATTGGAAAGGAGACTTACCGTCTTCTAAAAGACGTGCCTGTTGGAATTGGAAAGGGAACTTACCGTCTTCGGAAAGACGTGCCTGATTTGGAATTGGACCGAATAATGCCCCCAAGGGCATTTTGGTCATTTCACTTTTATTTGGGCCTGGTAGGCCTGCGAAGCGATGAATTGACAGGATTAGACTTGGAAAAGTTGATTTAGATTGGGAATATGTCAACATTGACTTGAATACAAGTCTGGACGGATTGTAGACTACCGAGCGGTCAAAAATGGGGTGCTTACAGCTGTCCCACTTTTTCTGTTTTTGCTTATCAAAGATAGAAAATGATAGAGCAAGAGTCCCATGTTGACCGTGAGGCGGTCGGAGGGACGGACTTTCAAAATCTTGGAAGACGGGATTGTGGAAACGAGTATTAGGCCCAAAAGGCCTTTGAAATCAAGTTTTAGAGGGAAAAAGGGCAAAGCTGCCTAGAATTTGGAAACAGGCGCCACTAGGAGTGGCGCTTTTAGCAAATTTAGCTTAGCGAGGAAACCAACTTGGACATTGAGGGAGCGCTTCTTGGAGACCACGGGAATTGCCGGAAGTGAACGCCGTCGCTGAAAAAGTCGTCGGAAGAGAAGATTTCGTCGGAGCACTCCAAGAGGTGAGTTTTCAATTTTCTGTTGATTTTAATGTGTAGAACTTCGTTTAAGTCGTGTGAATAGTGGAAATTGATGTCTTGATATGTTTTGAACACTATGGTGATGTTATTTGTGCATTTTGGTGTTTGCTTGATTGAATTTGAGTATTTTGTGTATTTATGTGAAGTTGTTATCTGCAGGAATTAGAGATTTGTTCCTACAGACTTGGGTGTTGAGTTTTTTTTGCTACATTTTTATATTTTTTTCCTATAAAAAAACGTGTTTAACAGCCGTATGAAATTTTGTGATTTTTTCGAAAACTTTTGAAATTTTTGATTTTTTGAGAAATAGGAAAAAGACTTAGAAAAATAGAAAAAATGAAGAAAATTGAGAAAGTGATCAAATTAAGGGAGTTTAAAATTTAGAAAAATATTTGAATATTTTAGAAAACATTTGAAATGATTTTGAAAAAAATTTAGGATATCTTTGAACACCATTGATTTATTGAAAAATTAAACGAGTCTTTTGGGAAGTTTGAAAATTTTAAAAGTGTGTGCGGGTGTTGGTGGTATGTGATGGTGGTGTTTGTAGAGTTCATGACTCATGTTTTGTGTTGATGTGGTGGGTGTTTTAGGGACCATTTTTAAATGAAACTCTGCCGAAAAGTTTAGGATTTGGAAAAGAGTTGGAAAAGGTTTTGAATAAAATCTTTTTGAAGGAAAAAGACAGAAAACCGTAGAATGTTTAGAAAACTTGTTTTGACTTGAAATTGACAAATCAAAATGTGTAAGAAATTCATTTTGACTCGAAACTTGACCTTTTAAATCAAAATGTGTAGAAAATTCATTTTGACTTCGAATTGGATTTAAAAAATCAAAATGTGTAGGAAATTCATCCTCACTTCGAATTGGATTTAAAATTAAAATGTGTAGGAAATTCATTTTGACTTCGAATTAGATTTAAAATCAAAATGTGTAGGAAATTCATTTTGACTGAGAATTTGAATTAAAATCAAAATGTGTAGGAAATTCACTTTGACTTATAATTGGATTTAAAATCAAAATGTGTAGGAAATTCATTTTGACTTAGAATTGGATTTAAAATCAACATGTGTAGGAAATTCATTTTGACTTAGAATTGGATTTAAAATCAAAATGTGTAGGAAATTCATTTTGACTTCGAATTTGAATTAAAATCAAAATGTGTAAGAAATTCACTTTGACTTAGAATTGGATTTAAAATCAAAGTGTGTAGGAAATCTATTTTGACTTAGAATTGGATTTAAAATCAAAATGTGTAGGAAATTCATTTTGACTTCGAATTTGAATTTTTTTTTTTATGTTATTTCATTATTTTTTGGTTTGTTTTGATTATTTATTTATTTTTTTTATTATTATTTTTATCTGCATATACCGTATATTAACACTTCTTACCTTGGCTTACCTTTTCAGGATGGCAGACGCGGGAGATGATGGTTCCGAGAGGAGATGCCGCTCTAGGAAGGCAGCTCGTACAGATTCTATTAGCAACTCCAGTCGATCCGGGGGTAGTCACAAATCAACTACCAGGGCATTTTCTATCCATAAGGGAAGGGGGAGTAGGCCTCCAGTCAACCCCTTCGCTCCAGTTGAACCAGCCTTCGAGGATGTGATGGCTACCGAGATTTCCCACTTTTGACTTTTAGATGGCCCACGCTATTTTGAGTTAACTACGGGTTTGGTATAACAGGTATCCTCCAGATGAGCAAGACATTTTTCATCGGTTCTTTGGATGCATGGCTTCTCTCCTATTGGCGCAGCTTGTTTTCTGGCAGTGGTTCCCTTTTGGCCACCTAACTTGTCTTTCTTGGTGAATGTGAGCTTGCCCCTACTCGCCATGAGTATGGCTTCCTCATAGGTCTTCGGGATGGTTCAACTGACATTATGGGACCTAGTTTTCCTAATGGCTGCGTCAGGATTGTCTCTTCTCAGCTTGGGCTCCTTTGTGCGGCCTTTTCTTCTAATTTGCTGCCCCAGTTTTCTCATGTCCCGGTGAAGTTCTTATTTCTCTCATTTTGTGACAGATAGGGGATTGGCATACTTCTTAAGATTGGTCCATTTCTCCATGGTAGCCCTAGCTTTGCTTCTCATAAACTTATTGATGTTTCCGCCAGGGGAGATGACTTGGTTGACTATCGGTTATGTGCACTGCTTGTCAAAATTTGTGAGGGGCACTCCCATACTCCTATGGTTGTTGGAGAGTCCTTCGTGAGCCTTACCAGACTCCAGCAAGGGGTCAACGCTCATTTTCAGGGATATGCTTCATTATTCCAGCTTTGAGCGATCAGACACTTATTTGTTACTCCCCTTTTTCAACATACATGGTTTCTCGAGACAGAAGTCATTTGATTGGGGAGGTCGAGGGTGGGCCATTGCCCCAGTCTCTGTTTCTTGTTGGTTATGGAAATTTTACCCTGTTCCCTGTTTCTTATTTGAGAGAGGGAGAAAGACATAGAGTTAGTTTTTGTACAAAAACAGTTTATTTCTATATATTATACTTTTTTTTATTTTTTTATAAATGCAAATGGAATTAGATGTTTGATTTATTTTGCATGTCCTACTTTATATATATATATTTTTTTTATGAATACACAGGTTCATACAGGAATGGAATTCAATGCATATTATACTTTTTGGATGAATGTACATATAGGAATGGAATTGAATGCATGCCATGCTTTTTAATAAATGCATGAATAGATACAAACTACATATAAATTTAAATGGATGTACAGATTATACATGCAAGGGATGCATTAGTAATACATGTATATAAGCTATTTACAAAGAAAGTCCCAGGATTGTCCAATGGTCCATACTCTCAAGATTCTGTTTCCTTTCCAGGATTTTGCCCCATTTAGTTTTGTCCCATTCTCATCAGGTTGTGATAACATTTGCACCATTCTCCAGGGATCTTGATCTTTCAGTTTGCTATTCTATCCCTACTTTCTACATAATTATTGTTTGGGGTTTTTTTTATCTCACTTGGTTTTCTCTCGCAGATCTCTAAAATGCCACCATGGCTCGACCGACAACTCGCATGTCCTTTGCAGAGCGATAAACAACTAAGCCCTCAATCCAAGAAGACTTCTTTTAGGACTGTAATATAGGTTGGGTTTAGGGGTTGTAAGAAATGAAGGGATATTTAGGCTCAAAGATCTTCTTTTAGTGGGTTGTTTAAACCAAAACCATCTAAGCACACTTTGGAGCATGAGATTGCCCCATACATTCCTCCCCAGTTCTCCTTTCTCATCCTACTTGTCTTGGTATAGTTCAGGCTTATTTGGACTAAGCAATTTTCTTTGATCAGAGAGGATTTTAATTTGGACTGTAACGTAGGCTAGGTTAAGGGGTTTATGAATGAAAAGGGTAGAAAGACTCAAACATTATCACTTGTGGGGTTTTAAAAGACCAATGATCACCTTTGGCAACTTAACTTCCATTCACTGTTTTCTTTTTTCCTTCATACTCTTGTTATTCTTCTAGATTGCTTTTTGCCTTCTAATTCAAGATCCTTTTTTCATCAAGAAATTTGTTGCTAAGTCGACTTTCGGAGATGCCAACTTTTTCAGTTATCTTTTTTGGGATGACAGTATCTTCTTTTGAAGATCCCCAAGAACACAATATCTTCTTTACTAAAGACGCCTTTGATGCCATAACTTCTTGAAGATCACCATTTTCATCGTTGCTCATTATACCTTCTTGGAAATCGCCTTTTTCATCATTGCTCGTTATAGCTTCTCGGAAATCACCCTTTTCATTATTGCTCATTAGCTCCTACTTATGACTTTTGCCTTAACCCAGTATGGGCAGTGATCATCTGGTCGGTTTTCTATAGGAAAGTAACCGGCTCAAGTGGGCTTTAGAAAGGGATTTGTTTGTGTATGGTAGAAGAAATGAGGGCCTTTCATCACTTCAAATTAAATTGCTTAGTCCATAAAGCCTTATACAAAATTTAGACAATGTCTGTAAAAATGGTGTGTTTCTGCCGAATCAACTACTCTGTGCTTACCCCAGTGTGGAGGATGGTTATAGGTTTGGGGATATCTGAAAAGAGATCAATGACGGCTCTAGTGGGCTAAGCAAAGGATAGTGTTTATTTGGGATAAATAGAACAATGGCTCTTTATCATTTTGAGTACTCGGCTACCCATCGCTTAGCTAGGATATCATGCAAGTGTCGCCTCTTCAATGAACTCCACACTATCTCCTTCCTATCTCTCACTCTCTCTTTGTCTCTATAAGGTTTTAACCCCCCTTTGAATGGGTTGCCTATGCTATCCCATCCTTCAAGTCGAGTCATTACAAAATGGAAAAGAATCCCTAAAAGTAATATTCATCCACAAGAGTATGAGACAAAGGGGATAAATTAGAAACTATCCATTTTCATTTTAAAATATGATTGTATGGCATGTAGTTTTTATTTAAAGAAGATATGCGAGAAATAGAAAACGAAAAGAAAACAGAGGAGTTTTGTGGAAACCTCCCTTTTCTTATAGACTTTTTGATGAGAACCCCTACTAGGGTTTTGGGACTATGCCCATCTCCTTGGTATTCCATTTGCCAGACGCATCCTCAAACAACATAGGGTAGATTGACAAATCTTCTGCGACGCTTGGGGAACTGCCGAAGATGGTACTGCTATTGATTTCCTCCTCCATGATTGTATTGATGGTGTGATCGCGTTGCGGACTAGCAGGGACAACGGGGACTGGTTTCACCTCATTGATTTTGACGATCTTATTATCTATTAGATCTTGGATTTTATGTTTCAGAGATCGGCAACTTTCTGTGTCATGGCCTAGTTCGCCTGAGTGATATGCGCACTTGAGTGTTGAGTTGAAAGAGGATGGTAGAGGTTTAACCAGTGGTGTAGCCGGTATTGGGCGCAGGTATCCAGCTTTTAGCAACTTATTATAAGCATCGGTTCGGGTGCTGGCCAATTGGATAAAGGGTCGATTCTGCCCTCTTGCCCTTTGTAAGCACCCTATTTTTTACCACTCGGCAGTCTACACTCCGTCCAAACTTGTTTTCAAGTCATTGTGGGCATATTCCTATTGAATCCAATCCTCTGGGTCCAAATTCCGTCCTTCCTTTGCTTCGCGGGCCTGTCAGTCCCAAATAGAGGCAAAATGACCAAAAATGCCCTTAGGGGCATTGTTCTTTCTTATTCCAATTCCAATCCCTCTCTCGAGACAGTTTATTCCTCGAGACGGTCTGAGTAGCCAAACTACTCACCAAACCGTTAGAGTAGCGGAAATACTCACAAAACCGTTAGAGTAACGGAAATACTCACAAAACCGTTAGAGTGGCGGAAACACTCAAAACCCAGGCACGTCTCTTCAGAGACGGTAAGACCCCTTTCCAATCCCACTCTCGAGACAGTTTATTCCTCGAGACGGCTCCAATCTAGGCACGTCTCTTTGGAGACGGTAAGACCCCTTTCCAATCCCACTCTCGAGACATTTTATTCCTCGAGACGGCTCCAATCTAGGCACGTCTCTTCGGGGACGGTAAGACCCGTTCCAATCCCTCTCTCGAGACAGTTTATTCCTCGAGATGGTCCGAGTAGCAAAACTACTCACAAAACCATTAGAGTGGCGGAAACACTCATAATCCAGGCACGTCTCTTTGGAGACGGTAAGACCCCTTTCCAATCCCAGTCTCGAGACAGTTTATTCCTCGAGACGGCTCCAATCCAAGCACGTCTCTTCGGAGACGGTAAGACCCCTTCTAGTCCCACTTTCGAGACAGTTTATTCCTCGAGACGGTCCGAGTAGCAAAAATACTCACAGGGCCGTTAGAGTAGCGGAAATACTCAACTGTTAGAGTAGCAGAAATACTCACAGAGTCGTTAGAGTAGCGGAAATACTCACAGAGCCATTAGAGTAGCGGAAATACTCAATCGTTAGAGCAGCGGAAATACTCACAGAGCCGTTAGAGTAGCGGAAATACTCACAAAGCCGTTAGAGTAGCGGAAATACTCAACCACGTCCGAGTAGCGGAAATACTCCTAAATCATCAACCCCGTCCGAGTAGCGGAAATACTCAACCCCGTTCGAGTAGCGGAAATACTCACAAATCATCAACCCCGTCCGAGTAGCGGAAATACTCACAAATCATCAACCCCGTCTGACTAGCGAAAATACTCACACCGTGAGAGTGGCGGAAACACTCAAAACCTAGGTCAACACCAGTGGCTGTTAGCCCACTTCGGTGGAAGATGACCAAACTACCCTTAGGACCCTTTCCAAGACTTTCCGGTCAAGATGACCATTTTGCCCCTAGGCATCCGAACGCCCCGGGAACCACACCGGCTCTGGGTATCAAACCGGTAATGTCCCGAGAATACTTTTTATAGTATTCTCAACCTTCCTTTACCTTTCTGGATCATTCCGAGTCAGTTCCGGCCAACCCGGTACAAAATGACCGTTTTGCCCCTAGAGGGCCGGTCTCCTTCTTCGACCACACCGGCTTTGGGTATCAAACCGGTAATGTCCCGAGAATACTTTTTAGAGTATTCTCAACCTTCCTTTACCTTTTCGGATCATTCCGAGTTAGTTCCGGCCGACCCGGTACAAAATGACCGTTTTGCCCCTCGAGGGCCGGTCTCCTTCTTCGACCATACCGGCTTTGGGTATCAAACCGGTAATGTCCCGAGAATACTTTTTAAAGTATTCTCAACCATCCTTTACCTTTCCGGATCATTCCGAGCCAGTTCCGGCAAACCTAGTACAAAATGACCGTTTTGCCCCTAGTGGGCCGGTCTCCTTTTCCGACCACGCCGGCTCTGGGAATCAAACCGGCAACCACTGGGAACATTCTAAATAATATTTCCAAATCCCAAGTCTTTTCCCGGGACAATCCGGGTTTGCCCCGGCAGTTTTTCGGCCCAATTGACCGTTTTGTCCCTAAAGGCCCTGTCAACCTTTTCGACCCACCTTATCCTCACTATCCAAGTCAAATACCTCCAGGACACTGTTTTAAGTGTTCCTGCTCCCTTCCGACCTTCCGGGTCATTCCCGGCTCCTTCAAATCATTCCCGGACTTTCCGGAGTCACTCCTAGTGAAGCTAGGCTAAAGTTTACATGGTAGTCACTAGTACAGGCGCCCAAATCTAGTCAAAGATACGTTGCTTACCGACCTTAAATCTTTCCTAATTGGCTGGCGCCACTAGTAGTGGCGCCAAGCCAAAAAATGGCCTGGCGCCACTCCTACTGGCGCCAGTATAAATTTTGCCCTAGCGCCACTACAACAGGCGCTAGGCTTGTTCAACTTCTATAAATACAGAGCCTCGTTCAAAGTGAAAGGGGTCTACAAACTTAACCTAAAAATCCTATATTTCGATATACAGAGCTTGAGCACCTCCAAAACCCTAGCCTCCCTAGGTTTTCCCAAACCCAAGCCACCCTACACTAAACCCTAGCCTCCTATACATCCCTATACACCTCTATACACTCATACACTAGCCTTCAACCCACCTTCAAAGACTTGAAGAGCTGCCATCTAAAGCTTGAAGACAACTCTTGAAGACTGAAGGTGAAGATCAAGACAAAGACCGAAGACCAAAGACAGCACGGCGCGCAAAATAAACAAGACATACGGTAGGCTCCCTATTTAAATTTTCGCACTTCCCCCCTCTCTCTTCTCTCTCCAACCCACTTGGGTTTTCTCTATTTTAATCCCCCATCTCTTTCCCCCCTTTCTTTGCATGCTTGAAACAAGGGGATTCCCGGTCCATGTGTAGGATTGGACTATTGGAGAGTCACCGTGTTGGGGGCTTTCTTCTAGTCTAACCAAAGACCACATGGGTCCGGCCCCCTTGATTATGTGGTGAAGCCTTAACCTTGTATGTTCACGACCCCAAATTGCATTGTGCATATCATAGTCTTGCATCTTCCAAAATTCGTTTTCAAAAACTTGTTTTCAAAAATCGTTTTCAAACTTGTTTTCAAAATTGCATCAAAAGCTCTTTTTCAAAAACATGTTTTCAAAATCACAATCCTAGGGTGATTCTAGCCTTTCCATGGCTAGGGTTGCTTTAGGAAAGTGTTACATTAAAAGTGACCCACATGGTCCATATTTTCAATTCCTTGTTATTTTCAAAAACCACTTTCCTAAAGTGTTTCTAGCCTTCCTATGGCTAGAATTGCTTTAGGAAAGTGAGACGTTTTCATACTTTTCAAAAAAACTCTCTTCAAAAATCTCTTCTGAAAAATTTATTTTTCAACATACTTTCCTAAAGCTCTTCTTTCCAAAATTGTTTTCAAAAACTCCCTTCCAAAATATATTTTTCAAAACCTCATTTTTCAACTCCTTTCCAAAACGCTCTCTTCAAAATCCACTTTCCAAAAACACTCCCTAAAGATCTTTCTAAAAACTCTCTTCCCAAAATCTTCCTTCTAGAAACTCTTCTCTAGGGTTTTCCTTCTAAAACTTGTTTCCAAAAAACACACTTTCCAAGAACTCCTTCCTAGGATTCCCTTCTAGAAAATCTACGTTTCTAAAAACACACTTTCTAAAAATCCCTTTTCCTTAGAGCCCAAGTCAAGCCCTAGAACCCACAATTAGGAAACCCTAAATTTTCTTCCCAAAAACATGGTTTTCAGACTTTGCCCCAAACCTAGGTTTCCAAAACCTCTCGTTTTCTACATCAAAACTATATATGTTTCCAAAACCTCTTTTCTACGTCAAAACTATAATTTTCCAAACCTAGGGTTTCTAGAATCCCCCTTTCCAAATCCTTGTCAAATCCTATCTTCCCTTTAGGAAACCGAATCAAATCTCCCCGTTTAGGAAACTAGATCCCATCCTCCGTTTTTGGAAACAAAATCAAATCTTTTCTTTTAGAAACTAAATCCAATCCCTTCCTAATCCAAACCTTTCCTAATTCAATTCCTTCCTAAACCATAAGTTTCCTAAACCTAAACTTTAAACCTTTCCTTAAGTTTCAAAATCCAATTCTTTTCTAATTCAAATCCTTCCTAAACTTCTACTTTCCTAAATCTTAAGTTTTCATAACTTGAACATAAAAATCTTTCCTAAATTTTAAGACTCAGTTTTCAAATATTTCCTAATTCAACCCTTTCCTAAACCTTAACTTTTCAAACCTAAGTTTTCAAACTCTTCCTAAACTCAAAACTTTCCTAACCTCAAGATTTTCTAAGAACTCTAAAACTTTCTAAATCTTAAACTTTCTAAATTTCAAATCTTTCCAAATTCAAAACTATCTAAATTTGAAACTTTCTTAAGTTAAATCTTTCTAAACCTAAAAACTTTCTAAATTCTAAATTCTCTTAAACTTCAAATCTTTCCAAATTTAAGACTTTTCTAAAATCAAAACTTTCCTAATTTAGGACTTTCTTAAGTTGAAACTTTCTTAATTCAAACATTTTCTAAATTGAAAACTTTCCTTTTTCAAACATTTCCTAAAATGAAACTTTCCTACTTTCAAAACTTCCCTATTTCAAAACTTTCTAAATTCAAAACTTTCCAATTTTCAAAACTTTCAAATTTCTAAACTTTCTTAAATTCAAAACTTTCCTAAACCTAAAACTTTCCTAAAGTTGAAACATTCAAAATTCAAAGCTTTCCAAAAATGACACCTTCCCAAATCGAACCTTTTGTAATTCAACCATTCCTAAATCCAACCTTTTCTTAATCTCCTAAACCCTCCAGATCGAGTCAAATCTTTCCTAAGTCATCTTTCCTAAGTCTAGGTTTCCTAAACCTCAATCTTTCCAAAACAATTCCAATTCCTTATCTCCTATTCTAAGTTCAAATCAAATTTAATTTCCAATTCAATCTCTTTCTTTCAAATCAACCCTTCTGTTTTCAATCGGACTCCGGTCCGAACTACGACTGACCTGATTCCCCCAAAGGGATACGTAGGCAACCTTCATAGGTGCGGTCACAACACTTTCCAAACTTTCAATTCCACCCTCATGGGTGCGGTTTCCACATCTCAAATTCCAATCTACTTTCAAAATTCCAATTTCAAAATTTCTATTTTCAAACTTCTACTTTCAATTTTCAAACTTTTCAATTTCAATTCTATTTCTTCAAATCTATTTTCAAATCAAATCAATCTCTTTCCAAATCTATTTTCTAATTCTCTTATTTTGCACTTGCATCTCATGCATCATATTTTTCAAACATTGTTTTTCAAAGTGAATAGGATTGAACAAATGTTAATCGAAGACTCCCGTAGGTAAATCTAGGGTAGATTGACATGTAGGTACCGAAAGGGCGGGGTAGGGTGATAGGTTAGTGCGTCTTCCCTACACGTAACCAACCTCCAAACCTAGATCACTGTTTTCAAAGACCAAAAAGGAGTTATTTTTCTAAAAAGGGCTAAATGTTTTCCAAAGGTTGCCAAACAACCTGTTTTCCTAAAAAACCCTCTCTTGAGGAGATGTTTTTAAAATTGGTTTTCAAAAACCCTAAGTGTAGTTTTTGGACTATGCTTAGTTTTTAGGTGACCTAACTCACCTTAATCAAGTTAGGTGGCGACTCTGAATCTTTTTCAAAAGCCCTTTATTCAAACCTGTTTTCAATTCAAACCTAGTCGCACTCATTCTTTTAGGAGGGTGAGTTCTAACGAGAGAGTACAACATTTTTCCCGCTTGGGTGAGTATTCCTCGAGTGCGAAAAATCTGGGCGCGACAGCTGGGGACTCCACTGGGGAGACTTAGAGGGTTAGGCCGTAGTCATGTCTCTTTACCTTTCACCCATGTAGAGTCTTCAATTAACTTGGTTCAACCCTATTCACTTTAAATTTTCAAAACTAAATTTTCAAAATTGTTTTCAAAAAACATGCATTTATTCATATTATCTTGTATTATGTTTGTCATCCACATACTGACACTTGCATCTTTGTTTTGTAGGTGCGCTTTATGTTTAAATTTTATTAACTGCTTTGCATGAATGTGATGTACAGGATGAATGGGAGTTGTTGGGCCCTTTCCTCCACTTTTAAAAATCACACACACACTGCATGTGCACTTGCATTCTGCATACTTGCATACCCTGATATGTCCTTTCTAGTTAGAAAGGGGGAACGGTATATTGGTTGTGGGCAAGATGCTGTGTCAGTTTCTTCGCCTACGGCCTCTTGATAGTTCCCCCGCTCGGATCACCAACCGATCATGGCACCACCTCAGGGAGTGGGCCTAGGTTTGAAGATCCAGGGACCGAGCCTTTTTAGGACGCATTAGTCAACCCTTAACCTCATACTCATATAAACACCATGCATAGCCGAACCTCTGCTGGATTTAGGACACAAGCACCGTTTTCAAAATCACGGAGGAAAGGGCGACTGCTTTTACTTTCATTTATACCTGCTGTTATAATACTTGTGTTTATACTGTTATAATGCCTGTCTAACTGTTCATGCATGCATGTTTACTTCAATTGTACCTTTTCTCTTTATACTTTTTGCATATTCATGTTCATGCATTCAATATTTCATGTCAAGACAAGAGTTCCAAGTAACTCAAGTCACTGCATTCTCATGCATATGATCAACCCATTGAGAGTGACACCAACGTCACTCTCCCTTGCATTAAACCTACCCAAACCCTAAGGGTTCCCGCATAACCCTAAGGACTCATTGCATGCATCTCGATTCATTCCATAAGAGGGGCCCCAATCCTTCTATGCTCACGGAGATAGGGTTGCCAAGAAGACAAGGGGCAATCAATCAACAAGGTCTCTCAGCGACCTCTTCAACATCAAATCCAAGGAAGACGAATCCGAAGACTCAAGAGTAGTTTAGGTTTTCCCTTTTGTAAAAGTAGATAGGTGGAAGTCCAAAGGAAAATGTTCCCCCTCCCCCTATTAAAATGTATTTCAATTCTTTTGTATCTTAAACCCAAAGTTCAATGTACTTCTTTATTTTTTTTTTCTACGAATGAATGAATGGATGATTGTATGAATGGATGAAGGTTCCTGCTCGACGGTGAGGTATCTGCATACAGGGGCAAACCCCCTATCTCCAAAAGTGAGCAAACACATCATGTTTAATTTCCCTCTCAAGTAGGGGCACCCCTAGGACATGCATTGCATAAGAATTTTCAAATCAAGGCACTAACTTCCTTTTTTTTCTTTTGTTTCTCATCTTCTATCCTCCCCCTCGTCATCTCCAAGTACTAAGAGAACCGAAGACAAAAGCAAGACAAGAAAGGGGGATTTCTAGATCATTCACTTATTATCATCATATTGCTTACATGTTCACTTCTTTTATTGCTCATGCATCCACATCCATTCCAAGACAAGAGTTCCAAGAAACTCAAGTCATTTCATTCTCACGCATCTAATCAACTGTAGAGAGAAAGGAGCAATCCAATCTCATGTTAATCAACCTACCAAAATTCCTAAGGGTTCCTCAACCCTAAGGATTCATGGTACGCATAGAATTATATCTCAAGAGAGGCACAAATCTCTCTCAGTCCATAGAGGTGGAATTGCCCAAATAAGGAAACATCAACCGGCCCACACCGAAGAGGTATTGTATTGCATAATCGGGGCAAAACCCCACCTCCCAAATGGACTTGTCATCATTCCTAGACTCCCTCAAAGAAGGGACCTCCATAGGACATGCATTGCATAGAACCCCCAACTCCACATGCTAACTACATTTTGTTTTTCTTTTCTTTTTCAGGTCAAAGAGCACAACCGAACTCATAGAAACCCCTCTAGTATCATGCCCAATTCAAAATCATGCAAGGATAAGCCCGGCTATTGAAAGAGGCTGAACCTACTTGAAGGAATAATTAACCATCCATCCGCAAGACATTACCTCTAGGCAACTACGCTTGTGCCATGCCAAGATAATCACTATCCATGCAGAAGAGGACCTCACCATTTGCGAAGTCTTGTCAGACCTGCAACAACGCATCCTCTAACTTCCAAATGCATGACAAATATCGTGAACTCGCCCTCCATTGATACACCTGATGAATGAAGCACCAAGAGGTTGATGTAATCCCAAAACCTTATTAAGGGTTAAGGGTTCTCACCAAAAGGTCTACTAGAAAAGGGAGGTTTTCATGAAATTCGTCTATTTTCTTTTTCCCTTTTAATTCTCATATATTTTCTTTAAATAAATATTGCATGGCATGCAATCATGTTTAAATAAATAAAAAAAAGAAAAAGAAAAAAAAAGGAAAAAATGAAAATGGATAGTTTCTAGTTTATCCCATTTGTCTCATACTTTTGTGGATGAATATTACTTTTAAGAATTCTTTCCCATTCAGTACTGACTCGACTTAAAGGATGGGATAGCATAGGCAACCCATTCAAAAAGGGGGTCAAAACCTTTGAGGGACAAAGAGAGAGTGAGAGATAGGAAGGAGATAGTCTCATAAAAAAGGTATAGAGTTCATTGAAAAGGTGACTCTTGCGTGATATCCTAGCTAAGTGATGGGCAGCCAAGTCCTCGAAATGATGAGAAGCCATTGTTCTATTTATCCTAAATAAACACTACCCCTTGCTCAGCCCACTAGAGTCGTAGCTGATTTTTATTCAGATGTCCCCAAACCAATAACCATCCCTCACACCGGGGTAAGCACAGAGTAGTTGATTCGATAGAATATTTAGGGATTCACTGGCCGAAACACATCATCCCTAGAAAGATTGTCTAAATTTTGTACAAAGGCTTTATAGACTAAGCAATTCAATTTGAAATGATTAGAGGCCCTCAATTTTATTACCACACACAAAAATATTCCCTTTGCTTAAACCACTAGTGCCTCGCAGGAAGCGGAAGTTTTCTTTTTGTCAACCCTGATCCGAAACCATCCCCTCACACTGGGGCAGTCAGGCAGCAAAAGATCTGGCAGAGAACGTCATCGACAATCAAGCTAAAGTAACATGAAGGCTCTATGGATCAAGCAATCTTATTCAAAATGAAGAGAGGCCACCATTTCATTTCCCATACAGTCAAAAGAAACCACTTGCCAAACCTGTTGAGCCATCTATCCTTTTCCCGAAAAAACCCAACCTAGGGATCACCGCCCACATTGGGTAGATTAAACCGCCAAGGAAAAGGTCTAAAGAAAAAGGATCGAAGAATTAGTCATTCCATAAAAGAAAAGAAAGGACAAGGTAAAGAAAGGGAGTTGCCAAGGGGCAAGAGGCCAAAAAAAAAAAAAAAAATCTATCTAAAGAAAGGCCTGAAGAAAACCATGATTGAGTCATCTTCAAAAGCATAATAAGAAGATCAAATGAGAAGGGAGTCATGTTTCCCTCAAAAAGCACATGGAAAGGGTGAAAGAAAAGAGTCGTTTTCACCGTGAGAAGTATATGGTCAAAAGCAAGAAGGAAATCTAAAGGTGATCCTAGGTTACAAAGAAACCCAGTAGAAGAAATAGGTTTGAGCCTTTACCCTTTCTTGTTAAATCCTAACCTATGGCCTACATTACAACCCTACTAAAGTCCACTCTGATTGAGAAGGATTGCTTGATCTAAATGAGCCAAATATGTTTCTAAAGCTAGAGGAGGATATCAGGGGATGAAACCCCAGTGGAAGACCAACCAAGGATGGTGCGGATCTAACCCTACTGGAAGCAACATTAAATTTGAGCTTACATGTCCCGTTCATTCATAAACCCCTTAACCTAGCCTACGTTACGGTCCAAATTAAAGTCCTCTCTGATCAAAGAGAATTGCTTAGTCCAAATAAGCCTGAACAATACTAAGACAAGTAGGGTGAGAAAGGAGAATTGGAAGAGAATGCAAGGGGCAATCTCATGCTCTAAGATGTGCTCAGATGGTTTCGGTTTTAATAACCCATTAAAAGAAAATCTTTGAGCCAAAATATCCCTTCGTTTCTTTCAACCTCTAAACCCAGCCTACATTACAATCCTGAAAGAAGTCTTCTCGGATTGAGGACTTGGCTGTTTATCGCTCTGCAAAGGGCATGCGAGTTGTCACCCGAGCCATGGTGGCATTTTGGAAATCAGAAAGAGAAAAACCAAGTGAGATCCGAAAAACCCCAAACAACAACCCTGTAGAAAGTAGGGATAGGATAGCAAACCAAAAGGTCGAAATCCCTGGAGAATGGTGCAAATGCTATCACACCTCGATGAGAATGAGACAAAACTAATTGGGGCAGAATCCTGGAAAGGAACAGAATCCTGAGAGTATGGGCCCAAGGGGCAATCCTGGGATTTTCTTTGTAAATAGCTTATATACATGTAGTACTGATGCATCCATGACATGTATAACCTGTACATCCATTTAGATTCATGTGTAGTTTGTATCTATGCATGCATTCAACTGCATTCCTATATGAACATGTTCATTTGTAAGGAAGTAGGTTATGCATTTAAATCAATTCTTACATAAATCTATGCATTTATTACAAAAAAATGAGGAACATTGCATTTAATTCTATTTATGTATGCGTATTATCCCAAATTTTAACACGCATTCAATTCCAATTCTGTGTGAACCTGTGTATTCATAAAAAGTAGGACACACATTCAATTTTTATATATATAAAAAAAAAAAGTATGACACGCATTCACCCCGTACCGGGGCATTCTTAAACTGTTTTTGTATAAAACTCACTCTTTGTCTTTCTGTCTCTCTCAAATAGGAAACAATGAACAAGGCAAAACATAAAAAGGAGCTAAAGCCACCCCTCAGATATCTCCAGTACCGGCTCACACCTCAGAAAGCTCAGATTTCCATGACCAACAAGAAATAGAGAATGGGGCAATGGCCCACCCTCGACCTCCCCAATCAAACGACTTTGAAAGAGGGGAAGTGAATAAGTGTCCAATCACCCAAAGCTGGAATAATGAGGCACAACCCCAACAATGAGCATTGCCCCCTTGCCAAAGTCTAGTAAGGTTCATGAAGGTCTGTCCCACAACCATAGGGGCATATGAGTGTCCTTCACAAATCCTGGCGAGCAACGCACGCAATCAATGGCCGACTAAATCACCCCCTCACGGAGACATCAACAAGTTCAAGAGAAACAGAGCTAGGGCCATCATGAAGAAGTGGACCAATCTTGAGAAGTATGTCAATCCCCTGAATGAGCTCTCTTGTGCATCGCAAACTCATAATGTGAGAACAAGAGCTTCATTGGGACATAAGAAAACTAGGGGCAGGAGATTAGAAGAAAAGGCCGCACAACGGAGCCCAAGCTAAGAAGAGACAATCGCGACGCAGCTATTAGGAAAAGTAGGTCCCACAATGTCAGCTGAACCATCCCGAAGACCTAGGAGGAAGCCTTAATTATGGGGAGTAGGGGTAGGCTCACATTCCTCAAGAAAGACGGGTCAGGTGGCCAAAAGGGAACCACTGCCGAAAATAAGTTACAGTAATAGGAGAGAAGCCATGTAACCAAAGGATTAGTGAAAATGTCTTGCTCATCTGGAGGATACCCATCATCCCAAATCCGCAGTCGACGCAATATAATGTCAGCCATCCCAAAGGACAAAAGTGGAAAACCTCGGCATCCGTTTCCTCTTCAAATGTTTGCTTGACTGATGGGAAGGGGTTGACTGGAAGCCTTCTCCTCCTTTCCATTCTAGCTAGAGGATACCCTACTAGTTGATTTGTGACTACCTCTAGAGCGACTGGAGCTGCCAACAGGAATCTGTTCGGGCCATCTTTCCAAAGCGGTGTCTCTTCTCAGAACCCTCATCGCCTGCGTCCGCCATCCTGAAAGGTAAGTCAAGGTAAGAGGTATTAGTATTCGATACATGCAGTTCAAAAGATAAATAGATAAAAGCAACAAAAAATAATAATAATGATAATAACCAAAGGTGAAACAAAAATAAAAATGAAGGACACAACTTCCATATATATCCTATTTAGACCAACCTAAAAGTTTCTTAAACTTTTTATTCAAGGTTTCTTTTCTAAAACCAACTATCACAGGTTCCTTAAAAATTTCTCAAAAAGTTTCTTACCTTCTACCCTTCAAAAGTTCTTTTTCAAAAATCAGTTTCCTAATGGTTTCCTATTATTGTCCTCCAAAAAGTTTTCCAAAATTCGTTTTTCTAAAAATTCCTTTCCAAATTCAGTTTTCAAAAGGTTTTCTGATTCTCTTTTCCAAAAGTTCATCTTCAAAATCACTTCTTAAAATCAAATTCTACCTCGAAAATCAGGGTCAAAGTCATTTTCAAAATCAGATCTCAAATTTTTTTCAATCCATCTCCAAGTTTTTCTGATTCAGTTCTTCAAGAAAATCCCTTTTCCAATTAGGTTTAAGGTGCCTCCCCAAACTTTTTTTCAAAAGAGTCTTAGACAAAATAAATCCTTAAAAATTTTCAAGATTTCACTCAAAAAATTCTTCCTTCCAAAATTTCTATCAAGTTCTGAAGTTTTCCATCCTAAATCCTTGTTAATCTAAAAAATTTTCAAATACGAAAGAGTTCTTAAATTCTTACCTCCAAAATGTCACCTAAAACACTATTTTTCCAAAGTCTTTCCAAGTTTTCTGTCCAACAAGATTTCAAAATTCAAGTTTTAGATGAAAATGAATTCCCTACATATTCTGGGCAACTTTGCCCCTTTCCTGCCAAAACACGTTTTTGAAGGCCTTTTTGGCCTGTTATCTATTTTCGACCCCCGTTGTTGAAAGATTTTCAGTGTCCGTCCCTCCGACTGCCTCGCGGTCAACATGGGACTCTTACTCTTATCGTTTTCAGTATTTGACAAGCAAAGACAGAAAAAGAGGGGCAGTTGTAAGCACCCCATTTTTTACCGCTCGGCAGTCTACACTCCGTCCAGACTTGTTTTCAAGTCATTGTGGGCATATTCTTATCGAATCCAATCCTCTAGGTCCAAATTCTATTTTTCCTTCGTTTCGCAGGCCTGTCAGGCCCAAATAGAGGCAAAACGACCAAAAATGCCCTTAGGGGCATTGTCCTTCCTTATTCCAATTCCAATCCCTCTCTCGAGACAGTTTATTCCTCGAGACGGTCCGAGTAGCTGAACTACTCACCAAACCGTTGGAGTAGCGGAAATACTTACAAAACCGTTAGAGTGGCGAAAACACTCAAAACCCAGGCACATCTCTTCAGAGACGGTAAGACCCCTTTCCAATCTCACTCTCGAGACAGTTTATTCCTCGAGACGGCTCCAATCCAGGCACGTCTCTTTGGAGACGGTAAGACCCCTTTCCAATCCCACTCTCGAGACAGTTTATTCCTCGAGACGGCTCCAATCCAGGCACGTCTCTTCGGAGACGGTAAGACCCCTTCCAATCCCTCTCTCGAGACAGTTTATTCCTCGAGACGGTCCGAGTAGCAAAACTACTCACAAAACCGTTAGAGTGGCGGAAACACTCACAATCTAGGCACGTCTCTTTGGAGACGGTAAGACCCCTTTCCAATCCCACTCTCGAGACAGTTTATTCCTCAAGACGGCTCCAATCCAGGCACGTCTCTTCGGAGACGGTAAGACCCCTTCCAGTCCCACTCTCGAGACAGTTTATTCCTCGAGACGGTCCGAGTAGCAAAAATACTCACAGAGCCGTTAGAGTAGCGAAAATACTCACAGAGCCGTTAGAGTAGCAGAAATACTCAACCGTTAGAGTAGCGGAAATACTCACAGAGCCGTTAGAGTAGCGGAAATACTCAACTGTTAGAGTAGCGGAAATACTCACAGAGCCGTTAGAGTAGCGGAAATACTCACAAAGCCGTTAGAGTAACGGAAATACTCAACCCCGTCCGAGTAGCGGAAATACTCCTAAATCATCAACCCCGTCCGAGTAGCGGAAATACTCAACCCCGTCCGAGTAGCGGAAATACTAACAAATCATGAACCTCGTCCGAGTAGCAGAAATACTCACACCGTGAGAGTGGCGAAAACACTCAAAACCTAGGTCAACACCAGTGGCTGTTAGCCCACTTCGGTGGAAAATGACTAAACTAGCCTTAGGACCTTTTCCGAGACTTTCCGGTCAAGATGACCATTTTGCCCCTAGGCATCCGAACGCCCCGGGAACCACACCGGCTCTGGGTATCAAACCGGTAATGTCCCGAGAATAATTTTTATAGTACTCTCAACCTTCCTTTACCTTTCCGGATCATTCCGAGTTAGTTCCGGCCAACCCAGTACAAAATGACTGTTTTGCCCCTGGAGTGCCGGTCTGCTTCTTCGACCACACCGACTTTGGGTATCAAACCGGTAATGTCCCAAGAATACTTTTTAGAGTATTCTCAACCTTCCTTTACCTCTCCGAATCATTCCGAGTCAGTTCCGGCCGACCCGATACAAAATGACCGTTTTGCCCCTAGAGGGCTGGTCTCCTTCTTCGACCACACCGGCTTTGGGTATCAAACCGGTAATGTCCCGAGAATACGTTTTAGAGTATTCTCAACCTTCCTTTACCTTTTCGGATCATTCCGAGTCAGTTCTGGCAAACTCGGTACAAAATGACCGTTTTGCCCCTAGTGGGCCGGTCTCCTTTTCCGACCACGCCAGCTTTGGGAATCAAACCGGAAACCTCGGGGAACATTCTAAATAATGTTTCCAGATCTCAAGTCTTTTTCTGGGACAATCCGGGTTCGCCCCGGCAGTTTTCCGGCTCGATTGACCGTTTTGTCCCTAAAGGCCCGGTCAACCTTTTCGACCCACCTTATCCTCACTTTCCAAGTCAAATACCTCCAGGACACTATTTTAAGTGTTCCTACTCCCTTCCGGCCTTCCGGGTCATTCCCGGCTCCTTCAAATCATTCCCAGACTTTCCAGAGTCACTCCTAGTGAAGCCAGGCTAAAGTTTACATGGTAGTCACTAGTGCAGGCGCCCAAATTTAGTCAAAGATACGTTGCTTGCCGACCTTAAATCTTTCCTAATTGGCTGGCGCCACTAGTAGTGGCGCCAAGCCAAAAAATGGCCTGACGCCACTCCATGTGGCGCCAGTGTAAATTTTGCCCTGGCGCCATTGCAACAGGCGCCAGGCTTGTCCAACTTCTATAAATACAGAGCCACGTTCAACGTGAAAGGGGTCTGCAAACTTAACCTAAAAATCCCATATTTCGATATACAGAGCTCGAGCATCTCCAAAACCCTACCCTCCCTTGGTTTTCTGAAACCCTAGCCACCCTACACTAAACCCTAGCCTCCTATACATCCCTATACACCTCTATACACTCATACACTAGCCTTCAACCCACCTTCAAAGACTTGAGGAGCTGCCATCTAAAGCTTGAAGACAACTCTTGAAGACTGAAGGTGAAGATCAAGACAAAGACCGAAGACCGAAGACAGCACGGCGCGCAAAATAAACAAGACATACGGTAGGTTCCCTATTTAAATTTTCGCACTTCCCCCCTCTCTCTTCTCTCTCCAACCCACTTGGGTTTTCTCTATTTTAATCCCCCATCTCTTTCCCCCCTTTCTTTGCATGCTTGAAACAAGGGGATTCCCGGTCCATGTGTAGGATTGGACTATTGGAGAGTCACCGTGTCGGGGGCTTTCTTCTAGTCTAACCAAAGACCACGTGGGTCCGGCCCCCTTGATTATGTGGTGAAGCCTTAACCTTGTATGTTCACGACCCCAAATTGCATTGTACATATCATAGTCTTGCATCTTCCAAAATTCGTTTTCAAAAACTTGTTTTCAAAAATCGTTTTCAAACTTGTTTTCAAAATTGCATCAAAAGCTCTTTTTCAAAAACATGTTTTCAAAATCACAATCCTAGGGTGATTCTAGCCTTTCCATGGCTAGGGTTGCTTTAGGAAAGTGTTACATTCAAAGTGACCCACATGGTCCATATTTTCAATTCCTTGTTATTTTCGAAAACCACTTTCCTAAAGTGTTTCTAACCTTCCTATGGCTAGAATTGCTTTAGGAAAGTGAGAAGTTTTCATACTTTTCAAAAAAACTCTCTTCAAAAATCTCTTCCGAAAAAATTTCTTTTTCAACATACTTTCCTAAAGCTCTTCTTTCCAAAATTGTTTTCAAAAACTCCCTTCCAAAATATATTTTTCAAAACCTCATTTTTCAACTCCTTTCCAAAACGCTCTCTTCAAAATCCACTTTCCAAAAACACTCCCCAAATATCTTTCTAAAAACTCTCTTCCCAAAATCTTCCTTCTAAAAACTTTCTCTAGGGTTTTCCTTCTAAAACTTGTTTCCAGAAAACACACTTTCCAAAAACTCCTTCCTAGGATTCCCTTCTAGAAAATCTACGTTTCTAAAAACACACTTTCTAAAAATCCCTTTTCCTTAGAGCCCAAGTCAAGCCCTAGAACCCACAATTAGGAAACCCTAAATTTTCTTCCCAAAAACATGGTTTTCAGACTTTGCCCCAAACCTAGGTTTCCAAAACCTCTCGTTTTCTACATCAAAACTATATATGTTTCCAAAACCTCTTTTCTACGTCAAAACTATAATTTTCCAAACCTAGGGTTTCTAGAATCCCCCTTTCCAAATCCTTGTCAAATCCTATCTTCCCTTTAGGAAACCGAATCAAATCTCCCCGTTTAGGAAACTAGATCCTGTCCTCCGTTTTTGGAAACAAAATCAAATCTTTTCTTTTAGAAACTAAATCCAATCCCTTCCTAATCCAAACCTTTCCTAATTCAATTCCTTCCTAAACTATAAGTTTCCTAAACCTAAACTTTAAACCTTTCCTTAAGTTTCAAAATCCAATTCTTTTCTAATTCAAATCCTTCCTAAACTTCTACTTTCCTAAATCTTAAGTTTCCAAAACTTGAACATAAAAATCTTTCCTAAATTTTAAGACTCAATTTTCAAATATTTCCTAATTCAACCCTTTCCTAAACCTTAACTTTTCAAACCTAAGTTTTCAAACTCTTCCTAAACTCAAAACTTTTCTAACCTCAAGATTTTCTAAGAACTCTAAAACTTTCTAAATCTTAAACTTTCTAAATTTCAAATCTTTCCAAATTCAAAACTATCTAAATTTGAAACTTTCTTAAGTTAAATCTTTCTAAACCTAAAAACTTTCTGAATTCTAAATTCTCTTAAACTTCAAATCTTTCCAAATCTAAGACTTTTCTAAAATCAAAAATTTCTTAATTTAGGACTTTCTTAAGTTGAAACTTTCTTAATTCAAACATTTTCTAAATTGAAAACTTTCCTTTTTCAAACCTTTCCTAAAACAAAACTTTCCTACTTTCAAAACTTCCCTATTTCAAAACTTTCTAAATTCAAAACTTTCCAATTTTCGAAACTTTCCAATTTCTAAACTTTCTTAAATTCAAAACTTTCCTAAACCTAAAACTTTCCTAAAGTTGAAACATTCCAAATTCAAAGCTTTCCAAAAATGACACCTTCCTAAATCGAACCTTTCCTAATTCAACCATTCCTAAATCCAACATTTTCTTAATCTCCTAAACCCTCCAGATCGAGTCAAATCTTTCCTAAGTCATCTTTCCTAAGTCTAGGTTTCCTAAACCTCAATCTTTCCAAAACAATTCTAATTCCTTATCTCCTATTCTAAGTTCAAATCAAATTCAATTTCCAGTTCAATCTCTTTCTTTCAAATCAACCCTTCTGTTTTCAATCGGACTCCGGTTCGAATTATGACTGACCTGATTCCCCCAAAGGGATACGTAGGCAACCTTCATAGGTGTGGTCACAACACTTTTCAAACTTTCAATTCCACCCTCATGGGTGCAGTTTCCACATCTCAAATTCCAATCTACTTTCAAAATTCCAATTTCAAAATTTCTATTTTCAAACTTCTACTTTCAATTTTCAAACTTTCCAATTTCAATTCTATTTCTTCAAATCTATTTTCAAATCAAATCAATCTCTTTCCAAATCTATTTTCTAATTCTCTTATTTTGCACTTGCATCTCATGCATCATATTTTTCAAACATTGTTTTTCAAAGTGAATAGGATTGAATATATGTTAATCGAAGACTCCCGTAGGTAAATCTAGGGTAGATTGACATGTAGGTACTGAAAGGGCGGGGTAGGGTGATAGCTTAGTGCGTCTTCCCTGCACGTAACCAACCTCCGAACCTAGATCACTGTTTTCAAAGACCAAAAAGGAGTTATTTTTCTAAAAAGGGCTAAATTTTTTCCAAAGGTTGCCAAACAACCTGTTTTCCTAAAAAACCCTCTCTTGAGGAGATGTTTTCAAAATTGTTTTTCAAAAACCCTAAGTGTAGTTTTCGGACTATGCTTAGTTTTTAGGTGACCTAACTCACCTTAATCAAGTTAGGTGGCGACTCCAAATCTTTTTCAAAAGCCCTTTATTCAAACCTGTTTTCAATTCAAACCTAGTCGCACTCATTCTTTTAGGAGGGTGAGTTCTAACGAGAGAGTACAACATTTTTTCCGCTTGGGTGAGTATTCCTCGAGTGCGAAAAATCTGGGCGCGACACCCTTTTAGGTCTAGTATACGACGACGCATAAACCAACTCAAAAGTAGGTACCCTAGGTGTTGCTGGTGCAGACAGTTATAAGGGCAGAGGGTCAAATGCTGTGGTAGTAATTCCTTTCAGGTTCGCTGCTTGGGATTCGCTGAGACTTTGCATCTTTCGTTTTAGGGTATGGTAACTTCCAATGTTATGACCTTTAGGTTCAAACGCTTTATCAAGAATGGGCTTTGGAGGTGCCATGACCAGGCCCTCAGATTCACAAAGTTGCCGATAAGCTACATCTCCAGAGCATTCAAGCGGGGTGAAGCTTTGACTTTCCGTTTTTACCTTCTCTTGTGAAAGAGTATGCCCGACTTCAATCTGTGTCTGATCCGCATCCTATGAGGGGTTGGTAGGAGTTTGAGGGTTGAGTACTGTGGCAACATGGAGTTGAGGTTGTGGCGGGGGAATGATCTTCTGGTGAGAGGTTAACTTTTCTTCTTTTTTCACATTGGTCATTTCTGCGCGAGATAGAAGGATCATGGTCTCCAGTTTCGTCATCCTTTTTCTAAGTTCCGCTTATTCTTCGAATATTCGGGTTTGCCCTTACCTGAGTGGTCGATTGGGTGGCACTGAGGTTGCGGGCATTGTTGAAGTGGGCTCTTTGGACACCACTGCCTGCATCAGCTTAAACATTTCATCTATTTTGCTTTTCATCTAATTAATCTCCTTGCGAGTGACAGGGGAGGTCTCATCGAGGGTGGCTGCCATCAGTAGAGTTCTTTGTAGGGTAGTGATGGGGCTTCTAGGTGGACGCGGTTCTTTCTTGGGAGCAATGTTGACTTTTACGGTAGGATTTCTGTAAAATAAAAAAAGGAAGAAATAGAAAGACAAAAACATAAATGGCAAGTCAGTTTCTAGTTTTTGGAGAGCTTTATGCAATGCATGCCCTAGGGTGTCCCTATTTAAGAGAGAAACTAAACATGGTGAATTGGCTCACTTCTTGGAGATAGGGGATTTGCCCTCGTATGCAAGTACCTGACCGTTAAGTAGGGAACTTCATTTATTCATATATTCATCCATCCATTCGTTTGAGGAAAATAAAGGAATACATTTAACTTTGGGTTTAAGATACAAAAGAATTGAAATACATTTTTACAAGAGGAGGGGGAACATTTTCCTTTGGGGTTTTCACCTATCTAGTTATACATAAGAAGTCCTAAGCTACTCTTGAGTCTTCGGATTCGCCTTCCTTGGATTTAATGTCAAGGAGGTCGCTAAGAGACCTTGTTGATCGATTGCCCCTTGTCTTCTTAGCAACCTATCTCTGTGAGCATAGAGGGATTGGGGCCCCTCTTATGGAATGAATTGAGGTGCATGCCATGAGTCCTTAGGGTTATGTAGGAACCCTTAGGGTTTAGGTAAGTTTAATGCAAGGGAGAGTGAACTAGTTGTCACTCTCTTTGGGTTGATCATATGCATGAGAATGCAGTGACTTGAGTTGCTTGGAAGTCTTGTCTTAACATGGAATACGGGATGCATGAAAATGGATGCATAGAGTATAAGGAAAGAGAATACAGTTGAAGTACATATGCATGTATGAGCAGTTAGACAAGCATTATAACGGTAAGAATACAGTCATTATAACAACTGGAATAAACAGGTATAAATGAAAATAAGAGTAGTCGTCCTTTCCTCCATGATTTTGGAAAACAGTTCACGTATCTTAAATTCGGCAGAGGCTATGCAAGGTGTCTATATGAGCATGAGGTTGAGGGCTGACTAGTGCGTCCTAAAAAGGCTCAGTTCTCGGATCTTCAAACCTAGGCCCACTCCCGAGGTGGTGCCATGATCGGTTGGTGATCTGAGCGGGGGAACCATCAAGAGGTCGTAGGCGAAGAAACTAACACAGCATCTTGTCCACAACCAATATACCGTTCCCCCTTTCTAACTAGAAGGGTCATATCAAGGTAAAAATACAAGTATGCAGAATGCAAGTGCACGTGCAGTGTGTGTGTGATTTTTGAAAGCAGAGGAAGGAGCCCAATAACTCTCATTCATCCTGTTTATCACATTCATACATGGCAGTTAATAAAATTTAAACAAAAAGCACACCTACAAAACAAAGATGCAAGTGTTAGTATGTGGATGGCAAACTTAATACAAGATAATATGAATAAATGCATGTTTTTTTTTTTAAAACAATTTTGAAAATTTAAAGTAAATAGGATTGAACAAGTTAATTGAAGACTGTACATGGGTGAAGGGTAAAGAGACATGACTAAGGCCTAACCCTCTAAGTGTCCCCAGTGGAGTCGCCAGCTGTCGCGCCCAGATTTTTTGCACTCGAGGAATACACACATAAGTGGAAAAAATAATGTACTCTCTCGTTAAAACTCACCCTCCTAGAAGAATGAGTGCGACTAGATTTGAATTGAAAATTGATTTGAATAAAGGGGTTTTGGAAAACATTTAGAGTCGCCACTTAACTTGATTAAGGTGAGTTAGGTCACCTAAAAACTAAGCACAATCTGAAGATTACACTTAGGGTTTCTGAAAACGATTTTGAAAATACTTCCTCAAGAGAGAGTTTTTAAGAAAGCAAGTTGTTTGGTAACCTTTGGAAAACTTTTAAGCCCTTTTTTGAAAATAAACTCCATTTTGTTTTTTGAAAACAGTGATCATAGGTTTGGAGGTCGGTTACGTGTAGGGAAGATGAACAAAACCATCACCCTACCCCGCTCTTGCGGTACTTACATGTCTATTTACCCTATATTCACCTATGAGAGTCTTCAACTAACAAATGTTTGATCCTATCCACTTTAGAAAAAGACTTTAAAAGACATGATGCATGATAAGTAAATGCAATAGAAAGAGTTAGAAAATAGATTTAGAAATGGATTTGAGAAGAATTGATTTGATTTAAAAAGAAATTTGAAAAGATAGATTTGAATTTGAAAAGTTCTAGAAGTTGGAAATAGAGATAGAAACTTAGAATTGGAAGCTTGAAAAAGTTGTGGAATTGGAGATTGAAAAAAGGTTGTGGAATTAGAGATTGGAAAATATTATGGAATTTGAGGTTTGAAAAAGGTTGTGACCGCACCCATGAGGGTTGCCTACGTATCCTTTTTGAGGAATTAGGTCAGTCGTAGTTTGGACAAGATTCTGATAGAAATGAGATTTGATATGGAAGAAGAAATTGAATTGGAATTTGGATTTGATTTGGATTTAGAATAGAAGATTGAAATTTGGAATTTGGAATTAGAAAAGATGAGACTTTAATTTGGAAGGATAGAACTTGGAGGAAGAATTGGACTTGTTTTGGAAAGATTGAGGTTTAGGAAACCTAAACTTAGGAAAGATGGGATTTAGAAAGGACTTAAGATTAAGAAAGATTGGACTCGAATGTTGGACTTGGAAGATTGGAGAAAGATTGGATTTAGGAAAGGTTCGAATTAGGAAAGTTTCAGAATAGAAAAGTTTCATTTTAGGAAAGCGTCATTTTAGGAAAGTTCCGTTTTAGGTTAGTTTTGGTTTAGGAAAGTTTTGGGTTTAGAAAAGATTTCGATTTGGGAAAGGTTTTGAAATAAGAAAGGTTTCATTTTATGAAAGTTTTGAAATTGGAAAGTTTGAATTTGAAAAGTTTTGAAATAGGAAAGTTTTGAAAGTAAGAAAGGTTTCAGTTTAGAAAGTTTTAGATTTTAAGAAAGATTTGAAGTTTTGAATTTGGAAAGTTAAAATTTGGAAAGGAATGAAATTAGGAAAGGGTTGAATTAGGAAAGATTTAGAAGCTTCAAGTTTAAGGAAAGATTTAAAAGTTTAGGTTTAGGAAACTTATGGCTTAGGAAGGTAGGAGATGAGGAAGAATTTGAATTAGGAAAGGTTTAGACAAGGAAGGATTGAGATTCCTATTTCCTAAAACAAAGGATTGGATTTTGTGTCTAAAGAGAGATGTTTTGATTTTGTTTCCAAAAGCGGAGGATTGGATCTAGTTTCGTAAATGGGAAGATTAGATTTGGTTTCCTAAAGGGAAGATTGGATTTGGCATGGATTTGGAAGGTGAAGTTTTAGAAACCCTAGATTTGGAAGGCTGTAGTTTTGACGTAGAAAAGAGGTTTTGGAAACATATATAGTTTTGATGTAGAAAACAAGAGGTTTTGGAAACCTAGGTTTTGAGGCCAAAATAGGGAATTGGAAATTATGTTTTTGGGGAGAAAAATTAGGGTTTCCTAATTGTTGGCTCTAGGGCTTGACTTGGACTCTAAGAAAAGAGATTTTGGAAAGTGAGTTTTTAGAAAGGGAGATTTTTGGAGAAGAAAATTCTAGAGAGGAGTTTTTGGAAAGGGATATTTTTGGGGGGAAATCCTATAGAGGAGTTTCTAGAAGGGAAGTTTTGAATAGAGAGTTTTTGGAAATATTTTTGAGAAAAGATTTTTTAGAAAGTATATAAAATATCTCACTTTCCTAAAACGATTCTAACCATAAGAAGGTTATAACCACTTTAGGATAGTGGTTTTGAAAACAACAATGGTTTTAAAAATATGGACTATATTGGTCACTTTAAATGTAACACTTTCCTAAAGCAACCCTTATCATGAAAAGACTAGAATCACCTTAGGATTGTGATTGTGAAAACAAGTTTTGAAGAAGAAGATTTAATGCAAGTTTTGAAAATAGTTTTGATGCAAGTTTTGAAAAACAAGTTTGAAAACGAAATTTAGAGAGATGCAAGATCATGATATGCACAATGCAAGTTGGGGGTTGTGAACATACAAGGTTAAAGGCTTCACCACATAATTAAGGGGGCCGAACCCACGTGGTCTCCGGTTAGACTAAAAGAAAGCCCCCAACACGGTAACCCTCCAATAGCCTAATCCTACACATGGACCGGAAAGAACCTTGTTTCAAGTATGCAAGAATGGGAGGGAAGAAGATGGGGGATTAAAATAGAAGAATACCCAAGTGGGTTAGGAGAGAGAAGAGAGGGGGAAGATGCGTAAACTTAAAGAGAAAGCCTACCTTGTGTCTTATTTATTTTGCTTTGCTTTGCGCGCCTTGCTTTTCTTGCTTTGCTTTAGTCATCGCTTCAGTCTTCAAGAGTTTGTCTTCGATCTTCAAAGCTTCGTAGTTACAGCAATCGAAGCCTTCAATGGAGTGTTTTGAGGCTAGTGTATAGGTGTATATAAGTGTATAAGATTGTATAGGAGGCTAGGGTTTGGAAAACCTAAAAAAGCTAGGATTTAGGGAGGCTACGAGCTTTGTATATTGAAAAATAGGATTGTTAGACTGAGTTTGCGGACCTTTTCACGCTGGAGGAGGCTCTGTATTTATAAAGGGAAGAATGACCTGGCGCCTGTTGCAGTGGCGCCAGGCCAAAAATCCTTCTGGCTCCACTAGGAGTGGTGCCAGCTAGTTAGGAAAGTTTTAAGGTCGGCAAACAACGTATCTTGAGAAGATTTGGGCGCCTGTACTAGTGACTACCATGCAATTTTTAGCCTGACTTCACTAGAAAGAACTTCGAAAGGTCCGAGAAGGATTTAAGGGACCGAGAATGACCCGAAAGGCCGAAAAAGGGTATGAACCCTTAGAATAGGGTCCCGGGGGTAATGGACCTGAAAAAGAATGTCTGGGTTTGTTAGAGCAGTCGAGCAAGCCATTAGGGGTAAAGTAGTTAACCAGGCTGGAAGGCTGCAAGGACGGACTCAGAATGTCCCGGAAGAAGACTCGAGACTTGGAAACATTATTTAGAATGTTCCCAAAGGCTACCGGTTTGATACCCAGAGCTGGTGTGGTCGAAAAAGGCGACCGGCCCACTAGGGGCAAAACGGTCATTTCGCACCGTGTTTGCCGAAACTGACTCGGAATGATCCGAAAAGATAATGGAAGGTTGAGAATACTATAGAAAGCAATCTCAGGAGGTTACCGGTTTGATACCCAAAGCCGGTGTGGTTCCCGGGCCGTTCGGATGCCTAGGGGCAAAATGGTCATTTTGACCGAAAAGTATCGAAATTGGCGCAAAATTGACTAGAAGGCACCTAATCATGCCGGATTAACTTTTAAGACAATCTTGGAAGGATGGACATACCGTTCTAAAGACTTAGGTATTTTCTCGAGAAGCGTGCCAAAAATGGCACTAAGGGCAGTTTGGTCATTTTTCACCGACGTTGGCTAGTAGGCACCGGTGTTGACTTGGGTTTTGAGCGTTTCTACCACTTTGACAGTGGTCCCGTGATACAGGAATTTGCTGGAAATTCCCTATATCGATCTGTTTGCGAGTATTTTCGCTACTCTGACGGTTGCGATATTTGCGAGTACTTCTGCTATTCTGACGGTTCGCGATCATTCTCGAGACTGCCTGATCTCAGGAAGTTGCTAAAGGGACTTAGCGCCTGAGAATCAACTTTCTCGAAAGGCATGCCGAAACGAACATTTCTGCATTGGCGGGCTAGCAAGCGCTAAAGGTGGACCGTTCTACCATCTAGGGGACTTGGGGTCTCATCCCAGTCGACGGGTTTGAAGGGACTTACCGTTCCGAAGAAACTTTCTTTGAAAAACATGCCAAAAAGGATAGACTAATGCGATGAAGATCCAATAAAGAAATGTAGCATGAATGTTAAAGAGGGAACAACAATTGGAAGATATGTCATCAGAGTAAAGGACATTATTTGTAGGAGTGTACTCTTCATAAAATTCTCTTAAAATGGGATGGCCACTAATGCGTTGAAGATCCCATAAAGAAATGTCAATCTCCCCATAAATTAAGTGAAAACTATTAGTATCATGGGACTAACATTCCAAGAAGCCTTTAAACAAATTGATGTCTTTGGCATAAGCAAATTGAGATACATAAACTACCGAATAGACACTGGCCTTCTTCAAAATTACAAAAAAAGAAGAAAATATGTCATCCAACCAAAATTCCCTTCTACTGTCCTTTCTCTGATAATAAGAAAAACACTCCAGTTTTCCTTTCAAGCTTTGGTGTTTTCTTAAGAGGATGAAGAACAAGGGCTGAGAATGAGATAAATCTTTTAATATCTGCACTGCTCCTACTTTCCTCCATAGTCTGATCTAGGAATTTTGGTTGGATGACATAAATTCTTTCTTTTTCGCAATTTTGAAGAAATCTGGTGTCTATTTGGCAGTATATGTATCTCGATTTTCTTATGCCATGGACATCAATTTGTTTAAAGGCCGCCTGGAATATTGGTCCCCTGATACCAATAGTTTTCACTCGATTTATGGCGAGATTGAAATTTCTTTATGGGATCTTCATTGCATTAGTGGCCTTCCTATTTTAGGAGAATTTTATCAAGAGTACACTCCTATAAATGATGTCCTTTACCCTAATGACATAGCTTCCATTTGTTGTTTGCTGGTTGGGCTTCTTGTTTTATACATCCTCCAGATGAGACATCTCCCGATTTTTGCTATAAGCAATGTATTCTTGATGGGCTATATCTTGCTGGGTTTTTGGCATGTTTACTTAGTGGATTTGTATTTCTCCATTCTTCTGGTGAAGTTCGCCCTACCATATATGTTGTGAATGGGAAGATGGCTACAGGGGTTAAGTTCAACATTATTGTCCCTATTCTTGCTTCCCACTATCACCAACTTAACAAGATTACTTCGTTACCTTCTCCTGGGAAAGAAAGCATGCAAGGCCCTTTTCACTATTTTTCAAATGGGTTTTCTTTTATTTCCTTAAGATATATTCCAATGGAAACCCTCAGGACAAATCTCCAATCTTTAATGAAGATTTTGTACCCTATTTAGGGTTGATAAGAAATCAATCAGTAGCTCAGTTTGTTCTAGATTCGATATTAGGGTCCCTTTTTAGCTATTCTAAGAAATTCAACTTTAGAGCTCTTGACCACGAGGGTGAACCACATGGAATCCTCAAAATTAATGATAGAATGACTTTTTTCTGGCTTGGCTATTTGATTCCTCTTTGTCCTGGAGTATTAACACTCAAGGCCAACTCATCTTTCTTCTTCAAGACTTATTCTCCAAACTTGTATGCTCATTAGTTTGGCTTTATTTAAGTATGCCCCAAACCTCTTAACCAATCTTTTCAAAAAAATATCACAACCTTCTAAACTTTGCTATTATTGGGTGAGATGATGCAACGAGGTATAAGGTCATTGAGATTGCCTGATTCTAGGGTTATTCCATGTGTGATAGAACCTTATGCTCTTTGGTGGACAGCATCTTCCTTCATTGTGCTTTAATTTGTCGGCAATTCTAGATGAAAACCTCCAAAAAAAGACAAAGGAACAAGTCTAGAGGCCTAGAAAAGAAATCTAGAAAAAATTTAAACCAACAGCATTCTTCTCCAAATTATGGGTCTTTCCATCTCCAAAGGATTACCACTTCTTTAAAGTCTCCTCCTTGATCTAACAATTATATTTCACCTCTTCTTAGCATTTTTGAAGACATGTGTAGGCATACAAAAGATCATTTATCTTTGAAAGAGTCGATCCTGATGCCAAGACTAATATCTTAGAGAGCATTTTCCCAAGAATGTACTGACTTGCTCATTGTTTGGAAGTTATCAAAACTTCCCCCTTAGACTAGTTTCAAACCTATTTATCATTTTTTCTTATAGATAAAGATGAGAAGACTATTATATAAATGTTTAGGGATACTGGTCATGAATTGTCTGTGTTAGGTCTTATCTGAATAAGGAGTGTAGGGCCTCTTCTTCCACATCCTCCTTATGAGTCTTCCACTTTTGTTTCTTCTGAGGATGACACTTATATCGATTCTAATGTTAAGGGTGGTGGTGTGAATCCTAATGATGAGCGTGCTGGAAGATGATGATGAGTTATATGGTTATAACCCACTATCTTCTTATTCCCCACATGATATTGCTTCCCACTATTCTTCTAAGGAAGAAAGCCATGTTTCCCTTCCTTTTTCAGTTGATTTGACGACATCTTCAGCCCCTGCTAATCTTTCTTCATTAGCACCTGTTATAGGTACTTACTATTTTATGCATTATTTATTATTTCATATATATGACTTGATAACAATATTTTGCTATTTCAAACTCTTACAGAGACTTCCCCTTTAGGCTTGCTGCCTATGCTACTTCTGGACCTGTATTGTCAACTCCTAAATCTCCAAACCATTGTGAGTTATATTTCTTATGGATCCATATACACTTTAGGAATCCTTATTGTCATGACCTTGGTTTTTCAACCTTGAGTCCAGGTCTTGACTCGGGCCAAACCTGATGCTTGTTATTGGAACTCGCCCTCCTAGAAGGACAAATGCGAGGGGTTTTGAACTGGAAATTAATTTGATTAAGGGCTTTTTGAAAAAGGTTTGAAGTCGTCACCTAACTTTGATAAAGGTGTGTTAGGTCACCTAAAACTAAGGAAACCTGAAGACTAAACTTAGGGCTTTTGAAAAGGTTTTGGAAAACTTTCTGAAGAAATGGTTTTTGGGAAAACAGGTTGGTTGGTAACCTTTGGAGAATGTTTAAGCCTTTTAAAAAAATGGCTCCCTGTTGGTCTTTAAAAATAGTGATTTTAGGTTCGAAGGTTGGTTACGTGTAGGGAAGATGACTGAAAACTATCACCCTACATACATATTCACCCTGTATTCACTCACTTGAATTTCTGGTTCCTAATTTTTCAATTTATAGCTACTTGAAAAAGATTTTGAAAAGGAATTTTGTCACCACTTTTGGGATGAATGATGGATGATGCAAGTTTGAAAAATAGTTTGGACGAAAATTGAGGTAGGATTTTGAAAAGCCCTTGTGAACTTGCTTCGGAAAGGTTTTTGAAAATTGTATTTTATGTACCTTATGAAAGGTATGTTGATGTTTCAATGCCTGTGATAGGTTAACTATGTGGGCACTAAACTCCTTCAAGGTTATAAGTTTTGGAAAATATTTTTAGAAAAAGGGTTAGAAACTTCCCTTGTTTGAATATCTCACTTGATCTTGGGCAACCCTAACCATAGAAGAGATAGGGTTGTTTTAAGAATGTGATGTTTGAGAAAATGTTTTATAAAACATTCAGGGTTTGAAACCCTAATCTGAACCTTATAGTTTTCATTTGTATCACTTTCCATAGAAAACCCTAACCAAGAAAGGGTTAGGATCGCCTTAGAGTTGTGAGTTTTTTAAATCATTTCAGAAATAGTTTTTAAGAAATGGTAAGTGTCTAGCCATTTTAGATTGAGATAAGTCTGAAAGAGCTTTTGAAAATATTTTTGGGTTGGAGTTGAATTTTGGAAAAGGGTCCCAGAGTTACAAACTTGAAACTTCCTAACCTAGGTTGGGCAAACTAGGGTTAAGGTAACTTAGGCTTAGGTTGACCTAGGATTCGACCAACTAGAGTTAGGTAGTGACTTGGGATGCAAGTAACCTAGGGGTTTCTGAAACTGGCAATTTTTAAGCCATGCGATCGGGGGCTTCGGGAAGCGATCTATTCAATCGAGCTATATCGATGGAAATATCAATGGACAGGCATCTGAGAATTTTCTGATTTACATATTTCTCAAGTTGTTTGATGGTGTGTTATAATCAGGGAATCGGGAGAAGAGGCAACCCTAATGGAGCGTCTGTGAGACACTTCAGGGGACTTTTGTTGAATTAGAAATGTTGAGAGTCATGAGACTCATTTTAGATTGAACATGGGTGTGTAATAGGGTTTGCCAATTTGATACCTAGAGCCAGTGTGGTTTCGGAGCGTGCTTGGGCTACCAAGGGTAAAATGGTTTGATCGTCAAAAAGAGTCAAGATGGGTTGGAATGGCATATTAAGCATGCCAGACTGTTCGGGGACAATCCTAGAAGGTGTATTTACCATCTGGAGGGATTTGTACTATGATGGGGGGCCTAGGGGCAAAATGGTCATTTTGACTGAAGTTGATCGAAACAGGATCGAAATTGGTCTGGATGACGTATTGAGTATGGCTAATTGCTTAAGAACATTTTGGAAGGGTAGACATACCATCTTGAGGGATTTTGAACTTTTTCGAAGACGTGCCTAGAGGCCCAAGGGGCAAGTTTTGTCATTGTTCATCGAGTCGGGCTAGTAGGTGCCAGTGTTGACCTAGGTGTTGGTTCCTGAGACCTCCTGGCCTTAAAAAGTTACCTATACGGTGTTGGTCCCTGAGATCGCCCAGTCTCAGAGAGCTACATGTAGGGTGGTGTTGGTTCCTGAGATTGCCCGATCTTAGAAAGCTACCTGGAGCGTGGTGTTGGTCCCTAAGACCGTCTAGTCTCGGAGAGCTACCGAGTAACAGAAATTCTACATTGGTAGGCTAATAGGCGCCAAAAGTGAACCGTCTAAAATTTTGATAAGGTTTTGGTCCCCGAGATCGCCTAATTTTGGGAAGCCACCTGGATAGTGTTGGTTTTCGAGATTGCCCAATCTCAAAAAGTTGCTTGGATGGCATTGGTTCTCGAGACTACCCGGTCTCAGAAAGCTACCTGGATGGCGTTGGTTCTCAAGGCAGCCCAATCTCGAAAAGTTGCCTAGAGCGCCTAAGGGCAACATGGTCTTTTCAACTTCAATTGGGCCCTACAAGCATGGGAAGTGACCAGTTAATTGGATTAGGGTTTGAAAAAGCCGACATAGGCTCATATGTGTTATGATGTTTGAAACTAGATTCGATCGGGCTGGAGATTGCTGAGCGAGAGATTGTTGAACGGACAAAAATAGGGGGCTTACAACTACCCCTATTTTTTTGTCTTTACTTGTCGAATGAAGAAAAATAATAAAGTAAGAATCCCATTTTGGTCACGAGGTGATTAAAGGGATGATAGCTTGGAAATTTTGAAAAATTTTGGCCTACTAGTGTGTCTCTCTTTTTGAAAACTTTGAATTTGGAAAATGTTGGTTCTCTTTGAATTTTTCATTTTAGGGTTTGGATTTTGAAAATGCCGGTCTATGAAGTTTTGGGTTCGAAAAGGTCAGGTATTTGAAAATGAGATTTTAAAAAGTGCTTTTTGGATTTTAAAAACTCTTAAAAATGATTATTGGCCTTGGGGTCGGTTACAACTACTTTTGGCGGCAAGCTGAAGAGTTAGGCACACATATCACACGTGCTTGGCCAAAAATGGCCTTGGTGCATGTAGTATATGCGCTAGGCTCAACTTCTTCCTAGGCACATATAGTAGATACGCTAGCCTGGGGTTCTTAAAACAAAACAGTCATGAACTCCTGCGATGGGTTTCTTAGTTTGGAGAGGATTTGAGAGCTTGGTTGAGGGATCTTCGAGGAATATCAACCGGGATTCCTAGGAAAGTATCGGGGGACGTCAGGCACGTTCAAGAAGTTTTCATTGTCATCGGATTCTCGCCGAAAAACTCAAATGTTAGAATTCTTGAAATTTTGTTAAGTTTGATGTATATATGCTCATTTTTTTGTGTATGATTAGTATAAATCAATGTTTTAGGATGTTTACAATGCAATGGGTGGATCATTTTTACAATTTGATGATGATTTAGGTGTGTTTGGATGATTTTGCATGTTTATGTGAAATGGTTTTCTGCAGGGTTTAGAAAAACACTCGTGTAGGCTTGGGTTTTGCATGTTCGTGCTTGATTTTTGTATCAAGTGTCTTAGAAAAATGTATAGAACAACTGTAAGAAACTTCATAATTTTCTAAAAAATTTTAAAATTTTAAAAATTAAGAAAAATAGGAAAAATTAGGGAAAATTGGAAAATTGACCCTATTAAACGTAGAAAAATTGCAAAACATTTTTAGAAAATTGCGAGAATCTTCTCAAGTGTTCCAACAATATTAGAAAATTTTTGAAAAATAAAAATGAAACCAGGAACTTTTAGAAAGTGAAGAAATTGACTTGAAAATTGTATCTAATTACGGATCATGTGCCACAGAGGATGGGATTATGTTGATTGATGTGATTGAAGGCTTGAGATGCCTTGGAAATGTGTTTGTGGCTCGTTAAACTTTGGGATAGGGACTTTCCAAGGCCGAACTCTGTCAAATTTTTTTAGAAAAGTATGAACTCTTAAAAAAAATTCAACCTTTCGATTCTAAAATCCCTAAGAAAAAGAATATTGCTTTTGAAAACTGGGCTTTTGAAGGAGAAAGCCCGGGAAAATTGGAATTTTAGGAGATTGTCTTTGAACTTGGGCTTTTAAAGGAGAAAGCCTGAGACACCAATTTGAACTTTTAAAATGAAACTTTTTGAGGAAAAAACTCAGAAAGCATTAAAAATTTTAGAAATAGGGCTTTTAATGGAAAAGGTTCAGAATACTAATTTGAAATGGAACTTTTTAAGGAACAATATTAGAAAACCTTAGAAAACTTTTGAAATAGAGCTTTTGAAGGAGAAAGCTGAAAAATCAGTTTAAACTTTGAAATGGAGCTTTTTGAGGTAAAAGCTCAGAAAACCTTGGAAAAAATTTGAAATAGGGCTTTTAAAGGAAAAAGTCCAAGAAACTGGTTTGAAATTTTGAAATAAAAATTTTTGAGGAAAAATTTCAAAAAACCTTAGAAAACTTTTTAGAGCCGGGCTTTTGAAAGAGAAAGCCCGGGAAACCGGCTTGAAATCTTGAAATAGAACTTTTAGAGGAAAAAGCTTGGGAAACCTTAGAAATTAACCTAAAATAAAACTGGAAAAAGGACAGGGCCTTGACTTTTTTTTTCTTTTTTTTCCTCTTTTCTTCTTTTTTTTCTCTTTTTTTTTTTTTTTTCATTTCTTTTTTTTTTCATTTTTTATTTCTCTCTTTTTTCTTCTTCTTCTTTTATTATTATTTTTTTTATGCATATCCTATTACTGATTGACTCTCTACATTCCTTCTTGTTGTTGCCTTTCAGGATGGTAGATGCGGGCAATGATGATTTGGAGAGGAGGCATCGTGGGAAGGCCCCGCAAGTTGATCCTAAGAAGGGTGGCGCTAGCTGGGGTGGCTCTGTCTATGGCAAGAGTGGTCACTCCCATCGATCTTTGAGCTGGACAACTTCTATTGGTAGTTATACGACGGGTCAGTCTTCGACTGCTTCAAGTGAGAGGGTAGAGGAGGAGGTTGGTGTCATGTATTACCACATTGAGGAGGAGCAGCAAATCTTTTGTAAGGCTTTTGGGTATCTGGGATCACTTCTTTCTATTTGGCTGGTACTTGGTTTGGCTGAGGCATCTACTTCCTTTTAGTGCCCCTAGCTATGTCTGTTTTCCTTTAGTGACTTCAAGATGACACCGACTCCCCACGAGTATGAGTGCTTGTTAGGTTTGAGGAGCAGTCAGGAGGGTATCATAGGCCCAGACTTTCCCAAGGGCTTTCTTTTCATTATTTCTAGTCACTTGGGATTTAGGCGCCGGATTCTGGATTCAAACTCCCATCTTGCTTTTTCAGTCCTTTAGGTGGACTTTTTACTGGACCATTTCGAGTTTTGCACCAGTCAGGCTACTCATCCTGGTGTCTGGCATACTTCTTCGGATTGACTTATTGCTGGGATGAATGCCCTTGCCCTGATCTTACTGAGTCTTCTAGTATTCCCTTAAGGAGATGGCCAGGTGGATGGCAGGCTTTGCCCCTCGTTATACTTGATCCACCGAGGGTATTCTTATGCTCCTTTAGTAGTGGGTTAGACCTACGTGAGTTTTACCCGGCTTCGGAGTGGGGAAGATGTTCACTTTAGAGGGCCTCCAGCCTTTTTCCAGCTATGGGCTCTTAAGCATCTATTCATTCATCATGTCACTCGTCATATATGGTATCTGGAGGTTGACCCCATTAGTGCTGTGGTGAGGTCTTAGTAGGAGATCATATGTGGGGTGGACTACCCTGATTCTTACATGACATGGATGGCATTCATTCAAACAAGGAGATCTGATTTAGTCAATTGGTTTGTGGGTTAATGCAATGTTGACTCATCGAGGGTATAGACTTCTAATTAAGTTATTATTCCTTTGATTGGCCTGAGGGGTGTTGTTCTTTTCTTTGGTATTTGAGTTCTTCGTCAGCTGGGCCAAACACAGGATATCTCAGACACAGCCATGGCGACGAGGTATCAGACTTATTTTGGTGATGATGTGCTAAGAGGTTTGACGACTAAGTTGACAGGGTTATGGCTGACTTTGGCGGTGCACGACAGCTCAGATGATCCATTCTCTTTTGTTCCGATAGCCACTGCTAATTATGACAGATGGTTCTAGATGTATGTTTTGGAAGATGCCACGGTTAGAGATCTTCCACGGAGGCTCCCTTACCCCTAGTGGGATATGTCAATCTTTTGGCCATTGCTACCATCAAGGCAAGACACCATCGGAGACTTTATTGCGCCCGGTTAGATGAGTTGGAGGATTTACTGGAGGCCAGCAAGAGATGGGCGAGCGATTTGGAGGGGCAGCTTCAGGTGGCTTTCAAAATGAGAGACTACCTTTCAACCGACGTTTCTTGGGGGCTCAAGCACACTAGGGGGTCCCGAGACACTCTTTTTTTAGTAGAGGCCGACCCTCGGGATGAGTTCATAGCTTTACTGAGGGACATGGTACATGCCATTTCACAGGAGAGAGCTCATCTTTCTTGACCAATGCTAGTGTTATAGACTGGTTCAGCTATCGACTACATCCAATGTCGGCCCTTCTGGGGAGAGGTTGGTGACACCATTGTTCAGCGAGGCTGGTCCTTTGTCTGCTGGCCCTGGTCCTGTGGCCTTTTGCACCAAAGGTTCAGATGATGACTCATCATATGAGGACGTAGATTGTAATGTTGTGGCTTGTCGCTCTTGATGTAGTCTGTTCTCTTCTCTTTTCCTTTTTTTTTTATATGTACTGTAACTTGTCTATTCCCAGATATATATATTTTTGCTGCGATTTCTGACATTTGTAAATATGCTAATGTTAGTTTAGTTCTCATGACTTTGCTGTAATAAACTTTACCTTCTTTTCAGGGAGTGTCACCATCTGTTTATTCATGCACTGCTTTGTTAGTTTAAACATGTATTATTGCAAGAACCATATCTATGGGACAAGAATTACTTCCCTGGGATGGAATTCTCATTGGGATGTTTTTGGTAGGGGCTCGCATTATTCCTCTTTCCTGGTCCATTGCTTTTGAAAGAATGCCTCTATTGATAGTTGCAAGTTTCTCCCTTGCCTTTTCTTACCATGACATTGGAACTGTTTACCCACTTATCAAGATAAACCAAAGAAGGAGAAAGAAGGATGTGCATTTTTTTAAGCCATTTTTGCCATCAGCGCCCTTGCGGATTTTCACCGATCCCAGCTCTGTCATTTTTGCGTCTTGGTGTCCTTGCGGGTTTTCACTAGATCGACAGGTTTGTATTTTTTCATGCCTCCATCTTTTTACTCACAACACTCTCTCGAGTTTTTGCCATACCCTTGGGGTCACGCATTTTTTTTTATTTTTTTTAGCAACAACGAATTCTTTTGTAATTCAGGAAGAATCTGTGTCAGGAACGAAGACTTGGATGTCTCAGGTGTTTTCCCACAAAAGTTATTTTTGAAAATCATCACCCTTCTTATGTTAGACTCAGTTTAGACTAAGCAGTTTTAATTGATCAGAGAAGGCGTTAATTTGGATTGTAATGTGGGCCGGCCAAGTTATGGGGTCATTAAAGGAAAGGGTGTAAAGGCTCAAAGTATTCCACTTTTTCAAGGTTTACTTATGACTTGAGTTCACTTCCGAACCTCTCCTCTCCTCTTTCTTCATTTCTATCTTCGTGTAAACTTTCCCACTGCTTTGGTACTGGGATTACTTACTCTCATTTTATTTTTTTTTTCTTTTGTTTTGGGATTGCTACCGACTTTTGCTGAGTCATTACTTATTTTACTTTTCTCTACCCCAACCTTGTTAATCATGATAATTTTGGGGTCTTTATTTCATTTATTGGTCCTTTCTCTTCTTTTTGTTTCGCCTTTAGAATCCATCCGACCCGTGCTTCTTCTTTTGCTTATTTCTTCCTAGTTTTGCTTTCACCCTTTGTGGGCGGTGATCACTAGGTTGGGTTTGTCAAATGAGTGTAATTGGCTCAAAATGGGCTTTAGCAAGGGATCTTGTGTATAGGGTGAAAAGAATTGATGGCCTCTCATCATGCCAATTTAACTTGCTTAGTATTCGTGAGCTTTTCACAAGAATTTTGATGATTCATTTAAAAAGAAAGGAAAATATTTTTATAAAACAAAAATCCACAGGCCTTCCTTCATTTCAATGGACTTTTTTGCTACTCAAGAGGAAGTGAAAGCTCTCTATTCATACAAAGTAATGTTTGACTGCATTTGAATTTAAAAGGTTGGGAAATTCTTGCTTGTCCATTTCTGCTAGGATAAGTGTCCCTCCTGTTAGGACATTCTTGATCATGAAGGGCCCATCATAGTTTGGAGAAAACTTCCCCCGGGCTTCTTCTCGGTTGGAAAAAATCTTCTTCAACACTAAGTCCCCAACCTGCAAGTCTCAAGGTCTTACTTTCTTGTAAAATGCTCTGGTTAATCTCCTTTTGTAACATTGTGCATGGTAGACATCGGCTAACCGCTTTTCATCTAGCAGGCACAGTTGTATGCATCGGTCCTTAACCCATTCCGCCTCCTCTAGCTGAGTTTCCATTAGTATCCTCATAGATGGAACTTCTATTTCGACAAGGAGCACAGCTTCTTTACTATAGACCAACTTATAGGGGGTTGCACCGGTAGAGATCCTCATCCCGATTCAGTAGGCCATAAGGGCGAAAAGGAGCTTCTCGTGCCAATCCTTATAGTGGTCGACCATCTAGCGGAGGATTTTCTTGATGTTTTTATTAGCGGCCTCCACTACTCCATTCATCTGTGGTCGGTAGCTTACTGAGTTTTGATGGGTGATTTTGAAGCTTCGACATAGCTGGGACGTCAAGTCATTGTTCAGATTTGTAGCGTTATCAGCGATGAGTGATTTGGGAATCCCATATTGATAGATGATATGATTTTTAATGAACTTGTTGACTACCTTTTTGGTGACAAGGACATAAGATGCCGCTTCGACCCATTTTGTGAAATAATCAATGGCGACTAAGATGAACCGGTATCCATTTGAGTCTTTTGGGAAAATCGGGCCAATCATATCCATTCCCCATATGGAGAAAGGCCACGGGGCCATCATTGGCTGGAATTCGATAGGCGGGGATTTGATCATATCTCCATGTATTGGCATCGCAGGACATACCGTATACAGTCTGTCTCTATAGTGGTCTAATAATACCCTATTCTGAGAATCTTTTCGGAAAGAGTATGGCCATTCGTATGAGGCCCACAGGTCCCTTCGTGGACTTCCCTCATGATTTCTCCTACTTTTACTCCATCAACGCATTTCAACGGTCCCAGGGTGGATCTTTTGAAGAGCTCATTTTCGACCAAAAAATATTGGGCCGCCATCCTTTGGATCACCTTCTTATCATTTTGTATGACTTGAGCATGGAGCTCCCTGTCGCGCACAGATTTTTCGCACTTGAGGAATACTCACACAAGTGGGAAAAATGCTGTACTCTCTCGTTAGAACTCACCCTCCTAGAAGAATAAGTGCAACTAGGTTTTAATTGAAAAATTGATTTGAATAAAGGGCTTTTGAAAAAAGATTCGGAATTGCCACCTAACTTGATTAAGGTGAGTTAGGTCACCTAAAAACTAAGAATAATCCGAAGACTACACTTAGGGATTTTGGAAAACGATTTTGGAAAGCATCCTCAAGAGAGGGTTTTTTAGGAAAACGGGTTGTTTGGCAACCTTTAGAAAATATTTAGCCCTTTTTAGAAAAATAACTCCTTTTGGTCTTTGAAATCAGTGATCCTAGGTTCGGAGGTTGGTTACGTGTTGGGAAGACCCACTAAGCTATCACCCTACCCCGCCCTTTCGGTACCTACATGTCAATCTACCCTAGATTTGCCTATGAGAGTCTTCGACTAACTATTGGCCAATCCTATCCACTTTATAGAAATAATGTTTGAAAACTAACATGATGCATGAGATGTAAGTGCAAAATAAGAGAAAATTGAAGAATAGATTTGGAAATAAATTCGAAAAGAAATTAATTTGAATTGAAAGAGATTTGAAACTAGATAGATTTGAAATTGAAAAGTTTTGGAAATTGAAAGTAGAGATTTGAAGAGGTGGAATTGAAATTGGAAAGTTTGAAAGTTTGGAAATAGAAATTTGAAAATAGAAATTTTGAAATTGGAATTTTGAAAATAGATTGGAATTTGAGATTTGAAAAATGTGGAGATCGCACCCATGAGGGTGGAATTGAAAGTTTAAAAAGTGTTGTGACCGCACCTATGAAGGTTGCCTACGTATCCCTTTGGAGGAATCAGGTCAGTCGTAATTCGGACCGGAGTCCGATTGAAAATAGAAGAGTTGATTTGAAGAAAGAGATTGAATTGAAAATTGGATTTGATTTGAGATTAGAAGAGGAGATTGGAAATTGAAATTGAGAAGATTGGACTTGCTTTGGAAAGATGGATTTTGGAAAGACTTGGTTTTAGGAAACCTAGACTTAGAAAAGATTTGACTCGACTTAGAAGGTTTAGAGAAAAATTAGATTTAGGAAATGTTTGAATTAAGAAAGGTTCGATTTAGGAAAGTTTCAAATTAGGAAAGTTTTGAAAATTGGAAAGTTTCAACTGAGGAAAGTTTTGAATTTGGAAAGTTTTCACTTTAGGAAAGTTTTGAATTAGGAAAGTATTGAATTTAGAAATGTTTTGAATTAGGAAAAGTTTAGTTTAAGAAAGGATTAGAATTTAGAAAGTTTCAAGTTAAGAAAGTTTTGAATTTTGGAATGTTTTCAAAAAGGGAAGTTTTGAATTTGGAGAGTTTTGAAAATAAGGAAGTTTTGAAAATAAGAAAGCTTCGTTTTGGGAAAGGTTTGAAGAAGGAAAGTTTTTAGTTTAGGAAATGTTTGGATTAAGAAAGTTTTGAGTTTAGAAAATTTTAGATTTGGAAAGATTTGAAGTTTAGGAAAGTTTAAGATTTAGAAAGTTTTAGAGTTTGAATTTTAGAAAATCTTGAAATTAGGAAAAGTTTGAAAAGTTAGGTTTGAAAAGTTAAGATTTGAAAAGAGTGTAGAATTAGGAAAGGGTTGAATTAGGAAATATTTGAAAAGTTGAGTTTTAAAATTTAGGAAAGATTTTTATGTGCAAGTTTTGGAAACTTAAGATTTAGGAAAAGAGAAGTCTAGGAAGGAGTTGAATTATGAAAGGTTTAGATTAGGAAAGGATTGGATTTGGTTTCTAAAAGCAAAGGTTTGATTTTGTTTTCAAAAACGAATGATTGGATTTGGTTTCCTAAACGGAAATATGTGATCTGGTTTCCTAAAAGGGAGGTAGGATTTGGTAAGGATTTGGAAAGGGAGATTCTAGAAACCCTAGATTTGGAAAACTATAGTTTCGACGTAGAAAACAGGTTTTGGAGACATTTATAGTTTTGATGTAGAAAACAAGAGGTTTTGGAAACCTAGGTTTGGGGCAAGTTTGAAAACCATGTTTTTGGAAAGAAAATTAGGGTTTCCTAATTGTGAATTCTAAGGCTTGACTTGGGCTCTAAGGAAAGAGTTTTTGGAAAGTGCGTTTTTGGAAACGAAGGTTTTTCTAGAAGGGAATCCTAGGGAGGAGTTTTTGGAAAGTGAATTTGAAGATAGAGTTTTTGGAAAAAGATTTTAAAGAGAAGGAGTTTTGGAAAGTGTGTTTTTAGAAACATAGATTTTAGAAGGAAAAATCCTAGAGGGGAACTTCTAGAAGGAAGATTTTGGAAAGAGAGTTTTTGGAAAGATTTTTGGAGAGAATTCTTCTAGGAAGGTTTTCGGTTGAAGATTGTTGGAGAGAGTTTTTGGAAAGATTTTTGGGGAACGTTTTTAGAAAGTGGATTTTGGGGAGAGGATTTTGGAAAGGAGTGGAAAAAGGGAGTTTTGGAAAATAGATTTTGGAAGGGAGTTTTTGAAAACAATTTTTGAAGAGGAGAGTTTTAGGAAAGTATGTTGAAAAAGAGATTTTTAGGAAGAGAGTTTTGAAGAGAGAGTTTTTTGAAAAGTATGAAAACGTCTCACTTTCCTAAAGCGATTCTAGCCATAAGAGGGCTAGAACCACTTTAAGAAAGTGATTTTGGAAAACAATAAGATTTGAAAATATAGACCAAAAAGGTCACTTTTAATGTAACACTTTCCTAAAGCAACCCTAGCCATGGAAAGGCTAGAATCACCCTAGAATTGTGGTTTTGAAAACAAGTTTTTGAAAAAGAGATTTTGATGCAATTTTGAAAACAAGTTTGAAAACGATTTTGAAAACGAGTTCGAAAACGAATTTTGGAAGATGTAAGATCATGATATACACAATGCAATTTGGGGTCGTGAACATACAAGGTTAAGGCTTCACCACATAATCAAGGGGGCCGGACCCACGTGGTCTCTGGTTAGACTAGAAGAAAGCCCCCGACACGGTGACTCTCCAATAGCCCAATCCTACACATGGACCGGGAATCCCCTTGTTTCAAGCATGCAAAGAAAGGAGGGGAAAGAGATGGGGGATTAAAATAGAGAAAACCCAAGTGGGTTAGGTGAGAGAAGAGTGAGGGGGGAAGTGCGGAAATTTAAATAGGAAACCTACCGTATGTCTTCTTTATTTTGCGCGCCTTGCTTGTCTTCAATCTTTGATCTTCGTCTTGATCTTCTTCTTCAACCTTCAAGGGATGTCTTCAAGCTTTAGATGGTAGCTCTTCAAGTCTTCAAAGGATGGTTGAAGGCTAGTGTATGAGTGTATGGGGGAGTGTATAAGTGTATAGGAGGCTAGGGTTTGTGAAGGGTGGCTAAGGTTTGGAAAATCTAAGGAAACTAGGGTTTTTGGAGGTGCTCGAGCTCTATATATCGAAATATATGATTTTTTAGGTTAAGTTTTCAGACCCCCTTCACGTTGAATGAGGCTCTGTATTTATAGAGGGAGGAATACACTAGCGCCTGTTGCAGTGGCGCCTGTTGCAGTGGCGCCAAGCCAAAATTCCTTCTGGCGCCACTAGGAGTGGCGCTAGGCCAAATATTGGCTTGGCGCCACTACTAGTGGCGCTAGCCAATTAGGAAACTATTAAGGTTGGCAAGTAACGTATCTTTGACTAGATTTGGGCGCCTGTACTAGTGACTACCATGCAATTTTTAGCCTGGCTTCACTAGGAGTGACTCCGGAAAGTCCGGGAATGATTTGAAGGAGCCGGGAATGACCTGGAAGGCCGGAAAGGAGCAGGAACAATTAAAATAGTGTCCTGGAGGTATTTGACTTGAAATGCGATGACAAAATGGGTCGGAAAGCTTGACCGGGCCCTTAGGGGCAAAACGGTCAATCGGACCGGGAAACTGCCGGGACAGACTCGGACTTTCCTGGAAGAAGACTTGGGATCTGGAAACATTATTTAGAATGTTCCCAGAGGCTGCCGGTTTGATTCCCAGAGCCGGCGTGGTCGGAAAAGGAGACTAACTCACCAGGGGCAAAACGGTTATTTTGTACCGGGTTTGCCGGAACTGACTCGGAATGATCCGGAAAGGTAAAGGAAGGTTGAGAACACTATAAAAAGTAGTCTCAGGAGGTTACCGGTTTGATACCCAGAGCCGGTGTGGTTGAAGAAGGAGACCAGCCCTCCAGGGGCAAAACGGTCATTTTGTACCAGGTTGGCCGGAACTAACTCGGAATGATTCGAAAAGGTAAAGGAAGGTTGAGAATACTATAAACAGTATTCTCGGGACATTACCGGTTTAATACCCAAAGCCGGTGTGGTTCCCGGGGCATTTAGATGCTTAGGGGCAAAATGGTCATCTTGACTGGAAAGTCTCGGAAAAGGTCCAAGAGACAGTTTGGTCATTTTTTACCAAAGTGGGTTAACAAACACTGGTGTTGACCTGGGTTCTAAGTGTTTCCGCCACTCTAACGGCGGTCATCGTGACACAGGGGTTTGTTGCCAATTCCCTATATTGACCTATTTGTGAGTGTTTCCGCTACTCTAACGGTTTTGTGAGTAGTTTCGCTACTCGGACCGTCTCGAGGAATAAACTATTTCAAGAGAGGGATTGGAAACAGGACTTACCATCTCCAAAGAGACGTGCCTAGATTGGAACCGTCTCGAGGAATAAATTATCTCGAGAGTGAGATTGGAAAAGGGACTTATTGTCTCCGAAAAGACGTGCCTGGAATGGAACTGTCTCGAGGAATAAACTGTCTCGAGAGTGGGGTTGGAAAGGGGTCTTACCGTCTCTGAAGAGACATGCCTGGAATGGAACTGTCTCGAGGAATAAACTGTCTCGAGAGTGGGGTTGGAAAGGGGTCTTACCGTCTCTGAAGAGACGTGCCTAGAGTGGAACCGTCTCGAGGAATAAACTGTCTCGAGAGTGGGATTGGAAAGGGGTCTTACCGTCTCCAAAGAGACGTGCCTGGATTGGAACCGTCTCGAGGAATAAACTGTCTCGAGAGTGGGATTGGAAAGGAGTCTTACCGTCTCCGAAGAGACGTGCCTGGATTGGAACCGTCTCGAGGAATAAACTGTCTCGAGAGAGGGATTGGAAACGGAAAGGAAAGGACAATGCCCCTAAGGGCATTTTGGTCATTTTGCCTCTATTTGGGCCTGATAGGCCCGCGAAGCGATGGAAAGAAGGAATTTGAACCTAGAGAATTGGTTTCAATTGGAATATGCCTACAATGACTTGAAAACAAATTTGGACGGAGTGTAGACTGTCGAGCGGTCAAAAATGGGGTGCTTACACTCCCCAGTCTGCATATATCTTTTAATGCCATAGAACCAGGGCCGCCCATCTAGTTCAGTGGAGGTATTGAGGCAATGAGATGGGGCATCTCGAACAAAGATCTAGAGAGCAGGAATTTTGGTATCATCATAAACTTTGAAGGTTGTGGCCAAGGTGGCTAAGGCATTGGTAAAACTGTTTTCGGTTCGGGGGATTTGATAGAAGTCCATTTTTAGAAACAATTGATAGAGGTTCTTGACTTGCTGATGATAAGGGAAAAGTTTGTCATTCCTGGTTTGATAAACTTCCTTAATTTACTAAATCAAAAGATCAGAATCCCCGAAAACCATTAATTCCTCAATCTTCATTTCTAATGCCAATCTTAATCCCAGGATGCAGGCTTCATATTCGACAATATTGTTGGTACAAAGATCAAATTTGGCTTAGACACAATGGGATAATGGTTGTCTATCTCAGATACCAAGAGTGCTCTAATTCTAGCTCCCTTTTTATTCAAGGCACATTGAAATACATCTTCCATCCTGGGTCTTCTTGTTTCTTGGCCTCAGATTCGGTGTATAAGATATCTTCGTCAGGGAAACAAGACTCCATGGGTTGGTGTTCCTTGATGGGGTTTTCTTCCAAGTAGTATACTATAACTTGCCCCTTGACTGCCTTACGAGTGGTGAAGACTATGTTGAACTCGGCCAAAATCATGTGCCATCTAGCGATCCTGCTGGAAAGAGTGGGCTTTTTAAACAAGTATTTGATTGGATCCATCTGAGATTTGAGGAATGTAGTATGATGTAGCATGTAATGCCTAAGCTGATGGGATGCCCATGCCAAAGAGCAACAAGTTTTTTCCAACAAGGTGTACTTAAATTCATAAGGTAGAAACTTTTTGCTGAGATAGTATATGGCTTGCTCTCGTCTTTCGATTTCATCATGTTGCCCCAAGACACACCCCATTGAGGTTTTGAGGACTGTCAAATATATTAAAAGCGGTCTTACTGGAGTAGGTGTCACCAAAATTGGAGGGTTTAGGAGGTACTCTTTGATCTTTTCAAAAACTTGTTGGCCGTCTGCGTTCCATTCCTTCGGGACATCCCTTTTAAGCAATTTGAAAATTAGTTCGCAAAGGTGGGTCATATGGGAAATGAATCTACTAGTAAAATTTAAATTTTCCAAAAAAGATTTGATTTTGGTTTCTCCTTTTGGGGGCGGCATCTCAATGATTGACTTAACTTTGGCGGGATCTACCTCTATTCCCCATTTGTTAACCATGAATCCTAGCAGTTTTTTGAAAAAAACTCTAAAATTACACTTGGCAGGGTTGAGCTTGAGCTGGTACTTACGGAGCCGATCAAACACTTTCTACAAATTGATCAAATGGTCTTCTTGGGCTTTAGACTTAACAATCATATCATCCACGTAGATTTTCACCTCCTTGTGCATCATGCTGTGGAAGAGGGCAACCATAACCTTTTGATAGGATGCCCCAACATTCTTTAATCCAAAGGGCATTATGTTGTAGCAGTACACTCCTCATGGAATGATAAAGGCTGTCTTTTCTCGATCTTCTTTGGCTATCTTGATCTGGTTATATCTTAAGAACCCATCCATAAAGGAGAATGTCTCATGGCCTACAGTGTTATCTACTAGGAGGTCTATATGTGGTAAGGGAAAGTCATCCTTCAGGCTTGCTTTGTTGAGATCCTGGAAGTGAATACACATTCGAACCTTTCTATCTCTCTTTGGGACCGAGACAATGTTGGCTAACCATTGGGGGTATTCGATTACTTGTAGAAATTCGTCATGAAATTGTTTAACATCTTCCTTTTTGACTTTCAAACTCGGGTTTAAGTCTTCGAAGTTTATGCTTTATAGGCCTGATCTGTAGATCCAACGGCAATTGCTGCTCAACAATAGACTCATCCAATCCTGGCATATCCCGGTAAGACCATGCGAAAACATCCATATAGGTAGATAGTAATTCCAGCATTTCTCTGCGTTGCCAATGATCCAACCCGATACTAATCTTGACCTCTTTAGGAGATTCTTTGCATCCCAAATTGACTGCCTCTGTTTATTCAATATTAGAGGTTTTATGGTTATTATGTCTTTCCAATTGTTCTAAGATCTCCTCTGGGACTTCATCAATGTTGTTTACATCGAGTTCAATCCCCAAGAGTTGGTAGTCAAATTCAGTTTCAAAATCACAATTAATCAAAATAGGCATTCTTTCAATCAACTGACCAAGACGTCGAATATGTGGATTCCTGATCAAAGACAACGAGGAGAATCATTCAAAACAAGGAAGCAACTCTTTCATGTATAGGTGTTTCTATTATAGCTCTTAATTGGAAACAGAAACAAAAACAAGAAGATAAAAAGATGACAAGTTATAAAGAGTTAGAAGTTAATAGAATGTCTTGGCAAGCTTGTACCAAAACTTGCAAGCCCGAAGGAGGCCTTCACTGTCCTAAATTATTGAGATTCTTTCCAAGATGGGCCTGTCTGATTGTGATACTTTTTGACGCTTCAGTGTCTGAGAGCGGAGCCACATCAATCATTAAAGTCTCTTGAAATAGATTGGTTTGAACTTCAACCTGCACCTTTCTTTTCTTAAGGCTTTTACTATCTCTAATCAAGCAAAGTGCCTTAAGTTGGTGTACCATTTCTTCCTCTCCTCCATTTCCTTAAGTAATTTTTCCTTTATCAACCATGACCTTCTGCCACTTTCTCTTTTGGGTGTGTTCTCTAATTTCACTCTTTGTTGGCTTGTATCCTAGGCCAAAAGTGTGTCTTTGAGATGGTATGTCTGGAATTTTGGAAAGCCCTTGTAACATTTTTTCTAATCCTTTCCTTGACCGATATCCATACTTTTGAAAGTAGCGGGCAATCATTTGCACGTTATCTGAATACTTAGGCTCGATCATATCTCCTTCATGTATTACCATGACATACTCCAGGGATTGGAAACAGGATGGGGTAGCCAATTTAGTGTAAGGGGACTGTGTCGGTTTTGTAGATTGCAAATTCCTTTTCCATATAGATAGAAATTAGCCTGGCATTAATAATGAATTTGACCTTCTGATGCAGACTAGATGGCACTGCCCTTGCTGAATGAATCCAAGGCAGTCCAGGCAGCATATTGTATGCCAAAGCTATTTGCAGAACTTAAAATTTGTTGACAAAGTAGACAGGCCCTATTTCGACGTGTACCTCGATTTCCCCCATTGTTTCTCTTCTGGATCGGTCAAAGGCTCGTATAATAATGTTACTATGATTTAAGTGAGATTGGTCCATCCCAATCCTTTCCAGGGTTAAGTATAGGCAAACATTTAGAGCTGATCCCTTATCTACAAGTACCCTTGACATAATCATCCATTTGGTTTTGACCGTCATATGTAGGGCTTGAGTATGTCCAGTCCTATTTGCAGGGATTTCATCATCGATAAAAGTGATGACATTTGGTGCCGTGATGAGTCTTACTAGATTTTGTAAGTTTTTTAGAGTGAAACTATCTGGTACATGGGCCTCTTTAAGAACTCTAAGCAAGGCGTCGTGATGAGTTTCGGATGTGAGAAGTAGTCCCAACATGGAGATGTGAGATGGGGTATTTTTGAGTTGTTCAATTACATCATAGTTGTTCTTCTTTAGTGCTATGGAAAACTTAGAAATCTCATGCTCTGTCAGCGGGTTTGAACATTTTCCCTCTTTGTCTTTCCCTTTCCTTCTCCTCTCTACTTCCTCTGAGGTATAACATCGGCCAGATCTAGTCATTCCCCATATTTTGGCAATCGATTCTTCCCTGGTTTGGGCAGGAGTTCGGGGATATGTAAGCACCCCATTTTTGCCCGCTCAGCAATCTTTGGCCCGACCAGATCCAGTTTTCAAATATCACAACATATGTGTGCCTTGAGACGGCTCTTTCAAACTCTAATCCAATCAGCTGGTTGTAAGCACCCTATTTTGGCCGTCTCGGCAATCTCCAGTCTGTTCGGACTCTTATTCAAACCGACACGGACACATTCAAGTCAAAACCAATCATCCAATCTCAATCTAATTAATCAATCGCTTCATGGGCATACTGAGCCTAATAGAGGGAAAATGACTAAAATGCCTTTGTGGTATTGCTTAGTCTTATTCTAGTTGGCACGTCTTCCCAGAGATGGTAAGTCCCATTTTGAATCCAATTTTAATCTAAATCAAATTTGACACGCCTTTCGAGAAAGTTGATCCCTTAGGCGATAAGACCATCCAATCCAGCATGTTTTCTGAGAAAACTCTTCAGAATGGTAAGTCCTTTCAAACCCGTCGATCAGGATGGAACCCAAGTTCTCGAGATGGTAGAACGGTCCACCTTTGGCGCCTGCTAGCCCGCCAAAGAAGAATGTCCATTATTCGGAACGTCTTTTGAGAGAGTTAATTCCTCAAATGATAAGTCCACCTAGCAGCTTCCCGAGATCAGGTAGTCTCTAGAATGAACGCGCACCGTTAGAGTGGTGGAAACATTCGTAAATATCACAACTGTTAGAGTGGAGGAAACACTCATAAACAGATCGACATTGGGAATTGCCAACAAAACTCTTATGTCACGAGACCGAATTCACCTCTTGGCAGTGACAAGTTTACCAAATGACAAGATACCTTTGGAAACCAACTCCTCATAGACCGTCAAAGTGATGGAAACACTCAAAACTCCGGTCAACACCAGTGCCTGCTAGCCCACTTTGGTAAAAAATAACCAAACTGCCCCTTGGGCCGTTTTCGGCACGCTTCTTAATAAAGTACCTAAGTACTCAAAGCGGTAAGTCCACGCTTCCAAGATTGTCCCAAAGGCAATTCGGCATGTTTAAGTGCCTTCCAGTTAGTTCTGGACCAATTCTAAGACCATCCGGTCAAAATGACCATTTTGCCTCTAGGCATCCGAGCGCCTCCGGGAGCCACACCGGCACTAGTATCAAATCGGTTACCTTTCGAGGATACTTTTAATAGTATGCTTAACCTTCTAGCACCTTTCCGGAACATTCTGAGTCCATTCCGGCAAACCCAATACAAAATGACCGTTTTACCCCTAGTAGGTCGGTCATCTTTTTCAACCACGTCGGGTCTGGGTATCAAACCAGCAATCCCTAGGAGCATTCTAAATAGTGCTTCCAATCTTTAATTCCTCTTATGAAACATTCCAAGTCCATTTTGGTGGCTTTTCAATCTAGTTGACCGTTTTGCCCTTAATAGCTCGGTCGACCATCCCAACATTGTTTTTCAAGCCCGTTATCCCCCCGGACACTATTTCAAGGGTTTCTACCCATTTTTGGCCTTCTGGAACATTTTCAGACCTTTCAAAGTTACTCTTAGTGAAGCCAAGCCAAAAATTGCATGGTAGTCACTAGTACAGGTGCCCAAATCTTTGCCTTGTGTGTCAAGGCTTGAAAGATACGTTGCTTGCCAACTTTAAAAGTTTCCTAAGTGGCTGGTGCCACTCCTAGTGGTGCTAGAAGGAAATTTGGCCTGGTGCCACTGCAACAGGCGCTAGGTCAATCTTTTGTCTATACATACAGAGTCTCCTCTTGTGTGAAAAGGGTCCGAAAACTCATTCCAAAAACTCTACTTTTCGAATTACAGAGCTCGAAGTCTCTCCAAATCCCAGCTTCCTTTAGTTTCCTCAAACCTTAACCCCCATACACTTAACCTTAACACCTATACACATTCTATACACTCATATACAAGCCTCCAAAGCCTCTGTTGAAAACTTAAGGTGCTGCAACTTGGAAGCTCTCAAGGATCAAGCATAGCAAACAAAGCAAACAAAACAAGAGGAATACAAGGTAGGCTCTCTTTTATGTTTACGTACTTCCCCTTCTCTTTTATTCCTCCTAACCCACTTGGGTTTTCTTCTATTTTAATCCTCTATCTTCTCTCTCTCTCTCTCCCCCCCCTTCTTGCATGCTTGGAAGAAGGAAATCCCTGATTCATGTGTAGAAAGGATTATTAAAAGTCACTGTGTTGGGGGCTTTCTTCGAATTCAACATTAGACCATGTGGATTCGGCCACATTGATTATGTAGCGAGATCAACCTTGTATGTTCCCGTCCTTACTTGCATTGTGTATATCATATTCATTCATCTACTCAAAATTGTTTTCAAAGTTTGCATCAAAATCTTCTTTCAAACTTGCATTCAAATCTTGTTTTCAAAATCACACTCCTTGAGTGATTCTAGCCAATTCATGGTTAGGGTTACTTTAGTAAAGTGTTATATTCATTGTGACTATTAAGGTCCATATTTTGGGTATAAACTGTAACTTGTTTTTCACCAAAACCACCATCTTAAGATGATTCTAGACATTCCATGGTTAGGGTTGTTTTAGAAAAGTGTGATATTCAATGGGATCATATTGGTCCATATTTCAGGTCCATGTTGTTTTCAAAACCACCAACTTAGAATGATTCTAATCTCTTCATGGTTAGAATCGTTTTAGGACAGTGAGATATTCAAAAGATTTCAAAAGTCTATATTCAAACCCCTTTCGAAATTGCTTTTCAAAATACTTTCTAAAAGCTCTCTCCAAAAATTCACTTTCTAAAAATTTCTTCTTAAAAACTCCCTTCAAAAATCTGTTTTCCAAAATGCTCTTTTCAAACTCCTTTCCAAAAGTTCTTTTAAAAAATTCACTTTCTAAAATCTCTCTTCAAGTTTCCTTCCTAGAAACTCTCTTCAAAAGGTCTACTTTCCAAAAACTTTTTTTCTTGTAGTCCAAGTCAAGTCCTAGATCTCATGGTTAGAAAACCTTAATTTTCATTCCTAAAAACATGACTTCCACTTTTACCTCAAATCAAAGTTTCCAAAAACTATTTTTTTCACATCAAATCTTAGGTCTCCAAAATCCTTTTTTCCACTAAAATCATAGGTTTCCAAATCCTAGATTCCCAAAATTCAATTTTTTCAATTCTATGTCAAATCCAATCTTTCAAATTAGGAAACTAGATCAAATCATTCAATTTTAGAAGCCAAATCAGATCACCCCCTTTTGGAAATAAAATAAAATCATTTATTTTTTAAAAATAAAATCTAAATCTTCTACTTTATGAAATATGAATAAAATCTTTCATAATTCAAACATTTCCTAATTCCAACATTTCTAAATTTCAAAATTTTCCAAATTCCAAATCTTTCCAAAGTTCAAATCTTTCTAAATTCAAAACTTTCCTAAGTTCAAACTTTCTAAATTCAAAACTTTTTTAAAATGAAACTTTCGTAATTTGGCACTTTCCTAAAATGGAACCTTCCTATTTTGAAACTTTCCTAATTCAAAGCTTTCCAAAGTCCAACCTTTCCTAAACCCTAACTTTCTAATTTATTCCAAGTCAAGTGTTTTCAAATCAAATCAAATCTCTTTTCAAATCTTTCTTAAATCCAACTTTCCTAAATTGAACCTTTCCTAAATCCAAGTTTCTAAAAATGAAATTTTCAAATCTAAATCAAATCATTTCCAATTCAGTTACATGTTCCAATTTGAGGTTATCTAAACCCTAGGATGCCTAAACCCTAGTTCAACCTTAATCCTAAGTTAGGAAGAATCAACTCCTTTCTAAACCAAGATAGTTTTCCAACTTCAAACTTCAAAATATTTTGAAAACTCAGCTTTATCTTTCCAAATCAAAGTCCAATTCTAAGTATAAGTCCTATTTCAAATCAAATCTCGATTTCAAATCTTCTATTCCAAGTTCAATTTCCAATCTTTTATTCAAAGTTCAAGTCAAATCCTTTTTCAAGTCAAACCTTTTTCCAATTAAACTTTTCAAAATCTTGAAGTATCTATTTTCAATCGGACTCTTGTCTGAACTACGACTGACTTGATTCCTAAAAAGGGATACGTAAGCAATCCTCATGGGTGCGCTCATAACCTTTTCAAAGTTTTTAATTCCACAACCTCTTTCAAACTTCCAATTCCATGATCTGTTTCAAGTTTTCTAATTCTAAAATCTATTTTCAAATCTCTAATTCCAATTTCAAAAACCTTCTTTCAAATTTCAAATCAAGCCTTTTCAAATCTATTTTCAAAATCAAATCTATCTTTTCAAATCCATTCCAAAATCAAATCAAATCTTTTCAAATCTATTTCCAAAAATCAAATCAATTTTCAAAATCAAAATCAAATTCTTGCACTTGCATACCATGCCTCTTGTCAAACTTCTTTTCGAAATTCTTTTCTAAAGTGGATAGTTTTGAACATTTATTAATCAAAGATTTCGAATGAGTGAACCTAGGGTGAATAGACATACCGGTACCGCAAGGGTGGGGTAGGGTGATGGTTTAGTGCGTCTTCCCTACACGTAACCAACCTCTAAACCTAGAATCAATATTTTCAAAGAGCAAAATGGAGTTATTTTCAAAAAGGGCTTAAAAATTACCAAAGATTGCCAAACAACCTATTTTCTAAAAACCCTCTTTTAAGGAAGTTTTCAAAAACCGTAAGTATAATTGTCGGATTGTGCTTAGTTTTAGGTGACCTATCACCTTAATTAAGTTAGGTGGCGACTCCAAATCTTTTCTAAAAGCCCTTATTCAAAATCAATTTCAAATTCAAACCTAGTCGCACTCGTCCTTCTAGAAGGATGAATTCTAACGAGAGAGTACCGTGTTTTTCCCACTTGTGTGTATTTTCCTCGAGCGCGAACAATCGGGGTGCGACACTCTTCACTTCTCTGACCCACAAGGTCCAATTGAAGTTGAAAAGACTATCTTGACCCTAGACATTCCAAGTAGCTTTTTGAGACTGGGCGATCTTGGGAACCAACGCCATCCAGGTAGCTTCTAGAGATCGGACAATCTCGGGGACCATCACCTTATCAAATTCCAACCCACTTCTGGCACCTTTTAGCCTGCCAATGTAGAATGTGTATCATTCAGTAGTTCTCTGAGACCAGGCATTCTCGGGGACCAACACCACCCTCACATGTAGCTTTCTGAGACCAGGCATTCTTTGAAACCAACACTTCCCTACAGGTAGCTCTCTGAGACCAGATGGTCTCAGGGACCAACACTACACATGTAGCTTTCCCGGAACGGCGGTATAGAGAATTAACACCTAAGTCAACACCGGCGCCTCTTAGCTTGACTCGATAAAAAATAACCGAACCTTCCCCTTGGGCCTCTAGGCATGCTTGAGAAAGTTCAAAATCCCTCAAGGCAAAAAGTCCACCTTCCCAAAATGATCCTAAACAGTTAGGCATACTCAGCACACCATCCTGTCCAATTATGGTCCCACTCCGATCACCTTCGATTAAATGACCGTTTTGCCCTAAGACGCCCCAACACAGTATAATTCCCACCAAACACTAGAAAACTCTTTTAGGACCATTCTCGAACAGTCCATCATGCTTAACATGCCACTCCAACCCATTCTGACTTTTTTTAGCCAATCCTAATTGAAATGATCGTTTTACCCCTGGTGACCCAAACGCACCCCAAAACTACACCAACCCTAGGTATTGAACAATAAATCTCATCATACACCCCTTTTTAACCTAAGGTGAATCTCTCGACTCTAAACATTCTTGACTCAACGAAAGTCCCCCTAGAGCGTCTCACTGACACTTCGCCAGGGTTGTCTTTTCTCCCGATTCCTTAGTTATAACGCACCGTCAAACGAGTTGAGAAATACATAAACCAGGGAATTCCTTAAAGCTTATCTTGAGATCTTTCCATCGATACAGATCGATCAGATGGATTGCTTCCCGAAGCCCCTCATTGCATGGCTTGAAAACTGCCACTTTCAATAACCCCTGGAGCGTCTCACAAATGTTCCACCAAGGTTGACTTTTTCTCCAATTCACTGAATATAACGCACCATCAAGCGATTTGAGAAATGCGTAAACTAGGGAATTCCTTAAAGTATTTTTAGAGCACTTTCCATCGGTATGGTCCTATCGGAGAGATCGCTTCCCGAAGGTCCCGACCACATGGCCTAGAAAGAGCTACTTTTGGACATCCACGGAGCGTATCATAGACACTTCGCAAACATGTGTTTTTGTGCACACTTTTCAAGATGATATCTCACTCTTCCGAATGCCTTTCAACCTTTTCAAAAATTCAAAGTTCATGAGAAACACAAGGAGAACACCATGTGTCGCACTCAGATTTTTCGCACCCGAGGAATACTCACACAAGCAGGAAAAATGTTGTACTCTCTCGTTAGAACTCACCCTCCTAGAAGAATAAGTGCGACTAGGTTTGAATTGAAAGATTGATTTGAATAAAGGGTTTTCTAGAAAAAATTTGGAGTCGCCACCTAACCTAATTAAGGTGAGTTAGGTCACCTAAAAACTAAGAATAATCCAAAGACTACACTTAGGGTTTTTGGAAAACGATTTGAAAATATCTCCTCAAGAGAGGGTTTTTTAGGAAAACAGGTTGTTTGGCAACCTTTGGAAAACATTTAGCCCTTTTTTTGAAAATTACTCCTTTTGGTGTTTCAAAAACAACGATCTAGGTTCGGAGGTTGGTTACGTGTAGGGAAGACGCACTAAGCTATCACCCTACCCCGCCCTTTCGGTACCTACATGTCAATCTACCCTAGATTCACCTATGAGAGTCCTCAACTAACTATTGACCAATCCTATCCACTTTGAGAAACAATGTTTGAAAGAAATAATGCATGAGATGCAAGTGAAAAATAAGAGAGAGTTGATTAGAAATAGATTTGAAAAGAGATTTGATTTGATTTGAAAAGGAAGAGATACAAGTTTAAATTTGGAAAAAAGGTTTTGAGAATTGAAAATAGAGATTTGAAATTGGAAATTTGGAAATTGATTGGAAATTTGAAAAGATTGTAGAATTTGAGTTTTGAAGAATATAGAAATTTGAAAAAAGTTGTGACTGCACCCATGAGGGTTGCCTACGTATCTTTTTGGAGGAATCAAGTCAGTCGTAGTTTGGACCGGAATCCGATTGAAAAGTGATTGATTTGAAAGAAAGAGATTGAATTGGAAATTGGATTAGAAAATTGAGAGATTGAACTTAGAATAGAAGATTGAAAATTAGAATTTAGAATTCTGGAATTGAAGAGATTGGATTTTGATTTGAAAATATAGAACTTGGAAGAAAGATTTAGACTTATTTTGGAAAGATGGAGGTTTTGAAAACCTAGACTTAGGAAAGATAGGAGATCTAGGAAAGACTTGAGATTTAGAAAGATTCGACTCGAATGTTGGACTTGGAAGATTTAGAAAGATTGGATTTTGAGAAATGTTCGAATTAGGAAAGTTTGATTTTTGGAAAGTTTTAAAATAGGAAAGTTTGGAATTTAAGAAAGTTTCAACTTAGGAAAATTTTGAATTAGAAAAGTTTGGTTTTAAGAAAGGTTTTGAAATAAGGAAGTTTTGAAAGTTTAGGAAACAAGGAAGTTTTGAAAATAAGAAAGTTTTGAGTTTAGAAAGTTTTGAAATTTGGAAAGATTTGAAGTTTAGAAAGTTCAGAATTTAGAAAGATTTTGGTTTAGAAAGATTTAACTTAAGAAAGTTTTGAATTTAGAAAACTTAGAATTTTAGAAAGATTTGAAATTTAGAAAGTTTAAGATTTAGAAAGTTTTAAAGTTTGAATTTTAGAAAATCTTGAGATTAGGAAAGGTTTGAGTTTAGGAAAGGTTTGAAAGCTTAGATTTGAAAAGTTAAGATTTGGAAAGGGGTAGAATTAGGAAAGGGTTGAATTAGAAAAGATTGTTATGTTCAAGTTTTGAAAACTTACGATTTAGGAAAGTGAAAGATTAGGAAGAATTTGAGTTAGGAAAGATTTGGATTAGGAAGGGATTGGATTTTGTTTCTAAAAGAGAAAGTTTGATTTTATTTTAAAAAACGGAGGATTGGATCTAGTTTCCTAAACGGAAAGATTGGTTTTGGGCAAGGATTTGGAAAGGGATGTTTTGGAAACCCTAGATTTGGAAAACTATAGTTTTGATGCGAAAAATAGGTTTTGGAAATGTGTATAGTTTGGATGTAGAAAACAAAAGGTTTTGGAAACCTTGGTTTGGGGCAACGTTGAAAATCATGTTTTTGGAAAGAAAATTAGGGTTTCCTAATTGTGGGTTCTAGGGCTTGACTTGGACTCTAAGAAAAGAGTTTTTGGAAAGTGCATTTTTTGGAAAGAGAGATTTTTGGAAAGGAATCCTAGAGAGGAATTTTTGGAAAGTGAATTTAAAGGTAGATTTTTTTGAAAGAGATTTTTAAAGAGAAGGAGTTTTTGGAAAGTGTGCTTTTGGAAACAAAGATTTTAGAAGGAAAGTCCTAGAGGGGAGTTTCTAGAAGAAAGATTTTGGAAAGAGAGTTTTTGAAAAGATTTTTGGAGAGAGTTTTTTTTAAGAAAGAAAACTAAGGAACGTTTTTGGAAAGTGGACTTTGAAAAGAGTGTTTTGGAAAGCAGTTGAAAAAGGAAGCTTTGAAAAATAGATTTTGGAGGGAGTTTTTGAAAACAACTTTGGAGAGGAGACTTTTAAGAAAGTATGTTGAAAAAGAGATTTTTAAGAAGAGATTTTTGAAAAGAGAGCTTTTTGGAAAATGTAAAAGATCTCACTTTCCTAAAGCGATTCTAACCATAAGAAGGCTAGAACTACTTCAGGAAAGCGGTTTTGAAAACAACAAGATTTGAAAATATGGACCATATTGGTCACTTTGAATATAACACTTTCCTAAAGCAACCCTAGCCATGGAAAGGCTAGAATCACCCTAGGATTGTGATTTTGAAGACATGTTTTGAAAAATGAGATTTTGATGCAATTTTGAAACAGGTTTGAAAACGATTTTGAAAACAACTTTGAAAATGACTTTTGGAAGATGCAAGACCATGATATGCACAATGCAATTTTGGGGTCGTGAACATACAAGGTTAAGGCTTCACCACATAATCAAGAGGGCCGGACCCACATGGTCTCTGGTTGGACTAGAAGAACGCCCCTGACATGGTGACTCTCCAATAGCCCAATCCTGCACATGGACTGGGAATCTCCTTGTTTCAAGCACGCACACAGGGGGGGGGGGGGAAGAGAAGGGGGATTAAAATAGAGAAAACCCAAGTGGGTTAGGAGAGAGAAGAGAGAGGGGGGAAGTGCGAAAATTTAAATAGGGAGCCTACCGTATGTCTTATTTATTTTGCTCGCCTTGCTTATCTTCAATCTTCGTCTTGATCTTTATCGCCAATCTTCAAGAGTAGTCTTCAATCTTCAAACTTTAGATTGCAGCTCTTCGAGTCTTCGAAGGAGGGTTGAAGGCTAGTATATGAGTGTATGGGGGTGTATAGGAGTGTATAGAAGGCTAGGGTTTAGTGTATGATGGCTAGGGTTTGGAAAACCTAGGGAAGCTAGGGTTTGGGGGGTGCACGAGCTCTGTATATCGAAATATATGATTTTTTGTTTGAGTTTTCCGATCATTTTCACACTGGAAGAGGCTCTGTATTTATAGAGGGAGGAATACACTGGCGCCAGTTGCAGTGGCGCCAGGCCAAACTTTACACTAGCGCCACTAGGAGTGGCTCCAGGCCATTTTTTGGCTTGGCGCCACTACTAGTGGCGCTAGCCATTTAGGAAATGTTTAAGGTCAGCAAGCAACGTATCTTTGACTAGATTTGGGCGCCTGTACTAGTGACTACCATGCAATTTTTAGCCTGGCTTCACTAGGAGTGACTCCGGAAAGTCCAGGAATGATTTAAGGGACCGGGAATGGCCCGGAAGACTAAAAAAGAGCAAAAACACTTAGAATAGTGTCCTGGAGGTATTTGACATGAAAAATGAGGACAAGATGTGTCGGAAGGTTTGATTGGGCCTTTCGGGGCAAAACGGTCAATCGGATCGGGAAGCTGCTGGAACGAAGTTAGACTGTCCCGGAAAAAGACTTGAACTTGGAAACATTATTCAGAATGTTCCCAAGGGTTTCCAATTTGATTCCCAGAGCCGGTGTAGTCGGAAAAGGTGACCGGCCCACTTGGGGCGAAACGGTCATTTTGTACCGGATTTGCCGGAACTGACTCGGAATGATCCGAAAAGGTAAAGGGAGGTTGAGAACACTACAAAAAGGCATTCTCGAAAGGTTACCGGTTTGATACCCAGAGCCGGTGTGGGTCAGAAAAGGCGATCGGCCCACGAGGGGCAAAACGGTCATTTCGCACCGGGTTTACCGAAATTGACTCGGAATAATTTGAAAGGATGAAGAAAGGTTGAGAATACTATAAAAAGCAGTCTCAAGAGGTTACCAGTTTGATACCCAGAGCCGGTGTGGTCGGAAAAGGAGACCGGCCTACTAGGGGCAAAACGGTCATTTTGCACCGGGTTGGCCGGAACTGACTCGGAATGATCCAAAGAGGTAGAGGAAGGTTGAGAATACTATAAGAAGTAATCTCAGGAGGTTACCGGTTTGATACCCAAAGCTGGTGTGGTTCCTGGAGCGTTCGGATGCCTAGGGGCAAAATGGTCATCTTAACCGAAAAGTCTCGGAAAAGGCCCAAGGGACAGTTTGGTCATTTTTTACCGAAGTGGGCTAGCAGGTACTGGTGTTGACCTAGGTTTTGAGTGTTTCTGGCACTCTGACAGCGATCGTCGTGACACAGGGGTTTGTTGGCAATTTCCTATGTCGACCTTTTTACGAGTATTTCCGCTACTCAAACGGTTATGATGTTTGCGAGTATTTCTACTACTCTAACGGTTGTGATGTTTGCGAGTATTTTCGCTACTCGGACCGTCTCGAGGAATAAACTATCTCGAGAGTGGGATTGAAAAGGAGACTTATCGTCTCCGAAAAGACGTGCCTGATTTGGAACCGTCTCGAGGAATAAACTGTCTCGAGAGAGGGATTGGAAAGGGGTCTTATTGTCGAAAAGACGTGCCTGATTTGGAACCGTCTCGAGGAATAAACTATCGAGAGAGAGGGATTGGAAAGGGGTCTTATCGTCTTCGAAAAGACGTGCCTGATTGGAACTGTCTTGAGGAATAAACTGTCGAGAGAGAGGGATTGGAAAGGAGTTGGAAAGAACAATGCCCTTAAGGGCATTTTGGTCATTTTGCCTCTATTTGGGCCTGGTGGGCCCCCGAGACGATGGACAAATGGGATTTGGACTTAGAAAAATCGGTTTTGATTGGAATATGCCCATAATGACTTGAAAACAAGTCTGGACGAAGTGTAGACTGCCGAGCGGTCAAAAATGGGGTGCTTACACCATGTACGTAACCGATTTTCCTAAATCATTCCCAATTTGCACAATTATCGAGGTAAAGTTTAAACAAACATTCCCGATAGTAGAGCGTTTGCTACATATGCCCAAATTTTGATCAAATCGATCAAACTTTGCTTAGCCCTTATCATTTAACCAGTACAATGTGTGCCACATGGCATTCTGCCAGTGGAACAGTACTGGCGCATGTACTACATGCGCCAGTTCTCTCCAACTTTGCCTATAAATATAGGCCTCCCCCTTTGCATATTCCAGAATCAAAATTGATAACGAAGCTCTCTTAAAACTGCTCCAAAATCTCGAATTCCTATATACATCCCACACTGTAAGTATTTAGGCTATATTTTATCTCCCCTTAACCCATACACTACACCTATATAGCTTTAATGCTATAGAAGACCTCATTCCAGCCCCTTCAAGCCTCTTCAACGCTATTCAAGCTCAAGTCAAGGCATCCATGGAGGTTTGAAAGTGTTTGAAGGCAAAAGGTAGTATTCTCTCTATATTTTTGCAATCCCCACTCCTCTTTTCTCACTCCTAGCGTACTTAGGCTATTATCTATTTTAACCCCCATCTTCTACCCCCTTTCTTGCATGCTTGAAAGAAGGAAGCTCTTAGTTCATGCCTAGAGGAAAGTTTGTGAGAGCCACTGTGTAGGAAACTTCTCACAAACCTACTTTAAGATGGTATGGCCTTAGAGCACCTTGCTATGTGGTGAAGCCTCTAACCTTGTATGACTTCATGACCCCTATGTATATAGTTATCTTGTTCATGTTTTGCATGCTTGGCTTTGTTTTCATGTTTCCAAAACCCTTACTATCTCTTTTCTATATCTCCATATTCAAAAAAATTCCCTAAAAATTGTGCTAGAATTTGTTCCTTGAAGCCTAAGTTAAACCCTCAATCTTACACCTTAGAAAACTCTCTTCAAGTCCCTTGACTTTATTTTGCAACCCTACACTTTATTATTTTTCAAAGTTGCACTAAATTGGTTTTCAAACCCTCTCCTTCTATGCAGATTTCTATGGATTTTACTCTCTTGAACTTTGTGGTTGAAATGGTCCCTTGGAATCCTCTCTTGGGTGGTCTCCCCATTATCTTGACCATATGAACCCTAGTTCATTAGAGTTGGTTTATTCTCTTTAAAATGGTTTTCAAAATAATTCCTTTCAAAAAGGGTTCTCAAAATTGTACTCTCTTTAACTTACATAAAAATGATTTTCCTAAATCATCATTTTCACCTTGATTTTTAAAAGTTTTGCTCTCTTGAATATAGTGGTTGGAATGGTCCTATGGCGTCCTCTTTGGAGTGATTTCCTTCAAATCAACCATATGGACCCTTGTTCTTTAGAGTGATCTTCACCTTGTTAAAAGTGGTTTTCCAAAACCTCCTTTCCAAAACCAACTTTCAAAGGATCATTCTCTTTAATTTTCAGGTCTTCAAAACTATCTATTCAATGTTTATTTTCACAAGTTTTGCTCTCTTGAGTTTATGGGTAAAATGGTTTCAAGGCAACCCTCTCTTGAGTGGTTTCTAAATAAAAACCATAGGACCTCAACACTCACTTGAGTGGTTTTCATAAAATGGTTTCCAAAACCCACTTTCAAATTTCATGCATAAAACCACCTTCCCAAAACAACCACCTTCCCAAAACCCTAGTCTCAAACCACCTTCCAAAACCACCTTCTAACCTTAGGTTAATTTGACCCTAGTTGCCCAACTTTAGGTTAACCTAACCCAAGTTAGTTAACCCTAGGTCAACCAACCATAGGTTAACCTAAGCTTAGTTAACCTTAGGTCACCTCAACCCTTGGTTAACCAAACCTGAGTTGACCCTAGGTCACCTCAGCTCTAGGTTAACCTAACCCGAGTTAGTTAATCCTAAGTCACCTAAACCCTAGGTTAACCTAACCCAAGTTAGCCAACCTTAGGTTAATCCAACCGTAGTCTAACCTAACCCAAGTTTGTTAACCCTAGATCAACCCAACTCTAAGTTAACCTAACCTAAGTTAGTAAGCTTTAAGGTTTCAATTCAAGGAACCCTTTTCAAATAATCTTTCAACTCAAAAACCATTCTACTCTCCTGAGATTTTAGAAATCAACTCCAGGATCTTTTCAAATATCCCCACACTCTATCTTTTAAAAAAAAATGTCTCCAAGAAGTTCTCTTAAACTTGTCTCAACTAAGATGGCTAGACACTAAATATTTTTCAAAAAACTATTTTCCAAATGCTTTCAAGAACTCACAGCTCTAAGGTGTCCCCAACCTTTTATGGTTAGGGATGCCAAGGAAATGTGGTACATTAAGTACAATCTTCAAAGTTGTCCATATTAGGGCTCCAAAATCGTAAATGTTTTTCAAAAGCCTTTTCTAAAATAATTTTCAAACATCACATTCTTAAAGCAATCCTTACTCTTTCATGATTAGGATTATTCAAATGTAAGTAGGGCATTCAAGAAGGGTTCTACAACCCTAAAGTTTTAAAAAATCAAAAAAGAAGTTTCTAGCCTCTCTTCCAAACATGCTTTTCAAATTCATTGCCCTAAAAGAGTTTAGTTTCTTCAATGACTAACCTCTCAAAGGTAAATGAAACACTAAACATGCCTTTCAAAAGGTGTTCAAAGCTACTTTTAAAAGCATTTCCAAGACAAGTTCACAAGAGCATTTCCAACCTGAAGTCTGTCCCCAAAGTTTCTAAAACAAAACTCCAAAATATTTTCAAAACTCGCTTGAGTTATTCCAAAGCTTTACAAATGCTCCCTTGAGTTGTTTCAAAAACACTTTGAAACTCCCTTAAGTCAATTTCAAAAATAAAAATTGCCTTCAAATCCAATTTAAAAAAAAAACACTTCCAAAAATCCCCGAGTCCTATTTCAAAGGCATATTCCCACACTTTCAAGTTATTTTTTCAAAGACCACAAAGTGTCTTCCAACCTTTTCAGAGACCTCAAAGTGTCTTCAAACATTCCAAATATCTCAGTGCGCCTATTTTCTATCGGGTTCTTGCCCAAACTACAAATGACTTGATTCTCGCTAAATGAGATACGTAGGCAACCTAAAATGGTGCAATCATAACCTTTATTTCAACCCAAGTTCCCTTTCCAAAATTTTCTATCAATTCAAGATTTCTATTTCGAATCCCTTTAAAACTTTCATGTTTTCAAACATTTTTTTCCAAAACTCGCATCATACATCATTCATTCAGAAAGTGATGACCAAACCCCCGTTTCAAAACTCTAAAGTGGATATTAAATGGATAATATTAACCAGTTATTCTAGTGGGTGAACAAATGGTGATTAGACATGTAGGTACCGAAAGGGTGGGGTAGGGTGATGATCTTAAGGTATTTTCCCTACACGTAACCAACCGAAAGGGCGGGGTAAAGTGATGATCTTAGGGTATTTTTCCTACACGTAACCAATCCCTGGACCATAGATTTCTATTTTCAAAAGACCAAAATGGAGTTATTTTCAAAAATGGCTTAAAACTTTTCAAAGGTTGCCAAACAACCTATTTTAACAAAATAGGTTGTTTTCCAAAGTCTTTTTCTAAAACCCTAAATGTAATCTCCGAATTATACTTAGTTTTAGGTTGTCGCGCTTAGATTTTTCGCACTCGAGGAATACACACACAAGTGGGAAAAACACTGTACTCTCTCGTTAGAACTCACCCTCCTAGAAGAATGAGTTCGACTAAGTTTGAATTGAAAATAGATTTGAATAAAGGGCTTTTAGAAAAGATTTAGAGTCGCCACCTAACTTGATTAAGGTGAGTTAGGTCACCTAAAAACTAAGCATAATCTGAAAACTACACTTAGGGTTTTTGGAAAAAAGTTTTTAAAAATATCAACTCAAAAGAGGGTTTTTAAGTAAAATAGGTTGCTTGGCAACCTTTGGAAAACATTTAGCCCTTTTTAGAAAAATAACTCCTTTTAGTCTTTGAAAATAGTGATCTAGATTCGGAGGTTAGTTGCGTGTAGGGAAAACGCACTAAGCCATCACCCTACCCTGCCCTTTCGGTACCTACATGTCAGTCTACCCTAGATTCACCTATGAGAGTCTACAACTAACTAAGAGTCTACAACTAACTAAATGGTTCAATCCTATTCACTTTGAAAAATAATATTTTAAAAAGACATGATGCATGAGATGCGAGTGCAAGATAAGAGAGAGAGTTGATTTGAAAATAGATTTTAAAAGAAGAATTTGATTTGATTTTAGAAGAAAGATTTGAAATTGGAAAGTTTTAGAAATTGTAAATAGAAATTTAGAATTGGAAGCTTAAAAATAGATTAGAGATTTGAAAAGATTTTGTGGAGATAGAAACTTGAAGAAGATTGTAGAATTGGAGATTTGGAAGAAGTTGTGGAAATAGAAATTTAAAAAATGTTGTGACCGCACCTATGAAGGTTGCCTACGTATCCTTTTGGGAGAATCAGGTTAGTCGTAGTTCGGACAATAGTCCGATTGAAAATAGATTGATTTGGAAGAAAGAGATTAAATTGGAAATTGGATTAGAAGATTGAGAGATTGAACTTTGATTGAGAGATTTGAAAAGACTTGACTTTAAAAAACTCGGTTTTAGGAAACCTAGACTTAGGAAAGAAAGAATTTAGAAAGGACGTGTGATTAAGAAAGATTGGATTTGACTTGGAAAAATTTGGAAAGATTGGATTTAGGAAAGATTCGAATTAGGAAAGCTTTGAAATTAGGAAAGGTTTGAAATTTGGAAAGTGTCATTTTAGGAAAGTTTCGTTTTAGGAAAGTTTCAATTTAGGAAAGTTCTGAAATTAGAAAAGTTTCGTTTTAGGAAAGTGTTCAAATTAGAAAAGTTTCGTTTTAGGAAAGTTTTGAAATAGAGAAGTTTTGAATTTGGAAAGTTTTGAAATAGGGAAGTGTTGAATTTGGAAAGTTTTGAAATTAGGAAAGATTGAACTTAAGAAAGTCGTGAATTTAGAAAACATTGAATTTGGAAAGATTTGAAATTTAGAAAGTTTAAGAGTTAGAAAGTTTTAGAGAATCTTGAGATTAGGAAATGTTGAGTTTAGGAAAGATTTGAAAACTTAGATTTGGAAGGTTAAGATTTGGAAAAGGGTAGAATTAGAAAAGAGTTGAATTAGGAAAGATGTGAAAGCTTAATGTTTTACGAAAGATTTTGAGGAAACTTATGGTTTTGGAAAGTAGGGAATTAGGAGAGAGTTGAACTAGAAAAGATTTAGATTTTAAGTTTTAAAACTTAGGAAAGATTGTTATGTTCAAGTTTTAGAAACTTAAGATTTAGGAAAGTGAAAAATTAGGAAGGAGTTGAATTAGGAAAGATTTGGACTTGGAAGGGTTAAGATTCCTATTTCCTAAATAAAGGATTGGATTTTGTTCATAAAAGGGAAGGGTTTTGATTTTGTTTCCAAAAGCGGAGGATAGGATTTAGTTTCCTAAATGGAGAAATTGGATTTGGTTTCCTAAAGGGAAGATGGAATTTGGCATGAATTTGAAAAGATGGAGTTTTGGAAATCCTAGATTTGGAAGACTATAGTTTGACGTAGAAAATAGGTTTTGAAAATATGTATAGTTTTGATGTAGAAAACAAGAGGTTTTGGAGACCTAAGATTTTGGTATAGAAAGCAAGAGGTTTTAGAAACCTAGATTTTGAGGTCAAAATAAGGGATTGAAAATTATGTTTTTGGGAAGGAAAACTAGGGTTTCCTACTTGTTGGCTCCAAGGCTTAACTTGGACTATAAGAAAAGAGTTTTTGGAAAGTGTGTTTTTAGAAACGAGTTTTTGGAAGGAAATCTTAGAGAGGAGTTTTCTAAAAGGAAGATTTTGGAAAGAGAGTTTTTTAGAAAGATTTTTTGAAGGAAATCATTGAAGAGAGTTTTTAGGAAAGTGAATTTAGGGAGTGTTTTTAGAAAGCAGATTTTGGGGACAGGATTTTGGAAAGGAGTTAAAAAAGGGAGTTTTGAAAAATAGATTTTTGGAGGGAATTTTTGAAAACAATTTTGGAAAGACGAATTTTAGAAAACACGTTGAAAAATGAGGTTTTAGGAAAAGAAATTTTTTAAAAGAAAGTTTTTTGGAAAGGTATAAAAATGTCTCACTTTACTAAGGCAATTCTAACCATAAGAAGGCTAAAACCACTTTAAGAATGTGGTTTTGAAAATAATAAGATTTTGAAAATATGGACCATGAAAGTCACTTTAAATGTAACACTTTTCCAAAGCAATCCTAGCCATGGAAAGACTAGAATCACCCTAGAATTGTGATTTTGAAAACATGTTTTGAAAAAAAGGAGATTTTGATGCAATTTTGAAAACAAGTTTGAAAACGATTTTGAAAACAACTTTGAAAATGATTTTTGGAGGATGCAAGATCATGATATGCACAATGCAATTTTGGGGTTGTGAACATACAAGGTTAAGGCTTCACCACATAATCAAGGCGGCCGAACCTACGTGGTCTTCGGTTAGCCTAAAGGAAAGCCCCCGACACGGTAACCCTCCAATAGTCTAATCCTACACATGGACCGGAAGTCCCCTTATTTCAAGCATGCAAAGAAAGGAGGGGGGGGGGGGAGAAGATAGGGGATTAAAATAGAGAAAACCCAAGTGGGTTAGGAGAGAGAAGAGAGAAGGGGGGAAGTGCAAAAATTTAAAGAGAAAGCCTACCGTATGTCTTGTTTATTTTGCGCGCCTTGCTTGTCTTCAGTCTTCGTCTTGATCTTCGTCTTCAATCTTCAAGAGTTGTCTTCAATCTTCAAACTTCAGATTGCAGCTCTTCAAGCCTTCAAAGGAGGGTTGGAGGCTAGTGTATAGATGTATGGGGGTGTGTATGAGTGTATAGAAGGCTGGGATTTAGTGTATGGTGGCTAGGGTTTGGAAAACCTAAGGAAGCTAGGGTTTAGGGAGTGTTCGAGCTCTGTATATCGAACATTGGTGTTTTTAGATTGAGTTTGCCAACCCTTTAAACACTAGAAGAGGCTTTGTATTTATAGAGGTGGGATAGACCTGACACCTGTTGTAGTGGCGCCAGGGCAAATTTCCTCTTGGCGCCACTAAGAGTGGCGTCAGGCCATTTCTTGGCTTGGCGCCACTACTAGTGGTGCCAGCCAGTTAGGAAAGTATTTAGTCGGCAAGCAACGTATCTTTGACTAGATTTGGGCGTCTATACTAGTGACTACCATGTAATTTTTAGCCTGGCTTCATTAGGAGTGACTCTGGAAAGTCTGGGAATGATTTGAAGAGGCCGGGAATGATCCGGAAGGCGAGAAAAGAGAAGGAACACTTAGGATAGTGTCCTGGAGGTATTTGACTTGAAAAATGAGGATAGAATGTATCGGAAGAGTTGACCGGGCCTTTAGGGGCAAAATGGTCAACTAGATCGGGAGGTTGCCAGGACAAACTCGGACTGTCCCAGAAGAAGACTTAAGATTTGAAAACATTATTCAGAATGTTCCCAAGGGTTGCTGGTTTGATACCCAGAGCCGGTGTGGTCAGAAAAGGAGACCGGGCCACTAGGGGCAAAACGGTCATTTCACACTGGATTTGCCGGAATTGTCTCGGAATGATCCGGAAAGGTAAAGGAAGGTTGAGAATACTATAAAAATCAAACTTAGGAGATGACCAGTTTGATACCCAGAGCCGGTGTGGTCGAAAAAGGAGACCGGCCCGCCAAGGGCAAAATGGTCATTTTGTACCGGGTTTGTCGGAATTGACTCGGAATGATCTAGAAGAATAGAGGAAGATTGGGAATACTATAAGAAGTATTCTCGAGAGGTTACCGGTTTGATACCCAGAGCTAGTGTGGTTGGAAAAGGTGAATGGCCCACTAGGGGCAAAACGGTCATTCTGCACCAGGTTTGCCGAAATTGACTCGTAATGATCCGAAAAGATAGAGGAAGGTTGAGAATACTACAAGGAGTATTCGCAGGAAGATGTTGGTTTGATACCCAGAGCCGGCGTGGTCCCTGGGGCGTTCGGATGCCTAGGGGCAAAATGGTCAGCTTGACTGAAAAGTCTCGAAAAGGCCCAAGGGCAGTTTGGTTATTTTTCGCCAAAGCGGGCTAGCAGGCACCGGTGTTGACCTGGATTTTGAGTGTTTTCGTCACTCTGACGGCGGTCGTCGTGACACAGGGGTTTGTGAGCATTTCTGCTACTCTGACGGTTGTGATGTTTGTGAGCATTTCCGCTACTCGGAGGGTTCACGTTCATTCCTGAGATTGCCTGATCTCAGGAAGTTGCTAAAGGGACTTAGCACCTGAGAAGTCAAATTTTTCGGAAGGCGTGCCTAAACGGACATTTCTACATTGGCGGGCTAGCAGGTGCCAAAGGTGGACCGTTCTACCATCTAGGGGACTTGGGGTCTCGTCCCGATTGACAGGTTTAAAGAGACTTACCGTCTCGAAGAGATTTTCTTTGAAAAACGTGTCGAACCGTCTCGAGGAATATACTGTTTCGAGAGAAGGATTGGAATTGGAAAGGGGTCTTACCGTCTTCGAAAAGATGTGCCTGATTTGGAAATAAATTTACCGTCTCGAGAAATCAACAGTCTCGAGAGAGGGGTTGGAATTGGAAAGGGGTCTTATTGTCTTCGGAAAGACGTGCCTGATTTGGAATTTAGAAAGGGGACTTACCGTCTTCGGAAAGATGTGCTTGATTTGGAATTTGGAAAGGGGACTTACCGTCTTCGGAAAGACGTGCCTGATTGGAGTAGATTTACCGTCTCGAGGAATCAACTGTCTCGAGAGAGGGATTAGAATTGGAATGGGAAAGGACAATGCCCCTAAGGGCATTTTGGTCATTTTGCCTCTATTTGGGTTTGGTGGGCCCACAAAGCGATAGACAGACGGGATTTGGACTTAGAGAGTTTGTTTCGATTAGAATACATCAATACTAACTTGAGTACAAGTCTGGACGGAGTGTAGACTACCGAGCGGTCAAAAAATGGGGTGCTTACATAGGTGACCTAACTCACCTTAATCAAGTTAGGTGGTGACTTCTATTTCTCTAAAACAAGCCCTTAATCAATCTATTTCGAGTTCAAACCGAGTCGCACTCGTTCTTCTAAGATGATGAGTTCTAATGACAGAGTACCGTGCTTTTCTGAGCGGAAAAGACTTTATTAAAAATTAGGGCGCGATAGGGTAGTTCCAAGGAACCTTATGTAGGTCAGTGATAGGCAATTGGGATAGCAACGGTAGGGTCATCTTTCCTAGTATTGGTAGGGGGAAGGATTCAAGGTTTTCTATTTTGGAAAAGATAGGTAGGGTAATAGGTGATAGTGGAATGCTTGGTGGTGTGGGAGCGTATATAGGAGGTGTGGATCTTATGGCCTGTCGAGGATCTGTATGTGGGATGAACCCAACCATTACGACTATAGGTTTTGGTTCTTGGTAAGAAGTAACGATGACACAAAAATATGGCAAGTAGGGTAGGGCTTCAGTAGTTAAAATTAAACCGGTCTGTTTAGGTTGGATAATCAAGAAGGGTTCCAATGATTTGCCTGGTTTTGTTGAGGTCCTAGGAAGACTCATCCCTTGAATTTTAACTAGTAGGGCGGCCCCTTTGGGGATAAGGATTTCTTTAAGATCCCTCAGTGACTGTTCCGGAATCAGCTAAGCTTTGTCAGGGCTCCACCCTTTCTGTTATCTTGGACTATTCTTGGTAATTTGTTTGCCATAATTTTGAGTGTTGCAGAGATATCGCCCAACTTCCCCTCTACCTTTCTCAGGTAGATGGCCTTATCAACCAGTGGGAGAGCTACCATTTCCATGGGTTCCATTATTTCTTGCACTGGCCTTTTTCCTTATTTTATGGCAAGGATTATTGCCGTGTCTTCCATTTTGCTTTGTGATTATCAGCTTCTCTGGAACATCATTTTCTAAGGTTTAGTCCTTTGGAAAGGTAGAGAGACAGACAAGACATAATTTTCAAGTTAGTGTTTGACTAGGGAAATCTTTATGCAATGCATGACTTATGGATGCCCTTGCCTTTCGTGGGGGACTAATCATGATGTTTTGGCTCAAACTTTGGAAATAAGGCCTTGCCCCTGTTATGCAATACTATACCTGTTCCTGTAGTCATTCATTTGTATACTCATTCATTCAACATGAATGAATGAATGAGTGAATTTCATGTATACATGTAATTTTCAAAAGTACATTGAAATGGAGAGAGGGGACATTTTCCATGGGACTTTCACCTATTTTATTTTTAAATTTGAAATCCTCAACTACTTTTGAGTCTTCGAACTCACCTTCTTTGATAGAGGTCGGTGAGAGACCTTGATTTCAGATTGCCTCTTGCCTTCTTGGCAGCCCTATCTTCATAAGGGATTAGGGCCCCTTTTCAAGTGACTTTCAAAAGTTTACATTCAAACCTTTCTAAAATAGTTTTACAAATCTACTTCCTAAAATTCTTCTCAAAGATATGTTTTCCAAAAACTCTTTGTCATGAAATCCAAGTCAAAACCCTAGAGTCTATGTTTAGGAAACCCTAGTATTCTCACATAAAACCATAGCTTTCTATTTATATCAAATCATAGATTTTCAAGATCATTTTCTACATAAAATTATACATTTCCTAATTCAAAAGTCATATAAAATGATAGATTTTCAAAACTAACGATTTCAAGTCTAATCAAATCTTTCCTAATTTTAAAACCTTCCTTTTCTAAAACTTTCCTTTTTTCAATTGAAATCCAATATTTCCAAATTCAAATGCATTGCATAAACTCTATGTCCTAGGATTACTTAAATCCCAAGTTACCTCAAACCTAGATCAAACTTTTTTCAGACTTAACTTTCCAAATTAAATGTTTCTTAAATCAAATCTTTTCAAATCCCAACTTTTCAAATTTCAAATTCAAATCTTTCTTAAATCCAATCTTTCCAAAATCAAGTCTCTCCTAAAATGAAAACTTTCCTAAAATAGAACTTTTCTAATTTGAAACTTTCTTAATTCGAAGCATTCCTAAAAGCAAGTTTTCTAAAATCAAACTTTTCAAGTTTTAACGAAGCCTTTCTATTTCAATTGCATGTTTAAACCCTAGGTTACTTAAACCCTACGATGCCTAAGCCCTAGTTCAACCCCTAAACCTAAGTTAGGAAACTTTAACTCTTTTCAAAATCCAGATGGTTTTTAAACTCCAATTAAAGTTAACATGATTTCACAGTTCAATCAATCTTTCCAAAATAGATCCAAGTTCTATTTCAAAGTTCTATTTCAAATCAAAGTTCAAATCTTCAAACCAAAAGGTCAAACAAGAACCTTTCCAAGTCAAACTGTCTAAAGGCCTTAGAGTGTCTTTTCAAATCAAACATGACTCCAAAGTGTATATTTTCAATCAGATCTCGAGTTCGAAATACAACTGACTTGATTCCCAACAAAGGGATACATAGGCAACCCCCATGGGTACAGTCACAACCTTTTTCAAAACTCTAATTCTCTTTTTTTTTCAAAATCTCTTTTCAAATTCTTCTCATGCACATGTATGTCATACATCATATCATCCCTAAAGAGATGGCACACTTTTTTTTCAAAATTCTTTTCAAAGTGGATTTTATTGGACATTAGATAATCGAAGATTTAAAATAAATGAACCTATGGTGAAAGGATAGTTAGGTACTACAAGGGCGGGCTAGGGTGATAGCCTAGTGCATCTTCTCTAGACGTAACCAACCTCCAAATCAAGAATCACTCTTTCTGAAAGACCAAAACGGAGCTATTTTGAAAAAAGGGCTTAAATCTTTCCAAAGGTTACCAAATAACCTATTTTCTCCACCAAAAAAACCCCTCCCTTAAGGAAGTTTTTCAAAAACCTTTTCAAAGACTGTTAGTTTGAGCTTCAGATTGCACTTAGTTTTAGGTGACCTAATTCACCTTAACAAAGTTAGATGATGACACCAAATCTTTTTCCAAAAGCCCTTATTCAAATCAATTTTCAATTCAAACCTAGATGCACTCATCCTTCTAGAAGGATGAATTCTAACAAGAGAGTACTATGTGTTTCCCACATATTATCCCGATGGTGCAAAAAGCCAAGGCACGGCAGTTGGCGACTCTGCTGGGGAGCTTAGAGGGTTAGGCCATTATCATGTCCCTTCACCCTTCACTCATCAAGAATCTTTGATTAATTAGTCTAATTCTATCCGCATCCAATTTGTCAAAATCAAAGTTTTCAAAGTTGTTTTCAAAAAACATACCATCACTTACATTCAAATCATATTTAATCATTCTATCTTGCATTAAGTTTGTCATTAAAGTACTGACTTTTTACATTTTATTTTATAGGTGGGCCCTATTCACATTTATTTTATTGTCTATATAAATTACCATGAATGACAGGATGGAATGGACAACATGGATTGGAGTTGTTGGGTCATTTCCTCTGCTTTTCAAAATTCACACACACATTGCACGTGCACTCATATTTGCATACTTGCATTATTACTTGGTTACTAACCTTCTAGCTAGAAAAGGGAACAATATATTAGTTGTGGGAGGATGCTATGTTAGTTTCTTAGTCTACAGCCACTTGAAATTTCCCCGCTTGGATCACCAATCGATAATGGCACCACCTCGGGGAGTAGACCTAGTTTTGAAGATTTGGGAGCTAAGCTTTCTTAGAAAACATTAGTAAACTCTCAACCTTATGCTCATGTAGAAATCTGTGAATAGCTGAACCTTTGCCGGATTTAAAACACACATTAATTTCAAAATCATGGAGGAAAGGGTGACCACTTCCCTCTATTCTTGTGTATTCTTACTATTTTAATGTTTGTATAAATTTTTATGCATGCATGTTTACTTTACTATTGCACTATGTTTCCTTATACTCTTGCATACATGTACATGCATTCAATACTCTATTCCAAGATAACAGTTCCAAAGTAACTTAAGCTAATGTATTCTCATGCATATGATTAACCCATAGAGAGTGACGCCAAGATCACTCTCCCTTGCGAAAAACCTACCAAAATCCTAGGAGTTCCCACATAACTCTAAGGACTCATGGCATGCATTTGAAGTCATTCCATGAAAAGGGGTCCCAATCCCTCTATGCTCTTAGAGATAGGGATGCTAGGAAGACAAAGGGGCAACACGCAAAGAAAAATCAGTTTAATAACCTCTCGACATTAACAAAAGGAGAATCCAAGAACTCAAAAGTAGTTTAGGATGCTTCTTGTAAAAGTAAGTAGGTGAAAGTCCCAAGGAAAATGTTCCCCTTCCCCCTATTACAATGTATTTTAATTACATGTATTCAAGCTCAAATTCAATGATTAGGTTACTGCATTTCCTTTGTTTTTATGGATAAATGTATGAATGTATGAATGATTCTAGACACAGGTATGACATTTGCATACAGGGGCAACCTTTTATCTCCAAAAGTGAGCTAACACATCATGTTTAGTCCCCTTTAAAAAGTAGGGGCACTCCTAGGACATACATTGCATAAAAACTTTCAAATCAAGACACTAACTTATCTTTCATTTCTTGTCTTCCCCTCCCCCCCTTATCTCTAAGTACCAAGAACACAAAAGGTTGAAGGAAGGACCAAAAAATGGTGTTCTAAAATCGCTCATTTCCTACTGTTATGCTATTCACACATTTACGACTATTCTACTTATGCATCAATGTCCATTCCATGATAAGAGTTCCAAAAAAACTCAAGTCATTGCATTCTTATGCATTTAATTAACCGTACAGAGAAAGGGTCAATATGATCTCATGATTATCAAACCTACCTGAGCTCTAAAGGGTTTCCCTAACCCTAAGGATTCATGGCATACACATAATCATATTTCAAGAGCGGCTCAAATCTCTCTCTATCCATGGAGAAGGGATTGCCTAAACAAAGAAGCATCAACTGGCCCATGCCGAAAAGGTATTGTATTGCATACAGGGGCAAAACCCTATCTCTGAAATAGACTTAGCATCATACCTAGATTCCCTCAAAGAAGGGACCTCCGTACGACATGCATCGCATAAAATCTCCAACTCCATGTGCTAACTGCATTTTTTTCTCTTTTTTTTAGGTCAAAGAGCACAATTGAATTTATGGAAACCCCCAACATCCCACCCAATTTATAACTCATGCCTAACCTACATTGAAGAGTAAAAAGAACTGACCATCCATATGTAAGATGTTACCTCTAAGCAACTACCTTCGCGCCATGTCGCGACAATCACTATCCATGTGGAGGAGGACTTCATCATTTGCAAAAATCTATTAGTCCCATGCATTACCATAATAGAAATCTCCAACTTCCAACTGCATACCTGTCGCACCCTAATTTTTGGACACCAAGCCCTATTGGCTCGGGAAAAAGCACGGTACTCTATTATTAGAACTCACCCTTCTAGAAGAAAGAGTGTAACTAGGTTTGAATTTAAAATCTTGATTTGATTTAGGGGCTTTTTGGAAAAATGGGAGTCGCCACCAAACATAGTTAAAGATGTGTTAGGTCACCTAAAACTAAGTGTAATCCGAAGACTAAACTTAGGTTTTTCGAAAAGATTTTGAAACATCCTTTTGAAGAAGGTTTTTGAAAAAGTGGTTTGAAAAATCTTTTGAAAGCCCCTTTTGAAAATGTGACACTGATTTTGGTCTTTAAAATACAAATCTATGGTCTGAGGGTTGGTTACATGTAGGGAAGATATCCTAAGATTATCACCCTACCCAGCTATTTCGGTATGTACATGTCTAATCACCCTTAATGCGCTCACCTGAATAACCGGTTACTAATATCCACTTTTTGAAGGAATGATGCATGATGTATATTTTTGAGAAAATGTTTGAAAATAGAAAGTTTTGAAGTGATTTGGGATAAAATTTTTGACTTAATGGAAACTTTTGAAAAACAGAACTTGAGTTGAAATAAAAGTTATGACCGTACCATTTTAGGTTGCCTACGTATCTCATTTGGTGATAATAAGGTCATTCGTAGTTCAAACAAGGGCTTGATAGAAAATAGGTGCATTGAGGCCATTGGAAGACACATTGGGGTTTAGTATTGAAAAATAGGCACATTAGGGCTTTTGGGAACTTTGAAGACACATTGTGGTCTTTGAAAAGTTTTGAAGACACTTTCAGGTAATTGGAAAAAGAGAACTTGAAAGTTTAGAAAAATGCCTTTGAAATAGAACTTGAGATATTTGAAGTGTTTTTGAAATCAGGTTTGAAGATAATTTTAAATGTTTTTGAAATTAACTCAAGAGAGTTTTGAAATGTTTTTTTTAACAACTCAAGGGAGTTTTGGAAGTGCTTTGAAACAACTCAAGAAAGTTTTGAAAATGTTTTGAAGTTTTGTTTTGAAAAACTTTGGAGGTAAAGTTTGAATTAGAAATGCTCTTGTTGAACTTGTCTTCGAAAAGCTTTTGAAAGTATTTTTTTGAATACCTTATTGAAAGGTATGTTTGATGTTTCATCACCTTTAGGAGGTTAGTCATTGAAGAACTAAATTCCTTTAGGGGTATGAGTTTTGAAAACAAATTTAGAAAAAGGAGGCTAGAAACTTCTCTTTTGGTTTGTGAAACTTTAGGGTTATAGAACCCTTCTTGAATATCTCACTTATACTTGACCAATCTTAATGATGGAAGGATTATGGTTGTTTCAAGAATGTGATGTTTGAAAATCAGTATTGAAAAGGGCTTTTGAAAAAGATTTAGGGTTTTGGAACCCTAATATGGACAACCTTGGAGGTTGTATTTAATATATCACATTTCCTTGGAATCCCTAACCATAAAAGGGGTAGGGACACCTTAGGGTTGTGAGTTCTTGAAAATATTTTGCAAATAGTTTTTGAAAAATGTCAAGTGTTTAGCCATTTTTAGTTGAGACAAGTTTAGGAGAACTTCTTGGAAGCATTTTTGAAGATAGAATATAGGAATATTTGAAAAGCTTTTGGAGTTGATTTTGAAAATCTCAAGAGAGTAGGATATTTTTAAAAGTATGTTATGAAAATAATTTTTTGAGTTAAAGGATTATTTAAGAAGGGGTCTTTGAATTAGAGCCTCAAAGCTTACTAACCTAGATTGGGTTGACTTAGGGTTAACTAAATCGGGTTAGGTTAGACTTGGGTTGGATTGACCTAAGGTTAACTAACTAGAGTTTGGGTAACCTAGGATTAAGGTGACCTAGGGTTAACTAATTTGAGTTAGATTAATCTAAGGTTAAGGTGACCTGGGGTTAACTAACTTGGGTTAGATTAACTTAGGGTTAAGGTGACCTAGGATTAACTAACTTGGGTTAGGTTAACCTAAGGTTGCACAACTAGGGTTAATCTAGGGTTTGGTTGATCTAGGATTAGCTAACTTGGGTTAGGTTAACCTAAGGCTGGACAACTAGGGTCAAGTTAACCTAGGGTTGGAAGGTGATTTCGAAAGATGGTTTTCAACTAGGGTTTTGGAAAGGTGATTTTATGCATGAAACTTAAAAGTGTATTTTTGAAAACTATTTTATGAAAATCACTCAAGTGAGTGTTGGGTTCTTATGGTCGGTATTTGGAAACCACTCAAAAGAGAGTTGTCTTGGAACATTCAGCCACTAACTTATGAGAGTAAAACTTATGAAAATCAACATTGAATAGATAGTTTTGAATACTTCAAAATTAAAGAGAATGAACTTTTGAAAATTATTTTTGGAAAAGAGATTTTGCAAAACCACTTTTAAGATGTTGAAGTCTACTCTAAAGAATAAGGGTTCATATGGTTGATTTGAAGAAAATCACTCCAAAGAGGACTCCATGGGACCATTCCAACCACAATATTCAAGAGAGCAAAGCTTCTAAAAACTAAATGAAAATGGTAGTTTTGGAAAAATCTTTTTTGTCCAAATCAAAGAGAATGACTTTTTGAGAACCCTTCTTGAAGGAGGTTGTTTTAAAAATCACTGTTGGGGTGTAGAAAACTAATTCTAATGAACTAGGGTTCATAGGGTCAGGATGATGGAAAAACCACTCAAGAGAGGATTCCAAGGGACCATGCCAACCACAACGTTTAAGAGAACGGTGTTAGCACCCTATTTTGGCCACTCGACGATCTCTGGCCCCACCGGAAGAACCTATAAACCAACACAAGCATACTCAAGCCCAAACTAGCTTTTCAAATCTAATTCGATTTGTTAACTACTTTGCGGGCCCACTGGGCTCAATAGAGGCAAAATGACAGAATGCCCCTCGTGCATTAGTCAATCTAATCCAGCCCGACACAACTTCTATAAGACGATAAGTCCATTCAAATTCAAAGTCAAATCCATTGTCTCGTCATTCGAGAAAGTTGATCCCTTATTGACGGTAAGACCATTCAACCTAGCACAGCATGATCATAGAGAAAATTTATTCCTTAGATCGGTAAAACCCCTTTCACACACATCTTCAGAAAGTACCTAAGTCCCTAGGATGAAAGAGTGGTTCACTTCTAGTGCCTGCTAGCCTGCCAATGTAGAATGTCCGCTAGTCTAGCACGTTCCTTGAGAAAGCATAAATCCCTCAAGATCAAAAGACCATCCAAGTTTGGCACGACCTTCGAGAAAGTTTATCCCTCAAGGTGGTAAGACCCTTTCAAACCTGTCCACTAAGAAAGTACCCATTCCTCAGACAGAAGTCCAGACTAGCCAACACTGACGCCTGCTAGCCCGTGCTGGTGAAAAATGATCATTTTGCCTTTAGTGGGCCTAGCACGTTCTTTGAGAAAGTACTAAGTCCCCAAAATGGTAAGGCCACCTTCCAAGGCTTTCCCTAGATGGTCTGACATGTCCAGTGCCATCCAGTCAACCTCGGTCTTTTCCTAGAGGTTTTTTTGGTTAAAATAACCATTTTGCCCCTCGGCATCCATCAACCTTGGTTAACTCTAGTCACCTCTGGCCAACTTTGGTCAACCCAGTCAACTCTGGTCAACCCTAGTCAACCCCAATCAACTTTGGTTAACTCCAGTCAACCCTGGTCAACTCTTGGCAACTCTAGTCAACCTCAGTCAATCTTGGTCAGCCCTGGAGCTCTCGAGATGAGGTGACTGTGATCCGGTCACTCTCTTCAACCACACCGGCTCTAAGAATTAAACCGGCGACCTCCAAGGCACTTTCCAAAGTATTCCTTTCCATTTTTGGCTAGGCCCCGCCGTTTGGCATTTTCTTTTTCAAACCAGAACCTCCTTACTCCACTTCGAGTGAAGCATGACTAATTTTTAGCCTTAAGCCACATCTAGAGGCGCACACCAACCCCCCTGGCTGCCAAAAGCGGTTACAAATCGACCAACATCAAACAAGCCTCGTATCCAGCCTTTTTCCCAGCTCTCATAAATGAGCCTGTGCCATATTTAGTGGTGCACGGCCAAACCTAAGGCATGTGCCACTAGGAGTGGCGCATAAGTCCTCTAATTTTGCACTATAAATACAGACCACCCTCCTCACTGTTTTAGGGTGAAACAAATATCCAGAAACTCTCCCCTATCTTCAAATAGCTCCCGGAGCCCTATATCTCTCTCTTGCTCTCTCTCTTGCTCTCTCTCTCTCTCTCTCTTGTCGGCCGAGCCTTAGCTTGAAGCTCCGAAGCCTTAGCCTCCAAGCTCCACCAAAGGTCTACCCCACTGCCTAGAAGCTTTTGACGTCTTCTCAAGAACAAGGCTCGAGCCTCTATCGAAGAAAGGAGAAATAAGAAAAGGTAATCCTCCATTTACCTTTCCGTATTCCCCACTCTCACTTCTCCCTCCGAACCTACTTGGATTCTTCTCATTTTTAACCCCCATCTTCTAAGTCCATGTCGAGAGTGGACGATAGGGGACTATCGATCGAGACTCCCTTCTTGATTTTCACTCGCCTTACAACATGGCCTTAAGGCCCTCTTGCAATGTGGTGATACCTAGCCTTATATGATTCATGCGTTATTATCGTTGTCATACATTTGTATTTTTTGTCATCTCGTTATCCCTAAAAACCGAACATTTTTAGGGTTTTGCAACATTTTTAGGGTTGTCGAACAACCCTACCTTCTAAAACTCTCTCATGAGGACATCTTTAAAAAATACTTTCTAAAACCTGAGTTTACCCCTCGGGTTTTATTTGGTAGAGATGACCTAGCTCATCTTTAAATATGTTAGGTGGCGACTCCAAAGACCTTTTCAAAAAGGCCTTAATTTTTGAAAAATTTAAAAATTCACAAATTATTTGTCCTTCTATGAGGATGAGTTTTGACAAGAGAGCACTATGATTTTTCCTGAGCCAAGGGGGATTGGTTAAAAAAAAAAAGGGGACACGACAGTGGATTCTACAAAATCAATATAGAAGAGAAGGGTTTGAAAACAAATTTTATGCAACATGAAATGTAAAGAAATACAAGGATGCAAAATAAAGCTAAGGGACTTAAAGGGGGGGTTTTCTAAGATGCGAAAATTATCCTAGGCTTTAAGGAACCAACTCTTAGAACCATTTTTAGAAAAACACTTGGATATGAAATTTGAAGAAAACATAGAAATAAGATAGTGAAAGTTTTTCCCAAATGTTGATAAATATGAAAATGAGGCCAGGCATGTAATACATAAACATGGTAACCACATGCAAAACGAGGTCATGAAATCATACAAGGCTAAAGGCCACACCAAATTGGAAGGTGCTCTAAGGCCATGCCATCTTAAAGTAGGCTAGTGAGAGATCCCCCTATACGGTGGCTCTCATAAACTTTCCTCTAGACATGAACTTAGAACTCACTTGTTTCACGTATGCAAGAAAAGGAGGTAGAAGATAGGGTTTAAAATAGAGAACGACCTAGGTAGGCTAGGAGGGAGAAAAGAAGACTGGGAATGACCAAAATGTAAAAGGGAATACCACCTTTGCCTTCAAAGCACTTTCAAGCTTCCATAGATGCTTTGTCTTGAACTTAAATGGCCTTAGAGAGACTTGAAGGGGCTGAAAATGGATCTTCTATGGCATTGAAAGCTTGGAATGTGGAGTGTATAGCCTAGGGAGAGGTTGAATCTAACTTAGGTGCTTGGAGGGTGAAATGTATATAGAATTTCGAGGTTCAGAGGCTATTTCTGCAGAGGTTCGCTACTATTTTCAATTCTGGAATTTGCAGAGGGGGAGATCTGTATTTATAGGCAAATTTATGAGACATGGCGCATGTAGCACATGCGTCTGGGCAATTGTTTCCCTGGCACATGCAGTACATGCACCAGTACTGTTCCACTAGTTGAATGCCATTGTTAGCACCCCATTTTGGCCACTCGATGATATCTGGCCAGACTGAAAGCACCTCCAAACTAACACAAGCATACTCAAGTCCAAACCAGCTTCCCAGATCCAATTTAATTTGTCAACAGCCTCGGGGGCCTACTGGGCCCGCTAGAGGCAAAATGACCAAAATGCCCCTATAGCATTAGTCAGTCCCAGCCAAACCGGCACGTCTTTCATATAGCGATAAGTCTATTCAAATCCAATGTCAAATCCAGTTCTCCTGTCATTTGAGAAGGTTGATCCCTCATTGACGGTAAGACCATTCAATCCAGCACGGCACGATCACCGAGAAGGCTTATTCCTCGGATCGGTAAAGCGCATTTCACACTTATCTTTGAAAAGTACCTAAGTTCCCAAGATGGAAGAGCGGTTCACTTCTGGTGCTTGCTAGCCCACCAATATAGAATGTCCGCTAATCTAGCACGTTCTTTGAGAAAGCACAAACCTCTCAAGAACGAAAGACTGTCCAAGCCTGACATGTTCTTTGAGAAAGTACAAGTCCCTCAAGAATGAAAAATGATCCTAGTCTGGCACGACCTTCAAGAAAGTTTATCCCTCAAGGCAGTAAGACCCTTTCAAGCCTGTTCACTAAGAAAGTACCAATTCCTCGAATAGAAGTCTAGACCAAATCTAGACTAGTCAATACCAATGCCTACTAGCCCGTCCTAGTAAAAAATGACCATTTCCCCCCAGTGGGCCCAACATGTTCCTCGAGAAAGTACATAGTCCTCAAAATTGTAAGACCACCCTCCAGAACTGTCCCTAGACGGTCTGACATGTCCAGTGCCATCCAGTCAACCCCGGTCCTTTTCCTAAGGTTCCCTGGTCATAATGACTACTTTGCCCCTAGGCATCAAAATGCCCTAGGAAACCACACCGGCTTTGGGTATGAAACCAGCAACACCCCAGTCAACTCTGATCAACCAGGTCAACCCTAGTCAACTCTGGTCTACCTAGTCAATCTTGGTCAACCCTAGAACTTCCAGGATGAGGTGACCGCCATTCGATCACTCTCTTTAACTATATCGGCTCTGGGAATCAAACCGGCAACCTCAAGGACACTTTCCAGACTATTCCCTGCTATTTTCAGCTGGTCCCCGCTGTCCGGCACCTTCCCTTTTCGAACCAGAACCTCCTTGCTCCACTTTGAGTGAAGCATAACCTTTATTTAGCTGTGCGCCACTAATAGTGGTGCATAACCCCCTAGAATCAGTTACAAATCGACCAACCCCATATCCATCCTTTTTTTAAACTTGTATTAAACCTCTCTCCGGCACTTGTAGTGGCGCAAGGCCAAGATTAGGCCTTGCCCCACTAAGAGTGGCACACAACCTCCCTAAAATTATAATATAAATACAGCCCTTCCCCTTCTCTATTTTGGGTCAAAAAAATTCTCTAAAAACTCTCCCCCTCTATTCCAGATAGCTCCTGGAGCCCTTTCTCTCTCTCTCGAAGTCCTACTGGCCGAGTCCAAACTCTCAAAGCCCTAGCTTCTAAGCTCTAACGAAGGTCTACCTCACTGCCTAAAAGTTTCCAACGCCTTCCCAAGTTAAAGGCCCGAACCTCCACCAAAGAAAGAAGCAACGAGACAAGGTAATCTCCATTTTACTTTTTCGTAATCCCCCACTTTCTCTTCTCCCTCCGAACCCACTTGGGTTCTTCTCTTTTTTAATCCGCTATCTTTAAACCCCCCTTTCTTGCATGCTTGAAAACAAAAGGACGTTTAAGTCCATGTTCAGACTGAACAAGAGGAGATTACTGATCGGGACTCTCTTCTTGGCCCTCACTTGCATCATGGCATGACCTTAGGGGCCTCTTGCAATGTTGCAATACCTAAACCTTGCATGTTTCATAACGTTACTATCGTCAACTTGCATTTGCATTCATGTCATTCCTCTACCCTTTAAATCATTTTCTAAAGTGGTTTTCTTAAAACCACAATTCTAGGTAGATCCTAACCCTTTATAGTTAGGGTTTTTCTAAAAAAGTGTGACATTTTAAATGGCTTCTGTTAGCCTACATTTGCTCCTTTTCAAAATGTCACGACCCATTTTCTTTCCTAGATCGAGACAAGGGGGTTTATAAAATAAAGACCCATCATTCAAATTCTATTACAAAGATCATACATCCTGAACATTGTATGTCTTTAGTAGAGATTCATAACTTTATTTTTATGTACAACCCAAGTTAAACGCTAAGAAAATGCCAACCGAACTGGGGGTTCATTCCTAGTCATTTCTTTGGGATCCAGCTGAGTTCCATTTTCCTGAAAAGGTTCCTATAAAATAGGTATGAGCGATGAAGCTCAATAGGAATACCGTAATTCTTTAAAACACAAGTGTAAGATGCAGTAAATCTATGCCATGCATATGTACCCGTTTCTTTTTATCATTATTAGGATCCCACAGGAATATCCTGCTTGGGCATCATCAAGCCCAGTGGGCCCACCCTTGACACTCCTTTCTCTTCAAGTTTAATGGGGGTCCACCCATGATTATCTAGCCCAGACCAAGTTAGTGAGTACTGATTTGTGGTAGCCCCAATACCAGTTGATCAGTAGTCACCCGTGATCTTAACCCGGGGTTCTTTCGTTATCCGGTTATGCCTCCCTTATTCCTCCCCAGTGATGCAATCATACAAGAGATGTATATATATAGCGTGCAATAAATTAATACAAGATATATATTAAACCTAATACCAGTATTAAAGAACATCTTATATGATTTAAAAATAAACATGTATCATAAAGAATACCCGGTTTCCTACCCTGTCGGTTTCTTGGTGCAAAAGATTCCTAGCAGTTCTTCACGTATTTTCTGTTCATATTACCATAAGTTAGGTATCTATTTTTCATATAATGTACATATATTATTATCAAGTTAGATTGTTAGAAGGGTGTTAGAATCTTGGGTGGTACACGTCTTTGGGTCAGAACAAAATTTTCCGGTAACTTGGACTGGAAGTTATTCTAGAATTTTTTTTTTGGGGGTAGCTAGGAAGGCTAATCTCCTATATATAGATCCCTTATATTTTTAGGGATTTTCTGACAAAATTCCAGAATATTCTCTTATCTCTTGTATTTTCTGTGAATTTTCATGTCAAAAAGCGTAATAAATTCATGAAAATTCATAGAAAATTCCTTAGGGCCTGAAATTTTGAGGGTATCTTAGTAAGATATTCCTGGTGTAGCCCTCAAAATTTCAGAACCAGATCATGTGGGATGCGCCCTCACACGCCACCAGTCGCGCGTGGGGGAGGAAGGCATGGCCTTCTTCTTCCTCCCACCGCGACTGGTCGCTATGCAGGTCCTTTTTCCAGCCAATTTATGGGTTTTCCAGCCATTCATGAGAGCCCCAGGGGTTGGCAAGGTCCTGGGCTTCATGCTCATGGTCTGGGCTTGGCCCATGGTGGCCGGAGGTGGCCAGACGGAGGGCAAAATGGTGGTTGCATGGCGGAACCCTAGCGGTTCAGACCTGCAACTGCCATTTTGGGCTGCCTTCCCTTCGTTTTTAGCCTTTGGTCCCTTCATGACATTTGTTCTAGACCCTAAGAGGAGTCGACCCCAAGTGGTGTGACCAGCAGAGGTGGCAGGTGGCCAGAGTTGTGCCCCTGGACAGTTTTCCAGCGAGATTTTGCTTCTAGGAGCTAGGAGAGGCATGCACAGAGGCCACGGGTCTCTTTGGGACACCCATGGGTGTCCTTGAGAAACTCCCTAGCCACAGTGACAACCCCCCAGCCCCTATCCCCACTGTGACCACCAAAACCGTGAACTCTCTCTCTCTTTTCCTTTCTCTCTCTCTCTTCGGGTTTTCATAATTTTCCGGCCATGGTGGTCTTCTACCTACTGGGTCAGTCATGGGGGAGGTGGTAAGGAGAGTGTCATCACCTGGGTGTGTCGTTGAGAGCCTCGATTTCTTCTCTTCCATTTTTTTTTCCTTCTCTCGGTTTTTCTTAGTCTTTTCGTTTCGGTTTTCTCCGCCAAATAGCTATTTGTACATTCAATATTACATGCATATTACATGCATAAGCATCTTGTGACAGGTGTGCAACTAGGTGTTGGTGTGCATGGTGTGTATAGATACGAGAGCTTAGGTCGGTTTCGGCGATTCTGCGTTGATTGTAATTTGGGTTACATTTAATCGTAAATGTGATAACCTGATAGAGTTGGTGATGAATAGGTGGTGCCACTTTTGTTGTAAGGTTTTGGTCAAGAAATTATATATTTTCTTTTGTGGGTTTTTGGTTTAGTTTAATCCGATGGTACCTTGAACCGGTGGGTTCTGAACCAGGTTTTTATTTGCCAAGGCATAAAATAAATTACATTTGTTTCTAAATATTTTTATTACCTCAAATAGCTATTCTAATAAAATTAGCATGGGTGTAGAAAAGAAAATTTTTTAAAGTCACCAGAATTTTCGCGGCGTTACAATCTTACCTCCTTTAGAAAATTTCATCCTCGAAATTTGGTTCAAATAGGTACGGATAGCGGGTTCTCATAACTGACTCAGCTTCCCACATGGCTTCTTCTGTTCCATGATGTTGCCAAATTACCTTCACTTGAGAAATTTCTTTGTTTCGCAAAACTTTTATCTGCTGATCCACTATCTTGATGGGCCCTTCGTCGTACGAGTGATCAGGTTGTATGTCAATAGTTTCCCAGTGAAGTCTATGTGTAGGATCAGGGTGATATTGCCTTAACATAGATACATGAAATACGTTGTGTATCTGTTCTAATTCTTGGGGTAATTCCAGTCGATATGCCACTTGCCCTATTCTTTCTAAAATACGGAAAGGTCCAATAAATCGTGGTGCGAGCTTTCCCTTTTTGCCAAATCTCATTAGACCTTTATGTGGTATTACTTTGAGAAATACCCATTCATCAACCTAGAATTCCAAGGGTCGTCTACACCGATCAGCATAACTCTTTTGTTGACTTTGAGCAGTCTTGAGTCGTTCCTGTATTGTTTTTACTTTCTCGGTGGTCTCTTGAATGATCTCTGGTCCGTACAGGACTTTGTCACCTAGTTCTAACCAACAGTTGGGTGCTCGACAGGGTTGTCCATATAATGCTTCGTATGGGGCCATTTTTATGTTGGCTTGATAGCTATTGTTGTAGGCAAATTCTGCTAGGGGTAGATAATCACTCCAGGTTCCTTAGAAGTCCAGAACACAAGCACGAAGCATGTCTTCCAAGATTTGATTGGTTCTCTCGGACTGACCATCAGTCTGTGGGTGATAAGCTGTACTCATGTGTATTTGTGTTCCTAAAGCTTTCTGAAGACTTTGCCAAAATCGAGAGGCAAATCGGGGATCTCGATCCGACACGATAATTTTGGGCACTCGGTACAATCGAAGTATTTCTTTTACATATAACTGACTTAAAGTTCGTAAACTATCAGTTGCCTTTACAGGTAAGAAATGTGCGGCTTTTGTCAGTCGGTCCACAATGACCCAAATCGTGTCATAACCTTGTTGAGTCTTGGGTAGTCCTGTTATAAAATCCATGGTGATTTGTTCCCATTTCCATTCTGCGATTGGTAGTGGTTGTAGTAAACCACCTGGACATTGGTGTTCGGCTTTTACCTGTTGACAGGTAAGACAACGTGCCACGAATTGTGTAACATCTTTCTTCATCCCTTTCCAATAATATTGTCGCTTAAGATCCTGGTACATCTTGGTATTTCCTGGATGGATGGTAAATTTGGAATGGTGTACTTCTGATAGTATTTTTTGTTTTAACTCTTCCTTGTTTACTACCAAATACCTTCCCCTATATCGAAGTTCACCCTTCTCACCTATAGTCCAATCTATATTGTTTCCTTCTTTTTCTACTTTTTCCCTTATCTCCTGTACTTCCGGGCTTTCCTGCTGAGCTTCTTTCACTTCCTCTAATATCTGAGATCGAATTCGGAGACCACATAGTATTCCTTCTCTGTGCCCAAATTCTTCATAGGATTCCAATACTTGAATGGCGTTCCATTTTTCTAACACAAGACAACTCATATTTCGTTGATTTTTCCTACTTAAGGCATCTGCTATAACATTGGCCTTACCAGGATGATATTGCAGGGTGAAATCATAATCTTCCATGTATTCCACCCATCTCCTTTGCCTTAAGTTCAAATATTTTTGAGTGGTAATATACTTAAGACTCTTATGATCTGTAAATAATTCAAACTTTTCTCCATACAAATAACATCTCCAAATTTTTAGAGCAAAGATTACGGCGGCCATTTCTAAATCATGAGTAGGGTAATTTCCTTCATGCTTTTTGAGTTGTCTTGACCCATAAGCTAAAACTTTCCCTTCTTGCATTAAAACGCATCCCAATCCTTGACGAGAGGCATCCGTATATACCACATATGGTGTTCCACTACTTGGAAGAGTAAGAATGGGGGCGGTGGTCAATTTGCCTTTTAATTGTTGAAATGCTTCTTCACACTTGTCTGTCCATACGAATCTTACCCCCTTTCTGGTTAGTTGTGTAAGAGGGCCTACTATCTTAGAGAATCCTTCCACAAACCTTCGGTACTACCCTGCTAATCCTAGAAAACTTCGAATTTCAGTAATAGTAGAAGGTTTCTTCCACTCTACTATTGCTTCTATTTTTGTAGGGCCTACTGATATTCCTTCTTTAGACACTACATGTCCTAAGAATTTCACCTCTTTCATCCAAAAGTCACATTTGCTTTCCTTGGCATAAAGCCGGTGTCTTCGTAAAATTTGCAAAATTATCCTCAAGTGTTCCTTGTGGGTTTGCTCATCCGAAGAATATATAAGAATGTCATCAATAAAGACAATTACAAACGGTCTAACTGATCTCGAAATACTCTATTCATCATGTCCATGAAGGCAACAGGTGCATTTGTTAACCCAAAGGGCATCACTACAAATTCAAAATGTTCGTATCAGGTTCTGAAGGCAGTTTTGGAAATGTCAGCCTCTCTTATTCTCAACTGATGATATCCTGACCTCAAATCAATCTTAGAAAAGTATGTTGCTCCTCTAAGCTGATCAAACAAGTCATCAATTCTTGGAAGAGGATATCTATTCTTAATGGTCACCTTATTTAACTGCCGGTAATCCACACATAATCGTAAAGTTCCATCTTTCTTTTTCACAAATAATGCCGGTGCTCCCCAAGGTGAAGTGCTGGGGCGAATATACCTTTTTTCCAATAACTCATCCAATTGCACCTTTAATTCCTTGAGTTCTGCCGGTGCCATCCTATAGGGTGCGATGGATATGGGAGCTATTCCAGAGTGTAATTCAATGACAAATTCTATTTCTCGGTTTGGGGGTAACCCAGGTAAGTCTTATGGGAATACATCTAAAAACTCATCTACTACCGGTATCGTCTTTGCCTTGGTTTGCGCTTCCCTCTCTTCTTTCAATATACTAAAGAAATAACATCCTTTTGTCAATTTCTGTCGTTCACAGAGCGTTACCTTAGGTCGTATCATGATTATATCTTTTTCTTCAGGAAAACGCACCTCATCTTTACTGGGATGCCATAGAATTAAGGTCTTTTGACTACAATTCAGGACTGCTTTGTTTTTTGTTAGCTAGTCCATTCCTAATATTAGATCAAACCCGTCCATATCTAATTGGATTAAATCCACCATAAATTCATAAATACCTACCCGCAGAACACTGGACGGACATCCCACATATACCATTACTACCCCACTAGTAGGAGTGTGGATACCTAATGGTGTGGTTAATGGTGTGGTAACTAAATTGAGGTGATCTACACATTTTGTGGAAAAAACGAATGTGTAGCTCCTGAGTCAATTAATACGGTAACCCAAGAATTGTAAAGTAAAATCATACCTTCGATCACCGTATTAGAGGCTTCACCCTTTTCCGCGGTTGTAGGGAGGGCGAACATTCGAGGTACAATAGGTTGACCGGTTTGTTTCCCTTTTCCTGCTTTCCCTTGATTACCCTGATTAAAACTGGTTGAAGTGGGGGCTGGTTATCCTGCAGTGGTTTGTTGGGAGGTTGTTGAAAAGCGTGTTGAGAAATTTTGAGTTGGCTGTACTCGTAGTGGTACCGAATTGGTATTATTAGTACTACTCCTAGTCCTTCTGACATGTGGGCAATTCCATCTCAAATGTCCTTTTTGATGACAGTTATAACAAATGGGTCCATCATTCTGGGTTCCCCTAGGATTCACTCCGACTCTTGAGTAGGGCTAGTATCGAGAAGTTGGAGAGTTAGAGTGATTAACATTAAGGGGACCCTTTAAGGTGCGAGTGGGTTCCCTCCGATTTGAAATTTGCAATCCGTCTAACTCTTGCTCTATGAGCATCGCTCGATCTATTATCTCAGTAAATTGCTGGCCCATGAATGCTATTACCCGTGATCGAATTGCAGGTCTTAAGCCCTTGAGAAATCTCCGTGTCTTCCGTTCTTCGGTGGCAATAAGATCTAGGGCAAATCGTGATAATTCCAAAAACTTAGCCATGTACTGGCCTACTGTCATATTGTTCTGCTGCAGTTGTACAAACTCGTCCATTTTTGTCTCCTTCACTACTTCCCAAAAATAATGATTGTGGAAAAGAGTTACAAACTCTTCCCACGACAAATTTCTGACATCCCTCATTAGTTTGACTGAATCCCACCAGAAATCAGCTTCTCCTTGAAGGCGATACGTTGCAAATTCCACCTGAAATTCTGCAGGGGTTCCTACAATGTCCAATACCTTACGGATCTGTTTAAGCCATCTTTCTGCTACTAAGGGATCTGGGGCTCCAGAAAATTCTGGAGGGTTTTGTTTTTGGAATTCTCTTAGAAGTTTAGTCTTTCTATCTTCCAGGTTCATGATGGGCGTTACTACAGGTAATGGTTGAGGAGGATCAAATGGTACTTGCTGTGTCTACTGTTGTTGCAGCAAATTAGTCATAGTCTGAAGACTTTGCAGAATTTGATTCCACTGGCTATTTGTTGGGGTCTCGTCGTTCCCATTTGACTCCGCTCCGGCTCTTGTCCTCGTCATCTAAAATTAATGCCTTGGTTAGGCCGATTTGTATGACACTATATTAAACATAGTAGTCAGTACTAGTACTTATGAGATGCAACGAATAGTTAAGTACGAACCATTACTATAAACAATAAGTACAAAAGTGCAGCGTTAGATGACAAAATAACATAGTACCGGTCGATTCTTCCTTTCTACAGGGGTCAAAACAGGGAATAACATATCTATCTTACAAATATTATTAACATACCCTAGTTATACATAGTAGATTATGTTTCCCTACTACACATCCTCATCTGGGTCGTCCTCAGTGTCTGACACATCGACAACCGGGGTGGTAGGCACTACTGGAGTGGGGTTCGTTACTGGCTCCTCAGGTGTTAAAGGATTGCAGTCAAGGAATGGCGGAAAATTTCCAGGAGGTGGGGCAGTCTGGTGTCCCTGAGCAGTGGGGTGAGGGGAGGGCGGAAAAGGTTGTCCCTGCCCTCCTGCGAAGGGCAATTCCCCAGACAACTGCATACTGATTATCAGTTGTTGGTACTCGCCAAGGTTCCTCACGATTGCAGAAACCTCTTGAGCTACTTCTTTCATAGAGGACACTCGATGGTGTACGACAGAGTCTTGCAATGATCTAGGAAGATCACCCCATCCCTGAGCGACCTTCAAAATTTCAGCACGAAGGAACGTCCTAGCCTGATTATATGTTACAGCCCTACGATTGGCTCTTATTTCGCTCTCCACTTCTAACTGGTGCATAAGTATATCATCCCACTCAGACAAATTCATCTGCACCAAAGTGTTAAAGTTAGCACTCAATGAACAATCTATTACTTATAGATTTCGACAAGTAGTAACCTCAGCTTTCTGAAAACAAAACCCTAAAAGACCTAAAACCTGGCTCTGAAACCAACTTTGTCACGACCCATTTTCTTTCCTAGATCGAGACAAGGGGGTTTATAAAATAAAGACCCATCATTCATATTCTATTACAAAGATCGTACATCCTGAACATTATGTCTTTAGTAGAGGTTCATAACTTTATTTTTATGTACAATCCAAGTTAAACGCTAAGAAAATGTCAACCAAACTGGGGGTTCATTCCTAATCATTTCTTTGGGATGCAGCTGAGTTCCATTTTCCTGAAAAGGTTCCCATAAAATAGGTATGAGCGATGAAGCTCAATGGGAATACCGTAATTCTTTAAAACACAAGTGTAAGATGCAGTAAATCTATGCCATGCATATGTACCCATTTCTTTTTATCATTATTAGGATCCCGCAGGAATATCCTGCTTGGGCATCATCAAGCCCAGTGGGCCCACCCTTGACACTCATTTCTCTTCAAGTTTAATGGGGGTCCACCCATGATCATCTAGCCCAGACCAAGTTAGTGAGTACTGATTTGTGGTAGCCCTGATACCAGTTGATCAGTAGTCACCCGTGATCTTAACCCGGGGTTCTTTCGTTGTCCAGTTATGCCTCCCTTATTCCTCCCCAGTGATGCAATCATACAAGAGATGTATATATATAGCGTGCAATAAATTAATACAAGATATATATTAAACCTAATACCAGTATTAAAGAACATGTTATATGATTTAAAAATAAACATGTATCATAAAGAATGCCCGGTTTCCTACCCTGTCGGTTTCTTGGTGCAGAAGATTCCTAGCAGTTCTTCACGTATTTTCTGTTCATATTACCATAAGTTAGGTATCTATTTTTCATATAATGTACATATATTATTATCAAGTTAGATTGTTAGAAGGGTGTTAGAATCTTGGGTGGTACACGTCTTTGGGTCGGAACAAAATTTCCCGGTAACTTGGACTGGAAGTTATTCTGGAATTTTTTTCGGGGTAGCTAGGAAGGAAACTCTCCTATATATAGATCCCTTATATTTTTAGGGATTTTCTGACAAAATTCCAGAATATTCTCTTATCTCTTATATTTTCTGTGAATTTCCATGTCAAAAAGCGTAATAAATTCATGAAACTTCATAGAAAATTCCTTAGGGCTTGAAATTTTGAGGGTATCTTAGTAAGATATTCCTGGTATAGCCCTCAAAAGTTCAGAACCAGATCATGTGGGATGCGCCCTCACGCGCCACCAGTCGCGCGTGGGGGAGGAAGGCATGGCCTTCTTCTTCCTCCCACCGCGACTGGTCGCGATGCAGGTCCTTTTTCCGGCCAATTTCTGGGTTTTCCAGCCATGGATGAGAGCCCCAGGGGTTGGCAAGGTCCTGGGCTTCATGCTCATGGTCTGGGCTTGGCCCATGGTGGCCGGAGGTGGCCGGACGGAGGCCAAAATGGTGGTTGCATGGCGGAACCCTAGCGGTTCAGACCTGCAACTGCCATTTTGGCTGCCTTCCCTTCGTTTTTAGCCTTTGGTCCCTTCATGACATTTGTTCCAGACCCTAAGAGGAGTCAACCCCAAGTGGTGCGACCGGCAGAGGTGGCCAATGGCTGGAGTTGTGCCCCTGGACAGTTTTCTGGTGAGATTTTGCTTCTAGGAGCTAGGAGAGGCATGCACAGAGGCCACGGGTCTCTCTAGGACACCCATGGGTGTCCTTGAGAAACTCCCTAGCCACAGTGACATCCCCTCAGCCCCTATCCCCACTGTGACCACCAAAATCATGAACTCTCTCTCTCTTTTCCTTTCTCTCTTTCTCTTCGGGTTTCCATAATTTTCCAGCCATGGTGGTCTTCTACCTACTGGGTCAGTCATGGGGGAGGTGGTAAGGAGAGGTTCATCACCTGGGTGTGTCGTTGAGAGCCTCAGTTTCTTCTCTTCCATTTTTTTTTCCTTCTCTCGGTTTTTCTTAGTCTTTTCGTTTCGGTTTTCTCCGCCAAATAGCTATTTGTACATTCAATATTACATGCATATTACATGCATAAACATCTTGTGACAGGTGTGCAACTAGGTGTTGGTGTGCATGGTGTGTATAGATATGAGAGCTTAGGTCGGTTTCGGCGATTCTCCGTTGATTGTAATTTGGGTTACATTTAATCGTAAATGTGATAACCTGATAGAGTTGGTGTTGAATAGGTGGTGCCACCTTTGTTGCAAGGTTTTGGTCAAAAAATTATATATTTTCTTTAGTGGGTTTTTGGTTTAGTTTAATCTGATGGTACCTTGAACCGGTGGGTTCTGAACCGGGTTTTTATTTGCCAAGGCATAAAATAAATTACATTTGTTTCTAAATATTTTTATTACCTCAAATAGTTATTCTAATAAAATTAGCATGGGTGTAGAAAAGAAAATTTTTTAAAGTCACCCGAATTTTCGCGGCGTTACACAAAAACTCGATCTTGAAATGATCCTAGTCTTTTCATGACTAGGGTTGTTTCGAGAAGTGTGTGACATTTAAAAGGATCCAAAAGGTCTACATTTTCGAGAAGTGTGTGACAAGCCTAAGGCGATTCTAACCTTTCAATGGCTAGAATAGCTTTAGGCACAGTGCAATATTCTTTTGGATGTCAAAAATTCAAGTTAGGGTTTGGGGCTCTAAAACATATTTTTAAAAGACTCGATTTTTGAACTATTTCCAAAACTCATATCTGTTAAAACCTAGAAGTCCAATCCTAGGAAAATCCCGCTTTGCCAACTTGGAAACCTTCCATTATTAAGCCAAAATCTTACCATTTTCAAACCTCAATTTCCAAATTAATTGAAACTTCCCTTTTCCAAACTTTCCTTATTTAAATCAACCCAATCGAAACCTTCCATTTCAAATCCCTCAAATCACTTCTTTTTAAAACCTTCCAAATTTAGACATAATTTAACTCCTTCCATTTTGGAAACAATCCAAACTTGCCTTTTTCAAAATCAAATCTTTTCAAATCTCATTCTTCTTGAAAGAAAACATTTCAAAATCAAATCAAAACTTCCTAAAAAGGAAACATTTCAAAAAACTAAATCTTCCTAAAAATGAAACATTTCCAAAGCCCAATCTTTTCAAATCAACTCAATTCTTTTTAAATCAAATCAAATCTTTTCAAATCTCAATCTTCCTGAAAAGGAAACATTTCAAAATCAAATCTTCCTGAAAAGGAAATATTTTCAAATCTCAATCTTCCTGAAAAGGAAACACTTCAAAAGTCCAATCTTCTTGAAAAGGAAACACTTTCAAACTCAAAAATTTCTTCAAAAGGAAACTTTCTAAAAATAAAAACTTTCTAGAAATAGGAACCCATTTCAAATTCTAGCTCTTTCAGACTCTTGTCTGAACTACGATGGACTTCTTCCTCTTTAAGGAGGTACGTAGGCAACCCTTCATGGGGTGTGGTCATAACCTTTTTCAAACTCTCAACTCCCTCTTTCAAACTGTTCTTCAAATTCTATTTTTAAAATTTTTCTAACTGGATAGCATTAAACATAGGTAACCGATAAGTCATAATTAGGTGAGTAAAAGGTGATTAGACATATAGATATCGCAATGACGGGTTAGGGTGATAGTTTTAGGATATCTTCCCTACACGTAACCAACCCTCGGACTTAAGAATTTCTGTTTCAAAGACTAAAACTGGAGTCAATTTTCAAAAGGGCTTTCTAACGTTTTTCGGGTTGTCAAGCAACCCTACCTTTTAAAACCCTCTCATGCGGTCATTTTTTGAAAAAAAAAAAACCTTTTCCAAAACCTAAGTTTAACCCTCGGGTTTTACTTGGTGTAAATGACCTATCACATATTTAAATATGTTAGGTGGCGACTCTAAAAGCCTTTTCAAAAATCCCTAATCAATTCCATTCCTAAAATTCAAACCTCGTCGTATTCGTCTTTCTAGGAGGACAAATTCTAACAAGAGAGCACCGTACCAAATTCCCATCCTTGGGCCAAGAAAGAGAGAGAATGGGCTCGGCGTCCGGAAACGGGGCACGACAGTCACGTGGCACACTCTGTACTGACTTAATCTTAGAGAGTAAGCAAAGTTTTGTTCGATTTGATCAAAATCTAGGTGTATGTAGCATACGCTTTGCCACTGGTAATTTTTGTTTAAACTTTGCCTCAATAATTGTGCAATCTGGTGAGGATTCAGGAAAATTAGTCACGTCTACGACGTTCTTCTAGTGTTTCCCAAGAATTGGGAATTCTTCGAGAGCTTGAAAGATGTTTCAAAGAGTGAGATATCACTTCAGAAAGCATGCATGAAAATACACTTTTTTAGAGCGTCCGTGATACGCTCTATGGATGTTCAAAAGTAGCCGTTTTTTAGCCACGTGACTGGGGTCTTCGGGAAGCGATCTCTTTGATTATACTGTACCGATGAAAAATGCTTGGGAAATAGTTTCGGGAATTTCCTAATTTATGCATTTCTCAAGTCATTTGACAGTGCGTTATAATTTGAGAATTGGAGAAAGAGACAATGTTGGCTGGAGCGTCTGTGAGATGCTCTAGGGGTTACTGAAAGAGAGTTTTCGAGCCATGTGATCGAGGGCTTCAGAAAGCGATTTATTCAATTGAGCCATATTGATGGAAAGACCTATGGTCAAGTTTTTGGAAATTCCCTGATTTATGCATTTCTCAAGTCATTTGATGGTGCGTTATAACCTGAGAATCGAGAGGAAAAGACAACCCTAGGGGACTGGGAGACGCTCCAGGGGACTTTCGTTGAGTTGAAAGTGTTTAGTGTCATGGGGCTCACCTTAGATTCAAACAGAGGTGTATGATAGGATCTGCCAGTTTAGTACCTAGAGTCGGTGTGATTTCAGGGTGCGCTCGAGCCACCAGGGGTAAAATGGTTATTTTTTCCAAAATTGGTTAAAAAGGGTCAGGATGGATTAGAGTGGCATATTAAGCGTGCTGGATTGTTCGGGGATGGTCCTAAAAGTTGTTTTCAATATTTAGTGAGATTTGTATTGTGTTGGGGTGCTTGGAGCAAAACGGTCATTTTGACCAGCGTTGACTAGAACGAGATCGAAATTAGTTAGAATGGCTTGTTGAATACACCGAACTATCTATGAATACTTTGGAAGGGTTGACTTACCATCTTAAAGGATTTTGAACTCTCTCGAAGACATTCTTGGAGCCCCAAGGGGCAGGTTTGGTCATTTTTCATCGAGTCGGGCTAGCAGGCACCGGTATTGACCTAGGTGTTGGTTCCCGAGACTGCCCGGTCTCGAAAAACGACGTATGTGGTATTGGTCCCTAAGTTCGCCTGGTCTTAGAGAGCTACCTGTAAGGTGATGTTGGTTCTTGAGATCGCCCAATCTCAGAGGTCGCCTAGTCTCAGAGAACTACCAGATGACAGACATTCTACATTGGTGAGGTAACAGGAGCTAGAAGTGGACTATTTGGAATTTGATAAGGTGTTGGTCCCCGAGATTGCCCGATCTCGGAAAGCTGCTCAGATGGCGTTGGTTCCTAAGACCACTCAGTCTTGGAAAGTTGCCTGGATGGCATTGGTTCTCAAGACCGCTTAGTCTTAGAAAGCTGCTTGGAGTGCCTAAGGGCAATATGGTCTTTTTAGCTTCAATTGGGCCCTACGGGCCTGGGAAATGACCAGTTGACTAGATTGGAGTTTCAAAGAGTCGACTTGGGCTTATATGTGTTGTGATGTTTGAAACTAGATCCGGTTGGGCCAGAGATTGCTGAGCGGGCAAAAATGGGGTGCTTACAATACCAGATGCACAAAAAGATTTGGCCCATTTTGGTCATTCGACAGTTGATAAAATGGTCACGAACCACCATAACAATAGAGGGTACCAACCCGGGAAAGGACTAGGGGCATAGCTACAGGGTGATCTTCATCTAAAAGAATCCAACGATCAACGTCGTACTCGTAGGCTAGGATATTGTCCCCCTCCAAATGAGACTAAGCAAAAGGGTCGACTTAAAATCCAACCGTTAAGTAGCAGACATCAAATCAACAATCTACCATTATTAATTAAAAATCAATTCAAATGCCAGAAGAGTCACTATCAAACCTATTCCAGTCCTAAACACTGATCCTCTAACATCATCTTACCTTACTCAAAGTTCCATCTATCCAGATAAGGAGAGGGCCAACTAAACTGTCTTTCATATTCCTAGATCCTAAAGGCCTTAGTAAAGCCTACAGGAGAAATCCCTTGATATTAGCCTGTTAATGGACCTTGTAGAATATCAAGTATATAACGAGTTAATTTGAAATAAATGACTCTTGATTATTAAATACTTCTTTTGTTATGCTAAAATCTTTTGCAAAAAAATTAAACTTGCAGGGTATCCAAAGCTTGACATCTTTTGATATTTAAGACTTTTAGACGTCCTTTAGAGAGTCGGTCTCCCTGAGTCCATCATTACAGATAATGCACGCATTCTCAATAACAACACGTCTGCAAAACATCGGCAAACCTTCCAGATCAATCCCCACAACTTGACAGCCTACCGTCCATATGCAAACAGAACCATTGAAGCAACAAAATTAAAAAAAAAACATTCAAAGAATCCTTAGCAAGAAAAATGACCATCACAAGAATTGGCACGAGCAGCTACCCTTTGCGCTGATAGTATACAGAACCTCAACAAGAGTCTCAAATGGGGTAACACCATCCTCATTGATCTGTGATGAAAAGAGAATGGCCATCTACCATGCCCAGTGCTATCAAAGATACATTACTAGATCCTTCAAAAAGAAAATCAAGCTCCACTAGTTTAGGGATTGAGACCTTGTTCTTAAAAAGATACTTCAAATCTAGCAAAATGCCAAAGGCAAGTTCGACCCCAACTATGAAGAAGAGCATTGATCCTGGCAGAGACAGACAAAGAAATCTTCCCAGTACCCATCAACTCAGATTTGGTAAAGCACTACTATATGTAATCGAATGTGTAATCGGGAACTCTAACAGCGCAATGATAGCGACGATTGAAATGAAAAGAGGCCCTCAATTCTTCTACCATACACTTAAAATCATCCCCTTGCAAAACCTAGTTGTGCCGATTACTTTCCTTAAAAAACCTAACTTAGTGATCACCGCTCACAATGGGTGGAGACAGAGTCAATAGGAAAGGGAAATAAAGAGCGGATATAGGTTTAAGGACTGCTTAAGAGAAAATAAAATCTCTTAAAACTCTTCAATGCTTAAGATAAGAGAGTCAACACTACAGTAGAGAGAATACTAAATGGCATGACCTCGGAGACACAGTAAAGACTCGAAAGGGCACTGTGGGTAAAAAGGTAGAGGCATGGTAAGATACAAAAACTATCGACCTGGTGAGAAACCACAACGACACCACGGTGTAAAAGTAACAGAGTTGGGACACAAGGTTTCGGGTATATTTATATCCAAAGACAAAATGGGAATGAAATGGGAGAGTGTAAACTTACAAAAAAAAAAAAAAAAAAAAAAGGGGAATAGAGAGTGAGCAGCAATAAGAGAGAGAGTCCAGTTGTCTAAGGTGATCTTAGGTCTCAAAAAGCCAAGCAAAAGCAAAATATTGTAAGCTTTTAACCCTTCCTTTCAAATATCTCGTAACCAAGCCAACATTACAGTCCAAAATAGAGACCTTTCGGATTAGTCATTGCTATCATTGCTCTTCACAAGAAAATGCTCTATCTAGCAGAAATTTCAAGTCAACTCTAGACTCAATGTTAAAAGTAACATCAACAGTCTTTAACTAAAGCAACAACTTCAGTCAGCAACAACTTTCATCATCAATTGTTCTTTCAAATTAAGGCACTCATCATTCCTGTTCTCATTCAATGAGTAGTCTATGTAAGCACCCCATTTTTGTTTGCTCGGTAGTCTCCAGTCCGTCCAGACTTGTATTCAAGTCGATATGGACATATTTTGAGTCAACTCAATTTTTCAAGTCAAATCCCGTCAATCAATCGCTTCACAGGCCCTCTAGGCCCAAATAGAGGCAAAATGATCAAAATTTCCTTGGGGGTATTGATCGGTCCAATTCCAATAGGCATATCTTTTTGAAGACGGTAAGTTCCCTTTCCAATTTCAATTCCAATTACAATTAAATTCGGCACACCTTTCAAGAAAGTTAATTCCTCGAGGTGGTAAGACCATCCATTCCAGCACGTTTTTCGAAGAAAGTTCCTCAAAATAGTAAGTCCTTTTAAACCTGTTAATCGGGATGAGACCCTAAGTCCCTGAGATGGTAGAACGGTCCATCTTTGGCGCCTGCTGGCCCGCCAATGCAGAAATGTTTGTTTTGGCACGCCTTTCGAGAAAGTTATTTCCTCAAGCGCTAAGTCCATCTAGCAGTTTCCCGAGATCAGGCAATCTCGGGAATGATCGTGAACTGTCAGAGTAGCGGAAGTACTTGTAAACATCGCAACCGTCAGAGTGGCAAAAATACTCATAAACAGGTCGATATAAGGAATTGCCAACAAACCCCTGTACCACGGGACCACCGTTAGAGTGGCGGAAACACTCAAAACCCAGATCAACACCAGTGCCTACTAGCCCACATCGGTAAAAAATGACCAAACTGCCCCCTAAGGCCATTTTCGGCACGTTTTTTGAGAAAGTACCTAAGTCCTCAGAATGATAAATCTACCTTTCCAAGATTGTCTTAAAGGCAATTTGGCATGATTACGTGCCTTCTAGTCAGTTTCGGGTCAATTTCGAGACTTTCTAGTCAAGATGACCATTTTGCCCCCAAGCATCCGAATGCCCCGAGAACCACACCGGCTCTAGGTATCAAATTGATAACCTCTTGAGAATGCTTTTTATAGTATTCCCAACCTTTCGTTATCTTTCTGGATCAAAATGACTATTTTACCCCTAGTGGGCCGACCGCCCTTTTTCGACCACACCGGCTCTGGGTAACAAACTGGTAACCTCCTGGGAACATTCCAAATAATGTTTCTGAACCTCGAGTCTTCTTCGCCCTTTTTTGACTACGCAGCTTTCCGGCCCGGTTGACCGTTTTGCCCCGAATGGCCTGGTCAACTCTTCCAACACATCCTGACATCATTCTTCAAATCAGTTACCCTTGGGACCCTATTCTAAGGGTTCCTGTCACTTTTCGGCCTTTGGGGTCATTCCTGGCCCCTTTAAATCATTCCCAAACCTTCTGGAGTCACTCTTAGTAAAGTCAGGCTAAAAATTACATGGTAGTCACTAATACAGGCGCCCAAATCTTCTGAAGATACGTTGCTTGCCGACCTAAAGGCTTTCCTAAGTGGCGCCAATCCAAAAATTGGCCTGGCACCACTCCTAGTGGCGCTAATGTGTTCTTTGGCCTGGCGCCACTGCAACAGGCGCCAGGTTGTTCTTCTCTCTATAAATACAAAGCCTCTTCCAACTTAAAAGAGGTCCACAAACTCAGTCTAAAAACCCTACTCTTGATATACAGAGCTTATAGCCTCCCTATACCCTAGTCTTCTTTAGGTTTTCCAGACCCTAGCCTCCATACACAAACCCTCGCTCATATATACTCTCATATACTCCCATACACTCATACATTAGCTTCCAAAGCCTCCATTGAATACTTGAAGTGCTGCAACCCGAAGCTCTCGAGGATCAAGACAAGTTCCTAAATAATAAGACGAAGACTGAAGCGAAGACCGAAGCAAAGCTAGAAAAAAAAAAAGCGTGCAAAGTAAAGCAAAATAAAAAAAGATACAAGGTAGGCTCTCTATTTAATTTTACGCATCCTCCCCCTCTCTATTCTCCCTCCGAACCCACCTCGATTTTCTTCTATTTTAATCCCCCATCTTCTTCCCCCCTTTCTTGTATGCTTGAAACAAGAGATTTCCCGTTCCTTGTGTACGATTAGGCTATTGGAGGTCACCGTATCAGGGGCTTTCTTTTAGTAACCGGAGACCACGTGGGTTCGGCCCCCTTGATTATATGGTGAAGTCTTAACCTTGTATGTTCATGACCCCAACTTGCATTGTGCATATCATGATCTTGCATTCCTCCAAAATTCGTTTTCAAACTTATTTTTCAAAACTTGCATTAAAATTGTTTTTAAACTTGCATCAAAATCTTCTTTTTCCAAACTTGTTTTTAAAATCACAATCCTAAAGTGATTCTAGCCTTTTCATAGTTAGGGTTGCTTTAAGATAGTGTTACATTTAAAGTGACCAATACGGTCCATATTTTGAAAATATTGTTGTTTTCAAAACTACTATCTTAGAGTGGTCCTAACTTTCTTATGGTCAGAATCGCTTTAGGAAAGTGAGATATTTTATATACTTTCTAAAACTCTTCTTTTCAAATCTCTCATTCTAAAAATCTCTTTTCCAACATACTTTCTAAAAACTCTCTCCAATCTCCTTTCCAAAATTGTTTTCAAAAACTCTCTTCAAAAATCTATTTTTCAAAACTCTTTTCCAAAAAAGCTCCCTTTAGCATTCACTTTCTAGAAACATTCCCTAAAAACTCTTTCCAAAACTCCTTCCTAGAAAAACTCTTTCCAAAAATTCCTTTTCAAAAACTCTCTTTTCAAAATTCGCTTTCTAAAAACTTCTTTTTAAGATCTCCTTTTAAAAACTCTCTTAAAGTTTTACTTTCCAAAATCCCTTTCGAAAAACACTCTTTTCAAGTTTACTTTCTAAAAGTTCGTCTCTAGAATTTTCTTCCAAAAGTCTCCCTTTCTAAAAACTCATTTTCCAAAAATCTTTTTTCTTAGAGTCCAAGTTAAACCCTAGAGCCAACAATTAGGAAACCCTAATTTCCTTTCTTAAAACATGATTTCCACCATTGCCTCAAAACCTAGGTTTCGAAAATCTCCTTTTTACATCTAAATCATCAGTTTCCAAAACCTATTTTCTACATCAAACTATAGTCTTTCAAATCTAAGATTTCCAAAACTTCACCTTCCAAATCCAGGCCAAATCCAATCTTCCCTTTAGGAAACCAAATCCAATCTTCCCATTTAGGAAACTAGATCCAATCCTCTGTTTTTTGAAACAAAATCAAAACACCCCTTTTAGAAACAAAATCCAGTCCCTTGTTTTAGGAAATAGGAATCTCAATTCCTTCCTAGTCTAAACCTTTCCTAATTCACTCCTTCCTAATCGCATACTTCCCTGAACCTTAAGTTTTCAAAAATTAAACTTTTAAATCTTTCTTTAAACTTTAAGCTTCCAAATCTTTCTTAATTGTAACCTTTCTTAATTCCACGCCTTTTCAAATTTCAACTTTTCAAATCTACGTTTTCAAACATTTCTTTAAACTCAAACATTTTCCTAATTTCAAGTATTTCTAAAACTCAAATTTCCAAATATTTTCAAACTCAAACTTCCTTAAGTAAAAAATTTCTAAAAACGAAACATTTCCTAAGTTAAAACTTTCCAAATCCAAAACTTTCTTAAATCAAAACTTTCTGAATTCTAAATTTTCTAAATTCTAAACTTTCCAATTTTCAAAACTTTCCTATTTCAAAATATTCCCAAATTGAAACTTTCCTAAACCAAAACTTTCCTAAAATGTAACTTTTCTATTTCAAAATTTTCCTAATTCGAAACTTTTCCTAAAGTGACGCTTTCCTGAAATGAAACTTTCCTATTTTGAAACTTTTCTAACTCGAATCTTTCCTAAATTCCAACTTCCCTAGTCTTCCAAGTCCAACATTCGAGTCAATTTTTTCTTAAATCTCAAGTTTTTCCTAAGTTTCAACTTTCCTAAGTCTAGGTTTCTTGAAAACAAGTTTTCCAAAATCAATCTTTTCAAATCTTCCAATCAAAGATCAAAGTCCAATCTTTTCAATTCTAAAATTCCAATTTCAAATTTTCTATTCTAAGTTCAAATCAAAATCTCTTTTTCAAATCAAATATTCTATTTTTTATCGAACTCTTGTCCGAACTACGACTGACTTGATTCTTCAAAAAGGATACATAGGTAACCCTCATGGGTGCGGTCATAACCTTTTTTTTAAGTTTCCCATTCCACAACCTTTTTCAAATTTCCAATTCCACAACTTATTCCAACTTCAAGTTCCATAATCTATTTCAAACTTCTAATTCCAAAAATCTATTTTCAAATCTCTATTTCTAATCTTTAAAACTTTCTTCATCAAATCTATCTTTTCAAACCTATTTCTAAAATCAAATCAAATTCTTCTTTTTCAAATCTATTTCCAAATCAAATTCTTTTCTTGCACTTGCATATCATGCATCACATCTTTTTAAACATTCTTTTCTAAAGTGAATAGGATTGGACATTTGTTATTTGAAAACTCTAATAGGTGAATCTAGGGTAAATAGACATGTAGGTACCGCAAGGACAGGGTAGGGTGATGGCTTAGTGTGTCTTTCTTACACATAACCAACCTCCGAACCTAGGATCACTGTTTTCAAAGACCAAAATAGAGTTTATTTTCAAAAATGGCTTAAATGTTTTTTTTAAAGGTTGCTAAACAACCTGTTTTTCTAAAAACCCTCTCTTGAGGTAATATTTTCAAAACCGTTTTCAAACTCACCTTAATCAAGTTAGGTGGCGACTCCAAATTGTTTTCCAAAAGCCTTTATTCAAATCAATTTTCAATTCAAACCTAGTCGCACTCATTCTTCTAGGAGGGTGAGTTCTAACAAGAGAGTACATTATTTTTTTCTCTTGTGTGTGTATTCCTCGAGTGCGAAAAATCTAGGCGTGACAGTCTGTATCGGCATCAACAAGAGAAATCCAAAAAAAAAGCACGACTTGAGGTATAGTGAAAACCCTTCGGGCTATAATAAGTAAGAGAGTAGGGTCTTGGCAAGATATAGAATTATTGACATAGTGAAAACCTAAAGACGGGCACTACCGTGTAAAAATGGTAGAACCAGCATCTGTAAAAGCCCACAAGGGTGTAAGCACCCCATTTTTTGACCGTTTGGCAGTTTACAGTCCGTCCAGACTTGTATTCAAGTCAATGCAGACATATATTGAGTCAAATAAATTTTCCAAGTCTAATCCCATCTATCCATCACTTCGCGAGCCCACCAGGCCCAAATAGAGGCAAAATGACCGAAATGCCCTTAGGGGAATCGTTCGGTCCAATTCCAAAATCAGGCGCGTCTTTCCGAAGACGGTAAGTCCCATTTCCAAATCCAACAAGTGCGTCTTTTCGAATACGTAAGTCTCATTTCCATATTCCAATAGGCGCGTCTTTCCAAAGATGGTAAATCCCCTTTCCAACCCCTTTTCCAATTCCAATTCCATTCCCTCTCTCGAGAAAGATGATTCCTCGAGACGGTAATTCTATCCAATTTGGCACGTTTTCTAGAGAAAGTTTCTTCGGAATGGTAAGTCCCTTTAAGCTTGTCGATCGGGATGAGACCCCAAGTCCCCGAGATAGTAGAACGGGCCACCTTTGGTGCCTGCTAGCCCGCCAATGCAGAAATGTCTGTTTTGGCACGCCTTCCGAGAAAGTTGACTTCTCAGGCCCTAAGTCCCTTTGGTAGCTTCCCAAGATCAGGCAGTCTCGGGAATGATCGCAAACCGTCAGAGTGGCAGAAGTAGTTATAAACATCACAACCGTTAGAGTAGCGAAAATATTCACAAGCAGGTCGATATAGGGAATTGCCAACAAACCCCGGTATCACAAGACCACCATCAGAGTGGCGGAAACACTCAAAACTCAGGTCAACACCAGTGCCTGCTAGTCCACTTTGGTAAAAAATGACCAAACTGCCCCTAGGGTCATTTTCCAGCACATTTCTCAATAACACACCTAAGTTCTCATAATGGTAAGTCCACCCCTTCCAAGATCGTCTTAGAGACAATCCGGCATGATTAGGTGCCTTCTAGTCAGTTTCGAGCCAGTTCCGAGACTTTCCGATCAAGATGACCATTTTGCCGCTAGGCATCCGAACGCCTCGGGGACCACACCAGCTCTAGGTATCAAACCGATAACCTTCCGAGAATGCTTTTTATAGTATTCCTGACTTTCCTTTATCTTTCTGGATCATTCCGAGTCAGTTCCGGCAAACTCAGTGTAAAATGACCGTTTTGCCCTAGGTGGGCCGGTCGCTTTTTTTCTGATCACACCGGCTCTAGGTATCAAAGTGGTAATCTCCCAAGAATGCTTTTTATAGTATTCCCAACCTTTCTTTATCTTTTTGAATCATTCAAAGTCAGTTCCGATAAACCCGGTGCAAAATGATCGTTTTGCCCCTAATGGGTCGGTCGCCTTTTTCTAGCCACACCAGCTCTAGTTATCAAACCGGTAGCCTTTGGGAACATTCTAAATAATGTTTCTAAATCTCGAGTCTTTTTTCGGGACATTCTGAGTCCATCCCGACAGCTTTCCGATCCAATTGACCATTTTGCAAGACCCCAAGTTCTGGGAATTTCGCAGGTTACGAACCCGGGAATAAGCCGCACTCATAGAAGTGAAGCCACCCGACCAAAGGACCGGCGAAAGATATCCTAGTCATCTAGAGGGTAACTATCATGCCAAGCTCTCAGTCGACTCAAAATCGTGTCTGCCATCCTGAAAAGGTAAGCCAAGTTAAGAGGTGTTAATATACCATACATGCAGTTAAAATAATAATAAAATAAAATAAACAACTAACACAAAAAAAAATAAATAAAAGGATTTCAAGTAATAAGTCAAAATGAATTTCCTACACATTTTGATTTTTCAACTTTGAGTCAAAATGAGTTTTCTAAAATCTCAAGGGTTTTACGTCTTTTTCCTTCAAAAAGATTTTATTTCAAAACCTTTTCCAACTCTTTCACTGATTTTTAAAAATTTTGGCGGAGTTTCGTTTAAAAACAGTCCCTACCACACTCACGATATCAACACAAAACACAAACTATGCACCCTACAACATCACAATCACAAAACACCAACACCCTCGCACACTTTTCCAAATTCCAAACTCCTCAAAAGACTTGTTTTATTTTTCAACAAATCAATGGTTTTCAAAATTATCCTAAATATTCTCAAAATTATTTCAAATGTTTTCTAAAATATTCCTACATTGTTCTACATTTTAAACTCTACTAATTTCATCACTTCCTCAATTTTCTCCATTTTTCTTATTTTTTCTAAGTCTTTTTCTATTTTTCAAAAAAAAAAAAATTTAAAAAGTTTTCAAAAAAATCACGAAACCTCACACGGTTGTTAAACACATTTTTCTAAGGCACACGGTATAAAAATCTAGCCGAAAAGGCTCAATGTCCAAAGCTGTAGGGATAAACCCCAATTTCTGTAGAGATCCCTTTCACATAATCACGTAAAATCACTCAAATTCAATCAAACAAGCACTAAAATGCAAAAAATAACTTCACCACAGTGTTTAAAATATATCAAAACATTAATTTTTACTATTCACACAACTTAAACGGAATTCTACACATTAAAATCAACATAAACTCAAAAACTCACCTCTTGGAGTTCTCCGGCGAGAACTTCTCTTCTGGCGACTTTCTCGGCAATGTCGTCTGCTTCCGACAATCACCCGTGATCCCCAAGAAGTACCCCTTCAAGGTTCAAGTCGATTTCTGCACAAAGATTCTCAATTTTTCACAAACTCTTCAAAATCTCGCGAGTGTTTGAACCAGAAAATTTTCTAGTTTTATTCCCAGGCCTGGCGCCACTAGCAATGACGCCAAGCCAACTTTGCCAACGACGCCACTCCTAGTGGCGCCAGTTGCCAATTCTGGGCAGCTTCGCCCTTTTTCCCCTCAAAACTCTTTTTCGAAGGCCTTTTGGGCTCAATATCCATTTTCGTACCCCCGTTGTCAAAAAATGTCCAAAGTCCATCCCTCCGACCGCCTCATGGTCAACATGGGGCTCTTACTCTATCGTTTTCTGTCTTCAACAAGCAAAGACAGAAAAAAGGGGCAATTGTAAGCACCCTATTTTTTTACCGCTCAGCGGTCTACAGTTTGTCCAGAATTGAATTCAAGTCAATGCAGACATATTTTGAGTCAAATTAATTTCCCAAGTCTAATCCCATCTATCTATCGCTTTGAGGGCCCACCAGGCCCAAATAGAGGCAAAATGACTGAAATGCCCTTAGGGGCATTGTTTGGTCCAATTCTAAAATCAGGCGCGTCTTTTCGATGACGGTAAGTCCCCTTTCCAATTCCAAATCAGGCCCGTCTTTCCAAAGACGGTAAGTCCCCTTTCCAAATCCAACAGGCGCATCTTTCCGAAGACGGTAAGTCCCCTTTTCATATACCAATAGGCGCGTCTTTCTGATGACGGTAAACTCCCTTTCCAACCCCTTTTCCAATTCCAATTCTAATCCCTCTCTCGATAAAGCTGATTCCTCGAGATGGTAAGTCTATCCAATCCGACAAGTTTTCTGAAAAACGTTTCTTTAGAACGGTAAATCTCTTTAAACCTGTCGATTGGGACGAGACCCCAAGTCCCCGAGATGGTAGAACGGTCCACCTTTGGCGCCTGCTAGCCTTCGAATGTAGAAATGTCCATTTCCGCATGCCTTTCGAGAAAGTTAACTTCTCAGGCGCTAAGTCCCTTCAGCAACTTCCCGAGATCAAGCAGTCTCTGGAATGATAGCGAACCGTCAGAGTTGGAAAAGTACTCGTAAACATCGCAATCGTTAGAGTAGCGGAAATACTCACAAGCAAGTCGATATACAGAATTGCCAACAAACCCCGATATCACAAGACCGCTGTTAGAGTGGCGGAAACACTCAAAACTCAGGTCAACACCAGTGCCTGTTAGTCCACTTCGATGAAATATGACTAAACTGCCTCTAGGGCCATTTTCTAGCACATTTCTCAAGAACACACCTAAGTCCTCAGAATGGTAAGTCCACTCCTTCCAAGATCGTCTTAGAGACAATCTGGCATGATTAGGTCCTTTCTAGTCAGTTTCAGGCTAGTTCTGAGACTATCCGATCAAGATGACCATTTCGCTCCTAGGCATCCGAACGCCCCAGGGACCACACTGGCTCTGGGTATCAAATCGGTAATCTCTTGAGAATGCTTTTTATAGTAGTCCTGACCTTCCTTTATCTTTTCAGATCATTCCGAGTCTGTTCTGGCAAGCCCGGTGCAAAATGACTGTTTTACCCCTGGTGGGCCGGTCGCCTTTTTTCTGACCACACTGGCTCTGGGTATCAAACCGGTAATCTCCTGAGAATTCTTCTTATAGTATTCCCGACCTTCCTATAAATTTTCGGATCATTCCAAGTCAGTTTCGATAAACCCGGTGCAAAATGATAGTTTTTGCCCCTGGTAGGCCGGTCGCCTTTTTCTAGCCACAATGGCTCTAGATATCAAACCGGTAGCCTTTGGGAACCTTCAAAATAATTTTTCTAAATCTCGAGTCTTCTTCTGGGACATTCTGAGTCCATCCCGGCAGCTTTCAAATCCAATTGACCATTTTGCCCCTGATGGCCCGGTCAACCTTTCCGACAATTCTTGTCATCCTTTTTCAGGTCAAATATCTTCGGGACCCTGTTCTAAGGGTTTCTGCCCTTTCTTGGCCTTCCAGGCCATTTCCGGTCCCTTGAATGCTTTCCGGACCTTCCAAAGTCACTTCTAGTGTAGCTAGGCTAAAAATTATATGGTAGTCACTAGTACAGGCGCCCAAATATTCTCAAGATACATTTCTTGACGACCTTAAAACTTTCCTAACTAGCTGGCACCACTGCTAGTGGTGCCAAGCCAATATTTGGCCTAGCGCCACTAGGAGTGGCGCAAGAAGCATTTTTGGCCTTGCGCCACTGCAACAAGCACTAGTTCATTCCTTTGTCTATAAATACAGAGCCTCCTCCAACGTGAAAGAGGTCCGCAAACTCAATCTAAAAACCCTACTTTTCGATATACAGAGCTCGTAGCCTCTCTAAACCCTAGTCTCCTTAGGTTTTCCAAACCCTAGCCTCCATACACAAACCCTAGCCTCCTATACACTCACATACACTTCTATACACTCATACACTAGCCTCCAAAGCCTCCTTTGAAGACTTGAAGTGCTGCAATATGAAGCTTTGAAGATTGAAGACAAACTCTTGAAAACTGAAGTGAAGACCAAAGTAAGACAAGCAAAGCAAAGCGCACAAAGCAAAGCAAAATAAAGAAGATACAAGGTAGGCTTCTTATTTACGTTTACGCATTTTCCCCCCTCTCTTCTCTCTCCTGACCCACTTAGGTTTTCTTCTATTTTAATCCCCCATCTTCTTCCCCCCCCCCTCCTTCCTGCTTGCTTGAAACAAGAGAATTCTCAGTCCATGTGTAGGATTAGGCTATTGGAGAGTCACCATGTCGTGGGGCTTTCTTTTAGTCTAACCGGAGACCACGTGGGTTCGGCCCCCTTGATTATGCGATGAAGTCTTTAACCTTGTATGTTCACGACCCTCTTTGCATTGTGCATATCATGATCTTACATTCTTTGAAAATTCGTTTTCAAACTCGTTTTGAAAAGCTTACATCAAAATCTTCTTTTTCAAAACTTATTTTCAAAATCACAATCCTAAGGTGATTCTAGCCTTTCCATAGCTAGGGTTGCTTTAGGAAAGTATTACATTTAAAGTGACCAATATGATCCATATTTTCAAAACATTGTTGTTTTCGAAACCACTATCTTAAAGTGGGTTCTAGCCTTCTTATGGTTAGAACTACTTTAGGAAAGTGAGATATTTTGTATACTTTCTAAAAACTCTCTTTTCAAATTTCTCCTTCTAAAAACCTCTCTTTCAACATACTTTCTAAAAATTATCTTCAATCTCCTTCTTCAAATTCCTTTCCAAAATTGTTTTTCAAAAACTCCCTCCAAAAATCTATTTTCAAAACTTCCTTTTCAACTCCTTTCCAAAACACTCTCTTCAAAATTCCTATCCTAAAAACACTCCTTACGTTTCCTTCTTAGAAAACTCTCTCCAATCTCCTTTCCAAAATTGTTTTTTTCAAAAACTCTTTTCCAACAATCTCTTTCCAAGAACATCTTTCCTAAAAGCTCCCTTCCAAAAACGCTTTCCTCAAAGTTCACTCTCCAAAGACGCTCCTTACGTTTCCTTCCTAAACAACTCTTTTCAAAATTCACTTTCTAGAAACTCCTTTCTAGGATTTCCTTCCAAAAATCTCCCTTTCTAAAAACTTACTTTCCAAAAACTCTTTCCTTAGAGCCTAAGTTAAATTCTAGAACCCACGTTTACGAAACCCTAATTTTCCTTCCCAAAAACATGATTTTCAATTCCTTATTTTGGCCTCAAAACCTAGGTTTCCAAAACCTCTTATTTTCTACATCAAAATTATATATATTTCCAAAACCTCTTTTCTACGTCAAAACTATAGTCTCCAAAATCTAGGGTTTTTAGAACTTCCCTTTCGAAATCCAATCTTCCCTTTAGAAAACCAAATCCAATCTCCCATTTAGGAAACTAGATCCTATCCTCCGTTTTTGGAAACAAAATCAAAACATCTCTTTTTAGAAACAAAATCCAATATCTTGTTTTACGAAATAGGAATCTCAATCCTTCGAAACCCAAATCTTTCCTAATTCAACTCATTCCTAATCTAGTACTTTCCTAAACCTTAAGTTTCCTAAACTTAAACTTTTGAATCTTTCCTTAAACTTTAAGCTTTCAAACCTTTCTTAATTTCATCCCTTTCCAAATCTTAACTTTCCAAATCTAAGTTTTTAAACCCTTCTTAAACTCAAAACCTTTCCTAATTTCATAAATTTCTAAAACTCAAATTTTGAATCTTTCTAAAAATTCTAAACTTCCCTAAACTTCAAATCTTTCCAAATCTAAAACTTTCTAAGTTCGAAACTTTCTAAATTCTAAACTTTCCAACTTTCAAAACTTCCCTATTTCAAAACATTCCAAATTCAAAACTTTCCAATTTCAAAACTTTCTTAAAACGAAATGTTTCCTATTTTAACACTTTCTTAATCCAACACTTACCTAAATTGAAACTTTCTTAATCCAACACTTTCCTAAATCGAAAACTTTCCTAATTCAAAAACTTTCCAAAAATGACACTTTCCCATTTTGAAACTTTCCTAAATTTGACCTTTCTTAATTCGAACCCTTCTTAAATCCAATCTTTCTTTGATCTTCGAAGTCTAACATTCGAGTCAAGTTTTTCAGAATCTCGAGACCTTTCTAAATCCTATCTTCCTAGGTCTAGGGTCTCTATTCTTCCATTTAAAATAACAATCTTCTATTCTAAATTCAAATCAAATCCAAATTCCAATTCAATCTCTTTCCTCTAATAATATCTTCTATCGGACTCTTGTCCGAACTACGACTGACTTGATTACTCCAAAGGGATATGTAGTCAACCCTCATGGGTGTGGTCACACTCGTTTTCAAGCTTCTATTTCCATAACTCTTTTCAAATCTCTTTTCAATTTCAAATCTATCTTTTTCAAATTTCTTTTTTTTTTAAATCAAATCAAGTTCTTTTCTTGCACTTGCATATCATACATCATGTCTTTTTAAACATTCTTTTCTAAAGTGAATAGGATTGGACATTTGTTAGTTGAAAACTCTCATAGGTGAATCTAGGGTAAATAGACATGTAGGTACCTCAAGGGTAGGGTAGGGTGATGGCTTAGTGCGTCTTCCCTACACGTAACCAACCTCTGAACCTAGGATCACTGTTTTCAAAGACCAAAATAGAGTTTATTTTCGGAAAGGGCTTAAATGTTTTTTAAAGGTTGCTAAACAACCTGTTTTTCTAAAAACCGTCTCTTGAGGTAATATTTTCAAAACCGTTTTCAAAAACCCTAAGTGTAGTCTTCGGATTATATTTAGTTTTTAGGTGACCTAACTCAGCTTAATCAAGTTAGGTGGCGACTCCAAATGTTTTCCAAAAGCCCTTTATTCAAACCAATTTTTAATTCAAGCATAGTCGCACTCATTCTTCTAAGAGGGTGAGTTTTAACGAGAGAGTACAATATTTTTTCTGCTTGTGTGTGTATTCCTTGAGTGCGAAAAATCTGGGCGTGAAAAAGGGCACAGGTGGCAAAAATAGTTTAAATAAGAGAAAACTAAAATAAAAAAAGAAAAAAGAGGGGGGGGGCGAGTTAGTTCTCTCGATCAACAATCTGAGCATCAGCAAGAAGACAGTCTCAGCAAAGTAGCAAAATCTCACGCCTCAATAATAGCTTAAGAGATGCCAAACTGTGAAAAACCTACACTGGTAACAAATTTTTAAACTCAGCATGACAAAGTAATAGGCATAAATATCATAAGTCATTTATTAAAGAATAGCCTGTTACATTTTAATATTGTTATCAAAATACTGAGATAGGTACAAATGTAAGGAGCATCTCCCTAAGCTTTCTTAGGATCCAAGGTATCCTCAAGCCCAACATCTTGATGTCACAACCCAACAAAGCCCAATATCCAGCTATCTAGAACATTAAACTATCCAGAGCATTCAGTTATCTAGAGCATCCTACCATCCATAAGCATCTAGCCATCCAGAGTACAACCCAACTGGGGCAGGTCAGAAGCCCAAAGTCTCCAGCACATCTTAACTCACAAAAAGTCCATCTCATCAAACCACATTAGCAAGTCATCATCAAAAATATTCTCTGACTCTATAAGGCGGGTTCCCATGCATTACATAGCTCAGTGATCCCAACGTCTCAGTCCTTCGATCCCCAACACACTACCAAATCTTCTGCAAATCAACATGGGGGCAACTGATTTCAACTCAGCCTGCAAGTTAGCACAACTCCTAGATAAGAGTCTAAACTATCTACAACCTTCTTGGATAAGAAATTAAACTATCTACGCTACTCTTAGACTACTCCCCCAACAGCTTGAGCTATGATCCTGCCCTCCATAGCCTACAAGAAATAGAGAATGGGGCAACAATCCACCCTTGACCTCTGTAATTGACTTTGAGCAACTTTTTCAAACCATGAAAACTGGGGCAATCAACTCAACACTCAAGACACTCAACTTTAGAGAATCGCTATCCCTTTAGAGACATGCCAACGAGAATCCTATCATACTTGCCAAAATCAGAACTCAATAGTCAAGCCAACATCATGCATTCTAACCCCCCAGAGATCTCAAGTAAAGATGGACAAATGTCATATTTGTTAAACTTCAAGGCCAAATGTCACGCCTAGATTTTTTGCACTCGAGGAATACACACACAAGCGGAAAAAATACTGTACTCTCTCGTTAGAACTCACCCTCCTAGAAGAATGAGTGCGACTATGTTTGAATTGAAAATTAATTTGAATAAAGGGCTTTTGAAAAACATTTGGAGTTGCCACCTAACTTGATTAAGGTGAGTTAGGTCACCTAAAAAGTAAGCACAATCCAAAGACTTCACTTAGGGTTTTTGAAAACGATTTTGAAAATACTTCCTCAAGAGAGGGTTTTTAAGAAAACAGGTAGTTTGGCAACCTTTAAAAAAAATTAGGGCCCCTTTTTTGAAAATAAACTCCATTTTGGTCTTTGAAAACAGTGATCCAAGGTTTGGAGGTTGGTTACGTGTAGGGAAGACGCACTAAGCCATCACCCTACCCCACCTTTGCGGTACCTACATGTCTATTCACCCTAGATTCACCTATGAGAGTCTTCAACTAACAAATATCCAATCCTATTCACTTCAGAAAATAATTTTTGAAAAGAATGATGCATGATATGCAATTGCAAGAGAGAGAGTTGGAAAATAGAGTTGGAAAGAGATTTGAAAAGAAATTGATTTGATTTAAAAAGAAATTTGGAAATATAGATTTGAAATTGGAGAGTTTTAGAATTTGGAATTAGAAAAAGATATTATGGAATTGAAAACTTAAAGAAGATTGTAGAATTGGAGATTTGAAAGAAGTTATGGAATTTGAGACTTGAAAAAGGTTGTGACCGCACCCAGGAGGGTTGCCTATGTATCCTTTATGAGGAATCATGTCAGTTGTAGTTTGGACAAGAGTCCAATAGAAAATAGAAGATTGATATGGAAGAAGAAGTTGAATTGGAATTTGGATTTGATTTAAATTTAGAATAGAAGATTGGAATTTGGAATTTGGGAATTAGAAAGATTGGACTTTGATTTGGGAAGATAGAACTTAGAAGAAAGATTTGGACTTATTTTAGAAAGATTGAGGTTTGGGAAATCTAGACTTCAGAAAGATAGGACTTAGGAAAGACTTGAGGTTTAAGGAAGATTTGACTCGAATATTAAACTTGGAAGATTAGGAAAGATTGGATTTAGGAAGGGTTCGAATTGGGAAACGTTTGAATTAGGAAAGTTTCATTTTAGGAATGTTTCAATTTAGGAAAGTATCATTTTAGAAAAGTTTCATTTTAGGAAATATTTCATTTTAGGAAAGTACTGATTTAGGAAAGTTTTCAAATTAAGAAAGGTTCTGAAATAGGAAAGGTTTTGTTTTAAGAAAGTATTGGAATTGGAATGTTCTGAATGTAGAATGTTTTGAAATAGGGAAGTTTTGAAAGTAAGAAAGTTTTGAGTTTAGAAAGTTTTAGATTTAGAAAGATTTGAAGTTTAGGGAAAGTTTAGAACTTTGGAAAGATTCAAAATTTGAGTTTTAGAAAATCTTGAAATTAGGAAAGGTTTGAGATTAAGAAAGATTTGAAAGCTTAGATTTGAAAAGTTTAACTTTGGAAAGGTGTGGAATTAGGAAAGGGTTGGATTGGGAAGGATTTGGAAGTTTAAAGTTTAAGAAAAGATTTAAATGTTTAAATTTTGGAAACCTAAGGTTTAAGAAGGTATGAGATTAGGAAGGAGTAGATTTAGGAAAGATTTAAAAGTTTAGGTTTTGGAAACTTATGGTTTAGGAAGGTACTAGATTACGAGGGAATGGGATTCCTATTTCACAAGGGATTGGATTTTGTTTCTAAAAGAAAAGGTTTGATTTTGTTTCAAAAAACGGAGGATTGTATCTAGTTTCCTAAACGGGGAATTGGATTTGGTTTCCTAAAGAGGAGATTAGATTTGGTATGGATTTGGAAAGATGATGTTTAGAAACCCTAGATTTGAAAGACTATAGTTTTGACGTAGAAAAGGGGTTTTGGAAACTTATGGTTTAGATGTAAAGAAGGTAATTTTGGAAACCTCGGTTTTAAAGTAAGATTGAAAATCATGTTTTTGAGAAAGGAAATTAGGGTTTCCAAATTGTGAGTTCTAGGGTTTGACTTGGGCTCTAAGAAAAGAGATTTTTGGAAAGTTAGTTTTTAGAAAGGGAGATTTTTGGAAGGAAATCCTAGAGAGGAGTTTTTAGACAGTGAATTTGAAAAGAGAGAGTTTGTGGAAGAGGATTTTTCGGAGATTATTGGAAAGAGTTTTTAGGAAAGAGATTTAGGGAGCATTTTCTAAGAAGGAAACTTAGGGAGTGTTTTTTTTTAAGGAAAGAAATTTTGAAGAGAGCTGTTTCGAAAGGAGTCTAAAAAGAAGCTTTGAAAAATAGATTTTTGGAGGGAGTTTTTGAAAACAATTTTGGAAAGGAATTTAAAGAGAGTTTATGGAAAGCATGTTGGAAAAGAGATTTTTAGGAAGAGATTTTTGAGAAGAAATTTTTTAGAAAATATATATAAAATATCTCACTTTTTTAAAGCGATTCTAACCATAAGAAGGGTAGAACCACTTTAAGATAGTGGTTTTGAAAACAACAATGTTTTGAAAATATAGACCATATTGGTCACTTTAAATGTAACACTTTTCTCAGGCAACCCTAATCATGAAAATGCTAGAATCACCTTAGGATTGTGATTTTGAAAACAAGTTAAAGTAAGTTTTGAAAATGAGTTTGAAAATGAATTTTAGAAGAATACAAGATTATGATATGCACAATGCAAATTGGGGTTGTGAACATACAAGGTTAAAGACTTCACCACATAATCAAGGGGGCCGAACTCACGTGGTCTCCGGTTAGACTAAAAGAAAGCCCTCGACACGGTGACCGTCTAATAGCCTAATCCTACACTTGGATCGGGAAATCCCTTGTTTTAAGCATGCAAGAAAGAGGGGGAAGAAGATGGAGGATTAAAATAGAAGAAAACCCAAGTGGGTTAGGAGAGAGAAGAGAGGGGGAAGATGCGTAAACTTAAAGAGAAAGCCTACCTTGTGTCTTATTTATTTTTCTTTACTTTCCGCGCTTTGCTTTTCTTGCTTTGCTTCGGTCTTTGGTTCAATCCTTGTCTTAATCTTTGAGAGCTTCAATTTGCAACTCTTCAAGTCTTCAATGGAGGCTTTGGAGGCTAATGCATGAGTGTATGAGAGTGTATGTGAGTTTATGAGAGTGTATGTGAGTGTATAGGAGGGTAGGGTTTGGTTTATGGTGGCTAGGGTTTGGAAAGCCTAAAGAAGACTAGGGTTTAGGGAGGCTACAAGCTCTGAATATTGAAGAGGAGAGATTTTGGACTGAGTTTTCTAACCTCTTTCACGCTGGAGGAGGCTCTGTATTTATTGAGAGAAGAATGTCCTAGCGCTTGTACCAGTGGCTACCATGTAATTTTTTAGCCTTACTTCTCTAGGAGTGACTCTGGAATGTCCGAGAAGAATTTAAGGGACCGGAAATGGCGCGGAAAGCTGGAAAGGGATAGGAACCTTCAAAACAGGGTCCCGGAGGGTAATGGACTTGAAAAAGGATGATAAGATGTGTTTGAAGGGTTGACAGGGCCATTAGGGGCAAAACGGTCAACTGGATCGAAAAATTACCGGGATGGACTCAGAATGTCTCAAAAGAAGACTCGAGGTTTGGGAACATTGTTTAGAATGTTCCCAAAGGTTACCGGTTTGATACCCAGAGCCGATGTGGTCAGAAAAGGCGACCGGGCCACCAGGGGCAAAACTGTCATTTCACACCGGGTTTGTCAGAACTGACTCGGAATGATTTGAAAAATAAAGGAAGGTCAGGAATACTATAAAAAGCATTCTCAGGGAGGTTACCGATTTGATACCCAGAGCCGGTGTGGTTCTCAGGACATTTGGATGCCTAGGGGCAAAATGGTCATCTTGACCGGAAAGTCTTGGAATTGGCCCAAAGCTAACTAGAAGGCACCTAATCATACCGGATTGCTTTTAAGACAATCTTGGAAAGGTGGACTTACCGTTCTGAGGACTTAGGTACTTTCTCAAGAAACGTGCCAAAAATAGCCCTAGAGGCAGTTTGGTCATTTTTCATCGAAGTGGACTAGCAGGCGTCGGTGTTCACCTGGGTTTTGAGTGTTTCCGCCACTCTGACGGTGGTCTCGTGATACAAGGGTTTATTGGCAATTCCGTATATCGACCTGTTTGCGAGTACTTTTGCTACTTTGACGGTTGCGATGTTTGCGAGTACTTCTGCTACTCTGACGGTTTGCGATCATTCTCGAGACTGCCTGATCTCGGGAAGCTGCTAGGTGGACTTATCACCTAAGGAATTAACTTTCTCGAAAGGCGTGCCAAAACGGACATTTCTGCATTGGTGGGCTAATAGGCGCCAAAGGTGGACCGTTCTACCATCTAGGGGATTTGGAGTCTCGTCTCGGTCGACGGGTTTGACGAGACTTACCGTTCTGAAGAGTTCACTCGAAAACGTGTTGGATTGGATGGTCTTACCACATTGAGGAATCAACTTTCTTGAAAGGTGTGCCGAATTTAATTGTAATTAGAATTAGAATTGGACTTGGAAATGAAATTGGAAAGGGAACTTATCATTTTCAGAAAGACGTGCCTGATTTGGAATTGGATCGAAACAATGCCCCCAAGGGCATTTTGGTCATTTTGCCTTTATTTGGGCCCAATGGGCCCGCGAAGTGGTTTGATTGACGGGATTAGATTTGGAAAGTTGATTTATATTGGGAATATCTCCATATTGACTTGAATACAACTCTGAACAGATTGTAGACTGCCAAACAGGCAAAAATGGGGTGCTTATAGTTGCCCCTCTTTTTCTGTCTTTGCTTGTCGAAGATAGAAAATAATAGAGTAAGAGTCTCATGTTAACCGTGAGGCGGTCGGAGAGACGGACTTTGAAAATTTTGGAAGATGGGATTGTAGAAACGAATATTGGGCCCAATAGGCCTTTAAAATCGAGTTTTGGCGGGAAAAAGGGCAAAGCTGCCCAGAATTGGCAACTGGCGCCACTGTTTGAAAAAATGGCTTGGCGCCACTGCTAGTGGCGCCAGGCCTAGGATCAAAACCAGAAATATTTATGGTTCGAGCACTTGCGGGATTTGAAGAATTTGTGAAAAATCGAGAGGCATTGTGAGGAAACTGACCCAGACATTGAAGTAGCATCTCTTAGGGACCATAGGGGGTTGCCGGAAGTGGATGCCGTCGCCGAAAGAGAAGATTTCGCCGGAGAACTCCAAGAGGTGAGTTTTCAATTTTCTATTGATTTTGACGTGTAGAATTCTGTTTAAGTTGTGCGAACAGTGAAAATTGATGTTTTGAACACTTTGGCAAAGTTATTTTTGCATTTTAGTGCTTCTTTTATTGAATTTGAGTGATTTTGCGTGATTATGTGAATGGGGTTTCTGCAGGAATTGGGGGTTTGTTCCTACAGGCTCGGGTGTTGAGTTTTTTGACTAGATTTTTATACTGTGTGTCTTAAAAAAATGTGTCTAACAACCGTATGAAGTTTCGTGATTTTTCAAAAACTTTTGAATTTTTTGATTTTTTGAAAAATAGAAAAAAAAGACTTAGAAAAATAGCAAAAATAGAGAAAATTGAGAAAGGGAGTTTAAAATTTAGAAAAAATGTTGGAATATTTTAGAAAACGTTCGAAATGATTTTAAAAATTTTAGGATAACTTTGAAAACCATTGATTTATTGAAAAATGAAACGAGTCTTTTTGGAAGTTTGAAAATTTTAAAAGTGTGTGCGGGTGTTAGTGGTATGTGACGGTGGTGTTTGTAGAGTTCATGGCTTGTGTTTTATATGGATGTGGTCGGTGTTGTAGGGACCATAATTAAACAAAATTCTGCCGAAATTTTTAGAATTTGAAAAAGAGTTGGAAAAGATTTTGAAATAAAATCGTTTTGAAGGAAAAAGACAAGAAACCCAAGAAATTTTAGAAAGCTTGTTTTGACTTTGAAATTTACAAATCAAAATGTGTAGAAAATTCATTTTGACTTGGAATTTTGAAATCAAAATGTGTAGGAAATTCATTTTGACTTAGAATTGGATTTAAAATCAAAATGTATAGGAAATTCATTTTGACTTAGAAGTAGAATTTTTAAAAATCAAAGTGTATAGAAAATTCACTTTGACTTAGAATTGGATTTAGAATCAAAATGTGTAGGAAATTCATTTTGATTTAGAAGTGGAATTTTAAAAATCAAAGTGTATAGGAAATTCACTTTGACTTAGAAGTGGAATTTTAAAATCAAAATATGTAGGAATTTCATTCTGACTTAGAAATGAAATTTTTAAATCAAAATGTATAAGAAACTCATTTTGACTTATCACTTGAAATCTTTTTTTTCTTTTTGCCCCTTTTTTTTATTTTTTGGTTATTTATTTATTTTATTTTATTATTATTTTTAACTGCATGTACCGTATATTAACACCTCTTACCTTGGCTTATCTTTCCAGGATGACAGATGTGGGCGACGATGGTTCTGAGAGGTGACGCCGCTGCGAAATGGTGGCTAAGACAGATTCTGTTAGCAATTCTAGCCACTCTAAGGGTAGTCAGCATTCCGCTGATCGAGTATCTTCTAGCCAGAGTGGGAGGGGGAGTAGGCCTCTAGTCGACCTTCCCTCCAATTGAGTTAGCCTTCGAGGATGAGATGGATGCTGAGGTTTCCCACTTTTGACTTTTAGGATGGCCGACGCTATTTTGAGTTGACTACGGGTTTGGTATGATGGGTATCCTCCAGATGAGCAAGACATTTTTCGCTGGTCCTTTGGTTGCATGGCTTCTCTCCTATTGGTACAGCTTGTTTTCTGACAGTGGTTCCCTTTTGGCCACCTGACCTGTCTCTCTTCCGTTTTAGGAAATGTGAGCTTGCCCCCACTCCCCATGAGTATGGCTTCCTCCTAGGTCTTTGAGATGGTTCAGCTGACATTTTGTGACCTATTTTTCCTAATGGTTGCATCACAGTGGTCTCGTCTCAACTTGGACTCCGGTGTGCAGTTCTTTCACCTAACTTTCTGCCCCAGTTTCCTTACGTTCCAACGGAGTTCTTGTTCTCTCATTTTCAATTTGCTACGAGTAGGCGAACTTATTTAGGAGATTGGCATGCTCTTCAGGATTGGTCCATTTCTCACACGGTGACCTTAGTTCTGCTTTTTTTTATGAGTTTCTTGATATTTCTACGGGTGGATGACTTGTTTGATTGTCGATTGCGTGCGCTGCTCTCCAGGATTTGTGAGGGACACTCATATGCTCCTATGGTTGTGGGAGAAATCTTCGTGAGCTTACTAGACTCTGGCAGGGGGTCGATGCTCATTGTTGGGGATGTGCTTCATTATTCCAGCTTTGGGCGATCAGGCACTTATTCACTACTCCTCTTTTGAAGTCATTTGATTGGGGAGGTCAAGGGTGGGCCGTTGCCTCATTCTCTGTTTCTTGTCGTCCATGAAAATCTGAGCTTTCTGAGGTGTGTGCCGATGTTGAAAATGTTTGAGTGGTGGCTTTAGCTCCTTTTTGCATTTTACCTTGTTCCCGTTTCTTATTAGAGAGAGAGAAAAATACATAGTTAGTTTTGTACAAAAGTAGTTTACTTATGGCAATTCTAAAAATGCACAGGTAAATGCATGTTATACTTATTATTATTATTATTATTATTTATTTATTTTTTAATGAATGCACATGGAATTAGGTTTATGACTTATTTTGCATGTCCTATCTTTTTTATGTATACATTTTTTTTTTTGTGAATGCACAGGTTCATACAAGAATGGAATTTAATGTATGTTATACTTTTTGGATGAATGTACATATAGGAATAGAATTGAATGCATACCATGCTTTCGATGAATATATGGATAGATACAAACTACACAGGAATTTAATGGATGTACATGTTATACATGTCATGGATGCATTTTACTACACGTACATAAATTATTTACAAAGAATGTCCCAGGATTGCCCCAGGGCCTATACTCTCAGGACTCTGTTTCCTTTCCAGGATTCTATCCCATTCAGTTTTGTCCCATTCTTATCGGGGTGTGATAGCATTTGCACCATTCTCTAGGGATCTTGACCTTTTGGTTTGCTATCCTATCCCTACTTTCTACAAGGTTGCTGTTTGGGATTTTTTCTAATCTCACTTGGTTTTCTCTCTCAGATTTTCAAAATGCCATCGTGGCTAGAGCGACAACTCGCATGCCCTTTGCAGAGCGATAAACAGCTAAGCCCTCAATCCGAGAAGACTTATTTTGGGACCGTAATGCAGGCTGGGTTCAGGGGTTGAAAGAAATGAAAGGATATTTAGGCTCAAAGATTTTTCTTTTAATGGGTTGTTTAAACTAGAACCATCTAAGCATACTTTGGAACATGAGATTGCCCATGCATTTCTCCCCAGTTCTCATTTCTTATCCTATTTGTTCGGGTATTGTTAAGCTTATTTGGACTAAGCAATTTTCTTTGATCAGAGAGGACTTTAATTTGTATCGTAATGTAGGCTAGGTTAAGGGGTTTGTGAATGAAAAGGATATGCAGGCTCAAATTTAATGTTATTTGTAATAGGGTTTAGATCCACACCATCCTTAGTTGGTCCTCTAGTGGGGTTTCGTCCCCTGATATCCTCCTCTATCTTCAGCAACACGTTCGGCTCATTTAGATCGAGCAATCTTTTTCAATCGGAGAGGACTTTAACAGGGTTGTAATGTAGGCCACGGTATCAGATGTTTACAAGAATGGGTAAAGGCTCGAACCTATTGCTTCTGCTGGGCTTCTTTGTTACCTATGATCACCTTTGAATAGCTATATACTCTCCAAAGAGTTCATGTTTCTTGTGGTTTGATCCTTGACCTTCTAATAGAGTTGCCCCTTCATTTTTTAATTTCTTTTTATTTCTTTTGACTTGCCCTGTGGCAGCTTTTCTGCTTTACTTTTTTGTTTCTTTCCTTTCTTTTCTTTTTTCGCAAGACAGACATTTCCATAACTTCTTTCTCTCAGATCCTTTCCTTAGCATTTCAATTTAATCCATTGTGGGCAGTGATCCCTAGGTTGGGATTTCTTTTTAGAGAAAAATGTAACTAGCTCAATAGGTTTGACAAGGGTTGCTTTTAACTATATGGGAAATGAAGTGATGACCTCTCTTCAGTTTGAACAAGATTGCTTGATCCATAGAGCCTTCACATTAGTTCAACTTGATGGTCGATGACATTCTCTACCAGATCTTCTGCTACCTGTCTGCCCTAATATGGGGGGATGGTTTCGAATCGGGGTTGACAAAAAAATCTTCCACTTTTTGCGAGGCACTAGTGGGTTAGGCAAAGGGGATATTTTTGTGTATGGTAGTAGAATTAAGGACCTCTAATCATTTCAATTTGAATTGCTTAGTCCATAAAGCCTTAGTATAAAATTTAGACAATATTCCTAGGGATGATGTGTTTTTGTCAGTGAACCCTTATATGTTCTATCAAATCAACTATTCTGTGCTTACACCAATATGGGGGATGGTTCTTGGTTTGGGGATATCTAAAAGGAAATTATGTACCGCTCTAGTGGGCTGAGCAAAGGGTAGTGTTTATTTGGGATAAATAGAATAATTGTTTCTCATCATTTTGGGGACTCAGCTGCCCATCGCCTAGCCAGGATATCATGCAAGTGTCACCTTTTCAATAAAATTCGCACTTCTTTGTTGAGATTACATTCCTCCTATCTCTCACTATCTCTCTCAGTCTCTCAAAGGTTTTAACCCCCTCTGAATGGGTTGCCCATGCTATCCTATCCTTCAAGTCAAGTCATTACTAAATGGGAAGAATCCTTAAACTCAACAATCGGCCACAAGAGTATGAGACAAAGGGGATAAACTGGGAACTACCTATTTTCATTTAAAAACATGATTACATGGCATGCAGTGTTTAATAAGATATGCAATAAATAGAAAGATAAAAAGAAAACAGACAAATTTTATGAAACCTCCCTTTTCTTGTGGGCCTCTTAGTGAGAACCCTTAACAAGGTTTTGAAACTGTGCTAACTGTTTTGGTATTTCATTTCCCAGGTGTATCACCAAACGACAGAGGGCGAATCGATAGATCATTTGCAGTGTTTGGCATGCATTTGAAAGGTAAGAGATTCTTTTATAGTAATGCACAAGTCCGATAGGCTTTGCAAATGGTGAAGCCTCCTTTTGCATGGACAATGATTGTCGTGGCATGGTGTGGAGGTGACATCTTGTTGATGGATGGTTATTTCTTCTTGCTCCCTGATGTAGGTTTAGCCTCTTTTAACAACTAGGCTCATCCTTCCATGAGTTTGAATTTGATGGGGTACTAGAGGGATTCCATGAATTCAGTTGTGCTCTTTAACCTACAAAAAGAAAAAGAAAAGTATAATGTAGTCAGCATGTGGAGTTGGAGGTTCTATGCGATGCATGTCTTATGGAGGTCCCTTCTTTGAAGGAATCTAGGCATGATGACAAGTACATTCTAGAGGTGGGGTTTTTTCCCTATTATGCAATACAATACCTCTTTGACGTGGGCCGGTTGATGTTTTCTTATTTGGGCAATCTCGCCTCTATAGACTGACAAAGATTTGGGCCTCTCTTGAGATATGGTTCTATGCATACCATGAATCCTTAGGGTTTAAGAACCCGTAGGAGTTTTGGTAGGTTCGATTAACATGAGATTGGATTTCTCCTTTCTCTCTACGGTTGATTAGATGCAAGGGAATGAAATGACTCGAGTTTCTTGGAACTCTTGTCTTGCAATGGATATGGGTGCATGAGCATAAAAGAAGTGAACGTGTAAGCAATATGATGATAATAAGTGAGTGATTTAGAAAACCCCCTGCTTGTCTTGCCTTTGCCTTCAATTCTCTTGGTATTTGGAGATGAGAAGGGGGAGGACAGAAGACAAGAAACAAAAGAGAAGTTGGTGCCTTGATTTGAAGATTTTTATGCAATGCATGTTCTAGGGGTGCCCCTACTTAAGAGGGAGACTAAATATGATGTATTAGCTCACTTTCGGAGATAGGGGATTTGCCACTGTATATAGATACCTTAACATCAAGTGGGAACCTTCATCTATTCATCCGTTCATCCATACATTCATTCGCGAAGAATAAAGAAGTACATTTAACGTTGGGTTTAAGATACAAAAGAATTGAAATTCATTTCAATAGAGGGGAGGAGGAACATTTTCCTTTAGACTTCCACCTATCTAGTTTTACATTAGAAATCCTAAACTACTCTTGAGTCTTCGGATTTGCCTTCTTTGGATTCAATGTAGAGGAGGTCGCGGAGAGACCTTGTTGAAGTACATATGCATGTATGAGCAGTTAGACAGGCATTATAACAGTAAGAATACAGTCATTATAACAATAGGAATAAACAAGTATAAATAAAAGTAAGAGCAGTCACCCTTTCCTCCATGATTTTGAAAACGGTGTGCGTGTCTTAAATCCGGCAGAGGTTCGGCTATGCAAGGTGTCTATATGAGCATGAGGTTGATGGTTGACTAATGCGTCCTAAAAAGGCTAGGTCCCCGCATCTTCAAACATAGGCCCACTCCCCGAGGTGGTGCCATAATTGGTTGGTGATCCGAGCGGGGGAACTATCAAGAGGCCGTAGGCGAAGAAACTAACACAGCATCTTGCCCACAACCAATATACCATTCCCCCTTTCTAACTAGAAGGGTCATATCAAGGTAAAAATGCAAGTATACAGAATGCAAGTGTACGTGTAGTGTGTATGTGATTTTTGAAAGCGGAGGAAAGAGCCCAACAACTCCCATTCATCCTATTCATCACATTCATACATAGCAGTTAATAAAATTTAAACAAAAAAGCGCATCTACAAAATGAAGGTGCAATAGTTAGTATGTAGATGGCAAACTTAATACAAGATAATATGAATAAATGCATTTTTTTTAAAACAATTTCTGAAAATTTAGTTTTGAAAATTTAAAGTAAATAGGATTGAACAAGTTAATTGAAGACTCTACATGGGTGAAGGGTAAAGAGACATGACTACAGCCTAACCCTCTAAGTGTCCCCAGTGGAGTCGCCAGCTGTCGCGCCTAGATTTTTTGCACTCGAGGAATGCATACACAAGCAGAAAAAATATTGTACTTTCTCGTTAGAACTCGCCCTCCAAGAAGAATGAGTGCGACTAGGTTTGAATTGCAAATTGATTTGAATAAAGGGCTTTTGAAAAACATTTGGAGTCACCACCTAACTTGATTAAGGTGAGTTAGGTCACCTAAAAACTAAGCTCAATCCGAAGACCACACTTAGGGTTTTTTAAAACGATTTTGAAAATACTTCCTCAATAGAGGGTTTTTAAGAAAATAGGTTGTTTGGCAAACTTGAGAAAACATTTAAGCCCTTTTTTGAAAATAAACTCCATTTTGGTCTTTGAAAATAGTGATCCTAGGTTCGGAGGTTGGTTAGGTATAGGGAAGACGCATTAAGCCATCACCCTACCCCGCCCTTGCAATACCTATATGTCTATTCACCCTAGATTCACCTATAAGAGTCTTCAACTAACAAATGTCCAATCCTACTCACTTCAAAAAATAATTTTTGAAAAGAATGATGCATGATATGCAATTGTAAGAGAGAGAGTAGGAAAATAGATTTGGAAAGAGATTTGAAAAGAAATTGATTTGATTTAAAAAGAAATTTGGAAAGATAGATTTAAAATTGGAGAGTTTTAGAATTTGGAATTAGAAAAATAGATTATGGAATTGAAAACTTAAATAAGATTATAGAACTGGATATTTCAAATAAGTTATGGAATTTCAGACTTGAAAAAGTTGTGATCGCACCTAGGAGGGTTGCCTATGTATTCTTTCTGAGGAATCAGGTCAGTCATAGTTCGGACAAGAGTCTGATAGAAAATAGATGATTTGATATGGAAGAAAAAATTGAATTGAAATTTGGATTTGATTTGAATTTAGAATAGAAGATTGAAAATTGAAAATTGGGAATTAGAAAGATTGGACTTTGATTTGGAAAGTTAGAACTTAGAAGACAGATTTGGACTTGTTTGGAAAGATTAAAATTTGGGAAACCTAGACTTCGGAAAGATAGGACTTAGGAAAGACTTGAGGTTTAAGGAAGATTTGAATCGAATATTGAACTTAGAAGATTAGGAAAGATTGGATTTAGGAAGGGATCGAATTAGGAAAGTTTCGTTTTAGGAAAGTTCCATTTTAGGAACGTTTCAATTTAGGAAAGTGTCATTTTAGGAAAGTTTTGTTTTAGAAAATATTTCGTTTTACTAAAGTATTGATTTAGGAAAGTTTTCAATTTAAGAACGGTTTTGAAATAAGAAAGGTTTCGTTTTAAGAAAGTATTGGAATTGGAAAGTTTTGAATTTAAAATGTTTTGAAATAGGAAAGTTTTGAAAGTAAGAAAGTTTTGAGTTTCGAAAATTTTAGAGTTAGAAAGATTTGAAGTTTAGGGGAAGTTTAGAATTTTGGAAAGATTTAAAATTTGAGTTTTAGAAAATCTTGAAATTAGGAAAGGTTTGAGTTTAAGAAAGATTTGGAAGCTTAGATTTGGAAAGTTTGACTTTGGAAAGGTGTGGAATTAGGAAAGGGTTGGATTGGAAAGGATTTGGAAGTTTAAAGTTTAAGGAAAGATTTAAATGTTTAAGTTTGGGAAACCTAAAGTTTAGGAAGGTATGAGATTAGGAAGGAGTAGATTTAGAAAAAATTTAAAAGTTTAGGTTTAGGAAACTTATGGTTTAGGAAGGTACTATATTAGGAGGGAGTGGGATTCCTATTTCCTAAAACAAGGGATTGGATTTTGTTTCTAAAAGAGAATGTTTGATTTTGTTTCAAAAAACGGACGATTGTTTCTAGTTTCCTAAATGGGGAATTAGATTTGGTTTCCTGAAGGGGAGATTAAATTTGGTATGGATTTGGAAAGATAATGTTTAGAAACCCTAGATTTGGAAGACTACAATTTTGACGTAGAAAAAGGGTTTTGGAAACTTACGGTTTAGATGTAAAGAAGGAGATTTTGGAAACCTAGGTTTTAAGGCAATATTGAAAATCATGTTTTTTAGCAACGAAATTAGGGTTTCCTAATTATACGTTCTAGAGTTTGACTTGGGCTCTAAGAAAAGAGATTTTTGAAAAGTGAGTTTTTAGAAATGGAGATTTTTTAAAGGGAATCCTAGAGAGGAGTTTTTAGACACTGAATTTGAAATGATAGAGTTTTTGGAAGGGGATTTTGGAAGGAGATTGTTGGAAAGAGTTTTTAGGAAAGAGATTTATGGAGCGTTTTCTAAGAAGGATACCTAGGGAGTGTTTTTTTTTTTGGGAAATAAATTTTGAATAGAGCTTTTTAGAAAGGAGTTTAAAAAGAAGTTTTCAAAAATAGATTTTTAGATGGAGTTTTTGAAAACAATTTTGGAAAGGAATTTAAAGAGAGTTTATGGAAAGCATGTTGGAAAAGAGATTTTTAGGAGGACATTTTTGAGAAGAGATTTTTTAGAAAGTATATAAAATATCTCACTTTCCTAAAGCGATTCTAACCATAAGAAGGTTAGAACCATTTTAAGATAGTAGTTTTGAAAACAACAATATTTTGAAAATATGGACCATATTGGTCACTTTAAATGTAACACTTTTCTAAAGCAACCCTAACCATGGAAAGGCTAGAATCACCTTAGGATAGTGATTTTGAAAACAAGTTTTGAAAAAGAAGTTTTGAAAACAAGTTAAAGCCAGTTTGAAAACGAATTTTAGAAGAATGCAAGATTATGATATGCACAATGCAAATTGGAGTCGTGAACATACAAGGTTAAAGGCTTCACCACATAATTAAGGGGGCCGAACCCACATGGTCTCCGGTTAGACTAAAAGAAAGCCCCCAACACGGTGACCCTCTAATAGCCTAATCCTACACATGGACCGAAAAATCCCTTGTTTCAAGCATACAACAAAAGGGGGGAAGAAGATGGGGGATTAAAATAGAAGAAAACCCAAGTGGGTTAGGAGAGAGAAGAGAGGGGGAAGATGCGTAAACTTAAAGAGAAAGCCTACTATGTGTCTTGTTTATTTTGCTTTGCTTTACGTACTTTGCTTTTCTTGCTTTGCTTCGGTCTTCGGTTCAGTCCTTGTCTTGATCTTCGAGAACTTCAGTTTGCAGCTCTTCAAGTCTTCAATGGAGGCTTTGGAGGCTAATGTATGAGTGTATGAGAGTGTATGAGAGTGTATGTGAGTGTATAGGAGGCTAGAGTTTGGTGTATGGTGGCAAGGGATTGGCAAACATAAAGAAGACTAGAGTTTAGGGAGGCTACGAGCTCTGTATATCGAAGAGGAGAGTTTTTGGACTGAGTTTTCAGACCTCTTTCACACTAGAGGAGGCTTTGTATTTATAGAGAGAAGAATGACCTGGCGCTTGTACTAGTGATTACCATGCAATTTTTAGCCTAGCTTCACTAGGAGTGACTCCGGAAAGTCCGGGAAGGATTTTAGGGACCGAGAATGGCCCGAAAAGTCAAAAAGGGATATGAACCCTCAAAATAGGGTCTCGGAGGGTAATGGACTTGAAAAAGGATGATAAGATGTGTTAGAAGAGTTGACCGGGCCATTAGGTTCAAAACGGTCAACTGGATCAAAAAATTACCGGGATGGACTCGAAATGTCCCGAAAGAAGACTCGGAATGATCCGGAATATTATTTAGAATGCTCCCAAAGGTTAGCGGTTTGATACCCAGAGCTGGTGTGGTCGAAAATGACGACCGGCCCACCAGAGGAAAAACGGTCATTTTACACCAGATTTGCCGGAACTGACTCGGAATGATCCAGAAAAATAAAGAAAGGTTGGGAATACTATAAAAAGCATTCTCAGGAGGTTACCGGTTTGATACCCCGAGCTAGTGCGGTTCCTAGCGCGTTCGAATTCTTAAGGGCAAAATGGTCATTTTAACCGGAGAGTCTTGGAATTGGCCCGAAACTGACTAGAAGACACCTAATCATGTCGGATTGCTTTTAAGACAATCTTGGAAAAGAGGACTTACCATTCTGAGGACTTAGGTACTTTCTCAAGGAACGTGCCGGAAATGGCCCTAGGGGCAGTTTGGTCATTTTTCACCGTAGTGGGCTAGCAGGCACCGATGTTGACCTAGGTTTTGAGTGTTTTCGCCACTCTGGCGGCGGTCCCGTGATACAGGGGTTTGTTGGCAATTCTCTATATCGACCTGTTTATGAGTACTTCCGCTACTCTGACAGTTGCGATGTTTGCGAGTACTTCCGCTACTCTGACGGTTTGCAATCATTCCCGAGACTGCCTGATCTTGGGAAGCTGCTAGATGGACTTATCGCCTAAGGAATTAAATTTCTCAAAGGGCATGTTGAAATGGATATTTCTATATTGTCAGGCTAGTAGGTGCCAAAGGTTAACCGTTCTACCATCTAGGGGACTTAGGGTCTCGTCCCGGTTGATGGGTTTGAAGGGACTTACCGTTCTGAAGAGTTCACTCGGAAACGTGCCATATTGGATGGTCTTACCACCTTGAGGAATCAACTTTCTCAAAAGGTGTGCCAGATTTAATTGGAATTAGAATTGAAAATGGAATTGGAAAGGGGACTTACCGTCTTTAGAAAGACGTGTCTGATTTGGAATTGGACCGAAACAATGCCCTCAAGGGCATTTTGGCCATTTTGCCTTTATTTGAGCCTGACGGGACTGCAAAGTGGTTTGATTAATGGGATTAGATTTGGAAAGTTAATTTAGATTGGGAATATGTCCACATTGACTTAAACACAAGTCTAGATAGACTATAGATTGCCGAACGGGCAAAAATGGGGTGCTTACACTAAAGAATCACAAGTACAAAGTAGTCTCCCATGGGGCCCCATGCTTAAGCTGAAGGTACGATTCTTACCAAATCAAGTCAAAATTTTCAAAAACTGAAACTCCTTGCTTTCTCTCACATTAAAAAATTTTCAAAAAAAGTTTCAATTTCAAAATCAAAGTCTATCAATCTCAAAAATCAATTCTCAAAATTTTAAAATTGCTTTGAAAACTATTTCTACAAAAGGTTTCAAATTCAAAGGATAAAAGCTCTTGCTTTCTTTCAAATTCAAAATCAAATTTCAAAAGTCAAATAAGTTTTTCTGAAATATTCCTTCAAAAATTTTTAAGTTTCGAGTCAAAACGAATTTCCTAAACATTTTGCTTTCAAAAAAATCAAAAGGCTCGTGTCAAAATGAATTTTCTATGGAGTTTGTCTTCAAAAGTTCAAGTTTCAAGTCAAACTGAATTTCTATACATTTTGTATTTGAAAAGTTCAAGTTTCAAGTCAAAAAGAATTTTTTAAATGTTTTGATTTAAAAAATCAAATAGTTTTAAGTCAAAATGAATTTTCTAAACATTTTGTCTTTAAGAGTTCCCAAGTTTAGAGTCAAAACAAGTTTTCTAAACAAGTTTTCCAAGGATATTTCTAATAGTATTCCCAACCTTTCAGTACCTTTTTGAACCATCCCCGAGTCCATTCTAGTAAACTTGGTACAAAATGACTGTTTTGCTCCTACTGGACTGGTCGCCTTTTCTAACCACACTAGCTCTGGATATCAAATCGATAATCTCTCAGAACACTCTCAATAGTGCTTTGCAACCTTTATGCCTTCTCACATATCACTACAGATCGATCCGATGTTTCCTCAGTTTAAATGACTATTTTGCCCATCAGTTTTGCCCCTGGTGGGCCGGCCAACCTTTTTATCTATTCTAAATCTAGTTTTAAGCCAGCTACCTTTGGGACACTCTTTTATAGGTTTTTATCCATTATCGGCTGATTCTAGTTACTTGGGACCCTTTGGATCATTCCTGACCTTTTTAGAGTCACTCCTAGTGAAGCTAGGCCAAAAATTATACTATAGTCACTAGGACAGGTGCCCAAATCTTCTGCATTGCATCACAAGGGTCAAAGATCTATTTCTTACCACCCCAAAAAATTTTGCTAATGGCACCACAAGGTGTGGCGCCAAGCCAAAAATTGGCCTAGCGCCACTACAACAGGTGCCAGTCCTTGTTTTGCCTGCCTATAAATATAGGTTACCCCCTGCGTATTCGAGGTCTGCAAAATCATTCCAGAAACTTTGCCTCTCTAAAAATAGAGCTCTAATTTCCTTAAAACCCTAATCACCTAAAACCCTACCCTCCATACACTCAAACCCTAGCCTCCATATAATTTATACACTCAAATCCTTGCCTCCAAGCATCCATTTAAGGTTATGTCCAGCCCTTGGAAGCTCTTGAAGATCAACTCAAAGTTCAAGCAAAGTCCACCATCAAAGCATCAAAACAAAGATAATAGAAGGTAGGACTTCTACTTAAATTATGTAATTCCCCCTCTCTCTTCCCCTTCCTAGTCCACTTAGGGCTATTCTTATTTCAATCCCTATCTTCTACCTTATCTTCTTGTATGCTTGAAACAAGGGACCTCCTGGTTCATGCCTAGGAAGGGCTTGGAGAGAATCACCGTGTCAGGAATTTTCTTTGAGTTCCATCTAAGAAGATGTGGGTCCAGTCCCCTTGGTTATGTGGTGAAGCCTAACCTTATATGTTCATGTCTCTATTGCATTGTTGCTATCAGAATAATGCGTTCAAGTATGTTTTCAAACTTGCATTAAAAGTTGCTTTCAAAATTTGCATTCAAAATCTTTTCTTTCAAAGTTGTTTTCAAAACCACAAGCCTAAGACGATTCTACCATTTCATGGTTAGGGTTGTTTTAGGAAAGTGTTATATTTAATATGACTATCAAGGTCCAAATTTGGGTTCAAACATTAAAATGTTTTTCAAGAAATCACAACTCTAAAATGATTCTAGTCATTCTATGGTTAGGGTTGTTTTAAGAAAGTGTTATATTCAATATGACCATGAAGGTTCAAATTTGATTTCAAACCCTAGTAGTCTTCAGAGTCACAACCCTAGAATGGTTCTAGTCTTATCATGATTAGAATCGTTTTAGGAAAGTGAGATATTCAAGATACTTTCCAAAAGTCTACTTTCAAACCTTTTTAAAATAGTTTGTCAAATCTACTTCCTAAAATTCTTCTCAAAGATTTATTTTTTAAAAACTCTTTTTCTTGAAGTCCAAGTCAAAACCCTAGAGTCTGTGTTTAGGAAACCTAGTTTTCTCATATAAAATCATAACTTTCTATTTGCATCAAATGAAAGATTTCCAAGATCATTTTCTACATAAAATCATACATTTTCTAATTCAAAAGTCACATAAAATGATAGATTTTCAAAACTAAAGCTTTCCAATTTTAAGTCAAATCAAATATTTCCTAATTCCAATCTTTCCAAATTTCAAAACCTTCCTTTTCTAAAACTTTTCAAAAATAAAACTTTCCTTTTTCAATTGAAATCAAATCTTTCTAAATTCAAATGCATTGCATAAACTCTAGGTCCTAGGATTGCATAAATCTCTTGTTACCTCAAACCTAGTTCAAACCTTTTTCGAACTCAACTTTCCAAATTAAATGTTTCTTAAATCAAATCTTTTTGAATCCCAACTTTCCAAATTTCAAATTCAGACCTTTCTTAAATCCAGTATTTCCAAAATTAAGTCTTTTCTAAAATGAAAACTTTTCTAAAATAGAACTTTCCTAATTATAATTCGAAATTTTCTTAAAATCAAGTTTTCTAAAATCAAACTTTTCAACTCTTAATCAAGCCTTTCTATTTCAATTGCATGTTTAAACCCTTGGATGCCTAAGCCCTAGTTCAACCCCTAGCCCTAAGTTAGGAAACTTTAACTCTTGTAAAAATGATGATGCTTTGAACCTCTAATTAAAGTCAGGATGATTTCACAGTTCAATCAATCTTTCCAAAATAGATCCAAGTTCTATTTCAAAGTTCGATTTCAAATCAAAAGTTCAAACAAGAACCTTTCAAAGTCAAACTGTCTAAATGCCTCAAAGTGTCATTTCAAATCAAATAAGACCCCAAAGTGTCTACTTTCAATTGAACCTTGAGTCCGAACTACGACTGACCTGATTCCTAACAAAGGGGTACGCAGGCATTCCCTATGGGTGCGGTCAAAACCTTTTTCAAAACTTTAATTCTCTTTTTTCAAAATCTCTTTTCAGATTCTTTTCATGCACTTGCATATCATGCATCATATCATCCCTAAAGTGATGGTTCAAACTTCTTTTCCAAATTATTTTCAAAGTGGATATAATTGGATATTGGGTAATTGAAGATTTCAAATGAGTGAACCTAAGGTGAAAAGACGTGTAGGTACTGCAAGGGCGGGATAAGATGATAGCCTAGTGCATCTTTCCTATACATAACCAACCTCCGAACCTAGAATCATTGTTTTCGAAAGACCAAAACGAAGTTATTTTCAAAAAGCACTTTAATCTTTCCAAAGGTTGCCAAACAACCTATTTTCTCTCTCTCAAAAAAAAAAAAAAAACCCTCTCTGAGCATGTTTTTCAAATTTCAAAAATCCTAAGTTTGATCTTTGGATTGCACTTACTTTTAGGTAACCTAACTCACCTTAACAACTTTAAGTGGCTACTCCAAATCTTTTTTCAAAAGCCCTTATTCAAATCAATTTATAATTCAAGCCTAGTCACACTTGTCCTTCTAGGAGGATGAGTTTTAACGAGAGAATATCGTGTGTTTCCCATATATCATCTCGATGGTGCGAAAAATCAGGGTGCGACATATGCCGACCTTGGGTATCAAACCATTCATCCCTTGAGACACCCTTAATAGTGTTCCTGACCTTCAATCCCATCTTAGTTGACTTTGGACCAATTCTGGTTTTTCTCGATTCAAATGACTGTTTTGTCTCCGGTGGGCCGATCATCCTTTTCAATCACACCAACTCTGGGTGTCAAACTAGTAAACTCCCAGGGCACTCCCACCAGTATCGCCAATGTCTGAGTGCCATCCCGGTCTATTTTGGGACCATTCTGGTAAATCTCAATCAAAATGACCATTTTACCCCTAGTAGGCCGATCATCCTTTTCAACTATACTGGCTTTGGGTACCAAACTAGAAATTCTCAGGGTCACTTCCGAGTGGTCATATCTCTTTTCTAGCTGAGCCCTACAGCCCGATAACTTTCCAAATCAAATTGAAACCACTTGTAGTGGAGCCAAGCCAAAATATGGCATGGAGCCATTCTTATTGGCACCTAAATCTTTGCCTTACAGCTAAAGGTCAAATCAAATCTTCAGAATCATAGCCATACCAAGGTGGCGCGAAGACAAAAAAATGGCCAGACACCATTTCTAATGGCACCACCTCCTCTAAAAATTGGCTTATAAATACAGACCACACCCCAGTATATTCCACGTCTAAAAAATTGGAAGCAAAGCTCTGCAAAATTCTCTGTAGCCCCCAAGAATCCAAAAACCCCTAGTTTTATCAAAGGCTCTAGCCCCTCTAGCCTCTTACACTCAAACCCTAGTCTATACATCTCTAACCCTTGCCTCCATGCTCCATTGAAGGCCAACTCCAGCCTCTTCAAAGCTCTTAAAGGCCTCTTAAGTCCAAGGCAAAGTCTCCATTAAAGGTTGAAGACAAGGTAGGGTTTCTATTTTACTTTTATGCACTCCCACTCCTTCTCTTCTTCCTTCTTATTCACTTAGGCTATTCTATCTTTTAAACCCCATCTTCTACCCCCTCTTCTTGCATGCTTGAAACAAGAGTACATTAGATTCATGGCTAGGGGAACTTTGGAGAGATCACCGTGTCAGGGGTTTTTCTTTAGCCAAACTAATCATGGTATGAAATTCTATCTTTTCTTTACTCACATAAAATCATAGATTTTTCAAATTTTCTTTTCAAGTGCATGCATAAAACCATCAAGGCCAAATCCTAATCCCAAACCACCTTTCAAAATCACTTTCCAAACCCTAGGTTAACCTAACCCTAGTTTACCAAACCCTAATTGGTCCAGCCTTAGGTTAACCTAACCCTAGTTGGTCCAACCCTAGGTCACCCTAACCATAGGTTACCTTAACCTAAATTTGCCTAACCTAGATTCGAAGGCATTACGATTGCAACTTTGGGACCCTTTTTCAAACTCCAATTCCATTCCAAAAATATTTAAAAAAGCTATTTCAAACTTTTCTCAATCCAAAAATGGCTAGACACTTACCATTTTTTAAAAACTATTTCCCAAATGACTTTAAAAACTCATAACCCTTAGGCGATCTTAACCCTTTCTTGGCTAAGGTTTCCTAAGGAGGGTGATACATCAAATAAAACCTATAAGGTTCACATTAGAGTTTCAAATCCTAAATGTTTTACATAATTTTTTTCCAAAAAATTGTTTTCAAACATTACATTCTTGAAAAGACCCTAGGCTTTCTATGGTTAGGATTGTCCAAGATCAACTGAGATATTCAAACAAGAGAATTTTCTAGCCCCTCTTTTTAAAAATACTTTCTAAAACTCATGGTCTTGAAGGAGTTTAGTTCTTATATAACTAACCTCTCAAAGGCAATGAAACATCAATATACCTTTCATAAGGTACATAAAAAATAATTTTCAAAAACCTTTTTGATATAAGTTTATAAGGGATTTTCAAAATCCAATCTTAACTTTCTTCCAATCTGTTCTTCAAAATGCATCATGCATCATTCTTCCAAAAGTGATGATAAAAACCCCTTTTCAAAATTTTTAAAGTGGACATAAGTGGACAATTAGGAACTGGGTATTCAAGTGAGCGAACCTAAGGGTGAATAGACATGTAAGTACCGCAAAGGCGGGTGTAAGCACCCCATTTTTGACCGCTCGGCAGTCTACACTCCGTCCAGACTTGTTTTCAAGTCATTTTGGGCATATTCCTATCGAATCCAATTCTCTAGTTTCAAATTCCATCTTTCCATCGCTTCGTGGGCCTATCAGGCCCAAATAGAGGCAAAATGACCAAAATGCCCTTAGGGGCATTGTCCTTTCTTATTCCAATTCCGATCCCTCTCTCGAGACAGTTTATTCCTCGAGACGGTCCGAGTAGTGAAACACTCACAAAACCGTTAGAGTGGCGGAAACACTCACAAAACCGTCAGAGTGGCGGAAACACTCACAAAACCGTCAGAGTGGCGAAAACACTCACAACACCGTTGGAGTGGCGGAAACACTCAAAACCCAGGCACGTTTCTTCGGAGTCGGTAAGGCCCCTTTCCAATCCCTCTCTCAAGATAGTTTATTCATCGAGACGGTTCCAATCTAGGCACGTCTCTTCGGAGTCGGTAAGACCCCTTTCCAATCCCTCTCTCGAGACAGTTTATTCCTCGAGACGGTTCCAATCTAGGCACGTCTCTTCGGAGACGATAAGACCCCTTTCCAATCCCTCTCTCGAGACAGTTTATTCCTCGAGACGGTCCGAGTAGCAAAACTACTCACACCCCCGTTAGAGTAGCGGAAATACTCAACCGTTAGAGTAGCGGAAGTACTCACAGAGCCGTCCGAGTAGCGGAAATACTCAACCGTTAGAGTAGCGGAAGTACTCACAAAGCCGTCCGAGTAGCGGAAATACTCAACCATTAGAGTAGCAGAAGTACTCACAGAGCCGTCTGAGTAGCGGAAATACTCATAGAACCGTTAGAGTAACGGAAATACTCACAGAACCGTTAGAGTAGCGGAAGTACTCACAGAACCGTTAGAGTAGCGGAAATACTCACAGAACCGTTAGAGTAGTGGAAATACTCTCAAATCGTCAACCCCGACCGAGTAGCGGAAATACTCAACCCCGTCCGAGTGGCGGAAACACTCAAAACCTAGGTCAATACCTATGTCTATTAGTTCACTTCGGTGAAAAATGACCAAATTACCCTTTGGACCTTTTCTGGTCAAGATGACCATTTTGCCCCTAGGCATCCGAACGTCCCGGGAACCACACCGGCTCTGGGTATCAAACCGGTAACCTTCTGAGAATACTTTTTATAGTATTCTCAACCTTCCCTTCTCTTTCCGGATCATTCCGAGTCAGTTCCGGCAAACCCGGTACAAAATGACCGTTTTGCCCCTAGAGGGCCGGTCTCCTTCTTCGACCACACCGGCTTTGGATATCAAACCGGTAATGTCCCGAGAATACTTTTTATAGTGTTCTCGACCTTCCTTTACCTTTCCGGACCATTCCGAGTCAGTTCCGACAAACCCGGTACAAAATGACCGTTTTGCCCCTCGTGGGCCGGTCTCCATTTTCGACCACGCTGGCCTTGGGAATCAAACCGGCAACCTCTGGGAACATTCTAAATAATGTTTCCAGACCCCAAGTCTTCTTCCGGGACAGTTTGAGTCTGTCCCGGCAGTTTTTTGGTCCGATTGACCGTTTTGCCCCTAAAGGCTCGGTCAACCTTTCCGACACATCCAATCCTCACTTTTCAAGTCAAATACCTCCAGGACGCTATTTTAAGTGTCCCTGCTCCTTTCCGGCCTTTCGGGTCACTCCCGGCTCCTTCAAATCATTCCCGGACTTTCCGGAGTCACTCCTAGTGAAGCCAGGCTAAAATTTACATGATAGTCATTAGTACAGGTGCCCAAATCTAGTCAAAGATACGTTGCTTGACGACCTTAATTGTTTCCTAAATGGTTGGCGCCACTAGCAGTGGCGCCAAGCCAAAAAATGGCCTGGCGCCACTAGGAGTGGCGCCAGTATAAATTTTGCCCTGGCGCCACTGCAACAGGCGCCAGGCTTGTCTTCCCTCTATAAATACAGAGCCTCGATCAACGTGAAAGGGGTCTGCAAACTTAACCTAAAAACCTTATACTTCGATATACAGAGCTCGAGCACCTCCAAAACCCTAGCCTCCCTAGGTTTTCCAAACCCTAGCCACTATACACAAACCCTAGCCTCCTATACACTTATACATTCCCCTATACACTCATACCCTAACCTTCAACCATTCTTCGAAGACTTGAAGAGCTGCCATCTAAAGCTTGAAGACAACCCTTGAAGGTTGAAGAAAAAGATCAAGACCAAGACTGAAGATTGAAGACCGCACGGCGCGCAAAATAAACAAGAAACAAGGTAGGCTCCCTATTTAAATTTCCGCATTCCCCCTCTCTCTTCTCTCTCCAACCCACTTGGGTTTTCTCTATTTTAATCCCCCATCTCTTTCCCCCCCTTTCTTTGCATGCTTGAAACAAGGGGATTCCCGGTCCATGTGTAGGATTAGACTGTTGGAGAGTCACCGTGTCGGGGGCTTTCTTCTAGTCTAACCAAAGACCACGTGGGTCCGGCCCCCTTGATTATGTGGTGAAGCCTTAGCCTTGTATGTTCACGACCCCAAATTGCATTGTGCATATCATAGTCTTGCATCTTCCAAATTCGTTTTCAAAAAGTTGTTTTCAAAAATCATTTTCAAACTTGTTTTCAAAATCGCATCAAAAGCTCTTTTTCAAAAACATGTTTTCAAAACCACAATTCTAGGGTGATTCTAGCCTTTCCATGGCTAGGGTTGCTTTAGGAAAGTGTTATATTAAAAGTGGCCTTTTGGTCTATGTTTTCAAGCTTTGTTTTCAAAACCACTTTCTTAAAGTGGTGCTAGCCCTCTTATGGCTAGAATCGTTTTAGGAAAGTGAAACGTTTTCATACTTTCCAAAAAACTCTCTCTTGAAAAATCTCTTCCTAAAAATTCCTTTTTCAACATACTTTCCTAAAACTCTCCTCTCCAAAATTGTTTTCAAAAACTCCCTTCCAAAATCCATTTTTCAAAATTCCCTTTTTCAACTCCTTTTCAAAAACTCCTTCTCTTTAAAATCTCTTTCTAAAAACACTCCCTAGGTTCACCTTCCTAAAAACTCTTTCCAAAAATCTCTCCTAAAAATCTTTCCAAAATCTCTCGTTTCTAAAATCTTCCTTCTAGAAATTTCCTCTCTAGGATTTCCTTCCAAAATCTATGTTTCCAAAAACACACTTTCCAAAAAACTCCTCCCTAGGATTTTCCTTCTAAGAAAACCTTCGTTTCCACGAACGCACTTTCCAAAAATCTTCTTTTCTTAGAGCCCAAATCAACCCCTAGAACCCACAATTAGGAAACCCTAGTTTTCTTTTCAAAAACATGATTTTCAAACTTTGCCCCAAACCTAGGTTTCCAAAATCTTTTGTTTTTCTATATCCAAACTATACATGTTTCCAAAACCTCTTTTCTACGTCAAAACAACAATTTTCCAAATCTAGGGGTTTCTAGAATTTTCCTTTCCAAATCCTAGCCAAATCCCACCTTCCCTTTAGGAAACCAAATCAAATCTCCCCATTTAGGAAACTAGATCCTATCCTCCGTTTTTGGAAATAAAATCCAACCTTTCTCTTTTAGAAACTAAATCCAATCCCTTCCTAATCCAAACCTTTCCTAATTCAAATCCTTCCCAAACTTCCGTTTTCCTAAATCTTAAGTTTTCAAAACTTGAACATAAAAATCTTTCCTAAACTTTAAAACTCAACTTTCAAATCTTTCCTAGTTCAACCCTTTCCAAATTCTACCCCTTTCAAACATCTTTTTCAAATCCAAGCTTTCAAATCTTTCCCAAACTCAAACCTTTCCCAATCTCAAGATTCTCTAAAACTCTAAAAACTTTTTGAATCTTAAACTTTCTAAATTTCAAATCTTTCCAACTTCAAAACTTTCTAAATTTGAAACTTTCTTAAATTAAATCTTTCTAAACTTCCAAGCTTTCTAAATTCTAAACTTTCCAAAACTCCAACATCTTTCCAAATCCAAAACTTTCCTATTTTCAAAACTTCCTTATTTTCAGAACCTTTCCTTCTTCAAAACTTTCCAAAAATAAAACTTTCCTAAAGTTGAAAACTTTCTTAAACCTAAAACTTTCCTAATTTCGAAACTTTCCAAAATTCTAAACTTTCCAAATTCAAAACTTTCCTAAGTTGAAACTTTCTTAACTCAAAACTTTCCTAATTTGAACCTTTCTTAATTCGAAACTTTTCAAAAACGAAACTTTCCTAATTCGAAACTTTCCTAAATCGAACATTTCCTAATTCGAACATTTCCTAAATCCAACCTTTCCTAATCTCCTAAACCTTCCAAGTCGAGTCAAGCCTTTCCTAAGTCTAGGTTCCTAAACCTCCATCTTTCCAAAACCAAATTTTTCCGAAATCAATCTTTCCAAAGCAAGTCCAATCTTCTCAAATTCAATCTCCTTTTCTAATCTCAAATCAAATTCAATTTTCAATTCAATTTCTTTTTTCCAATCCAATCTCTCTTTTCAAATCAATCTCTTTTCAATCGGAGTCTTGTCCGAATTACGACTGACCTGATTCCCCCAAAGGGATACGTAGGCAACCTTCATAGGTGCGGTCACAATACTTTTCAAACTTTCAATTCCACCCTCATGGGTGTGGTTTTCAAAATCTTCTCAAATCTCAAATTTCAATTTCAAAATTTCTATTTTCAAATTCCTATTTCCAAGTTTTCAAGCTTTTCAATTTCAATTCTATTTCTTCAAATCTCTTTCAAATCAAATCCAACTTCTTTTCAAATCTATCTTTCCATTCTCTTATCTTGCACTTGCATATCATGCATCATAGTTTTCAAACATTATTTTTCAAAGTGAATAGGGTTGAACCATTAGTTAGTTGAAGACTCCCATAGGTAAATCTAGGGTAGATTGACATGTAGGTATCGAAAGGGCGGGGTAGGGTGATAGCTTAGTGCGTCTTCCCTACACGTAACCAACCTCCGAACCTAGATCACTGATTTCAAAGACCAAAAAGGAGTCATTTTTCTAAAAAAGGCTAAATGTTTTCCAAAGGTTGCCAAACAACCTGTTTTCTTAAAAACCCTCTCTAGAGGTGATATTTTCAAAATCGTTTTTTCAAAAACCCTAAGTGTAGTCTTCGGATTATTCTTAGTTTTAGGTGACCTAACTCACCTTAATCAAGTTAGGTGGCGACTCCGAATCTTTTTCAAAAGCCCTTTATTCAAACCTATTTTTCAATTCAAACCTAGTCGCACTCATTCTTCTAGGAGGATGAGTTCTAACGAGAGAGTACAACATTTTTCCCGCTTGTGTGAGTATTCCTCGAGTGCGAAAAATCTGGGCGCGACAGCGGGCTAAGGTGATGATCTTAGGATATCTTCCTTACACGTAACCAACGTGTTAGCACCCCATTTTGGCCACTCAACGATCTCCTACCTGACTAGAAGCACCTATAAACAGACAACAAGCATGCTTAAGCCCAAACCGGCTTTCCAGATCAAGTCCAATCAAACAACCGCTTCGCGAGCCTACTAGGCCCAAGAGAGGCAAAATGACCAGAATGCCCCTCGTGTATTAGTCAATCCAATCCAGTCCTACATGTCTTCCATAAGACGATAAGTCCATTCAAATTCAAAGTCAAAACCAATAGTCCCATCATTCGAGAAAGTTGATCCCTTATTAATGGTAAGACCATTCAATCCAGTACGGCATGATCACCGCGAAAGCTTATTCCCCGGATTGGTAAAGCCCCTTTCGCACTCATCGCTAGAAAGTACCTAAGTCCCTGAGATGAAAAAGCGATTCACTTCTGGCGCCTACTAGCCAATCAATGTAGAATGTTTGCTAATTCAGCACGTTCCTTGAGAAAGCATGAACCCTTCAAGAATAGAAGACCGTCAAAGTTCGGCACGTTCCTTGAGAAAGCACAAACCCCTTAAGAACGGAAGACCGTCCAAGTCTGGCATGACCTTCAATAAAGTTTATCCCTCAAGGCAGTAAGACCCTTTCAAGCCTGTCCACCGAGAAAGTACTAATTCCTTTAACAAAAGTCGAAACCAGATCCAGACCGGTCAACACTGATGCCTGCTAGCCCCTCCCAATGAAAAATGACCATTTTGCCCCTAGTAGGCCTAACGCATTCTTCGATAAAGTATCAAGTCCTTAGAATGATAAAACCACCTTAATAAGTCATAGCTAGACGGTCTGGCATGTCCAGTGCCATCTAGTCAACCCCAGTCCATTCTTGGAGGTTCCCCGGTCCCCGGTCAAAATGACCATTTTGCCCCTAGGCATCCAAACGCCCTACGAAATCACACCGGCTCTGGATATCAAACCAGCAACCCCCCAGTTAGCTCTGGTTAACCCCAGTCAACTCTGGTTAACCCCAATCAACCCTAGTCAACTCCAATGAACTTTGGTCAACCCAGTCAACTCTAGTCAAACTAGTAAACTCTAGTGAACCCCAGTCAACTTTGGTTAACCCTAATCAATCCTAGTCAACCCTAATTAACTTTGGTCAACCTAGTCAACTCTGGCCAATCTTAGTCAACCTTAGAGCTCTTAGGATAAGGTGATCGCGATCCAGTCACTCTCTTTAACCACACCAGTTCTAGGAATCAAACCGGCAACCTCCAGGGCACTTTTCAGAGTATTTTCTTCCTTTTCTGGCCGGGCCCCGTAGTCTGGCACCTTCCTTTTCGAACCAGAACCCCGCTGCTCCACTTCAAGTGAAGCATAACCAATTTTTAGCCTTGAGCCACTTCTAGAGGTGCACACCAACCCCCAGGCTGTCAAAAACGGTTACAAATCGACCAGCACCCAAAAGGCCCAATATCCAACCTTTTTTCTAGCCCTCAATAAATGAGCCTGCGCCACTTTTAGTGGCGCACAGCGAAAGCTAAGGCGTGCGCCACTAAGAGTGGTACCCAAATCCTCTAGTTTTGCACTATAAATACAGACCTTCCCTCTCACTGTCCTTGGTCAAAAAATTTCTCCAAAAACTCTCTCTCTCTGCCAAGACAACTCCTGGAGCCCTCTCTCTTTCTCTCTTGAAGTCCCGGCTGCGGGGCCCTGGTTTGAAGATCGGAAGCCCTAGCTCCTGAGCTCCATTAAAGGCCATCCCCTGCTGCCTGGAAGCTCCTGATGTCTTCTCAAGACCAAGGCTTGTGCCTCCATCGAAGAAAGAAGAAACAAGATAAGGTAATCCTCTATTTACCTTTTTATATTCCCCACTCTCTCTTCTCCTTCTGAGCCCACTTGGGTTATTCTCATTTTTAATCCCCACCTTCTAAACTCCCCTTTCTTGCATGCTTAGAACAAGAGGACATTAAGTCCATGTCGAGAGTGGACGAGAGGGGACTGCTGATTAGGACTCCCTTCTTGACTTTCACTTGCCTCACAGCATGGCCTTAAGGCCCTCTTGCAATGTGGTGATACCTAGCCTTGTATGATCCATGCCATTACTATCATTGTCATACATTTACATTTTTTGTCATCTCTTTATCCCTAAAAACTGATTTCAAAGTTGCTTTCTAAAAATCACAATTCTAGGTTAATCCTAACCCTTTCATGGTTTAGGACTTTCCTAAAAAAGTATGACAATTGAAATGGCTTCTAATAGCTTATATTGCTTTCTTTTAAAAAAAACACAATCCCAAAATGATCTTAGTTATTCCATGACAAGGTTGTCTCAAGAAACGTGTGACATTCAAAATGATCCGTAAAAGTCTACATTTTTGGCTTCGTGCCTTTATTGTTTTTCAAAGTCATGAGCCTAAAGTGATTCTTGCCTTCTAATGGCTAGAATCACTTTAGACAAGATGCGATATTCATTTGGAAATCTAAAATCCAAGTTAGGGTTTCGGGCCTTAAAACATGTTTTCAGAAGTCTCAGTTTTCGAACCATTTACAAAACTCGCATTTGTTAAACCCTGGAAGTCCAATCCTACAAAAATCCTATTTTTGCCAGCTTAGAAACCTTCCATTTTTAAACCAAAATCATACATTTTTCAAAACCCTCAAAATCCTCAATTTCTGAATGAATCAAACCTTTCCTTTCCAAACTTTCCTTTTTAAATCGATTGAATCAGAACCTTCTATTTCAAATCCCTCCAATCACTCATTTTTCAATCATTCCAAATTTAAATCCTAAGTCAACTCTTTCTATTTTGGAAATAATCTAAACTTATCTTTTTGAAGCAAATCAAATCTCTTTAAAAAAGAAAACAAAACCTTTCCAAATCTTAAACCCTTTCAACTCTTCTAAATCTTTTCAAATCTTTCTGAAATGAAACAAATCAAATCTTTTTCAAAAAAGGAAGCAAATCTTTTTCAAAAAGGAAATAAAATTTTCTCAAATCAAATTTTTTCAAATCACATCTCAATCTTTTCAAATCAAGGAAACATTTTCAAATCCAATATTTCTAAAAATAAAACATTTCAAAAATCAAATCTTCCTGAAAAGGAAACATTTTCAAATCCAATCTTCTTGAAAAGGAAACATTACAAAAATCAAATCTAAACTTGATTGGAAACAAATCAAATCTAAAGGCACACACCAACCCCCCAAGCTATCAAAAGGCAAGTTTGGAAACAATCCAAACTTACCTTTTTCAAGCAAATCATATCTTCTTCAAAAAGGAAACAAAACTTTTTCAAATGTTTTCAAACCTTTTTAACTCTTCCAAATCTTTTCAAAAGGAAACAAATCAATTATTTTTCAAAAAAGGAAAAAAATGTTTTCCAAAAAGGAAATAAAATCTTCTCAAGTCAAATCTTTTTAAATCTAATCTTTTCAAATTAAATCAAATCTTTTCAAATCATATCTCAGTCTTTTCAAATCAAGAAAACATTTCAAAATCCAATCTTCTTGAAAATGAAACATTTCAAAAATCAAATCTTCCAAGAAAGGAAACATTTCAAAAATCAAATCTTCCTGAAAGAAAACATTTTCAAAATCCAATCTTCTTGAAAAGGAAATTTTTCAAAATCAAACTTTCTTGAAAAGGAAACACTTTCAAACTTAAACTCTCTTGTAAAGGAAACTTTCTAAAAATGAAAAATTTTTAGAAATAGAAACCCATTTCAAAATCCAACTCTTTTCAGATTCTTGTTCTAACTATGGCTGACCTGATCCTCTTTAAGGAGGTACGTAGGCAACCCTTCATGGGGTTCGCTCACAACCCTTTTCAAATTTCCAATTCCACAACCCTTTTCAAATTTTTAATTCCACAACCATTTTCAAATTTTCAATTCCATAACCATTTTCAAACTCAATTCCATCTTTCAAACTCTTTTTCAAACTTTGTTTTCAAATGTTTTCTAAGTAGATAGCATTAAACATAGGTAACCGTTGAGTCATAATTAGGTGAGTAAAAGGTGAATAGATATATAGGTACCGTAAGGGCTGGGTAGGGTGATAGTCTTAGGACATTTTCCTTACATGTAACCAACCCCCAAAGTTAAGAATTTCTATTTCAAAGACCAAAATTGAAGTCAATTTTCAAAAGAGCTTTCCAATATTTTTAGGGCTGTGAAACAACCCTATCTTTTAAAACCCTCTCATGAGGACCTCTTTCAAAAATACTTTCCAAAACCTAAGTTTAACCCTCGAGTTTTACTTGGTGTACATGACCTAGCACATCTTTAAATATGTTAGGTGGTGACTCCAAAGACCTTTTCAAAAAATCTCTAATCAATTTCATTTTAAAAATTCAAACCCCATCGCACCCGCCCTTCAAGGAGTGTGATTTCTAAAAGAGAGCACTGTGCTTTTTCCCAAGCCAAGAGGGCTTGGTTAAGAAAAAAAAAAAGGGGGGGGGGGGAGTGAAACAACCCCAAAACCATAGATCTCTATTTCAAAGACCAAAAGGAGAGTCATTTTTCAAAAAGGCCTTAAAACATTTTTGAAAGTTGCCAAACAACCCTATTTTTCGAAACACCTCTCAAGAGTATATTTTCAAAATACCTAAATTTGATCCTCGGATTACACTTAGTTTTGGGTGACGTAACACACCTTTAACCATGTTAGGTGGTGACTCCAAACCTTTCTTCGAAAGGCCTTAATCAAATGCATTTCAAGTTCAAACCCTGTCACACTTATCCTTCTTAAGATAAGTTCTAACATGAGAGAGTACCATTCTTTCTTCCCCCGAGTTGTGGAAACTTGGAGGGTGAAACGACATGGAAGCTCTATATGAAGATTTGAAAATGTCTTAGATAAATGGAAGACATGTCTCTTGATTCAAGAACTCTATAATTAAAATGGATTAATTCCATTTTGAAAAGATTGAAAGTGTTCTTGATTATCAACAATCCTTGTAGAAGTTGTTTCAAGCTTTGGAGCTTTAACTAAATGATTTTTGAAAGCCTTGAAGACTTGGAAAAAGTTGAAGTCTTGGACAAAAATGGTTGACACATTCCATTCAAGAATTTGGCATATTGGTCTAGAATGCGAAGTCTTGAAAAAGGTTCAAAAAAGGTTGACATCTCCATTCTAGGGGTCAACATATTTGGATAGACTCTTGATAAAATTTCGTGGAAGTGAGAGGAGTCGACATATGCTTTCCAAGGGTTGATACCTTTGAGCAAAATTATGGCCATTGTACTATGTTTTTCATTCTTTGCATTGTATAATTTTGATTGCTTTGCTCATTCCTTGATTAGTTACTGTTCTATTGCTTTAATGCTTTTTAATTGCATTATTAGTCATTAATTTTGAGAAACCTAACTCACCCTTCTCGTGGGTTGCATATTTGGGCCAACAAAATCTTGAGTTTTTCTGCTTAAAATCATAGTTTTTAAAAGTAATCTTTTAAGTTTTGCGTATAAAATGACACTTTTCAAGCCTTCTAAAGCCACTAGGTTCAAAACCCTAATTGAAAACCTCTCTTAAAAATCACAAGGTTCAAAACCCTAGTTTAAAACCACTCTTGAAAACTACTAGGTTCAAAACCTAGTTCAAAACCACTAAGTTCAAAATCTTAAAACCCTAGTTTCTCTCTCTAGGTTCAAAAGCTTTAGTTTTTCCTAACCCTGGTTAGTAAACCTTAGGTCAATTGAACCCTAGGTCAATTCAATTCTAGTTTAGTTAATCTTACATCAACCTAACCCAAGTTAATAAACCCTAGGTCAACCTAGTCCAAGTTAGTTAACCTTACTTAAGTGTAGTCCCCCTGACCTAGATTAATAAAATATTGGTTATCCAAACCTAAGGTGATAAACCATGAGTCTTTAACCCCAAGCTCCCTAAAAGCATGTTTTAAATTCAAAAACCATTTTCAAATTAGATTTTCAAAAACTCCAACTCACATGGGTATTCTAAAAATATTTCATTGTCTTGTTTCAATAAACTCTTCAATGCAACCCAAATTACTTTCAAAAGTCCTCTTGAATTTGTCTTAACAAAAAATGGCTAGAAATTTTATATTTTCAAAAAAGTCATTTCATAAATGTTTTTCAAACTCATGCTCCAAGGTTGATCCTAATCCTTCCATGATTCGAGTTTCCTAAGAAAGTGAGATATTCATAATTCATGTTAGGGTCTTATGACCCCAAACATTTGTCGCACCTCGATTTTTCACTCGAGCCCTCTTGGGTTGGGAAGAGTTCGATACTCTCTCTGTTAGAACTTACCCTCCTAAAAGGACAAGCGTGAAAGGGGTTTGATCTTGAAAACTTGATTTAATTAAGGGCTTTTGGAAAAAGTTTTGGAAATGCCGCCTAACATAGTTCAAGATGTGCTAGGTCATCTAAAGCTAAGTACAATCCGAAGACTACACTTGGGTTTTTTTGAAAATGTTTTTCAAAATATCCTTCTTAAGAAGGTTTTTGGAAACTAGGTTTTTTAGCAACCTTTTTAAAAATGTTCCAAAGTCCTTTTTGAAAATGTAACTCCAGCTTTGGTATTTGAAACTAAAAATCTATAGTCCGAGTGTTGGTTGTGTGTAGGGAAGATATCTTAAGATCATCACCCTACCCTGGCCTTTTAGTACCTATATGTGTATTCACCCTATGTTCACTCACTTAAGTCACCAGTTTCTAACTATCCACTCATTACCCACTTTACAATAGAAAAAAGGAGTTTGGTCTTCACTTTTTGGATGAATGATGCATGATGCATTAGGGAAGGGTTTTAAAAGTCTTAGAAGGCTTTTTAAAGTTTAACTTTGAAATGTTGGTTTGATTTGAGAAGGTTTTGAAAAGGATATTTTACTTGAAATAAAAGTTATGACCACACTTATTTAAAGGTTGTCTAAGTATCTCATTTGGAGAGAATTCGGTCATCTGTAGTTCGGACAAGAGTCCAATTGAAAATAGAGTCATGGTAGTCTTGGAATGTTTTTGAAACTTGAACTCAAGAGAGCTTTGACTTGAAATTAGACTTGCAGAGTTTGAAATAGAACTTGAGAGTGTTTTGAATTGTTTTTGAAATGAAACTTGAGGTTTTTGAAGATGCATTTGGAATAGGAGTTTGGGATGTTTTAAAACATTTTTGGAAGTAACTTGAGAGAGTTTTGAATGGTTTTTGAAATAACTCAAGGGAGTTTTGAAAAGTTTTTGAAATAACTCAAGGGATTTTTGAAATGTTTTGAAACAACTTAAGAGAGTTTTGGAAATATTTGAGAGATTGTTTAGAGATTTTGAAAATGGAGTTTGAATTGGAATATGAATCATTTGCACTTGTCTTTGAAAATGGTTTTGTATACCTTATGAAAGGTATGTTGGATATCTCATCACCCTTTAAATATTAGCTATTGAGTAACTAAACTTCTTAGAGATTATGAATTAAAAACATTTTTAGAAAAGGGGCTTGAAATTTTAGGATTATGGTGTTAGGAATTTATACTAAAAGACATGTTTTGTGTCATACTTTTAGTATTTATTTATAAATTAGTTATTCTATTTCAATGAGAATCTGTGTGAGTGCCTTGCGTGATTTATTTAATTATTATGCATGTGTATATTTTATTTTATATAGTAAATGATTTGGTATGTAGAGTACGACTTACATAAGGAAGATCAATTCATTGGTTTTTATGAAATATAAGCTTATCGTTCACCGTCTTAGATGAAACTGGACACACCATTAGTAAGACTGTAGTACAAGGTTTTAATAAGTCTATCTTGACTATGGGGAATGATATAATTCTAACTCTTTACACTAATACACTTTGTGTGTATTGAACAGGACCGTATTGAGGTAACTGTTTTTATTCTAACTATATAAAATAATTAATACCTTATGATTATTACGAGTGCTTATACTCTTAATCCTAATATAATAAATAGACATGTGCATGTAGTGTTTATTGTTTTTATTCATAGAAGAGTGTGATTCTTTGTGGGTCAATAAACTCAGTGAGTTGGACAATAACATTACGTGTATGGTGAATATTAATTTTTGATGAAATTCATGTCCCAGCATAGGATTGATAATACCCCCTTAAGGAAGCTTATAAGTTTTGATTGTGTCAAACCTCGCAGGTAGATTATGAATCCGACTTATAAAATAAGTTAAGTGGAAGGTCTCAAGGAATTAAATAAGTCTATTAAATTTAATTATCAATAATTTAAGTTAATAGACAGGTATCTATGATCTTAACGTGGGGAGGTAAATAAGCATTTAATGATATGGAGCTCGAATATAAATTCTAGTATGACAGGGAGTGCAATTATAATTCATTAGTCTTATAAATTATAATTTACGTAAATAGAGATTAATCCTGGTTGGGTTAGGAATCCTTATTTGCGTTGGAAGTCTTAGTCATACTAATTCTATGGTCCCTGCTGTAGCCTCTATATATATTCACTCTAAGAACAGGTAGGGTTACACTTACTCATAATTGAGAGATCCACGTTTTTGTGAGAGAAAGAAACCCTAGCAGCTGCGAGCCCACTCTCTCTGGAGTAAGGCATGTACGGGGGATATAGATTAAAATTTTTGGTATTATGCGTATGCACTATAGCCGAGTCATAGGAAATTCCGTAGTCCCCAACATATGGAATCCTATTTGAATGCCTCACTTTATCTTGAACAACCCTATCAATTGGAAGGTCTAGAGTTACTTCAAGATTGTGAAAATGTAAAATTATTTTTGAAAGAGGTTTTTTGAAACTTTTAGGGTTGGAAAACCCTTTTATAAACCTTGAATATTTCATTTTATGTTTCACTTTCCTTTGAAAACACTAACCATGAGAGGCTTAGGAACACCTTAGGGTTGTGAATTTTTGAAATTATTTTGAAAATAGTTTTTAAAAATTGAAAAGTGTCTAGCCATTTTGAGGTTAAGAGAAGTTTAAGAGAGCTTTTGAATATGTTTTAGAGGAACATGGTAGTATTTAAAAAGGCTTTCGAATTGATTTTGAAAACTCAAGAGAGTAAATTTTTTTTTTTAAAAGAAGTTTTGAAAATGATTTTTGATTTGAAAGATGATTTGCAATAGGTTTAGAATTGGAGTATCGAAGCCCACTTAAGGGTGTAAGCACCCCATTTTTGATCGCTCGGCAGTCTCCACTCCGTCCAGACTTGTTTTCAAGTCATTTTGGGCATATTCCTATCGAATCCAATTCTCTAGTTCCAAATTCCATCTTTCCATCGCTTCGTGGGACTGTCAGGCCCAAATAGAGGCAAAATGACAAAAATGCCCTTAGGGGCATTGTCCTTTCTTATTTCAATTCCAATCCCTCTCTCGAGACAGTTTATTCCTCGAGACGGTCCGAGTAGTGAAACACTCACAAAACCGTCAGAGTGGTGGAAACACTCACAAAACCGTTAGAGTGGCGGAAACACTCACAAAACCGTCAGAGTGGCGGAAACACTCAAAACCCAAGCACGTCTCTTTGGAGACAGTAAGACCCCTTTCCAATCCCACTCTCGAGACAGTTTATTCCTCGAGACGGCTCCAATCCAGGCACGTCTCTTCGGAGACGATAAGACCCCTTTCCAATCCCTCTCTCGAGACAGTTTATTCCTCGAGACGGTCCGAGTAGCAAAACTACTCATAAAACCGTTAGAGTAGCGGAAATACTCACAGAACCGTTAGAGTAGCGGAAATACTCACAGAGCCGTTAGAGTAGCGGAAATACTCAACCGTCAGAGTAGTGGAAATACTCCCAAATCATCAATCCCGTCTGAGTAGCGGAAATACTCAATCCCGTCTGAGTAGCGGAAATACTCAATCCCGTCCGAGTAGCAGAAATACTCACAAATCATCAACCCCGTCTGAGTAACGGAAGTGCTCACACCATGAGAGTGGCGGAAACACTCAAAACCCAGGTCAACACCAGTGTCTGTTAGCTCACTTCGGTGAAAAATGACCAGACTACCCTTAGGACCTTTTCCGAGACTTTTCGGTCAAGATGACCATTTTGCCCCTAGGCATCCGAACGCCCCGGGAACCACACCGGCTCTGGGTATCAAATCGGTAACCTTCTGAGAATACTTTTTATAGTATTCTCAACCTTCCCTTCTCTTTCCGGATCATTCCGAGTCAGTTCCGGCCAACCCGGTACAAAATGACCGTTTTGCCCCTAGAGGGCCGGTCTCCTTCTTCAACCACACCGGCTCAGGGTATCAAACCGGTAATGTCCCGAGAATACTTTTTATAGTGTTCTCGACCTTCCGTTACCTTTCCGGACCATCCCCAGTCAGTTCCGGCCAACCCGGTGCAAAATGACCGTTTTGCCCCTAGAGGGCCGGTCTCCTTATTCAACCACACCGACTCTGGGTATCAAACAGGTAATGTCCCAAGAATACTTTTCATAGTGTTCTCAACGTTCCTTTACCTTTCCGGACCATTCCAAGTCAGTTCCGGCAAACCCGGTACAAAATGACCGTTTTGCCCCTGGTGGGCCGGTCTCCATTTCCGACCACACCGGCCCTAAGAATCAAACCGGCAACCTCTGGGAACGTTCTAAATAATGTTTCCAGAACCCAAGTCTTCTTCCGGGACAGTTGGAGTCTGTCCCGGCAGTTTTCCGGTCCGATTGACCGTTTTGCCCCTAAAGGCTTGGTCAATCTTTCCGACACATCCAATCCTCACTTTTTAAGTTAAATACCTATGAGACACTATTTTAAGTGTTCCTCCTCCTTTCCGGGCTTCCGGGTCACTCCCGGCTCCTTCAAATCATTCCCGGATTTTCCGGAGTCACTCCTAGTGAAGCCAGGCTAAAGTTTACATGGTAGTCACTAGTACAGGCGCCCAAATCTAGTCAAAGATACATTGCTTGCCGACCTTAATTGTTTCCTAAATGGCTGGCGCCACTAGTTGTGGCGCCAAGCCAAAAAATGGCCTGGCGCCACTCTTAGTGGCGCCAGTATAAATTTTGCCCTAGCGCCACTGCAACAGGCGCCAGGCTTGTCCAACTTCTATAAATACAGAGCCTAGATCAACGTGAAAGGAGTCTGCAAACTTAACCTAGAAATCACACAATTCGATATACAGAGCTCGAGCACCTCAAAAACCCTAGCCTCCCTAGGTTTTCCAAACCCTAGCCTCCTATACACTCATATGCACCCCCATACACTCATACCCTAACCTTCAACCATCCTTGGAAGACTTGAAGAGCTGCCATCCAAAGCTTGAAGACAACCCTTGAAGACTGAAGGTAAGGATCAAGACAAAGACCGAAGACCGAAGACCGAAGACCGAAGACCGCACAGCGCGCAAAATAAAGAAGATACAAGGTAGGCTCCCTATTTAATTTTCCGCACTTCCCCCCTCTCTTTTCTCTCTCCAACCCACTTGGGTTTTCTCTATTTTAATCCCCCATCTCTTTCCCCCCCCCCCTTTCTTTGCATGCTTGAAACAAGGGGACTCCCGGTCCATGTGTAGGATTAGACTATTGGAGAGTCACCGTGTCGGGGGCTTTCTTCTAGTCTAACCAGAGACCACGTGGGTCCGGCCCCCTTGATTACGTGATGAAGCCTTAGCCTTGTATGTTCACGACCCCCAAATTGCATTGTGCATATCATAGTCTTGCATCTTCCAAAATTCGTTTTTAAAAAGTTGTTTTTCAAAACGTTTTCAAACTTGTTTTCAAAATTGCATCAAAAGCTCTTTTTCAAAAACGTGTTTTCAAAACCACAATTCTAGGGTGATTCTAGCCTTTCCATGGCTAGGGTTGCTTTAGGAAAGTGTTATATTAAAAGTGGCCTTTTGGTCTATATTTTCAAACCTTGTTTTCAAAACCACTTTCTTAAAGTGGTTCTAGTCCTCTTATGGCCAGAATCGCTTTAGGAAAGTGAGATGTTTTCATACTTTCCAAAAAACTCTCTTTTCAAAAATTCCTTCATGCTAAAAATCTCTTTTCCAACATACTTTCCTAAAACTCTCTTTTTCAAAAATTGTTTTCAAAAACTCCCTTCCAAAATCTATTTTTCAGAACTCCCTTTTTCAACTCCTTTCCAAAACTCTCTCTCCTAAAAATTCACTTTCTAAAAACACTCCCTAGATTCACCTTTCAAAAAACTCCCTCCAAAAATCTTTCCAAAAACTTTCTTCCCAAAATTTTCCTTCTCGAAATTCTCCTCTAGGATTTTCCTTCCAAAATCTACGTTTCCAAAAACACACTTTCCAAAACTCCTTCTCTTTAAAGTCTTTTTCCAAAAACTCTCTTTCCAAATTCACTTTCCAAAAACTCCTCCCTAGGATTCCTTTCTAGAAAAACCTTCGTTTCCAAAAACACACTTTCTAAAAATCCCTTTTCCTTAGAGTCCAAATCAAGCCCTAGAACCTACCATTAGGAAACCCTAATTTTCTTTCCAAAAACATGATTTTCAAACTTTGCCCCAAACCTAGGTTTCCAAAATCTCTTGTTTTCACATCCAAATGATGCACGTTTCCAAAACCTCTTTTCTACGTCAAAACTATAATTTTTCAAACCTAGGGTTTCTAGAATCTCCTTTTCCAAATCCTTGCTAAATCTTATCTTCCCTTTAGGAAACCGAATCAAATCCCCCCGTTTAGGAAACTAGATCCTATCCTCCGTTTTTGGAAATAAATCAAACCTTTTGCTTTTAAAGACCAAATCCAATCCCTTCTTAATCCAAACCTTTCCTAATTTCCCACCTTCCTAAACCATAAGTTTCCTAAACCTAAATTTCAAATCTTTCCTTAAGTTTCAAAATCCAAATCTTTCCTAAATTCGAATCCTTCCTAAACTTTCAATTTCCCAAATCTTAAGTTTTCAAAACTTGAACATAAAAATCTTTCCTAATCCAACCCTTTCCTAATTCTACCCTCTTTTCAAATCTTAACTTTTCAAATATAAGCTTTCAAACCTTTCCTAAATTCAAACCTTTCCTAATTTCAAGACTTTCTAAAATTCAAACTCTAAAACTTTCTAAATCCTAAACTTTCTAAATTTCAAATCTTTTCTAAAATTCTAAGCTTCCTAAATTCAAAACTTACTAAATTTAAAACTTTCTTAAGTTGAATCTTTCTAAACCCAAATCTTTCTAAATTCTAAACTTTCCAAAACTTCAAAATATTTTTCAAATCTAGAACTTTTCTAAATTCAAAACTTTCTAAATTCAAGACTTTCTTAAGTTGAAACTTCCTTTTTTTTTAAATATTTCCTAAATTGAAAACTTTCCTTTTTCAAACCTTTCCCAAAACGAAACTTTTCTTATTTTCAAAATTTCCTTGTGTTCAAAGCTTTTCAAATTCAAAACTTCCCTTTTTCAAAACTTTTCTAAATTCAAAACTTTCTGATTTTCAAAACTTCCCTAATTTGGGAACTTTCCTAATCCGAAAACCTTTCCTTTTTCGAAAACTTTCCTAAACTTAAAACTTTCCTAATTTCAAAACTTTCCAAAAATGAAACTTTTCTTTTTCAAACCTTTCCTAAAACGAAACTTTCCAATTTTCAAACATTTTCTAAATCCAACCTTTCCTAATCTCCTAAACCTTCCAGGTCGAGTCAAGCTTTTCCTAAGTCTAGGTTTCTTAAACCTTCATCTTTCTCTTTTTCAAAACAAGTCCAAATCTATCTTTTCAAATCAAAGTCCAATTTTCTCAATTTCAATTTCCATTCTCCTTTTCCAATTCCAAATCGAATTCAATTTCCAATTCAATCTCCTTCTTCAAATCTACTCTTCTCTTTTCAATCGGACTCCGGTCCGGACTACGACTGACCTGATTCCCCCAAAGGGATACGTAGGCAACCTTCATAGGTGCGGTCATAATACTTTTGAAACTTTCAATTCCACCCTCATGGGTGTGGTTTCCAAAATCTTTCCAAATTTCAAATTCCAATCAATTTTCAAATTTCAATTTCAAAATTTCTATTTTCAAATTCTTATTTCCAAGTTTTCAAAGTTTCCAATTTCAATTCCATCTTTTCAAATCTATTTTCAAAGCTAATCAATTTCTTTTCAAATCAATTTCTATTTTCCAATTCTTTCATCTTGCACTTGCATATCATGCATCATGTTTCTTTTCCAACATTGTTTTTCTAAAGTGAATAGGGTTGAACATATGTTAATTAAAGACTCTCATTGGTGAATCTAGGGTAGATTGACATGTAGGTACCAAAAGGGCGGGGTAGGGTGATAGCTTAGTGCGTCTTCCCTACACGTAACCAACCTCCGAACCTAGGATCACTGATTTCAAAGACCAAAAAGGAGTTATTTTTCTAAAAAGGGCTAAATGTTTTTCAAAGGTTGCCAAACAACCTGTTTTTCTTAAAAACCCTCTCTTGAGGTGGTTTTTCCCAAAATCGTTTTCCAAAACCCTAAGTGTAGTCTTCGAATTATGCTTAGTTTTTAGGTGACCTAACTCACCTTAACCAAGTTAGGTGGCGACTCCGAATATTTTTCAAAAGCCCTTTATTCAAATCTATTTTCAATTCAAACCTAGTCGCACTCATTCTTTTAGGAGGGTGAGTTCTAACGAGAGAGTACAGCATTTTTCCCGCTTGGGTGAGTATTCCTTGAGTGCGAAAAATCTGGACGCGACAGCTGGCGACTCCGCTGGGGAGACTCAGAGGGTTAGGCCGTAGTCATGTCTCTTTACCCTTTACCCATGTAGAGTCTTCAATTAACTTTGTTCAGTCCTATTCACTTTAAATTTTCAAAACCAAATTTTCAAAATTATTTTCAAAAAAAAAAAAAAAAACATGCATTTATTCACATTATCTTGTGTTCTGTTTGTCATTCACATACTGACACTTGCATCTTTGTTTTGTAGGTGCACTTTATGTTTAAACATTATTAACTGCTTTGCATGAATGTGATGTACAGGATGAGTGGGAGTTGTTGGGCCCTTTCCTCCACTTTTAAAAAAATCACACACACACTGCATGTGCACTTGCATTCTGCATACTTGCGTACCCTGATATGTCCTTTCTAGTTAGAAAGGGGGAACGGTATATTGGTTGTGGGCAAGATGCTATGTCAGTTTCTTCACCTACGGCCTCTTGATAGTTCCCCCGCTCGGATCACCAACCGATCATGGCACCACCTCGGGGAGTGGGCCTAGGTTTGAAGATCCGGGACCGAGCCTTTTTAGGACGCATTAGTCAACCCTCAACCTCATACTCATATAGACACCATGCATAGCCGAACCTCTGCCGGATTTAGGACACGAGCACCGTTTTCAAAACCACGGAGGAAAGGGCGACTGCTTTTACTTTCATTTATACCTGTTTATACCTGCTGTTATAATGCTTGTATTTATACTGTTATAATGCCTGTCTAACTGTTCATGTATGCATGTTTACTTCAATTGTACCTTCTCTCCTTATACTCTTTGCATATTCATGTTCATGCATTCAATATTCCATGTCAAGACAAGAGTTCCAAGTAACTCAAGTCACTGCATTTTCGTGCATATGATCAACCCATTGAGAGTGACACCAACGTCACTCTCCCTTGCATTAAACCTACCCAAACCCTAAGGGTTCCCGCATAACCCTAAGGACTCATTGCACGCATCTCAATTCATTCCATAAGAGGGGCCCCAATCCCTCTATGCTCACGGAGATAAGGTTGCCAAGAAGACAAGGGGCAATCAATCAACAAGGTCTCTCAGCGACCTCCTCGACATCAAATCCAAGGAAGGCGAATCCGAAGACTCAAGAGTAGTTTAGGGTTTCCCTTTGTAAAAGTAGATAGGTGGAAATCCCAAAGGAAAATGTTCCCCCTCCCCCTATTAAAATGTATTTCAATCCTTTTGTATCTTAAACCCAAAGTTCAATGTACTTCTTTATTTTTTGCAAATGAATGGATGAAGGTTCCCACTTAATAGTAAGGTACCTGCATACAGGGGCAAACCCCTTATCTCCAAAAGTGAGCCAATACATCATGTTTAGTCTCCCTCTCAAGTAGGGGCACCCGTAGGACATGCATTGCATAAAAATTTTCAAATCAAGGCACTAACTTCTCTTTTGTTTTTGTCTTCTATCCTCCCCCTCCTCATTTCCAAGTACCAAGAGAACCGGAGACAGAAGCAAGACAAGAAGGGGGTTTTTCTAAACCATTCATTTATTGTTATCATACTGCTCACATGTTCACTTTTAATATGCTCATACACCCATATCCATTCCAAGACAAGAGTTCCAAGAAACTCAAGTCATTTCATTTTCATGCATTTAATCAACCGTAGAGAGAAAGGAGCAATCCAATCTCATGTTAATCGAGCTTACCAAAACTCCTAAGGGTTCTTAAACCCTAAGGATTCATGGCATGTATAGAACCATATCTCGAGAGAGGCCCAAATCTCTCTCAATCCATGGAAGTGGGATTGCCCAAATAAAGAAACATTAACCGGCCCACGCCAAAGAGGTATTGTATTGCATAATAGGGGCAAAACCCCACCTCCCAAATGGACTTGTCATCATGCCTAGATTCCCTCAAAAAGGGACCTCCATAGGACATGCATCGCATAGAACCTCCAACTTCACATACTGACTGCATTCTGTTTTTCTTTTTCTTTTTGTAGGTCAGAGGGCACGACTAAATTCGTGGAATCCCTCTAGTACCCCACCAAGTTCAAACTTGTGGAAGAATGGGCCTAATTGTTAGAAGAGGCCAAACCTACATTAAGGAGAAAGAAGAATTAGCCATCCATCTGCAAGACGTTACCTCCCCGCCATGCCGCGACAATCACTGTCCATGCATAAAAAGGCTTCATCATTTGCAAAGTTCTGTTAGATATGTGCATTACTACAAAAGAATCTCCTAACTTCTGAATGCATGCCAAACACCGCAAGAGATCTGTCAATCTACCCTCTGTTATTTGGTGATACACCTAAAGAATGAAATGCCAAAGAAGCTATCAGTTTCAAAACCATGTCGGGGGTTTCTCACCAAGAGATCCACAAGAAAAGGGAGATTTCCATAAAATTCATCTATTTTCTTTTTGTCTTCTTTAAATAAACATTACATGCCCTGTAATTATGTTTTTAAAACGAAAATAGGTAGTTCCCAGTTTATCCCCTTTGTCTCATACTCTTATGGACGATTGTCTCATTTAGGGATTCTTCCCCATTTGGTAAATAACTCAACTTAAAGGATGGGATAACATGGGCAACCTATTTAAAAGGGGTTAAAACCTTTGAGAGACTGAGAGAGAGAGTGAGAGAGATAGGAGGAAGACAATCTCAACAAAGAGGTGCGAATTCTATTGAAGAGGTGACACTTGTATGATATCCTGGCTAAGCGATGGGCAGCCGAGTACTCAAAATGATGAGAAGCCCTTATTCTATTTATCCTAAATAAACACTACCCATTGCTAAGCCCACTAGGGCTGTAACTGGTTTTTATTCAGATGTCCCCAAACCTATAACCATCCCCCACATTGGGGTAAGCACAAAATAGTTGATTCAGTAGAATATGTAGGGGTTCACGGGCAGAAGCACACTATCTATAGGAACATTGTCTAAATTTTGTATAAAGGCTTTATGGACTAAGCAATTTAATTTGAAGTGATGAAAGGCCCTCATTTCTTCTACCATACACAAATAAATCCCTTTGTAAAACCACTTGAGCCGGTTACTTTCCTCAAGAAAACCGACCAGATGATCACCGCCCACATTGGGTTAAGGAAAAAGTTATAAGTAAGATGAGCAATGGTGAAAGGGTTGAGTTCCAAGAAGATATAATGAGTAATGATGAAAAGGGGTGATTTCCAATAAGATATAATGAGCAATGATGAAAGGGTTGATTTCCAAGAAGATGTAATGAACAACGATGAAAATGGTGGTTTTTAAGAAGTTATGGCGTCAAAGGCGTCTCTAAAGAAGATATTATGTTCATGGGGATCTTCAAAAGAAGATACTGTCATCCCAAAATATAAATGAAAAGGTTGGCATCTCCAAAAGCTGACTTAGCAACAAATTTCTTGATGAAAGAAAAAGAGAATCTTAAATTAGAAGGCAAGAAGTGGTGCAAAAGAACACCAAGAGTATGAAGGAAAGAAGAAAGCAGTGAATGGAAGTTAAAGTTGCCAAAGGTGATCATTGGTCTTTAAAAACCCCACAAGTGATAATGTTTGAGCCTTTCTACCCTTTTCATTCATAAACCCCTTAACCTAGCCTACATTACGGTCCAAATTAAAGTCCTCTCTGATCAAAGAAAATTGCTTAGTCTAAATAAGCCTGAACAATACCAAGACAACTAAGATGAGAAAGGAGAATTGGAAGGGAATGCAAGGGGCAATCTCATGCTCCAAGATGTGCTTAGATGGTTTCGGTTTAAACAACCCACTAAAAGAAGATCTTTGAGCCTAAATACCCCTTTATTTCTTACAACCCCTAAACCCAGCCTACATTACGGTCCTAAAAGAAGTCTTCTCGGATTGAGGGCTTAGCTGTTTATCACTCTGCAAAGGGCATGCGAGTTGTCGCTCGAGCCATGGTGGCATTTTGGAAATTAGAGAGAGAAACCCAAGTGAGCTCAGAAACTCCCCAAACAGTAACCCCGTAGAAAGTAGGGATAGGATAGCAAACCAAAAGGTCAAGATCCCTGGAGAATGGAGCAAATGCTATCACACCCCGATAAGAATGGGACAAAACTAAACGGGGCAGAATCCTGGAAAGGAGCAAAATCCTGAGAGTATGGGCCCAAGGGGCAATCCTGGGGTTTTCTTTGTAAATAGTTTATATACATGTAGTACTGATGCATCCATGACATGTATAACCTGTAAATCCATTTAGATTCCTGCAAAGTTTGAACCTATTCATGCATTCAACTGTATTCCTGTATGAACCTGTTCATTTGTAAGAAAGTAGGTCATGCATTTAATTCAATTTTTACATAAATCTGTGCATTTATCACAAAAAAATGGGGGACATTGCATTTAATTCTATTCCTGTATGTGCATTGTCCAAAAATATACCATGCATTCATTTTCACTTCTGTGTGAACCTGTGCATTCATAAAAAAAAAAAGTAGGATATGTATTCGATTCAATTCTTATATAAACATATACATTCATAAAAAAAAAAAATAATAAAATAAAAAAAATAAAAAAAAAAAAATAAAAATATAAAAAATAAAAAAAAAATAAAAAAAAAAGTAAATAAATAAATAGATCATGCATTTAATCCCCTGGGCAATCATCATAAAAAATGATGACACCCCTTATCGGGGCATTTTTAAACTGTTTTTGCACAAAAACTCACTCTTTGTCCTTCTGTCTCTCTCAAATAGGAAACAATGAACAAGGCAAAATATAAGAATGAGCTAAAGCCACCCCTCAGATATCTCCAGTACCGGCTCACACCTCAGAAAGCTCAGATTTCCATGACCAACAAGAAACAAATAATGGGGCAATGACCCACCCTCGACCTCCCTAATCAAACGACTTCGAAAGAGGGGAAGTGAATAAGTGTCCAATTACCCAAAGCTGGAATAATGAGGCACATCCCCAACAATGAGCATCGCCCACTGCCAAAGTCTAGTAAGGCTCATGAAAGTCTGTCCCACAACCATAGGGGCATATGAGTGTCCTTCCCGAATCCTGGCGAGCAATGCACGCAATCAACGGCCGACCAAGTCACCCCTTCGTGGAGACATCAATAAGTTCAAGAGAAACAGAGCTAGGGCTATCATGAAGGAATGGACCAATCTTGAGAAGTATGTCAATCCCCTGAACGAGCTCTCCTATGTGTCGCAAATTCAGAATATGAGAACAAGAGCTTCATTGGGACATAAGAAAACTAGGGGCAGGAGATCAGAAGAAAAGGCCGCACAACAGAACCCAAGCTGAGAAGAGACAATCGCGACGCAGCTATTAGGAAAAGTAGGTCCCACAATGTCAGCTGAACCATCCCGAAGACCTAGGAGGAAGCCATACTCATGAGGAGTAGGGGCAGGCTCACATTCCCTAAAATGGGAGAAAGACAGGTCAGATGGGAACCACTGTCAGAAAGCAAGCTACACCAATAGGAGAGAAGCCATGCAACCAAAGGACCAGCAAAAATGTCTTGCTCATCTGAAGGATGCCCGTCATACCAAACCCGTAGTCAGTTCAAAATAGGGTCGGCCATCCGAAAAGTCAAAAGTGGAAAACCTCGATGTCCATCTCATCCTCGAGGGTTGGCTCAACTAGAGGGAAGGGGTCGACTGGAGGCCTACTCCCCCCTCCCACCCTGGCTAGAAGGTGCTCAATTGGCAGAGTGCTGACTACCCCTAGAGCAGCTGGAACTGCCGACAAGAATCTGTTCGGGCCATCTTCCCGAAGTAGTGACTCTTCTCGCCTGTGCCCGCCATCCTGAAAGGTAAGTCAAGGTAAGAGGTATTAGAATTCGATATATGCAATTCAAAAGATAAAGAAATAAAAGCAACAAAGAAATAATAATGACAATAACCAAAGGTGAAACATAAAATAAAAATGAAGGACACAACTTCCATATACATCCTATTCAGACCAACCTAAAAGTTTCTTAAACTTTTCATTCAAAGTTTCTTTTCTAAAATCAACTATCAAAGGTGCTTTAAAATTTTTTTTCGAAAAGTTTCTTAACTTTTTCTCTTCAAAAAGTTCTTTTTCAAAAATCAGTTTCCCAATGGTTTCTTATTATTATCCTTTAAAAGTTTTCAAAAATTCTTTCTTCTAAATTTCCTTTCCAAAGTTAGTTTTCAAAAGGTTTTCTGATTCTATTTTCCGAAAGTTCTTTTTCAAAATCACTTCTTAAAATCAAATTCTACTTCGAAAATCAGGGTCAAAAATCATTTTCAAAATCATGTCTAAAATTGTTTCAATCCATCACCAAATTTTTCTGATTTAGTACTTCAAAAAAAAACCCTTTTCCAAATCCTGGCCCCCTCAAACTTTTCTTTCAAAAGAGTCTTAGACAAAATAAATCCTTAAAAAATTTTCAAGGTTTCACACAAAAAATTCTTCCTTCCAAAATTTCTATCAAGTTCTGAAGTTTTCTATCCTAAATCCTTGTCAATCTCAAAAATTTTCAAATCCGAAAAAGTTCTTAAATTCTTACCTCCAAAATGTCACCTAAAATGCTATTTTCCAAAATCTTTCTAAGTTTTCTGTCCAATAAGATTTCAAAACTCAAGTCTTAGGTCAAAATGAATTCCCTCCAAATTTTGGGCGGATTCGCCCTTTTTCTCGCCAAAACTCGTTTTCGAAGGCCTTTTTGGCCCGTTATCCGTTTTCGACCCCCGTTGTCGAAAGGTTTTCAATGTCCGTCCCTCCGACTGCCTCGCAGTCAACATGGGACTCTTACTCTTATCGTTTTCTGTCTTTGACAAGCAAAGACAGAAAAAGAGGGGCAGCTGTAAGCACCCCATTTTTGACCGCTCGGCAGTTTCCACTCCGTCCAGAATTGTTTTCAAGTCATTTTGGGCATATTCCTATCGAATCCAATTCTCTAGTTCCAAATTCCATCTTTCCATCGCCTCGTGGGCCTGTCAGGCCCAAATAGAGACAAAATGACCAAAATGCCCTTAGGGGCATTGTCCTTCCTTATTTCAATTCCAATCCCTCTCTTGAGATAGTTTATTCCTCGAGACGGTCCGAGTAGCAAAACTACTCACAAAACCGTCAGAGTGGCGGAAACACTCACAAAACCGTCAGAGTGGCGGAAACACTCACAAAACCATTAGGGTGGCGGAAACACTCACAAAACCGTCAGAGTGGCGGAAACACTCAAAACCCAGGCACGTCTCTTTGGAGACGGTAAGACCCCTTTCCAATCCCACTCTCGAGACAGTTTATTCCTCGAGACGGCTCCAATCCAGGCACGTCTCTTCGGAGACGATAAGACCCTTTTCCAATCCCTCTCTCGAGACAGTTTATTCCTCGAAACGGTCCGAGTAGCAAAACTACTCATAAAACCGTTAGACTAGCGAAAATACTCACAGAACCGTTAGAGTAGCGGAAATACTCACAGAACCGTTAGAGTAGCGAAAATACTCACAGAGCCGTTAGAGTAGCAGAAATACTCAACCGTTAGAGTAGCGGAAATACTCACAGAACCGTTAGAGTAGCGGAAATACTCACAAAGCCGTTAGAGTAGCGGAAATACTCACAAAGCCGTTAGAGTAGCGGAAATACTCAACCGTTAGAGTAGCGGAAATACTCACAAAACCGTTACAGTAGCGGAAATACTCACACAGCCGTTGGAGTAGCGGAAATACTCACAAAGCCGTTAGAGTAGCGGAAATACTCACAGAGCCGTTAGAGTAGCGGAAATACTCAACCGTTAGAGTAGCGGAAATAGTCCCAAATCATCAATCCCGTCTGAGTAGCGGAAATACTCAATCCCGTATGAGTAGCGGAAATACTCAATCCCGTCTGAGTAGCGGAAATACTCACAAATCATCAACCCCGTCCGAGTAGCGGAAGTGCTCACACCGTGAGAGTGGCGGAAACACTCAAAACCCAGGTCAACACCAGTGTCTGTTAGCTCACTTCGGTGAAAAATGACCAGACTACCCTTAGGACCTTTTCCGAGACTTTTCGGTCAAGATGACCATTTTGCCCCTAGGCATCCGAACGCCCCGAGAACCACACCGGCTCTGGGTATCAAACCGGTAACCTTCTGAGAATACTTTTTATAGTATTCTCAACCTTCCCTTCTCTTTCCGGATCATTCCGAGTCAGTTCCGGCCAACCCGGTACAAAATGACCGTTTTGCCCCTGGAGGGCCGGTCTCCTTATTCAACCACACCGGCTCTGGGTATCAAACCGGTAATGTCCCGAGAATACTTTTCATAGTGTTCTCAACGTTCCTTTACCTTTCTGGACCATTCCGAGTCAGTTCCGGCAAACCCGGTACAAAATGCCCGTTTTGCCCCTGGTGGGCCAATCTCCATTTCCGACCACACTGGCCCTGGGAATCAAACCGGAAACCTCTGGGAACGTTCTAAATAATGTTTCCAGAACCTAAGTCTTCTTCCGGGACAGTTGGAGTCTGTCCCGGCAGTTTTCCGGTCCGATTGACCGTTTTGCCCCTAAAGGCTTGGTCAACCTCTCCGACACATCCAATCGTCACTTTTTAAGTCGAATACCTCCAGGACACTATTTTAAGTGTTCCTGCTCCTTTCCGGCCCTCCGGGTCACTCCCGGCTCCTTCAAATCATTCTCGGATTTTCCAGAGTCACTCCTAGTGAAGCCAGGCTAAAGTTTACATGGTAGTCACTAGTACAGGCGCCCAAATCTAGTCAAACATACATTGCTTGCCGACCTTAATTGTTTCCTACATGGCTGGCGCCACTAGCAGTGGCGTCAAGCCAAAAAATGGCCTGGCGCCACTCCTAGTGGCGCCAGTATAAATTTTGCCTTAGCGCCACTGCAACAGGCGCCAGGCTTGTCCAACTTCTATACATAGAGAGCCTCGATCAACGTGAAAGGGGTCTGCAAACTTAACCTAGAAATCACACAATTCGATATACAGAGCTCGAGCACCTCAAAAACCCTAGCCTCCCTAGGTTTTCCAAACCCTAGCCACCCTACACAAACCCTAGCCTCCTATACACTCATATACACCCCCATACACTCATACCCTAACCTTCAACCATCCTTGGAAGACTTGAAGAGCTGCCATCCAAAGCTTGAAGACAACCCTTGAAGACTGAAGGTAAGGATCAAGACAAAGACCGAAGACCGAAGACCGAAGACCGCACAGCGCGCAAAATAAAGAAGATACAAGGTAGGCTCCCTATTTAATTTTCCGCACTTCCCCCCTCTCTTTTCTCTCTCCAACCCACTTGGGTTTTCTCTATTTTAATCCCCCATCTCTTTCCCCCCCCCCCCTTTCTTTGCATGCTTGAAACAAGGGGACTCCCGGTCCATGTGTAGGATTAGACTGTTGGAGAGTCACCGTGTCAGGGGCTTTCTTCTAGTCTAACCAGAGACCACGTGGGTCCGGCCCCCTTGATTATGTGGTGAAGCCTTAGCCTTGTATGTTCACGACCCCCAAATTGCATTGTGCATATCATAGTCTTGCATCTTCCAAAATTCGTTTTTAAAAAGTTGTTTTTCAAAACGTTTTCAAACTTATTTTCAAAATTGCATCAAAAGCTCTTTTTCAAAAACGTGTTTTCAAAACCAAAATTCTAGGGTGATTCTAGCCTTTCCATGGCTAGGGTTGCTTTAGGAAAGTGTTATATTAAAAGTGGCCTTTTGGTCTATATTTTCAAACCTTGTTTTCAAAACCACTTTCTTAAAGTGGTTCTAGTCCTCTTATGGCCAGAATCGCTTTATGAAAGTGAGATGTTTTCATACTTTCCAAAAAACTCTCTTTTCAAAAATTCCTTCCTCCTAAAAATCTCTTTTCCAACATACTTTCCTAAAACTCTCTTCTTCAAAAATTGTTTTCAAAAACTCCCTTCCAAAATCTATTTTTCAAAACTCCCTTTTTCAACTCCTTTCCAAAACTCTCTCTCCTAAAAATTCACTTTCTAAAAACACTCCCTAGATTCACCTTCCAAAAAACTCCCTCCAAAAATCTTTCCAAAAACTTTCTTCCCAAAATTTTCCTTCTCGAAATTCTCCTCTAGGATTTTCCTTCCAAAATCTACGTTTCCAAAAACACACTTTCCAAAACTCCTTCTCTTTAAAGTCTTTTTCCAAAAACTCTCTTTCCAAATTCACTTTCCAAAAACTCCTCCCTAGGTTTCCTTTCTAGAAAATCCTTCGTTTCCAAAAACACACTTTCTAAAAATCCCTTTTCCTTAGAGTCCAAATCAAGCCCTAGAACCTACCATTAGAAAACCCTAATTTTCTTTCCAAAAACATGATTTTCAAACTTTGCCCCAAACCTAGGTTTCCAAAATCTCTTGTTTTCACATCCAACCGATGCACGTTTCCAAAACCTCTTTTCTACGTCAAAACTATAATTTTTCAAACCTGAGGTTTCTAGAATCTCCTTTTCCAAATCCTTGCTAAATCTTATCTTCCCTTTAGGAAACCGAATCAAATCCCCCCGTTTAGGAAACTAGATCCTATCCTCCGTTTTTGGAAATAAATCAAACCTTTTGCTTTTAAAGACCAAATCCAATCCCTTCTTAATCCAAACCTTTCCTAATTTCCCACCTTCCTAAACCATAAGTTTCCTAAACCTAAACTTCAAATCTTTCCTTAAGTTTCAAAATCCAAATCTTTCCTAAATTCGAATCCTTCCTAAACTTTTACTTTCCCAAATCTTAAGTTTCCAAAACTTGAACATAAAAATCTTTCCTAATCCAACCCTTTCCTAATTCTACCCTCTTTTCAAATCTTAACTTTTCAAATATAAGCTTTCAAACCTTTCCTAATTTCAAGACTTTCTAAAATTCAAACTCTAAAACTTTCTAAATCCTAAACTTTCTAAATTTCAAATCTTTCTAAAATTCTAAGCTTCCTAAATTCAAAACTTACTAAATTTAAAACTTTCTTAAGTTGAATCTTTCTAAACCCAAATCTTTCTAAATTCTAAACTTTCCAAAACTTCAAAATATTTTTCAAATCTAGAACTTTTCTAAATTCAAAACTTTCTAAATTCAAGACTTTCTTAAGTTGAAACTTTCTTTTTTTCAAATATTTCCTAAATTGAAAACTTTCCTTTTTCAAACCTTTCCCAAAACGAAACTTTTCTTATTTTCAAAATTTCCTTGTTTTCAAAGCTTTCCAAATTCAAAACTTCCCTTTTTCAAAACATTTCTAAATTCAAAACTTTCCGATTTTCAAAACTTTCCTAATTTGGGAACTTTCCTAATCCGAAAACCTTTCCTTTTTCGAAAACTTTCCCAAACCTAAAACTTTCCTAATTTCAAAACTTTCCAAAAATGAAACTTTTCTTTTTCAAACCTTTCCTAAAACGAAACTTTCCAATTTTCAAACATTTTCTAAATCCAACCTTTCCTAATCTCCTAAACCTTCCAAGTCGAGTCAAGCTTTTCCTAAGTCTAGGTTTCTTAAACCTTCATCTTTCTCTTTTTCAAAACAAGTCCAAATCTATCTTTTCAAATCAAAGTCCAATTTTCTCAATTTCAATTTCCAATTTCCTTTTCCAATTCCAAATCGAATTCAATTTCCAATTCAATCTCCTTCTTCAAATCCACTCTTCTCTTTTCAATCGGACTCCGGTCCGAACTACGACTGACCTGATTCCCCTAAAGGGATACGTAGGCAACCTTCATAGGTGCGGTCATAATACTTTTGAAACTTTCAATTCCACCCTCATGGGTGTGGTTTCCAAAATCTTTCCAAATTTCAAATTCCAATCAATTTTCAAATTTCAATTTCAAAATTTCTATTTTCAAATTCTTATTTCCAAGTTTTCAAAGTTTCCAATTTCAATTCCATCTTTTCAAATCTATTTTCAAAGCTAATCAATTTCTTTTCAAATCAATTTCTATTTTCCAATTCTTTCATCTTGCACTTGCATATCATGCATCATGTTTCTTTTCAAACATTGTTTTTCTAAAGTGAATAGGGTTGAACATATGTTAATTAAAGACTCTCATTGGTGAATCTAGGGTTGATTGACATGTAGGTACTGAAAGGGCGGGGTAGGGTGATAGCTTAGTGCGTCTTCCCTACACATAACTAACCTCCGAACCTAGGATCACTGATTTCAAAGACCAAAAAGGAGTTATTTTTCTAAAAAGGGCTAAATGTTTTTCAAAGGTTGTCAAACAACCTGTTTTTCTTAAAAACCCTCTCTTGAGGTGGTTTTTCCCAACATCGTTTTCCAAAACCCTAAGTGTAGTCTTCAGATTATGCTTAGTTTTTAGGTGACCTAACTCACCTTAACCAAGTTAGGTGGCGACTCCGAATATTTTTCAAAAGGCCTTTATTCAAATCTATTTTCAATTCAAACCTAGTCGCACTCATTCTTTTAGGAGGGTGAGTTCTAACGAGAGAGTACAGCATTTTTCCCGCTTGGTTGAGTATTCCTCGAGTGCAAAAAATCTGGGTGCGACAAAGGGGGACCAAGGGGCAACTAACTTGGGTTAAATTAACCTAAGGTTAAAAAACTAGGGGCTAACTAAGTTGGGTTAGGCTAACCATGGGTTAGACAAAATAGGTTTAAACAAACTTGGGTTAGGGTAACCTAGGGTTGGATAAATTAGGGTAAACTAACTTGGATTAGGTTAATCTAGGGTTGAATGATTAGGGTCAAGTTAACCTTTGGTTTGAAAAAAGTGGTTTTGAAAAGTGGTTTTAGAAAGTGGTTTTATGCATGAATTTTTAAATGAGGTTTTGGAAATCATGATTTACTGTAAAGAACTTATCATTTTATGTGAAAAACTTTATCATTTTATGTGAAACCATTTTTTCAAAAACCAACTCAAGAGAGTTGTATATGGTGAAAACCACTTTTATAATACTACTCAAATAAGTAAAGGGTTCATATGGTGGATTGATGGAAACCACTCCAAAGAAAGTTGTTGTAAGCACCCCATTTTTGACCGCTCGGCAATCTCTGGCCTGACCAAACTCCTTTTCAAAACTTGATAATCACATTTAAGCCCAAATCAATTTTCAAACCTCTATCCAATCAGTCAACCACTTCTCGGGCCCACTGGGCCCAATGGAGGCCTAATAACCAAATCTGTCCCTTGGACCTCCAAGCACGTGTACAGATAGTTCAAAATCCCTCGAGATGATAAGTCCATCCTTCCAAAGTGTTTATATATAGTTAGGCATACTCAATACGCCATCCTATCTAATTTCGGTCTCATTTCGATTAACTCGAGTCAAAATGACTGTTTTACCCCTAGGTGCCCCAACATAGTATAAACCCCAGCAAATAGCAAAAACATCTTGAGGGCAGTCCCTGAACATTTCAGCATGCTTAACACGTAACTCCAATCCATTCTAGCCCTTTGTAACCACTCTTGGTCAAAATAACCATTTTACCTCTAGCGATTTGAACGCGCCACGATACTCCACCGGCCCGAGATATTATACAGCGGGTCTCGTCATACACCACTATTTAACTCAAAGTGAACATCATGACTCTAAACACTCTCAACACAACGAAAGTCCTCTAAAGCATCTCGTAGACGCTCCGCCGTGGTTGTCTTTTCTTCTAATTCCCTGGTTATAACACGCCGTCAAACGACTTGAGAAATGCGTGAACCAGGGAATTCCCAAAAGCTCATTCATAGGTCTTTCCATCGATATGGGTCGATCAGATGGATCGCTTCTTGAAGCCCCTCATCGCATAGCTCGAAAACTACCACTTTCAGTAACCCCTGAAGCGTCTCACAGACGCTCTGCCAAGATTGACTTTTTATCCAATTCCTTGATTATAATGCACGGTCAAATGACTTAAGAAATGCATAAATTAGGGAATTTTTAAAAGACTTTTCAGAGTACTTTCCATCGGTACGGTTCGATCAGGGAGATTGCTTCCTGAAGGCCTCGATCATGTGGCCCACAAACGGCTACTTTTGAACCCCCGCGGAGCTTATCACAGACGTGGTGCAAAAATGTGTTTTTGTGTATACTTTCCATGTTTATATCTCACTCTTCCAAACACCTTTCAAGCTCTTTAAAAATTCTAAGTTCATGAAACACACTAGAACGACGCCGTGAATGCAACTGATTTTTGAATCCTTTCTAGTTGGCACAATTATCCAGGCGAAGTTTAAATGAACATTCCCGGTGGCGGATCATATGCTACATGCGCCCAGATTTTGATCAGATCGATCAAACTTCGCTAGCCCTTAAGATTTAGCCAGTACAATGAATGCCACGTGGCATTCTGCCAATGGAACTGTACTAGCGCCAGGGCAAATTTTGCCCAAGCGCATGTACTACATGTGCTAAGTCTCTCCAGCTTTGTCTATAAATACAAGCCTCCGCCTTTGCATATTTCACAATTGAAATTGATAGCGAAGCTCTTCTAAAACTGCTCTAGAACCTCGAATTTCCATATACATCCCACACTGCAAGCACTTAAGCTAGATTCCATCTCGCCCTAATCTATACACTACACCTATATAGCCTTCAATGCCATAGAAGACCTTATTCCAGCCCCTTCAAGCCTATTCAAGGCTATTCGAGCTTAAGTCAAGGCATCCATAGAGGTTTGAAAGTGTTTGAAGGCAAAAGGTAGTATTCATTTTACATTTTTGCAATCCCCACTCCTCTTTTCTCCCTCCTAGCCTACTTATGTCATTCTCTATTTTAATCCCCATATTCTGACCCCCTTTCTTACATGCTTGAAACAAAGAAGCTTTTAGTTCATGGCTGGAGAAAAGTTTGTGAGAGCCACCATGTAGGGAACTTCTCACAAACCTACTTTAAAATGGTATGGCCTTAGAGCATCTTGCTATGCGGTGAAGCCTCTGGCCTTGTAAGATTTCAGGACCCCTTTGCATATAATTATCTTGTTAATGTTTTGCATGCTTGGCTTTGTTTTCATGTTTCTAAAACCCTCACAATCTCTTTTCTACATCTCTATATTCAAAAGATTCCTTAAAAATGGTGCTAGAGTTGGTTCCATGAAGTCTAGGTTGTCGCGCCCAGATTTTTCGCATTCAAGAAATACACACACAAGCGGGAAAAACATTGTACTCTCTCGTTAGAACTCACCCTCCTACAAGAATGAGTGCGACTAGGTTTGAATTGAAAATAAATTTAAATTAAGGGCTTTTGAAAACAATTTGGAGTCGCCACCTAACTTGATTAAGGTGAGTTAGGTCACCTAAACACTAAGCATAATCCGAAGACTACATTTACGGTTTTTGAAAACGGTTTTGAAAATATCTACTAAAGAGAGGGTTTTTAAGAAAACAAGTTGTCTAATAACCTTTAGAAAATATTTAAGCCCTTTTTGAAAATAAACTCCATTTTGGTCTTTCGAAATCAGTGATCTAGGTTTGGAGGTTTGTTATGTGTAGGGAAGATGCACTAAGCCATCACCCTACCCCACCCTTGCGGTACCTACATGTCTATTTACTCTAAATTCACCTATGAGAGTCTTCAACTAACAAATGTTCAATCCTATTCACTTTAGAAAATAATTTTGAAAGGAATGATGCATGATATGTAAGTGCAATAGAAAAAGAGAGTTGAAAAATAGATTTTGGATATGGATTTGAAAAGAAATTGATTTGATTTAAAAGAGATTTGAAAAGATAGATATGAAATTGAAATTGCAAAGAGATTTGAAAAGAATTATGGAATTGGAAATTGGAAAGTAGTTATAAAATTAGAGATTTGAAAAAGGTTGTGGAAATAGAAACTTGAAAAAGGTTGTGACTGCACCCATGAGGGTTGCCTACATACCCTTTTGGAGGAATCAGGTCAGTCGTAGTTCGGACGAGAGTCCAATTGAAAATAGAAGGTATGATTGGAAGAAAGGGATTTTGATTGGAAGATTTGAAAAGATTTGATTTTGGAAAGCTTCATTTTAGGAAACCTAGACTTAAAAAAGACTTGAGATTTAGGAAAGATTTGACTCGAGTGTTGGACTTGGAAGATTAGGGAAGTTGGAATTTAGGAAAGATTCGAATGAGGAAAGTTTCAAAAATAGGAAAGTTTTATTTTAGGAAAGTTTTGAATTAGGAAAGTTTCGAATTAGGAAAGTTTTGGAATTAGGAAAGTTTTGAATAAAAGAAAAAGGAATGTTTTTGAAATAGGAGAGTTTTGAATTAGGGAAGTTTTGAAAGTAAGAAAGTTTTGAGTTTTGAAAGTTTCGAATTTAGAAAGTTTTAGATTTGAAAAGATTTGAAGTTTAGGGAAGTTTAGAAAGGTTCAAAGTTTGAGTTTTAGAAATTCTTGAAATTATGAAAGGTTTTGAGTTTAAGAAGGTTTTGAAAACTTAGATTTGGAAAGTTAAGATTTGGGAAGGGATGGAATTAAGAAAAGTTTGAAAGCTTAAAGTTTAAGGAAAGATTCAAAAGTTTAAGTTTAGGAAACCTAAGGTTTAGGAAGGTATGAGATTAGGAAAGCATGAATTAGGAAAGGTTTAGACTAAGAAGGGTTGAGATTCCTATTTCCTAACACAAGGGATTGGATTTTGTTTCTAAAGGAGCTGTTTTGATTTTGTTTCAAAAAACAGAGGATAGGATCTAGTTTCCTAAAGGGGGAGATTGGGTTTGGTTTCCTAAAGGAGAGATTGGATTGGGCTTCCTAAAGGGGAGATTGGATTTGGCATGAATTTGGAAAGATAGAGTTTTGGAAATTCGAGTTTTGGGAAGACTATAGTTTTGACGTAGAAAATAGGTTTTGAAAATATGTATTATTTTGATGTAGAAAACAAGAGGTTTTGAAAACCTAGGTTTTTAGGCCAAAATAAAGAATTGGACATTATGTTTTTGGGAAGAAAAACTAAGGTTTCCTAAACATGGGTTCTAGGATTTAACTTAGGCTCTAAGGAAAGAGTTTTTGGAAAGTGGGCTTTTTGAAAAGAGGGATTTTTGGAAGGAAATCCCAGAGAGGAGCTTCTAGAAAGTGAATTTTGAAAACAGAGAGTTTTTGGAAAGAAATCCTAATGAGGAGTTTTTAGAAAGATATTTTTGGAAATGAGTTTTTGAAAAACAATTTTGGAAAAGAGATTGAAGAGAGTTTTCTAAGAATGAAACATAGGGAGTGTTTTAAGGAAAGAAATTTTGAAGAGAGTGTTTTTGGAAAGGAGTTGAAAAGAAAGTTTTGAAAATAGATTTTTGGAGGGAGTTTTTGAAAACAACTTTGGAAAAAAGAGTTTTAGAAAAGCATGTTGAAAAGGAGGGTTTTAAAAAGAGAGACTTTTGAAAAAAGAGTTTTTAGAAAGTATAAAAATGTCTCACTTTCCTAAAGTGACTCTAACCATAAGAAGGCTAGAACCACTTTAAGAAAGTGGTTTTGAAAACAACAAGGATTTGAAAATATGGACCATATTGGCCACTTTAAATGTAACACTTTCCTAAAGCAACCCTAGCCATGGAAAGGCTAGAATCACCTTAGGATTGTGATTTTGAAAAAAAGTTTTGAAAAACAAGATTTTGATGCAATTTTGAAAACAAGTTTAATGCAAACTTTGAAAATGTGTTTGAAAATGATTTTGGAGGAATGCAAGATCATGATATGCACAATGCAAAGAGGGTCGTGAACATTCAAGGTTAAAGGCTTTACTACATAATCAAGAGAGGCCGAACCCACATGGTCTCCGGTTAAACTAAAGGAAAGCCCCTGACACGGTGACTCTCCAATAGCCTAATCCTACACATGGACTGGGAACTCCCTTGTTTCAAGCATGCAAGAAGGGGGGGGGAAGAAGATGGAGGATTAAAATAGAAGAAAACCCAAGTGGGTTATGAGGGAGAAGAGAGAGGGGGAAGTGCAGAAATGTAAATAAGCCTACCTTGTGTCTTCTTTATTTTGCTTAGCTTTGCGCGCTTTGCTTTTCTTGTCTTGCTTCGGTCTTCACTTCAATCTTCAAGATTTTGTCTTCAGTCTTTAAGGCTTCAGATTGCAGCTCTTCAAGTCTTCAAAGGAGGCTTTGGAGGCTAGTATATAAGTGTATAGAAGTGTATGTGAGTGTATAGGAGGCTAGGGTTTGGAAAACCTAAGGAGACTAGGATTTAGAGAGGCTACGAGCTCTGTATATCGAAAAGTAGGGTTTTTAGACTGAGTTTGCGGACCCTTTTCACAGTGGGGGAGGCTCTGTATTTATAGAGATGGGATAGACCTGGCGCCTGTTGTAGTGGCGCCAGGCAAAAAATGCTTCTAGCGTCACTAGGAGTGGTGCCAGCCAATTAGAAAAGTATTAAGGTCGGTAAACAACATATCTTTGACAGATTTGGGCGCCTGTACTAGTAACTACCATGCAATTTTTAGCCTAGATTCACTAGGAATGACTTCGGAAAGCCCGGGAAGCATTTAAGGAGCCGGGAATGGCCCAGAAGGCCAGAAAAGGACAAGAACACCTAAAACAGTGTCCCAGAGGTAGTGGACTTGAAAAATGATGATAACATTTGTTGGAAGGGTTGACTGAGCCATTAGGGGCAAAATGGTCAACTGGATTAGAAAGCTGCCGGGACGGACTCGGAATGTCTCGAAAAAAGACTCAAGATTTACAAACATTATTAGAATGTTCCCAAAGGCTACCGGCTTAATAACCAAAGCTGGTGTGGTTGGAAAAGGCGACCGGCCTACCAGGGGTAAAACGATCATTTTGCACCGGGTTTGCCGGAATTGACTCGGAATAATCCGAAAAGATAATAGAAGGTTGAGAACACTATAAGAAGTGTTCTCGGGAGGTTACCGGTTTGATACCCAGAGCCGGTGTGGTCCCCAGGGCGTTCGGATGCCTAGAGGCAAAATGGTCATCTTGACCGAAAAGTCTCGGAATGGGCCCAAAACTGACTAGAAGGCACCTAGACATGCCGAATTGCTTTTAAGACAATCTTGGAAGGTTGGACTTATCATTCTGAGGACTCAAGTGTGTTCTCGAGAAACGTGCTAGAAAAGGCCCAAGGGGTAGTTTTGTCATTTTCATCAAAGTGGGCTAGCAGGCACCGGTGTTGACCTGGGTTTTGAGTGTTTCCGCCACTCTGACGGCGGTCGCCTGATACAGGGGTTTGTTGGTAATTCCCTATATCGACCTGTTTGTGAGTATTTCCGCTATTCTGATGGTTGCGATGTTTGCGAGAATTTTCGCTACTCTGACAGTTCGCGATCATTCCCGAGACTGCCTAATCCCGGGAAGCTGCTAAAGGGACTTAGCGCCTGATAAGTCAACTTTCTCAGAAAGCGTGCTTGAAACGAACATTTCTGCATTGGCGGACTAGTAGGTGCCAAAGGTGGACCGTTATACCATCTAGGAGACTTGGGGTCTCGTCCCGGTCAACAGGTTAAAAGGGGACTTACCGTCTTCGAAAAGATGTGCCTGATGGAATACTGAAAGGGGCCTTATTGTCTTCGGAGAGACGTGCCTGATGGAATAGATTTATTGTCTCGAGGAATCAACTGTCTCGAGAGAGGGATTGGAATTAGAGAAGGAATTGGAAAGGGGACTTACCATCTTCGAAAAGACGTGCCTAATTTGGAATTGGAAAGGAGACTTACCGTCTTCGGAAAGATGCACCTGTTTTAGAATTAGAAAGGGGACTTACCGTCTTCGGAAAGACGCGCCTATTGGAATATGGAAGGGACAATGCCCCCTAAGGGCATTTTGATCATTTTGCCTCTATTTGGGCATGGTGGGCCCGTGAAGCAATGGATAGATAGAATTAGACTTAGAAAGTTAACTTCAATTGGAATACGTCCGTATTGACTTGAGTACAAGTCTGGACGGAGCGTAAACTGCCGAGGAGTCAATCTTACATAGGTCAAACCCTTAATTTCTACACTTAGAAAACCCTCTTTAGGTCCCTTGACTTTATTTTGCAACCATACATTTCATTGCTTTTCAAACTTACATTAAAATGGCTTTCAAACCCTCTCCATTCATGTTGATTTTCAAGGGCATCGCTCTATTGAATTTTGTGGTTGAAATGGTCCTTTGGAACCCTCTCTTGAGTGGTCTCCCCATTATCTTGACTATATGAACCCTAATTCATTGAAGTTACCTTTATTCTCTTTAAAATTATTTTTAAAACAATTCTCTTCAAAAAGGATTTTCAAAATTGCACCCTCCTCGTCTTGCTTAAAATGATTGCCCTAAATCATCATTTTCACCTTTATTTCTAGAAGTTTTGCTCTCTTGAATATTGTGGTTGGAATGGTCTTATGGAGTCCCATTTGGAGTGATTTCCTTTAAATCAACCATATAAACCCTTATTCTTTAGAGTGTTTTTCAACTTGTTAAAAGTGATTTTTCAAAACCTCCTTTCTAAAGCCAATTTTTAAAAGGTCATCCACTTTAATTTTCAAGTCTTTAAAGCTATTTATTCAATGATCGATTTTTAAAAGTTTTGCTCTCTTGAGTTTGTGGGTGAAATGGTTCCAAGGTAACCCTTTCTTGAATGGTTTTCAAATATCAACTATAGGACTCCAACACTCACTTGAGTGATTTTCATAAAATGGTTTTCAAACCATACTTTCAAATTTCATGTACAAAATTACATTTTCAAAATCACTAGATCCAAACCCTTGTTCAAAACCACCATCCAACCCTAGGTTAACTTGACCCTAGTTGTCCAAACCCTAGGTTAACCTAACCTTAGTTAGTTAAGCCTAAGTTAACCTAACCTTAGTTAGCTAGTCCTAGGTCAACCAAACCCTAGTTAACCTTAGGTCACCTCAACCATAGGTTAACCTAACCTAAGTTAGTTAACCTTAGGTCACCTTAACCCTAAGTTAACGTAACCCAAGTTAGTTAACCCTAGGTCACCTTGACCCTACGTCAACCTAACCTAGGTTAGTAAGCTTCAAGGCTCCAACTCAAAGACCCCTTTTCAAATAATCTTTCAACTCAAAAACCATTTTCATAAAATACTTTCAAAGAACCATACTCTCTTGAGATTTCGAAAATCAAGTCCAAAACTTTTTCAAATATCCTCACACTCTATCTTAAAAAATGTCTCCAAGAAATTCTCTTAAACTTGTCTCAACTAAAATGGTTAGACACATAACATTTTCCAATGACTATTTCCAAAAAATTGTTTTCAGGAACTCATAACCATAGAGTGTCCCCAACCCTTTATGGTAAAGGGATTCAAAGGAAAGTGACACATCAAGTACAACCTTCAAGGTTGTCCATATTAGGGTTCCAAAACCCTAAGTGTTTTCAAAGGCTACTTTCAAAGGTGATTTTCAAAAGTCACATCCTCAAAGTAACTTTACACCTTACATGGGTGACGTTGATCAATGGAGGTGATATATCAAGTAAGGTTCTATAATCCTAAAGCTATAAAAACCTAAGGGAAGTCTCTAGCCCTTTTTTCAAAACATATTTTCAAAAATCATTTCAAGACAAGTTTATAACAGCTCTTGTGAGTCCAAATCTAATTTTAAAGTTCATACTCAAGTTTTCAAAACTTTCAAAACTCTCCTAAGTTATATTCAATAGCATTTCAAAACACTTCAAGGTCCCATTTCAAGAGCACTTTCAAAAACCTTCATGTTTTATTCTAGAAACACTCCAACATCTGATTTCAAATCAAAATTCTCAAGTTCTCTTCTCTCAAAGACCACAAAGTGTCTTCCAATCTTTCCAAAAATTTCAAAGCATCTTCAAACATTCCAAAGGCCCTAATGTGCTTATTTTCCATCGGGCCCTTGCCCGAACTACAAATGACCTAATTCTCACCAAATGAGATATGTAGGCAACCTAAAATGGTGTGGTCATAACTTTTACTTCAACTAAAGTCCTTTTTCAATACTCTCTATCAATTCAAGATCCGTATTTCAAATTCCTTCAGTACTTTTATGTTTTCAAACATTTTTTTCAAAACTTGCATCATGCATCATTCATCCCAAAAAGTGATGACCAAATCTCGTTTTAAAAATTCTAAAGTGGATATTAAGTGGATAATAGTAATCGATTTTTTAAGTGAGTGAATTAAGGGTAATTAGACATGTAGGTACCAAAAGAGTAGGGTAGGGTGATGATCTTAGAATATCTTTCCTACACATAACCAACCCTCGGATCATAGATTTCTATTTTCGAAAGACCAAAATGGAGTTATTTTCAAAAAGGGCTTAAAACTCTCCAAAGGTTGCCAAACGACATATTTTGTTAAAAACCCTCTCTTGAGGAAGGTTTTTAAAACCTTTTTCTAAAATCCTAAGTGTATTCTCTATATTATACTAGTTTTAGGCAACCTAACTCACCTTAATCAAGTTAGGTGGCGACTCCTATTTTTCATAAACAAGCCCTTAATCAAATCTATTTTGAGTTCAAACCTAGTTGCACTCATCCTTCTAGGAGGATAAGTTCTAATGACAGAATATCGTGCTTTTTTTGAACTGAAAAGACTTTGTTAAAAATTGGGCGCGACAGCTGGTGACTGCACTGGGAAGGGTTAGGCCATTATCATGTCTCTTCACCCTTCACTCACCCAAAATGTTCGATTACTTTGTCCAGTTTTATGCACTCTTCAAAATTCTCCTGAGTTTCCAAAACGTGATTTTCAAAAACCAAAATTTTTCAAATAAGTGTCATCACTTGCATTCATTGCTTACATTCATGCTCTTGCATTGCTTTCGATATTCATGCTCTTGCATTGACCACCCGTTTTATCTTGTATTGAGTTTTTTGAAAAGTTACTAACTCCTTGCATTTTGTTTTTTTATAGATGGATCTTTGTTCACATTTCATTTTATACCATATTAACTGCCATGTATATGATCATTGAGTAGAATATGATGTGTGTTGTTAGGTCCTTTCCTCCTTTTTAAAAAATTCCACACACACTTGGTGCGCTCACTTGCATTTGTATCTCTGCATAATTGTCTGGTCACTACCCTTTTAGATAGAAGGGGGAATAGTATATTGATTGTGGGCAGATCCTGTGTCAATTTTTCAACCTACGGTCTCTTGATAGTTCCTTCGCTTGAACCACCAACCAAAGATGGGGTTCACCCTTTTAGGGGTGGACGCTGGAGGTTTGAAGCTTGAGGAACCGAGTTTTTTAGGAAGCATTAATAAACCCCCAACCTCATGCTCATGTAGCACCCTATGCATAGCCGAACCTTTGCTGGATATAGGACACATGTGTCAATTTCAAAACCAAGAAGGAAAGGGTGACCGCCCTACTTTCCCTAATATTTTGTTCAATTCATGCTGTTATATTGCTTAATTCTTGTCATTATGTTACGTGTACATCTTTTTTCATCATAACTGCTCATGCATCTGTATTCATTTCAAGACAAGAGTTCCCAAAGTAACTTGAGTTATTGCATCCTCATGCATCTGTTTAACCCCCATAAAAAGGCCTAAAGACCTTCTCGCTCAAATAGAGCCAACCAAAACCCTTAACGGTACCAAGTGACCCTAAGGATTCATGGCATACATCAAATCATCTCATAAAGGGGGGCCCTAATCTCTCTTCGCTTACGGAGATAGGGCTGCCAACCAGACAAGGGGCAATCTGAAATCAAGGTCTCTCAATGACCTCCATCGAAGAAGACGAATCCAAAGACTCAAGAGTAGTTTAGGATTTCAAATGTAAAAATAGGATAGGCAAAAGTTCCAAGAAAAATGTTCCCCTTTCCCTTCAAATGTACTTTCAATTCCGTGTACAAAAAAATCAAATGTAATAAAATTGTCATTCCTACTTTCATCGAATGAATGCATGAATGTGTGAATAAATGAATGAATATGCTCACACAGGTACAGCATTGCAGACAGGGCAACCCCCTATCTCCAAAAGTGAGCCAACACATCATGCTTAGTCCCCCTCTCAAAGTAGGGGCACCACTAAGGCATGCATTGTATAAAAATTTCTAATCCAAGGGCGCTAACTTCTCCTTTTTATTTTTCTTTTGACATTCTCATTGTCTTCTCTCTTGCCTACAACAGTTAAGAAAACCAAAAGATGAACCAAGAACAAAAAGGGAGTCTTCTAAATGGCCTATTCATTGCCATTATGTTGCCCATGTATTTATTATTCTGTTCATGCGTCATATCCATTCCAAGACAAGAGTGCCAAGAAACTCAAGTCATTGCATTCTCATGCATTCAATCAGCTGTAGAAAGAAAGGAGCAAATCCAATCTCATGCTAAAAGAAGCCTACCTAAACTCCAAATGGTTCACGTAAACCTAAGGATCCATGGCATACATAGAACCATGTCTCAAGAGAGGCTCAAATCTCTCTCTGACCATGGAGGCGGGACCACCTAGATAAAGAAACATCAACCGGCCCATACCGAAGAGCTATTGTATTGCATAAAGGGGCAAACCCCTCCTCCAAAATGGACTTAACATCATGCCTAGATTCCCTCAAAAAAGGAAACTCCATAGGACATGCATTGCATAAAATCTTCAACTCCACAGGCTAATTGTATTTTGTTTTTCTTTTTCCAGGTCCAAGAGCATAGTCAAACTAATAGAATCTCTCTAGTATCCCGCCCAATTCATAAAAAGCCATAATCTCGACACTATGTTGCCACTCCACCAGACCTCAAACTCCTGAAGCCATCCAAGTACAATCAGATGAGACACACGATAAATGGAGTATGAAGGACACCACTGTGATTCCAAAATTAGTATAAAGAGTTCATTCCGAAAAAGGGAGATTTCTTTCAAACCTGTCTTTCAACTTTCAATTTAAATTTAAACATGAAAATAACATCATCTAAATAAAAAGATCCAAAGTTTTCACATTTATATCATTGTCTCATGGCACTTCATGAATAATGTTTTCTTTCTCCAGGAATTTTCCCTTCAAAATGTTTTACCCTGACTTGGAGGATGAGATAGCATAAGCACTATCTTTGGCAAAAACAATTCCTGACTCTAAAAAGAGGGGAGAGAGAAATAGGAAGAGAAAAAGGAAAATACAGAGGGTGAGAGATGAGGATCAATCACATATCTCGTTGAAGTCCAAAGAATGACCCCCGAAGGATGTCATGGCAAAGCAGCGAGTAGTTAGACCTTCAAAAGGAAGAGAAGCCATCATTTCATCCTCCTAAAATACAATGCAGTCCCTTGGTCAGCCTATTAGAGCCGCAGGTGATTTCCATTTAGAAGCCCAAACCAAGAGCCACCCCCCACCACTAGGGCAAGCACATGCAAGAAGTGAATTTGCAAACTAACATTTGCCATCTTTTTAGGGTTGCTAAATTTTTGACAAAAAAAAGCTTTATAGACTAAGCAATTTACTTGAAATGACAAGAGGCCCTTAGTTCTTCTACCATACAGTTAAAAAAAATAACCCTAGCAAAACCCACTTGAGCTGGTCATATATTTCTCTAAAAAAACTGACCTAATGATTACCGCCCACACTAGGTCAAGGCAAAACCATGAATTCGTGATGATCTCCAAGAGCACGTGTAGCAAACAGTACTCTCCAAGAGAATGCGCAGTGAACAAGTAGTGATCTCCAACAAAGCGCGTGATGAATGAATGGCATTTCCAAGGAAGCGTGCAATAAATGAATGATGATCTCCAAGAGGGTGCAATATTGATGACATCTGTAGGAGCCAAAATAAGAGCAAGTTTTCCACAAAAAAAGACAGAAAATTTCCTATAAAAAAATAATAATGATTTCCAAACACAATGATGACTTTCAAAGAGAAGACAGAGTCATCCAAGACGACAATAAAAGGACAAAACAGAAGCGAGCTTCTCGGTAAAGGGAAAAGTCTAAAAGAATGACAAGGGTAAGAGCCACTTGCCAAAGGTGATCATGGGTCTTCAACAACCTAGCAAATATAACAGGTTTTGAGCCTTTATCCTCCCTTTCAAATACCCTATCACCTAGCCCACATTACGGTCCAAATTAAAGTTCTGTTATATCAAGAAAAATTGCTTAGTCTAAATAAGCTTGAACAAAGAAAAAACAACGTCTAAAAAGAATGGAAATACAAGGGCAAAATTCATTTCTTGCAAAAGGTGGTTCTGGTTCATACAACCCCCACTGAATTTAAAGATTTAGGCCTATGTATCCCTTCATTTCTTATAACCCTTAAACTTGGTCTACATTACAGTCCCAAGTCAAGTCTTCTCTGATTCAGGAAGGAAGCTACAAGTTGCTTTGCCAAATGGCAATATCGGTTGTCACTTGATAAGTCCACTTAGAGAAGTTTTTCTTTTCAAAAAAAAGAGAGAGGGGGAAAACGAGTCAACGAATCGAATCTCTGAGAATAGTGCAAGTGATATCACATCTTAACAAGAAAGTGCAGAACCCAAAAATGGAATCTTCGAAGAAGAGTAAAAGTTCAAATGATTGCCAAATTCTGAATATAAACATGATCCCTGGGGCGTCCCCCATAACAGATATCCATTTTTTTTTCTATATATCAAGCATGTGCATTCAAAATCCATCTCTGTACATTCATCAAAAAGTGTGATATGCATTCAATTCCATTTATGTATGTGCATTCATCCAAAAGTATGACATACATTTAAAATCTATCTCCATACATGCATAAAAAAGTATGATATGTATTCAATTCTATTCCTATATGTGCATTCATCAAAAAGTATGACATGCATTCAAAATCCATCTCTATGCGTTCATTAAAAAGCATGTCATACATTAAATTCCATCTCTACCTGAGCATTAATAAAAAGGTATGACATGCATTCATTTTTATCCACATATCAAACGTGTGCATTCATCAAAAAGTCTGACATGCATTCAATTTCATTCATGAATCAACCTATGCATTCACCCAAAAGTATGATGTGCATTCATTCTAACCTATATATAAACCTGTATGTACATCCCTTCAGTGGACTTGTACAATCTATACCAAACGATATGTCTAACAAAATACACTGACAAGTGTTCAGGTGACTACAAAAGAAAAGGTGTTCCAAAGCAGATGCACAACATCATGAAAGGTCTGTCAGCCAGAATCCAAACACTCTGCAAAAGAAACAGCGTACACCCAAGAAAACTCAAACTATCATCCATAGACAACAAGAAATAAAGAATGAGGCACTAAATCACCCTCGATCTCTCAATCAACCATGAACAACCTAATCCAACCTTTTTCAAAACCATAGAGAATAGGGCAATAAGCTACCCTCGACCACCCCAATTCATGTCAGCATGACTCGACCTTTTCAAATCATGAAAACTGGGGCAACAACGCACCCTACACCTCCCATTTAATTGCAAACTAATTGGTCCATCTAGGGAAAACTGACCAAAGATGTTTGACCCTCCAGATCCCTCATACTTTTCAAAAGAAACCTCATCCCCTCTAGAAACAAACTCAAGACAATCGACTTTAAAGAAGCACAACCCCTTAGAAGATATGTCAGCAAGAATCCTATTATGCCTAGCAAAAGCAGAACTTGACAAGCAAGCAAACACTGAGTATTCCGATCTCAAGAAATCTCAATCCAAGAGGCCACAAATGTCTCCCCTTCAAGCTTCGAGACAGAAGGATTACAAGCACAAAGCAGTCCCTGATGATTCCCTAGGATCCACTTCAAAAGAAAAAGCTCTTGTCGAAATCACTTTCAAATTCAAAGACTTTTACTGCAAAAAGTTTCAACTCTACTCGCAACATCCATTCTAAAATATACAAGCCCTTGCTTTCTTTCAAATCCAAAATTCAGTTTTCAAAAGACCAAAAACTTTCAAGGCTTCAAATGGTTTCCACCTTTCTAAGTTTTTTAACTTTTTCCCTTAAAAAGTTTTGTTTAAAAATCAACCTCTGGGTTTCCCAAACTTTTCCCTTCAAAAAGTTCCATTGAAAAGGTTTTCTAAGCTATTTCCTTCAAAAGGTTCTGTTCATCAAAATATCTTCTAGGGTTTCCCGAGTTTTCTCCTTTAAAAACTCCATTTTAGGTTTCTGAGCTTCCTCCGAAAAACAGATTAAGTTTTTAAGCTTCGTCCAAAAAAACAGATTAGGTTTCAGAGTTTCCACTAAAAAAGAAACTTGGGTTTTCGAGCTTCCTTCGAAAAGGCGGATTAGGTTTTTGAGCTTCCTCCCAAAAAGTAGATTGGGTTTTCGAGTTTCCTCTAAAAAAGCAGATTAAGTTTCAGAGTTTCCTTCAAAAAAGCAGATTGGGTTTTCGAGCTTCCTTCGAAAAAGTAGATTGGGTTTTCAAGCTTCCTCCAAAAAAACAGATTGAGTTTTAGAGCTTCCTTAAAAAAAAAGCAGATTTGGTTTCTAAGCTTCCTCCGAAAAAGCAAATTGAGTTTTAGAACTTTCTCTGAAAAAGCATATTGCGTTTCAAAACTTCCTCTGAAAAAGCTGATTGGGTTTCTGAGCTTCCTCTGAAAAAGCAGATTAGGTTTCAGAGCTTTCTCCAAAAAAGCAAATTGGGTTTTAGAGCTTTCTTCGAAAAAGCAGATTGGGTTTTGAGCTTCCTTCGAAAAAGCAAATTTGGGTTTTTGAGCTTCCTCCGAAAAAGCAGATTAGGTTTTAGAGTTTCTTCCAAAAAAGCAGATTGGATTTTCAAGCTTTTCTTAAAAAGCAAATTGGGTTTCAAAGCATCCTTCGAAAAAGCAGATTGGGTTTTCGAGGTTCCTCTGAAAAGCAGATTGGGTTTCTGAGCTTCCTCCGAAAAAAGCATATAAGGTTTCTAAGCTTCCTCTAAAAAAGTAGATTGGATTTCAGAGCTTTCTCCAAAAAACATCAGATTAGGTTTCTGAGCTTCCTTTGAAAAAGCAGATTAGATTTCAGAGCTTCCTCCGAAAAAGTAGATTGGGTTTCAGAACTTTCTCTGAAAAAGCAGATTGGGTTTCTGAGCTTCCTTTAAAAAAGCAAATTGGGTTTTCGAGCTTATCTGAAAAAGCAAATTAGGTTTCAGAACTTTCTTCAAAAAAGCATATTGTGTTTCAGAGCTTCCTCTGAAAAAGCAGATTGCGTTTTGAGCTTCCTGCAAAAAAGTAGATTCGGGTTTTTGAGCTTCCTCCAAAAAAGCAAATTGGGTTTTCGAGCTTTCTTTGAAAAAGCAAATTCGGGTTTTCGAGCTCCTTAGAAAAAGCAAATTGGGTTTTCAAGCGTCCTCCTAAAAAGTTGATTGGGTTTTCTAACTTCCCCTTAAAAAGCAGATTCGGTTTCTAAGCTTCCTCTGAAAAAGTAGATTGGGTTTCAGAGCTTCCTCCAAAAATAAAGATCGGGCTGTCAATTTCTTCCAAAAAAGCAGATTGGGTTTCAAAGCTTCCTTTGAAAAAGCTGATTGGGTTTTCAAGCTTCCTTCAAAAAAGCAAATTGGGCTTTAGGGGTTTCTCTAAAAATGCAGATTAGGTTTTAGAGCTTTCTCGCAAAAAGCAAATTGGGTTTCCGAGCTTCTCTTGAAAAAGAAGATTGGGTTTCTAAGCTTCCCCCAAAAAAGCAAATTGGGTTTTTAGGCTTCCTCCAAAAAGGCAGATTGGAAAGCAGATTAGGTTTCCGAGCTTCTTCCGAAAAAGTAGAATGGGTTTTAAAGCTTTCTCTAAAAAAAGCAGATTAGGTTTCAGAGCTTCCTCTGAAAAAGCATATCAGGTTTTTGAGCTCCTCCGCAAAAGCAGATTGGGTTTCAAAGCTTGCTCCAAAAAAGCAGATTTAGTTTTCAATCTTTCTCCAAAAAAGCAAATTCGGGTTTTTGAGCTTCCTCCGAAAAAGCAGATTAGGTTTTCGAGCTTCCTCCAAAAAAGCAGACTGGGTTTCCAAGCTTCCTTCAAAAAAGCATATTAGGTTTCATAGTTTTCTTCAAAAAAGGAAATTGGGTTTTTGTGCTTCCTTTGAAAAAGCACATTGGGTTTCCTAGCTTTCTCCAAAATAAGCACATTAGATTTCTGAGCTTCCTCTGAAAAAGCATATTAGGTTTCAGAGCTTCCTCTAAAAAAAGCAGATTAGCTTTCAGAGCTTTACTTTGAAAAAGTAGATTAGGTTATAAAGTTTCCTTTAAAAAAGTAGATTGGGTTTCTGAGCTTTATCCTTCAATAATAGATATCAACCTTGAACTTCCTAGGGGAGTACCATTCTGCCAGACGGAATGCCGATTCGAGATAAATTACTCTCCAAAATTCTTCAACTCCACTCCCTCCGATTGGCTCGCAGTCAACATGGGATCCTTTCTTTTTTGTTTTCCGTCTTTGACAAGCAAAGATAAAAAAAGAAGGGCAGCTGTAAGCACCCTATTTTTTACTGCTCAGCAATCTCTATCCTGACCAAACTCCATTTCAAAACTCCATAAGCACATTCATGCCCAAATCAACTTTCATACTCCCATGCAATCAGTCAACTACCTCTCAGGCCCGCTGGGCCCAATAGAGGCCTAATAACCAAACTTGCCCCTTGGGCCTCCAGGCACGTCTTGAGAAAGTTTAAAATCCTTCAAGACGGTAAGTCCACCCTTCCAAAGTATTCCTCCACAATTAGGCGTACTCAATACGCCATCCTATCCAATTCTGGCATGGTTAACACACCACTCAAATCCATTATGCCCATTTTCAACCATACCCGGTCAAAATGACCATTTTACTCTTGGCGATCTGAATGCGCCCCAAAACTACACCGGCTCGGGCTATTGTACGATAGGTCTCATCATACATTACTATTTAACCCAAGGTGAACCTCACGACTTTAAACACTCCTGACTCAACGAAAGTCCTCTGAAGCGTCTCGCAGACGCTCCGCCAAGGTTGTCTTTTCTCCTAATTCCCTGGTTTTAACGTATCATCAAATGACTTGAGAAATGCGTAAACCAGGTGTAAGCACCCCATTTTTGACTGGTCGACAGTCTACGGTCCGTCCAGACTTGTACTCAAGTCAATATGGACGTATTCCAATCGAAATCAACTCTTTAAGTCTAATCCCGTCTATCCATCACTTCGTGGGCCCACTAGGCCCAAATAGAGGCAAAATAACCAAAATGCCCTTAAGGGCATTATCCTTTCCAATTCCAACAGGGACGTCTTTTCGAAGGCGGTAAGTCCTCTTTCCATATTCCCATAGGCACGTCTTTCCGAAGATAATAAGTCCCCTTTCCAAATTCGATTATGCGCGTCTTTCTAAAGACAGTAAGTCCCCTTTCCAATCCCAAATTAAGCACGTCTTTCCGAAGGCGGTAAGTGCCCTTTCCATATTCCTAGAGGCACGTCTTTCCGAAGACGGTAAGTCCCCTTTCCAATTCCAAATCAGGCGCATCTTTCCAAAGACGATAAAACCCCTTTCCAATTTCAAATCAGGCGCATCTTTCTAAAGATGATAAGACCCCTTTCCAATTCCAATAGGCACGTCTTATTCGAAGATGGTAAGTCCCTTTTAAACCTGTTGATCGAGATGAGACCGCAAGTCCCATAGATGGTAGAACGGTCCACCTTTGGTGCCTGCTAGCCCGCCAATGCAGAAATGTCCCTTTCGGCACGCCTTCTGAGAAAGTTGACTTCTCAAGCGCTAAGTCCCTTTAGCAGCTTCCCGAGATCAGGCAATCTCGAGAATGATCGCGAACTGTCAGAGTAGCGGAAATACTCACAAGTAGGTCGATATAGGAAATTGCCAACAAACCCCTATATCACAAGACCGCCATCAGAGTGGTGGAAACACTCAAAACCCAGGTCAACACCAGTGCTTGCTAGCCCACTTCGTTGAAAAATGACCAAACTACCCCTAGGGCCATTTTCTGGCACGTTTCTCGAGAACACACCTGAGTCCTCGAAATGGTAAGTCTACCCTTCCAAGATTGTCTTAAAAGCAATCCAACATGATTAGGTGCCTTTTAGTCAGTTTCGGGCCAATTCTGAGACTTTCCGGTCACGATGACCATTTTGCCCTTAGGCATCCGAACGCCCTAGGAATCACACCAACTTTGGATATCAAGCCGGTAACCTCCTGAGAGTGCTTTTTATAATATTATCAACCTTTTTTTATCTTTTCGGATCATTTTGAGTCAGTTCTGGTAAACTCGGTGTAAAATGACCATTTTGCCCCTGGTGGGCCGGTCGCCTTTTCCGACCATGCCGGCTCTGGATATCAAACTAGTAGCCACCTTGGAACATTCTAAATAATGTTTCCAAATTTAGAGTACTCTTTCGAGACATTCCGAGTCTGTCCCGGCAGCTTCCCAATCCAGTTGACAATTTTGCCCCTGATGGCATGGTCAACCCTTCTGACAAATCTTGTCATTCTTTTTCAAGTCCATTACCTCCAAAACCCTATTCTAAGGGTTCCTATCCCTTTTCAAACTTCTGGGCCATTCCTGGTCCCTAAAATCTTTCTCGGGCCTTCCGGAGTCACTCTTAATGAAGTTAGGCTAAAAATTGCATGGTAGTCACTAGTACAGGCGCCCAAATCTTCTCAACATACGTTGCTTGCCGACCTTAAAACTTTCCTAACTAGCTGGCGCCACTAGTAGTGGAGCCAAGCCAATATTTGGCCTGGCGCCACTCCTAGTGGCGCCAGAAGCATTTTTGGCCTGACGCCACTGGAACAGGCACTAGGTCTATCCCATCTCTATAAATATAAAGCCTCCTCCAGTGTGAAAGAGGTTCGCAAACTCAGTCTAAAAATCCTACTTTTCTATATGCAGAGCTCGTAGCCTCTCAAAACCCTAGTGTCCTTAGGTTTTCCAAACCCTAACCTCCATACACAAACCCTAACCTCCTATACACTCACATACACTTCTATACACTCATACACTAGCCTCCAAAGCCTCCTTTGAAGACTTGAAGTGCTGCAATCTAAAGCTTTGAAGATTGAAGACAAACTCTTGAAGATTGAAGTGAAAACCGAAGCAAGACAAGCAAAGCAAAGCGCACAAAGCTAAGCAAAATAAAGAAGACACAAGGTAGGCTTCTTATTTATGTTTACGCATCTTCCCCCCTCTCTTCTCCCTCTAAACTCACTTGGGTTTTCTTCTATTTAAATCCCCCATCTTCTTCCCCCCCTTCTTGTATGCTTGAAACAAGGAAATTCCCGGTCCATGTGTAGGATTAAGCTATTGGAAAGTCACCGTGTCGGGGGCTTTCTTTTAGTCTAGCCGGAGACCACGTGGGTTCGACCCCCTTGATTATGTGGTGAAGTCTTCAACCTTGTATGTTCACGACTCCGATTTACATTGTGCATATCATTTTCTTGCATTCCTCCAAAATTAGTTTTCAAACTCGTTTTCAAAACTTGCATTAAACTTGTCTTCAAAATTGCATCAAAATCTTCTTTTTCAAAACTTGTTTTCAAAATCACAATCCTTGGGTGATTATAGCCTTCTCATGGCTAGGGTTGCTTTAGGAAAGTGTCACATTTAAATTGACCAATATGGTCCATATTTTCAAAACATTATTGTTTTCAAAACCACTTTCTTAAAGTAGTTTTAGCCTTCTTATGGTTAGAATCGCTTTAGGAAAGTGAGACATTTTTATACTTTCTAAAAACTCTCTTTTCAAAAGTCTCTCTTTCTAAAACCATCCTTTTCAACATACTTTCCCAAAACTCTTCTTTCCAAAATTGTTTTTTTAAAAGCTCCCTCCAAAAATCTATTTTCAAAACTTCTTTTTCAACTCCTTTCCAAAACACTCTCTTCAAGATTCCTTTCCTAAAAGCACTCCCTAGGTTTCCTTCTTAAAAAACTCTCTCCAATCTCCTTTTCAAAATTGTTTTCCCAAAAACATTTTTCCTACAAGTTCATTTCCAAAAAATGTTTTCCTCAAAGTTCACTTTCCAAAGACGCTCCTTACGTTTCTGTCCTAAATAACTTTTTCCAAAAATCTCTTTCTAAAAACTCGTCACTAGGATTTCTTTCCAAAAACTCTCTCTTTTCAAAATTCACTTTCTAGAAACTCCTCTCTAGGATTTCTTTTCAATAATCCCTCTTTTCAAAAAACTCACTTTCCAAAAACTCTTTCCTTAGAGCCTAAGTTAAATCTTAAAACCCACGATTAGGAAACCCTAATTTTCCATCCCAAAAACATGATTTCCAATCCCTTATTTTTGCCTCAAGACTTAGATTTCCAAAAGCTCTTGTTTTTGCCTCAAGACCTAGATCCTATCCTCTGTTTTTTGAAACGAAATCAAAACATCTCTTTTTAGAAATAAAATCTAATCCCTTGTTTTAGGAAATAGGAATCTCAGTCCTTCCTAGTCTAAACCATTCCTAAATCAAATCCCCTTCCTAATCTCCTACTTTCCTAAACCTTAAGTTTCCAAAACTTACACTTTTAAGCATTTCCTTAAACTTTAAACTTCCAAATCCTTCTTAATCTAAACTTTCCCTAATTCCAACATTTTTTAAATTCCATACCTTTCCAAATCTTAACTTTCCAAATCTAAATCTTCAAATCTTTCTGAAGTTCAAATCTTTCCAAAACTCTAAACTTTCTTAAATTTAAATCTTTCTAAAATTCTAAACTTCCTAAATTTTAAATCTTTCCAAATCCAAAACTTTCTAAATTCAAAACTTTCTTAAGTTGAAACTTTCTAAATTTTAAACTTTTCATTTTTCAAAACTTCCTAATTTCAAAACCTTACTAAAATGAAAACTTTCCTAATTCAAACACTTTTCTGAATTGAAACTTTCCTAAAACAAAACTTTCCAAAAATGACACTCTCCTATTTTGAAACTTTCCTAAATTGGACTTTTCCTAATTCGAACCCTTTCTAAATCCAATCTTTCTTCGATCTTTCAAGTCCAACATTCGAGTCAAGTCTTTCTTAATCTTGAGTCCTTTCTAAATCCTATCTTCCTAGGTCTAGGGTCTCTATTCTCCCATTTCAAAATTTCAATCTTCTATTCTAAATTCAAATCAAGTCTTTTGTTTTTTATCAGACTGTTGTCCGAACTAAGACTAACCTGATTCCTCCAAAAGGATACGTAGGCAACCCTCATAGGTGCGGTAATAACATTTTTCAAGTTTCCAATTCCAAAAATCTATTTCTAAATCTCTAGTTTCAATTTCTAAAACTTTCCAATTTCAAATCTATATTTTTAAATCTTTTTCCAAATCTATTTTCTTACTCTCTCTCTTGCACTTACATCTCGTGCATCATTCTTTTCAAAATTGTTTTCTAAAGTGTATAGGATTGAATATTTGTTAGTTGAAGACTCTCATAGGTGAATTTAGGGTAAATAGACATGTAGGTACCACAAGGGCGGGGCAGGGTGATGGCTTAGTGCGTCTTCCCTACACGTAACCAACCTCCGAACCGAGAATCACTGTTTTCAAAGACCAAAATGGAGTTTATTTTCAAAAAGCGCTTACATATTTTTCAAAGGTTGCCAAACAACCCGTTTTCTTAAAAACCCTCTCTTGAGGTAGTATTTTCAAAATCGTTTTCAAAAATCCTAGGTGTAATATTTGGATTGTGCTTAGTTTTTAGGTGACCTAACTCACCTTAATCAAGTTAGGTGGCGACTCCAAATGTTTTCCAAAAGCCCTTAATTCAAACCAATTTTCAATTCAAACCTAGTCGCACTCATTCTTCTAGGAGGTGAGTTCTAACGAGAGAGTACAGAGTTTTTCCCACTTGTGTGTGTATTCCTCGAGTGCAAAAAATCTGGGCGCGACAGCTGGCGACTCCACTAGGGACACTTAGAGGGTTAGGCCATAGTCATTGCTCTTTACCCTTCACCCATGTAGAGTCTTCAATTAACTTGGTCAATCCTATTCACTTCAAATTTTCAAAATTGTTTTTAAAAAAAAAAAACATGCATTTATTCATATTATCTTGTATTAAGTTTGCTATCCACATACTAACTCTTGCATCTTTGTTTTGTAGGTGCGCTTTTTGTTTAAATTTTAACTACCATGCATGAATGTGATAAACATAATGAATGGGAGTTGTTAGGCTCTTTCCTCCGCTTTCGAAAATCACACACACATACTACATGTGCACCTGCATTTTGCATACTTGCATTTTACCCTGATATGTTCTTTCTAGTTAGAAAGGGGAAACGGTATATTGGTTGTGGGCAAGATGCTGTATCAGTTTCTTCGCCTACGGCCTCTTGATGGTTCCCCCGCTTGGATCACCAACCGATCATGGCACCACCTCGGGGAGTGGGCCTAGGTTTGAAGATCCGGGGACCGAACCTTTTAGGACGCATTAGTCAACCCTCAACCTCATACTCATATAGACACCATGCATAGCCGAACCTCTGCCAGATTTAAGACACGCGCACCATTTTCAAAACCATGGAGGAAATGGCGACTGCTCTTTCTTTCATTTATACTTGTCTATACCTATTGTTATAATGATTGTATTCCTACTATTATAATGACTGTCTAACTGCTCATACATGCATATGTACTTCAATTGTACTCTCTCTTCTTATACTCTACGCATCCATTTTCATGCATTCCATATTCCATGTCAAGACGAGAGTTCCAAGTAACTCAAGTCACTGCATTCTCATGCATATGATCAACCCATTGAGAGTGACACTTAGTTCACTCTCCCTCGCATTAAGCCTACCCAAACCCTAAGGGTTCCCATGTAACCCTAAGGACTCATGGCATGCACCTCAATTCATTCTATAAGAGGGGCCCCAATCCCTCTATGCTCACGGAGATATGATTGTCAAGAAGACAAGGGGCAATTAATCAACAAGGTCTCTCAGCGACCTCCTCGACATCAAATCCAACGAAGGCAAATTGGAAGACTCAAGAGTAGTTTAGGGTTTTCCTTTGTAAAAGTAGATAGGTGGAACCCCCAAAGGAACATGTTCCCTCTCCCCTTGTTAGAGTGTATTTCAATTCTTTTGTATATTAAACCCGAAGTTAAATGTATTTCTGTATTTTTCTTAAATGAGTGAGTGAATAAATGCATGAATGAAGGAAAGGTTCTCACTCAACAGTAAGGTATCTGTATATGGGGGCAAATCCCTTATCTCCAAAAATGAGCCAATGCATAATGTATAGTCTCCCCTTCTGAATAGGGGCACCCTAGAGCATGCATTGCATAAAGATTTGTCAAGATAAAACCCTGACTCTTTTCCTTTGTTGGTTTCAGGTACCTCTCCTCGTTCCTCCCCGGGTATTACAAGCCAAAAGCTAAGAAACGTCCATGGAATTACTTACTCTTGATACCTTAACTCTACTACTAGCGGAGGCAAAAGGAGTCAGACATAGGATGACCAAAATGGAAGGCATACTATCATCACTCTTATGGCATGCAACCTATGAGCAAGTAGAGTCTTCGCAGGCCCAAACCCATAATGGACGAAAAAGGATGAAAAAGGAAGACCAAGACTATGCCTCAACCATTGCTTACCAACAACCTCCCCAAGCCGAGGGCTTTGCTCGGATGCCTTCCAACCCAACCACTAACCAAACCCATGGATTATATAATCTCTCCTACGGATACCATCCCAACCCATTTGGCCCTGTCACTTAAAATTATCCCATTTTGAAACATAAAACCCAAAGCCCTTTCAATTCCCAAATCATCAAGCTCGTTGTGACCTCACCAAAGCTTGGTTCCCAATCATAAAAAATATTTGCAACACCTCCTCGACCTAGGCAAACAAGTGGGAAAAAGTGGACATTTACTAAACTCGCGTGCTCACAGACCACGGCCTATTTTGATCTCTTTGCAGCCGGATATCTGAAGCCTATACCTGCCCGACCCCGGCTCAATCCTCTGCCTCCTTACTTTGAATCTGCAGCGAACTGTAAGTATCATTCGGGTGGCCAAGGACATGACACTCAAGATTGTTTGACCCTCAAGCATAAGATTCAAGACCTGATAGATAACAAGATTATTGGCTTATGACTAGCAAATCCTTCTCCGAATGGCGCAATGTACCCTCCGCTAGATCACACCGTCAACGTCATTACAAAGTTTGGTAACAACAAGGTTTATTTTGTTGCATGCCAAGAGATATATTACAAGGATGGGGAGGAAATGGAATGCGAAGGTGCCTGGCTACGGTATAACCCCGATAAAATGCCAGCCCCCGAAGACGAACTCGCATATGAATCTATAAAGAAAATTGACTAAGAGCTGTCCAAACTCAGTGATAAGAATCCCCCATTGTGTACACCTGAGGAACACCGAACCACGGCTGGACGCTAGAGCAGAAAATCCCGGGCTCAACCTATCAGGTTGGAAGAAGACGAGTCGCCTGACTGGTTTGTCTGAAAAGCTACGGAGCAAACAAATGAAGGTAGGACGGTCAAGAAAGCTAACAATTACATCATCACCGCCAACTCACTTGGAACTCCGGGAGAAGCATCTACCTATCCTACCTTGGCTGAAGATCCCAACCACGGATGGAATATTGATATGGGCATCATCTCAAAGCCCTATTAAATAATGCAGGAATCCTATCAAAAGCGTACAAGAAAGGGGTGTTTTCACCCACTTTCTTTCTATCCCTTTTACATCCTGTCTTTAAATTGATGTTTACATTTTCTTATTGCTTAAGAACTCTATGCTTTCTATAAAAAATGATAATAGTAATCAAATGATAGTCCTCTTATTCACTGCTGCTATCTTATATGTTTCTTGTGAATGGTAACTACTTTCTACGCAAGGGGCATGGTTTATCTTATGGAATGATTCAACTTGAAAGGATGATAGCATGAGTTAGCCACTCATCAAATGATCAGCTTTCTAGAGAGAGAGAGTATAAGGATGAGTGAGAAAACTACCCAAAGGCAACACTTGCAAGACACTGAAGCTAAGCGATGCATGGCTAGATTATCAAAATGAAGAGGAGCCACCTTTCATTTCCCAATGTCAAAGAACAAGTGTTTATATTCCCTTTACTTAACCCCTAGTGCCTCGCAGAAAGCAAAAATTTTCTTTGTCAACCTCGATCCAAGACTGTCTTCCCCACGCTGGGGCAGGCAATATTTGAGAACTCTAGGAATGGTATCCACCCCCACTGTGCTAAGGCAGCATTGAAGACTCTATGGATCAAGCAATCTAGTTCAAAGTGAAGAGAGGCCCTCATTTCATTCCCTAAACAGTCAAAAGCAACCCCTTGCCAAACCTGTTAAGCCATTTATCTTCTCTGAGAAAATCCTAACCTAGGGATCACCGCCCACACTAGGTTAGATTGAATTACTAAGGAAAAGGTATAAAGAAAAAGGGATGGTAGAATTACTCGTTCCATAAAAAGAAGAAAAAAAGGACAAAACAAGGAAAGGAGTTGCCAAGGGGCAAGGGGCAAAAAAAAAATAAAAAATAAAAAACCTAAGGAAAGGCCCGAAGAAAACCATGATTGAGTCATCTTCAAAAGCATAATAAGAAGATCGAAAGAGAAGAGAGTCATGTTTATCTCGAAAAGCATATAGAGAGGGGGAAAGAAAATAGTCATTTTCACCCTAAGAAGTATATTTTAAAGGTGATCTTAGGTTACAAAGAAACCTAGTAGAAACAATAGGTTCGAGGCTTTATCCTTTCTTGCAAAACCCCAAAACCATGGCCTACATTACAACCCTACTAAAGTCCACTCTGATTGAAAATGGATTGCTTGATCTAAATGAGCTAGATATGCTGCTAAAGCTAAAAAAAGGGATGCTACCTCTGCTAGAAGAAAAATAGTCAAAGATGGTATGGATCTAAACCCTATCGAAAGCAACATTGAATTTGAGCCTACATATCCCATCGTTTCGAAAACCCCATAACCTAGCCTACATTACGGTCCTAAATGAAGTCTCCTCGAATTGAAAGAACTGGCCACTTATCACTTTGCTGAAGGTCAGGTAAGCTGTTGCTAAAACCCCGAGAGTTGAGAGTTTTAGCCCAACAATCGTATACACTAACCCCAAGGTAGAGAGTCGGAGGCAATCAAAAGGTTGAGAAAGGTACGAAGTGCTATCATCCAATCAAGGTAAGGTTGAGCCAAAGGAGAGGTTAGACCCTTGAAAAGGAAGGGGTCACCATTCCAAAGATTTCGAGTTCAATAGCATCTTTTGTCATTCTGTTAGTTAATGTATTTCTAATATGTGCATAAAAAAAATTAAAAAAAAAATCGGCATGAGCTTTGCATATATAGGATATAACTCCTTGTAGAAACAGAGGTCACCAACACAATTTAATGTCAAATGTCAACTCATGTACTAGATACATAACATCATCATCCATCACATGCATCTAATCATATGCCTAGTTGAAAAGATCATAAATGTCATTGCCTATCCATGCATCTAAATACCATAAATATCCATCTTTGTACAAAATTTACAAAATAAAACTGTCTAACATAAATACATATCAGGAATAGGGGCAAGAGAAAATCAGAATCTTCACAAGGGGCATCTATCAAAGGTCAAAGTCAATATCATCTGGGTTGAAATCCCTGAAACCCGGCATCGGAGGAGGCAGATAACTACTCGAAGCACCAGCATCCTGCAGAGAAGATAGAACCGAAATCAGTCGCATAAAAAAAGAACTAAACAACAGCAGGGCAAAAAGAAGGGGAGAAAAGACGATATACCCCCCCACCTCGCATCTGAGCTATTCGAGCCGTTAGAGAAGCTACCTCTGCCTGATACTGATCTCACTCTGTCTAGTATCGATCCCTCTGATCCCTCACAGCAATAAACTCAGGCTGGGGCACATATCCTCCTGCATGGCGCCACAAGTCAACCACCTCCTGGCCCATTGCGTACTTACCGACTACTACCTCAAATTGGGTAAAGGCACCGACAGAATAAGCCCCAAAGTGCGCAGCATAATCTGTATCTGGAGGAAGCAAGAACTGGGCACCCGGCTGCTGCTCCTGATAGGGGATAGGCACTCCCGCCACCAAGGCTCCAAACATATACTCCGGCGGAGCTCTTGCTGATCGGAACTCCTCATGAAACTGCCGCCAGTCTCGCTCTTCGAGATAGGACTCCCAAATATCATCACTAAAAAAAGCAGCCCTCGACAGGGACAATGGGACCAAGTACCGTACAATCTCATAATGAACTGATCCAATGAAGGGCCGCCAAGTCACATCTCTCACCTTAATCAACTCTAGGTTTGCCCGTAGCATCACAAAGTCAGTAATCTCTTATCGCTGGGCCACCTGGTCACCAGCCCACCTCAAAGCACGTGGATAAAGGTCATCCCCGACAACTGCAGGGCGACGTATAGGCAGGTACTCATAGCTCCACCAGACAAGAAAGGGCCAGAAACTAGTCATGCTGCCGCAACGGGAGGAAGTCCAAACTCGCATCGACCGAAGAAACCAGCCAAAGGAAAAGGACCCCCAATCCAGCTCTGGTAAAGCCCCAAGATCAGTTACTATGCTCACCAAACGAAAAGGCACAAGCAACTTGTTATTGTTGCAGAAGTAGCTGAAGATGATGTACAAAACAAGTCGTCGTCTTATAATATCCCGCATGGCTGGCAATGGTTCAGTAGCAAAGGTATAGTTATCTTGACTGAGCCAAGATACTGGGAAGGTAGAACGCTTAGGAGGAGGCAAGTCCAGTAGAATGCATGCCTCGTCTTTACTGATTGACTATAGAGTGATCTGCCGGCTAACAAAGGAAAGCCCTGTGATGATCGCCCAATCCAAAGGAGTGGGACCTAACTCGAAGCCGACAAAATGGAAGGTCCCGGTCTCTCCAAACCACTGCTCAACCAGCGCCAGTACTAAATGTTGGTTCAGGCGGTTAGCCTGTAATCCCATGAAGGCTCCGTATCCGATCTCAGCCAAGAAGGCACGATATGATGGGGTAGCCTATTGCATAGTCACAAAGACTTGATGAACAACCCTTCTAAAAGTTGTATGTACCCGCGGAGGGGGCAGATGCTGTCTAGAGTATACACTGGGGTGATAAGCAAGATCCCCGAGTGGTGGAACATCCGGTACCTGCAGATCTCCTAAGTTAGCCCATCTGCCTGTGTCTGGAGGAAGCTATCCCATAACCGATCACCTAATCCCCAAGGCCCGGTACCTCCTCATCAGCACCAATCTTCTCCGTAAAGGCCTGCTCAACCGGAGGAAAGGGGTCGACAGGTGGCCTACTCCCTCGACCACTCTGAGTAGACACTGCCTGCCCAGTAGACGGTCGGCTACCACTAGACCGATTGGAGCCATTGGTGGAATCTGTCCGAGCCGCCTTCCACGAGCGGCATCTCCTCTCAGAACCATCATCACCTGTGTCTGCTATCCTGAAAAGGTAAGCCAAGGTAGGTGGTGTTAATATACGTTACATGCAATAAAACAAAGTGAATAAATAAAAAAAATAATAAAAAATAAAAAAATTTCAAATGATAAGTCAAAACGAAATTTCTACACCTTTTGTTTTTCCAACTTCAAATCTAATCTCAAGGGTTTTTTGTCTTTTTCCTTCAAAAAATTTTTATTTCTAAACCTTTCCCAACTCTTTCCCTGAATTTCTAAAAATTTCGACAGAGTTTTCGTTTAAAAACGGACCCTACAACACCCATGACATCAACACAAAACACAAACCGTGCACTTCACAACATTACAATCACATAACATCAGCACCCGCGCACACTTTTCAATTTTTTGAAATTTTCAAAACATATGTTTTATTTTTCCAATAAATCAATGGTTTTCAAAGTTATCCTAAAATTTCTCAAAATCATTTCAAATGTTTTCTAAAAATATTCCTACATTTTTCAAAATTTCAAACTCTAGAAATTTCATCAATTTCTTGAGTTTTCCCATTTTCCTAATTTTCTAAGTATTTTCCTATTTTTTAAAAATAAAAAATTTACCAAGTTTTCAAAAAATCAAGAAACTTCACACGATTGTTAAACACAATTTTCTAAGGCACATGGCAAAAAAATTTAGCCAGAAAACCCAATGCCCAAGCCTGTAGGAGCAAACTCTTAATTCCTATAGAAAACCCTCCTCACATAATCACGTAAAATCACTCAAATTCAATCAAACAAGCACCAAAATGCAAAAATAATATCCCCACAGTGTTCAAAACATATCAAAACATCAATTTCTATTATTCACATGGTTTAAACGAAATTCTACACATCAAAATCAACAAAAATTTGAAAACTCACTTTTTGGAGTTCTCCGGCGAAATCTTTTGTTCCGGCGACGTGGTCTCCTTCCGGCAATCACCTATGGTCTCCAAGAAGTGCTCCTTCAAGGTTAAAGCCAATTTCCGCACAAACACTCTCAACTTTTTGAAAAACTTTCCAAATACTGCAATGTTAGAACCAGAATTTTTCTAGTTTTAATTCCAAGCCTGGCGCCACTAGCAGAGGCGCCAAGCCTTTTCTGCCAAAACTCATTTTCGAAGGCCTTTTGGGCCCAATATTTATTTTTGAACCCCTGTTGTCAAAAAATTCCCAAAGTCTGTCCCTCCAACTGCCTCGCGGTCAACATGGGACTCTTACACTATCGTTTTCAGTGTTTGACAAGCAAAGACAGAAAAAGAGAGGCAGCTGTAAGCACCCCATTATTGACCGCTTGGCAGTCTACAGTTCATCTAGACTTGTACTCAAGTCAATGTGGACATATTCTTAGTTAAATCAACTTTCTAAGTCTAATCCAGTCAATACATCGCTTTGTGGGCCCATCGAGCCCAGATAGAGGCAAAATGACCAAAATGCCCTTAGGGGCATTGTTCTTTCCAATTCTAAATCAGGCAGGTCATTCTGAAGATGGTAAGTCCCCTTTCCAATTCTAAATTAGGCAAGTTTTCCGAAGATGGTAAGTCCCCTTTCCAATTCCAAATCAGGAGCGACTTTCCGAAGACGGTAAGTCCCCTTTCCATTTCTATCAGGCACATCTTTTCGAAGACATTAAGTCCCCTTTTAACATGTCGACCGGGACGAGACCCCAAGTCCCCTAGATGGTAAAACGGTCCACCTTTGGCACCTGCTAGCTCGCCAATGCAGAAATATCCGTTTCAGGCACGCCATCCGAGAAAGTTGACTTCTCAAGTGCTAAGTCCCTTTAGTGGCTTCCCAAGATCAAGCAATCTCAGGAATGATCGCGAACCGTCAGAGTAGCGAAAATACTCGCAAATATCGCAACAGTCAGAATAGCAAAAATACTCATAAGCAGGTCGATGTAGGGAATTGCCAACAAACCCCTGTATCATGCGACTGTCGTCAAAGTGGCGGAAACACTCAAAACGCAGGTCAACACCGGTGCCTGTTAGCCCACTTCGGTGAAAAATAACCAAACTACCCCTTGGGCCTTTTTCAGCACGTTTCTCGAGAACACACTTGAGTCTTCAGAATGGTAAGTCCAACCTTCCAAGATTGTCTTAAAAGTAATCTGGCATGATTAGGTGCCTTCTAGTCAGTTTTGGGCCAATTCCGAGACTTTCCAGTCAAGATGACCATTTTGCCCCTAGGCATCCAAACGACCCGGGGACCACACCGGCTCTGGGTATCAAACCGGTAGCCTCCCGAGAATGCTTCGTATAGTGTTCTCAACCTTCTATTATCTTTCCGGATCATTCTAAGTCAGTCTCGGCAAACTCGGTGCAAAATGACCGTTTTGCCCATAGTGGGCCGGTCGCCTTTTTTCTAGCCACACCGGCTCTGGGTATCAAATCGATAATCTCCTGAGATTGCTTTTTATAGTATTCTCAACCTTTCTTTATCTTTTTGGATCATTCCGAGTCAGTTCTAATAAACCCAATGCAAAATGACTGTTTTGCCCCTGGTGGGCCGGTCGCCTTTTCTGACCACACCGACTCTGGTTATCAATACTTTCCTAAGTGGCGCCAATGTATATTTTGGCCTAGCGCCACTACAACAGGGACTAGGTCAGTCCCCTCTCTATAAATACAGAGCCTCCTTCAGCGTCAAAAGGATCTGCAAACTCAGTCTAAAAATCCCACTTTTCGATACAGAGCTCGTAGCCTCTCTAAACCCTAGTCTCCTTAGGTTTCCAAACCATAGCCTCCATACGCAAACCCTAGCCTCCTATATACTCATACACTAGCCTCCAAAGCCTCCTTTGAAGACTTAAAGTGCTGCAATATGAAGCTTTGAAGATTGAAGACAAGCTCTTGAAGATTGAAGTGAAGACCGAAGCAAGACAAGCAAAGTAAAGCGCGCAAAGCTAAGCAAAATAAAGAAGACACAAGGTAGGCTTTCTCTTTAAGTTTACACATCTTCCCCCTCTCTTCTCCCTCTGAACCCACTTGGGTTTTCTTCTATTTTAATCCCCCATCTTCTTCCCCCCCCCCCTCCTTGCATGCTTGAAACAAGAAAATTCCCGATCCATGTGCAAGATTAGGCTATTGGAGAGTCATTGTGTCGGGGGCTTTCTTTTAGTTTAACCGGAGACCACGTGGGTTCGGCCTCTCTTGATTATGTGGTGAAGCCTTTAACCTTGTATGTTCACGACCCCAATTTGCATTGTGCATATCATTATCTTACATTCCTCTAAAATTCGTTTTCGAACTCGTTTTTTCAAAATTGCATCAAAATCTTCTTTTTCAAAACTTGTTTTTAAAATCACAATCCTAAGATGATTCTAGCATTTCCATGGCTAGGGTTGCTTTAAGAAACTGTTATATTTAAAGTGACCAACATGGTCCATATTTTCAAAACATTGTTGTTTTCAAAATCACTATCTTAAAGTGGTTCTAACCTTCTTATAATTAGAATCGCTTTAGGAAAGTGAGGTATTTTATATATATACTTGCCAAAAACTCTCTTTTCAAATCTCTCCTTCTAAAAACCTCTCTTTCAACATACTTTCTAAAAATGCTCTTCAATCTCCTTCTTCAAACTTCTTTCCAAAATTGTTTTCCAAAAACTCTCTCAAAAATTCTATTTTCAAAACTTCCATTTTAACTCCTTTTCCAAAACACTCTCTTCAAAATTCCTTTCCTAAAAACACTCTCTAGGTTTCCTTCTTAGAAAACCCTCTCCAATCTTCTTTCCAAAATTGTTTTTTCAAAAAATCATTTCCAACAATCTCTTTCCAAAAACATCTTTCCTAAAAGCTCATTTCCAAAAATACTTTCCTCAAAGTTTACTCTCCAAAAATGCTCCTTACGTTTTCCTTCCTAAACAACTCTTTTCAAAATTCACTTTCTAGAAACTCCTCCGTAGGATTTCTTTCCAAAAACTCTCTTTTCTAAATTCACTTTCTAAAAGCTCCTCTCTACGATTTCCTTCCAAAAATCTCCCTTTCTAAAATCTCACTTTCCAAAAACTCTTTCTTTAGAGCCTAAGTCAAACCCTAGAGCTAACATTTAGGAAGCCCTAATTTTCCTTCCCAAAAACATGATTTCCAATCCCTTATTTTGGCCTCAAAACCTAGGTTTCCAAAACCTCTTGTTTTCTACATCAAAACTATACATATTTTCAAAACCTATTTTCTACATCAAAATTATAGTCTTCCCAAAACTAGAATTTTCAAAACTCTATCTTTCCAAATCCATGTCAAATCCAATCTTCCCTTTAGGAAACCAAACCCAATCTCCCATTTAGGAAACTAGATCCTATCCTTCGTATTTGGACACTGTAAGCACCCTATTTTTTACCGCTCGACAGTCTACACTCCGTCCAGACTTGTACTAAAGGCAGTATAGACATATTCCAATCGAAACCAACTCTCTAAGTCCAAAACCCCGTCTATCCATCGCTTCGCGGGCCCATCAAGCCCAAATAGAGGCAAAATAACCAAAATGCCCTTACGGGCATTGTCTTTTCCAATTCTAATTCCAACCCCTCTCTCGGGACTGTTGATTCCTCAAGACGGTAAATCTACTCCAATCAAGCTCATCTTCCCGAAGACGGTAAGTCCCCTTTCCAATTTCAAATCAGGCATATCTTTCTGAAGACGATAAGACCCCTTTCCAATTCTAACCCCTCTCTCGAGACAGTTGATTCCTCGAGATGGTAAATCTACTCCAATCAGGCTCGTCTTCTCGAGGACGATAAGTCCCCTTTCCAATTCCAAATCATACACATCTTTCCGAAGACGATAAGACCCATTTTCAATTCCAACCCCTCTCTCGAGACAATTGATTCCTCGAGACGGTAAATCTTTTCCAATCAAACTCGTCTTTCCGAAGACGATAAGTCCCCTTTCCAATTCCTTCACCAATTCTAATTCCTCTCTTAAGACAATTGATTCCTCGAGACGACAAATCTACTCCAAATTAGGCACGTCTTTCCGAAGACGATAAGACCCCTTTCCAATTCCAATCCCTCTCTCGAGACAGTTTATTCCTCGAGACGGTCTGGCACGTTTTTCAAAGAAAATATTTTCGAGATGGTAAGTCCCTTTAAACCTGTCGATAGGGATGAGACCCCAAGTCCCCTAGATGGTAGAACCGTCCACCTTTGACGCTTACTAGCCCGCCAATGTAGAAATGTTCGTTTCGGCATGCCTTCCGAGAAAGTTGACTTCTTAGGCGCTAAGTCTCCTTTAGCAGCTTCCTGAGATCAGGCAGTCTCGGGAATGATCGCGAACCGTCAGAGTAGCGAAAATACTCACAAACATCGCAACCATCAGAGTAGCGAAAATACTCACGAACAGGTCAATATAAGGAATTGCCAACAAACCCCTGTGTCTCGACGACCGCCGTCAGAGTGATGGAAACACTCAAAATTCAGGTCAACACCGGTGCCTGCTAGCCCACTTCGGTGAAAAATGACCAAACTGCCCCTTGGGCCTTTTTCGAGACTTTCCGGTCAAGATGACCATTTTGCCCCTAGGCATCCGAACGCCCCAGGGACCACACTGGCTCCGGGTAACAAACCGGTAACCTCTTGAAAATACTTCTTATAGTATTCCCGACCTTCCTCCACCTTTCTGGATCATTACGAGTCAATTCTGGCAAACCCGGTACAAAATGACCTTTTTGCCCCTTGCGGGCTGGTCTCCTTTTTCGACCACACCGGCTCTGGGTATCAAATCGGTAACATCCTGAGATTGCTGCTTATAGTATTCTCAACCTTTCTTTATCCTTTCGGATCATTCCGAGTCAATTCTGGCAAATCCAGTGCAAAATGACCGTTTTGCCCTTGGCGGCCCGGTCTCCTTTTCCAACCACCTCCAGGACACTATTCTAAGTGTTCCTGCTCTTTTCTAGCCTTCCAGGTCATTCCCGGCCTCTTCAAATTATTCTCGGACTTTCCAAAGTCACTCCTAGTGAAGCCAAGTTAAAAATTGCATGGTAGTCACTAGTACAGGCTCCCAAATCTAGTCAAAGATACGTTGTTTGTCGACCTTAAAAGTTTCCTAGTTGGCTAGCGCCACTCCTAGTGGCGCCAGAAGGAATTCTGGCCTGGCACCACTGCAACAGGTGCCAGGTCTATCCCACCTCTATAAATACAGAGCCTCTTTCAGCGTTTAAAGGGTCCGTAAATTCAATCTAAAAATCCTATATTTCTAATATACAGAGCTCGAACACTCCGTAAACCCTAGCTTCCTTAGGTTTTCCAAACCCTAGCCACCATACACTAAACCCTAGCCTTCTATACACTCATACACACTCCCATACACTTATACACTAGCCTCCAACCTTCCTTTGAAGACTTGAAAAGCTGCAATCTGAAGTTTGAAGATTGAAGACAACTCTTGAGGATTGAAGATAAAGATCAAGACAAAGATCGAAGACAAGCAATGCACGCAAAATAAACAAGACACAAGTTAGGCTTTCGTTTTACATTTCTGCACTTTTTCCTCTCGCTCTCTTCTCTCTCCTAACTCACTTGGGTTTTCTCTATTTTAATCCCCCATCTCTTCCCCCCCCCCCCCCTCTCTTTCTTTACATGCTCAAAACAAAAGGACTCCCGGTCCATGTGTAGGATTAGACTATTGGAGGGTCACCGTGTCGGGGGCTTTCCTTTAGGCTAACTGGAGACCACGTGGGTTCAGCCTCCTTAATTATGTGGTGAAGCATTAACCTTGTATGTTCACGACCCCAAATTTGCATTGTGCATATCATGATCTTGCATCTTCCAAAAGTCGTTTTCAAAACCGTTTTCAAACTCATTTTCAAAGCTTGCATTAAACTTGTTTTCAAAAGTGCATCAAAATCTTCTTTTTCAAAACTTGTTTTGAAAATCACAATCCTAGGGTGATTCTAGTCTTTCCATGGCTAGGATTGTTTTAGGAAAGTGTTACATTTAAAGTGACTTTCATGGTCCATATTTTTAAAATCTTGTTATTTTCAAAACCACTTTTTTAAAGTGGTTCTAGCCTTCTTATGGTTAGAATTGCTTTAAATTCCACTTTTTTAAGTCCCTTTAAACCTTTCGACCGGGATGAGACCCCAAGTCCCCTAGATGGTAGAACGGTCCACCTTTAGCGCTTGCTAGCCCGCCAATGTAGAAATGTCCGTTTAGGCACGCCTTCCGAGAAAGTTGACTTCTCAGGTGCTAAGTCCCCTTTAGTAGCTTCCTGAGATCAGGCAGTCTCAGGAATGATCGCGAACCATTAAAGTAGCGGAAATACTCACAAACATCACAACCGTCAGAGTAGCGGAAATACTCACGAACAGGTCGATATAGGGAATTGCCAACAAACCCCTGTGTCACGACGACCGCCGTCAGAGTGACGGGAACACTCAAAACCCAGGTCAACACCGATGCCTGTTAGCCTACTTCGGTGAAAAATGACCAAACTGCCCCTTGGGCCTTTTCTGAGACTTTCCAGTTAAGATGACCATTTTGCCCCTAGGCATCTAAACACCCTAGGGACCACACCGGCTCTGGGTATCAAACCGGTAACCTCTCGAGAATACTTCTTATAGTATTCCCGACCTTCCTCCACCTTTTTGGATCATTCCGAGTCAATTCCGGCAAACCCGGTACAAAATGACCATTTTGCCCTTGGCGGGCCAGTCTCCTTTTTCGACCACACCGGCTCTGGGTATCAAACCGGTAACCTCCTGAGATTGCTTCCTATAGTATTCTCAACCTTCCTTTATCCTTTTGGATCATTCCGAGTCAATTCCGACAAATCCGATGCAAAATGACCGTTTTGCCCTTGGCGGGCCGGTCTCCTTTTCCTACCAGACTGGCTCTGGGTATCAAACCGGCAACCATCGGGAACATTCTGAATAATGTTTCCAAATTCTAAGTCTTCCTCCGGGACAGTCCGAGTCTGACCCGGCAGCTTCCCATTCCGATTAACCTTTTTGCCCCTAAAGGCCCGGTCAACCCTTCCGACACATCCTATCCTCATTTTTCAAGTCAAATACCTCCAGGACACTATTCTAAGTGTTCCTGCTCTTTTTTGGCCATCCGGGTCATTCCCGGCTTCTCAAATCATTCCCAGACTTTCTAGAGTCACTCCTAGTGAAGCCAGGCTAAAAATTGCATGGTAGTCACTAGTACAGGCTCCCAAATCTAGTCAAAGATACGTTGCTTGCCGACCTTAAAAGTTTCTTAATTTGTTGGTGCCACTCTTAGTGGCGCAAGAAGGAATTCTGGCTTGGCGCCACTGCAACAGGAGCCAGGTCTATCCCACCTCTATAAATACAGAGCCTCTTCTAGCGTTTAAAGGGTCCATAAATTCAATCTAAAAATCCTATATTTCGAATATACAGAGCTCGAACACTCCCTAAACCCTAGCTTCCATAGGTTTTCCAAACCATAACCACCATACACTAAACCCTAGCCTTCTATACACTCATACACACTCCCATACACTTATACACTAACCTCCAACCTTCCTTTGAAGATTTGAAGAGCTGCAATATGAAGTTTGAAGATTGAAGACAACTCTTAAGGATTGAAGACAAAGATCAAGATGAAGATCGAAGACAAGCAAGGCGCGCAAAATAAACAAGACATAAGGTAGGCTTTCGTTTTATGTTTCTGCACTTCCTCCTCTCTCTCCTAACCACTTTGGTTTTCTCTATTTTAATCCACCATCTCTTTCCTTCCCTTTCTTTGCATGCTTGAAACAAGAAAACAAGGGGACTCTCGGTCCATGTGTAGGATTAGACTATTGGAGGGTCACCATGTCGTGGGCTTTCCTTTAGGCTAACTGGAGACCACGTGGGTTCGGCCCCCTTGATTATGTGGTGAAGTATTAACCTTGTATGTTCACGACCCCAAATTTGCATTGTGCATATCATGATCTTGCATCTTCCAAAAGTCGTTTTCAAAACCGTTTTCAAACTCATTTTCAAAGCTTGCATTAAACTTGTTTTCAAAAGTGCATCAAAATCTTCTTTTTCAAAACTTGTTTTGAAAATCACAATCATAGGGTGATTCTAGTCTTTCCATGGCTAGGATTGTTTTAGGAAAGTGTTACATTTAAAGTGACTTTCATGGTCCATATTTTTAAAATCTTGTTATTTTCAAAACCACTTTTTTAAAGTGGTTCTAGCCTTCTTATGGTTAGAATTGCTTTAGAAAAGTGAGACATTTTTATACCTTTCCAAAAAACTATATTTTCAAAAATCTCCTTTCCTAAAACCTCCTTTTTCAACGTGCTTTCTAAAAACTCTCCTTTCCAAAGTTGTTTTCAAAAACTCCCTCCAAAAATCTATTTTTCAAAACTCCCTTTTTCAACTCCTTTCCAGAATACTCTCCCCAAAATCAACTTTCCAAAAACATTCCCCAGGTTTCCTTCTTAGAAAAACTCTTTCCAAAAACTCTCTCAAAGTTTTACTTACCAAAAACTTCCTTCCTAAAATTATTTTCAAAATACGCTTTCTGAAAAATTCCTCTTTAGAACCTTCCTCCAAAATCTTCGCTTCCAAAAACACACTTTTCCAAAAAAAAAAACTCTTTCCTTAGAGTCCAAGTTAAGCCTTAGAGCCAACAATTAGGAAACCCTAGTTTTCCTTCCCTAAAACATGATTTTCAATATCTTATTTTGGCCTCAAAATCTAGGTTTTCAAAACCTCCTGTTTTCTACACCAAAATCCTAGGTTTCCAAAACCACTTGTTTTCTACATCAAAACTGTACATATTTTCAAAACCTCTTTTCTACGTCTAACTATAGTTTTCCAAATCTAGGATTTCCAAAACTCCATCTTTCCAAATTCATGCCAAATCCAATCTCCCCTTTAGGAAGCCAAATCAAATCTCTCGGTTTAGGAAACTTGATCCAATCCTCCGTTTTTTAAAACAAAATCAAACATTCTCTTTTAGAAGCAAAATCCAATCTCTTGGTTTAGGAAATAGGAATCTTAACCATTCCTAATCTAAACCTTTCCTAATTCAACTCCTTCCTAGTCTTCCACTTTCCTAAATCTTAAGTTTCCAAAACTTGAACATAAAAATCTTTCCTAAATTTTAAAACTCAAAATCTAAATCTTTCCTAATTCAAATCTCTCCTAATTTCCTACCTTCCTAAACCATAAGTTTCCTAAAGCTTTTTTTATCTTTCCTAATTCAACATTTTCCTAATTCTACTCCTTTTCAAATCTTAACTTTCCAAAACTAGGTTTTCAAACTTTCTTAAACTCAAACCTTTCCTAATCTCAAGATTTTCTAAAACTCTAAAACTTTCTAAATCTTAAACTTTCCAAATTTCAAATCTTTCCAAATTCAAAGTTTTTCTAAATTCAAAACTTTCTTAAGTTAAATCTTTCTAAACTTCTAAAATTTCTAAATTCTAAACTTTCCAAAACTTCAAAATCTTTCCAAATCTAAAACTTTTTTAAACTCAAAACTTTCTTAATTCAAGACTTTCTTAAGTTGAAACTTTCGTAATTCAAACATTTCCTAAATTGAAAACTTTCCTTTTTCAAACCTTTTCCTAAAATGAAACTTTCCTACTTTCAAAACTTCCCTATTCTAAACTTTCCAACTTTAAAAACTTTCCTAAGTTGAAAATTTCAAATTCAAAACTTTCCTAAAATGAAAACTTTCCTAATTTGAAACTTTCCTAAATCGGACCTTTCCTAATTCGAACATTTCCTAAATCTAATCTTTCTAAAACTCTTTCAAATCAAGTCGAATCTTTCTTAAATCCTTCCAAGTCAAATCTTTCCTAAGTCTCTTTTCTTTCCAAAGTCTAGGTTTCCTAAACCTTCATCTTTCTAAAACAAGTCTAAATCTTTCTTCCAAGTTCTATCTTTTTCAAATCAAAATCCAATCTCTTCAATTCCAAAATTCTAAATTCCAATTTTCAATCTTCTATTCTAAGTTCAATCTCTCAATCTTCTAATCCAATTTTCAATTCAATCTGTTCTTTCAAATCAACTCTTCTATTCTCAATCGGACTCTTGTCCGAACTACGACTGACCTGATTCCCCCAAAAGGATACGTAGGCAACCTTCATAGGTGCGGTCACAACATTTTTCAAGTTTCAAATTCCACAACTTCTTTCAAATTTCAAATTTGACAACATTTTTCAAGTTTCAATTTTTACAAAATCTCTAATCTATTTTCAAACTTCCAATTCCAAATTTCTATCTCCAAATATCTATTTTCAATTTCCAAAACCTTCTTTCCAAATTCAAATTTCTATCTTTGCTTTTTCAAATCAAATCAATTTATTTTCAAATCTATTTTTTTAACTCTCTTTTCTTACACTTGCATATCATGCATCATATCTTTTTAAACATTATTTTCTAAATTGAATAGGATTGAACTATAGTTAGATGAAGACTCTCATAGGTGAATCTAGGGTAGATTGACATGTAGGTACCGAAAGGACGGGGTAGGGTGATGGCTTAGTGTGTCTTCTCTACACGTAACCAATCTCCAAACCTAGATAACTATTTTAGTAAGATCAAAACGGACTTATTTTTCTAAAAAGGGCTAAATGTTTTCCGAAGGTTGCAAAACAACCTATTTTCTTAGAAACCCCCTCTTGAGGAGATATTTTCAAAATCATTTTTCAAAACTCTAAGTGTAGTCTTCTGATTGTGCTTAGATTTTAGGTGACCTAACTCACCTTAATCAAGTTAGGTAACGACTCCAAACTTTTTCTAAAAGCCCTTTATTCAAATATATTTTCAATTCAAACCTAGTCGCACTTATTCTTCTAGGAGGATGAGTTCTAATGAGAGAGTACAGTATTTTTTCCGCTTGTGTGTGTATTCCTCGAGTGCGAAAAATCTAGGCGCAACAGACACAAAATCAAACCTTCTCTTTTAGAAAACAAAATCCAATCCCTTGTTTCAGGAAATAGGAATCTTAACCCTTCCTAGTCTAAATCTTTCCTAATTCAACTCCTTCCCAATCTTCTACTTTCCTAAATCCTAAGTTTCCAAAACTTGAACATAAAAATCTTTCTTAAAGTTTAAAACTCAACTTCCACATTTTTCCTAATTCAACCCTTTCCTAATTCCATCCTTTTCCAAATCTAAGTTTTCAAATCTTTCTAAAACTCCTACCTTTCCTAATCCCAAGATTTTCTAAAACTCAAACTCTAAAACTTTCTAAATCCTAAACTTTCTAAATTTCAAATCTTTCCAAATCCATAGCTTTCTAAATTCAAAACTTTCTTAAGTTAAGACTTTCTAAATCCCAATCCTTCTAAATTCTAAACCTTTCTTATTTTAAAATTTCCCAATTCAAATCTTTCTTAAATCTTAAACTTTCTTAAATCAAAACTTTCCTAAATTGAAGCTTTCTCAATTCAAAACTTTCCTAAGTTGAAACTTTCTTAATTCAAAACTTTCCTATTTCGAAAACTTTCCTAATTCGAAACCTTTCCTAAAATGACACTTTCCTAATTTCAAAACTTTCTTAAAACGAAACCTTTCCTAATTCAAATCTTTCCTAGTTTGAAACTTTCATAAATCGAAACTTTCCTAATTTGAATCTTCCTAAATTCCAACTTCCCTAATCTTCCAAGTCCAATTTTCGAGTCAAATCTTTCTTCATCTCAAGTCCAAATCCTATCTTCCTAAGTCTAGGTTTTCTAAAACCAAGCTTTCCAAAATCAAATCGTTTCAAATCTTCCAATCAAAATCTCTTTCTTCCAATCATACCTTCTATTTTCAATCGGACTCTTGTCCAAACTACGACTGACCAGATTCCTCAAAATGGATACGTAGGCAACCCTCATGGGTCCGGTTACAACATTTTTCAAATTTCTATTTCTACAACTCCTTTCAAATCTCCAATTCCATAATCTTCTTCAAGTTTCCAATTTCCTAATCTCTTCCAAGTTTCCAATTCTAAATTTCTATTTCCAATTTCAAATCTATCTTTTCAAATCTCTTTTAAATCAAATCAATTTCGTTGTCAAATTTCTTTCCAAATCAATTTTCCAACTTCTTTTTCTTGCACTTGCATATCATGTATCATGTCTTTTAAAACATTATTTTTTTAAAGTGGATAGGATTGAACATTTGTTAGTAGAAGACTCTCATAGGTGAATTTAGGGTAAATAGACATGTAGGTACTGCAAGGGCGGGGTAGGGTGATGGCTTAGTGCGTCTTCCCTACACATAACTAACCTCCGAAACTAGAATCACTGTTTTTGAATGAACAAAATGGAGTTTATTTTCAAAAAGGGCTTAAATGTTTTCCGAAGGTTGCTAAACAACCTGTTTTCTTAAAAATCCTCTCTTAAGGATGTTTTTCAAAATCATTTTAAAAAATTCTAAGTGTAGTCTTCAGATTATGCTTAGTTTTTAGGTGACCTAATTCACCTTAAACAAGTCAGGTGGCGACTCCAAATCTTTTCCAAAAGCCTTTTATTTAAATCTATTTTCAATTCAAACTTAGTCGCACTCATTCTTCTAGGAGGATAAGTTCTAACGAGAGAATACAATGTTGTTCCCGCTTGTGTGTGTATTCTTCGAGTGCGAAAAATCTAGGCGCGACAGCTGGCGACTCCACTGGGGACATTTAGAGGGTTAGGCTGTAGTCATGTCTATTTACCCTTCACCTATGTAGAGTCTTCAATTAACTTATTCAATCTAATTCACTTTAAATTTTCAAAACCACATTTTCAAAATTGTTTTAAAAAAACATTCATTTATTCAAATTATCTTGTATTATGTTTACCATCTGTTGTGCCCAGATTTTTCGCACTCGAGGAATACACACACGAGCGGAAAAAATACTGTACTCTCTCGTTAGAACTCATCCTCCTAGAAGAATGAGTGCGACTAGATTTGAATAAAGGGCTTTTAGAAAAGATTTGGAATCGCCATCTAACTTGATTAAGGTGAGTTAGGTCACCTAAAAACTAAGCATAATCTGAAGACTACACTTAGGGTTTTTGAAAAACGATTTTGGAAAACATCCTCAAGAGAGGATTTTTTAGGAAAACGGGTTGTTTAGCAACCTTTAGAAAATATTTAGCCCTTTTTTGAAAATAAACTCCATTTTGGTCTTTGAAATCAGTGATCCTAGGTTCGGAGGTTGGTTACGTGTAGGGAAGATGCACTAAGCTATCACCCTACCTAGCCCTTTCGGTACCTAAATGTCAATCTATCCTACATTCACCTATGAGAGTCTTCAGCTAACTATAATTCAATCCTATCCACATTGAAAAACAATGTTTGAAAAGAAACTAACATGATGCATAATATGCAAGTACAAGAAAAGAGAATTGAAAAATAGATTTGGATAGAAATTGATTTAATTTGAAAAGAAAGAGATAGAAATTTGAATTTGGAAAGAAGGTTTTGGAAATTGAAAATAGATATTTGGAGATAGAAATTTGGAATTGGAAGTTTGAAAATAGATTGGAGATTTTGTAAAAATAGAAACTTGAAAAGTGTTGTGGAATTGCAAACTTGAAAAATGTTGTGGAATTTTAAATTTGAAAGAAGTTGTGACCGCGCCTATGAAGGTTGCCTACGTATCCTTTTGGGAGAATCAGGTCAGTCGTAGTTCGGACAAGAGTCCGATTGGAAGTAGAAGGTTGAATTGGAAGAAAGAGATTTGGATTGGAAAAAGGATTTGATTTGAATTTAGAATAGAAGATTGGAATTTAGAATTTTGGAATTGAAAAGGTTGGATTTTGATTTGGAAAAATTGAACTTGGAAGAAAGATTTAGACTTGTTTTTGGAAAGCTGGAGACTTTAGAAACCTAGACTTAAGAAAGATGAGACTTAGGAAAGACTCGAGAGTTTAAAAAAGATTGGATTTAGGAAAGTTTTGAAATTAGGAAAGGTTGGAAATTTGGAAAGTGTTCAAATTAGGAAAGTGTTGGATTAAGAAAGTTCTGAAATAGGAAACATTTCGTTTAAAGAAAGTTTTGAAATTGGAAAGTTTTGAAATAAGAAAGTTTTTGAAAGTTGGAAAGTTCAGAATTTTGAAAGTCTCGAATTTAGAAAGTTTTGAATTTGGAAAACTTCGAATTTGGAAAGATTTAAAATTTAGAAAGTTTAAGATTTAGAAAGTTTTAGATTTAGAAAGTTTTCAATTTAAGAAAGTTTTGAATTTCGGAAAGTTTAAGATTTAAAAAATTTTAAAGTTTGAGTTTTAGAAAATCTTGAAATTAGAAAAGGTTTGAGATTAGGAAAGATTTGAAAACTTAGATTTGGAAGGTTAAGATTTGGAAAGAGGTAGAATTAGGAAAGGGTTAAATTAAGAAAGATGTGGAAGTTTAAAGTTTAGGGAAAGATATTTATGTTCAAGTCCTGAAAGCCTAAGATTTAGAAAAGTGGAAGATTAGGAAGGAGTTGAATTAGGGAAGATTTGGACTAGAAAGGATTCAGATTTCTATTTCCTAAAACAAAAGATTGGATTTGGTTTATAAAAGAGAAGGCTTGATTTTGTTTCCAAAAATGGAGGATTGGATCTAGTTTCCTAAACGGGAAGATTGGATTTGGTTTCCTAAAGGGAAGATGGGATTTGGTTTCCTAAAGGGAAGATTGGATTTGACAAGGATTTGGAAATGGAGATTTTAGAAACCCTAGATTTGGAAAAACTATAGTTTTGATGTAGAAGATAGGTTTTAGGAATATGTATAGTTTTGATGTAGAAAACAAGAGATTTTGAAAACCTAAGATTTTAGTATAGAAAACAAGAGGTTTTAGAAACCTAGGTTTTAAGGCAAGTTTGAAAATCATGTTTTTTAAAAGAAAACTAAGGTTTCCTAATCGTCAGTTCTAGGGCTTGACTTGGGCTCTAAGGAAAGAGTTTTTGGAAAATGTATTTTTGGAAATGAGTTTTTGGAAGGAAATCCTAAAGAGGAGTTTTCTAAAAGGAAGATTTTGGAAAGAGAGTTTTTAGAAAGCACGTTGAAAAAGGAGGTTTTAGGAAAGGAGATTTTTGAAAAGAGAATTTTTTGGAAAGTATAAAAACTTCTCACTTTCCTAAAGTGATTCTAACCATAAGAAGGTTAGAACCACTTTAAGAAAGTGGTTTTGAAAACAATAAGATTTGAAGATATGGGCCATAAAAGTTACTTTAAATGTAACACTTTCCTAAAGCAACCCTAACCATGGAAAGGCTAGAATCACCTTAGAATTGTGATTTTGAAAACAAGTTTTGAAAAAGTAAATTTTGATGCACTTTTGAAAACAAGTTTAATGCAAGTTTTGAAAATGAGTTTGAAAACAATTTTTTGAAGAATGCAAGATAATGATATGCACAATGCAAATTGGGGATTGTGAACATACAAGGTTAAGGCTTCACCACATAATCAAGGGGGCCGAACCCACGTGGTCTCCGGTTAGACTAAAAGAAAGCCCCCGACACAGTGACTCTCCAATAGCCCAATCCTACATATGAACCGGGAATCCCCTTGTTTCAAGCATGCAAAGAAAGGGGGGGAAAGAGATGGGGGATTGAAATAGAGAAAACCCAAGTGAGTTAGGAGAGAGAAGAGAGAAGGGCAAAGTGCGAAAATTTAAATAGAAAGCCTACCTTGTGTCTTCTTTATTTTGTTTGGCCTTGTGCGCCTTGCTTTCTTGCTTTTTCTTCGGTCTTCGTTTCCGTCTTTAAGAGCTTTGTCTTGGTCTTCAAATCTTTGTAGTTGCAGAACTCCAAGTCTTCAATGGAGGGTTGGAGGCTAGTTTATAAGTGTATGGGGGTGTGTATGAGTGTATAGGAGGCTAGGGTTTAGTGTATGGTGGCTAGGGTTTGGAAAACCTAGAGAAGCTAGGGTTTTGGGAGTGTACGAGCTCTGTATATCGAAGTATCTAATTTTTAGACTGAGTTTGCGGACCCTTTAAACACTACAAGAGGCTCTGTATTTATAGAGTTCGGATCAAGCTGGCGCCTACTGTAGTGGCACCAGGGCAAAATTCCTCCTAGTGGCACCAGGCCAAATATTGACTTGGCGCCACTACTAATGGTACCATCCAATTAGGAAACTATTTAGGTCGACAAACAACGTATCTTTGACTAGATTTGGGCGCCTATACTAGTGACTACAATGCAATTTTTAGCCTGACTTCACTAGGGGTGACTCCGAAAAGTCCGGGAATGACCCGGAAGGCTGAAAAAGAGCAGGAACACTTAGAATAGTGTCCTGGAGGTATTTGACTTGAAAAATGAGGATAGGATGTGTCAGAAGGGTTGACCAGGCCTTTAGGGGCAAAACGGTCAATCGAATCAGAATGTTTCCAAAGGTTGCCGGTTTGATACCCAAAGCCAGTGTGGTTGGAAAAGGTGACTGGCCCACTAGGGGCAAAACGGTCATTTCGTACCGGGTTTGCCGGAACTGACTCAGAATGATCCGAAAGGATAAAGGAAGGTTGAGAATACTATAAGAAGCAATCTCAGGAGGTTACCGGTTTAAGAAACTTTTAGGTTGGTCTGAATGGGATATATATGGAAGTTGCGTCCTTCATTTTTATTTTATGTTTCACCTTTGGTTATTATCATTATTATTTCTTTGTTGCTTTTATTTCTTTATCTTTTGAACTGCATATATCGAATACTAATACCTCTTACTTTGACTTACCTTTTAGGATGGTGGACACAGGCGATGGGGGTTCTGAGAAGAGACACCGCTTCGGGAAGATGGCCCGAACAAATTCTTGTTGGTAGCTCCAGTCGCTCCAGAGGTAGTAGCAAATCAACTAGAAGGGTATCCTCTAGCTAGAATTGAAGGGGGGAGTAGGCCTCCAGTTGACCCCCTCCCTTCAGTCAAGCAAACATTTGAAGAGGAAATGGATGCCGAGGTTTTCCACTTTTGTACTTTTGGATGGCCGACATTATATTGAGTCGACTGCGGATTTGGGATGATAGGTATCCTCCACATGAGCGAGACATTTTTCGCAGGATCTTTGGTTGTATAGTTTCTCTCCTATTGGTGCATCTTATTTTTGGCAATGGTTCCCTTCTGACTGCCTGACTTGTCTTTCTTTCATGAGCTCGCTCCCTTTGTTCACGAGTATGGTTTCCTCCTAGGTCTTCGAGAAGGTTTGGCTGACATTATGGGACCCATTTTTTCTTATGGCTACATCATAGTTGTCTCTTTTTAGCTTGGGCTTCATTTTGAAACCTTTTCTTCTGATATGCAGCCCCAGTTTCCTTATGTCCTAATGAAGTTCTTGTTTCTCTCATTTTGAGTTTGCGACGGATAGGGGATTGGCATGCTTCTTAAGATTGGTCCATTTCTCCATGGTAGCCCTAGCTCTGCTTCTCCTGAACTTGTTGATGTTTCCACCGGGCGGGATGACTTGGTCAATTGTCGGTTATGTGCACTGCTTGTCAAGATTTATGAGGGGCACTCCCATGCTCCTATGGTTGTGGGGGAGACCTTTGTGAGTCTTTTGAGATTCCAATAGATTGTTGACACTCATTTCTGGGGATGCGCTGCTCTCTTCCAGCTTTGGGCGATTGGGCATTTGTTTGTTACTCCTTTATTCTAGCACACATGTTATCCTGAGCTTGACCATATACGTTCCCGGGCAAGATCTCAGAGAGTCATGGCAGATGAAAGGAGGCTTCCGCGGACCGTCGCAGCCTGGGCTGACTACCTCCGGAGCATGAGGTCAGGCACGGTCAAGTGGTATTCAAGATTGGTTGGTAGGTATCGCTTGAGAGGTCGGCCTTCCGAGAGGGCCTTTGTGCCCCTAGAAGGCCCACGGGGCATTACCCCTTTCTTTGGGATTTGGGTTCTACAACAGCTTGGTAGGAGTCAGGATATCCCTTATTCGGCATCTGTAGCTGAGTTCACTCTTGTTTTTGAGGCATCGATCTCGGGAACGCTGGTGGGGAGAGTTATAGATTCATGGAGATTTTTGCTTCCTCATGTAGACGATGACGGTCCATTCTCTATCATGCCCCTTGAGATTGAGACTTATCACTATTGGCTTCGGTGCTATGTGCTAGGTCCTAGCAGACTTGGGGATCTTCTCATTGAGACTCCTTTACCTCCCATAGGGAAAATCGACTTCTTGACAGCTATGATTGTTCAGGGGTATCGTCACAGGCGGGAGAACCGCCAACTGACACGGATATTGCATGACCAGTTCAGGATCAGAGATATTGAGGTAGCTTCGCTGGAGATGCAGCTAGCAGCAGCCAGATCGATACATGATGACCCACCTTTGGGTGCTGCGAGGGGACGTAGGTGGCCACGAGGCATTCTAGGCAGTTCCATTTCCCTAGAGGGTGATGTGATGGATAGTCCGTCCTTGCGGGAGATTGTGGAGTCCTTTACCCGAGAGAGGGACATGCTTCTGGCCAGATGTGTAGACTACGAGCGGGGCCGGCCTAGGTCTTTTGCAGCTGGTATTTCTTTGAGTGCTCCTCTTACGGTTGGCGAGCTAAGTGATCCTTGCCTAGCCGATTCCTCCTCTGATGATGATAGGGAGCGATATATTTTTGCCCCTCGCTCCCAGATTTGTTGATTCATGGTTTCTCAAGTCAAAAGTCCTTTGATTAGGGAGGTCGAGGGTGGGCCATTGCCCTATTCTGTACTTCTTGTCGACCATAGACATCTGAGCTTTCTGAGGTGGGTGCCGGTGCTAGGGATGTCTGAGGGGTGACTTTAGTTCCTCTTTGTGCTTTACCTTGTTCCCTGTTTCCAATTTGAGAGAAAGAGAAATACATAGAGTTAGTTTTTGTACAAAAACAGTTTATTTATGCATATTATACTTTTTTTTATATTTTTAAATTTTTTTTATTTTTAGATGCCCATGGCATTAGATGTTTGACTTATTTTGCATGTCCTACTTTTCTTTATGTCTATATTTGTTATGAATGCACAGATTTATACAAGAATGGAATTTAATGCATGTTTTACTTTTGGATGAATGTACATACATGAATGAAATTGAATGCGTGTCATGCCTTTGATGAATACATGAATAGATACGAACTACACAGGAATTTAATGGATGTACAGTTTATACATGTCATGGATGCATTAGTACTGCAAGTATATAAGCTGTTTACAAAGAAAACCCCAGGATTGCCCCTTGGGCCCATACTCTCAGGATTCTGTTCCTTTCTAGGATTCTGCCCCATTTAGTTTTGTCCCATTCTCATCGGGGTGTGATAACATTTACTCCATTCTCCAGGGATTTTGACCTTTTGGTTTGCTATCCTATCCCTACTTTCTATAGGGTTACTGTTTGGGGTGTTTCTGAGCTCACTTGGGTTTCTCTCTCAGATCTCCAAAATGCCACCAAGGCTCGAGCAACAACTCCCATGCCTTTGCAAAGCGATAAATAACTAAGCCCTTAATCTGAGAAAACTTCTTTTAGGACCGTAATGTAGGCCGGGTTTAGGGGTTGTAAGAAATAAAGGGATATTTAGGCTCAAAGATCTTCTTTTAGTTGGTTGTTTAAACCGAAACCATCTGAGCACATCTTGGAGCATGAGCTTACCCCTTGCATGCCCTTCCAATTCTCCTTTCTCACTCTACTTGTCTTGGTATTGTTCAAGCTTATTTGGACTAAGCAATTTTCTTTTATCAGAGAAGACTTTAATTTGGATCGTAACGTAGGCTAGGTTGAGGGGTTTATGAATGAAAAGGATAGAAAGGCTCAAACATTATCACTTGTGGGGTTTTTAAAAGACCAATGATCACCTTTGGCAACTTAACTTCCATTCACTGCTTTATTCTTTCCTTCATACTCTTGTTGTTCTTCTGGACCGCTTTCTGCCTTCTAATTTAAGATTCTTTTTTTTTTTTATCAAGAAATTTGTTGCTAAGTCAACTTCTGGAGATGCCAACTTATTCATTTATATTTTGGGATGATAGTATCTTCTTTTGAAGATCCCCACAAACATAATATCTTCTTTAGAGACTCCTTTGATGCCATAACTTCTTGAAGATCACCATTTTCGTCGTTGTTCATTATATCTGCTTGGAAATCACATTTTTCTTCATTGCTCATTAATTCTTACTTATGACTTTTGCCTTCACCCAGTGTGGGCGGTGATCATCTGGTCAGTTTTCTTGAGAAAAGTAACCGGCTCAAGTGGGCTTTATAAAGGGATTTATTTGTGTATGGTAGAAGAAATAAGGGCCTTTCATCACTTCAAATTAAATTGCTTAGTCCATCAAGCCTTTATACAAAATTTAGATAATGTTCCTATAGATAGTGTGCTTCTGCCCATGAACCTTTACATATTCTACTGAATCAACTATTTTGTGCTTACCCCAATGTGGGGGATGGTTATAGGTTTGGGGATATCTGAAAAGAGATCACTGACGGCTCTAGTGTGCTGAGCAAAGGATAGTGTTTATTTGGGATAAATTGAACAATGGTTCCTCATCATTTTGAGCACTCGGTTGCCCATCGCTTAGCTAGGATATCATGCAAGTGTCGTCTCTTCAATGAACTTCATATTATCTCCTCCCTATCTCTCACTCTCTCTCTCTCTCTCTCTCAGTCTCTCAAAGGTTTTAACCCCCTTTGAATGGGTTGCCCATGCTATCCCATCCTTCAAGTCGAGTCATTTACCAAATGAGGAAGAATCCCTAAATGTGACAATCGTCCACAAGAGTATAAAACAAAGGGGATAAACTGGGAACTACCTATTTTCATTTAAAAACATGATTATATGGCATGCAATGTTTATTTAAAGGAGATATGCGATGAATAGAAAGACGAAAAGAAAAATAGACGAATTTTGTGAAAATCTCCCTTTTCTTGTGGATCTCTCAGTGAGAACCCTTGATAGGGTTTCGTGGTTGTGTTGACTACTTTGGTATTTCATTCTCTAGGTGTATCACCAAACAACGGAGGGTGAATTGACAGATCTTTTGTAGTGTTTGACATGTATTCGGAAGTTAAGAGATTCTTTATGTAGTAATGTACGTGTCTGACAGAGCTTTGCAAATGATGAAGCCTTTTTCTAGCGTCTTGCAGATGGATGGTCAGTTCTGCTTGCTCTCTGATATAGGTTCGGCCTCTTCTAACCACTAGGCTTATCCTCCGATGAGTTTGAATCTAGTGAGGTGCTGAGGGATTCCATGAATTTAATTGTGCTTTCTGACCTACAAAAAGAAAAAGAAAAACAAAAGGCAGTCAACATGTGGAGTTGGAGGTTCTATGCAATGCATGTCCAATGAAGGTCCCTTCCTTGAGGGAATCTAAGCATGATGACAAGTCCATTTTGGAGGTGGGGTTTTGCCCCTATCATGCAATACAATACCTCTTCGACGTGGGCCGGTTGATGTTTCCTTATTTGGGCAATCCCGCCTCCATGGACTGAGAGAGATTTGGGCCTTTCTCGAGATATGGTTCTATGCATGCCATGAATCCTTAGGGTTTAAGAACCCGTAGGAGTTTTGGTAGGGTCGATTAATATGAGATTGGATTGCTCCTTTCTCTTTACAGTTGATTAGATGCATGAAATGACTTGAGTTTCCTGGAACTCTTGTCTTGGAATGGATAGGGGTACATGAGCATAAAAGAAATGAACGTGTAATCAATATGATGATAGTAAGTGAGTGATTTTGAAAACCCCCTTCTTGTCTTGCGTTTGCCTTCGATTCTGTTGGTATTTGGAGATAAGAAGGGGGAGGACAGAAGACAAGAAACAAAAGAGAAGTTAGTGTCTTGATTTGAAAATTTTTATGTAATGCATGTCCTAGAGGTGCCCCTACTTAAGCAAAACTAAACATGATGCGTTTGCTCACTTTTGGAGATAGGGGGTTTGCCCTTGTATGTAGATACCTTATTGTTGAGTAGGAATCTTCATCCATTCATACAATCATTTATCCATTCATTCGCAAAAAAATAAAGAAGTACATTGAACTTTGGGTTTAAGATACAAAAGAATTAAAATACATTTTAACAGGGGAAGGGGGAACATTTTCCTTTGGACCTACACCTATCTAGTTTTACAAAGGAAAACGTAAACTACTCTTGAGTCTTCGGATTCGCCTTCCTTGGATTTGATGTCTTGGAGGTCGTCGAGAGACCTTGTTGATTGGTTGCCCCTTGTCTTCATGGCAATCCTATCTCCGTGAGCATAGATGGATTGGGGCCCCTCTTATGGAATGAATTAATGTGCATGTCATGAGTCCTTAGGGTTACATGGGAACCCTTAGGGTTTGGGTAGGTCTAATGCAAGGGAGAGTGACCTTGGTGTCACTGTCAATGGGTTGATCATATGCATTGGAATGCAGTGACTTGAGTTACTTGGAACTCTTGTCTTGACAAGGAATATGGAATGCATGAACATAGATATGCAAAGAGTATAAAGAGAGAAAATGCAAGAGCAAGGTAAACGTGCATGCATGAGCAGTTAGGCAGGCATTATAACAATATGAATACAATCATTATAACAACAGGAATAAGCAGATATAAATGAAAGTAAAAGCAGTTGCCATTTCCTCCGTGGTTTTGAAAATGGTGCTCGTGTCTTAAATCTGGCAGAGGTTTGGGTATGCATGGTATCTATATGAGTATGAGGTTGAGGGTTGACTAATGCGTCCTAAAAAGGCCTGGTCCCCAGATCTTCAAACCCAAGCCCACTCCCTGAGGTGGTGCCATGATCGGTTGGTGATCCGAGTGAGGGAACCATCAAGAGGCCGTAAGCAAGAAATAGACACAGCATCTTGCCCACAACCAATATATCGTTCCCCCTTTCTAACTAGAAAGAACATATCAAGGTAATAATGCAAATATGCAGAATGCAAATGCATATGCAGTGTGTGTGTGATTTTTAAAAGTGGAGGAAAGGGCCCAACAACTTCCATCCATCCTGTTCATCGCATTCATGCATGGCAGTTAATAAAATTTAAACACAAAGCGCACCTACAAAACAAAGATGCTAGTGTAAGTATGAGGATGGCAAACATAATATAAGATAATATGAATAAATGCATGTTTTTTTAAAACAATTTTGAAAATTTGGTTTTGAAAATTTAAAGTGAATAGGATTGAACCAAATTAATTGAAGACTCTACATGGGTGAAGGGTAAAGAGACACAACTAACGACCTAACCCTCTAAGTATCCCCAGTGGAGTCGCCAGCTATCGCGCCCAAATTTTTTGCACTCGAGGAATACACACACAAGCGGGAAAAATACTGTACTCTCTTGTTAGAACTCACCCTCCTAGAAGAATGAGTGCGACTAGGTTTGAATTGAAAATAGATTTGAATAAAGGGCTTTTAGAAAAGATTTGGAGTCACCACCTAACTTGATTAAGGTGAGTTAGGTCACCTAAAAACTAAGCATAATCCAAAGACTACACTTAGGGTTTTTGGAAAACGATTTTGGAAAACATCCTCAAGAGAGGGTTTTTTAGGAAAACAGGTTGTTTAGCAACCTTTAGAAAACATTTAGCCCTCTTTTGAAAATAAACTCCATTTTGGTCTTTAAAATTAGTGATCCTAGGTTCGGGGGTTGGTTACGTGTAGGGAAGACGCACTAAGCCATCACCCTACCCTGCCCTTTCGGTACCTACATGTCAATCTACCCTAGATTCACCTATGAGAGTCTTCAGCTAACTATAGTTCAATCCTATCCACTTTGAAAAACAATATTTGAAAAGAAACTAACATGATGCATGATATGCAAGTACAAGAAAAGAAAATTGAAAAATAGATTTGGAAAGAAATTGATTTGATTTGAAAAGAAAGAGATAGAAATTTGAATTTGGAAAGAAGGTTTTGGAAATTGAAAATAGATATTTGGAGATAGAAATTTGGAATTGGAAGTTTGAAAATAGATTAGATATTTTGTAAAAATAGAAACTTGAAAAATGTTGTAGAATTGGAAACTTGAAAAATGTTGTGGAACTTGAAATTTGAAAGAAGTTGTGACCGCACCTATGAAGGTTGCCTACTTATCCTTTTTGGGAGAATCAGGACAGTCGTTGTTCGGACAAGACTCCGATTGAAAATAGAAGGTTGAATTAGAAGAAAGAGATTTGGATTGGAAAAAGGATTTGATTTGAATTTAGAATAGAAAATTGAAGATTGGAATTTACAATTTTGGAATTGAAAAGGTTGGATTTTGATTTGGAAAAATCGAACTTGGAAGAAAGATTTAGACTTGTTTTTCGAAAGATGGAGACTTCAGAAACCTAGACTTAAGAAAGATGAGACTTAGGAAAGACTCGAGAGTTTAAGAAAGATTGGATTTAGGAAAGGTCCGAATTAGGAAAGTTTTGAAATTAGGAAAGATTTGAACTTTGGAAAGTTTTCAAATTAGGAAAGTTTTCGATTTAAGAAAGTTTTCGAATTAGGAAAGTGTTGGACTAAGAAAGTTCTGAAATAGGAAACATTTCGTTTTAAGAAAGTTTTGAAATTGGAAAGTTTTGAATTTGGAATGTTTTGAAATAGGGAAGTTTTTGAAGTTGGAAAGTTTAGAATTTAAAAAGTTTTGAATTTAGAAAGTTTTGGATTTGGAAAACTTCGAATTTGAAAAGATTTAAAATTTAGAAAGTTTAAGATTTAGAAAGTTTTAGATTTAGAAAGTTTCCACTTAAGAAAGTTTTGAATTTCGGAAAGTTTAAGATTTAGAAAATTTTAAAGTTTGAGTTTTAGAAAATCTTGAAATTAGGAAAGGTTTGAGTTTAGGAAAGATTTGAAAACTTAGATTTGGAAGGTTAAGATTTGGAAAGAGGTAGAATTAGGAAAGGGTTGAATTAAGAAAGATGTGGAAGTTTAAAGTTTAGGGAAAGATTTTTATGTTCAAGTCCTGGAAGCCTAAGATTTAGGAAAGTGGAAGATTAGGACGGAGTTGAATTAGGGAAGATTTGGACTAGGAAGGGTTAAGATTCCTATTTCCTAAAACAAAAGATTGGATTTTGTTTATAAAAGAGAAGGTTTGATTTTGTTTCCAAAAACGGAGGATTGGATCTAGTTTCCTAACTAGGAAGATTGGATTTGATTTCCTAAAGGGAAGATGGGATTTGGTTTCCTAAAGGCAAGATTGAATTTGACAAGGATTTGGAAAGGGAGATTTTAGAAACCCTAGATTTGGAAAAACTATAGTTTTGATGTAGAAAATAGGTTTTAGGAATATGTATAGTTTTGATGTAGAAAACAAAACATTTTGAAAACCTAAGATTTTGGTATAGAAATCAAGAGGTTTTAGAAACCTAGGTTTTAAGGCAAGTTTGAAAACCATGTTTTTGAAAAGAAAACTAAGGTTTCCTAACCATGAGTTCTAAGGCTTGACTTGGGCTCTAAGGAAAGAATTTTTGGAGAATGTATTTTGGGAAATGAGTTTTTGGAAGGAAATCTTAAAGTGGAGTTTTCTAAAAGGAAGATTTTGGAAAGAGAGTTTTTAGAAAGCACGTTGAAAAAGGAGGTTTTAGGAAAGGAGATTTTTGAAAAGAGAGTCTTTTGGAAAGTATAAAAACTTCTCACTTTCCTAAAGTGATTCTAACCATAAGAAGGTTAGAACCACTTTAAGAAAGTGGTTTTGAAAACAATAAGATTTGAAAATATGGACTATAAAAGTCACTTTAAATGTAACATTTTCCTAAAGCAACCTTAGCCATGGAAAGACTAGAATCACCTTAGAATTGTGATTTTGAAAACAAGTTTTGAAAAATAAGATTTTGATGCACTTTTGAAAATAAGTTTAATGCAAGTTTTGAAAATGAGTTTGAAAACGATTTTTGGAAGAATGCAAGATAATGATATGCACAATGCAAATTGAGGGTCGTGAACATACAAGGTTAAGGCTTCACCACATAATCAAGGGGGTCGAACCCATGTGGTCTCTGGTTAGACTAAAAGAAAGCCCCTGGACTCTCCAATAGCCCAATCCTACACATGGACTGGGAATCCCCTTGTTTCAAGCATGAAAAGAAAGGGGGGGAAAGAGATGGGGGATTAAAATAGAGAAAATCCAAGTGGGTTAGGAGAGAGAAGAGAGAGGGGGGAAGTGCAGAAATTTAAATAGAAAGCCTATCTTGTGTCTTTTTTATTTTGTTTGGCTTTAAGCGCCTGGCTTTCTTGCTTTTTCTTTGGTCTTCGCTTCAGTCTTTAAACGCTTTGTCTTGGTCTTCAAATCTTCGTAGTTGCAAAACTCCAAGTCTTCAATAGAGGGTTGGAGGCTAGTGTATAAGTGTATGGGGGTGTGTATGAGTGTATAGGAGGCTAGGGTTTAGTGTATGGTGGCTAGGGTTTGGAAAACCTAGAGAAGCTAGAGTTTTGGGAGTGTTCGAGCTCTGTATGTCGAAGTATTTGATTTTTAGACTGAGTTTGCGGACCCTTTAAACGCTGGAAGAGGCTCTGTATTTATAGAGGTGGGATAGACCTAGCGTTTACTGCAGTGGCGCTAGGGCAAAATTCCTTCTGGCGCCACTCCAGGCCAAATATTGGCTTGTAGTGTCGCCAGCCAATCAGGAAACTATTTAGGTCAGCACACAACGTATCTTTGACTAGATTTGGGCGCCTGTACTAGTGACTACCATGCAATTTTTAGCCTGGCTTCACTAGGAGTGATTCTGGAAAGTTCAGAAAAGATTTGAAGAGGCCGGGAATGACCCGGAAGGCCAGAAAAGAGTAAGAACACTTAGAATAGTGTCCTGGAGGTATTTGACTTGAAAAATTAGGATAAGATGTATCGGAAGGGTTGATCGGGCCTTTAGAGGCAAAACGGTCAATTGGATCAGAAAGCTGCCGGGACAGACTCGGACTGTCCTGGAAGAAGACTTGAGATTTGGAAACATTATTCAGAATGTTTCCAAAGGTTGCCGGTTTGATACCCAGAGCCGGTGTGGTCGGAGAAGGTGACCAGCCCACCAGGGCCAAAACGGTTATTTCGCACCGGATTTGCCAGAACTGACTCGGAATGATTCGAAAGGATAAAGAAAGGTTGAGAATACTATAAGAAGCAATATCAGGAGGTTACCGGTTTGATACCCAGAGCTGGTGTGGTCGAAAAAGGCGACCGGCCCACCATGGACAAAACGGTTATTTTGCACTAGGTTTGCCGAAATTAACTCGGAATGATCCGGAAAGATAGAGGAAGATTGGGAATACTATAAGAAGTATTCTTGAGAGGTTACCGGTCTGATACCCAGAGCCGGCTTGGTCCCCGGGGTGTTCGGATGCTTAGGGGCAAAATGGTCATCTTGACCGGAAGGTCTCGGAATTGGCCCGAGGGGCAGTTTGGTCATTTTTCACCGAAGTGGGCTAGCAGGCACCGGTGTTGACCTGGGTTTTGAGTGTTTCCGCCACTCTGACGGTGGTCGTCGCTACAGAGGGGTTTGTTGGCAATTCCCTATATCGACCTGTTTGTGAGTATTTCCGCTACTCTGACGGTTGTGACGGTTGTGATGTTTGTGAGTATTTCCGCTACTCTGACGGTTCGTGATCAATCCCAAGACTGCCTAATCTCAAGAAGCTGCTAAAGGTGGCTTAGCCCCTGAGAAGTTAACTTTCTCGGAAGGCGTGCCTAAACGGACATTTCTACATTGGCGGGATAACAAGCACCAAAGGTGGACTGTTCTACCATCTAAAGGACTTGGGGTCTCATCTCGGTCGACAGTTTTAAAGGGACTTACTGTCTCGAAGAGATTTTCTTCAAAAAATGTGCCGGACTGTCTCGAGGAATAAACTGTCTCGAGAAAGGGATTGGAATTGGAAAGGGGTCTTATCGTCTTTGGAAAGACGTGCCTGATTTGGAGAAGATTTATCATCTCGAGGAATCAACTTTCTCAAGAGAGGAATTGGAATTGGAAAAGGAATTGGAAAGGGGACTTACCGTCTTCGAAAAGATGAGCCTGATTGGAGTAGATTTACCATCTCGAAAAATCAACTAGCTCGAGAGAGGGATTGGTATTGGAAAGGGGTCTTATTGTCTTCAGAAGGACGTGCCTGATTTGGAATTGGAAATGGGACTTGCCATCTTCGGGAAGACAAGCCTGATTGGAGTAGATTTACCGTCTCGAAGAATTAACTATCTCAAGAGAGGGGTTGGAATTGGAATGGGAAAGGACAATGCCCCTAAGGGCATTTTGGTCATTTTACCTCTATTTGGGCCTGGTGGGCCGGTGAAGCGATGGACAGATGGGATTTGGACTTAGAGAGTTTGTTTCGACTAGAATATGTCCATACTGACTTGAGTACAAGTCTGGACGGAGCGTAGACTACCAAGCGGTAAAAAATGGGGTGCTTACACCATCCACATACTAACTCTTGCATCTTGGTTTTATAGGTGTGCTTTTTGTTTAAATTTTAACTACCATGCATGAATGTGATGAACAGAATGAATGGGAGTTGTTGGACTCTTTCCTTCGCTTTTAAAAAATCACACACACACACACTGCATGTGCACCTGCATTCTGTATACTTGCATTTTACCCTGATATGTCCTTTCTAGTTAGAAAGGGAGAACGGTATATTGGTTGTGGGCAAGATGCTGTGTCAGTTTCTTCACCTCCGACCTCTTAATGGTTCCCCTGCTTGGATCACCAACCGATCATAGCACCACCTCGGGGAGTGGGCCTAGGTTTGAAGATTTGGGGACCGAGCCTTTTTGGGATGCATTAGTCAACCCTCAACCTCATGCTCATATAGACACCATGCATAGCCAAACCTCTACTGGATTTTAGATACGTGCACTGTTTTCCAAAGCCATGGAGGAAAGGGCGACTGCTCTTTACTTTCATTTATACCTGCTTATTCCTGTTGTTATAATGCTTGTCTAACTACTCATGCATGCATGTTTACTTCAACTGTATTTTCTCTCCTTATACTTTATGCATCTATTTTCATGCATTCCATATTCCATGTCAAGATGAGAGTTCCAAGTAACTAAAGTCACTGCATCCTCATGCATATGATCAATCCATTGAGAGTGACACCTAGTTCATTCTCCCTTGCATTAAACCTACCTAAACCCTAAGGGTTCCCATGTAACCCTAAGGACTCATGGCATGCACATCAGCTCATTCCATAAGAGGGGGCCCAATCCCTCTATGCTCATGGAGATAGGATTGCCAAGAAGACAAGGGGCAATCGATCGGCAAGGTCTCTCAACGACCTACTCAACATCAAATCCAACGAAGGTGAATCCGAAGACTCAAAAGTAGTTTAGGGTTTCCTTTGTAAAATTAGATAGGTGGAACCCCCAAAGGAACATGTTCCCTCTCCCCCTGTTTAAATGTATTTCAATTCTCTTGCATCTTAAACCCAAAGTTCACTATACTTCTTTATTTTTTTTGTGAATGGATTGAGGAATGATTGTATGAATGGAGGAAAGGTTCCCAGCTGATGGTAAGGCATCTATATGCAGGGGCAATCCTCTATCTCCAAAAGTGAGCCAATGCATCATGCTTAGTTTCCCTCTTAAAAGAGGGATACCCTAGGACATGCATTGCATAAAGCTCTCTAAAAATCAAAAACTAACTTGCAATTTGGGTTTTTGTCTTTTTCTTTCTTCCTTTTTATTTCTATTTACAGAGGTCACCCTGCACTGAGTCAATATTACTCCCAAGAAAGGGCAACATCCACCTAGTGATCCTATTATCACCCGACAAAGAGCATCACAGATGGCCGCTAATCCTGAAGAATCATCTCAAGTCTCTAGGGAAGAGGTCAACGAAATGAGGACCAATATGGATGAGAGGCTCAAACTCATTCAAACTATGGCTATGAAGGATACTGCCGCAATCCCATCATCATCCATGACTTCGTCAAAGGACCTCGAACCCACTAATCCAAGGATCGTGCTTCAGTCTGACAATGCGGGGAGGAATAAGGAAGATGCCAAAGGGATCAGCGCTAAAGAGGACGAGACCATATTACTCTCACCTGTCGTAAAGAAGGCCCCCTTAGACCCTCTCAGTATGAAAGTCCAAGGGCTAGAGGATTCACTGCGAAGTCTCCATAGCCATGACACTTATGGGTTCACTTCCTACGATGAGCTCTGTTTCTTTCCTGACCACCCGAGACCTACTAGGTTCAAAATGCCTGACTTTCAGAAGTATGACGGCACTAGTAACCCCGTTGCTCATCTTCCTCTCTATGCTGGAGCGCTAAGTGGTCATGGCAACGACCCGAAACTCCTCATGCAACTATTCCAACATAGCCTCACGAGATCTGCTCTACAATGGTTCACCCATCTAGACTTAAGGAAGATCACAACTTGGATTGAGCTAGTCAATGCATTCAAAGCCCAATACCATTATAACATCGACCTCACTTTCGATCGATGGTCCCTGATGACGATGAGCAAAGGTGAGAAGGAAACCTTTAAAGGATATGCCCTAAGATGGAGGGAGGCCGCTACACAAGTTAATCCCCCACTAGAAGAAAAGGAGCACGTACAACTGTTCGTACATACTTTCCAAGGTATATTCTATGAGAAGCTCTGCACAAGCATGGGAAAAAGCTTCTCTGAACTGATCATGCAAGGGGAGATGATAGAATAGGGTCTCAAGACAGGGAGGATTACAGACCCCTACGCCAAAACTGGAGAAAGTACCGCCAACATAGCCAAGAGAGTGGCCACCACAAGGGGAACAATAAAAAAGGAAAGCGAAGTGTCTGCCATCTTGCCCAACCAACCACCCCAATACCGTCCGCCACTATAATCACACCCTGTCTTGCCCTTACCCACCTTAACCATGCCTGCTCCAACCCCTAACTATGGCCCTGTTGGGGCACGACCCAACTTTAATAGACCTGCTCAACACATCTGTACCTTTGACACCTTGGCTTGCACCTAAACTGAGACCTACCATAATCTGCTGAAAAACAATATCTTAAAGCTCGTACCTGCTCGACCGTTGCCAAGCCCTCTACCCCACCCCCAACCTTTAATGCTACCGTTACGTGTGAATACCATTCGGTGGCCAAGGGCACGACACCAGAAGCTGCTTCACTCTCAGGCACAAAATCCAAGACTTGATCAACAACAAGACCATTGATCTACAGCTAGTACAACCTGCTTCGACCCCCAATGTGACCACTAACCCTCTGCCGAATCACATCGTCAACATGATATTAGTAGAAATGGAAGGCGAGGGAGAGTTCGACGAGCTTGAGGCCGAAGGTTATGAGGACGATTGGGAGACCAATGAAGAAGATGACTGGGAGGAGGATCTCCCATTATGCCCGATTTATCTCTATAACCCTGATGAGGTGCCTGACGCTTCTGACTGGCCCATTGAGGAGCCAATGTTCCCAAAGGAAGAATATATCGAAAGCATAACTGCCGATGGATGGGGCAATGAGTTTCTACACTCGAAGTATTTAATAGCTAAACGTCACTTACTAGAGAACCCTTGGCCTGCAACTGAATACAATTATAAAGAAAAGAGCTGGAGGGTAGAGAAGCCAAAAGCACGGACAGAACTCTTCGAGTTAGAAGGGGATGAACTGGCCACCCTATTTCCAGAAGAACCTCTTGCAATGAACAAGAAAGAGATGAATGAAGCCACTGACTACACCATCACTGCTGACATGTCCGGAGCTCTAGCAGAAGCCCTCGCCTGTCTTGCCTTGGCCAAGGATTTGAACCACGAATGGAGTACCGAAGATGTGGGCATTGTCCCAAGGCCTTACTGAAATAGGAATCCTATCAAAAGCGTACAAGAGGGGTGTTTTCACCCACTTTCTTTCTATCCCTTTTATTTCTTGTCTTTAAATTAATATTTACATTTCCTTATTGTTCAAGAACTCTATGCTTTCCATAAAAAATGATAATAGTAATCAAATGATAGTCCTCTTATTCACTGCTACTATCTTATATGTCTCTTGTGAATGGTAACTACTTTCTACGCAAGGGGCATGGTTTATCTTATGGAATGATCCGACTTGAAGGGATGATAGCATGAGTTAACTACTCGCCAAATGGTTAGCTTTCTAGAGAGAGAGAGGATAAGGATGAGTGAGGAAACTACCTGAAGGCAACACTTGCAAGACTCTGAACCTGAGCGATGTGCGGTCAGATTATCAAAATGAAGGGGAGCCACCTTTCATTTTCCTATGCCAAAGAATAAACGCTTAACCCCTAGTTCCTTGCAGAAAGTAAAAATTTTCTTTGCCAACCCTGATCCACAACTATCCTCCCTACACTGGGGAAGACAATAGTTGAGAATTCTAGGAATGGTGTCCACCTCTATCATGCTAGGATAGTGTCGAAAGCTCTATGGATCAAATAATCTAATTCAAAGTGAAGAGAGGCCTTCATTTCATTTCTCATACAATCAAAAGAAACCCTTTGCCAAACCTATTAAGCCATCTATCTATTCTCAACAAAACCCCAACCTAGGGATCACTGCCCACATTAGGTAGATTGAACTGCCAAGGAAAAGGTCGAAGGAAAAAGGGTCGAAGAATTATTCGTTCCATAAAAGAAAAGAAAGGACAAAGTAAAGGAAAATAGTTGCCAAGGGGCAAAGGGCCAAAAAAAAAAAAATTTCTCTAAGGAAGGGCTTGAAGAAAACCATGATTAAGTCATCTTCAGAGGCATAGTAAGAAGATCAAAAGAGAAGAGAGTCATGTTTATATCAAAAGACATATAGAAAGGGCAAAAGGAAAGGATCATTTTCACCCTAAAAAGTCATGTAAAAAGAAGAAGGAAATTCAAAGGTGATCCTAGGTTACAAAGAAACCCAGTAGAAACAATAGGTTCAAGCCTTTACCCTTTTCTACGAAACCCCTAAACCATGGCCTACATTACAACCCTACTAAAGTCCACTCTGATTGAAAATGGATTGCTTGATCTAAATGAGCTAGATACGCTGCGAAAGCTAAAGAATGATGCTAATCCTTTTAAAAAGTAGTCAAGGACGACATGGATCTAAACCCTACTGAAAAGGACATCAAATATGAGCCTACATATCCTGTTGTTTCTGAAACCCCATAACCTAGCGTACATTACGATCCCAAACAAAGTCTCCTTGGATTGAAAGGACTGGCTGCTTATCGCTCTACTGAAGGTTGGGTAAGCTGTTGCTAAAACCCCGAGAGTTGAGAGTTTTAGCCCAATAATCATATACACTAACCCCGAGGTAGAGAGTTGGAGGCGATCAAAAGGTTGAGAAAGGTACGAAGTGCTATCATCCAATCAAGGTAAAGTTGAGCTAGAGGAGAGGTTAAACCCCCGAAAAGGAAGGAGTTACTATTCCCAAAGATATCGAGTTCAACAACACCCCTTGTCATTCTATTAGTTAATGCACTTCTAATATGTGTATACATTTTCACACAAAAAAAAAAAAAAGAAAAAAAATCGGCATGAGTTTTGCATACATAGGATATAACCCCCTATAGAAACAGAAGCCACCAACACAGTTTAATGTCAATCCCTATAATAGATACACAACATCATCATCCATCCCATACATCTAATCATATGCCTAGCTGAAAAGATCATAAATGTCTTTGCCAATCCACACATCTAAATACCATAAATATCTATCTTCATTCAAAACTTATAAAATAAAACTGTCTAACATAAATACATCTTAGGGACAAGGGGCAAAAGAAGATTGCAGTCTCCACAAGGGGCATCTGTCATAGGTCAAAGTTAATGTCATCTGGATCAAAATCCCTGAAACCCGACATCGGAGGAGGCGAATAACTACACGAAGCACCGCCAACCTGCAGGGAAGATAGAACCAAAATTAACCGTGTGAAAGAAGAACTAAACAACAACAGAGTAAAAAGAAGGAGAGAAAAGGCAACATACCCCCCCACCTGCCATCTGAGCTATCCGAGTTGTCAAGGAAGCCACCACTACCTGATACAGGTCTCGCACCGTTTGGTATTGATCCCTCTGATCCCTCATAGCAGTAAACTCAGCCTGGGGCATGTATCCCCCGGCTCGGCGCCACAAATCAACCACCTCCTAGCCCACAACATACTCGCTGACTACTACCTCAAACTGGGTGAAAGCACCAACAGAATGAGCCCCAAAGTGCGTAGCATAATCTACATTCGGAGGAAGCATGAACTCGGCACCCGGCTGCCGCTCCTGATAGGGGATAGGCACTCCCGCCACCAAAGGCCCCAAACATATACTCTGGTGGAGCTTCTGCTGACCGAAATTCCTCATGAAACTGCTGCCAGTGTCGCTCTCCAAGATAGGACTCCCAAGTATCGCCACTGAGAAAAGCAGCACTCGGCAGAGACAACGGGACCAAGTATCGGACGGTCTCGTAATGAACTGATCCAATGAAAGGCCACCAAGTCACACCCCTCGCCTCAATTAGCTCCAGGTTAGCCCGGAGCGTCACAAAATCAGTAATCTCTAATCGCTGAGCTAACCAGTCACGAGCCCACCTCAAAGCTCGAGGATAAAGGTCGTCCTCGACAACTGCAGGGCGGCGAATAGGGAGGTCATGCTACCCTAATAGAAGGAAGTCCGAACTCGCATCGACAGAAGGAAACAACTAAAGGAGAAGGACCCCCAATCTAGCTCAGACTGAGCCCCAAGATCAGCTACTATACTCACTAACCGAAAAGGCACGAGCGACTTATTGTTATTGTAGAAGCAGCTAAAGATGATGTACAAAACAAGTCGCCGTCTCATAATGTCCCGCCTGGCAGGCGATGGCTCAGCAGCAAAGGTACGGTCATCATGACTGAGCCAACAGACTGGGAAGGCACAACGCTCAAGAGGGGGCAACCAGCAGAATGCAGGCCTCATCTCTACTGACTGACTGTAGAGTGATCCGCTAGCCAACGAAGGAAAGCCCTGTGATGATCGCCCAATCCAAGGGAGTAGGACCTAACTCGAAGCCGAAAAAGTGGAAGGTCCTGGTCTCCCCGAACCACCTCTCAATAAGCGCCAGTACCAAATGCCAGTTCAGACGGTTAGCCTGTATTCTCATGAAGGCTCCAAATCCAATCTCAGCCAAGAAGGCACGATATGACGAGGCAGCCCGCTGCATAGTCACAAAGACCTGATGAATAGCCCCTCTAAAAGCTGTATGTACCTGCAGAGGGGGCAAATGCTGTCTGGAGTATACAATGGGGTGATAAGCAAGATCCCCGAGTGGTGGAATGTCCGGTACCTGCAGATCTCCTACGTCAGTATCCGTCTGCCTGTGCCTGAAGGAGGCTCTCCCATAGCCAGTGACCTAGTCGCCCAGACCCGGTATCTCCTCCTCTGCACCAATCTCCTCGACAAAGGCCTGCTCAACCGGAGAAAAAGGGTCGACAGGTGGCCTACTCCCCCAACTACTCTGGCTAGACGCTGTCTATCCTGTAGATCGTCGACTACCTCTGGATCGACTGGAACAACCGATGGAATCTGTCCAAGCCGCCTTCCTCGAGTGACGTCTCCTTTCAGAACTGTCATCACCCGCATCTGTCATCCTGAAAAGGTAAGCCAAGGTAGGTAGTGTTAATATACCGTGCATGCAATTAAAATAATAATAAAATAAAATAAACAAATAACACAAAAAAATAAAAAGAGTTCAAATGATAAGTCGAAATAAATTTCCTACACCTTTCGATTTTCCAACTTCAAAATAAAATCTCAGGGGTTTTCTATCTTTTTCCTTCAAAAATATTTTATTTCTAAACCATTTCCAACTCTTTCCCTAATTTATAAAAATTTCGACAGAATTTTGTTTAAAAATGGTCCCTACAACACCCATCACATCATCATAAAAGCACAAACCGTGCACTTCACAATGTTATAATCACATAACATCAGCACCTGCGCGTACTTTTTAATTTTTTAAAATTTTCAAAACACATGTTTTATTTTTCCAATAAATCAATGGTTTTCAAAGTTATCCTAAAAATCTTCAAAATCATTTCAAATGTTTTCTAAAAATATTCCTATATTTTTCAAAATTTTAAACTCTAAAATTTCATCAATTTCTTGAGTTTTCTCAAATTTTCTAATTTTCTAAGTATTTTTCTATTTTTCAAAAATGAAAAATTCACCAAGTTTTCAAAAAATCACAAAAATTCACATGGTTGTTCAACACATTTTTCTAAGGCACATGGCATAAAGATTTAGTCAGAAAACCCAATGCCCAAGCCTGTAGGAATAAACCCCCAATTCCTGCAAAAAAAGCCTCTTCACATAATCATGTAAAATCACTCAAATTCAATCAAACTAGCACCAAAATGCAAAAATAAAATCACCATAATGTTCAAAACATATGAAAACATCAATTTCTACTGTCCATATGATTCAAACGAAATTCCACACATCAAAATCAACAAAAACTTGAAAACTCACTTTTTGGAGTTCTCCGGCGAAATCTTCTCTTCCAGCGACGTGGTCTCCTTCCGGCAATCACTCGTGGTCTCCAAGAGGTGTTCCTTCAATGTCCAAGTCGGTTTCCTCGTAATGTTTCTCGGATTTGCGACAATCTTCCAAAAATCCCGCAAGTGTTCGAACTAGAAAATTTTCTGGTTTTGTTCCCAAGCTTGAAGCCACTAGCAGCGGCAACAAGCCTTTACTGCCAACGGTGCCACTCCTAGTGGTGTCAGTTTCCAAATTCGGGGCAGCTTTGCCCTTTTTCCCGCCAAAACTCATTTTCAAAGGCCTTTTGGGCCCAACATCCATTTTCGACCCCCGTGGTTAAAAAATTCCCAAAGTCTGTCCCTCCGACTACCTCGTGGTCAAACATGGGACTCTTACTTTATCGTTTTCTGTCTTCGACAAGCAAAGACAAAAAAAGAGGGGTAGCTATAAGCATCCCATTTTCGACCACTCGGTAGTCTAAGGTCCGTCCAGACTTGTACTCAAGTCAATGGGGATATATTCTTAATTAAATCAACTTTCTAAGTCTAATCCAACCAATTCATTGCTTTGCAGGCCTGTCGGGCCCAGATAGAGGCAAAATGACCAAAATGCCCTTAGGGGCATTTTTCTTTCCAATTCTAAATTAGGCACGTCATTCTGAAGACGGTAAGTCCCCTTTCCAATTCTAAATTAGGCACGTCTTTCTGAAGATGGTAAGTCCCCTTTCCAATTCTAAATCAGGCGCGTCTTTTCGAAGACGGTAAGTCCCCTTTCCAATTCCTTTTCTAATTCTAATCCCTCTCTCAAGACAGTTGATTCCTCAAGACTGTAAATCTATTCCATTAGGCACGTCTTTCCAAAGACGATAAGACCCCTTTCCATATTCTATCAGGTACGTTCTTCCGAAGACGTAAGTCCCCTTTTAACTTGTTGACCGGGGCGAGACCCCAAGTCCTCTAGATGGTAGAACGGTCTACCTTTGGCGCCTACTAGCCCGCCAATTTATAAATGTCTATTTCAGGCACGCCTTTCGAGAAATTTGACTTCTCAAGTGCTAAGTCCCTTTAGCAGCTTCTCTAGATCAAGCAATCTCGAGAATTATCGCGAACCGACAGAGTAGTGGAAATACTCACAAACATCACAACCAACAGAGTAGCAGAAATACTCACAAGCAAGTTGATATAGAGAATTGCCAACAAACCCCTATATCACGCAACCATAGTCAGAGTGGCGGAAACACTCAAAACCCATGTCAACATCGGTGCCTACTAGCCCACTTCAGTGAAAAATGACCAAACTTCCCCTTGGGCCTTTTCCGGCATGTTTCTTCAGAACACACTTGAGTCTTCAGAATGGTAAGTCCAACCTTCCAGGATTATTTTAAAAGCAATCCGGCATAAATAGGTGCCTTCTAGTCAGTTTCGGGTCAAGATGACCATTTTGCCCCTAGGCATCCGAACGCCTCGTGGACCACACCGTCACTGGGTATCAAACCGGTAGCCTCCCGAGAATGCTTCTTATAGTGTTCTTAACCTTCTATTATCTTTCCGGATCATTCCGAGTTAGTCCTGGCAAACTCGGTGCAAAATGACTATTTTGCCCCTAGTGGGTCGGTCGCATTTTTTCTAGTCACACCAGCTCTGGGTATCAAACTGGTAATCTCCTAAGATTGCTTTTTATAGTATTCTCAACCTTTCTTTATCTTTTTGGATCATTCCGAGTTAGTTCCGGTAAACCCAGTGCAAAATGACCGTTTTGCCCTTGGCGGGCCAATCGCCTTTTCCAACCACACTGGGTCTGGTTATCAAGCCGGTAGCCTTTGGGAACATTTTAAATAATGTTTCCAAATTTTGAGTCTTCTTCCGGGACATTCTGAGTTCGTCTCGGTAGCTTTCCGGCTTGGTTGACCCTTTTACCTCTAATGGCTCGGTCAACCCTCTTAACAAATCTTGTCATCATTTTTCAAGTCCTTTGTCCCTGAGACATTATTCTAAGAGTTCCTATTCCTTTTCGGCTCTCTAGGTCATTCCCGTCCCCTTCAATTCATCCCTGGATCTTTCGGAGTCACTCTTAGTGAAGCCAGGCTAAAAATTGTATGGTAGTCACTAGTATAGGCGCCCAAATCTTCTCAAGATACGTTGCTTGCCGACTTAAACACTTTCCTAAGTGGCTGGCACCACTAGTAGTGGTGCCAAGCCAAAAAATGGCCTGGTGCCACTCCTAGTGGCGCCAATGTATATTTTGGCCTGGCACCACTGCAACAGGCACCAGGTTAGTCCCCTCTCTATAAATATAGAGCCTCCTCTAGTGTGAAAAGAGTCTGCAAACTCAGTCTAAAAATTATACTTTTCGATATACAGAGCTCGTTGCCTCTGTAAACCCTAGTCTCCTTAGGTTTCCAAACCCTAGCCTCTTATACACTCATATACACTTCTATACACTCATACACTAGCCTCCAAAGCCTCCTTTGAAGACTTGAAGTGTTGCAATCTAAAGCTTTGAAGATTGAAGACAAGCTCTTGAAGATTAAAGTGAAGACCGAAGCAAGACAAGCAAAGTAAAGCGTGCAAAGCTAAGCAAAATAAAGAAGACACAAGGTAAGCTTTCTCTTTAAGTTTACGCATCTTCCCCCTCTCTTCTCCCTCTGAACCCACTTGGGTTTTCTTCTATTTTAATCCCCCGTCTTCTTCCCCCCCTTCTTGCATACTTGAAACAAGGGAATTCTCGGTCCATGTGTAAGATTAGGCTATTGGAGACTCACCGTGTCGGGGGCTTTCTTTTATTTTAACCAGAGACCACATGGGTTTGGCCTCTCTTGATTATGTGGTGAAGCCTTTAACCTTGTATGTTCACGACCCCAACTTGCATTATGCATATCATTATATTGCATTCCTCCAAAATTCATTTTCGAACTCGTTTTTTCAAAACTTGCATTAACATAGTTTTCAAAATTGCATCAAAATCTTCTTTTTCAAAACTTGTTTTCAAAATCACAATCCTAAGGTGATTCTAGCCTTTCCATGGCTAGGGTTGCTTTAGGAAAGTGTTACATTTAAATTGACCAATATGGTCCATATTTTCAAAACATTGTTGTTTTCAAAACCTTTATCTTAAAGTGGTTCTAACCTTCTTATGGTTAGAATCACTTTAGAAAAGCGAGGTATTTTATATATACTTTCTAAAAACTCTCTTTTCAAATCTCTCCTTTTAAAAGCCTCTCTTTCAACATACTTTCTAAAAACGCTCTCCAATCTGCTTCTTCAAACTCCTTTCCAAAATTGTTTTCCAAAAACTCCCTCCAAAATTTTATTTTCAAAACTTCCTTTTCAACTCCTTTCCAAAGCACTCTCTTCAAAATTCCTTTCCTAAAAACGCTCTCTAGGTTTCCTTCTTAAAAATCCCTCTCCAATCTTCTTTCCAAAATTGTTTTTTAAAAACTCCTTTCCAACAATCTTTTTCCAAGAACATCTTTCCTAAAAGCTCCTTCCCAAAAACGCTTTCCTCGAAGTTTACTCTCCAAAAACGTTCCTTATGTTTTCCTTCCTAAACAACTCTTTTCAAAATTCACTTTCTACAAACTCCTCTCTAGGATTTCTTTCCAAAAACTCTCTCTTTTCTAAATTCAGTTTCTAAAAACTCCTCTCTAGGATTTCTTTCCAAAAATCTCCCTTTCTAAAATCTCACTTTCCAAAAACTCTTTCTTTAGAGCTTAAGTCAAACCCCAGAGCCAACAATTAGGAAGCCCTAATTTTCCTTCCTAAAAACATGATTTCGAATCCCTTATTTTGGCCTCAAAATCTAGGTTTCCAAAACCTCTTGTTTTTTACATCAAAACTATACATATTTTCAAAACCTATTTTCTACATCAAAACTATAGTCTTCCCAAAACTAGAATTTTCAAAACTCAATCTTTCCAAATCCACGTCAAATCCAATCTTCCCTTTAGGAAACCAAACCCAATCTCCCATTTAGGAAACTAGATCATATCCTCCATTTTTGGACACAAAATCAAACCTTCTCTTTTAGAAACAAAATCAAATCCTTTGTTTTAGAAAATAGGAATCTTAACCCTTCCTAGTCTAAATCTTTCATAATTCAACTCCTTCCTAACCTTCAACTTTCCTAAATCCTAAGTATCCAAAACTTGAACATAAAAATCTTTCCTAAAGTTTAAAACTCAACTTCCACATCTTTCCTAATTCAACCCTTTCCTAATTCCATCCCTTTCCAAATCTTAACTTTCCAAATCTAAGTTTTCAAATCTTTCTAAAACTCCAACCTTTCCTAATCCCAAGATTTTATAAAACTCAAACTCTAAAACTTTCTAAATCCTAAACTTTCTAAATTTAAAATCTTTCCAAATCCAAAGCTTTCTAAATTCAAAACTTTCTTAAGTTAAGACTTTCTAAATCTCAAACCTTCTAAATTCTAAACCTTTCTTATTTTAAAATTTCCCAATTCAAATCTTTCTTAAATCTTAAAATTTCTTAATTCAAAACTTTCCTAAATTGAAACTTTCTTAATTCAAAACTTTCCTAAATTGAAACTTTCTTAATTCAAAACTTTCCTATTTCGAAAACTTTCCTAATTTGAAACCTTTCCTAAAATGACACTTTCCTAATTTCAAAACTTTCTTAAAACGAAACCTTTCCTAATTCAAATCTTTCCTAAAGCAAAACTTTTCTATTTTGAAACTTTCCTAAATTGAAACTTTCCTAATTTGAATCTTTCCTAAATTCCAACTTCCCTAATCTTCCAAGTCCAACCTTCGAGTCAAATCTTTCTTCATCTCAAGTCCAAATCCTATCTTCCTAAGTCTAGGTTTTCTAAAACCAAGCTTTCCAAAATCAAATCTTTTCAAATCTTCCAATAAAAATCTCTTTCTTCCAATCATACCTTATATTTTCAATCAGACTCTTGTCCAAACTACAATTAACCTGATTCCTCAAAAAGGAAACGTAGGCAATCCTCATGGGTGCGGTCACAACATTTTTCAAATTTCTATTTCTACAACTCCTTTCAAATCTCCAATTCCATAATCTTCTTAAAATTTCCAATTTCCTAATCTCTTCCAAGTTTCCAATTCCAAATTTTTATTTCCAAATTTCTATTTCCAATTTCAATTCTATCTTTCAAATCTCTTTTAAATCAAATCAATTTCTTTTTCAAATTTCTTTCCAAATCTATTTTTCAACTTCTTTTTCTTGCACTTGCATATCATGTATCATGTCTTTTAAAACATTATTTTTCTAAAGTGGATAGGATTGAACATTTGTTAGTTGAAGACTCTCATTGGTGAATTTAGGATAAATAGACATGTAGGTACCACAAGGGCGGGGTAGGGTGATGACTTAGTGCGTTTTCCCTACACGTAACCAACCTCCGAACCTAGAATCACTGTTTTCGAAAGACCAAAATGGAGTTTATTTTCAAAAAGGGTTTAAATGTTTTCCAAAGGTTGCTAAATAACCCATTTTCCTAAAAACCCTCTCTTAAGGATGTTTTCCAAAATCGTTTTCAAAAATGCTAAGTGTAGTCTTCGGATTATGCTTAGTTTTTAGGTGACCTAACTCACCTTAATCAAGTTAGGTGGCGACTCCAAATCTTTTCCAAAAGCCCTTTATTCAAATCTATTTTCAATTCAAACTTAATCGCACTCATTCTTCTAGGAGGATAAGTTCTAACGAGAAAGTATAGTATTTTTCTCGCTTATGTGTGTATTCCTCGAGTGCGAAAAATCTGGGCGAGACACCCACCAGGCCCAAATAGAGGCAAAATGACCAAAATGCTCTTAGGGGCATTATCCTTTCCAATTCCAACAGACACATCTTTCCAAAGGCGGTAAGTCCCCTTTCCATATTCCCATAGGCACGTCTTCCCAAAAACGGTAAGTCACCTTTCCAAATTCGATCAGGCGCGTCTTTCCGAAGACGGTAAGTCCCTTTTCCAATTCCAAATCAGGCGTGTCTTTCTGAAGATGATAAGACCCCTTTCTAATTTCAATAGACATGTCTTTCCGAAGATGGTAAGTCCCCTTTAAGCCTGTCGACCACGACGAGACCTCTAGTCCCCTATATGATAGAATTGTCCACCTATGGTGCCTGCTAGCCCACCAATGCAAAAATATTCGTTTCGCCACGCCTTCCAAGAAAGTTGACTTCTTAGGCGCTAAGTCCCTTTAGCAGCTTCCCGAGAGCAGGCAGTCTCGGGAATGATCGAGAACCGTCAGAGTAGCGGAAATACTCGCAAACATCGCAACCGTCAAAGTAGCGAAAATACTCATAAGTAGGTCGATATATGGAATTGCCAACAAACCCCTGTATCACGAGACCACCATCAGAGTGGCAGAAACACTCAAAACCCAGGTCAACACTAGTGTTTGCTAGCCCACTTCGGTAAAAAATGACCAAACTGGCTCTAGTGCTATTTTTGGCACGTTTCTCGAGAACACACCTGAGTCCTCAGAATGGTAATTCCACCCTTCCAAGATTGTCTTAAAAGCAATCCGGCATGATTAGGCGCCTTCTAGTCAGTTTTGGGCCAATTTTGAGACTTTTCGGTTAAGATGACCATTTTGGCCTTAGGCATCCGAACATCCCAGGAACCACACCGACTTTGGGTATCAAGTAGGTAACCTCCTGAGAGTGCTTTTTATAGTATTCTCAACCTTGCTTTATCTTTTCGGATCATTCCGAGTTAGTTTCGGTAAACCCGGTGCAAAATGACCGTTTTGTCTATGGTGGGCCGGTCACCTTTTTCGACCACACCGGCTCTAAATATCAAACCGGTAGCCTCCTGGGAACATTCTAAATAATGTTTCCAAATTTTGAGTCTTCTTTCGGGACATTCCGAGTCTGTCCCGGTAGCTTCTCGATCTAGTTAATCGTTTTGCCCCCGATGGCTCGGTTAACCCTTTCGACAAATATTGTCATCCTTTTTCAAGTCCATTACCTCCAGGACCCTATTCTAAGGGTTCTTGTCCCTTTTCAGCCTTTTGAGCCATTCCCGGTCCCTTAAATCCTTCCCGGGCCTTCCGGAGTCACTCATAGTGAAAGTAGGCTAAAAATTGAATGGTAGTCACTAGTACAGGCGCCCAAATCTTCTCAAGATACGTTGCTTGCCGACCTTAAAACCTTTCTAACTGGCTGGCTCCACTCCTAGTGGCGCCAGAAGCATTTTTGGTTTGGTGCCACTACAACAAGCGCCAGGTCTATCCCATCTCTATAAATACAAAGCCTCCTCCAACGTGAAATAGGTCAGCAAACTCAGTCTAAAAACCCTAATTTTCGATATACAGAGCTCGTAGCCTCTCAAAACCCTAGTCTCCTTAGGTTTTCCAAACCCTAGCCTCCATACACAAACCCTAGCCTCCTATACACACATACACTTCTATACACTCATACACTAGCCTCCAAAGCCTCCTTTGAAGACTTGAACTACTGCAATCTCAACTTTTGAAGATTGAAGGCAAACTATTAAAGATTGAAGTGAAGGCCGAAGCAAGACAAGCAAAACAAAGCGCACAAAGCTAAGCAAAATAAAGTAGACACAAGGTAGGCTTCTTATTTACGTTTATGCATCTTCCCCCCTCTCTTCTCCCTCTGAACCCACTTGGGTTTTCTTCTATTTTAATCCCCCATCTTCTTCCCCACCTTCTTGCATGCTTGAAACAAGGGAATTCCCGGTCCATGTGTAGGATTAGGCTATTGGAGAGTCACTGTGTCGGGAGCTTTCCTTTACTCTAACTGGAAACCACGTGGGTTCGGCCCCCTTGATTATGTGGCGAAGCCTTTAACCTTGTATGTTCACGACCCCAATTTGCATTGTGCATATCATTATCTTACATTCCTCCAAAATTCGTTTTCAAACTCATTTTCAAAACTTGCATTAAACTTGTCTTCAAAATTGCATCAAAATCTTCTTTTTCAAAACTTGTTTTCAAAATTGCAATCCTAAGGTGGTTCTAGCCTTTTCATGGCTAGGGTTGCTTTAGGAAAGTGTTACATTTAAAGTGACCAATATAGTCTATATTTTCAAAACATTGTTGTTTTCAAAACCACTTTCTTAAAGTGGTTTTAGCCTTCTTATGGTTAGAATCGCTTTAGGAAAGTGAGACATTTTTATATTTTCTAAAAACCCTCTTTTCAAAAGTCTCTCTTTCTAAAACAATCCTTTTTAACATACTTTCCTAAAACTCTTCTTTGCAAAACTGTTTTTCTAAAAACTCCCTCCAAAAATCTATTTTCAAAACTTCCTTTTCAACTCCTTTCTAAAACACTCTCTTCAAGATTCCTTTCCTAAAAACACTCCCTAGGTTTCCTTCTTAGAAAACCCTTTCCAATCTCCTTTTCAAAATTATTTTCCCAAAAACATTTTTCCTAAAAGTTCATTTCCAAAAATGCTTTCCTCAAAGTTCACTATCCAAAGACGCTCCTTACGTTTCAATCCTAAACAACTTTTCCCAAAATCTCTTTCTAAAAACTCCTCACTAGGATTTATTTTCAAAAATTCTCTTTTCGAAATTCACTTTCTAGAAACTCCTCTCTACAATTTCTTTCCAAAAATACCTCTTTCCAAAAAACTCACTTTTCAAAAACTCTTTCCTTAGAGCCTAAGTTAAATCTTAGAACCCACGATTAGGAAACCCTAATTTTCCTTTCTAAGAACATGATTTCCAATCCCTTATTTTTGCCTCAAGACCTAGGTTTTCAAAACCTCTTGTTTTCCACATAAAAAATTATATATATTTTTAAAACGTATTTTCTACATCAAAACTATAGTCTTCCAAATCTAGGGTTTCTAAAACTTCCCTTCCAATTCCACGTCAAATCCAATCTTCCCTTTAGGAAACCAAACCCAATCTCCCATTTAGGAAGCTGGATCCTATCCTCTGTTTTTAGAAACGAAATCAAAACATCTCTTTTTAGAAATAAAATCCAATCCCTTGTTTTAGGAAATAGGAATCTCAGTCCTTTCTAGTCTAAACCTTTCCTAAATCAAATGCTTCCTAATCTCCTACTTTTCTAAACCTTAAGTTTCTAAAACTTATACTTTTAAATCTTTCCTTAAACTTTAAACTTCAAAATCCTTCTTAATCTAAACTTTCCCTAATTCCAACCTTTCCTAAGTTCCATACCTTTCCAAATCTAAATCTTCAAGTCTTTCTTAAGTTCAAATCTTTCCAAAACTCTAAACTTCCTTAAATTTAAATCTTTCTAAAATTCTAAACATCCTAAATTTCAAATCTTTCCAAATCCAAAACTTTATAAATTTGAAACTTTCTTAAGTTGAAACTTTCTAAATTCTAAACTTTCCAACTTTCAAAACTTCCTAATTTCAAAACCTTTCCTAAAATGAAAACTTTCCTCATTCGAACACTTTCCTAAATTGAAACTTTCCTAAAATGAAACTTTTCAAAAATGACACTTTTCTATTTTGAAACTTTCCTAAATCGAACATTTTCTAAATCCAATCTTTCTTCGATCTTCCAAGTCCAACATTATAGTCAAGTCTTTCTTAATCTCGAGTCCTTTCTAAATCCTATCTTCCTAGGTCTAGGGTCTCTATTCTCCCATTTCAAAATTTTAATCTTCTATTCTAAATTCAAATCAAATCCAAATTCCAATTCAACTCCTTTTTCAAATCAAATCTTCTGTTTTTTATCTGACTCTTGTCCGAACTACAACTGACATGATTTCTCCAAAAGGATACGTAGGCAACCCTCATGGGTGCGGTCATAACATTTTTCAAGTTTTCAATTTCAAAAATCTATTTCTAAATCTCTATTTTCAATTTCTAAAACTTTCTAATTTCAAATCTATCTTTTCAAATCTTTTTCCAAATCTATTTTCTTACTCTCTCTCTTACACTTACATCTCATGCATCATTCTTTTCAAAATTATTTTCTAAATTGTACAGGATTAAATATTTGTTAGTTGAAGACTCTCATAGGTGAATTTAAGGTAAATAGACATGTAGGTACCGCAAGGGCGGGGTAGGATGATGGCTTAGTGCGTCTTTCCTACACGTAACCAACCTCCGAACTTAGAATCACTGCTTTCAAAGACCAAAATGGAGTTTATTTTCAAAAAAAGGCTTACATATTTTTCAAAGATTGCCAAACAATCTGTTTTCTTAAAAACCCTCTATTGAGGTAGTATTTTCAAAATCAATTTCAAAACCCTAGGTGTAATATTCGGATTGTGCTTAGTTTTTAGGTGACCTAACTCACCTTAATCAAGTTAGGTGGCAACTCCAAATGTTTTCCAAAAGCCCTTAATTCAAACCAATTTTCAATTCAAACCTAGTTGCACTCATTCTTCTAGGAGAGTGAGTTCTAACGAGAGAGTACAGAGTTTTTTTTCACTTGTATGTGTATTCCTTGAGTGTGAAAAATTTGGGCGTGACACCAGGGAATTCTCGAAAGCTCGTGCATAGGTCTTTCCATCGATATGGCTTGATTAGATGGATCGCTTCCCGAAGCCCTTCATCGCATGGCTCAAAAACTACCACTTTCAGAACCCCTGGAGCATCTCACAGACGCTCTGCCAAGACTGACTTTCTATCTAATTCTTTGATTACAACGCACCGTCAAACGACTTGAGAAATGTGTAAATTAGAGGATTCCTGGAAGAATTTCTCGAGCACTTTCCATCATTACGGTCTGATCGGAGAGATGGCTTCCCAAAGGCCTTGATCATGTGGCCCATAAATGGCTGCTTTTGAACCCTCGCAGAGCTTATCACAGATGCTTCGCAAAATGTGTTTTTGTGCACACTTCTTTAGATGATATATCACTCTTCCAAACACCTTTCAAGCTTTTAAAAATTCAAAGTTCGTGAGAAACACTAGAATGACACTGTGAACGCAACAGATTTTCTTGAATCCTTCTCCGTTGACACGATTATCGAGGTAAAGTTTAAATGAACATTCCCGGCAGCGGAGCATATGCTACATGCGGCCAGATTTTGATCAGATTGATCAAACTTTACTTAGTCCTTAAGATTTAGCTAGTTCAATGAGTGTTACGTGGCATTCTACCAATGGAACAGTACTGGCGTATGTGCTACATGCGCCAGCTCTCTTCAACTTTGACTAGAAATACAAGTCTCCCCCTTTGCATATTCTAGAATCAAAATTGATAATGAAGCTCACCTAAAACTGCTCTACAACCTTGAATTTCCATATACATCCCACACTTCAAGTACTTAGGCTCGATTCCATATCCTTCTAATCCATTCACTACAACTATATAACCTTCAATGCCATAGAAGACCTTATTCAAGCCCCTTCAAGCCTATTCAAGGCTATTCTAGCTCAAGTCAAGGCATCCATGGAGGTTTGGAAGTGTTTGAAGGCAAAATGTAGTATTCCTTTTATATTTTTGCAATCCCCACTCCTCTCTTCTCCCTCCTAACCTACTTAGGCTATTCTCTATTTTAATCCCCATATTCTACCCCATTTTCTTGCATTCTTGAAACAAGAAAGCTCTTAGTTCATGCCTAGAGAAAAGTTTGTGGGAGCTACCATGTACGGAGCTTCTCACAAACCTACTTTAAGATGGTATGGCCTTCGAGCACCTTGCTATGTGGTGAAGCCTCTAGCCTTGTATGATTTCATGACCCCTTTGCATATGATTATCTTGTTCATGTTTTGCATGCTTGGCTTTGTTTTCATGTTTCGAAAACCCTCACTATCTCTTTTTTATATCTCAATATGCAAAAGATTCCCTAAAAATAGTGCTAGAGTTGGTTCCTTGAAGCGTAGGTCAAATCCTTAATTTCTACACCTTAGAAAACCCTCTTTAGGTCCCTTGACTTCACTTTGCAACCCTATATTTAATTGCTTTTCAAAATTGTATTAAAATGGCTTTCAAACTCTCTCCATTCATGTTGATTTTCAAGGACTTTACTCTCTTGAATTTTTTGGTTGAAATGGTCCTTTGGAACCCTCTTTTGAGTGGTCTTCCTATTATCTTGACCGTATGAACCCTAGTTTATTGGAGTTGGCTTTATTCTCTTTAAAATGATTTTCAAAAAAATTCCCTTCAAAAAAGATTTTCAAAATTGCACCCTCCTCATCTTGCATAAAATGATTTCCTTAGATCATCATTTTCGCCTTAATTTTGAGAAGTTTTACTCTCTTGAATATTGTGGTTGGAATGGTCCCATGGAGTCCCCTTTGGAGTGATTTTATTTAAATCAACCATATGAACCCTTATTCTTTAGAGTGGTCTTCACCTTGTTAAAAGTGGTTTTCCAAAAGCTCCTTTCTAAAGCCAATTTTTAAAAGGTCAACCTCTTTAATTTTCAAGTCTTCAAAACTATCTATTCAATGATTGATTTTCACAAGTTTTGCTCTCTTGAGTTTATGGGTAAAATGGTTCCAAGTTAACCTTTTCTTGAGTGGTTTTTAAATATCAATCATAAGAACCCAATACTCACTTGAGTGGCTTTCATAAAATAGTTTTCAAACCATACTTTCAAATTTCTTGCATAAAATCACCTTTCCAAAAGCACTAGGTGCAAACCCTAATTCAAAACCACCTTTCAACTCTAGGTTAACTTGACCCTTCTTGTCCAAACCCTAGGTTAACCTAACCTTAGGTAGTTAGCCCTAAGTCAACCAAACCCTAGGTTAACCTAACCATAGTTAATTAACCTTAGGTCACCTCAACTATAGGTTAACCTAACCTAAGTTAGTTAACCTTAGGTCATCTTAACCCTAAGTTAACCTAAACTAAGTTAGTTAACCCTAAGTCACCTTGACCCTAGGTCAACCCAACCTAGGTTAGTAAGCTTCAAGGCTCCAACTCAAAGACCCCTTTTCAAATAATCTTTCAACTCAAAAACCATTTTCATAAAATACTTTCAAAGCACCATACTCTCTTGAGATTTCAAAAATCAACTCCAATACCTTTTCAAATATCCCCACACTCTATCTTTAAAAAATTCTCTAAGAAATTCTCTTAAACTTGTCTTAACTAAAATGGCTAGACACATAACATTTTCCAAAGACTATTTCTCAAAAATTATTTTCAAGAACTCACAACCCTACAGTGTGCCCAACCCTTTATGGTTAAGGGATTCTAAGGAAAGTGACACATCAAGTACAACCTTCAAGGTTGTCCATATTAGGGTTCCAAAACCCTAAGTGTTTTCAAAGGCTACTTTCAAAGGTGATTTTCAAAAGTCTCATCCTCGAAGTAACCTTATGCCTTACATGGGTGAGGTTGATCAAGGGAGGTGATATATCAAGTAGGGTTCCATAATCCTAAAGCTATAAAAACCTAAGGGAAGTCTCTAGCCACTTTTTCAAAAAATATTTTCAAAAATCATTTTAAGACAAGTTCATAAGAACTCTTGTGAGTCCAAATCTAATTTTGAAGTCCATACTCAAGTTTTCAAAACTTTCAAAACTCTCTTAAGTTATGTTCAAATGCATTTCAAAACACTTCAAAGTTCTATTTTAAAAGCACTTTAAAAAACCTTCAAGTTCCATTCCAAAAACGATCCAACATCCAATTTCAAATCAAAATTCTCAAGTTCTCTTCTCTCAAAGACCACAAAGTGTCTTCCAACTTTTTCAAAGATCTCAAAGCGCCTTCAAACATTCCAAAGACCCTAATGCACCTATTTTCCATCGGGCCCTTGCCCAAACTATGAATGACCTAATTCTCATCAAATGAGATACGTAGGCAACCTAAAATGATGCCATCATAACTTTTATTTCAACTCAAGTCCTTTTCAAAACTCTCTATTAATTTAAGATTCCTATTTCAAATTCCTTCAATACTTTCATGTTTTCAAACATTTTCCTCAAAACTTACATCATACATCATTCATCCCAAACAGTGATGACCAAACCTCGTTTTTAAAATTCTAAAGTGGATATTAAGTGGATAATTTTAATCGGTTATTCAAGTGAGTGAATTAAGGGTAATTAGACATGTAGGTACCGAAAGGGCAGGGTTGGGTGATGATCTTAGGATATCTTCCCTACACGTAACCAACCCCCGGACCATAGATTTTTGTTTCCGAAAGACAAAAATGGAGTTATTTGCAAAAAGGGCTTGAAACTCCCTAAAGATTTTCAAACAACCTTTTTTCTTAAAAACCCTCTCTTGAGGAAGTTTTCCAAAACCTTTTTTTAAAACCCTAAGTGTAATCTCCGGATTATACTTAGTTTTAGGTGACCTAACTCACCTTAATCATGTTAGATGGCGACTCCTATTTTTCTTAAGCAAGACCTTAATCAAATCTATTTCGAGTTTAAATATATTCGCACTCGTCCTTCTAGGAAGATGAGTTCTAATGATAGAGTACCATGCTTTTTTCAAGCCGAAAGGACTTGGTTAAAAACCGAGGCATGACAGTTGCCTTGGAACTATTTCAATCTCAATCTTAAGAGGGCAAAACTTTCAAAATCAATATGGAACTTGTTTTGAAAAACTGTAATAAACCCCTTTGTTCTCTCTAGATCAAGACGAGAGAATTATTGACATCAACGTTTCATAAGCATAGATCTTATCACAATCCAATAGGTTATGTTAGTATTACATCTTGAAAGAAAAGTAGTGGAATATCTACTTTTATGTCTCATTACAGTTACAACCCAAAGAAAACTAATTAACTTCTATGCTCCAAAGAGACAGGATAACAGTGGGACTCGTTCCTATATTCATTTTCTTGAAAATCTAGTTGATGCCTCAACTCCTGAAAAATGTCCCATAAAATAGGAATGAGCTATGAAGCCCAGTAGGAATTCTATGATTTTCATAATGCACGAGTTTAAATGCAGTGCAATGAAATAATGGTATGACATACATATGTCCCTTGTAATTTCTTTATATCAATACCAAGATCTGGCAGGTATGTCCTGCCAGGGCCAATTCAAGCCAATGGGTTCACCCATAATGCTCCTCTTTCATCAAGACAATGAAGCCCACCCATGATCATCTAGATAGTATCAAGCCAATGAATACTGACCCATGGCAACTCCGTTTAGCACCTAGTCAGATTCACCCATGATACAAACCTGGGGTCTTTTAATATTCCGGTTACTCCTCCCTTATTCCTCCCCGGAGATGCAAGTAATTTTATTGTCGCGCCCAGATTTTTTGCACTTGAGGAATACATACACAAGCGGAAAAAATATTGTACTCTCTTGTTAGAACTCATCCTCCTAGAACAATGAGTGCGACTAGGTTTGAATTAAAAATTGATTAAAATAAAGAGCTTTTGGAAAACATTTGGAGTCGCCACTAACTTGATTAAGGTGAGTTAGGTCACCTAAAAACTAAGCACAATCTGAAGACTACACTTAGGGTTTTTGAAAACAATTTTGAAAATACTTCCTCAATAGAGGGTTTTTAGAAAAACAGGTTTTTTGGCAACTTTTAGAAAATATTTAAGCCCTTTTTTGAAAATAACTCCATTTTGGTTTTTCGAAAACAGTGATCTAAGTTTGGAGGTTGGTTACATGTAGGGAAGACGCAATAAGCCATCACCCTACCCCACCCTCGCGGTACCTATATGTCTATTCACCCTAGATTCACCTATTAGTCTTCAATTAATATATGTCCAAAACTATCCACTTTTGAAAAAAATTTTAAAAAGGAAAAGACATGATGAATGATTTGCAAGTGCAAGAAAAAGATGTGATTTGAAAAAAAGAATTTGATTTGATTTCAGAAATAGATTTGGAAAGATAGATTTGATAAAGAAAGTTTTAGAGATTGAAAATAGAGATTTGGAAATAGATTTTTGGAATTACAAATTGGAAATAGATTATGAAATTTGAAATTTGAAATTGGAGATTTGAAAGAAGTTATGACCGCACCCATGAGGGTTGCCTACGTATCCTTTTTGAGGAATCAGGTCAATCGTAGTTCGGACAAGAGTCCGATAGAAAATCGAAGATTTCGATTGGAAGAAAGAAATTTTGATTTGAAGAAGGGTTTGATTTGAACTTAGAATATAAGATTTAAAATTAAAATTTTGGAATTGGAAATATTGGACTCTGATCTTTCATTGGAAGATTTGAAAAGATTGATTTCGGAAAACTTGGTTTTAGGAAATCTAGACTTAGGAAATATGAAACTTAGGAAAAACTTGAGATTTGAGAAAGATTTTGACTCAAATGTTAGACTTGGAAGATTAGGGAAGTTGGAAATTAGGAAAGATTCGAGTTAGGAAAATTTCAAAATAAGAAAGTTTCATTTTAGGAAAGCGTCACTTTAGGAAAGGTTTCAAATTAGGAAAATTTCGAAATAACAAAGTTACACTTTAGGAAAGTTTTGGAATTTGAAAAATTTAGAATTTAGAAAGTTTTACCTTAAGAAAGTTTTTACTTAAGAAAGTTTTAACTTAGGGAAGATTTCGTTTTTGGAAAGTTTGAACTTAAGGAAATTTTGAATTTAAAAAGATTTGGAATTTAGAAAGTTTAGAATTTTTAGAAAGATTGAAGTTTGAATTCTAGAAATTCTTGAAATTAGGAAAGGTTTGAGTTTAAGAGAGATTTGAAGATTTGAATTTAGAAAGTTGAAATTTGGAAAGGAATGGAATGAGGAAAGGGTTGAATTAGGAAAGATTTGGAAGCTTAAAGTTTGAGGAAAGATTTAAAGGTTTAAGTTTAAGAAACTTATGGTTTAGGAAGGTATGATATTAGGAAGGAGTGAATTAGGAAAGGTTTAGACTAGGAAGCATTGAGATTCCTATTTCCTAAAACAAGGGATTGGATTTTGTTTCTAAAAGAGGTGTTTTGATTTTGTTTTAAAAACGGAGGATTGGATCTAGTTTCCTAATTAGGGAGATTGGATTTGGTTTCCTAAAGGGAAGATTGGATTTGGCATGGATTTGCAAGGTGAAGTTTTGGAAATCCTAGATTTTGAAGACTATAGTTTGATGTGGAAAATAGGTTTTGGAAACTTATGATTTAGATGTAAAAAAGAGATTTTGGAAACCTAGGCTTGGAGGCAAGGGTGGAAATCATGTTTTAAGAAAGAAAATTAGGGTTTCCTAATTGTTGGCTCTAGGGTTTAACTTGGACTCTAAGAAAAGAGATTTTTGGAAAGTGAGTTTTTAGAAAGGGAGATTTTTGTAAGGAAATCCTAGAGAGCAACTTTTAGAAAGTAAACTTGAAAACAATGTTTTTCGAAAGGGATTTTGGAAAATAAAACTTTGAGAGAGTTTTTGGAAAGAGAGGTTTTGGAAGGAGATGTTAAAAAGGAGTTTTTAGAAAGCGAATTTTAAAAAGAGAGTTTTCGGAAAGGGATTTTCAGAAAGAGTTTTTCTAGGAAGGAGTTTTGGAAAGAGTTTTTAGGGAATGTTTCTAGAAAGTGAATGCTAAAGGGAGCTTTTTTGGAAAAGAGTTTTGGAAAATAGATTTTTGAATGGAGTTTTTTAAAACAATTTTCGAAAGAAGATTGGAGAGAGTTTTTAGAACGTATGTTGGAAAAGAGATTTTTAGAAGGAGAGATTTGAAAAAAAGAGTTTTTAGAAAGTATATAAAATACCTCACTTTCCTAAAGCGATTCTAACCATAAGAAAGTTAGAACCACTCTACGATAGTGGTTTTGAAAACAACTATGTTTTGAAAATATGGACAATATAGGTCACTTTAAATGTAACACTTTCCTAAAACAACCTTAACCATAAAAAGGCTACAATCACCATAGGATTATGATTTTGAAAACAAGTTTGGAAAAAGAGGATTTTTATGCAAGTTTGAAAACAATTTTAATGCAAGTTTTGAAAAACAAGTTTGAAATTGAATTTTGGAGGAATGCAAGATCATGATATGCACAATGCAAGTTGGGGTTGTGAACATACAATGTTAAGGCTTCACTACATAATCAAGGGGGCCGAACCTAGGTATTCTCCGGTTAGACTAAAAGAAAGCCCCCGACACGGTGACCTCCAATAGCCTAATCCTATACATGGACCGGGAAGTCCCATGTTTTAAGCATGCAAGAAAGGGGGGGAAAGAAGATGGGGGATTAAAATAGAGGAAAACCCAAGTGGGTTCGGAGGGAGAAGAGAGAGGGGGAAGATGCATAAACTTAAATAGAGAGCATACCTTATACCTTCTTTATTTTGCTTTGTCTTGCGTGCTTTGTTTTTCTTGCTTTGCTTCGGTCTTCGCTTCGGTCTTTGTCTTGATCTTTGAGAGCTTCGGGTTGCAGCACTTCATGTCTCCAATGGAGGCTTTGGAAGCTAGTATAGGAGTGTATATGAGTGTATGGGAGCTAGGGTTTGTGTATGGAGGATAGGGTTTGGAAAATCTAAAGAAGACTATAGTTTAAGGAGGCTACGAGCTCTGTATATCGAATAGTAGGGTTTTTAGAGAGGGTTTGCGGACATCTTTCACTCCGGAAGAGGCTCTGTATGTATTGAGAGAAGAACAACCTGGTGCTTGTTGCAGTGGCGCTAGGCCAAAGAACACATTAGTGGCGCCAGCCACTTAGGAAAGCCTTTAGGCTGGCAAGCAACGTATCTTCAGAAGATTTGGGTGCTTGTACTAGTGACTACCATGTAATTTTTAGCCTGGCTTTACTATGAGTGACTTTAGAAGGTCCGAAAATGATTTGAAGAGGCCGAAAATGACCCGGAAGGTCGAAAAGGGACAAGAGCCCTTAGAATAGGGTCCCAGGGGTAACTAACTTGAAGAATGATGTCAGGATGTGTTGGAAGGGTTGACCGGGATATTAGGGGCAAAACGGTCAACCGGGTAGGAAAGCTACTGGGATGGACTCAGAATGTCCCAGAAGAAGACTCGAAGTTCGGAAACATTATTTGGAATGTTCCCAAGAGGTTACTGGTTTTTTACCCAGAACCGGTGTGGTCGGAAAAGGGCGACCGGCCCACTAGGGGCAAAACGGTCATTTTGCACCGGGTTTGTCGGAATTGACTCGGAATGATTCAGAAAGATAACAAAAGGTCGGGAATACTATAAAAAGCATTCTCTGGAGGTTACCGGTTTGATACCCAGAGCCGGTGTGATTCCCGGGACGTTCGGATGCCTAGGGGCAAAATGATCATCTTAACCGGAAAGTCTCGGAATTGGCCCGAAACTGACTAGAAGGCACCTAATCATGTTAGATTGCCTTTAAGACAATCTTGGAAAGGTGGGCTTACCGTTCTGAGTATTTAGGAACTTTCACGAGGAATGTGCTGAAAATGGCCCTAGGGACATTTTGGTCATTTTTTACCGGAGTGGGCTAGCAAGCACTGGTGTTGACCTGGGTTTTGAGTGTTTTCGCCACTCTGACGGCCATCCTGTGATACAGGGATTTGTTGGTAATTCCCTATATTGACTTGTTTATGAGTGTTTCCACCACTCTAACGGTGGTGATGTTTACAAGTACTTCCGCTACTCTGACGGTTCATAATCATTCTCGAGACTGCCTGATCTCAGGAAGCTGCTAAATGGCCTTAGCGCCTGAGGAATCAACTTTCTCAGAAGGCGTGCCAAAATAAACATTTCTGCATTGGCGGTCTGGCAGGCACCAAAGGTGGACCGTTCTACGATCTCGGGGACTTGGGGTCTTGTCCCGGTCGACGGGTTTGAAGGGACTTACCATTCTGAAGAGTTCACTCGAAAACATGCCGAATATGATGGACTTACCGCCTCGAAGTATCAACTTTCTCGTGGGACGAATTGGAATTTGGAATTGGACTCGAAGTTTGATTGGAATCGAATTTGAAAAGGGGACTTATCGTCTTCGAGAAGACGTGCCCATTGGAATTGAACTGAATAATGCCCCCAAGGGCATTTTCATCATTTTGCCTCTATTTGGGCACGACGGGGCTGCAAAGCGATTGATTGACGGGATTAAACTTGGAAAATTGAGTTAACTCAGAATATGTCCATATTGACTTGAATACAAGTCTGGACGGATTGGAGACTGCCGAGCGGGCAAAAATGAGATGCCTACACTTGTAATGAAATTTTGAATTCATTAGAGCATGTAATATAAATAATAGAGCAAATAACATGACTTTTAATGGAATGGAAATGAGCATGTATCTTAGAGAATGCGATGTTTCTGTCGCACCCAGATTTTTCGCACTCGAGAAATACTCACACAAGTGGGAAAAATGTTGTACTTTCTCCTTAGAACTCACCCTCCTAGAAGAATGAGTGCGACTAGGTTTGAATTGAAAATAGATGTGAATAAAGGGCTTTTGAAAAAGATTCGGAGTCGCCACCTAACTTGATTAAGGTGAGTTAGGTTACCTAAAAACTAAGCATAATCCGAAGATTACACTCAGGGTTTTTGGAAAACGATTTTGAAAATATCACCTCAAGGGAGGGTTTTTAAGAAAAACAGGTTGTTTGGCAACCTTTAGAAAACATTTAGCCCTTTTTGAACAATAACTCCCTTTTAGTCTTTGAAATCAGTGATCCTAGGTTCGGAGGTTGGTTACGTGTAGGGAAGACGCACTAAGCCATCACCATACCCCGTCCTTTCGATATCTACATGTCAATCTACCCTAGATTCACCAATAAAAGTATTTAACTAACTAATGTTCAATTCTATCCACTTTGAAAAAGAATGTTTCGAAAAGAAATTGACATGATGCATGATATGCATGTGCAAGAAAAGAGAGTTGAAAAATAGATTTGGAAAGAGATTTAAAAAGAAGAATTTGATTTGATTTTAGAAGAGAGATTTGAAATTGGAAAGTCTTAGAAATTAGAAAACAGAGATTTGAAAATAGACTTTTGGAATTGGAAACTTGAAATAGATATGGAATTGGAGATTGAAGAAGATTATAGAATTGGAGACTTGAAAGAGGTTGTGGAATTGGAAATTTGAAAAATGTGGTGGAATTTGAGATTTGAAAAATGTGGTGACCGCACCCATGAGGGTTGCCTACGTATCCTTTTGGAGGAATCAGGTCAGTCGTAGTTCGGACCGAAGTCCGATTGAAAAGAGATTGATTTTAAAGAAAAAGATTGAATTGGAAATTGAATTAGAAAATTGAGAGATTGAACTTAGAATAGAAGATTGAAAATTGGAATTTAGAATTCTGGAATTGAAGAGATTGGATTTTGATTTGAAAAGATAGTACTTGAAAGAAAGATTTAGACTTGTTTTGGAAAGATGGAGGTTCAGGAAACCTAGACTTAGGAAAGATAGGAGACCTAGGAAAGACTTGAGATTTAGAAAGATTCGACTCGAATGTTGGACTTGGAAGATTTGGAAAGATTGGATTTTAGGAAATGTTCGAATTAGGAAAGGTCCGATTTAGGAAAGTTTCGAATTAGGAAAGTTTCATTTTAGGAAAGTTTTAAAATAGGAAAGTTTGGAATTTAAGAAAGTTTCAACTTAGGAAAGTTTTGAATTAGGAAAGTTTGGTTTTAAGAAAGGTTTTGAAACGAGGAAGTTTTGAAAGTTGGAAAGTTTAGAATTTGGAATGTTTTGAAATAGGAAAGTTTTGAATTTGGAATGATTTGAAATTTAGAAAGTTTAAGATTTAGAAAATTTTAAAGTTTTTAGAAAATCTTCAGATTAGGAAAGGTTTGAACTTAGGAAAGGTTTGAAAAATTAGATTTGGAAAGTTGAGATTTGGAAAAGGGGTAGAATTAGGAAAGGGTAGAATTAGGAAAGATTTGAAAGTCGAGTTTTAAAATTTAGGAAAGATTTTTATATTCAAGTTTTGGAAATTTAAGATTTAAGAAATTGAAAAATTAGGAAGGAGTTGAATTAGAAAAGAGTTGGATTAGGAAGGGAATAGATTTGGTTTCTAAAAACAAAGGTTTGATTTTGTTTCCAAAAACGGAGGACGGGATTTAGTTTCCTAAATGGGAAGATTGGATTTGGTGTCCTAAAGGGAAAATTTGATTTGACAATGATTTGGAAAAGAAAATTTCTAGAAACCCTAGGTTTGGAAGTGTAGAATTTTGACGTAGAAAAGAGGTTTTGGAAATGTGTATAGTTTTGGTATAGAAAACAAGAAGTTTGGAAACCTAGGTTTTAAGGCAAGTTTGAAAATCCCGTTTTTGGAAAGAAAATTAAGGTTTCCTAATTGTGGGTTCTAGGGCTTGACTTGGGCTTCTAAGGAAAGAGTTTTTGGAAAGTGCATTTTTGGAAACGAAGATTTTGGAAGGAAATCCTAAAGAGGAGTTTTTAGAGGGAAGAGTTTTTGGAAAGAGATTTTAAAGAGAATGAGTTTTTGGAAAGTGTTTTTTTAGAAACGAAGATTTTAGAAGGAAAATCCGAGAGGAGAGTTTTTGGAAGGAAAATTTTAGAAAGAGAGTTTTTTAGAAAGATTTTTAGAAAGAGATTGTTGGAGAGAGTTTTTAGGAAAGTGAATTTAGGGAGTGTTTTTAGAAAGTGAATTTTGAGGAGAAAGAGTTTTTGGAAAGGAGTTGAAAAAGGAAGCTTTGAAAAATAGATTTTGGAGGGAGTTTTTGAAAACAACTTTGGAGAGGAGAGTTTTAGGAAAGTATGTTAAAAAAGAGATTTTTAGGAAGAGATTTTTGGAAAGAGAGCCTTTTTGAAAAATGTAAAAAATCTCACTTTTCTAAAGCAATTCTAACCATAAGAAGGCTAGAACCACTTTAGGAAAGCGGTTTTAAAAACAACAAGATTTGAAAATATGGACCATATTGATCACTTTGAATGTAAATCTTTCCTAAAGCAACCCTAGCCATGGAAAAGCTAGAATCACCCTAGGATTGTGATTTTGAAAACATGTTTTAAAAAAGAGAAATTTGATGCAATTTTGAAAACAAGTTTGAAAACAATTTTGAAAACAACTTTGAAAACGACTTTTGGAAGATGCAAGACCATGATATGCACAATGCAATTTTGGGGTCATGAACATACAAGGTTAAGGCTTCACCACATAATCAAGGGGGCCGGACCCACGTGGTCTCTGGTAGGACTAGAAGAAAGCTCCCAACACGGTGACTCTCCAATAGCCCAATCCTACACATGGACCGGGAATCCCCTTGTTTCAAGCATGCAAAGAAAGGGGGGGAAAGAGATGGGGGATTAAAATAGAGAAAACCCAAGTGGGTTAGGAGAGAGAAGAGAGAGGGTGGGAAGTGCGGAAATTTAAATAGGGAGCCTATCGTATGTCTTGTTTATCTTGCGCGCCTTGCTTGTCTTCGATCTTCGTCTTGATCTTCGTCTCCAATCTTCAAGAGTCGCTTTCAATCTTCAAACTTTAGATTACAGCTCTTCAAGTCTTCGAAGGAGGGTTGAAGGCTAGTGTATGAGTGTATGGGGGCGTGTATGAGTGTATAGAAGGCTAGGGTTTGAAAAACCTAGGGAAGCTAGGGTTTAGGAGGTGCTCGAGCTCTATATATCGAAATATAGGATTTTTAGATTAAGTTTACGGACCTCTTCCACGATCGAAAAGGCTCTGTATTTATAGAGGTTGGACAACACTGGCGCCTGTTGTAGTGGCGTCAGGCCAAACTTTCCACTGGCCCCACTACGAGTGGCGCCAGGCCATTTTTTGGCTTGGCACCACTACTAGTGGCACCAGCCATTCAGGAAATGTTTAAAGTAGGCAAGCAACATATCTTTGACTAGATTTGGGCGTCTGTACTAGTGACTACCAAGTAATTTTTAGCTTGGTTTCACTAGGAATGACTCCGAAAAGTCCGAGAAGGAGTTTGGAAGACCGGGAATGACCCGAAAGGCCGGAAAAGAGCAGGAACACTTAGAATAGTGTCCCGGAGGTATTTGACTTGAAAAATGAGGACAAGATGTGTCAGAAGGGTTGATCGAGCCTTTAGGGGCAAAACGGTCAATCAGATCGGGAAGCTGCCGGGACAGACTCGGACTGTCCCGGAAGAGGACTCGAGATTTGGAAACATTATTCAGAATGTTCCCAGAGGTTGCCGGTTTGATTCCCATAGCCGGTGTGGTCGGAAAAGGAGACCGGCCCACTAGGGGCAAAACGGTCATTTCGCACTGGGTTTGCCGGAACTAACTCGGAATGATCCAGAAAGATAAAGGGAGGTTGAGAGCACTATAAAAAGTAGTCTCAGGAGGTTACCGGTTTGATACCTAGAGCCGATGTGGTCGGAAAAGGAGACCGGCCCTCTAGGGGCAAAACGGTCATTTTGTACCGGGTTTGCCATAACTGACTCGGAATGACCCGAAAAGAAAAAGAAGGGTTGAGAGTACTATAAAAAGTAGTCTCAGAAGGTTACCAGTTTGAGACCCAGAGCCGGTGTGGTTCCTGGGGCGTTCGGATGCCTAGGGGCAAAATGGTCATCTTGACCGGAAAGTCTCGGAAAAGGTCCAAGGGGCAGTTTGGTCATTTTTCACCGAAGTGGGCTAACAGACACTGGTGTTGACCTGGGTTTTAAGTGTTTCCGCCACTCTGACGGCAGTCGTCGCGACACAGGGGTTTGTTGGCGATTCCCTATATCGACCTATTTGTGAGTATTTTCGCTACTCTAATGGTTGTGATGTTTGCGAGTATTTTCGCTACTCGAACCGTCTTGAGGAATAAATTGTGTCAAGAGAGGGATTGGAAAGGGGAGTTACCATCTTCGAGAAGACGTGCCTGAGTTGGAACCGTCTCGAGGAATAAACTGTCTCAAGAGAGGGGTTAGAAAGGGGACTTACCGTCTTCGAAAAGACGTGCCTGAGTTGGAACCATCTAGAGGAATAAACTGTCTCGAGAGAGGGGTTGGAAAGGGGACTTACCGTCTTCAAAAAGACGTGCCTGAATTAGAATCGTCTCGAGGAATAAACTGTCTCGAGAGAGGGGTTACAAAGGAAAAGACAATGCCCCTAAAGGCATTTTGGTCATTTTGCCTCTATTTGGGCTTGGTGGGCCCGCGCGGCGATGGACTAACGGGATTTGGACTTAGAAAATCAGTTTCGATTGGAATACGCCCACAACGACTTGAAAACAAGTCTGGATGGAGTGTAGACTGCCGAGCGGTCAAAAATGGGGTGCTTACAGCTGCCCCTCTTTTTCTGTCTTTGCTTGTCAAAGATAGAAAGCGATAGAAGTAAGAGTCCCATGTTGACTACGAGGCAGTCGGAGGGACGGACATTGGAAATCTTTCGACAACGGGGGTTGAAAACGTATAACGGGCCAAAAAGGCCTTCGAAAATGAATTTTGGCGGGAGAAAGGGCAAAACTGCCCATAATTTGAACCTGGCGCCACTAGAAGTGGCGCCTTTGTTCGAAAAACCTTGGTGCCTCTGCTAGTGGTGCCAGGCTTAGGATTAAAACTAGAAAATTTTATAGTTCAAACACCTACGGGATTTGAAGAGTTTTCACAAATTTCTGAAGCATTGCGAGGAATCCATCTTGGACATTGAAGGAGTACTTCTCGGAGACCATGGGTGATTGCCGGAAGGAGACCACGTCGCCGGAAAAGTCGTCGGAAGAGAAGATTTCGCCGGAGAACCTCCAAAAACGTGCGTTTTCAAATTTTGTTGATTTTAATGTGTAGAACTTCGTTTGAATCATGTGAATAGTGGAAATTGATGTTTTGATATGCTTTGAACACTTTGGTGATGTTGTTTTTGCATTTTGATGGTTGTTTGATTGAATTTGAATGATTTTTCATGATTATGCGAAGAGGGTTTTCTGCAGGAATAGGGGATCTGTTCCTACAGGCTTGGGCATTGGGTTTTCTGGCTATGTTTATGTGCAATGTGCCTTAGAAAAATGTGTTTAACAACTGTATAAAGTTTCGTGATTTTTTGAAAACTTGGTGAATTTTTGATTTTTTGAAAAATAGGAAAATACTTAGAAAATTTAGAAAAATGAGAAAACTCAAGAAATTGATGAAATTTTTAGAGTTAAAAATTTTAAAAAAATATTGGAATATTTTAGAAAACCTTTGAGGTGATTTTGAAAAGTTTCGGGAGACTTTTGAAAACCATTGATTTATTTAAAAAATAAAACTTGTGTCTTGAAAATTTCAAAAAATTGAAAAATGTGCATGAGTGCCGTTGTTATGTGATTGTTATGTTGGAAAGTGCACATTTTGTATTTTGTGTTGATGTCATGGGTGTTGTAGGGGCCATTTTTAAACGGAACTCTGCCGAAATTTTTTTTTTTAGAAATTAGGGAAAGAGTTGATTAAAGTTTTAGAAATAAAATCTTTTTGAAGGAAAAAGACAGAAAACCCTTGAGATTTGATTTGAAGTTGGAAAACCAAGATGTGTAGAAAGTTTGTTTTTAATTTGTTATTCGAAATCCTTTATTTGTTTTGTTTGTGTTAGTTGTTTATTTTATTTTACTGTTATTTAAACTGCATGGATGGTATATTAACATCACTTACCTTGGCTTACCTTTTCAGGATGGCAGACGCCGGTGATGACGGTTCTGTGAGGAGACGCCGCTTGGGGAAGGCGGCCCGGACAGATTCTACTGGCGGCTCTAGCCGATCTAGAGGTAGTCGATGATCTACCGAACGATCTTCACCAGTTAGAGTGGGTTGGGGAGTAGGCTACCTGTCGACCCTTTTCTTTCGGTTGATCAGGCTTTCGTGGAGGAGATTGGTGCCAAGGAGGAGGTACCGGGCCTTGGGGATCAGGTGACCAGTTATGGGAGAGCTTCTTCCAGGCATAGGCAGACGGATGCCGACTTGGGAGATCTGTAGATACCGGACGTCCCTCCACTCGGCGATCTTGCTTATCACCCCAGTGTGTACTCTAGACAGCATTTGCCTCCTCCGCGGGTACATACAGCTTTCCGAGGGGCTGTTCATCAGGTTTTTGTGACCATGCAGCGGGTGGCCCTATCATATCATGCCTTCTTGGCAGAGATTGGATTTGGCGCCTTTATGGGATTACAGGCTAACCGCCTGAACTGGCATTTAGTTCTGACGCTTGTTGAGAGGTGGTTTGGGGAGACCGGGACCTTTCATTTTGTCGGCTTCGAGTTAGGTCCCACTCCTTTGGATTAGGCGATTATTACAGGGCTCTCCTTTGTCGGCCGGCGGATCACCCTGCATCCAGTCAGTAGGGATGAGGCCTGTTTGCTGTTAGACTTGCCTTCTCCTGAGCGTTCTGCCTTCCCAATCTCTTGGATTAGTCAGGATGACCGTACTTTTGCTACTGAGCCATCGCTTGCCAGGCGGGACATCATGAGATGGTGACTTGTGTTGTATATCATATTTAGCTGCTTCTGCAACACCAACAAGTCACTCATGCCATATCGTTTGGTGAGTATAGTAGCCGATCTTGAAGCCTTATCTAAGTTGGACTGGGGGTCCTTTTCTTTTGGCTGCTTTCTTCGGTCGATATGGGTTCAAACTTCTTCTTGTTAGGGCAGCATGACTAGTTTCTGGCCCTTCCTCGTCTGGTGGAGCTACGAGTACCTTCCTGTTCATCGCCCTGTAGTTGTTGAGGACGACCTCTATCCTTGCGCTTTGAGGTGGGCTCGTGAGCGGGTAGCCCAGCAATCGGAGATTACTGATTTTGTGACGCTTCGGGCTAACCTAGAGCTGATTGAGGCGAGGGATGTGACCCGGCGGCCCTTCATTGGATCAGTCCATTATGAGACAATCCGGTACTTGGTCCTGTTGTCCCTGTCGAGAGCTGCCTTTCTCAGTGATGACACTTGGGAGTCCTATCTTGGAGAGCGACACTGGCGGCAGTTTCATGAGGAGTTCCGATCGGCAGGAGCTCTGCCAGAGTATATGTTTGGAGCCCTGGTGGTGGGAGTGCCTATCCCTTATCAGGAGCATCAGCCAGGTGCCGAGTTCTTGCTTCCTCCAGATACGGATTATGCTGCGCACTTTGGGGCTCATTCGGTCGGTGCCTTCACCCGGTTTGAGGTAGTAGTCGGCGGGTACGCTATTGGCCATGAGGTGGTTGACTTGTGGCGCCGTGCAGGAGGATATGTGCCCCAGGCCAAGTTTACTGCTGTGAGAGACCAGAGAGACCAGTACCAGATGGAGTGGGACCAGTACTAGGCCGTGGTAGCTTCCCTTACGGCTTGGTTATCTTAGATGGGCTGTGGGGGGGTATGTTATTCTTTCCTTACTTATTCTTGCTCTGCTGTTGCTTAGTTCCTTTTGTATGCAGCTGATTCCGATTCTATCTTCTCTGCAGGATGGTGGTGCCTCGAGTAGTTACCCACCTCCTCCGATGCCGGGTTTCGGGGATTTTAATCCAGATAATATCGACTTTGACTTTTGATAGATGCCCTTTGTGGAGACTCTGATCTTCTTTTGCCTCTTGTGCCTGAGTTATATTTATGTTAGACAGTTTTATTCTAATATTTTGTACAAAAATTAATATTTATGGTACTTAGATGTATGGATAGACAGATACATTTATGATCTTTACAACTAGGCATATGATCAGATGCATGTGATGTATGATAATGTTAGATATTTATTACATGAGTTAGTGTGGGTGACTTCTATTTCTACAGGGAGTTATATCCTATGTGTGCAAAGCTTATGCTGATTTTTTTTTTTTTTTTACACATATGCACAGGTTAGAAATATGTTAATAGAATGACACAAGGTGCTATTAGACTTGTAGTCTTGGGAATGGTAACTCCCTCCTCTTCGGGTATTTAGCCTCTCTTCTGGCTCAACCCTACTTTGATTGGATGATAGCACTTCGCACCTTTCTTAACCTATTGATCGCCTCCAACTTTCTATCTTAGGGCTAGTGTATAGGGTTATTGGGCTGAGACTCTCCACTCTTGGAGTTTTAGCAACAGCTTACCTGACCTTTGGCAGAGCGATAAGTGGCCAATCATTTCAATCCAAGGAGACTTCGTTTAGGACTGTAATGTAGGCTAGGTTATGGAGGTTTTAGAAACAACGGGATATGCAGGCTCAAATTTGATGTTGTTTTCAATGGGGTTTAAATCCATACCATCCTTAACTACTTTTCAGTAGGATTATCATCCTTCTTTAGCTTTGGTAGCGTATCTAGCTCATTTAGATCAAACAATCTGTTTTCAATCAGAGTGGACTTTAGTAAGGTTGTAATGCAGGTCATGGTTTCGAGGTTTTGCAAGAAAGGGTAAAGGCTCGAACGTATTGTTTCTACTGGGTTTCTTTGTAACCTAGGATTACCTTTAAATTTCCTTCTTTCTTTTGGCCACATACTTCTCAGGGTGAAAATGACCTTGTTCTTTCACCCTTTCTATATACCTTTTTGAGATAGATATGACTTTCTTCTCATTTGACCTTCTTATCACGCTTTTGTAGATGACTCAATCATGATTTTCTTCAGGCCTTTCATTAAATGATTTTTTTTTTTTGGCCTCTTGCCCCTTGGCAACTCCTTTCCTTTGCTTTTTCTTTCTTTTTCTTCATGAAATGAATAATTCCTCGACCCTTTTTCCTTAGATCTTTTCCTTGGTTGTTCAATATACCCAATGTGGGCATTGATCCCTAGGCTGGGGTTTTATGAAGAAAGGATAGGTGGCTCAACGGGTTTGGCAAGAGGTTACTTTTGACTGTATGGGAAATGAAATGAGGGCCTCTCTTCATTTTGAATTAGATTGCTTGATCCATAGAGTTTTCAACACTATCCTAGCATGATAGAGGTGGACACCACTCCTAGAGTTCTCAACTATTGTCTGCCCCAGTGTGGGAAGGACAGTCTTAGATCAGGGTTGACAAAGAAAATTTTCGCTTTCCGCGAGGCACTAGGGGTTAGGCAAAGGGAATATGAGCACATTTGTTCATTTATTTACTTATTTATTCTTTATATGTGGGGAAATGAAAGATGGCTCCTCTTCATTTTGATAAACTGGCCACCCATCACTTAGCCTCAGAGTCTTGCAAGTGCTGCCTTTGGATAGTATCGTCACTCATCCTTATCCTCTCTCTCTTTGGAAAGCTGATCATTTGATGAGTGGTTAACTCATGCTATCATCTCTTCAAGTCAGATCATTCCATAAGATACACCTTGCCCCTTGCGAAGGAAGTAGCTACCATTCCCAATAGACATATAAGATAACAGCAGTGAACAAAAGATTATCATTCGACTATTATTATCATTTTCATAGAAAGGAAAAGAGTTCTCAAGCAAGAATGAAATGTAAACATCAATTTAAAGACAGGAAATAAAACGATAGGAAGAAAGTGGGTGTAAACACCCCTTTCTTGTACGCTTTTGAAGGGAACCCATTTCTAGTAAGGTCTTGGGCCTGTGCCCTCGTCTACATTCCATCCACGTTTGAGATTTTCAACTAAGGCAGGATAGGTGGATGCTTCTCCTGGAGTTCCAAGTGAGTTGGCGGTGATGATGTAATTGTTAGCTTTCTTGACTGTCTGTCCTTCATTTGCTTGCTCCGGAGTTTCACTAACAAACCACTCGGGCGACTCGTATTCGTCCAGCTGGATAGGTCGAGCCCGGGGTTTTCTGCTCTGACTTCCAGCCGGGGCTCAGTGCTCCTCAAGTGTACATAATGAGGGATTCTTATTACGAAGTTTGGACAGTTCCTCGTCAATTTTCTTCACAGATTCGTATGGGAGTTTGTCTTCAGGGGTCGGCATCTCATCGGGGTTATACTGTGACCAGGCATCTTCGCGTTTCATTTCCTCCCTGTCCTTGTAATATATCTCTTGGCATGCAGCAAAATAAACTTTGTTGTTATCAAACTTTGTAACGATGTTGACAGTATGGTCCAGTGGAGGGTTTGCAGAGTTGTTCGGAGAAGGATTTGCTGGTCGTACCCCAATGATCTTGTTATATATCACGTCTTGAATCTTATGCTTGAGGGCCAAACAATCTTCAGTATCATGTCCTTGGCTATCCGAATGATACTTACAGCTTGCTGCAGATTTGAAGTAATGAGGCAGAGGATTGGGCTGGGGTCGAGCATGTACAGGTTTCAGATATCCAGCTGCTAAGAGGCCAAAATAAGCCGCGGTTTGTGAGCACGCGAGTTTTGTAAACGTCCGCTTTTTCCCACTTGTTCGCCTAGTCTGAGGAGGTATTGCAAATGTTTTTGATGGTTGGGGACCAAGTTTTGGTGAGGTCACAGTTGGGTTGATGGTTTGGGAATTGAAAGGGCTTCAGGTTTTATGTTTCAAAATGGGACAATTTTTGCTGGCAGGGCCAAAAGGGTTGGGATGATATCCGAAGGAAAGATCATATAATCCTCGTGTTTGGTTAGGGATTGGTTTGGAAGGCATTCGAGCAAGGCCCTCACCCTGGGGAGGTCGTTGGTAGGCAATGGTGGCGGCAGAGTCATGGTCTTCCTTCTTCATCCTTTTTCGTCCATCATGGGTTTGGGCCTGCGAGGACTTTGCTTGCTCACGGGTTGTGTGGGATAAGAGTGAGGAAAGTATGCCTTTCATTTCGGTCATCTTATGCTTGACTCCTCTTGCCTCTGCAAGTAATTGAGTTAAGGTATCAAGAGTAAGCAATTCCATGCTTGTAAGACTGGGGAACGAAGGAAGGTACCTAAAACCAACAAAAGGAAAGAGTCAGTGTTTGACCTTGACAAGTCTTTATGCAATGCATGCTCTAAGGTGCCCCTCTTAAGGAGGAAACTAGTAATGATGTATTGGCTCACTCTTGGAGATAGGGGATTTGCCCCTGTATGCAGACACCTTACCGTCAGGTAGGAACCTTCAGTCATACATTCATTCATAAAAATAAAGAGTACATTAAATTTTGGGTTTAAGATACAAAAGAATTGAAATACATTTTAATAGGGGGAGGGGGAACATCTTCCTTTGGACTTCCACCTATCTACTTTTACAAAAGAGAAAACCTAAACTACTCTTGAGTCTTCGGGTCCGCCTTCGTTGGATTTGATGTCGAGGAGGTTGCTGAGAGACCTTGTTGATTGATTACCCCTTGTCCTCTTGGCAACCCTATCTCCGTGAGCATAGAGGGATTGGGGCCCCTCTTATGGAATGAATTGAGATGCATGCGATGAGTCCTTAGGGTTACGCGGGAACCCTTAGGGTTTGGGTAGGTTTAATGCAAAGGAGAGTGACCTTGGTGTCACTCTTAATGGGTTGATCATATGCATGAGAATGCAGTGACTTAAGTCACTTGGAACTCTTGTCTTGACATGGAATATTGAATGCATGAACATGGGTATGCAAAGAGTATAAGGAGAGAGAATGCAGTAGCAAGATAAACGTGCATACATGAGCAGTTAAATAGGTATTATAACAATATGAATACAGTCAGTATAATAGCAGGAATAGACAAGTATGAATGAAAGTAAGAGCAGTCGCCCTTTCCTCCGTGATTTTGAAAATGGTGCTCATGTCTTAAATCCGGCAGAGGTTCGGCTATGTATGGTGTCTATATGAGTATGAGGTTGAGGGTTGACTAATGCATCCTAAAAAGGCTCGGTCCCTGGATCTTCAAACCTAGGCCCACTCCCCGAGGTGGTGCCATGATCGATTGGTGATCCAAGCGGGGGAACCATCAAGAGGCCGTAGGCAAAGAAACCGACACAGCATCTTGCCCACAACCAATATACCGTTTCCCCTTTCTAACTAGAAAGGACATATCAGGGTATGCAAGTATGCAGAATGCAAGTGCACATGCAGTGTGTGTGTGATTTTTTAAAAGTGGAGGAAAGAGCCCAACAACTCCCATTCATCCTGTTCATCACATTCATGCATAGCAGTTAATAAAACTTAAGCAAAAAGCGCACCTACAAAACAAAGATGTAAGTGTTAGTATGTGGATGACAAACATAATACAAGATAATATGAATAAATGCATGTTTTTTTGAAAACAATTTTGAAAATCTAGTTTTGAAAATTTAAAGTGAATAGGATTGAACGAAGCTAATTGAAGACTCTACATGGGTACAGGGTAAAGAGACATCACTAAGGCCTAACCCTCTAAGTATCCCCAGCGGAGTCGCCAGCTATCACACCCAGATTTTTCACACTCGAGGAATACTCACACAAGTGGGAAAAATGTTGTACTCTCTCGTTAGAACTCACCCTCCTAGAAGAATGAGTGCGACTAGGTTTGAATTGAAAATAGATGTGAATAAAGGGCTTTAGAAAAAGATTCGAAGTCGCCACCTAATTTGATTAAGATGAGTTAGGTCACCTAAAAACTAAGCATAATCCGAAGACTAGACTCAGGGTTTTTGGAAAACAATTTTGAAAATATCACTTCAAGAGAGGGTTTTTAAGAAAAATAGGTTGTTTGGCAACCTTTAGAAAACATTTAGCCCTTTTTGAAAAATAACTCCCTTTTGGTATTTGAAATCAATGATCCTAGGTTTGGAGGTTGGTTATGTGTAGGGAAGACGCACTAAGCCATCTCCCTATCCCGCCCTTTCAGTACCTACATGTCAATCTACCCTAGATTCACCTATGAGAGTCTTTAACTAACTAATGTTCAATCCTATCCACTTTGAAAAAGAATGTTTCGAAAAGAAATTGACATGATGCATGATATGCATGTGCAAGAAAAGAGAGTTGAAAAATAGATTTGGAAAGAGATTTGAAAAGAAGAATTTGATTTAATTTTAGAAGAGAGATTTGAAAGGATAGATTTGAAATTGGAAAGTCTTAGAAATTAGAAAACAGAGATTTGAAAATAGACTTTTGGAATTGAAAACTTGAAATAGATATGGAATTGGAGATTGAAGAAGATTGTAGAATTGGAGACTTGAAAGAGGTTGTGGAATTGGAAATTTGAAAAATGTGGTGGAATTTGAGATTTGAAAAATGTGGTGACCGCACCCATGAGGGTTGCCTACATATCCTTTTGGAGGAATCAGGTCGGTCGTAGTTCGGACCGAAGTCCGATTGAAAAGAGATTGATTTTAAAGAAAGAGATTGAATTGGAAATTGAATTAGAAAATTGAGAGATTGAACTTAGAATAGAAGATTGAAAATTGGAATTTAGAATTCTAGAATTGAAGAGATTGGATTTTGATTTGAAAAGATAGAACTTGGAAGAAAGATTTAGACTTGTTTTGGAAAGATGGAGGTTTAGGAAACCTAGACTTAGGAAAGATAGGAGACCTAGGAAAGACTGGAGATTTAGAAAGATTCGACTCGAATGTTGGACTTGGAAGATTTGGAAAGATTGGATTTTAGGAAATGTTCGACTTAGGAAAGGTCCAATTTAGGAAAGTTTCAAATTAGGAAAGTTTCATTTTTGAAAAGTTTTAAAATAGGAAAGTTTGGAATTTAAGAAAGTTTCAACTTAGGAAAGTTTTGAATTAGGAAAGTTTGGTTTTAAGAAAGGTTTTGAAATGAGGAAGTTTTGAAAGTTGGAAAGTTTAGAATTTGGAATGTTTTGAAATAGGAAAGTTTTGAATTTGGAATGATTTGAAATTTAGAAAGTTTAAGATTTAAAAAGTTTTAAAGTTTTTAGAAAATCTTGAGATTAGGAAAGGTTTGAACTTAGGAAATGTTTGAAAAATTAGATTTGGAAAGTTGAGATTTGGAAAAGGGGTAGAATTAGGAAAGGGTTGAATTAGGAAAGATTTGAAAGTTGAGTTTTAAAATTTAGGAAAGACTTTTATATTCAAGTTTTGGAAACTTAAGATTTAAGAAAGTGAAAAATTAGGAAGGAGTTGAATTAGGAAGGAGTTGGATTAGGAAGGGATTGGATTTGGTTTCTAAAAGCAAAGTTTTGATTTTGTTTCCAAAAACGGAGGACGGGATCTAGTTTCCTAAACGGGAAGATTGGATTTGGTGTCCTAAAGGGAAAATTTGATTTGACAAGGATTTGGAAAAGAAAATTTCTAGAAACCCTAGGTTTGGAAGTGTAGAATTTTGACCTAGAAAAGAGGTTTTGGAAATGTGTATAGTTTTGGTATAGAAAACAAGAGGTTTTGGAAACCTAGGTTTTAAAGCAAGAAAACCTAGGTTGAAAACCACGTTTTTGGAAAGAAAAGTAGGGTTTCCTAATTGTGGACTCTAGGGCTTGACTTGGGCTTCTAAGGTAGGATTTTTTGGAAAGTGCGTTTGTGGAAACGAAGATTTTGGAAGGAAATCCTAAAGAGGAGTTTCTAGAGGGAAGAGTTTTTGGAAAGAGATTTTAAAGAGAAGGAGTTTTTGGAAAGTGTGTTTTTAGAAACAAAGATTTTAGAAGGAAAATCCTAGAGGAGAGTTTCTAGAAGGAAGATTTTGGAAAGAGAGTTTTTTAGAAAGATTTTCGGAAGGAGATTGTTGGAGAGAGTTTTTAGGAAAGTGAATTTAGGGAGTGTTTTTAGAAAGTGAATTTTAAGGAGAAAGAGTTTTTGGAAAGGAGTTGAAAAAGGAAGCTTTGAAAAATAGATTTTGGAGGGAGTTTTTGAAAACAACTTTAGAGAGGAGGGTTTTAGGAAAGTATGTTGAGAAAGATATTTTTAGGAAGAGATTTTTGAAAGAGAGCTTTTTTAGAAAATGTAAAAGATCTCACTTTCCTAAAGCGATTCTAACCATAAGAAGGCTAGAACCACTTTAGAAAAGCGGTTTTGAAAAGAACAAGATTTGAAAATATGGACCATATTAGTCACTTTGAATGTAACACTTTCCTAAAGCAAACCTAGCCACGGAAAGGCTAGAATCACCCTAGGATTTTGATTTTGAAAACATGTTTTGAGAAAAAGAAATTTGATGCAATTTTGAAAACAAGTTTGAAAATGATTTTGAAAACAATTTTGAAAACGACTTTTGGAAGATGCAAGACCATGATATGCACAATGCAATTTTGGGGTCATGAACATACAAGGTTAAGGCTTCACCACATAATCAAGGGGGCCGGACCCACGTGGTCTCTAGTTAGACTAGAAGAAAGCTCCCACCACGGTGACTCTCCAATAGCCCAATCCTACACATGAACTGGGAATCCCCTTGTTTCAAGCATGCAAAGAAAGGGGGGGAAAAAGATAGGGGATTAAAATAGAGAAAACCCAAGTGGGTCAGGAGACAGAAGAGAGAGGGGGGGAAGTGCGGAAATTTAAATAGGGAGCCTACCGTATGTCTTGTTTATTTTGCGCGCCTTGTTTATCTTCGATCTTCATCTTGATCTTCGTCTCCAATCTTCAAGAGTCGCCTTCAATTTCCAAACTTCAGATTGCAGCTCTTCAAGTCTTCGAAGGAGGGTTGAAGGCTAGTGTATGAGTGTATGGGAGTGTGTATGAGTGTATAAAAGGCTAGGGTTTAGTGTATGGTGGCTATTGTTTGGAAAACCTAGGGAAGCTAGGGTTTAGGAGGTGCTCGAGCTCTGTATATCAAAATATAGGATTTTTAGATTGAGTTTATGGGCCTCTTTCACGTTGGAAGAGGCTCTGTATTTATAGAGGTTGGACAACACTGGCGCCTGTTGTAGTGGCGCCAGGCCAAACTTTCCACTGTAGTGGCGCCAGCCATTTAGGAAATGTTTAAGGTTGGCAAGCAACACATCTTTGACTAGATTTGGGCGCCTGTACTAGTGACTACCACGCAATTTTTAGCCTGGCTTCACTAGGAGTGACTCCGGAAAGTCCGGGAAGGAGTTTGGAAGATCGGGAATGACCCGGAAGGCCGGAAAAGAGTAGGAACACTTAGAATAGTGTCCCGGAGGTATTTGACTTGAAAAATGAGGACATGATGTGTTAAAAGGGTTGACCAGGCCTTTAGGGGTAAAATGGTCAATTGGATCGGGAAGCTGCCGGGACAGACTCGGACTGTCCTAGAAGAAGACTCGAGATTTGGAAACACTATTCAGAATGTTCCCAGAGGTTTCCGGTTTGATTCCCAGAGCTGGTGTGGTCGGAAAAGGAGACCGGCCCACCAGGGGCAAAACTGTCATTTCGCACCGGGTTTGCCGGAACTGACTCGAAATGATCCGGAAAGGTAAAGGGAGGTTGAGAACACTATAAAAAGTAGTCTCAAGAGGTTACCAGTTTGATACCCAGAGCCGGTGTGGTCAGAAAAGGAGACCGACCCTCCATGGGCAAAACTATCATTTTGTACCAGGTTTACCAGAACTGACTCGGAATGAACCGGAAAGATAAAGAAGGGTTGAGAGTACTATAAAAAGTAGTCTCAGAAGGTTACTGGTTTGATACCCAGAGCCGGTGTGATTCCCGGGGCGTTTAGATGCCAAGGGGCAAAATGGTCACCTTGACCGGAAAGTCTCGAAAAAGGTCCAAGGGGCAGTTTGGTCATTTTTCACCGAAGTAGGCTAACAGACATTGGTGTTAACTTGGGTTTTGAGTGTTTCCGCCACTCTAACGGCAGTCGTCGTGACACAGGGCTTTGTTAGCAATTCCCTATATTGACCTATTTGTGAGTATTTTCGCTACTCTAACGGCTGTGATGTTTGCGAGTATTTTCGCTACTCGAACCGTCTCGAGAAATAAACTGTCTCGAGAGAGGGATTGGAAAGGGGACTTACCGTCTTCGAGAAGACGTGCCTGAGTTGGAACTGTCTCGAGGAATAAATTGTCTCGAGAGTGGGGTTGGAAAGGAGACTTACCGTCTTCGAAAAGACGTGCCTGAGTTGGAACCGTCTCCAGGAATAAATTGTCTCAAGCGAGGGGTTGGAAAGGGGACTTACCATCTTCGAAAAGATGTGCTTGAGTTGGAATCGTCTCCGGGAATAAACTGTCTCGAGAGAGGGGTTGGAAAGGGGACTTACCGTTTTCGAAAAGACGTGCCTAAATTGGAACTGCCTCGAGGAATAAACTGTGTCGAGAGAGGGGTTGGAAAGGGGACTTATCGTCTTCGAAAAGACGTGCCTGAATTGGAATCGTCTCGAGGAATAAACTGTCTCAAGAGAGGGGTTGGAAAGGGGACTTACTGTCTTCGAAAAGACGTGGCTGAATTGGAATCGTCTCGAGAAATAAACGGTCTCGAGAGAGGGGTTGAAAAGGAAAGGACAATGCCCCTAAAGGCATTTTGGTCATTTTGCCTCTATTTGGGCCTGGTGGGCTCGCGAGGCGATGGACTGACGGGATTTGGACTTAGAAAATCGGTTTCGATTGGAATAAGCCCATAATGACTTGAAAACAAGTCTGGACGGAGTGTAGACTACTGAGCAGTCAAAAATGGGGTGCTTACAGTTTCCTACTGTGATGATATGTTTGGATCAAAGTTGTCTCTGATTCATATATTTTCTATGAAAGAAGAAAATATTTAGATTGCTTGTCATTAATATTTGTAATTTCCCAATTTATTCCCTAAATTGGTGTTTATTATTTGAAATGCCAAATAATAATAATAACATAATCAGAGTTGTTTAGTAGAAGGAAACTTGGCGAAGTTAGTCCTGTTTGCAATCTTATGTCTCTTGATAGGAACAAAATTCATCTGACGAAAATAATAGGAAAGTATTTGAATTTTTTTACTCAAAGGGTTTGTGACCCTCTATTATAAAATTTATGGGTTCCTCATATTTTTAGAGTTTTCTCAGTAAAATTTCATATTTATTGTATAATTATTGTATTTTCTACGATTTTTCATGCTGAAACACTGATTTTATTTCACAAAATATCATAGAAATTTTGGAAAATTCTAGAAAATTAGGGGAACGCTTGTGTTGGAGTCCAGGACACCACCATTAAAATTTTAAGGCGAGGGCTGCTTCGACGCTCTTGCACGCACCATCACCTGCGCGTGGGGAAGGAAGGTTGAGCCTTCATCTTCTTCCTCGCAAGGTTGAGAGCTCTCTTGCTATTTTATTGTTGGTTCGTGGTCCTCCTGGCCATGCATGTGCATTCTAGAGACATGTAATGACCAGGGCTACACATTCATGGCTATAGCTTGACTTATGGTGGCCGACGATGGTTGTTCTAGGGCCGAAATCTTGACTGCAAGTCAGAACCCTAGGGTTCCAGACCTGCAACTAGGATTATGGCTCCCTTCCAATGGTTTTCTGGTAAAACGTCCTTCATGGTTCTTGTTGTTGATGTCGAGATGAAGAAGACCTAACAAGACTCGTCGATAATGGTTGTCGATGGCTGGAGTTTTGTGGTTTTATTCGTTTTTTGGCCGAAATCATCTTCCAGACCTACTCCGGCATATGCACAGAGATATGAGGCGTCTCTAGGACTCCCTTGAGATCTGGGAGGAGCCTCACCTCCCTGTGACAGGTTTCTAGCTTTGGTTCGATCGGTTGCCCAACATTGCTAATGCAATCTCTCTCATTCTCTCTCTAGTTTTCTCTAGCACCACGACTAGTCTGAGGTTGTGATTCTAGTGCGTTTGGGAAGGTGAGGGGTAGAGGAAGAAGTCCCCTTGCCTCACTTCTACTGGTCTCCCTTCCTCTCTCTCTTCTCGTCTTCCTCTTCCACGGTTTCCATCTCTCTCTCTATAACTCTCTCTCTCTGCTTCTTTGAATTATAATCAGGGGAGGAAGTGGGGTCTCAAGTCCTGTATATACAGTGGAGTGGGTGTATTATATGATGGGTTGGGTGGTTTTGGTCAGTGCATGGGGAGCATCTCCTCCCCGGTTTCTCTCTCTCCATCTCTCTATCTCTCTCTCTCTCTCTCTCGTTGACCAACCACTAGGTGGCTTGCATGGGCACTTTATGTCCAGCAGGTCAGACACACAAGGGCTTATAGTGGAATGGGTGCATGTTTTGTGTTTTTATTGGTGTATGGGGGGGTTTTCTCCCACGGTTTCTCTACCTCTCTCTATAATTCTCTCTCTCAAATTAGCCACTAGTTGGCTCGTATGGGATATATAGTGTCTAGCATTTAGGGTGCAAAGTGTGTATAGTAGAGTGTGTGTAATAACATTATATATATTAACATTTAGATTACTAACTTTATATATTTAGAGCACTACCTATATATTTAATATGGCCATTAATTTGGCCATGCATGTGTCGCGCCCAGATTTTTCGCACTCGAGGAATACTCACACAAGTGGGAAAAATGATGTACTCTCTCGTTAGAACTCACCCTCCTAGAAGAATGAGTGCGACTAGGTTTGAATTGAAAAATTGGTTTGAATAAAGGGCTTTTGAAAAAGATTCGGAGTCGCCACCTTACTTGATTAAGCTGAGTTAGGTCACCTAAAAACTAAGAGAAATCCGAAGACTACACTTAGGGTTTTTGAAAAACAATTTGAAAATGTCTCCTCAAGAGAGGGTTTTTAAGAAAAACAGGTTGTTTGGCAACCTTTGGAAAACATTTAGCCCTTTTTAGAAAAATAACTCCGTTTGGTCTTTGAAATCAGTGATCTAGGTTAGGAGGTTGGTTACGTGTAGGGAAGACGCACTAAGCTATCACCCTACCCTGCCCTTTCGGTACCTACATGTCAATCTACCCTAGATTCACCTATGAGAGTCTTTAACTAACTATAGTTCAATCATATTCACTTTAGAAAAACAATGCTTAAAAAAGGAACTAACATGATGCATGGTATGCAAGTGTAAGGAAAGAGAATTGAAAAATAGATTTGAAAAGAGTTTAATTTGAAATTGATTTGATTTGAAAATAGATTTGAAGAGATGGAATTGAAATTGGAAAGTTTGAAAATTGAAAGTAAAAATTTGAAAATAGAAAATTTGAAATTGAAATTTTGAAAATAGATTGGAATTTGAGATTTGAAAAGGTTTTGGAAACCGCACCCATGAAGGTGGAATTGAAAGTTTGAAAAATATTGTGACCGCACCTATGAAGGTTGCCTACGTATCCCTTTGGAGGAATCAAGTCAGTCGTAGTTCGGACCGGAGTCCGATTGAAAATAAATTGATTTGAAGAGAAGGATTGGATTGGAAGAAAGAAATTGAATTGAAAACTGGATTTGATTTGAGATTAGAAAAGGAGATTGGAATTTGAAATTTTGGAAAAGAATGGACTTGTTTTGAAAAAGAGAAGGTTTAGAAAACTTAGACTTAGGAAGGATTTTACATGACTTAGAAGGTTTAAGAAATTAGGAAAGATTGGATTTAGGAAATGTTCAAATTAGGAAAGTTTCAAATTAAGAAAATATCATTTTAGGAAAGTTTTGAATTAGGAAAGTTTTGAAAATCGAAAAGTTTTGAATTTAGAAATGTTTTGGAATTAGGAAAAGTTTAGTTTAAGAAAGGCTTAGAATTTGAAAAGTTTTAAGTAAAGAAGTTTTGAATTTTGTAATGTTTTGAAAAAGGAAGGTTTTGAATTTGGAAAGCTTTGAAAACAAGGAAGTTTTGAAAATAAGAAAGTTTCGTTTTAGGAAAGGTTTGAAAAAGGAAAGTTTTTGATTTAGGAAATGTTTGAATTAAGAAAGTTTCAACTTAAGAAAGTCTTAAATTAAGAAAGTTTTGAGTTTAGAAAAGTTTTAAATTTGGAAAGATGTTGAAGTTTTGGAAAGTTTAGAAGTTTAGAAAGATTTAACTTAAGAAAGTTTCAAATTTAGAAAGTTTTAGAGTTTGAATTTTAGAAAATCTTGTGATTAGGAAAAGTTTGAGTTTAGGAAAGGTTTGAGATTTGTTTCCAAAAACGGAGGATTGGATTTAGTTTCCTAAACGGGGAGATTTGATTTGGTTTCCTAAAGGGAAGGTAGGATTTGGAAAGGGAGATTCTAGAAACCCTAGATTTGGAAAATTATAGTTTTGACGTAGGAAATAGGTTTTGGAAACATGTATAGTTTGGATGTGAAAACAAGGGATTTTGGAAACCTAGGTTTGGGGTAAAGTTTGAAAATCATGTTTTTGGGAAGAAAATTTAGGGTTTCCTAATTGTGGGCTCTAAGGCTTGACTTGGGCTCTAAGAAAAGAGTTTTTTCAAAAGTGCGTTTTTGGAAACGAAAGTTTTTTAGAAGGGAGATTTTGGAAAAGAGAGTTTTTGGAAAGATTTTTAGGGAGCGATTTTAGAAAGTGAATTTTTAGGAAAGAGAGTTTTGGAAAGGAGTTGGAAAAGGGGCTTTTGAAAAATAGATTTTGGAGGGGAGTTTTTTGAAAACAATTTTGGAGAGGAGAGTTTTAGGAAAGTATGTTGAAAAAGAGATTTTTAGGAAGAGAGACTTTTTGAAAAGAGAGTTTTTTGGAAAGCATGAAAACGTCTCACTTTCCTAAAGCGATTCTAACCATAAGAGGGATAGAACCACTTTAAGAAGTGGTTTTGGAAAATAATAAGATTTGAAAATATAGACCAAAAAGGTCACTTTTAATGTAACACTTTCCTAAAGCAACCCTAGCCATGGAAAGGCTAGAATCACCCTAGGATTGTGGTTTTGAAAACAAGTTTTTGAGAAAGAGATTTTGATGCAATTTTGAAAACAAGTTTGAAAACAATTTGAAAAACAACTTTGAAAATGGTTTTTGGAAGATGCAAGACTATGATATGCACAATGCAATTTGGGGTCGTGAACATACAAGGTTAATGCTTCACCACATAATCAAGGGGGCCAGACCCACGTGGTCTTTGGTTAGACTAGAAGAAAGCCCCCGACACGATGAGTCTCCAATAGCCCAATCCTACACATGGACTGGGAGTCCCCTTATTTCAAGCATGTAAAGAAAGGGGGGGGGGGGGGGAAGAGATGGGGGATTAAAATAGAGAAAACCCAAGTGGGTTGGAGAGAGAAGAGATAGGGGGAAGTACAAAAAATTAAAGAGAAAGCCTACCATATGTCTTCTTTATTTTGCACGCCGCGCTGTCTTCGGTCTTCAGTCTTTGTCTTGATCTTCACCTCCAGTCTTCAAGAGTTTTCTTCAAGCTTTGGATGGCAACTCTTCAAGTCTTCAAAGGATGGTTGAAGGCTAGTGTATGAGTGTATGGGGGAGTGTATGAGTGTATAGGAGGCTAGGGTTTGTGTATAGTGGCTAGGGTTTGAAAAACCTAGGGAGGCTAGGGTTTTGGAGGTGCTCGAGCTCTGTATATCGAAATTTAGGATTTTTAGGTTAATTTTGCAGACCCCCTTCAAATTGAATGAGGCTCTGTATTTATAGAGGGCGGACAAACCTGGCGCCGGTTGCAGTGGCGTCAGGGCAAACTTTACACTGGCGCCACTAGGAGTGGCGCCAGGCCATTTCTTGGCTTGGCGCCACTACTAGTGGCACCAGCTAATTAAGAAAGGCTTAAGGTCGGCAAGCAACGTATCTTTGACTAGATTTGGGCGCCTGTACTAGTGACTACCATGTAATTTTTAACCTGGCTTCACTAGGAGTGACTCCGGAAAGTCCGGGAATGATTTGGAGGAGCCGGGAATGACCTGGAAGGCTGGAAAGGAGCAGGAACACTTAAAATAGTGCCCTGGAGGTATTTGACTTGAAAAGTGAGGATAAGATGTGTCGGAAAGGTTGACTGGGCCCTTAGGGGCAAAACGGTCAATCGGACCGGGAAACTGCCTGGACAAACTCGGATTGTCCCAGGAAAAGACTTGGAATCTGGAAACATTATTTAGAATGTTCCCAGAGGTTTCCGGTTTGATTCCCAGAGCCGGCGTGGTCGGAAAAGGAGACAGGCCCACTAGGGGCAAAACGGTCATTTTATACCGGGTTTGTCGGGACTGACTCGGAATGATCCAAAAAGGTAAAGGGGAGTTGAGTTTACTATAAAAACTAGCCTTAGGAGGTTACCAGTTTCATACCCAGAGCCGGTGTCGTCGAAAAAGGAGACCGGCCCTCTAGGGGCGAAATGGTCATTTTGTGCCGGGTTGGCCAAAACTGACTCGGAATGATCCGGAAAGGTACAGGAAGGTTGAGAACAGTAGAAAAAGTATTCTCAGGAGGTTACCAGTTTGATACCCAGAGCCGGTGTGGTTCCCGGGGCATTTGGATGCTTAGGGGCAAAATGATCATCTTGACCGGAAAGTCTCGAAGAAGGTCCTAAGGGTAGTCTGGTCATTTTTCACCGAAGTGAGCTAACAGACACGGGTGCTGACCTAGGTTTTGAGTGTTTCCGCCACTCTAACGGTGTGAGTATTTTCGCTACTTGGACGGAGTTGATGATTTGTGAGTATTTCCGCTACTCGGACGGGGTTGATGATTTGTGAGTATTTCCGCTACTCGGACGGGGTTGATGATTTGTGAGTATTTCCGCTACTCTAACGGTTTTGTGAGTATTTCTGCTACTCAAACCGTCTCGAGGAATAAACTGTCTCGAGAGAGGGATTGGAAAGGGGTCTTACCGTCTCCGAAGAGACGTGCCTGGATTGGAACCGTTTCGAGGAATAAACTGTCTCGAGAGAGGGATTGGAAAGGGGTTTTACCGTCTCCGAGGAGACGTGCCTGGATTGTGAGTGTTTCTGCCACTCTAACGGTTTTGTGAGTACTTCCGCTACTCTAACGGTTTTGTGAGTGTTTCCGCCACTCTAACGGTTCTGTGAGTAGTTTTGCTACTCGGATCGTCTCGAGGAATAAACTGTCTCGAGAGTGGGATTGGAAAGGGGTCTTACCGTCTCCAAGGAGACGTGCCTGGATTGAAACCGTCTCGAGGAATAAATTGTCTCGAGAGTGGGATTGGAAAGGGGTCTTACTGTCTCCGAGGAGACGTGCCTGGATTGTGAGTGTTTCCATCACTCTAACGGTTTTGTGAGTACTTCCGCTACTCTAACAGTTTTGTGAGTGTTTTCGCCACTCTAACGGTTCTGTGAATATTTTCGCGACTCTAACGGTTTTGTGAGTAGTTTTGCTACTCGGACCGTCTCGAGGAATAAACTGTCTCGAGACAGGGATTGGAATTGGGAAGGAAAGGTCAATGCCCCCCTAAGGGCATTTTGGTCATTTTGCCTCTATTTGGGCCTGACAGGCCCGCGAAGCAATGGAAAGACGGAATTTGAACCTAGAGAATTGGTTTCGATAGGAATATGCCCAAAATGACTTGAAAACAAGTTTGGACGGAGTGTAGACTGCCGAGCGGTCAAAAATGGGGTGCTTACAGCATGTAGCCAAGGGGTGCTTTAATATATATATTATATCATAAGAATGTGTAGTTGATTATCCACTCCAAATGGTGTTTTAATAAAAATAATTGTGACTTAGTGTAATGGTTTTGAAAAACAAAGCTTTGACTGTGATTTTCAAATTGTTTAAATGTGCAATATTCGTGGCATGCACTATAATACATAATCTTAAATTGGTGTTGAAGGAATTGGGTTGTCAGCTTATGGCCTTAATACTCCATGCGCACTACCATGTGCAAGTAAGGTGTCATTTCTGTGGTTCACTATTTAATTATGTGTTAGAAATTTTTCAAGCCTAATTTCTGAGTGACTGACGTCCTAGTCCTACTAGGGATGTAATGCAGTTACTTAAAAAATCACAGGTATTACAGTCTTACATCCTTTAGGAAGTTTTGTCCTTAAAATTAGTCTCGAATAGGTGAGGGTACCTTGTTCTCATATATATTTCTGCTTCCTACGTTACTTCTTCTTCTCTATGGTGTTGTCATATTACCTTGACTAGGGAAATCTCTTTGTTTCTCAATACTCTTACTTGACGGTCCACTATCTTACTTGGTCCCTCAACGTAGGAATGATCAGGTTGTACTGCAATAGTTTCCCATGGAATTATATGAGTAGAGTCAAGGTGGTATTGTCTCAGCATAGATACATGGAACACATTGTGTATCTGGTCTAATTCAAAAGGTAATTCGAGTCAGTATGCTACTTGCCCAATTCATTCCAAAATACGAAAAGTCCAATAAATTGAGGTGCAAGCTTTCCTTTCTTGCCAAAACAGATCACACTTTATGGGGCATTACCTTTAAAAACACTTGGTTTCCTACCTCAAATTCCAAGGGTCGTCTATACTGATCTGTATAACTCTTTTGTCGGTTTTAGGCAATTCTAAGCAATCCTTGTACGAGTCTTACCTTCTTTGTGGTTTCTTGAATGATCTCTAGTCCATATAAGGATCTGTCACTAGGTTCTAACCAACAATTATGTGCTCGGCAAGGTCGCCCATACAATGCTTCATAAGGCGCCATTCCTATACTCGCTTGGTAACTGTTGTTATAGGCAAACTCAGTCAATGGTATATGATCACTCCAAGTTCCTTGAAAGTCCAAGACACATGTGTGAAGCATATCTTCTAGGATTTGGATGACTCTTCCAGATTGACCGTTAGTCTACAGGTGATAAGCTATACTTATGTGTACTTGGGTTCCTAAAGTTTTTTTGTAAACTTTGCCAAAACTACAAAGCAAAGCTTGGGTCACGATCGGATGCAAAGGTTCTAGACACTCCATGTAATCATAGTACGTCTTTTAGATATAATCTACTTAAAGTAGTAAGGTTATCGGTAGACTTAATAGATAAGAAATGTGCAGTTTTTATCAATCGCTCTACGATTACTCAAATCATATCGCATCCTTGATGGTTCCTGGGTGTAAGCACCCCATTTTTGACCGCTCGGCAATCTACACTCCGTCCAGACTTGTTTTCAAGTCATTTTGGGCATATTCCAATCGAAACCAATTCTCTAGGTCCAAATTTCATCTTTCCATTGCTTCGCGGGCCTGTCAGGCCCAAATAGAGGCAAAATGACCAAAATGCCCTTAGAGGCATTGTCCTTTCTTATTCCAAGTCCAGTCCCTCTCTCGAGACAGTTTATTCCTCGAGACGGTCCGAGTAGCAAAACTACTCACAAAACCGTCGGAGTGGCGGAAACACTCACAAAACCGTCAGAGTGGCGGAAACACTCACAAAACCACTCACAAAACTGTCAGAGTGGCGGAAACATTCACAAAACCGTTAGAGTGGCGGAAACATTCACAAAACCGTCAGAGTGGCGGAAACACTCACAAAACCGTCAGAGTGGCGGAAACACTCAAAACCCAGGCACTTATCTTCGGAGACGGTAAGACCCCTTTCCAATCCCTCTCTCGAGACAGTTTATTCCTCGAGACGGTTACAATCCAGGCACGTCTCTTCGGAGACGATAAGACCCCTTTCCAATCCCTCTCTCGAGACAGTTTATTCCTCAAGACGGTCCGAGTAGCAAAACTATTGACACAACCGTTAGAGTAGCGGAAATACTCATAAAACCGTTAGAGTAGCGGAAATACTCACAGAGCCGTTAGAGTAGCGAAAATACTCAACCGTTAGAGTAGCGGAAATACTCACAGAGCCGTTAGAGTAGCGGAAATACTCAGCCGTTAGAGTAGCGAAAATACTCACAGAACCGTTAAAGTAGCGGAAATACTCACAGAGTCGTTAGAGTAGCGGAAATACTCACAAATTATCAACCGTTAGAGTAGCGGAAATACTCACAGAGCCGTTAGAGGAGCGGAAATACTCAACCGTTAGAGTAGCGGAAATACTCACAGAACCGTTAGAGTAGCAGAAATACTCACAAATTATCAACCGTTAGAGTAGCGGAAATACTCCCAAATCATCAATCCCGTCTGAGTAGTGGAAATACTCAACCCCGTCCGAGTAGCGGAAATACTCACAAATCTTCGACCCCGTCCGAGTAGCGGAAATACTCACACCGTTAGAGTGGCGAAAACACTCAAAACCTAGGTCAACACCAGTGGCTGTTAGCCCACTTCGGTGAAAAATGACCAGACTACCCTTAGGACATTTTCCGAGACTTTTCGGTCAAGATGGCCATTTTGTCCCTATGCATCCGAACGCCCCGGGAACCACACCGGCTCTGGGTATCAAACCGGTAACCTTCTGAGAATACTTTTTATAGTATTCTCAACCTTCCTTTACCTTTCCGGACCATTCCGAGTTAGTTCCGGCTAACCCGGTACAAAATGACCGTTTTGCCCCTAGAGGGCCGGTCTCCTTCTTCAACCACACCGGCTCTGGGTATCAAACCGGTAATGTCCCGAGAATACTTTTTATAGTGTTCTCAACCTTCCTTTACCTTTCCGGACCATTCCAAGTCAGTTCCTGCAAACCCGGTACAAAATGACCGTTTTGCCCCTGGTGGGCCGGTCTCCATTTCCGACCACGCCGGCCCTGGGAATCAAACCGGCAACCTCTGGGAACATTCTAAATAATGTTTCCAGATCCAAATTCTTCTTCCGGGACAGTTTGAGTCTGTCCCGGCAGTTTTCCGGTCCGATTGACCGTTTTGCCCTTAAAGGCTCGGTCAACCTTTCCGACATATCCAATCCTCACTTTTCAAGTCAAATACCTCCAGGACACTATTTTAAGTGTTCCTGTTCCTTTTCGGCCTTCCGGGTCACTCCCAACTCCTTCAAATCATTCTTGGACTTTCCGGAGTCACTCCTAGTGAAGCCAGGCTAAAGTTTACATGGTAGTCACTAGTACAGGCGCCCAAATCTAGTCAAAGATACGTTGCTTGCCGACCTTAATTGTTTCCTAAATGGCTGGCGCCACTAGCAGTGGCGCCAAGCCAAAAAATGGCCTGGCGCCACTCCTAGTGGCGCCAGTATAAATTTTGCCCTGGCGCCACTACAACAGGCGCCAGGCTTGTCCAACTTCTATATATACAGAGCCTCGTTCAACGTGAAAGGGGTCTATAAACTTAACCTAAAAATCACACAATTCGATACACAGAGCTCAAGCATCTCCAAAAACCCTAGCCTCCCTAGGTTTTCTAAACCCTAGCCACTATACACAAACCCTAGCCTCCTATACACTCATACACACCCCTATACACTCATACACTAGCCTTCAACCACTCTCTCAAGACTTGAAGAGCAGCCATTCAAAGCTTGAAGACAATCCTTGAAGACTGATGGTGAAGATCAAGACCGAAGACTGCACGGCGCGCAAAATAAACAAGAAACAAGGTAGGCTCCCTATTTAATTTTTTGCACTTTCCCCCTCTCTCTTCTCTCTCCAACCCACTTGGGTTTTCTCTATTTTAATCCCCCATCTCTTTCCCCCCCTTTCTTTGCATGCTTGAAACAAGGGGATTCCCGGTCCATGTGTAGGATTGGACTATGGGAGAGTCACCGTGTCGGGGGCTTTCTTCTAGTCTAACCAAAGACCACGTGGGTCTGGCCCCCTTGATTATGTGGTGAAGCCTTAACCTTGTATGTTCACAACCCCAAATTGCATTGTGCATATTATGGTCTTGCATCTTCCAAAACTCGTTTTCAAAGTTGTTTTTCAAAGCGTTTTCAAACTTGTTTTCAAAATTGCATCAAAATCTCTTTTTTAAAAACTTGTTTTCAAAACCACAATCCTAGGGTGATTCTAGCCTTTCCATGGCTAGGGTTGCTTTAGGAAAGTGTTATATTAAAAGTGGCCTTTTGGTCTATATTTTCAAACCTTGTTTTTAAAACCACTTTCTTAAAAGTGGTTCTAGTCCTCTTATGACTAGAATCGCTTTAGGAAAGTGAGATGTTTTCATACTTTCCAAAAAACTCTCTTTTCAAAAACTCCTTCCTCCTAAAAATCTCTTTTCCAACATACTTTCCTAAAACTCGCCTTCTTCAAAATTGTTTTCAAAAACTCCTTTCCAAAAATCTATTTTTCAAAACTCCCTTTTTTAACTCCTTTCCAAAACTTTCTTTCCTCAAAATTCACTTTCTAAAAACACTCCCTAAAAATCTTTCTAAAAACTCTCCTCCCGGAATCTTCCTTCTAGAAATTCCCCTATAGGATTTTCTTTCTAAACTCTACGTTTCCAAAAACATGCTTTCCAAAAAACTCTTTCCTAGGATTCCCTTCTAGAAAATCTACGTTTCTAAAAACACACTTTCTAAAAATCCCTTTTTCTTAGAGCCCAAGTCAAGCCCTAGAACCCACAATTAGGAAACCCTAATTTTCTTTCCAAAAACATGATTTTCAAACTTTGCCCCAAACCTAGGTTTCCAAAACCTCTAGTTTTCACATCCAAACTATACATGTTTCCAAAACCTCTTTTCTACGTCAAAACAACAATTTTCCGAATCTAGGGTTTCTAGAATCTCCTCTTCCCTTTAGGAAACCAAATCAAATCCTCCCGTTTAGGAAACTAGATCCTATCCTCCGTTTTTGGAAACAAAATCAAACCTCCTCTTTTCAAAACAAAATTCAATCTTTTCCTAATCCAAACCTTTCCCAATTCAACTCCTTCTTAAACTTCTCATTTCCTAAATCTTAAGTTTCCAAAACTTGAACATAAAAATCTTTCCTAATTAAACCCTTTCCTAATTCTACCCATTTCCAAATCTTAACTTTCCAAATCTAAATTTTCAAAACTCTTCCTAAACTCAAACCTTTCCTAATCTTAAGATTTTCTAAAACCCTAAAACTTTCTAAATCTTAATCTTTCCAACCCTAAATCTTTCCAAATTCTAAACTTTCTAAAACTTCAACATCTTTCCAAATCTAAGACTTTCCTAAATTCAAAACTTCCTTAATTCAAGACTTTCTTAAGTTGAAACTTTCTTTCTTCAAACCTTTCCCAAAATGAAACTTTCTTATTTTCAAAACTTCCTTGCTTTCAAAACTTTCCAAAATCAAAACTTCTCTTTTTCAAACATTTCTAAATTCGAAACTTTCCGATTTTCAAAACTTTCCTAAACCTAAAACTTTCCTAAATTCAAAACTTTCCTAATCTCAAAACTTTCCAAAAATGAAACTTTCTTAATTTGAAACTTTCCTAATTCGGACCTTTCCTAATTCGAACATTTCCTAAAATCCAATCTTTCCAAATCTTCCAAGTCCAACGTTCGAGTCAAATCTTTCTAAATCTCAAGTCTTTCCTAGGTCTCCTATCTTTTCTAAGTCTAGGTTTCCTAAACCTCCATCTTTCCTAAAACCCAGTCTTTCCAAAATCAATCTTTTTAAATCAAAGTCTAATCTTTCCAATTTCAATTTCCAATCTCCTCTTCTAATCTCAAATCAAATCCAATTTTCAATTCAATCTCTTCCTTCCAATCCAATCTCTCTCTTCAAATCAATCTATTTTCAATCGGACTCTTGTCCGAACTACGATTGACCTGATTCCCCCAAAGGGATACGTAGGCAACCTTCATAGGTGCGGTCACAATACTTTTCAAACTTTCAATTCCACCCTCATGGGTGCGGTTTCCAAAATCTTTCCAAATTTCAAATTCCAATCAATTTTCAAATTCCAATTTCAAAATTTCTATTTTCAAACTTCTATTTTCAATTTTCAAACTTTCCAATTTCAATTCCATCTCTTTAAATCTATTTTCAAATCAAATCAATCACTTTCCAAATCTATTTTTCAATTCTCTTATCTTGCACTTGCATCTCATGCATCATATTTATTTCAAACATTGTTTTTCAAAGTGAATAGGGTTGAACCATAGTTAGTTAAAGACTCTCATAGGTGAATCTAGGGTAGATTGACATGTAGGTACCGAAAGGGCGGGGTAGGGTGATAGCTTAGTGCGTCTTCCCTACACGTAACCAACCTCCGAACCTAGAATCACTGTTTTCAAAGACCAAAAAGGAGTTATTTTTCTAAAAAGGGCTAAATGTTTTCTAAAGGGTGCCAAACAACCCGTTTTTCTTAAAAACCCTCTCTTGAGGAGATATTTTCAAAATTGTTTTTTCAAAAACCCTAAGTGTAGTTTTCGGATTATGCTTAGTTTTTAGGTGACCTAACTCACCTTAATCAAGTTAGGTGGCGACTCCGAACCTTTTTCAAAAGCCCTTTATCCAAACCAATTTTCAATTCAAACCTAGTCGCACTCATTCTTCTAGGAGGGTGAGTTCTAACGAGAGAGTACAGCATTTTTCCCGCTTGGGTGAGTATTCCTCGGGTGCGAAAAATCTGGGCGCGACACTGGGTTGCTAAATGTTATATGGGATTATAAGAGAAATTTAGGTGTTAAGAGATTAAATATTTAAGGAAGTAATTATGGAGTTTGCAGTGTTTAGGAGAATTAATATTTGAGAAAATTATCAGTGTGCACAGTAGAAGTAGAGAATCGAATTATTCGATGTTCTTTATCGACAAATATATTTACGTATTTTGGGGACAAGTTTGAATGCCTAAATATTTAATCTCTTTTCTTTATTTTGGGTGTCATTAGGTGAATTTCGAGGACAAAATTTTTTTAAGGAGGTTAGATTGTAACACCTGCAATTTTTAAAATAAACTTTTGGATTTTGAAATTTGAAGGAAACAAAATTTAGAGAACTAACTATTTGATAGAGTCCCACAAACTTGGGAATTAATATAAAGCTAAGGTAAGAAAAGAAATTTACACAAAATGATATTAGAGTGTACAATGAAAGCAAGGTAAATTTTGAGGATGAAATTTTTAAGCAGTGAGGATTATAATACCCGGGAACATAATTTATGATTTTCACAAAAGAAACTATTATGTTATTAATATTATTTATATCTTTTTAAATTTAAGGTCCATGGTAATTCTACTGGTAGTATTATTTAAATAAATATTTATAGAGATTATATTTTTCAAAGATATATATATTTATTTCTTGGGTTGAAAAATTTAATCCTAGCCTTAATTGTTTGGGCACAAATTATAAGGTGACATGTGTCTTGAACTTCTTTTCAATGAGGGAATCACTCTATTACAAGTGGGTATGTGTATATAGGATTAAAATCTACACTAAACTTGAGCACCAAGACTTTTGACTCTTTTCTATTGGATGGACCATTAAACACTTGTGGATGTGTATAGGGAATTAAATCCATATCAAACTTGGGCACGAAGACATGTAGACTATTTCCTATTGGATACACCATTGGATGCATGTGGGTGTGAGTGTAGGTAATTGAAAAGCCCTTATCTTGCCCCCCCCCCCCCCCCCCCCCCCCAAGTATTTTTTGCTATATAACTCAAGTTGGTTGGCCAACAAAGCTTACACCAACCTATACAAACCCATTGGTTGGCCAACAAAGACCACACCAACCCATTGGTTGGCCGACAAAGGCTATACCAACCTATGTGGTTAAAATAAAGAGAGAGCGGGTGAAAGATAGAGAAAAAGGGGGGACAGTCTGGCAAGAAGGAGGGAGAAAGGGTACTGCCGAGTAGAGAAAGAAAAAGAAAGGGAGGAAGTGAAAAAGAAAAGAGAAGAAGAGCTTGCCAAATAGAAAGAAAACAAAAGAGAAAGAAAGAGGCGAAGTGGTATCAGAGCGAGTTATTAGATCTTAAATGGGATCGAGTGAGAATAGTTGGTGTTTAGAAAATTTGAAAACCATTTAACATTTGGTGAGGGTTATTTTAAAAACCATTTAAGGGCTTGAAAAACCATTTTCTGAAAATGCTCAAGTGAGTGTTGGGTTTATTTGGTTGATTGATGGAAATGACTCCAACGAGAGTTCCATTGGCACCATTATAACCACTAATTTAACAGAGTAAAACAACCATTGAAAGTCACCATATAAATGGTGGTTTTGGAAAACCATTTTTGGTAGAAACTTAAGAGAGCATGGATTTTGGAAAGACCCCATCGAAGGGTGGTTTGGAAATCATTTTTAAACAAAACTCAAGAGAACTATATGAAAATGCAAAGATGAAGGTCATGTCATGAGAACTAGGGTTTAGGCCTAGGCTTCAATAACTCCAATTATGCATTTCAATAAAACTCTTTAAATATGAAGTTTGGAGAATATGTAGAGATTGAAATAGTGGTGCTTTGTAAAAGATTTTTAAACACAAAATAAGGCCAAGGCAAGCAATACACGAGCAATATAGTACTTAGACGCAAAGGGTCATGAGTCATACAAGGCTAAAGACTACACATAGCAAGGGGCTCTAAGGGTCATACTATGCTCAAGTAGGCCTATGAGAGGTCCCCCGATCGGTGGTTCTCATTAGCTTTCCCCTAAGCATGGCCTAAGAGCCCTCTTGTTCAGGCACACAAGAATGGGGGATAGTAGATGGGGGTTAAAATGGAAGAAAAGCTTAAGTGAGCTTGGAAGGAGAAGAGAGGGAGTGGGAGTACATGAATGTAAAAGGAAACCTAACTAGGTCTTTAATCCACCATTGTTGAATGCTTGGAGCTTCAAGAAGCTTGCCTTCTTATTTGGATGCTTGGGAGGTGTAGTGTATTTTGGATTTTCAGAGGTCTAGAATAATTTTGACAGAGTTTGGCTAGCGTTTTCTCCTCCCCTTTTATTCAGGAGGTGGCCTGGTATTTATAGACCAATTTGTTAGGCTTGTCACATATAGCAGATGTGCCTGGGCAAAAATTTCCCCCACGCATGTACCACATGCACCAAGATTCAACCTTCCACAATATGCCACGTGGCATCCATGTACTACCCCAACTTAGGTAGCAAGCAAGGTTTTTGGACCATATGATAAAAATGTGGGCACATGTAGCATACCCTCCATTGCTAGGTACTTTTATAACCACTTTGGCTCGATGTTCATCCTATACGAGAATGATCCAAGGAAATTGACCATGCTCATGACATTCCTCTACAGTTTCTCTTGAATCAGGCACCTTCGAGGGACCTTGAATATTTTTGGATGATGGTGTGATTGCCTTAGGAAGCATGAATTAAAATAAGCTTTCGGGAGTGTCTGTAAGATGCTTTGTTGGTTTTCCAAAGTAATCGTGTTTGTGCCATGTGATTGGGGATTACGGGAAGCGATCATTCTGATCAAACCATACCGATGGAAGGCCCTTTGGAAAGGCTTTAGGGAATTTCTTGATTTACGCATTTCTTAAGTCATTTGATAGTGCATTTTAATCAAGGAATTGGAAAAAAAGTCAACCTTATTGGAGCGTCGATGACATGTTCTGGGAAGCTTTTGTTGACTTAGAGGGGTCTTGAGTCAAGAGACTCGTCTTCAAGTGGATAGGGATGCCCACAGGGGGTATCCTTGTGGATACAAGTTTGAGTCCCAGAACTAGTGTAGTTGGAAAGGGCAACTTGGCTGTCAGAGGTAAGACAATCATTTTGATTGGGGCTTGTCGAATTTGGCCGGGAATGGACTTTATTGGTAACTTAAATGTGCCAGACTGTCAAGAGACAGTTAGAAAGGTGGTCTTACCATCTCGAGGGGTTAGTGGTTTCCTAAAGAATGTGTTGGGGGCACTTGGGGGCAAAATAATCATTTTGATTGGGTATCACCGAAACCGGTCCGAGGTCATTTTAAATGGCATATTAAACATACTAGACTGTTTAGGGAGAGTCTTGGAGGGGTAGACTTACCATTCTGAGAACTTAGTGCCTTCTCAAAGAACGTGTCGAAGGGCTCAAGGGGCAGTTTGGTCATTTTTCACCATGTCGAGCTAACAAACGCCGGTGTTGACCTAGGTTTCTGAGTATTTCTATCACTCCGACGATTGTGATGAGTTGGTTCTCGAAGGTCTTCTTTTTCTTTGGAAAGTGTGCCATGCCCAAGAGGCGTGTCCAGTCTTGTGACACTAGATTGTTTAGCAGCGTACCCATGTCAACCTATTTGTGAGTGATTTCTTGCCACTCCGACATTGTGATAGTCTGTGAGTGCTTCTGCCACTTCGACAGTGGGGTGTTGGTTCTAGAGATTGCTTGATCTTGAGCACCTGTCAAATGCCAAGTGGCATAATAGACATTCTACATTGGTGGGCTAGTAGGCGCTAAAAGTGTACCATTTAGAGTTTGTGAGTTCTTTTGTCACTCCGACGGTGTGATTATTTATGAGTGTTTTCGCCATTCCGACGGCTGGACAGTTTGTGAGTGCTTCCACCACTTCTGTCACACCCTATAACCCGGCCTATACAGATTTAGGGTACGTGACCGGCCAGTAGCAAGACTACTCGACGCCGCATTACATAAACTGGTTGATCACCTGTGATATCCCAAACCTCTATTTAATTATATTAATGAGAATTTGTAGTGTATGTAATTTTTAGAGTTAATTATTCCTTCTTTTGGGTCAAAAATGACCAATGAGAGGTTGTGTTGTAACTTATGTTGGAGATGTGAGACACATAGGATTATTCCCCATGTGTGTCTTCTTACAACACACAAAACACACACACAAATTGGTAGAGAGAGGGAGAAAGAGAGAAAGGGGAAGAAGGAAGGGGAAATTAAAGGAAGAAGGCTTGAAGGAAGGGATTGAAGCCATTGAAGACTTCACCAAGCTTGAAGAAGGTAAGGTTTCATTTTTCTCTCTCTACAATTGCATATATATATGTGTATCTATCTTATGTGATTTTGTTGGGTCTTTGTATATATGCATATATATGAGTTGGGTTTGTCTTGGTAGACTCCTTGAGTCCCAATTAGCTTGAATTTGAGAGCTTGAAGCTTAATATTGGAAGATTGGAGAGTTGGCGGTTGAAACTCCCAAATGTTAGGGTTTTGATTTCTTCTTTAGATCCCTTTGTTTTGATTGTTCTTCCTCCCCCATTTTGAGTTATTATCATCCTTGTGGGCTAATCTTTGAGCCCTAAGAGTATTGGGAAGGTTTGGTTGTATTTGGGGGAGTTTTGGTTGTGTTTTGGTTGAGTTTTGGGGGCTGCCCAGAATAGGGTGTTCGAACTCCCAATATGGAGTTCGAACGGTTGAAAATAAGCCTGAGCGTTCGAACTCCCTCGGGGGGAGTTTGAACCCTCAGAGAAGGGTTTTTTCAAATTTTCTTCTTAGAGTTCGAATTTCCATTTGGGCGTTCGAACTCCCAATTCAATTTTGCTTGGGCATTCGAACTCCCAATTAGGCGTTCGAACTCCTTGTCAGCTCGGACACTGTTTAGTAAAATGAGCATAACTTTCTTTAGAAAACTCGGATTGATGCACTGTTTGAAGCATTAGAAACTAGACTCATAGACCTTTGTACATATAAAGTTTTTTTTTTCTAATTTATTATATATTGAGAGATATAGGGGTTTGAAGTTGACCCAAAATCCATGCCAATAACATCGTTTTCCAAAATTTTAGTCTACCTTTCGTGAAGCATAACTTCTTCACCCGAAATGTATTTTTGGCCCATGACCTATCAAAATAAAGGCCTTTAAGCCTATTTTTAAATGGAACTAGCCTTGAGTGTGAAATCATCATTGACGGGTGGTTAGGACTCAATGAAAAAGTCGACATTCCGGCTTTCATGTTCAAATCTCAACCTCATGTTCTTATTGTACATCAGGGCTTTGTCTTAGAGTTTAGCCTCACTCTCCCATTGTGAGAATGAGGTGTTGTTGAGTTGGGGTCGAGTGGGTTACGTGCTTAGTCTTGACTTACGTGTTATTGCTTTGCCTTAGAGTCTTGTATTGATGTTTCTTTACTTCTACGTGCATTTGTGTAGGAATACCTTGTTTGTCACCCGTCCAATTGGAGAAAGGTGAGTAACGATATGCTATGAGTAAAACTCTAGTATTTTTTAAATGTTTCAAGCTCACGTCTATATCATGAATGTTTTTCATACATTTCAATGCATTAATACTACGTTCAATTACAAATTTCATTTTCAAATGCATGTGTAAGCACCCCATTTTTGACTGCTCGGCAGTGTACACTCCGTCCAGACTTGTTTTCAAGTCATTGTGGGCATATTCCAATCGAAACCAATTCTCTAGGTCCAAATTCCGTCTTTCCATCGCTTCGCGGGCCTGTCAGGCCCAAATAGAGGCAAAATGACCAAAATGCCCTTAGGGGCATTATTCTTTCTTATTCCAATTCCAATCCCTCTCTCGAGACAATTTATTCCTCGAGACGGTCCGAGTAGCAAAACTACTCACAAAACCGTTAGAGTGGCGGAAACACTCACAATCCAGGCACGTCTCCTCGGAGACGGTAAGACCCCTTTCCAATCCCACTCTCGAGACAGTTTATTCCTTGAGACGGTTCTAATCCAGGCACGTCTCTTCGGAGACGATAAGACCCCTTTCCAATCCCACTCTCGAGACAGTTTATTCCTCGAGACAGTTCCAATCCAGGCACGTCTTTTCGAAGATGGTAAGACCCCTTTCCAATCCCACTCTCGAGACAGTTTATTCCTCGAGACGGTCCGAGTAGCGAAACTACGCACAAAACCGTTAGAGTAGCGGAAATACTCATAAAACCGTTAGAGTAGCGGAAATACTCACAAAACCCTTAGAGTAGCGGAAATACTCACAAAACCGTTAGAGTAGCGGAAATACTCAACCGTTAGAGTAGCAGAAACACTCACAAAACCGTTAGAGTAGCGGAAATACTCACAAAACCGTTAGAGTAGCGGAAATACTCACAAATAGGTCGATATAGGGAATTGGCAACAAACCCCTGTGTCACGACGACCACTGTTAGAGTGGCGGAGACAGTCAAAACCTAGGTCAACACCCGTGTCTATTAGCTCACTTCGGTGAAAAATGACCAGACTGCCTTTAGGACCTTTTCTGAGACTTTCCGGTCAAGATGACCATTTTGCCCCTAAGCATCCAAATGCCCCGGGAACCACACCAGCTCTGGGTATCAAATCGGTAATGTCCCGAGAATACTTTTTATAGTGTTCTCAACCTTCCTTTACCTTTCCGGATCATTCCGGGTTAGTGCTGGCCAATCCGGTACAAAATGACTGTTTTGCCCCTAGCAGGCCGGTCTCCTTTTTCGACCACACCGGCTCTGGGTATCAAACGAATAACCCTCTGAGAATACTTCTTATAGTATTCTCAATCTTCCTCTACCTTTCCGGATCATTCCGAGTCAGTTCCGGCAAACCCGGTGCAAAATGACCGTTTTGCCCCTAGTGGGCCGATCTCCTTTTCCGACCACGCCGACTCTGGAAATCAAACTGGCAACCTCTGGGAACATTCTGAATAATGTTTCCAGATCCCAAGTCTTCTTCCGGGATAATCCGAGTCTGTCCCGGCAGTTTTTCGGTCCAATTGACCGTTTTGCCCCTAAAGGCCCAGTCAACCTTTCCGACCCACCTTATCTTCATTTTTCAAGTCAAATACCTTCAGGACACTATTTTAAGTGTTCCTGCTTCTTTCCGGCCTTTCGGGTCATTCCCGGCTCCTCCAAATCATTCCCGGACTTTCCGGAGTCACTTCTAGTGAAGCCAGGCTAAAAGTTGCATGGTAGTCACTAGTACAGGCGCCCAAATCTAGTCAAAGATATGTTACTTGCCGACCTTAAACCTTTCCTAATTGGCTAGCACCACTAGTAGTGGCGCCAAGCCAAAAAATGGCCTGGCGCCACTCCTAGTGGCGCCAGTGTAAAGTTTGCCTTGGCGCCACTGCAACAGGCGCCAGGTTTGTCCAACCTTTATAAATACAGAGCCTCGTTCAACGTGAAAAAGGTCTACAAACTTAACCTAAAAATCTTATATTTCGATATACAGAGCTTGAGCACCTTCAAAACCCTAGCCTCCCTAGGTTTTCCAAACCCTAGCCACTATACACAAACCCTAGCCTCCTATACACTCATACACTCCCTCATACACTCATACACTAGCCTTCAACCATCCTTGGAAGACTTGAAGAGCTGCCATCCAAAGCTTGAAGACAACTCTTAAAGGCTGAAGGTGAAGATTAAGACAAAGACCGAAGACAGCGCGGTGCGCAAAATAAAGAAGACATATGGTAGGTTTTCTTTTTAATTTTCTGCACTTCCCCCCTCTCTCTTCTCTCTCCAACCCACTTGGGTTTTCTCTATTTCAATCCCCCATCTCTTTCCCCCCCTTTCTTTGCATGCTTGAAACAAGGGGATTCCCGGTCCATGTGTAGGATTGGGCTATTGGAGAGTCACCGTGTCGGGGGCTTTCTTCTGGTCTAACCAAAAACCACGTGGGTCCGGCCCCCTTGATTATGTGGTGAAGCCTTAACCTTGTATGTTCACGACCCCAAATTGCATTGTGCATATCATAGTCTTGCATCTTCCAAAATTCGTTTTCAAACTCGTTTTCAAAATCGTTTTCAAACTTGTTTTCAAAATTGCATCAAAATCTCTTTCTCAAAAACTTGTTTTCAAAATCACAATTCTAGGGTGATTCTAGCCTTTCCATGGCTAGGGTTGCTTTAGGAAAGTGTTACATTAAAAGTGACCTTTTTGGTCTATATTTTCAAATCTTATTATTTTCAAAATCACTTTCTTAAAGTGGTTTTAGCCCTCTTATGGCTAGAATCGCTTTAGGAAAGTGAGACGTTTTCATGCTTTCTGAAAACTCTTTTTTCAAAAAGTTTTTCTTCCTAAAAATCTCTTTTTCAACATACTTTCCTAAAACTCTCCTCTCTAAAATTGTTTTCAAAAACTCCCTCCAAAATCTATTTTTCAAAACTCTCTTTTTCAACTCCTTTCCAAAATCCTCTCCCCAAAATCCACTTTCTAAAAACGTTCCCCAAAAATCTTTCCAAAAACCCTCTTTAACAATCTTCTACCAAAAACCTTTCTAGAAAAACTCTCTCCAAAAATCTTTCCAAAAAATCCTTTTCCAAAATCTTCCTTCTAGAAATTGCCCTCTAGGATTTTCCTTCTAAAATATTCGTTTCCAAAAACGCACTTTCCAAAAACTCTTTTCTTAGAGCCCAAGTCAAGCCCTAAAGCTAACCATTAGGAAACCCTAATTTTCTTTCCAAAAACATGATTTTCAAATATTGCCCCAAACCTAGGTTTCCAAAACCTCTTGTTTTTACATCCAAACTATCCACGTTTCCAAAACCTATTTTCTATGTCGAAACTACAATTTTTCAAAACTAGGGTTTCTAGAATCTCCCTTTCCAAATCTTTGCCAAATCCTATCTTCCCTTTAGGAAACCAAATCAAATCTCCTCGTTTAGGAAACTAGATCCCATCCTCCATTTTTGGAAACAAAATCCAACCATTTTCTTTTAGGAACCAAATCCAATCCCTTCCTAATCTAAACCTTTCTTAATTCAATTCCTTCCTAAACCATAAGTTTCCTAAACTTAAACTTTAAATCTTTCCATAAATTTCAAAATCCAAATGTTTCCTAATTCACATCCTTCCTAATCTTCTCATTTCCTGAATCTTAAGCTTTCAAAACTTGAATATATAAATCTTTCCTACAATTCTAAAATTCAACCATTTCCTAATTCTACCATCCTTTCAAATCTTAACCTTTCAAACCTAAGTTTTCAAACTCTTCCTAAACTCAAACCTTTCCTAATCTCAAGATTTTCTAAAACTTTAAAACTTTTTAAATTTTAAACTTTCTAAATTTCAAATCTTTCCAAATTTAAAACTTTCTAAATTTGAAACCTTCTTAAGTTAAATCTTTCTAAATTTCCAAACTTTCTAAATTCTAAACTTTCCAAAACTTCAACATCTTTGTAAATCTAAGGTTTTTCTAAGCTCAAAACTTTCTTAATTTAAGACTTTCTTAAGTTGAAACTTTCTTAATTCAAACATTTCTAAACTAAAAACTTTCCTTTTTCAAACCTTTCCCAAAACGAAACTTTCTTATTTTCAAAACTTCCTTGTTTTCAAAACTTTCCAAATTCAAAACTTTCCTTTTTCAAACCTTTCCAATTTTCAAAACTTTCCTTTTTCAAACCTTTCCAATTTTCAAAACTTTTCGGTTTTCAAAACTTTCTTAATTTGGGAACTTTCCTAATCTTAAAACCTTTCCTTTTTCGAAAACTTTCTAAACTCAAAGCTTTCCATTTTCAAAACTTTCCTAAACCTAAAACTTTCCTAATTTTAAACTTTCCAAAAATGACACTTTCCTAATTCGAAACTTTCCTAATCTAAATTTTTCCTAAATTCCAAGTTTCCAAATTTTTCAAGATCTTTCCAAATCTAACATTCCAATCTAATTTTTCTTAATCCCAAGTCTTTCCTAGGTCTCCTATCTTTCCTAAGTCTAGGTTTCCTAAACCTCCATCTGTCCAAAACCAAGTCTTTCCAAAATCAATTTTTTCGAATCAAAGTCCAATCTTCTCAATTTCAATTTCCAATCTCCTTTTCTAATCTCAAATCAAATCCAATTTCCAATTCAATCTCTCTCTTCAATTCAATCGGACTCTTGTCCGAACTACGACTGACCTGATTCCCCCAAAGGGATACGTAGGCAACCTTCATAGGTCCGGTCACAATCTCTTTCAAATTTTAAATTCCAAAATCTTTCTAAATCTCCAATCTATTTTCAAATTTCCAATTTCAAATTTCTATTTTCAATCTTCAATTTCAATTTCCAAAATCTTGTTTCCAAATTCAAATTTCTATCTCTCTCTTTTCAGATCAAATCAATTTCAAATTAAACTCTTTCCAAATCTATTTTTCAATCCTCTTTCCTAACACTTGCATACCATGCATCATGTTAGTTTCTTTTTAAGCAATGTTTTTCAAAGTGAATAGGATTGGCCAATAGTTAGTTAAAGACTCTCATAGGTGAATCTAGGGTAGATTGACATGTAGGTACCGAAAGGGCGGGGTAGGGTGATGGCTTAGTGCGTCTTCCCTACACGTAACCAACCTCCGAACCTAGAATCACTGATTTCAAAGACCAAAACGGAGTTATTTTTCAAAAAGGGCTAAATATTTTTCAAAGGTTGCCAAACAATCTGTTTTCCTAAAAACCCTCTCTTGAGGAGATATTTTCAAAAACCTTTTTCAAAAACCCTAAGTGTAGTCTTCGGATTATGCTTAGTTTTTAGGTGACCTAACTCACCTTAATCAAGTTAGGTGGCGACTCCAAATCTTTTTCAAAAGCCCTTTATTCAAATCAATTTTTCAATTCAAACCTAGTCGCACTCATTCTTTAGGAGAGTGAGTTCTAACGAGAGAGTACAACATTTTTTCCACTTGTGTGAGTATTCGTCGGGTGCGAAAAATCTGGGCGTAACAGCATGCAAGCTATATTATGTTATGAATGGAAACCATAGACTATAATGTTTAAATGAAAGAGATGCTAAGATTCCAATATATGGTGCCAACTCGGGTCTTCTCGTGGCAAGACCTTAATCTAGCCCGATAGTCCTAGGATAGGGGACAGGAAATAATCTATCTATGTTGGGAGTCGTCCCTGGCCTAAAGAGCCTTAGCGTGACCTATATGGTTACTAAGGACCTAGCTCATATGTCGAGTTGTAGCACACTTATGTTTTGAACCGAGAACTATGATATGTTCACATGTTTTATGACAAGTTATGAAATGCCATATCAAGAATAATGTTATGTTGTATCTCTTCTTATGATACTATGTTTTGAAATGTTGAAATGTTTCAAATGATGTTTATGTTACTTACGAGTTCCAAGCCTATGCTTTAAATGTTCAAAAGCTCATTTCCTTATGTATAACTGATTATTGATCCTTGTACGTTGGATATAATTGCTAGTCCATGATAGTTTCTCGCTCATGCATCATTGTTATTCACTAAGCATTAGCATACGTTTTCTCAAATGATTTTCAGGTATCCAATCCGGGAGGCCTTAGAGTGAGGCCATATGTGGATTTGAGCTACGGCCCATGGGCCTATGTTTTGTATAATGTTTGAGGGCTGGACCCAATGTTTTGTAATGATATATTGCTATAACTTTTGTGGACCTTGATTTGGTCCTTATGTATGTTATGTTTGGGATTAGGCACAACTCTACCATGTATGACATGGATTATGTTTTCAAGTTATTAAAAGTTCTATTTTCTGCAATTATGCATCATTATAAATGATTATGCACAGGTGATCAACCAGTTTATGTAATGCGGCCTTGGATAGCCTTGCTACTGGCCGGTCATGTATCTTAAATCCGTATAGGCTGGGTTTTGGGGCGTGACACCACCTATGCATAATCATTTAAAATGATGCATATTTGCGGAATAGAATTTTTATAACTTGAAATATACCTCATGTCATACATAGTAAAGCTGTGCCTAATCCAAAACATAACATACATAAGGACCAAATCAAGGTCTACCAACCTATAACATTATATTATTACAAAACATTGAGTCCATCCCTCAAACATATTACAAAATATAGGCCCGTAGGCCGTAACTCAAAATCCACATATGGCCTCGCTTTGGGGTCTCCCGGATTGGCTACCTGAAAATCATTTGAGAAAAACGTAAGCTATACGCTTAGTGAATAACAATGATGCATGATTAAGGAAATACCATGGACTTCGCAATTATATCTAATCTATAGGTAGATAAACATTTATGCATAAGCGTTAAATCTTGCAACATAAGAAGCATAGGCTTGAAAACATAAGTGTCATGCTACCATTTGAACATTTCATAACATGGTACTATAAGAGAAATGTACTATAACGTTATCCTTGATTTGATATATCATAATTCATCATAAAGCATTTGAACATATCATGGTCCTTGTTAAAACATAAGTGTGCTACAACTCGACATTAGAGCTAGGCTCCACATTAGTAACCTTAAAGGTCATACATAGGGCTCTTTAGGCCTTGGGACGTCTTCCAAACATGGCAATAGTTTATTTTATGTCTCTTATCTTAGAACCATCATTGCTAGATTAAGGTCTTGCCATGAAAAGACTTCGAGTTGGCACCATAGATTGAAAATCTTGCATCTTTACCATTTAAAGCATTTTAGTCCATGGGTTCTCATTTTATAATGTAAGTAAAACTTGTATATATTTAAAAATATGACATTTATATAAAATATAACATTGATGCATTGAAAACATATGTAAAACATTGTATGATATGGTTTGAACTTAAAACAGTTGGAAAGTATTAGAATTTACTCATGGCATATCATTACTCACCTCTCTCCCATTGAACGGGTGCTAAACAAGGTGTTCCTTCACAAAATGCACATGGAAGTATAGAAACATCAATACAAGACTTTAAGGTGAAGCAATAACACGTAAACTGAGAGTAAACACATAAGTCCCTCAACTCCGACTCAACAACACCTCATTCTCACGATGGGAGAACGAGACTCAACTCTAGGACAACGCCTCAATGTAAAACAAGAATATAAAGTTAAGGTTCGAACATGAAGGCTGCGGCAACGACTACTTCATCGTGTCTCAACCACCTCTCAAGGATACTCTAGGTTAGTTTCATTTGAAAATAGGCTTGAAGGCCTTTAATTTGATAGGTCATGGGCCAAACACAAATTCTGGGTGAAGAAGTTATGCTTCACGGAAAGTGGACTAAAATTCTGGAAAACAATGTTGTTAGCATAGATTTTGGGTCAACTTTAAACTTCCATAACTTTCAGTCTATATTGAATTAGAGTGCAAACTTTATATGGGTAGAAATGTTTGTGAGTCTAATTTCTAATGCTTTAACTAGTGCATCAATCCAAGTTTTTTAGAGAAAGTTATACCCATTTTACTAAACAGTGCCAAAGTTGGCAGGCCGTTTGAATGCCCAACCGGGCCGTTCAAACGCCAAGCAAAAATGACCAAGCCTTTCGAACGCCCAAATTGGCCGTTCGAACACTAGGCAAAAATGAAAAAACACCCTCTTTGTCCGTTTGAATGCCTGGAAGAGCCGTTCGAACGCTAGGGAAAGTGAAAATCTCTGCTCTCGAGCCGTTCGAATGGCCATGTCAGGGGTTCGAATGCTCCCACCTGTGTAGCAGCAATTTTCTACCCAAAATTGTCCGAAAACCCTTCCAAACACGATCAAACCTTCCCAATAATCTTAGGGTTCAAAGATTAGCCTACAAGGATGACAATAACTCAAAATGGGAGTGAAAGAATAATTAAAACAAAGGGATCTAGAGTTGAACTCAAAACCCTAACATTTTACATATTTGGAAAATTTTCAAACCACCACTCCCAATCTTCAAAAATGAGCTTCAAGCTCTCAAAATCATGTAAATGGGACCTAAGGGATCCTCCAAACTCATCAACTATCCTAGATGCATATATACAAATACCCAACAAAATCACATAAGATAGATACATATACATACATAATTTTGTAGAGAGATGAAGTCTTACCTTTCTTCAAGCTTGGTTAAGCCTTCTATTAGCTTCAATCTCTTCCTTCAAGCTTCTTTCTCCTCTTTCTCTTCTCCTCTTCTCCCTCTCTTCTCTCTCCACCGGTTGAAAATGTGTGAGTTGTGTGCATATAAGAGTATATAAGATGATACACATGGGAATAATTCCATGTGTCTCACCCTGTAGGCTTAAGCTACGACATAAGCTCCCATTAGTCACTCTCGACCCAAATGAGGCAATAATTAACATTAAATAATGCAAATACTAGAAAGTCTCATTAATATAAATAAATAAAGGTTCAGGATATCATATCTTTCCCACCTTAAATTAGTTTGATCCCCATACTTGATACAAGCTATCATTCAAACAAAAAAGGATTATGCTCCCGGATCTCATCCTCATGTTCCCAAGTAGATTCCTCCCAAGTGTGGTTCTACCATAAAACTCGTACCAAAGGAATGACATTGTTCCTAAGAACTTGGTCATGGCAATCAAGAATCTTAATCGGTATCTCCACATAGTTTAAACCTTCATTCACGGCCAAAGGATAGTGATCAATCACGTGCATCGGGTCGTGAACATACCTCCGTAGCATCAAAACATAAAAGACATTGTGAACTTACGAAAGTTCCAAAGGAAGAGTAATATGATAAGCAACGGGTCCAACTCATTCAAAAACTTTGAACGGTCTGATGTACCTTGGATTAAGCATTCCCTTCTTACCAAAGCGATTTATCCCCTTGAAAGGAGATACCTTCAAGAACATGTGGCTCCCTTTATCAAACTCTAAGTCCCTCTTTCGCACATTCGCATAACTCTTTTGGCGACTTTGAGCAGCTCGTAGTCATTGCTGAATGATCTTGATCTTGTCGGTGGTTAGTTGCACAATCTCTGGCACAAGAATCTTCCTCTCTCCGACCTTGGCCCAACAAACTGTAGATCTACACTTCCTCCTGTAAAGCACCTCATAGGGTGCCATTCCGATGCTAACATGAAAACTGTTCTTGTAGGCAAACTCCACTAATGGTAGGTGATCCTCCCAGCTTCCTTGAAAGTCGAGAACACATAACCGTAACATGTCTTTTAGGGTCTGAATGGTTCTTTCTAATTGCCCATTGGTTTGGGATAAAAAGCCATGCTAAACTTCAACTCGGTGCCTAAAACCCTTTAGAAACTCTTTCAAAATTTCAACACAAATCTCAAGTCTCAATCGAACACTATCAAAACTGATGTACCATGTAATCAAACAATCTGCCCAATGTAGAGGGTCGCATGCTTGGATAAGGAGTACGTAGTCTTCACTAGTAACAAATGTGCGAATTTAGTTAGATGATCAACAACAACCCATATAGCATCGTAACCCTGTGGTGATCTCAGCAATCTTACGAAGAAATCCATGGTGATATGCTCCCACTTCCATTCCGATATCTGTTGGCATTATAGGCATTGCGATATGAACCTGTCTATTTCCTTCTTCATTCTCGACCATCAAAATGTCTCCTTCAATCCCAATTCATCTTTGTGCCTCCTGGATGCATGGTGAACTTCGTATTATGGGCTTCTTCCAAAACTTGCCTCCGAATCTCGGGTATATTTGGAACACACAATCGACTTTTGAACTTTAAAGCTCCATCATGCAAGGTGAGGTCAAGCTTCGGATTTGTTCCCATCTCTTCATAGACCTTCCACAAGTAAGGATCTTTAGGTTTTCATTGCTTCACAACTTCTATCAATGTCAGTTGGGCAGTCATGGTGGTAAGCATCATATTTGTACCGGTGCAACAATTTCAATCTCTAATCTCTCTAAGTCAAGGACCAAGGGCCGCTGAAAAGTGACAAGACATGCTAGGTTGGCGATAGACATCCGGCTCAAGGCGTCAACCACCACATTGGCCTTGCCCGGATGGTATTGAATGAGAATGTCGTAGTCCTTGATCAACTCAAGCCATCTTCTCTGTCTTATGTTAAGCTCTTTCTGGGTGAAAAGGTACTTCAAACTCTTGAGGTCGGTGAAGATCTTACATGTGACTCCATACAAATAGGGGTGCCAAATCTTCAAAGCAAACACCCCCACTGCTAATTCAAGATCATGGGTCGGGTAGTTCTTCTCATGTGGTCCCAACTATCTCGAGGCATATGCAATCACCTTATCGTGTTGCATCAATACGCATCCCAGTTCTCTATGCAAAGCGTCACTGTAGATGGAGAACCCGTCAGTCCTGATAGGTAAGGCTAGAATTGGTACAGACACCAATCAGTTCTTCAATTCTTGAAAGCTTCTTTCCCTCTTCTCATTCAACTCAAATGGTGTGTTCTTCCAGGTGAGCTATGTTAGTGGAGTCGCAATCTTGAAGAAATCCTTCACAAATCTTCAATAATACCCAACTAGGCCCATAAAACTTCTGACTTCGGTTACATTCGTCGGTCTTGGCCAATTCACAATGGCTTGAACCTTCGAAGAATCCACAAACACTCCATCCACACAGATGATGTGTCCCAAAAATGCTACACTTGATAGTCAAAATTCACACCTTTTTAGCTTGGCATACAATCTCCTGTCTTGTAGAGTTTGAAGAGCCATCCTCAAGTGGTGCTCATGATCTGCAAGACTCTTAGAATACACCAAGATGTAATTAATAAACACAATTACAAAATATCAAGAAAGGGATTAAAAACTCGATTCATCAAATTCATGAAAGCGGCAGGTGCATTTGTGACTCCAAACGACATAACCAAAAACTCATAATGACCATATCTAGTTCGGAATACCATCTTCTCCATATCACTTGCCCTCACCTTTAGTTGGTGATAACTCGACTTTAGGTCGATCTTCGAGAATACTTGCGCGCCTTGTAGTTGATCAAACAAATCATCCACTATCGGTAATGAATAGTTATTCTTAATGGTGACCTTGTTCAATTTCCAGTAGTAAATGCATAATCTCATGGTTCTATTTTTTTTTTCACAAATAACATTGGAGCACCTCATGGTGAAACATTAGGATGAATGAATCCCTTTTCTAACAAGTCTTCAAGTTGGACTTTCAACTCCTTCAACTCTTAAGGGGACATATGGTATAGAGCTTTGGAAATGGTTCTAGTACTCGGATTAAGATCAATGTGGAACTTAATCTCCCAATCCACCTAGGAACGAGGTAGCTTATCGGGAAAGACATCATAAAATTTCCGGACAACATAGATGTCTTCCAAGGGTGGTGGGGAAATATGTGTGTCAAAAATGCTACACAAGAATGCACGATTCCCTTTTGGAATTAAACGACATGCTTGCGTAGATGAAATGAGATAAGGTGGAGGCACTACACCAACTCCCTCAAATACAAGTCCCGAATGGGTAGAAGAATGAAACACGACTCGTTTAAGCTCACAATCGATGATAGCACGGTGAAAGGACAACCAATCCATTCCTAAGATGACATCGAAGCTGTGCATCTCTAGGGAAATGAGGTTTACAAACATGGGTACATCGTTAACAAGAATTTCACAAGAATTATAAATCCTATCATATAACATGGAATCCCCGGATGGCAACGATACTACCAAAGTATAATCAAGAGGTACCAGAGATGTATACAAATATTGAGCAAAGAGATATGAAACAAATGAGTGTGTGGAACTAGAATCAATAAGGACATGTGCAGGTCAACCACAAATAAGAAGTATACCTGACACTACAGAGTCGGTAATAGAGGTGTTTTCTGGTGTAAGTGCGAAAGCTTGGCCCTGCTGTGGTTGATTCTCTCTCTCGTTGGCCGTAGATTGCTGAATTGAGGTTGATACTGATGCCTTAGATCGCTGTGCTTTGTTCCTCTTTGGACAGTCTTTCACTTGGTGACCCTCTTGGCCACACTCGAAACAAGCCTTACTCTTATAATAACATGGACCTCGATGCTTCTTCTAACATGTAGGGCATGCTGGTACTTCGTTAGTTGTATCACCCCTTCGATTCACGGTGTTTCCGCATGGGGTAGATGAATTTCCACTCGAAGACGCAAAACCTTGGGTCTTTGAACTTTGCCCTTTGCTTGGGTCACTTCCCGATCTCTTCTTGTTCTTCTCCGGGTAACGGGACATTTCATCATTTGCCTTTTCGGCAATCGTTGCTCATTACACCACTTCTTGATGGGTCCCTAGCCGTAGTATGTCCACCATGTTGCGGATGTTCCATCGCAGCCCTGTGTCAAACTTCCTCGCCTTGTGAGTCTCCAATGACACAATATGTGGGGCATATCATGATAGTTCCATAAATTTGGCATTATGCTCCGCCACGGTCATATTCCCTTGTGTCAAACTAAGGAACTCCATGGTCTTCTGATCCCTGGTAGTCTCGGGAAAGTATTCTTCATTGAATACCTCTAGAAACCTAGGCCAGCACCATAGTGGCTCTATTGCTTTCTTCAATTTCCACCAGACAAGAGCAACTCCTTTGAATGTAAATGTGGCAAAGGCCACTTTTTGTTCATCGGTGCAAGGCAACACTTCGAACACCCTCTCGATTCCTAATAGCCAAGACTCCGTAGCCATTGGATCGAGGGCTTTCTAAAAAGTTAGGGGCTTCAATTGCTGAAATTGCTTAACGGTAGTACGTACCACTACTTCTCTTTTTGGTGCATGCGCTGTCGGTTGCTCTGGTGCATTGGCCATGTTGCTATGGGCATCTTGGACCACTTGGACAAGCCCAGCTAAGATCCTTTTAATGCGATCAAGTCGGCCTTCGGGCTCTTAGGCCCCTCTACGACCACATCCATGTAGTGTTGTATTGAATGCTTAACGTTCTGTTGTGCGCATATAGTTAACCACGCCGCCGAGAAGAGATGGCTGTAGAGGGGCCCAAGAGCCTAAAGGCCAAATTGATTACATTAAAAGGATCTTAGCTAGGCTTATCTAAGTGGTCCAAGAGGCCCATAGCAACACCGCTAATGCGCCGGAGCAGTCGGCAACACAGGCGCCAAGAGGAGAATCAGTGGTACATACTACCATTAAGCAATTTCAGTAATTGAAGCCCTTAACTTTTCAGGGAACCCCCGATCCAATGGCTGCAGAGTCTTGGCTGTTGGGAATCGAGAGGGTGTTCGAGGTGCTACCTTGCACCGATGAACAGAAAGTGGCCTTTGCCACCTTTACATTTGAAGAAGCTACTCTCGCTTGATGGAAATTGAAGAAAGCGATGGAGCCACTATGGTTATGGCCTAGGTTTCTAGAAGTATTCAATGAAGAATACTTTCCTAAGACCGTCAGGGATCAGAAGACCATGGAGTTCCTTGGTTTGACACAAGGGAATATGACCGTGGTGGAGCGCAATGCCAAATTCATGGAACTATCATGATACGGCCCACATATCGTCTCATCGGAGACTCGCATGGCAAGGAAGTTTGAGACAGGGTCGTGTAAGCACCCCATTTTTGACCGCTCGGCAGTCTACGGTCCGTCTAGACTTGTACTCAAGTCAATATAGACATATTCCAGTCGAAGTCAACTCTCCAAGTCTAACACCATCTATCCATCGCTTCACGGGCCCGCAAGGCCCAAATAGAGGCAAAATGATTAAAATGCCCTTAGGGGTAGTGTCCTTTCTAATTCTAAATTAGGCACGTCTTTCCGAAGATGGTAAGCCCCCTTTCCAATTCCATTTTAGGCATGTCTTTTTGAAAACAGTAAGCCCCTTCCCAATTCCACTTTAGGCACATCTTCCCGAAGACAGTAAGCCCCCTTTCCAATTCCACTTTAGGCATGTAAGCACCCCATTTTTGACCACTCAGCAGTCTACACTCCATCCAGACTTGTTTTCAAGTCATCGTAGGCATATTCCAATCGAAACCAATCCTCTAGGTCCAAATTCCGTCTTTCCATCGCTTCGCAGGCCTGTCAGGCCCAAATAGAGGCAAAATGACCAAAATGCCCTTAGGGGCATTGTCCTTTCTTATTCCAATTCCAATCCCTCTCTCGAGACAGTTTATTCCTCGAGACGGTCCGAGTAGCAAAACTACTCATAAAACCGTTAAAGTGGCGGAAACACTCACAAAACCGTTAGAGTAGCGGAAGTACTCACAAAACTGTTGGAGTGGCGGAAACACTCACAATCCAGGCACGTCTCTTCAGAGACGGTAAGACCCCTTTCCAATCCCACTCTGGAGACAGTTTATTCCTCGAGACGGTTTCAATCCAGGCACGTCTCTTCGGAGACGGTAAGACCCCTTTCCAATCCCACTCTCGAGACAGTTTATTCCTCGAGACGGTTTCAATCCAGGCACGTCTCTTCGGAGACGGTAAGACCCCTTCCAGTCCCACTCTCGAGACAGTTTATTCCTCGAGACGGTCCGAGTAGCAAAACTACTCACAAAACCGTTAGAGTAGCGGAAATACTCACAGAACCGTTAGAGTAGCAGAAATACTCACAGAGCCGTTAGAGTAGCAGAAATACTCAACCCCGTCTGAGTAGAGGAAATACTCCCAAATCATCAACCCCCTCCGAGTAGCGAAAATACTCAACCCCGTCTGAGTAGCGGAAATACTCACAAATCATCAACCCTGTCCAATTAGCGGAAATACTCACAAATCATCAACCTCGTCCGAGTAGCGGAAATACTCACACTGTGAGAGTGGCGGAAACACTCAAAACCCAGGTCAACACTAGTTTCTGTTAGCTCACTTTGGTGAAAAATGACCAGACTACCCTTAGGACCTTTTCCGAGACTTTTCGGTCAAGATAACCATTTTGCTCCTAAGCATCCGAATGCCCCGAGAACCACACCGGCTCTGGGTATCAAACCGGTAACCTCCTGAGAATACTTTTTATAGTATTCTCAACCTTCCTTTACCTTTTCGGACCATTCCGAGTCAGTTCCGACCAACCTGGTACAAAATGACCGTTTTGCCCCTAGAGGGCCGGTCTCCTTCTTTGACCACACCGGCTCTGGGTATCAAACCGGTAATGTCTCGAGAATACTTTTTATAGTGTTCTCAGCCTTCCTTTACCTTTCTGGATCATTCTGAGTCAGTTCCGGCAAACCCGGTACAAAATGACCGTTTTGCCCCTGGTGGGCCGGTCTTCATTTCCGACCATGCCGGCCTGGGAATCAAACCGGCGACCTCCGGGAACATTCTAAATAATGTTTCCAGATCCCAAGTCTTTTCCCGGGACAATTCGAGTTCGTCCCGGTAGTTTTCCGGTCCGATTGACCGTTTTGCCCCTAAAGGCCCGGTCAACCTTTTCGACCCACCTTATCTTCATTTTTCAAGTCAAATACCTCCAGGACACTATTTTAAGTGTTCCTACTTCTTTCCAGCCTTCCAGGTCACTCCCGGCTTCTTCAAATCATTCCCGGACTTTCCAGAGTCACTCCTAGTGAAGCCAGGCTAAAGATTGCATGGTAGTCACTAGTATAGGCGCCCAAATCTAGTCAAAGATACGTTGCTTGCCGACCTTAATTGTTTCCTAAATGGTTGGCGCCACTAGTAGTGGCGCCAGGTTTGTCTTCCCTCTATAAATACAGAGCCTCGTTTAATGTGAAAAGGGTCTGCAAACTTAACCTAGAAATCACACAATTCGATATACAGAGCTCAAGCACCTCCAAAACCCTAGCCTCCTTAGGTTTTCCCAAACCCTAGCCACTATACACAAACCCTAGCCTCCTATACACTCATACACTAGCCTTCAACCACTCTTTGAAGATTTGAAGAGCTGCCGTCCAAAGCTTGAAGACAACTCTTGAAGGCTGAAGGTGAAGATCAAGACAAAGACCGAAGACCAAAGACTGCACGGCGCGCAAAATAAACAAGAAACAAGGTAGGCTTTCTCTTTAGTTTTCTGCACTTCCCCCCTCTCTCTTCTCTCTCCAACCCACTTGGGTTTTTCACTATTTTAATCCCCCATCTCTTTCCCCCCCTTTCTTTGCATGCTTGAAACAAGGGGACTCCCGGTTCATGTGTAGAATTAGACTGTTGGAGAGTCATCGTGTCGGGGGCTTTCTTTTAGTCTAACTAGAGACCACGTGGGTCCGGCCCCCTTGGTTATGTGGTGAAGCCTTAACCTTGTATGTTCACGACCCAAATTGCATTGTGCATATCATAGTCTTTCATCTTCCAAAAACCGTTTTCAAAGTTGTTTTTTAAAACGTTTTTAAACTTGTTTTCAACATTGCATCAAAATCTCTTTTTCAAAAACTTGTTTTCAAAACCACAATTCTAGGGTGATTATAGCCTTTCCATGGCTAGGGTTGCTTTAGGAAAGTGTTATATTAAAACTGGCCTTTTGGTCTATATTTTCAAACCTTGTTTTCAAAACCACTTTCTTAAAGTGGTTCTAGTCCTCTTATGGCTAGAATTGCTTTAGGAAAGTGAGATGTTTTCATACTTTCGAAAAAACTCTCTCTTCAAAAATCCCTCTTCCTAAAAATCTCTTTTTCAACATACTTTCCCAAAACTCTCCTCTCCAAAATTGTTTTCAAAAACTCCCTTCCAAAATCTATATTTTAAAATTCCCTTTTTCAACTCCTTTCCAAAACTCCTTCTCTTTAGATTCACCTTCCTAAAAACTTTCTCCAAAAACCTTTCTAAAAAAAAAACTCTCTTTCCAAAAATCTTCCTTCTAGAAACTCCCCTCTAGGATTTTTCTCCCAAAATCTATGTTTCCAAAAACACACTTTTCAAAAACTCCCTCTTTCCAAAAAATCTTTCCAAAAACTCTCTTTCCAAATTTGCTTTCTAAAAACTCCTCCCTAGGATTTCCTTTCTAGAAAACTTTCGTTTCCAAAAACGCGCTTTCCGAAAACTCTTTTCTTAGAGCCCAAGTCAAGCCTTAGAACCCGCAATTAGGAAACCCTAATTTTCTTTCTAAAAACATGATTTTCAAAATTTGTCCCAAACTTAGGTTTCCAAAATCTCTTGTTTTCTACATCAAAACTATACGTGTTTCCAAAACCTATTTTCTACGTCAAAACTACAATTTTCCAAAACTAGGGTTTCTAGAATTTCCCTTTCCAAATCCTTGTCAAATCCTATCTTCTCTTTAAGAAACCAAATCCAATCTCCCCATTTAGGAAACTAGATCCAATCCTCCGTTTTTGGAAACAAATCCCCAACCTTTCCTAATCCGACTTTTTACCCTTCCTAAACTTCCACTTTCCTAAATCTTAAGCTTCCAAAACTTGAACATAAAAATCTTTCCTAATTCAACCCTTTCCTAATTCAACCCTCTTTCCAAATCTTAACTTTCCACATTCAAGCTTTTCAAACCTTTCCTAAATTCAAACCTTTCTTAATTTTCAAGATTTTCTAAAACTCTAAAATTTTCTAAAATCTTAAATCTTTCTAAACTATAAAACTTTCTAAATCCTAAACTTTCCAAATTTCAAATCTTTCTAAAATTCTAAGCTTCCTAAATTCAAAACTTTCTTAAGTTAAATCTTTCTAAACCTAAATCTTTCCAAATTTTAAACTTTCTAAAACTTCAGAATCTTTTCAAATCTAAGACTTTTTTAAACTCAAAACTCTCTTAATTTAAAACTTTCTAAACTCAAAACTTTCTTTTTCCTAATTCAAACATTTCCTAAGTTGAAAACTTCCCTTTTTCAAACCTTTCCAAAAACAAAACTTTCCAATTTTCAAAACTTCCCTTTTTCAAAACTTTCTAAATTCAAAACTTTCCAATTTTCAAAACTTCCTAATTTCAAAACCTTTCCTGAAACAACACTTTCCTAAGTTGAAACTTTCTTAAACCTAAACCTTTCCTAATTCAAAACTTTCCAAAAGTGAAACTTTCCTAATCCGAATCTTTCCTAAATTCCAAGTTTCCAAATCTTCAAAATCCAACATTCCAATCGAATCTTTCTTAATCTCAAGTCTAGGTTTCCTAAACCTCCTTCTTCCCAAAACCAAGTCTTTCCAAAATCAATCTTTCCAAAGCAAGTCCAATCCTCTCCATTCCAATTTCAAATCTCCTTTTCTAATTTCAATGTCCAATTCAAGTTCCTTCTTCAATCCACTATTCTATTTTCAATCGGACTCCGGTCCGAACTACGACTGACCTGATTCCCCCAAAGGGATACGTAGGCAATCTCCATAGGTGCGGTCACAATACCTTTCAAACTTTCAATTCCACCCTCATGGGTGTGGTTTTCAAAACCTTCTCAAATCTCAAATTTCAATTTCAAATTTCTATTTTCAAATTTCTACTTTCAATTTTCAAACTTTCCAATTTCAATTCTATTTCTTCAAAGCTATTTTCAAATCAAATCAATTGTCTCTTTCCTTACACTTGCATACCATGCATCATGTTAGTTTCTATTCAAACATTGTTTTTCTAAAAGTAGATAGGATTGGCCAATAGTTAGTTAAAGACTCTCATAGGTGAATTTAGGGTAGATTGACATGTAGGTACTGAAAGGGCAGGGTAGGGTGATAGCTTAGTGCATCTTCCCTACACGTAACCAACCTCCGAACTTAGGATCACTGATTTCAAAGACCAAAAAGGAGTTATTTTTCTAAAAAGGGCTAAATGTTTTCAAAAGGTTGCCAAACAACCTGTTTTCCTTAAAAACCCTCTCTTGAGGAGATGTTTTTCAAAATCGTTTTTCAAAACCCTAAGTGTAGTCTTCGGATTACTCTTAGTTTTTAGGTGACCTAACTCACCTTAATCAAGTTAGGTGGCGACTCCAAATCTTTTTCAAAAGCCCTTTATTCAAACCTGTTTTCAATTCAAACCTAGTCGCACTCATTCTTCTAGGAGGGTGAGTTCTAACGAGAGAGTACAGCATTTTTCCCACTTGGGTGAGTATTCCTCGAGTGCGAAAAATCTGGGCGTGACAAGGCACGTCTTTCCGAAAACGATAAGTCCCCTTTCCTTATTCCAAATCAGGCGCGTCTTTCCGAAGACGGTAAGTCCCCTTTTCCAACTCCAATTCCAATCCCTCTCTCGAGATAGTTGATTCCTCGAGACGGTAAGTCTATTCCATTAAGCACGTCTTTTCGAAGACGGTAAGTCCCCATTTAACCTATCGACCTGGACGAGACCCCAAGTCCCTTAGATGGTAGAACGGTTCACCTTTGGCGCCTACTAGCCCGCCAATGTAGAAATGTCCGTTTCAGGCATGCCTTCCAAGAAAGTTAACTTCTCAGGCGCTAAGTCCCTTTAGCAGCTTCCCGAGATCAGGCAGTTTCAGGAATGATCGCGAACCGTCAGAGTAGCGGAAATACTCACAAACATCGCAACCGTCAGAGTAGTAAAAATACTCACAAACAGGTCGATATAGGGAAATGCCAACAAACCCTGTATCACGAGACCACCGTCAGAGTGGCAGAAACATTCAAAACCCAGATCAACACCTGTGTCTGCTAGCCCACTTCGGTGAAAAATGACCAAACTGCCCCTTGGGCCTTTTCTGGCACATTTCTCGAGAACACACCTAAGTCCTCAGAATGGTAAGTCCCCCCCCTTCCAAGATTATCTTAAAGTTAATTTTGCATGATTAGGTGCTTACTAGTCAGTTTCGGGCCAATTTCGAGACTTTTGGTCAAGATGACCATTTTGCCCCTAAGCATTCGAATGCCCCGGGGACCACACCGGCTCTGGGTATCTAACCGGTAATCTCCCAAGAATGCTTCTTATAGTGTTCTCAACCTTCCTTTATCTTTCCAGATCATTCCGAGTCAGTTCCGATAAACTCGGTGCGAAATGACCGTTTTGCCCCTAGTGGCCCGGTCGCCTTTTCTAACCACTCAGGCTCTAGGTTTTAAACCGGTAATCTCTCGGGAATGCTTCTTATAGTGTTCTCAACCTTCCTTTATATTTCTGGATCATTCCGAGTCAGTTTCGGTAAACCTGGTGCAAAATGACTGTTTTGCCCCTAGTGGCCCGGTCGCCTTTTCCAATCATACCGGTTCTGGATATCAAACCGGTGGCCTCTGGGGAACATTCTGAATAATGTTTTCAAGTCTCGAGTCTTTTTTTGGGACATTTTGAGTCAGTCCCAGCAGCTTTCCGACTTAATTGACCGTTTTGCACCTGATGGCCCGGTCAACCCTTCCGACAAATATTGTCATCCTTTTTCAAGTCAAATACCTCTGGGACCCTATTCTGAGGGTTCCTGTCCCTTTCCAGCTTTTCGGGCCATTCCCGATCCCTTAAGTCCTTCTTGGGCTTGCAAGAGTCACTCTTAGTGAAGCCAGGCTAAAAATTGTATGGTAGTCACTAGTACAAGCACCCAAATCTTCTCAAGATACGTTGTTTGCCGACTTACAAACTTTCCTAAGTGGCTGGAGCCACTACTAGTGGCGCCAAGCCAAAAAATGGCCTGGCGCCACTCCTAGTGGTGCCAAGAGGAATTTTGCCCTAGCGCCACTGCAACAAGCACCAGGTCTATCCCATCTCTATAAATACAGAGCCTCTTCCAGCATTTAAAGGGTCTACAAACTCAGTCTAAAAACCCTACTTTCTGATATACAGAGCTCGTACACTCACAAAACCGTCAGAGTGGCGGAAACACTCACAAAACCGTCATAGTGGCGGAAACACTTACAAAACCGTTAGGGTGGCGGAAACACTCACAAAACCATCAGAGTGGCGGAAACACTCACAAAACCGTTAGAGTGGCAGAAACACTCAAAACCCAGGCACGTCTCTTCGGAGACGGTAAGACCCCTTTCCAATCCCTCTCTCGAGACAGTTTATTCCTCGAGACGGTTCCAATCCAAGCACGTCTCTTCGGAGACGATAAGACCCCTTTCCAATCCCTCTCTCGAGACAGTTTATTCCTCGAGACGGTCCGAGTAGCAAAACTACTCATAAAACCGTTAGAGTAGCGAAAATACTCAACCGTTAGAGTAGCGGAAATACGCACAAAACCGTTAGAGCAGCGGAAATACTCAACCGTTAGAGTAGCGGAAATACTCACAAAACCATTAGAGTAGCGGAAATACTCATAGAACCGTTAGAGTAGCGGAAATACTCACAGAGCCGTTAGAGTAGCGGAAATACACAACCGTTAGAGTAGTGGAAATACTCCCAAATCATCAATCCCGTCCGAGTAGCGGAAATACTCAACCCCGTCCGAGTAGCGGAAATACTCACAAATCTTCGACCCCGTCCGCGCAGCGGAAATACTCACACCGTTAGAGTGGCAGAAACAGTCAAAACCTAGGTCAATGCCCGTGTTTGTCAGCTCACTTTGGTGAAAAAGGACCAGACTACCCTTAGGACCTTTTCCGAGACTTTTCGGTCAAGATGACCATTTTGCCCCTAGGCATTCGAACGCCCCGGGAACCACACCGGCTCTGGGTATCAAACCGGTAACCCCCTGAGAATACTTTTTATAGTATTCTCAACCTTCTTTTACCTTTCTGGACCATTCCGAGTCAGTTCCGGCAAACCCGGTACAAAATGACCGTTTTGCCCCTGGTGGGCCGGTCTCCATTTCCGACCACACCGGCTCTGGGTATTAAACCGGTAATGTCCCGAGAATACTTTTTATAGTGTTCTCGACCTTCCGTTACCTTTCCGGATCATCCCGAGTCAGTTCCGGCCAACCCGGTGCAAAATGACCGTTTTACCCCTAGAGGGCCGGTCTCCTTCTTCAACCACACCGGCTCTGGTTATCAAACCGGTAACCTTCCAAGAATACGTTTTATAGTATTCTCAATCTTCCTTTACCTTTCCGGACCATTCCGAATCAGTTCCGGCAAATCCGGTACAAAATGACCCTTTTGCCCCTGGTGGGCCGGTCTCCATTTCCGACCACGCCGGCCCTGGGAATCAAACCGGCAACCTCTGGGAATATTCTAAATAATGTTTCCAGACCCCAAGTCTTCTTCCGGGACAGTTTGAGTCTGTCCCGGCAGTTTTTCGGTCCGATTGACCGTTTTGCCCCTAAAGGCTCTGTCTACCTTTCCGACACATCCAATCCTCACTTTTCAAGTCAAATACCTCCAGGACACCATTTTAAGTGTTCCTGCTCTTTCCCGGCCTTCCTGGTCACTCCCGGCTCCTTCAAATCATTCTCGGACTTTCCGGAGTCATTCCTAGTGAAGCCAGGCTAAAATTTACATGGTAGTCACTAGTACAGGCGCCCAAATCTAGTCAAACATACGTTGCTTGCCGACCTTAATTGTTTCCTAAATGGCTGGCGCCACTGGTAGTGGCGCCAGTGTAAATTTTGCCCTGGCGCCACTGCAACAGGCGCTAGGCTTGTCTTCCCTCTATAAATACAAAGCCTCATTCAACATGAAAGGGGTCTGCAAACTTAACCTAAGAATCCTATATTTCGATATACAGAGCTCGAGCACCTCCAAAACCCTAGTCTCCTTAGGTTTTCTAAACCCTAGCCACTATACACAAACCCTAGCCTCCTATACACTCATACACTGCCTCATACACTCATACCCTAACCTTCAACCATCCTTGGAAGACTTGAAGAGCTGTCATCTAAAGCTTGAAGACAATCCTTGAAGGTTGAAGAAGAAGTGCAAGACCGAAGACTGCACGGCGCGCAAAATAAACAAGAAACAAGGTAGGCTTTCTATTTAAATTTCCGCACTTCCCCCCTCTCTCTTCTCTCTCCAACCCACTTGGGTTTTCTCTATTTTAATCCCCCATCTCTTTCCCCCCTTTTCTTTGCATGCTTGAAACAAGGGAATTCCCGGTCCATATGTAGGATTGGACTATGGGAGAGTCACCGTGTCGGGGGCTTTCTTCTAGTCAAACCAAAGACCACGTGGGTCCGGCCCCCTTGATTATGTGGTGAAGCCTTAACCTTGTATGTTCACGACCCCAAATTGCATTGTGCATATCATAGTCTTGCATCTTCCAAAATTCGTTTTCAAATTCATTTCCAAAACCGTTTTCAAAATTGCATCAAAATCTCTTTTTCAAAAACTTGTTTTCAAAACCACAATTCTAGGGTGATTCTAGCCTTTCCATGGCTAGGGTTGCTTTAGGAAAGTGTTATATTAAAAGTGGCCTTTTGGCCTATATTTTCAAACTTTGTTTTCAAAAACCACTTTCTTAAAGTGGTTCTAGCCCTCTTATGGCTAGAATCGCTTTAGGAAAGTGAGATGTTTTTACACTTTCCTAAAACTCTCTTCTCCAACAATTGTTTTCAAAAACTCCCTTCCAAAATCTATTTTTCAAAACTCCCTTTTTCGACTCCTTTCCAAAATCTTCTCCCTAGATTCACCTTCCTAAAAACGCTCCCTAAAAATCTTTCCAAAAACTCTCTTTTCCAAAATCTCCCTTCTAGAAATTTCCTCCCTAGGATCTTCCTTCCAAAATCTATGTTTCCAAAAACATGCTTTCCAAAAAACTTCTTCTCTCTAAAATCTCTTTCCAAATTCACTTTCCAAAAATTCCTCCCTAGGATTCCTTTCTAGAAAACCTTCGTTTCCAAAAACGCACTTTCTAAAAAAACTCTTTCCTTAGAGCCCAAGCCAAACCCTAGATTCCACAATTAGGAAACCCTAGTTTTCTTTCCAAAAACATGATTTTCAAACTTTGCCCCAAACCTAGGTTTCCAAAACCTCTAGTTTTCACATCCAAACGATACACGTTTCCAAAACCTATTTTCTACGTCAAAACTATAATTTTTCAAAATTAGGGTTTCTAGAATCTCCTTTCCAAATCCTTGCCAAATCCTACCTTCCCTTTAGGAAACCGAATCAAATCTCCCCGTTTAGGAAACTAGATCCTGTCCTCCGTTTTTGGAAACAAAATCAAATCTTTTCTTTTAGAAACCAAATCCAATCCCTTCCAAATCCAAATCTTTCCTAATTCCAATCCTTCCTAATCCTCCACTTTCCTAAATCTTAAGTTTCTAAAAACTTGAACATATAAATCTTTCCTAAACTTTAAAACTCAACTTTCAAATCTTTCTTCATTCAACCCTTTCCTAATTCTACCCCTTTTCAAAATCTCTTTCAAATCCAAGCTTTCAAATCTTTCTTAAACCCAAACCTTTCATAATCTCAAGATTTTCTAAAACTCTAAAACTTTCTAAATCTTAAACTTTCTAAATTTCAAATATTTCCTAATTCAAAACTTTCTAAATTTGAAACTTTCTCAAGTTAAATCTTTCTAATTTCAAATCTTTCTAAATTCTAAACTTTCCAAAACTTCAAAATCTTTTCAAATTTAAAACTTTCCTAAACTGAAAACTTTTCTTTTTCAAACCTTTCCCAAAACGAAACTTTTCTTATTTTCAAAACTTCCTTGTTTTCAAAGCTTTCCAAATTCAAAACTTCCCTTTTTCAAAACATTTCTAAATTCAAAACTTTCCGATTTTCAAAACTTTCCTAATTTGGGAACTTTCCTAATCTGAAAACCTTTCCTTTTTCGAAAAATTTCCTAAACCTAAAACTTTCCAAAAATGAAACTTTTCTAATTCAAAACTTTCCTAAATCAAACTTTTCCTAATTCAAACATTTCGTAAATCCAACCTTTCCTAATCTCCTAAACCTTCCAAGTCGAGTCAAGCTTTTCCTAAGTCTAGGTTTCCTAAACCTCCATCTTTCCAAAACCAAGTCTTTCCAAGATCAATCTTTTCAAATCAAAGTCCAATCTTTCCAATTTCAATTTCCAATCTCCTTTTCTAATCTCAAGTCAAATCCAATTTTCAATTCAATTTCTTTCTTCCAATCCATTCTCTCTCTTCAAATCCACTATTCTATTTTCAATCGGACTCCGGTCCGAACTACGACTGACCTGATTCCCCCAAAGGGATACGTAGGCAACCTTCATAGGTGCGGTCACAATACTTTTCAAACTTTCAATTCCACCCTCATGGGTGTGGTTTCAAAATTCTTTCCAAATCTCAAATTTCAATCTACCTTCAAAATTCCAATTTCAAAATTTCTATTTTCAAATTCCTATTTCCAAATTTTCAAAATTTTCAATTTCAATTCCATCTTTTCAAATCTATTTTCAAATCAAAGCAATCTCTTTTTAAATCTATTTTTCAATTCTTTTCTATTGCTTGCATATCATGCATCATGCTAAATTAGTTTTCAAACATTGTTTTTCTAAAGTGCATAGGGTTGAACATATGTTAATTAAAGACTCTCATAGGTTAATCTAGGGTAGATTGACATGTAGGTACCGAAAGGGCGGGGTAGGGTGATAGCTTAGTGCGTCTTCCCTACACGTAACCAACCTCCGAACCTAGATCACTGATTTCAAAGACCAAAAGGAGTTATTTTTTAAAAAGGGCTAACTGTTTTCCAAAGGTTGCCAAACAACCTGTTTTCTTAAAAACCGTCTCTTGAGGAGATATTTTCAAAATTGTTTTCCAAAAACCCTAAGTGTAGTCTTCAGATTATTCTTAGTTTTTAGGTGACCTAACTCACCTTAATCAAGTTAGGTGGCGACTCCAAATCTTTTTCAAAAGCCCTTTATTCAAACCTGTTTTCAATTCAAACCTAGTCGCACTCATTCTTTTAGGAGGGTGAGTTCTAACGAGAGAGTACAGCATTTTTCCCGCTTGGGTGAGTATTCCTCGAGTGCGAAAAATCTGGGCGCGACATCATATACACCCTTATACACTCATATACACTCTCATATACTTATACACTAGCCTCCAACCTTCCATTGAAGACTTGAAGTGCTGGAATTTGATGCTCTTGAGGATTGAAGCAAACACTTGAAGGTTGAAGACGAACTCTTGAAGGTTGAAGTGAAGACCGAAGCAAGACAATCAAAGCAAAGCGCGCAAAGCTAAGCAAAATAAAAAGACACAAGGTAGGCTTTCTTTTTACGTTTCTGCACTTCCCCCTCTCTCTTCTCTTGCCTAACCCACTTGGGTTTTCTTCTGTTTTAATCCCCCATCTTCTCTCCCCCTTTCTTGCATGCTTGAAACAAGGGAGTTCCCGGTCCACATGTAGGATTAGGGTTTTGGAGAGTCACCGTGTCATGGGCTTTCTTTTACTCTAACCGGAGACTACATGGGTTCGGCCTATCTTGATTATGTGGTGAAGCCTGAACCTTGTATGTTCACGACCCTCTTTGCATTGTGCATATCATGATCTTGTATTCTTCCAAAAAAATTTTTCAAATTCGTTTGCATTAACATCGTTTTCAAACTTGCATCAAAGTCTTCTTTTTCAAAACTCGTTTTCAAAATCGCAATCCTAAGGTGATTCTAGCCTTTTCATGGCTAGGGTTGCTTTAGGAAAGTGTTACATTTAAAGTGACCAATATGGTCCATATTTTCAAATCCTTGTTGTTTTCAAAACCATATTCTTAAAGTGGTTATAGCCTTTTTATGGTTAGAATCGCTTTAGGAAAGTGAGACATTTTCATACTTTCTAAAAACTCTCTTTTCAAATTCCTCCTAAAAACCTCTTTTTCAACATACTTTCTAAAAATGCTCTCCAAACTCCTTCTTCAAATTCCTTTCCTAAATTTTTTTCCAAAAACTCCCTCGAAAAATCTATTTTCAAAACTTCATTTTCAACTCCTTTCCAAAACACTCTCTTTAAATTCCTTTCCTAAAAACACTCCCTAGGTTTCCTTCTTAGAAAACTCTTTCCAATCTCCTTTTCAAAATTGTTTTTCAAAAACTCCTTTCCAACAATCTCTTCCCAAAAACATCTTTCCTAAAAGCTCCTTCCAAAAACATTTCCTTCAAAATTCACTCTCCAAAAACGTTCATTACGTTTCCTTTCTAAACCACTCACTCCCAAAAATCTCTTTCTAAAAACTCCTTTCTAGTATTTATTTCTAAAAACTCTCTTTTCAAAATTTACTTTCTAGAAACTCCTCTCTAGGATTTCCTTCCAAAAATCCCTCTTCCCAAAAAATCCACTTTCCAAAAACTCTTTCCTTAGAGTCTAAGTTAAGCCTTAGAACCCACAATTAGGAAACCCTAATTTTCCTTCCCGAAAACATGATTTCCAATCCCTTATTTTGACCTCAAAACCTAGGTTTTCAAAACCTCTTGCTTTCTACATCAAAACTATACATATTTCCAAAACCACTTATTTTCTACATTAAAACTATACACATTTCCAAAACCTCTTTTCTACGTCAAAACTATAGTATTCCAAAACTAGGATTTCCAAAACTTCCCTTTCCAAATTCATGCCAAATCCAATCTTCCCTTTAGGAAACCAAATCCAATCTCCCCTTTAGGAAACTAGATCTAATCCTCCGTTTTTTGGAAACAATATCAAAACATCTCTTTTAGAAACAAAATCCAATCCTTTGTTTTAGGAAATAGGAATCTTAACCCTTCCTAGTCTAAACCTTTCCTAATTTAAATCCTTCCTAAATCTCCTACTTTCCTAAACCTTAAGTTTTCAAAACTTAAACTTTTAAATCTTTCCTTAAACAAAATCCAGGGTAGGGTGATGGCTTAGTGCGTCTTCCCTACACATAACCAACCTCCAAAGCTAGAATCACTGTTTTCGAAAGACCAAAATGGAGTTATTTTAAAAAAAGGGGCTAAATGTTTTCTAAAGGTTGCCAAACAACTTGTTTTTCTTAAAAACCCTCTCTTCAGATGGTATTTTCAAAAACTTTTTCCAAAAACCGTAAGTGTAGTCTTCAGATTATTCTTAGTTTTTAGGTGACCTGACTCACCTTAATCAAGTTAGTTGGTGACTCCTAATCTTTTCTAAAAGCCCTTTATTTAAATCTATTTTCAATTCAAACCTAGTCACACTCATTCTTCTAGGGGGTGAGTTCTAATAAGAGAGTACAGTGTTTTTCCCGCTTGTGTGTGTATTCCTCGAGTACGAAAAATCTGGGCGCGACAGCTGGCGACTCCACTGGGAAAACTTAGAGGGTTAGGCCATAGTCATGTCTTTTTACCTTTCACCCGTCTAGAGTCTTCAATTAACTTACTTAATCCTATTCACTTTAAATTTTCAAAACTAAATTTTTAAAATTGTTTTCAAAAAACACGCATTCATATTATCTTGTATTAAGTTTGTCATCCACATACTAACTCTTGCATCTTTGTTTTGTAGGTGCGCTTTTTGTTTAATTTTTATGCATGAATGTGATGAACAGGATGGATGGGAGTTGTTGGGCTCTTTCCTCGGCTTTAAAAAATTACACACACACTGCACGTGCACCTGCATTCTGCATACTTGCATTTTACCCTGATATGTCATTTCTAGTTTGAAAGGGGGAACGGTATATTGGTTGTGAGCAAGATGCTGTGTCAGTTTCTTCGCCTACGGCCTCTTGATGGTTCCCTCGCTCGAATCACCAACCGATCATGGCACCACCTCGGGGACTGGGCCTAGGTTTGAAGATCCGGGGACCGAGCCTTTTTAGGACGCATTAGTCAATCCTCAACCTCATGCTCATATAGACACCATGCATAGCCTAACTTCTGCCTGATTTAAGACACGTGCACCGTTTTCCAAAACCATGGAGGAAAGGGTGACTGCTCTTATTTTTATTTATACCTGTCTATTCCTGTTGTTATAATGAATGTATTCTTACTATTATAATGACTGGCTAACTGCTTATACATGCATATGTACTTCAACTGTATTCTCTTTTATTATACTCTTTGCATATCCATGTTCATACATTCAATATCCCATGTCAAGATAAGAGTTCCAAGTAACTCAAGTCACTGCATTCTCATGCATATGTTGTATAAGCAGTTAGCCAGGCAACCCTAAGGACTCATACATGTACATCAATTCATTCCATAAGAGGGGCCCCAATCCCTCTATGCTCACGGAGATAGGGTTGCCAAGAAGACAAGAGGGAATCGATCAACAAGGTCTCTCAGCGACATCCTCGACATCAAATCCAATGAAGGCCAATCCGAAGACTCAAGAGTAGTTTAGGGTTTCTTTTGCAAAACTAGATAGGTGGAACCCCCAAAGGAAAATGTTCCCCCTCCCCCTGTTAAAATTTATTTCAATTATGTTGTATCTTAAACCCACAGTTAAATGTATTTTCTTTATTTTTCGCAAATGAATGGATGGATGAATGTATGAATGAATGTAGGTTCCTGATCTCTGGTAAGGTACTTGCATACAGGGGCAAATCCCCTATCTCCAAAAGTGAGCCAATACATCATGTTTAGTCTCCCTCTCAAATAGGGGCACCCCTAGGACATGCATTGCATAAAAATCTTCAAATCAAGACACTAACTTCTCTTTTGTTTCTTGTTTTCTATCCTTCCCCTCCATCATCTTTAAGTACCAAGAGAACCGAAGACAGAAGCAAGACAAGAAGGGGGTTTTTCTAAATCACCCACTTATTATCATCGTATTGCTTACCTATTCACTTCTTTTATGCTCATGTGCCTATATCCATTCCAAGACAAGAGTTTTAAGAAACTCAAGTCCTTTCATTCTCATGCATCTAATCAACCGTAGAGAGAAATGAGCAATCCAATCTCATGTTAATTGAATCTACCAAAACTCCTACGGGTTCTTAAACCCTAAGGATTCATGGCATGCATAGAGCCACATCTCGAGAGAGGCCCAAATCTCTCTCAGTCCATGGAGGTGGGATTGCCCAAGTAAGAAAACATCAACCAGCCCATGTCGAAGAGGTATTGTATTGCATAATAGGGGCAAAACCCTACCTCCAAAATGGACTTGTCATCATGCCTAGATCCCCTCAAAGAAGGGATCTTCATAGGACATGCATCGCATAGAACCTCCAACTCTACATGGTGACTGCATTCTGTTTTTCTTTTTCTTTTTGTAGGTCAAAGAGCACGATTGAATTCATGGAATCCCTCTAGTACCCTACCAAGTTCAAACTCATGGAAGGATGAGCTTAGTTGTTAGAAGAAGCCGAACTTACATCAGGGAGCAATAAGAACTAACCATTCATCAACAAGACGTTACCTCCCCGAAATGCCACAATAATCACAGTCCATATAGAAGAAGGCTTCTTCGTTTGCAAAGTTTTGTCTGACACGTGCATTACTGCGAAAGAATCTTCTAACTTTTGAATACATGCCAAACACCGCAAGAGATCTGTCAATCTGCCCTTTGTCATTTGGTGATACACCCGAACAATGAAAATGCCAAATAAGCTAACAATTCCAAAACCCTGTCAGGGGTTCTCACCAAGAGGTCCACAAGAAAAGGGAGATTTTCACAAAACTAGTCTATTCTCTTTTCGTCTTTCTATTTCTCGCATATCTTCTTTAAATAAACATTGCATGTCATGTAATCATATTTTTAAATAGGTAGTTCCCAGTTTATCCCATTTATCTCATACTCTTGTGGACGATTGTCACATTTAGGGATTCTTTCCCATTTGGTAAATGACTCGACTTAAAGGATGGGATAGCATAGGTAACCCATTCAAAAAGGGATTAAAACTTTAGAGAGATAAAGAGAGAGTGAGAGATAGGAAGGAGATAGTGTGCAATTCATTGAAACGGCAACACTTACGTGATATCCTAGCTAAGCGATGGGCCGCCGAGTACTCAAAATGATGAGGAGCCATTGTTCTATTTATCCTAAATAAACACTACCCCTTGCTCAGCCCACTAGAGCCGTAACTAATTTTTATTCAGATATCCCCAGACCAATAACCATCCTCCACACTGGGGTAAGCACAGAATAGTTTATTCGATAGAATATGTAGGGGTTCACTGGCTGAAACACATCATCCCTAGAAATATTATCTAAATTTTGTACAAGGGCTTTATGGACCAAGCAATTCAATTTGAAATGATTAGAGACCCTCAATTCTATTACTATACACAAAAATATCCCCTTTGTTTAACCCACTAGTGCCTCGCAGAAAGCGGAAGTTTTTTTTGTCAATCTTGATCCAAAACCATCCTCCCATACTGGGGCAGACAGGCAGCAGAAGATCTTGCAGAGAACGTCATCGACCATCAAGTTGAAGTAACGTGAAGGATCTATGGATCAAGCAATCTTGGTCAAAATGAAGAAAGGCCCTCATTTCATTTCCCATACAGTTAAAAGCAACCTTTGTCACACCTATTGAGCTGGTTACCTTTCCTTTTTAGAAAACACCCCAACCTTGGGATCACCATCCACAATGGGTTAAATTGAAATGCTAAGGAAAGGATTTGAGAAAAAGAAGTTGTAGAAATGTTTGAAAAAAAAGAAAATTCATATCAGAGAAAAGATCGAAAAAGAATCATGTTTGTGCCATCTTGAAAAGCATATAGGAAAGACGGAAGTTAAAAAAAAAAAAAAAAACGAGGGAAGAAAAAAAATGGGCAAATGTCAGACTAAGAAGGTTAAAAGTTACAAGAAAGGTCAACTCCTCTTGTAAGAGAGAAAATTCAAAGGTGATCCTAGGTAACAAAGCCATCGAGTAAAAGTAATAGGTTTGAGCCTTTACCCTTTCTTGTAAAAACCCGAAACCGTGGCCTACATTACAACCTTGTTAAAGTCATCTCTGATTAAAATGGATTGCTTGATCTAAATGAGGCAGATGTGTTGCTGAAACTAGAGGAGGATATCAGGGGACAAAACCCCGCTGGAAGACCAACTAAGGATGGTGTGGATCTAAACCCTATTAGAAACAACATCAAATTTGAGGCTGCACATCCTTTTCATTCATAAACCCCTTAACCTAGCCTACGTTACGGTCCAAATTAAAGTCCTCTTTGATCAAATAAAATTGCTTAGCCCAAATAAGCCTGAACAATACCAAGGCAGGTAGGGGTGAGAAGGGAGAGCTAGGGGAGGAATGCAGGGGCAATCTTATGTTCCAAAGTGTGCTCAGATGGTTCTGGTTTAAGCAACCCACTAAAAGAAAATCTTTGAGCCCAAATATCCCTTTGTTTCTTACAACCCCTAAACCTGGCCTGCATTACGATCCTAAAAGAAGTCTTCTCGGATTGAGGGCTTAGCTGTTTATTGCTCTACAAAGGGTATGCGAGTTGTCGCTCTAGCCACAGTGGCATTTTGGAAATCTAAAAAAAAAAAAAAAAACCAAGTGAGGTCAGAAAAACCCCAAACAACAACCCTGTAGAAAATAAGGATAGGATAGCAAACCTAAAAGGTCAAGATCCTAGGAGAATGGTGCAAATGCTATCACACCCCGATGAGAATGGGACAAAACTAAATGGGGCAGAATCCTAGAAAGGAAATAGAATCTTGAGAGTATGGGCCCTAAGGCAATCCTGGGACCTATAAATAGCTTATATACATGTACAATCTGTGCATTTATTTAAACTTATGTGTAGTTTATATCTATTCCTACATTCATAAAAAACATGGCATTCCATTCATGTATGTACATTCATCCAAAAAGTATAACATGCATTAAACTCCATTTCTGTATGAACCTGTGCATTCATAAAATATATATATAAATCAAAAGAGTAGGATATGCAAAATAAGTTATACATCTAATTCCATGTGCATTCATAAAAATAAAAAAGGGGTATAACATGCATTCATCCCTTTATCTGTGCATCTTTAGAACTAGCAAAAGTAAACTGTTTTTGTACAAAAACTAACTCTATGTTTTTTCCTCTCTCTCAAATAAGAAACAGGGAACAAGGTAAAGTGCAAAAAGAAGCTAAAGCCATCACTCAGAAATCTACAGCACCGTTACACACCTCAGAAAGCTCAGATTTCCATAACCGACAAGAAACAGAGAATGGGGCAATGGCCCACCCTCGACCTCCCCAATCAAATGACTACTGACTCAAGATACCATGTATGCTGAAAAAGGGGAGTAACGAATAAGTGTCTGATCGTTCAAAGCTGGAATAATGAAGCATATCCCTGAAAATGAGCATTGTCCCCCGGCTGGAGTCTAGTAAGGCTTACAAAGGTCTCTCACACAACCATAGGAGCATGGCAGTGCCCCTCACGAATCTTGACAAGCAGTGCACATAACCGATAATCGACCAAGTCATCCCGCCCGACGAAAACATCAACAAGTCTAGGAGAAGCAAAGCTAGGGCTACCATGGAGAAATGGACCAATCTTGAGAAGTATGCCAATCTCCTATCCGTCGCAAACTCAAAAGGAGAGAAACAAGAACTTCATTGGGACATAAGGAAACTAGGGTAGCAGATCAGAAGAAAAGGCTGCGAAATGGAGCCCAAGCTAAAAAGAGACAATCGTGATGCAACCATCAGGAAAAGTAGGTCCCATAATGTCAGCTGAACCATCCCGAAGACCTAGGAGGAAGCCATACTCATGGGGAGTAGGGGCAAGCTCACATTCGCCAAAATGGAAGAGAGACAGGTTAGGTGGTCAAAAGGGAACCATTCTCAGAAAACAAGCTACACGAATAGGAGAGAAGCCATGCAACCAAAGGACTAGCGAAAATGTCTTGCTCATCTGGAGGATACCCGTCATACCAAACCTGTAGTCAGCTCAAAATAGCGTCTGCCATCCCAAAATTCAAAAGTAAAAAACCTAGACGTCCATCTCATCCTCGAAGGCTGGCTCAACTAGAGGGAAGGGGTCGACTGGAGGCCTACTCCCCCTCCCACTCTGGCTAGAAGGTGCTCTATCGGTAGAGTGCTGACTACCCCTAGAGCGGCTGGAGCTGCCGACAGAATCTATCTGGGCCACCTTCCCGAAGTAGTGTCTCCCTTCGGAACCGTAATTGCCTGCGTATGCCGTCCTAAAACGTGAGTCAAGGTAAGAGGTATTAATATATGGTATATGCAGTTTAAAAGATAAGAAATAAAAGCAAGAAAAAAAATTAATAATGATAATAACCAAAGATAAAATACAAATAAAAATGAATAACACAACTTTCATATAAATTCTACTCAAATCAACTTTAAAGGGTTTCTTAAACTTTTCATTCAAAGGTTCTTTTCTAAAATCAACTCTCAAAGGTTTCTTAAAAAGTTATTTTTCCAAAAACAATTCTCGAAAAGTTTCTTAACTTCTTCCCTTCAAAAGTTTCTTTTTCAAAATCAGTTTTCCAAGGGTTTCCTATTATTTTCCTCCAAAAGTTTTCAAAAAAAAAAAAATCTTTCTTCTAAAAATTCCTTTCCCAAATCGATTTTCAAAAGGTTTTCTAATTCTCTCTTCCAAAAGTTCATCTTCAAAATCACTCCTTAAAATCAAATTCTAAGGTTGCTAAATGTTTCCTTCCCAAATCTACTTTGAAAATCAAGGTCAAAAATCATTTTCAAAATCAAATCTCAATATTTTCAATCCATCTCTAAGCTTTTCTGAATCAATTCTTTAAGAAAATTTCTTTTCCAATCAGGTCTAAGATTCTCCCAAACTCTTCAAAATCCCGCAGCAGTGTTGAACCAGGAGTTTGCTGGTTTTGATCCTAAGCCTAGCGCCACTGCTAGTGCCGCCAAGCCAGATTTGCCAAAGGCACCACTTCTAGTGGCGCCAATACCCAAATTTTGGGCAGCTTTGCCCTCTTCCCGCCAAAACTCATTTTCGAAAGCCTTTTGGGCCCAATATCCATTTTTGAACCCCTGCTATTGAAAAATTCCCAAAGTCCATCCCTCCAACTGCCTGCGGTCAACATGGGACTCTTACTCTATCGTTTTCTGTCTTTGACAAGCAAGGATAGAAAAGAGGGGCAGCTGTAAGCACCCCATTTTTGACCACTCGGTAGTTTACAGTCCGTCCAGACTTGTACTCAAGTCAACATGGACAGTCAAAGTCAACTCACCAAGTCTAACACCGTCTATCCATCACTTCGCGGGCCCGCAAGGCCCAAATAGAGGCAAAATGCCCTTAGGGGCATTGTCCTTTCTAATTCCAAATTAGGCACGTCTTTCCGAAGACAGTAAGCCCCCTTTCAAATTTTATTTTTGGCACGTCTTTCCGAATACGGTAAGCCCCCTTTCAAATTCCACTTTAGGCACGTCTTTCCGAAGACAGTAAACCCCCTTTCCAAGTCCACTTTAGGCACGTCTTTTCGAAGACTGTAAGTCCCCTTTCCTTATTCCAAATCAGGCGTGTCTTTCCGAAGACGGTAAGTCCCCTTTTCCAACTCCAATTCCAAACCCTCTCTCGAGACAGTTGATTCCTCGAGACGGTAAGTCTATTCCATCAGGCACGTCTTTCCGAAGACGGTAAGTCCCCTTTTAACCTGTCGACCGGGACGAGACCCCAAGTCCCCTAGATGGTAGAACGGTCCACCTTTGGCGCCTGCTAGCCCGCCAATGCAGAAATGTCCGTTTCAGGCACGCCTTCCAAGTAAGTTGACTTCTCAGGCGCTAAGTCCCTTTAGCAGCTTCCCGAGATCAGGCAGTCTCGGGAATGAACGTGAACCGTCAGAGTAGCGAAAATACGCACAAACATAGCAACCGTCAGACTAGCGGAAATATTCACAAACAGGTTGATATAGGGAATTGCCAACAAACCCTTATATCACGAGACCGCCGACAGAGTGGCGGAAACATTCAAACCCCAGATCAACACCAGTGTCTGCTAGCCCACTCCAGTAAAAAATGACCAAACTGCCCCTTGGGCCTTTTTCGGCACGTTTCTCGAGAACATACTTGAGTCCTCAAAATGGTAAGTCCCCCCCCCCCTTTCAAGATTGTCTTAAAGTCAATCTGGCATGATTAGGTGCTTTCTAGTCAGTTTTCGGCCAATTTCGAGACTTTTGGTCAAGATGACCATTTTGCCCCTAGGCATCCAAACGCCCCAGGGACCACATCGGCTTTGGGTAGCAAACTGGTAACCTCCTGAGAATGCTTCTTATAGTGTTCTCAACCTTCCTTTATCTTTCCGGATCATTCCGAGTCAGTTCCGGTAAACTCGATGTAAAATGACCATTTTACCCTTGGTGGGCCGGTCGCCTTTTCCGACCACACCAGCTCTGGATATCAAACTAGTAGCCTCATGGGAACATTCTAAATAATGTTTCCAAGTCTCGAGTATTTTTTCGGGACATTCCGAGTCTGTCCCGGCAACTTCCCGGCCCGATTGACCGTTTTACCCCTAATAGCCTGGTCAACCCTTCTGACAAATATTGTCATCCTTTTTCAAGTCAAATACATCCGAGACCCAATTTTGAGGGTTCCTGTCCCTTTCTGACCTTCCGGGCCATTCCCAGTTCTTTAAGTCCTTTCCGGGCTTTTCGGAGCCACTCCTAGTTATGCCAGGCTAAAATTTGCATGGTAGTTACTAGTACAGGCGCCTTAATCTTCTGAAGATACGTTGCTTGCAGACTTACAAACTTTCCTAAGTGGCTAGCGCCACTCAAGTCAAAAAATGGCCTGGGGCCACTAGGAGTGGTGCCAAGAGGAATTTTGCCCTGGCGCCACTACAACAAGCGCCAGGTCTATCCCATCTCTATAAATACAGAGCCACTTCTAGCGTTTAAAGGGTCTGAAAAACCCACTTTCCAAAAACTCTTTCCTTAGAGTCCAAATTAAGGCTTAGAACCCACAATTAGGAAACCCTAATTTTCCTTCCCGAAAACATGATTTCCAATCCCTTATTTTGACCTCAAAACCTTGGTTTCCAAAACCTCTTATTTTCTACATCAAAATTATACATATTTCCAAAACCTCTTATTTTCTACATCAAAACTATACACATTTCCAAAACCTCTTTTCTACGTCAAAACTATAGTCTTCCAAAACTAGGATTTCCAAAACTTCCCTTTCCAAATCCATACCAAATACAATCTTCCCTTTAGGAAACCAAATCCAATGTCCCATTTAGGAAACTAGATCCAATCCTTCGTTTTTTGGAAACAATATCAAAACATCCCTTTGAGAAACAAAATCCAATCCCTTGTTTTAGGAAATAGGAATCTTAACCCTTCCTAGTCTAAACCTTTCCTAATTCAAATCCTTCCTAAATCTCCTACTTTCCTAAACCTTAAGTTTTCAAAACTTATACTTTTAAATCTTTCTTTAAACTTTAAGCTTTCAAATCCTTCCTTAAATTCCAACCTTTCTTAAATTCCATACCTTTCCAAATCTCAACTTTCCAAATCTAAATCTTCAAATCTTACTTAACTTCAAATCTTTCCAAAACTCTAAACTTTCTTAATTTTAAATCTTTCTAAAATTCTAAACTTCCCTAAACTTCCAATCTTTCTAAAATCTAAAGCTTCCTAAAACTTTTCAACTTTCAAAATTCCCCTATTTCAAAACATTCCAAATTCAAAACTTTTCAATTTAAAAACTTTCTTAAAACAAAACGTTTCCTATTTCAAAACTTTCTTAATCCAATACTTTCGTAACTCGAAACCTTTCCTAAATTGAAACTTCCCTAAAACAGAACTTTCCAAAAATGACATTTTTCTATTTTGAAACTTTCTTAAATTGGACATTTCCTAATTCGAACCCTTCCTAAATCCAATCTTTCCTAATCTTTCAAGTTCAACACTCGAGCCGAATCTTTCCTAAGTCTCCTCTCTTTCCAAAGTCTAGGTTTCTTAAACCTCAATCTTTCTAAAACAATTCCAATTTCCAATTTTCTATTCTAAGTTCAAATCCAAAATTTATTTCCAATCGGACTCTTGTCCGAACTACGACTGACCTGATTCCCCCAAAAGGATACGTAAGCAACCTTCATAGGTGTAGTCACAACATTTTTCAAGTTTCTATTTCCACAACCTTTTTCAAGTCTCCAATTTCCTAATCTCTTCCAAGTTTCCAATTCCAAATTTCTACTTCCAAATCTCTATTTCCAATTTCTAAAACTTTCCAATTTTAAATCTATCTTTTTCAAATTTCTTTTTAAATCAAATCAATCTCTTTCCAAATCTATTTTCCAACTTTCTTTTCTTCCACTTGCATATCATGCATCATTTGCAAAATTGTTTTCTAAAGTGAATAGGATTGAACATTTGTTACTTGAAGATTCTTATAGGTGAATTTAGGGTAAATAGACATGTAGGCACCGCAAGGGTAGGGTAGGGTGATGGCTCAGTGTGTCTTTCCTACACGTAACCAACCTCCGAACCTAGAATCACTATTTTTGAAAGACCAAAATGGAGTTATTTTAAAAAAAGGGGCTAAATGTTTTCTAAAGGTTGCCAAACAACCTGTTTTTCTTAAAAACCCTCTCTTGAGATGGTATTTTCATAAACCTTTTCCAAAAACTCTAAGTGTAGTTTTCGGATTATTCTTAGTTTTTAGGTGACCTAACTCACCTTAATCAAGTTAGGTGGCGACTCCAAATCTTTTCTAAAAGCCCTTTATTCAAATCTATTTTCAATTCAAACTCAGTAGCACTCATTCTTCTAGGGGGGTGAGTTCTAACAAGAGAGTACAATGTTTTTCCCCCTTGTGTGTGTATTCCTCGAGTGTGAAAAATCTGGGCGCGACAAGTTGCGATGGAACATCCACAACAAGGTGGGCATACTACGGCTAGGCACCCATCAGGAAGTGTTGCAACGAGCAACGATTGCCGATAGGGCAATTGATGAAATGTCCGAATACTGGGAGAGGAACAACAAGAGACTGGGAAGTGACCCATGCAAAGGGCAAAGTTCAAAGCGGCAAGGTTCTGGTTCTTCGAGTGGGAATTCATCTACCCCACGGGGAAACACCATGAATTGAAGGGGTGATATAACTAATCAAGCACCGACATGTCCTACATGTCAGAAGAAGCATCGGGGTTTATGTTATTATGGGAGTAAGCCTTATTTTGGGTGTGGCCAAGAGGGTCCCCAAGTGAAAGACTGTCCAAAGAGGAATAAAGCACAAGGATCAGGGGCATTAGCATCAGCCTCAATTCAGCAATCTACGACTAATAGGAGAGAGAATCAACCACGGTAGGGCTGAGCTTTCGCACTTACAATGGTAAATACCCCAGCTACCAACTCTGTAGTGTCAGGTATACTCCCTATTTGTGGTCGACCTATACATGTCCTTATTGATTCTGTTTCCACACACTCCTTTGTTTCATATCTCTTTGCTCAATATTGTAAAGACCCCATTTTTGCCTGCTCGGCAGTCTCCAGTCCATCTAGACTTGTATTCAAGTCAATATGGACATATTTTGCGTCAACTCAATTTTTCAAGTCTAATCTCGTCAATCAATCGCTTTGTAGGCCTGTTGGGCCCAAATAGAGGTAAAATGACCAAAATGCCATTGGGGGCATTATTTAGTCCAATTCCAATGGGCACGTCTTCTTGAAGACGATAAGTCCCCTTTTCAAATCCAATTCCAATCAAACTTCAAGTCTAATTCCAAATTTCAATCTGTCCCTCGAGAAAGTTGATTCCTTGAGGCGGTAAGTCCATCCTATCCAACACGTTTTCGAGTGAACTCTTCAGAATAATAAATCCCTTCAAACCCGTCAACCGGGATGAGACCTCAAGTCCCCGAGATGGTAGAACGGTCCACCTTTGGCACTTGCTAGCCCACCAATGTAGAAATGTTTGTTTCAGCACACCTTCCGAGAAAGTTGATTCCTTAGGTGCCAAGTCCATTTAGCAGCTTCCCGAGATTAGGCAGTCTCGGGAATGATTGCAAATCGTCAGAGTAGCAGAAGTACTCGTAAACATCACAACCGTCAGAGTGGTGGAAACACTCGTAAACAGGTCGATATAGGGAATTGCCAACAAACCCCTATATCATGGGACCGCCATCAGAGTGGCAAAAACACTCAAAACCCAGGTCAACACCAGTGCCTGCTAGCCCACTCCAATGAAAAATGACCAAACTGCCCTAAGGCCATTTCTGACACGCTTCTCGAGAAAGTACCTAAGTCCTCAAAATGGTAAGCCCACCTTTTCAAGATTGTCTTAAAGACAATCCGGCATGATTAGGTGCGTTCTAGTCAATTTCGGGCCAATTTCGAGACTTTTCGGTCAAGATAACCATTTTGCCCCTAGGCATCCAAATGCCTCGAGAACCACACCGGCTTTGGGTATCAAACGGGTAACCTCCCGAGAATGCTTTTTATAGTATTCTTGACCTTTCGTTATCTTTCTGGATCATTTGGAGTCAATTCCGACAAACCTAATACAAAATGACCGTTTTGCCCTTGGTGGGCCGGTCAACCTTTTCTGACCACACTGGCTCTGGGTAACAAACCGGTAACCACCTGGAAACATTCCAAATAATGTTTCCGAACCTCGAGTCTTCTTCTGGGACATTTTGAATCCATCCCAGCGGCTTTTTGGCCCGGTCGACCGCTTTGCCCCTAATGGCCTAGTCAACCCTTCCAACACATCCTGATATCATTCTTCAAGTCAATTACCCCCGGGACCCTATTTTAAGGGTTCCTGTCCCTTTCCAGCCTTCTAGGTCATTCCAAGCCCCTTCAAATCAATGTCGGACCTTTTGGAGTCACTCTTAGTGAAGGCAAGCTAAAAATTGCATGGTAGTCACTAATACAGGCGCCTAAATCTTCAAAAGATACGTTGCTTGCCGACTTAAAGGCTGTCCTAAGTGGCTAGTGTAAGCACCCCATTTTTTACCGCTCGGCAGTCTACACTCCGTCCAGACTAGTACTCAAGTCAATATGGACGTATTCTAATAGAAAATAACTCTCTAAGTCCAAATCCTGTCTCTCCATCGCTTCGTGGGACCACCAGGCCCAAATAGAGGCAAAATGACCAAAATGCCCTTAGGGGCATTGTCCTTTCCAATCCAATTCCAATCCCTCTCTCGAGACTGTTGATTCCTCGAGCCGGTAAATCTATTCCAAATTAGGCACGTCTTTCCGAAGACGGTAAATCCCCTTTCCAAATTTTAAATCAGGCATGTCTTTTTGAAGATGATAAGAACCTTTTTCAATTCCAATCCCTCTCCTGAGACAGTTGATTCCTCGAGACGGTAAATCTACTTCAACCAGGCACGTCTTTCCGAAGACGATAAGACCCCTTTCCAATTCCAATCCCTCTCTCAAGACAGTTGATTCTTCAAGACGGTCCGACACGTTTTTCGAATAAAATCTCTTTGAGATGGTAAGTCCCTTTAAACCTGTTAACTGGGACGAGTCCCCAAGTCCACTAGATGGTAGAACGGTCCACCTTTGGTGCCTGCTGGCCCGCCAATGTAGAAATGTCCGTTTAGGCATGCCTTCCGAGAAAGTTGACTTTTCAGGCGCTAAGTCCCCTTTAGCAGCTTCCCGAGATCAGACAGTCTCGGGAATGAACGCGAACCGTCAGAGTAGCAGAAATACTCCCAAACATCACAACCGTTAGAGTAGCGAAAATACTCACGAACAGGTCGATATAAGGAATTGCCAACAAACTCCTGTATCACGACGACCGCTATTAGAGTGACGGAAACACTCAAAACCCAGGTCAACACCGGTGCCTGCTAGCCCACTTCGGTGTAAAATGACCAAACTGCCCCTTGGGCCTTTTTCGAGACCTTCTGGTCAAGATAACCGTTTTGCCCCTAGGCATCTGAACGCCCCGGGGACCACGCCGGCTCTGGGCATCAAACTGGTAACCTCTCAAGAATACTACTTATAGTATTCCCAATCTTCCTCTATCCTTCTAGACCATTCCGAGTCAATTCCGGCAAGCCCGGTATAAAATAACCATTTTGCCCCTGGTGGGCCGGTTTTCTTTTTCGACCACTTCGGCTCTGGGTATCAAACCGGTAATCTCCTAAGTTTGCTTTTTATAGTATTGCCGACCTTCCACTATCTTTCCGGATCATTCCGAGTCAATTCCAGCAAACTCGATATAAAATGACCATTTTGCCCCTGATGGGCCAGTTTTCTTTTTCGACCACACCGGCTCTGGGTATCAAACCGATAACCTCTTGAGATTGCTTCTCATAGTATTTTCAACCTTCCTTTATCCTTTTGGATCATTCCGAGTCAGTTTCGGTAAATCCGGTGCAAAATGACTGTTTTACCCTTGGCGGGCCGGTCTCCTTTTCTGACCACACCAGCAACCCTTGGGAACATTCTGAATAATCTTTCCAAATCTTAAGTCTTCTTCTGGGAGAGTCCGAGTTCGCCCCGGTAGCTTCTTGATCCGAATGACTGTTTTGCCCTTAAAGGCCCAATCAACCCTTCCGACACATCCTATCCTCATAGTTCAAGTCAAATACCTCCAGGACACTATTCTAAGTGTTCCTGCTCTTTTTCGGCCTTCCAGATCATTCTTGGCCTCTTCAAATCACTCCCGGACTTTCTGGAGTCACTCATGGTAGTCACAAGTACAGGCGCCCAAATCTAGTCAAAGATACGTTGCTTGCCGACCATAATAGTTTCCTAATTAGCTGGCGCCACTACTAGTGGTGCCAGAAGGAATTTTGCCCTGACACCACTGCAACAAGCGCCAGGTCTATCCCACCTCTATAAATACAAAGCCTCCTCCAGCGTGAAAGAGGTCCGCAAACTCAATCTAAACACACCAATTCTTGATATATAGAGTTCTTACACTCCCCAAACCCTAGCTTCTCTAGGTTTTTCAAACCCTAGCCACCATACACTAAACCCTAGCCTCCTATATACTCATGCACACTCCTATACACTCAAACACTAGCCTCCAAGTCCCCTTTGAAGACTTGAAGTGCTGTAAACCGAAGCCTTGAAGATTGAAGACAAACTCTTGAAGATTAAAAACGAAGATTAATGTGAAGTAAAGACCAAAGAAAAGCAAGGCACGCAAAATAAATAAGACATACGGTGGGCTTTCTCTTTAAGTTTCTACACTTCCCCCCTCTCGCTTCGCTCTCCTAACCCACTTGGGTTTTTTTTATTTTAATCTCCCATCTCTTTCCCCCCCTTTTTTTGCATGCTTGAAACAAGGGGATTCCCAGTCCATGTGTAGGATTGGACTATTGGAGAGTCACCGTGTCGGGGGCTTTCTTTTAGTCTAACCGAAGACCACGTGGTGAAGCCTTAACCTTGTATGTTCACGACCCAAATTTGCATTGTGCATATCATTATCTTACATTCTTCCAAAAAATTCATTTTTCAAACTCGTTTTCAAAATTTGCATTAAACTTGCTTCCAAAAGTGCATCAAAATCTTCTTTTTCAAAACTTGTTTTCAAAATCACAATCCTAGGGTGATTCTAGCCTTTTTATGGCTAGGGTTGCTTTAGGAAAGTGTTACATTTAAAGTGGCTTTCATAGTCCATATTTTCAAAATCTTGCTATTTTCAAAACCACTTTCTTAAAGTGGTTCTAGCCTTCTTATGGTTAGAATTGCTTTAGGAAAGTGAGACATTTTTATACCTTTCCAAAAAACTCTCTTTTCAAAAGTCTCTCTTTCTAAAACCCTATTTTCAATATGCTTTCTAAAAAACTCTCATTTTCAAAGTTTTTTTCAAAAACTCCCTCCAAAAATCTACTTTTCAAAACTCCCTTTTTCAACTCCTTTCCAAAATATTCTCCCCAAAATCCACTTTCCAAAAAACATTCCCTAAGGCTCCTTCTTAGAAAACTCTTTCCAAAAACTCTCACAAAGTTTTACTTTCCAAAAACTTCCTTCCTAAAATTCTTTTCAAAATACGCTTTCTAAAAAATTTCCTCTTTAGAAACTTCCTCCAAAATCTTCGTTTCCAAGAACACACTTTCTAAAAAACTCTTACCTTAGTGTCTAAGTTAAACCCTAGAGCCAACAATTAGGAAACCCTAGTTTTCCTTCCCAAAAACATGATTTTCAATCCTTTATTTTGGCCTTAGAATCTAGGTTTCCAAAACCTCTTGTTTTCTATACCAAAATCTTAAGTTTCCAAAACCTCTTGTTTTCTATATCAAAACTATACATATTTTCAAAACCTCTTTTCTACGTCAAACTATAGTTTTCCAAATCTAGGATCTCCAAAACTCCATCTTTCCAAATTCATGTCAAATCCAATCTTCCCTTTAGGAAACCAAATCCAATCTCCCGTTTAGGAAACTAGATACAATCCTCCGTTTTTTGAAACAAAATCAATCCTTCCCTTTTAGAAGCAAAATCCAATCCCTTGTTTTAGAAAATAGGAATCTCAATCCTTCCTAGTCCAACTATTTCCTAATTCAACTCCTTCCTAACCTTCCACTTTCCTAAATCTTAAATTTTCAAAACTTGAACATAACAATCTTCCCTAAATTTTAAAACTCAAAATCTAAATCTTTCCTAATTCAACTCTTCCCTAATTCTACTCATTTCCAAATATAAGTTTTCACATCTGTCCTAAACTCAACCTTTCCTAATCTCAAGATTTTCTAAAACTCTAAAACTTTCTAAATCTTAAATTTTCTAAAACTTCAAATCTTTCCAAATCTAAAACTTTCTAAACTCAAAGCTTTCTTGTTTTCTAAACTTCTTTATTTTCAAAACCTTTCCTATTTCAAAACCCTTCCTAAGCTGAACCTTTCTTATTTCAAAACTTTCCTAATTCCAAAATTTTCCTAAAACGAAACTTTTCAAATTTCTAACCTTTCGTAATTTCAAAGCTTTCCTAATTCAAACCTTTCCTAAATCCAATCTTTCTTAAACTCTCGAGTCTTTCCTAAGTCTCATATTTCTTAAGTCTAGGTTTCCTAAATCTCGATCTTTCCAAATAAAAGTCCAATCTTTCCAAATTCCAATCTTCTATTCTGAATTCCAATTCAATCTCTTTTTCCAATCTAACCTTCTATTTTCAATTAGACTCTTGTTCGAACTATGACTGACTTGATTCCCCCAAAAGGATACGTAGGTAACCTTCATAGGTGCGGTCACAACTTTTTTCAATTTTCAAATTCCACAACTTCTTTGAAATCTCCAATTCTACAATCTTCTTCAAGTTTCTATCCCCACAAAATCTTTCCAAATCTCCAATCTATTTTCAAACTTCCAATTTCAAATTTCTATTTCCAAATCTCTATTTTTAATTTCCAAAACTTTCTTTTCCAATTCAAACTTCTATCTCTTTCTTTTCAAATCAAATCAATCTCTTTCCAAATCTGTTTTTCCAATTCTCTTTTCTTGCACTTGCATATTATGCATCATATCTTTTTAAAACATTGTTTTTCAATGTGGATAGGATTGAACATTAGTTAGTTGAAGACTCTCATGGGTGAATCTATGGTAGATTCGTATGTAGGTATCGAAAGGGCGGGGTAGGGTAATGGCTTAGTATGTCTTCCCTACACGTAACCAACCTCCGAACCTAGAATCACTGTTTTCAAAGACCAAAAACGGAGTTATTTTTCAAAAAGGGTTAAATTTTTTTCAAAGGTTGCCAAACAACCTGTTTTTCTTAAAAACACTCTCTTAAGGAGATATTTTCAAAAACCTTTTCCAAAAATCCTAAGTATAGTCTTCGGATTATTCTTAGTTTTTTAGGTGACCTAACTCACCTTAATCAAGTTAGGTGGCGACTCCAATCTTTTCTAAAAGCCCTTTATTCAAATCCATTTTTAATCAAACCTAGTTGCACTCATTCTTCTAGGAGGGTGAATTCTAACGAGAGAGTACAGTGTTTTTCCCGCTTATGTATGTATTCCTCGAGTGCAAAAAATCTGGGCGCGACAACTGGCACCACTAGCAGTGGCGCAAAGCCAAAAATTGGCCTAGCGCCACTCTTAGCGGCGCCAGTGTGTTCTTCAGCCTGGCGCCATTGCAACAGGCACTAGGTTGTTCTTCTCTCTATAATTACAGAGCCTCTTCTAGTGTGAAAGAGGTTTGCAAACCCAGTCTAAAAATCCTACTCTTCGATATACAGAGTGTCGCGCCCAGATTTTTCGCACTCGAGGAATACTCACCCAAGCGGAAAAAATGTTGTACTCTCTCGTTAGAACTCACCCTCCTGGAAGAATGAGTGCGACTAGGTTTGAATTGAAAAATAGGTTTGAATAAAGGGCTTTTGAAAAAGATTCGGAGTCGCCACCTAACTTGATTAAGGTGAGTTAGGTCACCTAAAAACTAAGAATAATCCGAAGACTACACTTAGGGTTTTTGAAAAACAATTTTGAAAACATCTCCTCAAGAGAGAGTTTTTAAGAAAACAGGTTGTTTGGCAACCTTTGGAAAACATTTAGCCCTTTTTAGAAAAATGACTCCTTTTTGGTCTTTGAAATCAGTGATCTAGGTTCGGAGGTTGGTTACGTGTAGGGAAGATGCACTAAGCTATCACCCTACCCCGCCCTTTCGGTACCTACATGTCAATCTACCCTAGATTTACCTATGGGAGTCTTCAATTAACTAATGGTTCAACCCTATTCACTTTGAAAAACAATGTTTGAAAACTATGATGCATGATATGCAAGTGCAAGATAAGAGAATGGAAAGATAGATTTGAAAAGAAGTTGGATTTGATTTGAAAGAGATTTGAAGAAATAGAATTGAAATTGAAAAGCTTGAAAACTTGGAAATAGGAATTTGAAAATAGAAATTTTGAAATTGAAATTTGAGATTTGAGAAGATTTTGAAAACCACACCCATGAGGGTGGAATTGAAAGTTTGAAAAGTATTGTGACCGCACCTATGAAGGTTGCCAACGTATCCCTTTGGGGGAATCAGGTCAGTCGTAGTTCGGACAAGAGTCCGATTGAAAAGAGATTGATTTGAAAAGAGAGATTGGATTGGAAGAAATAAATTGAATTGAAAATTGAATTTGATTTGAGATTAGAAAAGGAGATTGAATTTGAGAAGATTGGACTTGCTTTGGAAAGATTGATTTCGGAAAAATTTGGTTTTGGAAAGATGGAGGTTTAGGAACCTAGACTTAGGAAAGGCTTGACTCGACTTCAAAGGTTTAGGAGATTAGGAAAGGTTGGATTTAGGAAATGTTCGAATTAGGAAATGTTCGATTTAGGAAAGTTTTGAATTAGGAAAGTTTCGTTTTTGGAAAGTTTCGAATTAAGAAAGGTTCAAATTAGGAAAGTTTTGAGTTAAGAAAGTTTCAACTTAGGAAAGTTTTGAATTTGGAAAGTTTAGAATTTTGGAAAGTTTCGAAATTAGGAAAGTTTTAGGTTTAAGAAAGTTTTCAACTTTAGTAAAGTTTTGAAATTAGGAAAGTTTTATTTTTGGAAAGTTTTGAAGAAGGAAAGGTTCTGAAAATAAGGAAGTTTTGAAAATAGGAAAGTTTTGGATTTGGAAAGATGTTGGAGTTTTGGAAAGTTTAGAATTTAGAAAGCTTGGAAGTTTAGAAAGATTTAACTTAAGAAAGTTTCAAATTTAGAAAGTTTTGAAGTTGGAAAGATTTGAAATTTAGAAAGTTTAAGATTCAAAAAGTTTTTAGAGTTTTAGAGAATCTTGAGATTGGGAAAGGTTTGAGTTTGGGAAAGATTTGAAAGCTTGGATTTGAAAAAAGATGTTTGAAAGGGGTAGAATTAGGAAAGGGTTGAACTAGGAAAGATTTGAAAGTTGAGTTTTAAAGTTTAGGAAAGATTTTTATGTTCAAGTTTTGAAAACTTAAGATTTAGGAAAACGGAAGTTTGGGAAGGATTTGAATTAGGAAAGGTTTGGATTAGGAAGGGATTGGATTTAGTTTCTAAAAGAGAAAGGTTGGATTTTATTTCCAAAAACGGAGGATAGGATCTAGTTTCCTAAATGGGTAGATTTGATTTGGTTTCCTAAAGGGAAGGTGGGATTTGGCTAGGATTTGGAAAGGAAAATTCTAGAAACCCCTAGATTTGGAAAATTGTTGTTTTGACGTAGAAAAGAGGTTTTGGAAACATGTATAGTTTGGATATAGAAAACAAAAGATTTTGGAAACCTAGGTTTGGGGCAAAGTTTGAAAATCATGTTTTTGAAAAGAAAACTAGGGTTTCCTAATTGTGGGTTCTAGGGGTTGATTTGGGCTCTAAGAAAAGAAGATTTTTGGAAAGTGCGTTCTTGGAAACGAAGGTTTTCTTAGAAGGAAAATCCTAGGGAGGAGTTTTTTGGAAAGTGTGTTTTTGGAAACATAGATTTTGGAAGGAAATCCTAGAGAGGAAATTTCTAGAAGGAAGATTTTAGAAACGAGAGATTTTGGAAAGATTTTTAGGAGAGATTTTTGGAAAGAGTTTTTAGGAAGGTGAACCTAGGGAGTGTTTTTAGAAAGAGATTTTAAAGAGAAGGAGTTTTTGGAAAGGAGTTGAAAAAGGGAATTTTGAAAAATGAATTTTGGAAGGGAGTTTTTGAAAACAATTTTGGAGAGGAGAGTTTTAGGAAAGTATGTTGAAAAAGGAATTTTTAGGAAGAGATTTTTCAAGAGAGAGTTTTTTGGAAAGTATGAAAACGTCTCACTTTCCTAAAACGATTCTAGCCATAAGAGGGCTAGAACCACTTTAAGAAAGTGGTTTTGAAAACAAAGCTTGAAAACATAGACCAAAAGGCCACTTTTAATATAACACTTTCCTAAAGCAACCCTAGCCATGGAAAGGCTAGAATCACCCTAGAATTGTGGTTTTGAAAACATGTTTTTGAAAAAGAGCTTTTGATGCGATTTTGAAAACAAGTTTGAAAACGATTTTTGAAAACAACTTTTTGAAAACGAATTTGGAAGATGCAAGACTATGATATGCACAATGCAATTTAGGGTCGTGAACAAACAAGGCTAAGGCTTCACCACATAATCAAGGGGGCCAGACCCACGTGGTCTTTGGTTAGACTATAAGAAAGCCCCCGACACGGTGACTCTCCAATAGTCCAATCCTACACATGGACCGGGAATCCCCTTGTTTCAAGCATGCAAAGAAAGGGGGGGAAAGAGATGGGGGATTAAAATAGAGAAAACCCAAGTGGGTTGGAGAGAGAAGAGAGAGGGGGAATGCGGAAATTTAAATAGGGAGCCTACCTTGTTTCTTGTTTATTTTGCGCGCCGTGCGGTCTTCAATCTTCAGTCTTAGTCTTGATCTTCTTCTTCAACCTTCAAGGGTTGTCTTCAAGCTTTAGATGGCAGCTCTTCAAGTCTTCGAAGGATGGTTGAAGGTTAGGGTATGAGTGTATAGGGGAATGTATAAGTGTATAGGAGGCTAGGGTTTGTGTATAGTGGCTAGGGTTTGGAAAAAACCTAGGGAGGCTAGGGTTTTGGAGATGCTCGAGCTCTGTGTATTGAAATATAAGATTCTTAGGTTAAGTTTGCAGACCCCTTTCACGTTGATCGAGACTCTGTATTTATAGAGGGAAGACAAGCCTAGCGCCTGTTGCAGTGGCACCAGGGCAAAATTTATACTGGCGCCACTAGGAGTGGCGCCAGCCATTTAGGAAACAATTAATGTCGGCAAGAAACGTATCTTTGACTAGATTTGGGCGCCTGTACTAGTGACTACCATGTAAATTTTAGCCTGGCTTCACTAGGAGTGACTCTGGAAAGTCCGGGAATGATTTGAAGGAGCCGGGAGTGACCCGGAAGGCCGGAAAGGAGCAGGAACACTTAAAATAGCGTCCTGGAGGTATTTGACTTGAAAAGTGAGGATTGGATGTGTCGGAAAGGTTGACCGAGCCTTTAGGGGCAAAACGGTCAATCAGACCGAAAAACTGCCGGGACAGACTCAAACTGTCCCGGAAGAAGACTTGGGGTCTGGAAACATTATTTAGAATGTTCCCAAAGGTTTCCGGTTTGATTCCCAGGGCCAGCGTGGTCGAAAATGGAGACCGGCCCACCAGGGGCAAAACGGTCATTTTGTACCGGGTTTGCCGAAACTGACTCGGAATGGTCCGAAAAGGTAAAGGAAGGTCGAGAACACTATAAAAAGTATTCTCGGGACATTACCGGTTTGATACCCAGAGCCGGTGTGGTCGAAGAAGGAGACCGGCCCTCTAGGGGCAAAACGGTCATTTTGTACCGGGTTTGCCGGAACTGACTCGGAATGATCCAGAAAGAGAAGGGAAGGTTGAGAATACTATAAAAAGTATTCTCAGAAGGTTACCGGTTTGATACCCAGAGCCGGTGTGGTTCCCAGGGCGTTCGGATGCCTAGGGGCAAAATGGTCATCTTGACCGGAAAAGGTCCAAAGGGTAATTTGGTCATTTTTCACCGAAGTGAACTAACAGACATGGGTATTGACCTAGGTTTTGAGTGTTTCCGCCACTCGAACGGGGTTGAGTATTTCCGCTACTTGGACGGGGTTGACGATTCGAGAGTACTTCCGCTACTCTAACGGTTCTGTGAGTATTTCCGCTACTCTAACGGTTCTGTGAGTACTTCCGCTACTCTAACGGTTCTGTGAGTATTTTCGCTACTCTAACGGTTCTATGAGTATTTCTGCTACTCAGACGGCTCTGCGAGTACTTCCGCTACTCTAACGGTTGAGTATTTCCGCTACTCGGACGGCTCTGTGAGTACTTCCGCTACTCTAACGGTTGAGTATTTCCGCTACTCGGACGGCTCTGTGAGTACTTCCGCTACTCTAACGGTTGAGTATTTCCGCTACTCTAACGGGGGTGTGAGTAGTTTTGCTACTCGGGCCGTCTCGAGGAATAAACTGTCGAGAGAGAGGGATTGGAAAGGGGTCTTATCATCTCCGAAGAGACGTGCCTAGATTGGAACCGTCTCGAGGAATAAACTGTCTCGAGAGAGGGATTGGAAAGGGGTCTTACCGACTCCGAAGAGACTTGCCTAGATTGGAACCGTCTCGAGGAATAAACTATCTCGGGAGAGGGATTGGAAAGGGGCCTTACCGACTCCGAAGAGACGTGCCTGGGTTTTGAGTGTTTTCGCCACTCTAACGGTGTTGTGAGTGTTTCCGCCACTCTGACGGTTTTGTGAGTGTTTCCGCCACTCTAACGGTTTTGTGAGTGTTTCACTACTCGGACCATCTCGAGGAATAAACTGTCTTGAGAGAGGGATCGGAATTGGAATAAGAAAGGACAATGCCCCTAAGGGCATTTTGGTCATTTTGCCTCTATTTGGGCCTGACAGGCCCACGAAGCGATGGAAAGATGGAATTTGAAACTAGAGAATTGGATTCGATAGGAATATGCCCAAAATGACTTGAAAACAAGTCTGGACGGAGTGTAGACTGCTGAGCGGTCAAAAATAGGGTGCTTACAGCTACCCCTCTTTTTCTGTTTTTGCTTGTCAAAGACAGAAAACGATAAGGGTAAGAGTCCCATGTTGACCGCGAGGCAGTCGGAGGGACGGACATTGAATACCTTTCGACAACGAGAGTCGAAAACGAACAACGGGCCAAAAAGGCCTTCGAAAATGAGTTTGGCGGGAAAAAGGGCAAAACTGCCCAGAATTTATACCTGGCGCCACTAGCAGTGGCGCCTTTGGTAAAAATCAACTGGTGCCTCTGCTAGTGGCGCCAGGCCTAAGGCTAAAAACCAGAAAATTTCTGGTTCGAACACCCACGGGATTCGAAGAGTTTTTGGAGAATCCGAGAGTTTTCAAGTGGAAACCGACTTGAACCTTGAAGAAGCATTCCTTGGGGAGCACGGGTGATTGCCGGAGGGAGTCCACGTTGCCGGAAAAGTCGCCGGAAGTGATGATTTCGCCGGAGAACTTCCAAAAGGTGAGTTTTCAAATTTTGTTGATTTTGATGTGTAGAACTTCATTTGAATCATGCGAATAGTGGAAATTGATGTTTTGATATGCTTTGAACTCTTTGGTGATGTTGTTTTTGCAATTTGGTGGTTGTTTGATTGAATTTAAGCGATTATATGTAAATGTGTGAAGGGGGTTTTCTGCAGGAATGAGAAATTTGTTCCTACGGGCCTGGGTAATGGGTTTTCTGGCTATGTTTTTGTGCAATGTGCCTTAGAAAAATGTGTTTGACAACCGTATGAAGTTTCGTGATTTTTTGAAAACTGGGTGATTTTTTGATTTTTTGAAAAATAGAAAAATATTAGGAAAAATTAGAAAATTCAAGAAATTGATGAAATTGTTGAAGTTTGAAATTTGGAAAAATGTAGGAATATTTTGAAAACATTTGAGGTGATTTTGAAAAATTTTGGGAGCTTTTTGAAAACCATTGATTTATTTGAAAAATAAAACATGAGTTTTGAAAATTTTGAAAAATTGGAAATTGTGCACGGGTGCCATTGTTATGTGATTGTGACGTAGGAAGGTGCATATTTCGTGTTTTGTGTTGATGTCATGGGCGTTGTAGGGGCTGCTTTTAAACGGGACTCTGCCGAAATTTTTAGAAATTATGAAAGGAGTTGGTTAAAATTTTAGAAACAGAATCTTTTTGAAGGGAAATGGCAGAGAACCCTTGAGATGTGATTTGGAGTTGGAAAATCAAGATGTGTGAAAATTTTATTTTGATTTTTTATTCAAAATCCTTTATTTGTTTTGTGTTTTTTGTTTGTTTTGTTTTATTGTTATTTAAACTGCATGGATGGTATATTTACATCACTTACCATGGCTTACCTTTTTCAAGATGGCAGACGCAGGTGATGATGGTTCCGAGAGGAGACGCCGTTCGGGGAAGGCAGCCCGGACCGATTCTACTGGCGGTTCCAGTCGATCCAGAGGTAGTCGACGATCCGCCGGACGATCCTCATCGAGCCAGAGCGGGCAGGGGAGTAGGCTACCTGTCGACCCTTTTCCTCCGGTTGAGCAGGCTTTTGCTGAGGAGGTTGGCGCCGAGGAGGAGGTACCGGGCCTTGGGGACCAGGTGACCGGCTATGGGAGAGCCTCTTCCAGGCATAGGCAGACAGACGCCGACTTGGGAGACTTACAGATACCAGATGTCCCACCTCTCGGGGATCTGGCCTATCACCCTAGTGTATATTCCAGACAGCATTTACCACCTCTGCGGGTACACACAGCTTTCCGAGGGGCTGTTCATCAAGTGTTTGTGACCATGCAGTAGGCTGCCCCATCATACCGCGCCTTCTTGGCAGAGATCGGGTTTGGCGCCTTTATGGGATTATAGGCTAACCGCCTGAACCGGCATTTGGTACTGGCATTGGTTGAGCGGTGGTTCGGGGAGACTGGGACCTTCCATTTTTTCGGCTTCGAGTTAGGCCCTACTCCTCTAGATTGGGCGATTATTACAAGACTCTCCTTTGTCGGCCGGTGGATCACCCTGCACCCGGTCAGCAGGGACGAGGCCTGTTTGCTGTTAGACTTGCCCCAGCTTGAGCATTCTGCATTCCCAGTCTCTGGGATCAGTCAGGGTGAGCGTACTTTTGCTATCAAGCCATCGCCTGCCCGGCGGGACATCATGAGACGGCGACTTGTGTTGTACATCATCTTTAGCTACTTCTGCAACAACAACAAGTCACTCGTGCCGTGCCGTCTGGTGAGTATAGTAGCCGATCTGGGAGCTTTGTCTGAGTTGGACTGGGGGTCCTTTTCTTTTGGCTGCTTTCTTCGATCGATGTGGGTTCGGACTTCTTCTCGTTGGGGCAGCATGACTAGCTTTTGGCCCTTCCTTGTCTGGTGGAGTTACGAGTACCTGCCAGTACGTCGCCCTGCAGTCGTTGAGGATGATCTCTATCCTCGTGCTTTGAGGTGGGCTCGTGACCGGGTAGCCCAGCGATCGGAGATTACTGACTTCGTGATGCTTCGGGCTAACATGGAGCTGATTGAGGCGAGGGATGTGACCTGGCAGCCCTTCATTGGATCAGTCCATTATGAGACAGTCCGGTACCTGGTCCCGTTGTCTTTATCGAGAGTTGCTTTTCTCAGCGATGACACCTGGGAGTCCTATCTTGGAGAGCAGCATTGGAGGCAGTTTCACAAGGAGTTTCGATCAGCAGGGGCTCCACCAGAGTACATGTTTGGAGCCCTGGTGGCCGGAGTACCCATCCCCTACCAGGAGCACTAGCTAGGTGCCGAGTTCTTGCTTCCTCCGAGTACGGATTACACTGCGTACTTTGGAGCCCATTCGGTTGGTGCCTTCACCCGGTTTGAGGTAGTAGTCGGCGGGTACGCTGTTGGCCAGGAGGTGGTTGACCTATGGCGCCGTGCTGGAGGATATGTGCCCCAGGCTGAGTTTACTGCTGTGAGGGACCAGAGAGATCGATACCAGATGGAGCGGGACCAGTACCAGGCCGAGGTAGCTTCTCTGACGGCTCGATTGTCTCAGATGGGTGGTGGGGGGGTAAGTTATTCTCTCCTTGCTCCTTATTGCTCTGCTGTTGCTTAGTTCCTTTTGTATGCAGCTAATTTCGGCCCTGTCTTCCCTGCAGGATGGTGGTGCTTCGAGTAGTTATCCTCCTCCTCCAATGCCGGGTTTCGGGGATTTTGATCCAGATGATATTGATTTTGATCTGTGATGCATGAGACTTTGATCTTCTTTTGCCCCTTGTCCCTGAGATGTACTGATGTTAGACAGTTTTATTTTGCATGGCTTTGTATAAGGATGGATGTTTATGGTACTTGGATGCATAGTTAGACAGATATATATGATCAGAGGCATGTGATGTATGATGATGTTGGATATATATTACATGAGTTGATGTTGATGACTTTTATTTCTACAGGGAGTTATGTCCTATATGTGCAAAGCTCATGCTGATTATTATTATTATTATTTTTTATTTTATATTATTTTATTTTATTTTATTTTATTTTATTTTATTTTATTTTATTTTATTTTTATTTGTTTTTTAGACATATGTACAGGTTAGAAATATGTTAATAGAATAACACAGGGTGTTGTTAGACTTGTAGCCTTGGGAATGGTAACTCCCTCCTCTTCGGGGGTTTAGCCTCTTCTTTGGCTTAACCCTGTCTTGATTGGATGATAGCACTTCGAACCTTTCTCAACCTCTTGACAGCCTTCCACTTTCTATCTTAAGGTTAGTGTATGGGGTTACTGGACTGAGACTCTCGACTCTCGGGGTTTTAGCAACAGCTTACTTGACCTTTGGCAGAGCGATAAGTGGCCAGTCATTTCAATCCGAGAAGACTTTGTTTAGGACCGTAATGTTGGCTAGGTTAGGGGGCTTTAGAAACAATGGGATATGTAGGCTCAAATTCAATGTTGTTTTCAGCAGGGTTTAGATCCAAACTGTCCTTAATCGTTCTTCAGTAGGAGTAGCATCCTCTCTTTTTTTTCTTTTTTTTTTTTAGCTTTGGCAGCGTATCCAGCTCATTTAGATCAAGCAATCTGCTTTCAATCAGAGGGGACTTTAATAGGGTTGTAATGTAGGCCATGGTTTCGGGGTTTTGTAAGAAAGGGTAAAGGCTCAAACCTATTGTACCTACTGGGTTTTCTTGTAACCTAGGATCACATTTAAACTCCCCTCTTGTTTTTGACCATATACTTCTCAGGGTGATAATGACCCTGTTCTTTCACCCTTTTCATGTACTCCTTGAGATAAACATGACTTTCTTTTCTTTCAATCCTCTCACTATGCCTTTGAAGTTGACTCAATCATGATTTTCTTCAGGCCCCCCTTTTTTCCAAAAAAAAAACATTTTTTTTTTTTTTGGCCTCTTGCCCCTTGGCAACTCCTTTCTTTTGCTTTTCCTTTCTATTTCTTTTTTTTTATTTTTATGAAACGAAACAATTCTTTAACCCTTTTCCCTTAAATCTTTTCCTTGGAAGTTCAATATATCCAGTGTGGGCAGTGATCCCTAGGTTGGGGTTTTGTTAAGAAAGGATAGATAGCTCAACGGGTCTGGCAAGGGGTTGCTTTCGACTGTATGGGAAATGAAATGAGGGCCTCTCTTCACTTTGAATTAGATTGCTTGATCCATAGAGTTTTCAACACTATTCTAGCATGATAGAGGTGGACACCACTCCTAGAATTCTCAACTAATGTCTGCCCCAGTGTGGGGAGGACAGTCTTGAATCAGGGTTAACAAAGAAAATTTTCGCTTTCCGCGAAGCACTAGGGGTTAAGCAAAGGGAATATGAGCATATGTAGTTATTTGTTCAGTTATTTATTCTTTATATGTGGGGGAATGAAAGATGGCTTCTTTTCATTTTGATAAACTGGCCACACATCGCTTAGCCTCAGAGTCTTGCAAGTGCTGCCTTTGGGTAGTATTCTCACTCATCCTTATTCTCTCTCTCTGTGGAAGGTTGCTCATTTGGCGAGTGGTTAACTCATGCTATCATCCCTTCAAGTTGGATCATTCCATAAGACAAACTATGCCCCTTGCGTAGAAAGTAGTCATTATTCCCAGGGAAGACAAGACAACAGCAATATAATAAAAGACTGTCATTTGATTATTATTATTATGTTTTACGAAAAGCACAAGGTTCTTAGGCAATAAGAAAATGTAAACATTAATTTAAAGACAAGAAGTAAAAGGGATAGAAAGAAAGTGGGTGAAACCACCCCTCTCTTGTACGCTTGTGCAAGGAACCCCTTTTTAGTACGGCCTTGGGACAATTCCCACGTCTTTGATGCTCCATTCGCGACCTGGATCTTCTGCCAAGGCAAGACAGGCAAGGGTTTCCCCTAGAGCTCCATAGATGTTGACATTGTTGATGCGGTTGTCAGCCTCCTTCTTGTTCTGTGTAGCGGGTTCTTCTATAAACAAGGTGACTAATTCACCCCCTTCCAATTCGAATGGCTCTGCTTGTTTTCTTGACTCTTCTAGTCCCCAACCCATGTCTTCATAGTTGTACTCAGTTACGGGCCAAGGGTTTTCCAGCAAGTGACCTTCAGCTGTGGCATACTTTGGGTGTAGAAATTCATCACCCCACCCATCAGCAACCATGTTTTCAGTAGTCTCATCTTCCAGGAACATCGGCTTCTCAATGGGCCAGTCGGAAGCATCTGGCACTTCATCAGGGTTATGGAGATAGATTGGGCATAATGGGAGATCCTCTTCCCGGTCATCTTCTTCCTCAGTCTCCCAATCGTCCTCATATTCCTCGGCCTCAGGCTCGTCAAACACTGCCTCGCCCTCCATTTCTACTAGTATCATATTGACGGTGTGATCTGGCAGAGGGTTAGCAGTCACATTGGGAGTGGGAGCAGGTTTTACCGGCTGCAGATCGATGGTCTTATTGTCGATCAGGTCTTGGATCTTGTGCTTGAGAGCAAAGCAGCTTTCGGTGTCATGCCCCTGGCCACCTGAATGATACTCACATGTAAGGGCAGCATTAAAAGTTGGGGGTAGAGGGCTTGGCAACGGGCGAGCAGGTACGGGTTTCAGGATGTCATTCTTTAGGAGGCTATGGTAGGCCTCAGTTTGGGTGCATGCTAAGGCATCGAAGGTGCGGATACGTCGAGCAGTTCTATTGAAGTTGGGTCGTGCCCCAGCGGGACCATAGTTTGGGGTTGGAGCAGGCATGGTCAAGGTGGGCAAGGGCAGTACTGGGGGTGATTGTAGCGAAGGTCGGTATTGAGGTGGTTGGCTAGGCAGAATAGCAGACACTTCGCTTTGCTTCCTGATTGTGCCCCTTGTAGTAGCTACCTTCTTGGCTACGTTGGCAGTATTTTCTCTGGTCTTGGCATAGGGATCTATGATTCTTCCTGTCTTGAGGCCGTTTTCTATCATTTCCCCTTGCATGATGAGTTCGGAGAAGCTTTTTCCCACGCTTGTGCAGAGTTTCTCATAGAATATGCCTTGAAAAGTATGTATAAATAGTTGTACATACTCCTTTTCTTCCAACGGGGGATTAACTTGTGCAGCGGCCTCCCTCCATCTTAGGGCGTACGCTTTAAAATTCTCCTTCTCCCCCTTGCTCATCGTCATCAAGGACCAGCGATCGGAAGTGAGATCGATGTTGTGACGGTATTGGGCTTTGAATGCATTGACTAACTCCATCCAGGTTGTGATCTTCCTTAAGTCCAGTCGAGCGAACCATTGTAGAGCTGACCCGGTGAGGCTGTGTTGGAATAACTGCATGAGGAGCTTCAGGTCTTGGCCATGTCTACTCAGTGCTCCAGCATATAGACGAAGATGAGCAACAGGGTTACCGGTACCATCGTACTTCTGGAAGTCAGGCATTTTAAACTTAGCAGGCCTCGGGTGGTTAGGGAAGAAACATAGCTCATCATAGGAGGTGAATCCGTAAACATCATGGCCATGGAGACTTTGCAACGAATCCTCCAACCCTTGGATTTTCAGACTGAGAGGGTCTAGAGGGGCCTTCTTCGTAACCGGTGAAAGCAATATGGTCTCCTCTTCTTCAGTATTGACCCTTTTGGCGTCTTCTTTGGTTTTCCCAGCATTGTTAGACTGAAGCAGGATCCTCGGATTAGCGGGTTCAAGGTCTTTAGAAGAAGTCGTTGATGATGACGGGACCGCCGTAGCATCCTTCATGGCCAGAGTTTGAGTGAGTTTGAGCATCTCATCCATCTTAGCTCTCATTTCATTAACTTCCTCTCGAGAGACTTGAGAGGATTCTTCAGGGTTAGCAGCCATCAGTGATGCTTTGCGCCGAGTGATAATACGATCCCTAGGTGGATGTTGCACTTTCTTGGGAGCAATGTTGACTCAGTACAAGGTGACTTCTGTAAATAGAAATAAAAAGAAACAAAGGAAAAAGACAAAGACACAAGTCAAAAGTTAGTTTTTGGTTTTTAGAGAGCTTTATGCAATGCATGTCCTAGGGTTGCCCTTGCTTAAGAGGGAGACTAAACATGATGTATTGGCTCACTTTTGGAGATAGTGGGTTTTGCCCCTGTATGCAGATGCCTTACCATCAGCTGGGAACCTTCAGCCATTCATGCATTCATTCATAAAAATAAAGAAGTACATTAAATTCTATGTTTGAAATACAAAAGAATTGAAGTACATTTTAATAGGGGGAGGGGGAACATTTTCCTTTGGACTTCCACCTATCTACTTTTACAAAAGGAAACCCTAAACTACTCTTGAGTCTTCGGATTCGCCTTCCTTGGATTTGATGTTGGGAGGAGGTCGCTGAAAGACCTTGTTGATTAATTGCCCCTTGTCTTCTTGGCAACCCTATCTCCGTGAGCATAGAGGGATTGGGGCCCCTCTTATGAAATGAATTGATATGCATGCCATGAGTCCTTAGGGTTACGTGGGAACCCTTGGGGTTTGGGTAGGTTTAATGCAAGGGAGAGTAACGTTGGTGCCACTCTCAATGGGTTGATCATATGCATGAGAATGCAGTGACTTGAGTTACTTTGAACTCTTGTCTTGACATGGAATATTGAATGCATGAACATAAATATGCCAAGAGTATAAGGAGAGAAGGTACAATTGAAGTAAACATGCATGCATGAATAGTTAGACAAGCATTATAACAGTATAAACACAAGCATTATAACAGCAGGTATAAATGAAGGTAAAAGCAGTCGCCCTTTCCTCCGTGATTTTGAAAATGGTGCTCGTGTCCTAAATCCAGCAGAGGTTCGGCTATGCATGGTGTCTATATGAGTATGAGGTTGAGGGTTGACTAATGCGTCCTAAAAAGGCTCGGTCCCCGGATCTTCAAACCTAGGCCCACTCCCCGAGGTGGTGCCATGATCGGTTGGTGATCTGAGCGGGGGAACCATCAAGAGGTCGTAGGCAAAGAAACTGACACAGCATCTTGCCCACAACCAATATACCGTTCCCCCTTTCTAACTAGAAAGGACATATCAAGGTATGCAAATATGCAGAATGCAAGTGCACATGCAGTGTGTGTGTGATTTTTTTTAAAAGTGGAGGAAAGGGCCCAACAACTCCCATTCATCCTGTACATCACATTCATGCACAACAGTTAATAATGTTTAAACATAAGGTGCACCTACAAAACAAAGATGCAAATGTCAGTATGTGGATGACAAACATAATACAAGATAATATGAGTAGATGCATGTTTTTTCAAAACAATTTCGAAAATTTGGTTTTGAAAATTTGAAGTGAATAGGATTAAACCAAGTTAATTGAAGACTCTACATGGGTAAAGGGTAAAGAGACATGACTAACGGCCTAACCCTCTAAGTGTTCCCAGCGGAATCGCCAGCTGTCGCGCCCAGATTTTTCGCACTCGAGGAATACTCACCCAAGCGGGAAAAATGCTGTACTCTCTCGTTAGAACTCACCCTCCTAGAAGAATGAGTGCGACTAGGTTTGAATTGAAAAATAGGTTTGAATAAAGGGCTTTTGAAAAAGATTCGGAGTCGCCACCTAACTTGATTAAGGTGAGTTAGGTCACCTAAAAACTAAAAATAATCCGAAGACTACACTTAGGGTTTTTGAAAAACAATTTTGAAAACATCTCCTCAAGAGAGGGTTTTTAAGAAAACAGGTTGTTTGGCAACCTTTAGAAAACATTTAGCCCTTTTTAGAAAAATGACTCCTTTTTGGTCTTTGAAATCAGTGATCTAGGTTCGGAGGTTGGTTACGTGTAGGGAAGACGCACTAAGCTATCACCCCACCCCGCCCTTTCGGTACCTACATGTCAATCTACCCTAGATTTACCTATGGGAGTCTTCAACTAACTAATGGTTCAACCCTATTCACTTTGAAAAACAATGTTTGAAAACTATGATGCATGATATGCAAGTGCAAGATAAGAGAATGGAAAGATAGATTTGAAAAAGAAGTTGGATTTGATTTGAAAGAGATTTGAAGAAATAGAATTGAAATTGAAAAGCTTGAAAACTTGGAAATAGGAATTTGAAAATAGAAATTTTGAAATTGAAATTTGAGATTTGAGAAGATTTTGAAAACCACACCCATGAGGGTGGAATTGAAAGTTTGAAAAGTATTGTGACCGCACCTATGAAGGTTGCCAACGTATCCCTTTTGGGGGAATCAGGTCAGTCGTAGTTCGGACAAGAGTCCGATTGAAAAGAGATTGATTTGAAAAGAGAGATTGGATTGGAAGAAAGAAATTGAATTGAAAATTGAATTTGATTTGAGATTAGAAAAGGAGATTGAATTTGAGAAGATTGGACTTGCTTTGGAAAGATTGATTTTGGAAAAATTTGGTTTTGGAAAGATGGAGGTTTAGGAACCTAGACTTAGGAAAGGCTTGACTCGACTTCAAAGGTTTAGGAGATTAGGAAAGGTTGGATTTAGGAAATGTTCGAATTAGGAAATGTTCGATTTAGGAAAGTTTCGTTTTTGGAAAGTTTCGAATTAAGAAAGGTTCAAATTAGGAAAGTTTTGAGTTCAGAAAGTTTCAACTTAGGAAAGTTTTGAATTTGGAAAGTTTAGAATTTTGGAAAGTTTCGAAATTAGGAAAGTTTTAGGTTTAAGAAAGTTTTCAACTTTAGTAAAGTTTTGAAATTAGGAAAGTTTTATTTTTGGAAAGTTTTGAAGAAGGAAAGGTTCTGAAAATAAGGAAGTTTTGAAAATAGGAAAGTTTTGGATTTGGAAAGATGTTGGAGTTTTGGAAAGTTTAGAATTTAGAAAGCTTGGAAGTTTAGAAAGATTTAACTTAAGAAAGTTTCAAATTTAGAAAGTTTTGAAGTTGGAAAGATTTGAAATTTAGAAAGTTTAAGATTCAAAAAGTTTTTAGAGTTTTAGAGAATCTTGAGATTGGGAAAGGTTTGAGTTTGGGAAAGATTTGAAAGCTTGGATTTGAAAAAGATGTTTGAAAGGGGTAGAATTAGGAAAGGGTTGAACTAGGAAAGATTTGAAAGTTGAGTTTTAAAGTTTAGGAAAGATTTTTATGTTCAAGTTTTGAAAACTTAAGATTTAGGAAAACGGAAGTTTGGGAAGGATTTGAATTAGGAAAGGTTTGGATTAGGAAGGGATTGGATTTAGTTTCTAAAAGAGAAAGGTTGGATTTTATTTCCAAAAACGGAGGATAGGATCTAGTTTCCTAAATGGGTAGATTTGATTTGGTTTCCTAAAGGGAAGGTGGGATTTGGCTAGGATTTGGAAAGGAAAATTCTAGAAACCCCTAGATTTGGAAAATTGTTGTTTTGACGTAGAAAAGAGGTTTTGGAAACATGTATAGTTTGGATATAGAAAACAAAAGATTTTGGAAACATAGGTTTGGGGCAAAGTTTGAAAATCATGTTTTTGAAAAGAAAACTAGGGTTTCCTAATTGTGGGTTCTAGGGGTTGATTTGGGCTCTAAGAAAAGAAGATTTTTGGAAAGTGCGTTCTTGGAAACGAAGGTTTTCTTAGAAGGAAAATCCTAGGGAGGAGTTTTTTGGAAAGTGTGTTTTTGGAAACATAGATTTTGGAAGGAAATCCTAGAGAGGAAATTTCTAGAAGGAAGATTTTAGAAACGAGAGATTTTGGAAAGATTTTTAGGAGAGATTTTTGGAAAGAGTTTTTAGGAAGGTGAACCTAGGGAGTGTTTTTAGAAAGAGATTTTAAAGAGAAGGAGTTTTTGGAAAGGAGTTGAAAAAGGGAATTTTGAAAAATGAATTTTGGAAGGGAGTTTTTGAAAACAATTTTGGAGAGGAGAGTTTTAGGAAAGTATGTTGAAAAAGGAATTTTTAGGAAGAGATTTTTCAAGAGAGAGTTTTTTGGAAAGTATGAAAACGTCTCACTTTCCTAAAACGATTCTAGCCATAAGAGGGCTAGAACCACTTTAAGAAAGTGGTTTTGAAAACAAAGCTTGAAAACATAGACCAAAAGGCCACTTTTAATATAACACTTTCCTAAAGCAACCCTAGCCATGGAAAGGCTAGAATCACCCTAGAATTGTGGTTTTGAAAACATGTTTTTGAAAAAGAGCTTTTGATGCGATTTTGAAAACAAGTTTGAAAACGATTTTTGAAAACAACTTTTTGAAAACGAATTTGGAAGATGCAAGACTATGATATGCACAATGCAATTTGGGGTCGTGAACAAACAAGGCTAAGGCTTCACCACATAATCAAGGGGGCCAGACCCACGTGGTCTTTGGTTAGACTATAAGAAAGCCCCCGACACGGTGACTCTCCAATAGTCCAATCCTACACATGGACCGGGAATCCCCTTGTTTCAAGCATGCAAAGAAAGGGGGGGAAAGAGATGGGGGATTAAAATAGAGAAAACCCAAGTGGGTTGGAGAGAGAAGAGAGAGGGGGAATGCGGAAATTTAAATAGGGAGCCTACCTTGTTTCTTGTTTATTTTGCGCGCCGTGCGGTCTTCAATCTTCAGTCTTAGTCTTGATCTTCTTCTTCAACCTTCAAGGGTTGTCTTCAAGCTTTAGATGGCAGCTCTTCAAGTCTTCGAAGGATGGTTGAAGGTTAGGGTATGAGTGTATAGGGGAATGTATAAGTGTATAGGAGGCTAGGGTTTGTGTATAGTGGCTAGGGTTTGGAAAAACCTAGGGAGGCTAGGGTTTTGGAGATGCTCGAGCTCTGTGTATTGAAATATAAGATTCTTAGGTTAAGTTTGCAGACCCCTTTCACGTTGATCGAGACTCTGTATTTATAGAGGGAAGACAAGCCTAGCGCCTGTTGCAGTGGCACCAGGGCAAAATTTATACTGGCGCCACTAGGAGTGGCGCCAGCCATTTAGGAAACAATTAATGTCGGCAAGAAACGTATCTTTGACTAGATTTGGGCGCCTGTACTAGTGACTACCATGTAAATTTTAGCCTGGCTTCACTAGGAGTGACTCTGGAAAGTCCGAGAATGATTTGAAGGAGCCGGGAGTGACCCGGAAGGCCGGAAAGGAGCAGGAACACTTAAAATAGCGTCCTGGAGGTATTTGACTTGAAAAGTGAGGATTGGATGTGTCGGAAAGGTTGACCGAGCCTTTAGGGGCAAAACGGTCAATCGGACCGAAAAACTGCCGGGACAGACTCAAACTGTCCCGGAAGAAGACTTGGGGTCTGGAAACATTATTTAGAATGTTCCCAGAGGTTGCCGGTTTGATTCCCAGGGCCAGCGTGGTCGAAAATGGAGACCGGCCCACCAGGGGCAAAACGTTCATTTTGTACCGGGTTTGCCGGAACTGACTCGGAATGGTCCGGAAAGGTAGAGGAAGGTCGAGAACACTATAAAAAGTATTCTCGGGACATTACCGGTTTGATACCCAGAGCCGGTGTGGTCGAAGAAGGAGACCGGCCCTCTAGGGGCAAAACGGTCATTTTGTACCGAGTTTGCCGGAACTGACTCGGAATGATCCAGAAAGAGAAGGGAAGGTTGAGAATACTATAAAAAGTATTCTCAGAAGGTTACCGGTTTGATACCCAGAGCCGGTGTGGTTCCCGGGGCGTTCGGATGCCTAGGGGCAAAATGGTCATCTTGACCGGAAAAGGTCCAAAGGGTAATTTGGTCATTTTTCACCGAAGTGAACTAACAGACATGGGTATTGACCTAGGTTTTGAGTGTTTCCGCCACTCGGACAGGGTTGAGTATTTCCGCTACTCGGATGGGGTTGACGATTTGAGAGTACTTCCGCTACTCTAACGGTTCTGTGAGTATTTCCGCTACTCTAATGGTTCTGTGAGTACTTCCGCTACTCTAACGGTTCTGTGAGTATTTCCGCTACTCTAACGGTTCTATGAGTATTTCCGCTACTCGCTACTCGGACGGCTCTGTGAGTACTTCCGCAACTCTAACGGTTGAGTATTTCCGCTACTCGGACGGCTCTGTGAGTACTTCCGCTACTCTAACGGTTGAGTATTTTCGCTACTCTAACGGGGGTGTGAGTAGTTTTGCTACTCGGACCGTCTCGAGAAATAAACTGTCTCGAGAGAGGGATTGGAAAAGGGTCTTATCGTCTCCGAAGAGACGTGCCTAGATTGGAACCGTCTCGAGGAATAAACTGTCTCGAGAGAGGGATTGGAAAGGGGTCTTACCGACTCCGAAGAGACGTGCCTAGATTGGAACCGTCTCGAGGAATAAACTGTCTCGAGAGAGGGATTGGAAAGGGGCCTTACCGACTCCGAAGAGACGTGCCTGGGTTTTGAGTGTTTCCGCCACTCTAACGGTGTTGTGAGTGTTTCCGCCACTATGACGGTTTTGTGAGTGTTTCCGCCACTCTAACGGTTTTGTGAGTGTTTCACTACTCGAACCGTCTCAAGGAATAAACTGTCTCGAGAGAGGGATCAGAATTGGAATAAGAAAGGACAATGCCCCTAAGGGCATTTTGTTCATTTTGCCTCTATTTGGGCCTGACAAGCCCACGAAGCGATGGAAAGATGGAATTTGAAACTAGAGAATTGGATTCGATAGGAATGTGCCCAAAATGACTTGAAAACAAGTCTGGACGGAGTGTAGACTGCCGAGCGGTCAAAAATGGGGTGCTTACGCAGAGCTCGTAGCCTCCCTAAACCCAAGTTTTCTTTAGGTTTTCCAAACCTTAGCGCCCATACACAAACCCTAGCCACCATACACAAACCCTAGCTCACATACACCCTTATACACTCATACACTAGCCTTCAAAGCCTCCATTGAAGACTTGAAGTGCTGTAACCCAAAGCTCTCGAAGATCAAGACGAAGACTGAAGTGAAGATAGAAGCAAAGCAAGAAAAACAACGCGTGCAAAGCAAAGCAAAATATAGAAGACACAACGTAGGCTCTCTATTTAAGTTTACGCATCTTCCCCCTCTCTTTTCTCCCTCCGAACCCACTTGGGTTTTCTTCTATTTTAATCTCCCTTCTTCTTCCCCCCTTTCTTGCATATTTGAAACAAGGGACTTCCCGCTCCACGTGTAGGATTAGGCTATTGGAGGTCTCCATGTCGGGGGACTTTATTTTAGTCTAACCGGAGACCACATGGGTTCGGCCCCCTTGATTATGTGGTGAAGCCTTTAACCTTGTATGTTCACGACCCCAACTTACATTGTGCATATCATGATCTTGTATATCTACAAAATTCGTTGTCCAACTTGTTTTTAAAACTTGCATCAAAACCGTTTTCAAAACTTGCATTAAATTTTCTTTCTCAAAACTTGTTTTCAAAATCACAATCCTAAGGTGATTCAAGCCTTTCCATGGCTAGGGTTGCTTTAGAAAAGTGTTACATTTAAAGTAACCGTTATGTTTCATATTTTCAAATCTTTGTTGTTTTTAAAACCGCTATCTTAAAATGGTTCTAGCCTTCTTATGGTTAGAATTGCTTTAGGAAAGCGAGATATTTTTATGGACTTTCTAAAAAACTCTCTTTTCAAATCTCCCTTTCTAAAAAATCTTTTTTCTAACACACTTTTTTAAAACTCTCTCCAATCTCCTTTTCAAAATTGCTTTCTAAAAACTCTTCCTAAAACTCTTTCCAAAAACTCTTCCTTAAACTCCTTTCCAAAAAGCTCTCTCTAAAATCTTCTTTCTAAAACTCCTCTCAAGTTCACTTTCCAAAAACTCCTTTTTAGGATCTCCCTCTAAAAATCTTCCTTTCTAAAAAACTCACTTTCCAAAATCTCTTAACTTGGTGCCCATGTCAAGCCTTAGAGCCAACAATTAGGAAACTCTAATTTTTCTTCCCAAAAGTATGATTTCCAATCTTGGCTCAAAATCTAGGTTTCGAAAACCTCCACTTTTACATCAAAATCATAAGTTTCCAAAACATATTTTCTACATCAAAACTATAGTCTTCAAAATCTAGGGTTTCTAAAACTTCCCTTTCCAATTCCATGTCAAATCCAATCTCCCATTTAGAAACCTAGATACAATCCTCTATTTTTGGAAACAAAATCGAACCATCTCTTTTTAGAAACAAAATTCAATCCTCTGTTTTAGGAAATAGGAATCTCATTCCTTTCTAGTCTAAACTTTTCCTAATTCACTCGTTCCTAATCTCATACCTTCCTAAACCATAAGTTTCTCAAACTTAAACTTTTAAATCTTTCCTTAAACTTTAATCTTCTAATTTCAACCCTCTCCTAATTTCATACCTTTCCAAATTTCAGCTTTCCAAATTCCTAATCTTTTCAAATTCAAGACTTCCTTAAGTTAAAACTTTTTAAAAACGAAACCTTCCCTAAGTGAAAACTTTCCAAATTCAAAACTTTCTTAAGTTAAAACTTTCTTAAGTCAAAACTTTCCAAATTTTAAATTTTCCAACCTTTAAATCTTTCCAACTTTCATAACTTTCCTAAGATGAAACTTTCCAAATTGAAACTTTCTTAAATTGAAACTTTCCTAAAATGTAACTTTCCTATTTTGAAATCTTCCTAATTTGAATCTTTCCCAAATCCAACTTCCCTAATCTTCCAAATCCAAGTCAAGTCAAATCCTTTCTTAATCTCAAGTCCTTTCTAAATCCTATCTTTCCTAAGTCTAGGTTTCCCAAAACTCTATCTTTCCAAATCTAGTTCAAGTTCTCTTCCAAGGGTCAAATGCTCTTTCAAGTTCAATTCTAGGTCTAAGTTTAATCTCTCAATCTTCCAATCCAAATTACAATTCAATTTCTTTTTCCAATCAAAATCTTATATTTTCTATCGAACTCTTGTCCGAACTACGACTGACCTGATTCCTTAAAAAGGATACGTAGATAACCCTCATGGGTGCGGTCATAACTTCTTTCAAATCTCCAATTCCAAACTTCTAATTTCATAATCTATTTCCAATTTATAATTCCAAAAATCTATTTTCAAATCTCTATTTCTAATCTCTAAAACTTTCTTTGTCCAATCTATCTTTTCAAACCTATTTCTAAAATCATATCAAATTCTTCTTTTCAAATCTATTTCCAAAACAAATCTTTTTCTTGCACTTGCATATCATGCATCATATCTTTTCCTTTCTAAAAATTCTTTTCAAAAGTGGATAGTTTTCGACATATATTAATTGAAGACTCTAATAGGTGAATTTAGGGTGAATAAACATGTAAGTACCACATGGGTGGGGTAGGGTGATGGCTTAGTGCGTCTTCCCTACACGTAACCAACCTCCTAACTTAGATCACTATGTTCGAAAGACCAAAACGGAGTTATTTTTAAAAAAGTGCTTAAAAGTTTTTCAAAAGTTGCCAAACAACCTATTTTCTTAAAAACCCTCTCTTGAGGAAGTATTTTCAAAATGGTTTTCAAAAACTCTAAGTGTAGTCTTCGAATTGTGCTTAGTTTTTAGGTAACCTAACTCACCTTAGTAAAGTTAGGTGGCGACTCCAAATTAATTTTCAAAAGCCCTTTATTCAAATCAATTTTCAATTCAAACCTAGTCGCACTCATTCTTTTAGAAGGATGAGTTCTAATAAGATAGTACAATATTTTTTCTGCTTATGTGTGTATTTCTCGAGTGCGAAAAATCTGGGCGCGACAGCTAGCGACTCTACTGGGGACACTTAGAGGGTTAGGCCATAGTCATGTCTTTGCATCCTTCACTCTTGTAGAGTCTTTAATTAACTTGTCCAATTCTATCCACTTTCAATTTTCAAAATTGTTTTAAAAAATATGCATTCAATTCCATTCATATTATCTTGTATTAAGCTTGACATCCACACACTAACTCTTGCATCTTTGTTTTGTAGGTGCACTTTTATTTACATTATTAGTTCATTAACTGTTATGTATAAATGTGATGAACAGGATGAATGGGAGTTGTTGGGCTCTTTCCTCTGCTTTGAAAAATCACATACACATTGCACGTGCACTTACATTCTGCATACTTGCATTTTTACCCTGATCTGTCCCTTCTAGTTAGAAGGGGGAATGGTATAGTGGTTGTGGGCAAGATACTATGTCAGTTTCTTCGCCTGCGGCCTCTTGATGGTTCCCCCACTCGGATCACTAACCGATCATGGCACCACCTCAGGGAGTGGGCCTAGGTTTGAAGATCCAGGGACCAAGCCTTTTTAGGACGCATTAGTTAACCCTCAACCTCATGCTCATATAGACACCTCGCATAGCCGAACCTCGGCCTGATTTAAGACACGCGCATCGTTTTCCAAAACCATAGAGGAAAGAGCGACTGCTTTTACTTTCCTTTATACCTGCTCATTCCTATTGTTATAATGACTGTATTCTTACTGTTATAATGACTATCTAACTGCTCATGCATGCATGTTTACTCCAACTGTATTCTCTCTCCTTATACTCTATGCATCCATTTTCATGCATTTTATATTCCATATCAAGATGAGAGTTCCAAGTAACTCAAGTCACTGCATTCTCATTTATATGATCAACCCATCGAGAGTGACACCAAGGTCTATCCAAACCCTAAGGATTCATAGCATGCATGTTCATTCCATAAAGAGGGGCCCCAATCCCTCTATGCTCACGGAGATAGGATTGCTAAGAAGACAAGGGGCAATCAATCAACAAGGTCTCTCAATGACCTCCTCAACGTCAAGCTCGAAGAAGGCAAATCCGAAGACTCAAGAGTAGTTTAGGATTTCTAATGTAAAAGTAGATAGGTGGAAGTCCAAAAAAAAATGTTCCCCCTCCTCCCTATTGAAATGTATTTCAATTCTTTTATATCTTAAACCCAAAATGTTCTTCTTTACTCTCTGCGAATGAATGGATGCATGAACGGATGAATGGATGAAGGTTCCCACTTGATGGTAAGGTATCTGCATACAGGGGTAAACCCATTATCTCCAAAACTTAGCAAAAATATCATGTTAAGTTTCTCTCTCAAGTAGGGGCACCCCTAGGATATGCATTGCATAAAAAATTTCCACATCAAGGCACGAACTTCTCTTTTATTATTTGTCTTCTGTTCTCCCCCTCCTCATCTCCAAATACCAAGAGAATCAAAGGCAAAAGCAAGACAAGAAAGAGGATTTTCTAAATCACTCACTTATTATCATCATATTGCTTACATGTTCACTTCTTTTATGCTCATGCACCCGTTTCCATTCCAAGACAAGAGTTCCAAGAAACTCAAGCCATTTTATTCTCATGCATCTAATCAACCGTAAAGAGAAAGAAGCAAGCCAATCTCATGTTAATCAAACCTACCAAACCTCCTAAGGGTTCTTAAACTGTAAGGATTCATGGCATGCATAGAACCATATATCAAGAGAGGCCCAAATCTCTCTCATTCCATGGAGGCGGGATTGCCTAAATAAGGAAACATCAACTAACCCACGTCGAAGAGGTATTGTATTGCATAATAGGGGCAAAACCCCACCTCCAAAATGGACTTGCCATCATGCCTAGATTCCCTCAAAGAAGGGACCTCCGTAGAACATGCATCGCATAGAACCTCTAACTCTATATACTGACTGCTATCTATTTTTCTTTTTCTTTTTGTAGGTCAGAGAGCATAACTGAATTCATGGAATCCCCGTAGTACCCCACCAAATTCAAACTCATGGAAGGATGCCCCTAGTAATTAGAAGAGGCCAAACCTACATCAGGGAGCAAGAAGAACTAACCATCTATCAACAAGATTTTACCTCCATACCATGCCACGACAACCACTGTCCATATAAAAGGAGGCTTCACTATTTGCAAAGTCCTATCAGACCCGTGCATTGCTATAAAAGAATCTCTTAACTTCTGAATACAAGCCAAACACCGCAAAAGATCTGTCAATTCACCCTCCATCGTTTGGTGATACACTCGGGGAATGAAATACCAAAGCAGTTGGCACAATTTCAAAACCTTGTAAGGGTTCTCACCAAGAGGTCCACAAGAAAAGGGAGGTTTCCATAAAATTCGTCTATTTTCTTTTCGTCTCTCTATTTCTCGCATATCTTCTTTAAATAAATATTGCATGCCATGTAATCATGTTTTTAAATGAAAATAGGTAATTTCCTGTTTATCCCCTTTGTCTCATACTCTTGTGGATAATTATTACTTTTAGGGATTCTTTTTCATTTTGTAATGACTCGCCTTGAAGGATGGGATAGCATGGGCAACCCACTTAAAGGGGGTTAAAACCTTTGATAGACAAAGAGAGAGTGAGAAATAAGAAGAAAACAGTCTCAGCAAGGAGGTGTGGAGTTCATTGAAGAGGCAACACTTGCGTGATATCCTGGCTAAGCGATGGGTAGCTGAGTCCTCAAAATGATGAAAAGTCATTGTTCTATTTATCCCAAGTAAACACTATCCTTTGGTTAGCCCACTAGAGTCGTACATGATTTATTTTCAGATAACCCCAAACCAGTAACCATCTCCCACACTGGAGTAAGCACAGAGTAATTGATTCAATAGAATATATAGTGGTTTACTGGCAGAAACGCATCATCTCTAGGAATATTGTCTAAATTTTATAAAAGGCTTTATGGACTAAGCAATTCAATTTGAAATGATTAGAGGCCCTCAATTCTACTATCATACACAAAAATATTCCCTTTTCTTAACCCATTAGTGCCTCGCAGAAAGCAGAAGATTTTTCGTCAACCGCAATCCGAAACCATCCCCCCACACTAGGGCAGACAGGTAGCAGAAGATCTGGCAGAGAATGTCATCAACCATCAAGCTGAAGTAATGTGAAGACTCTATGGATTAAGCAATCTTATTCAAAATGGATCAACCCTTGTCAAACTTGTTGAGCTAGTTACCTTTTCCTAGAAAGAAACCCCAACCTGGGGATAACCGCCCACAATGGATTAAATTGAAATGCTAAGGAAACGATCTGAGAGAAAGAAGTTGTGAAAATGTTCGTCTTGCAGAAAGCAAAAAGAAAGGGAAGAAACAGAAAAGAAAAGAGAAAAAGCTACCACGGGGCAAGTCAAAAGAAAAAAAAATGAAGGGGTAACTCTGTTAGAAGGTCAAGGATCAAACTACAAGAAACGTGAACTCTTTAGAGAATATATAGTTATTCAAAGGTGATCTTAGGTAACAAAGAAGCCCAGTAGAAGCAATAGGTTCGAGCCTTTACCTATTCTTGTAAACACTCAAAACCGTGGCCTACATTACGACCCTGTTAAAGTCCTATTCGATTGAAAGAAAGATTGCTTGCTCTAAATGAGCTAGGCGTGTTGCTGAAGCTAGAGGAGGATATTAGGGGATGAAACCCCACTGGAAGACCAACCAAGGATGGCGTGGATCTAAACCCTACTAGAAACAACATCAAATTTGAGCCTGCATATCCTTTTTATTCATAAACCCCTTAACCTAGCCTATGTTACGATCTAAATTAAAGTTCTTTCTGATCAAAGAAAAAATTCTTAGTCCAAATAAGCCTGAACAATACCAAGAGAAGTAGGATGAGAAAGGAGAACTGGAAGGGAACGCAAGGGCAATCTCATGCTCCAAGGTGTACTCAGATGGTTTTGGTTTAAACAACCCATTAAACAAAGATCTTTTGAGCCTAAATATCCCTTTGTTTCTTATAACCCCTAAACCGAGCCTACATTACGGTCCTAAAAGAAGTCTTTTCGGATTTAGGGCTTAGATATTTATCACTCTGCAAAGGGCATAATAGTTGTCGTTCTAGCCAAGGTGGCATTTTGAAAATCTAAGAGGGAAAACCAAATGAGGTCAAAAAAATCCCAAATAGTAACCCTGTAGAATGTAAGGGTAGGACAGCAAACCAAAAGGTTAAGTTCCCTAGAGAATGGTGCAAATGCTATCACACCCCGATAAGAATGGGACAAAACCGAATGGGGCAGAATCCTGGAAGGGAAACAGGATCCTGAGAGTATGGGCCTTGGGGCAATCCTGGGTCATTCTTTGTAAATAGTTTATATACGCGTAATATAATGCATCCATGACATGTATAACATATACATCCATTAAATTCTTGTGTAGTTTGTATCTATTCATGTACTCATCAAAGGCATGGCATGCATTCAATTCCTTTCCTGTATATACATTCATCCAAAAAAAAAAAAATATAACGTGCATTAAATTCTATTCTTGTATGAACCTGTGCATTCATAAAAAAAAATATATACATATATATATATATATATAAGTAGGATAAGCAAAATAAGTCATACATCTAATTCCTTGTGCATTGATAAAATAATAATAATAAGAAGAAATAATAAAAAAGTATAACATGCATTTACCTGTGCATTTTTAGAATTAGCATAAGTAAACTTCTTTTGTACAAAACCTAATTTTATTTCTTTCTCTCTCTCTGTAATAAGGAACAGGGAACAAGGTAAAATGCAAAAAGGAGCTAAAGCCGCCCCTCAGACATCTCCAGCACTGGCACACACCTTAGAAAGCTCAAATTTTCATGGCCAACAAGAAACAGAGACAGGGGCAATGGCCCACCCTCGACCTCCCCAATCAAATGACTTTTGACTCGAGAAACCATGTATGCTGAAAAAGGGGAGTAACAAATAAGTGTCCGATCACTCAAAACTAGAATAATGAAGCATATCCCCGAAAATAAGCACTGACCCGCTACTGGAGTCTGGTAAGGCCCATAAAGGTCTCTCCCATAACTATAGGAGCATGAGAGTGGCCCTCACGAATCTTGACAAGCAGTGCACATAACTGACAGTCGACCAAGTCATTCCCTCAGGCGAAAACATCAACAAGTTCAGGAGAAGCAAAGTTAGGGCTACCATGGAGAAATTGACCAATCTTGAAAAGTATGTCAATCCCCTATCCGTCGTAAACTGAAAATGAGAGAAACAAGAACTTCACTGGGATATAAGGAAATTGGGGCAGCAAATCAGAAGAAAAGGCCGCACAACGGAGCCCAAGCTAAGAAGAAACAATCGTGACACAGCCATTAGGAAAAGTAGGTCCCATAATGTCAACTAAACCATCCCGAAGACCTAGGAGGAAGTCATACTCATGGGGAGTAGGGGCAAGCTCACATTCCCCAAAATGGAAGAGAGACAGGTCAAGTGGCCAAAAGGGGAACCATTGCCAGAAAACAAGTTGCACCAATAGGAGAGAAGCCATGCACCTAAAAGACCAGCGAAAAATTTCTTACTCATCCGAAGGATACCCGTTATACCAAACCCGTAGTCAACTCAAAATAGCATCGGTCATCGTCAAAATCAAAAGTGGAAAACCTTGACGTCCATTTCATCCTTGAAAGCTGCTTCAACCAGAGGGAAGGGGTCAACTGGTAGTCTACTCCCCCTGCCACTCTGACTAGAAGATGCATGTCTAGCAGATCGCCAACTACCCCTGGATCGATTGGAGCTACTAACAGAATCTGTTCGAACCACCTTCCCGGAGCAGCGTCTCTTCTCAGTACCGTCATCGTCTGCATCTGCCATCCTGAAAAGGTAAGTCAAGGTAAGTCAAGGTAATAGGTGTTAATATACGGTATATGCAGATAAGAAAATAAAAGCAGAAGAAAAATAATAATAAAATAAATAAATAAATAATAAATACAAACAAAAAAAAATAAACAAATAGTAAAAAGATTTCAAGTGATAAGTCAAAATGAATTTCCTACACATTTTGATTTTAAAATTCCAAGTCAAAATAAATTTTCTACACATTTTGATTTAAAAGGTCAAGTTTTGAGTGGCGGAAACATCGCAACCGTTAGAGTGGCAGAAACACTCGTAAACAGGTCGATATAGGGAATTGCCAACAAACCCCTGTATCATGGGACCACCGTCAGAGTGGCGGAAACACTCAAAACCCAAATCAACACTAGTGCCTACTAGCCCACTCCAGTAAAAAATGACCAAACTGCCCGTAGGGCCATTTCCGGTACATTTCTCGAGAAAGTACCTAAGTCCTCAGAATGGTAAGCCCACCTTTCCAAGATTGTCTTAAAGGTAATCTGGCATGAGTAGGTGCCTTCGAGTAAGCTTCGGGCCAATTCTGAGACTTTCCGTTCCAGATGACTATTTTGCCCTTAGGCATCTGAACGCCCCAGAACCACACAAGGTTTGGCTACCAAACTGGCAACCTCCTGAGAATTCTTTTTATAGTATTCCTGACATTTCCTTATCTTTCCGGATCATTCCAAGTCAATTTTGACAAACCCGGTGTAAAATGACTGTTTTGCCCTAGGTGGGCCAATCGCCCTTTTCCAACCACATTGGCTCTTGGTCTGTCTCGACGGCTTTCTGGCCCGGTTGACTGTTTTACCCCTAATGGCTCGGTCAATCCTTCCAACACATCCTGACATCATTCTTCAAGTCAGTTACCCCCAGGACCTTATTCTAAGGGTTCTTGTCTCTTTCCGGCCTTCCAGGTCATTTTCGGCCCCTTCAAATCAATCCTGGACCTTCTAGAGTCACTCTTAGTGAAGCTAGGCTAAAAATTGCATAGTAGTCACTAGTACAGGTGCCCAAATCTTTTAAAGATACGTTGCTTGCCGAGTTAAAGGCTTTCCTAAGTGGCTGGCGCCACTCCTAGTGGCGGCAAAGTGTTCTTTGGTCTGGCGCCACTACAACGGGCGCTAGGCTATTTTTCTCTCTATAAATACAGAGCCTCTTCCAACGTGAAAGAGGTTCGTAAAATCAGTATAAAAATCCTACTCTTCCACATACAGAGCTTGTAGCCTCCCTAAATCCTAGTTTTCTTTAGGTTTTCCAAACTCTAGCCCCTATACACAAACCCTAGCCTCTATACATAAACCCTAGCTCACATACACCCTTATACACTCATACACTAGCCTTCAAAGCCTCCATTGAAGACTTGAAGTGCTACAACCCGAAGCTCTCGAAGATCAAGACAGGTTCCCAAAGACCAAGACGAAGACTGAAGCGAAGACCAAAGCAAAACAAGAAAAATAAAGCACACAAAGTAAAAGCAAAATAAAGAAGACACAAGGTAGGCTCTCTATTTAAGTTTACGCATCTTTTCCCTTTCTTTTCTCCCTCGAAACCCACTCGGTTGTCTTTTATTTTAATCCCCCATCTTCTTCCCCACCTTTCTTGCATGCTTGAAATAATAGACTTCCCAGTACATGTGTAGGATTAGGCTATTGGAGGTCATTGTGTCGGGGGCTTTCTTTTAGTTTAACCAAAGACCACGTGGGTTCGGCCCCCTTGATTATATGGTGAAGTCTTTAACCTTGTATGTTCACGACCCCAACTTGCATTGTGCATATCATGATCTTGCATCTCTCCAAAATTCATCTTCCAACTTATTTTCAAAACTTACATCAAAACCGTTTTCAAAACTTGCATTAAATCTTCTTTCTCAAAACTTGTTTTCAAAATCACGATCCTAAGGTGATTCTAGCATTTCCATGACTAGGGTTTCTTTAGGAAAGTGTTACATTTAAAGTGACCGTTATGGTCTATATTTTCAAATCTTTGTTGTTTTCAAAACCGCTATCTTAATGCGGTTCTAGTCTTTTTATGTTTAGAATCACTTTAGGAAAATGAAATGTTTTTATGGACTTTCTACAAAATCTCTTTTCAAATCTCCCTTTCTAAAAAATCTTTTTTCCAAGACACTTTCTAAAAACTCCCTCCAATCTCCTTTTCAAAATTGCTTTCTAAAAACTCTTCCTAAAACTCTTTCCAAAGACTGTTCCTAAAAACTCTTCCTTAAACTCTTTCCAAAAGACTCTCTCTAAAATCTTCTTTCTAAAACTCCTCTCAAGTTCACTTTCCAAAAACTCCTTTTTATGATCTCCCCCTAAAAATCTTCCCTTCTAAAAAACTCACTTTCCAAAATCTCTTACCTTGGTGCCCATGACAAGCCTTAGAGCCAACAATTAGGAAATCCTAATTTTCCTTCCCAATCTTACCTTAAAACCTAGGTTTTGAAAACCTCCTCTTTTACATCAAAATCATAAGTTTCTAAAACCTATTTTCTACATCAAAACTATAGTCTTCAAAATCTAGGGTTTCTAAAACTTCCCTTTCCAATTCCATGTCAAATCCAATTTCCCATTTCGGAACCTAGATACAATCCTCTATTTTGGAAACAAAGTCGAACCATCTCTTTTTAGAAACAAAATTCAATCCTTTGTTTTAGAAAATAGGAATCTCGATGCTTCCTATTCTAAACCTTTCCTAATTTACTCCTTCCTAATCTCATACCTTCCTAAACCATAAGTTTTCCAAATTTAAACTTTTAAATCTTTCTTTAAACTTTAAGCTTCTAATTTCAACCCTCTCATAATTCCATACCTTTCCAAATTTCAGCTTTCCAAATTCCAAATCTTTTCGAATTCAAAACTTCTTTAAGTTAAAACTTTCTAAAAACGAAACCTTCCCTAAGGTAAAACTTTTCAAAATCCAAAACTTTCTTAAGTAAAAACTTTCTGAAGTCGAAACTTTCTAAATTCTAAACTTTCCAACTTTCAAAACTTTCCTAAAATGAAACTTTCCAAATTGAAACTTTCCTAAATTGAAACTTTCCTAAAATGGAACTTTCCTATTTTAAAATCTTCCTAATTCGAACTTTCGTAATTTGAATCTTTCCCAAATCCAACTTCCATAATCTTCCAAATCCAAGTTAAGTGAAATCCTTTCTTAATCTCAAATCCTTTCTAAATTCTATCTTTCCTAAGTCTAGGTTTCCCAAAACTCTATCTTTCCAAATCTAGTTCAAGTTCTCTTCCAAGGGTCAAATCCTCTTTCAAGTTCAATTCTAGGTCTAAGTTTAATGTCTCAATCTTCCAATCAAAATTACAATTCAATTTCTTTTTCCAATCAAATTCTTCTATTTTTTATCGGACTCTTGTTCGAACTACGACTGACCTGATTCCTCAAAAAGGGTTCTGAGGCAACCCTCATGAGTGCTGTCATAACTTCTTTCAAATCTCCAATTCCAAACTTCCAATTTTATAATCTATTTCCAATTTATAATTCCAAAAATCTATTTTCAAATCTCTATTTCCAATATCTAAAACTTTCTCTATCAAACCTATCTTTTCAAACATATTTCTAAAATCAAATCAAATTCTTCTTTTCAAATCTATTTCCAATCAAATCTTTTTCTTTTACTTGCATATCATGCATCATGTCTTTTCCTTTCTAAAAATTCTTTTCAAAAGTGCATAGTTTTGGACATTATTAATTGAAGACTCTAATAGGTGAATCTAGGGTGAATGGATATGTAGGTACCGCATGGGCGGGGTAGGGTGATGGCTTAGTGCGTCTTCCCTACACGTAACCAACCTCCAAACTTAGATCACTCTTTTCAACAGACCAAAACGGAGTTATTTTCAAAAAAGGACTTAAAAGTTCTCCAAAGGTTGCCAAACAACCTGTTTTCTTAAAAACCCTCTCTTGAGGAAGTATTTTCAAAATGGTTTTCAAAAACCTTAAGTGTAGTCTTCGGATTGTGCTTAGTTTTTAGGTGACCTAACTCATCTTAATCAAGTTAGGTGGCAACTCCAAATTATTTTCTAAAAGCCTTTTATTCAAATCAATTTTTAATTCAAATATAGTCGCACTCATTCTTCTAGGAGGATGAGTTCTAACGAGAGAGTACAGTATTTTTTCTGCTTGTGTGTGTATTCCTCGAGTGCAAAAAATCTGGGCGGGACAAATATTTGTATACATCTCAGTTACCTCTTGATTATACTTTGGTAGTATATTTGCCATCCGAGGATTCTATGTTATGTTATAGGATTTATAATTCTTGTGAAATTCTTATTAATGATGTACCCATGTTTGTAAACCTCGTTCCCCTAGAGATGCACGGCTTCGATGTCATTTTAGGAATGGATTGGTTGTCCTTTCACCGTGCTATCATTGATTGTGAGCTTAAACGAGTCGTGTTCCATTCTTCTACCCATCCGAGACATGTATTTGAGGGAGTTGCTGTAGTGCCTCCACCCTATCTCATTTCATCTATGAAAGCACGTCGTTTAATTAAAAAAGGGAATCGTACATTCTTTTGTAGCGTTTTTGACACACGTTTTCCCACCACCCTTGGAAGATATCCATGTTGTCTGGGAATTTTCCGATGTCTTTCCAGATGAACTACCTGGTTCCTTGGTGGACCGGGAGATTGAGTTCCACATTGACCTTAATCCAGATACTAGACCCATTTCCAAAGCTCCATACCATATGTCCTCTTTAGAGTTGAAGGAGTTGAAGGTCTAACTCCAAGACTTGTTAGAAAAGGGATTCATCCATCCTAGTGTTTTACCATGGGGTGCTCCGATGTTATTTGTGAAAAAGAAAGATGGAACCATGAGATTATGCATTGACTACTGGGAATTGAACAAGGTCACCATTAAGAATAAGTATCCATTGCCGAAAGTGGCTAATTTGTTTGATCAACTACAGGGCGCGCAAGTATTCTCGAAGATCGACATAAGCTTGGGTTATCACCAACTGAAGGTGAGGACAAGTGATATGGAGAAGACGACATTCTGAACTAGAGGTGGTCATTATAAGTTTTTGGTTATGCCGCTTGGAGTCACAAATGCACCTGCTGCTTTCATAGATTTGATGAATCGGGGTTTTTAGACCCTTTCTTGATGATTTTATAATTGTGTTTATTGATGACATCTTGGTGTATTCTAAGAGTCTTACACATCATGAGCACCACTTGAGGATGGTTCTTCAAGCTTTGCAAGACAGGAGATTGTATACCAAGCTGAAAAAGTGTGAATTTTGGCTATCAAGTTTAGCATTTCTAGGACACATCATCAGTGTGCATGGAGTGTCCATGGATCCTTCAAAGGTTGAAGCCATTGTGAATTGGCTGAGACCGACGAATGTAATCGAAGTCAGAAGTTTTATGGGCCTAGCTTGGTATTATCGAAGATTTGTGAAGGATTTCTCCAAGATTGCGACTCTGCTAACATAGCTCACCCGGAAGAACACACCATTTGAGTGGAATGAGAAGAGGGAAAGAAGCTTTTAAGAATTGAAGAACCGATTGGTGTCCGCACCAATTCTAGACTTACCTACCGGGACTGACGGGTTCTCCATCTACAGTGACACTTTACACAGAGGACTGGGATGCGTATTGATGCAACATGGTAAGGTGATTGTATATGCCTTGAGACAGTTGAGACCACATAAGAAGAACTACCTGACCCATGATCTTGAATTAGTAGCAGTGGTGTTTGCTTTGAAGATTTGGCACCACTATTTGTACGGATTCACATGTGAGACCTTCTCTGACCACAAGAGTTTCAAGTACCTTTTCACCCAGAAGGAGCTGAACATGAGACAAAGAAGATGGCTCGACTTGATCGAGGACTATGACATTCTCATTTAATACCATCCGGGCAAGGCCAATGTGGTGGCCGACGCCTTGAGCTAGAAGTCTACCACCAACCTAACATGTCTTGTCACTTTTCAGTGGCCCTTCCTCTTTGACTTGGAGAGATCAAAGATTGAAATTGTTGCACCGAGTACAAATATGATGCTTACCACCATGACCGCCCAACCGGTGTTGATAGAAGTTGTGAAGCAACGACAACCTGAATATCCTTACTTGTGGAAGATCTATGAAGAGATGGGAACGAATCTGAAGCCTGACTTCACCTTACATGATGGAGCTTTAAAGTTCAGAAGCCGATTGTGTGCTCCAAATATACCCAAGATTCAGAGGCGATTTTTGGAAGAAGCCCACAATGCGAAGTTCACCATGTATCTAGGAGGCACAAAGATGTATCGGGATTTGAAGAAGACATTTTAATAGCCATGAATGAAGAAGGAAAGACTCGAGTTCATATCGTGATGCCTACAATCCCAATAGATCAAAGCAAACCATTAAAGACCTTCAAGACTACTTCGACGTTTACCAATACCAGAATGGAAGTGAGAGCATATCACCATGGGTTTCGTCGTAGGATTGTCGAGATCACCACGAGGTTGTGATGCTATATGGGTTGCTGTTGATTGTCTCACAAACTCCGCACATTTCTTACCAGTGAAGACTACGTACTTCTTATCCAAGCATGTGACCCTCTACATTGCGAAGATTGTTCGATTACACAATACTCCAGTTTTGATAGAGTTTGATTGAGAGCCGAGATTTGTGTAAAATTTTTTTAAGAGTTTGCAAAGGACATTAGGCACCAAGTTGAAGTTCAACACAGCCTTTCATCTGCAAATCAATAGACAATCAGAAAGGACCATTCAGACCCTAGAAGACATGTTGTGGTTATGTGTTCTCGACTTTTAAGGAAGCTGGGAGGATCACCTACCATTAGTCGAGTTCACATACAACAATAGTTTTCATGTAACCATCGGAATGGCACCCTATGAAGTGCTTTACAGGAGGAAGTGTAGATCTCCAGTTTGTTGGGCCGAGGTCGGACAGAGGAAGATTCTTAGGACAGAGATTGTGAAATTGACCACTAACAAGATCAAGATCATTCAGCAACGACTAGGAACTGTTCAAAGTCGCCAAAAGAGTTATGTAGATGTGCGAAGGAGGGACTTAGAGTTTGATGAAGGAAGCCACGTGTTCTTGAAGGTATCTCCTTCCAAGGGGAAAAATTGCTTTGGCAAGAAGGGAAAGCTTAGTCTAAGGTACATCGGACTGTTTGAAGTTCTTGAACGGGTTGGACCCGTTGCTTATCGTATTGTTCTTCCTCTAAAACTTTTGCAAGTTCACAATGTCTTCCATGTTTTAATGCTACGGAGGTATGTTCACGACCCAATGCATGTGATTGATCACTATCCTTTGGTCGTGAATGAAGGTTTAAGCTATGTGGAGAGACCGATTGAGATTCTTAATCACCGTGACCAAGATCTTAGGAACAAGGTTTCCTTTGGTATGAGTTTTATGGCAGAATCATACTTGGGAGGAATCTACTGGGGAACGTAAAAGCGAGATCCGGGAGCATTATCCCTTTTTGTTTAAATGATAGCTTGTATCAAGTTTGGAGATCAAACTTATTTAAGACGGGAAGGATGTGATTTCCCGAACCTTTATTTATTTATATTAGAATTTATAGTATTTACATTGTTTAATGTTAATTATTGTCTCATTTGGGTCAAGAGTGACCAATGGGAGCTTATGTTGTAGCTTAAGCCTATAGGATGAGACACATGGGATTATTCCCATGTGTATCATCTTATATATTCTTATTTACACACAACTCACACATTTTCAACCGGAGGTGAGAGAAGAGAGGGAGAAGAGGAGAAGAGAAAGAGGAGGAAGAAGCTTGAAGGAAGAGATTGAAGCCAATAGAAGGCTTAACCAAGGTTGAAGAAAGATAAGACTTTATCTCTCTAAACAAATATATATGTATATATATCTATCTTGTGTGATTTAGTTGGGTATTTGTACATATGCATCTAGGATAGTTGTTGTTGAGTTTGGAGGATCCTTTAGGTCCCATTTACATGATTTTGAGAGCTTAAAGCTTATTGTTGAAGATTGGGAGTGGTGGTTTGAAAAATTCCCAAATATATAAAATGTTAGGGTTTTGAGTTCAACTCTAGATCCCTTTGTTTTAATTGTTCTTTCTCCCCCATTTTGAGTTATTGTCGTCTTTGTGGGCTAATATTTGAGCCCTAAGAGTACTGGGAAGGTTTGGTTATGTTTGGAGGAATTTTGGCAGAGTTTTGGGTCGAAAATTACCACTGCGCAAGTGGGAGCATTTGAACGCCCAACATGGCTGTTCGAACGGCCCGAGAGGAGAGATTTTCACTTTCCCTGGCGTTCAAACAACCCTTCCGAGAATTCGAATGGACAGAGAGGGCGGTTTTCCATTTTTACCTAGCGTTCAAAAGGCCAATTTGGGCGTTTGAACAGCTTGGTCATTTTAGCCTAGCGTTCGAACGACCCGGTTGGGCATTCGAACAGTCTTCCAACTTTGACACTAGTTAGTAAAATGGGCATAACTTTCTTTAAAAAAACTTGGATTGATGCACCGTTTAAAGCATTAGAAATTAGACTCATAGGCGTTTGTACTCATATAAAGTTTGCACTCTAATTCCTTATAGACTGAGAGTTATAGAAGTTTAAAGTTGACCCAAAATCTATGCCAAGAACATTGTTTTCCAGAATTTTAGTCCACTTTCCGTGAAGCATAACTTCTTCACCCAAAATGTGTTTTTGGCCCGTGACCCATCAAATTAAAGGCCTTCATGCCTATTTTCAAATGGAACTAACCTAGCGTGTGAACTTATCCTTGAGAGGTGGTTAGGATGCGATGAAGGAGTCGTTACCCCAACCTTCATGTTCGAACCTCAACTCTATATTCTTGTTTTACATTGATGTCTTGTCCTAGAGTTGAGCCTCATTCTCCCATTGTGAGAATGAGGTGTTGTTGAGTCGGGGTTGAGGGACTTATGTATTTAGGCCCGGTTTACGTGTTATTGCTTTGCCTTAGAATCTTGTATTGATATTTCTATACTTCCATGTGCATTTTTTGTAGGAACACCTTGTTTAGCAGCCATTCTATTGGAGAGAGGTGAGTAAAGATATGCCATGAGTAAATTCTACTACTTTTGAACTGTTTTAAGTTCAAACCATATCATACAATGTTTTACATATGTTTTAATGCATCAATGTTATATTTAATATAAATGTCATATTTTTAAATATATGCAAGTTTAACTTACATTATGATATGAGAACCCATGGACTAGAATGCTTTAAATGATAGAGATGCAAGATTTCCAATCTATGGTGCCAACTCGAGGTCTTTCGTGGCAAGATCTTAATCTAGCAACGATGGTCCTACGATAGGGGACACAAAATAAACTATTGCCATGTTTGGGAGACGTCCTATGGCTTAAAGAGCCCTATGTGTGACCTTTAAGGTTACTAATGTGGAGCCTAGCTCAAATATTGAGTTGTAGCACACTTATGTTTTAACGAGGACTATGATACGTTCAAATGCTTGATGATAAATTATGATATATCAAATCAAGGATAACGTTATAGTGCATCTCTCTTACGGCACCATGTTATGAAATGTTCGAACGGTAGCATGACACTTATGTTGTCAAGCCTATGCTTTTTACATTGCAAGATTCCACGCTTATGCATAAATGTTTATCTACCTATACGTTAGATATAATTGCTAAGTTCATGGTGTTTTCTCGATCATGCATCTTTGTTATTCACCAAGTGTATAGCTTACGTTTTCTCAAATGATTTTCGGGTAGCCAATCTGGAAGGCACTAGAGCGAGGCCATATGTGGATTTTGAGTTACAGCCTATGGGCCTATGTTTTGTAATATGTTTGAAGGCTAAACCCAATGTTTGTAATGATATAATGTTATAAGTTGGTAGACCTTGATTTGGTCCTTATGTATGTTATGTTTTCGATTAGGCACAACTTTACCATGTATGACATGAAGTATATTTCAAGTTATAAAAATTCTATTTCCGCAAATATACGTCTTTTTAAATGATTATGCACAGGTGATCAACCAGTTTATGTAATGCGGCCTTGGGTAGCCTGACTACTGACCGGTCACGCACCCTAAATCCGTATAGGCCAAGTTACGCAACGTGACTATTTTTGAAACACAACTGTTTTCTTTTCTTTTCTTTTTTTTTTTTTTTGTTATTGAAGGAATAAATTTGGAAATCCTGTGAAATGTTTTTGAAACAAAACTTTTTGAAGGAAAAATTTTGGAAAACCTAACAAATGATTTAGAAGGAAAAAGTTTGGAAAACGTGGGGGATGTTTTTGAAACGAAACTTTTTGAAAGAACAAAAGTTTAGAAAACCAAGAAAATGATTTTGAAACTAAACTTTTTGAAAGAAAAAATTTGAACAACCTAGAGATTTGAAATGAAGCTTTTTGAAAGAAAAAGTTTGGAAAAATTAAGATGTTTTTGGAATGAAACGTTATGCAGGAAAAAAGTTTGGGAATTCCTAGAATTTTGAAATGAAAATTTTGAGGAAAAAGTTAGAAAACCTAGAATTTTGAAATGAAGTTTTTTGAATGAAAAGTTTGAAAACCTTGAAATAAAAATTTTGAGGAGAAAGTTTGAAAATATAGAATTTTGAAACCAAACTTTTTGGGAAGAGAGTTTGAAAACCTAAAAATTTTGAAAGTTTTAGGCTTTTTGAGGCAAAATCTTGAAAACCCGATGCCGTGAGCTGTCATGCCCCAATTTTTACCCAAGCCCTCTTGGCTCTATGAAAGCAGGGTCCTCTCTCTATTAGAACTTGCCCTCCTAGAAGGACAAGTGCGACTAGGGTTTGAACTTGAAAACTTAATTTGATTAAGGGCTTTTTGGAAGTTTTAGAGTCGCCACCTAACATAGTTAAAGATGTGATAGGTCACATAAAAGTAAGTGCAATCCAAAAACTAAACTTAGGTTTTTTGAAAAATGTTTTGAAAATATCTTTCTTGAGATGGTTTTTAGAAAAGTGATTTTTAGCAACCTTTTGAACTATTTTAAAGCCCTTTTGAAAACACGACTCTGGTTCTAGTCTTTGAAATAGAAATCTATGGTCCGAGGGTTGGTTAAGGGCTTTCTAAAAAAATTTTGGAGTCGCCACTTAACATAGTTAGAGATGTGCTAGGTCATTTAAAACTAGGTGCAATCCGAAGACTAAACTTAAGTGTTTTGAAAATGTTTTGAAAATATCCTTCTTAAGAAGGTTTTTAGAAAAGAGGTTTTTAGCAATGTTTTGAAATATTTTAAAACCCTTTTAAAAATGTAACTCCAGTTTTGATCTTTGAAACAAAAATCTATAGTCCAGGGGTTGGTTACGTGTAGGAAAGATATCCTAAGATCGTCACCCTACCCCGCCATTTTGGTACCTACATGTTCATCTTCAAAGTACACTTTCAATCAAAATTTTCATTTCAGATCATATTTCAAAACTTTTCTATCTTCAAAGGGTCATGACCGCACCATTTTAGGTTACCTACGTATCTCATTTGGCGAGAATCAGATCATTTGTAGTTTGGGCAAGACCCTAATTGAAAATAGACTTATGGGAGTCTTGGAAACTTTTTGAAACGTTGGATTTAAGAATTTTAACTTGAAATAGAACTTCAGAGTTTGAAATTATCTTTGGACATAAAACTTGGGAGATTTTTTGAATGTTTTGAAAGCACCTCAAGAGAGTTTTGAAATGTTTTTGAAGCAACTCAAGGGAGTTTTAGAAACTTTTTTGAAACAACTCATAAAGTTTTGGAATGTTTTTAAAATCAACTCAACAGAGTTTTGAAATTCTTTTGAAAGTAACTCAAGAGAGTTTAGGGATGTTTTGAAATCTTGATTACAGATTTTTGAAAATAGAGTTTGGGTTAGAATAGGGTTATAGCTCTTGTTAAGTTGTTTTTGAAAATTTTTTGAAAACCATTTTTTGAATACCTTATAGAAGGTATGTTGAATATCTCAACACCTCTGAGAGATTAGCTTTTGAGAGACTAACTCCTTTAAGATTATGAATTTTGCAAACATGTTTGGAAAACGGGCTAGAGACTTGTGTTAGGTTTTTAGAGCTTTAGGGTTATAGAACCCTACTTGATATCTCACTTTCCTTAAAAATCTATAATCATTGAATGACTAAGATTGTTTTAAGGATGTGCCTTTTGAAAGTCATTCTTGAAAGCAGTTTTGAAAAACATTTAGGGCTCTACAAACCTTTGAAGGTTACATTTAATGTATCAATTTCACTTGGAATCTCTAACCATGAAAGGGTTAGGGACAACATTTTGGGATATAGTATGGAAGCATTTGAAAAAATTTTAGAATTGATTTTTGTAAACTCAAGGGTGTAGGAGGTTTTTGAAAATATGTTTTAAAAATATCATTTTAAATTGAAAACGGTTTGGAAAGAGTCTTGAAATTGCAGATTCTTAAAGTTCAACTAACCTTTGTAAGGTAACTAGGGTTAGATTAACCTAAGGTTTAGTGAACTAGGATTAGGTTAACCTGGGGTTGGACTGACCCAGCGTTCACTAACTAGGGTTAGGTTAAGTTAAGGTTTGGTTAACCTAGGGTTAACTAACTTGAGTTAGGTTAACCTAAGGTTGGACAACTCAGGTCAAGTTAACCTAGGGTTTTGAAATCTGATTTTGGAAGATGATTTTGGACTAGGGTTTGGACCTAGTGGTTTTGGAGGGTGGTTTTGAACTAGGATTTTGACCCTAGTAGTTTTGAACTGTGGTTTTGAACTAGGGTTTGGACCTAGTGATTTTGAAAGGTGGTTTTATGCATGGAACTTTGAAAGGAGGTTTTGAAAACCATCTTAGGGAAACCACTCAAGTAAATACATGGTTCATATGGTAGATTTTTGGAAACCACTCCAAAGAGGGTTTCCTTGGAACCATTTCAACCACAAACTTAAGAGAGTAAAATTTTTGAAAATCAATATAAGATACGTAGTTTTGAAAGCTATTTTGATGGAAACTAATGAAAATGAACTTTGTGAAACCATTTTTTAAAAAAGGGATTTTAGGAAAATAACTTTTAAGATGTTGAAAATCACTTTAAAGAATTAGGGTCCATATGGTCAATTTGAGGGAAATCACTCAAAAGAGGACTCCATAGGAACCTCCCCTAAGTGAGTGTTCTTTTTGAAAATTTGAAAATCAATGAAAATCCCTCTTGGAGAGGGGGTTTTGGGAAGCTATTTTTATGCAACTCAAGAGAGTAGAAATGCAATGATGCAAAATGAGGGTTAGGGCTTTAGGAGGGGTTTCCTAAGCTTGGAAATCTAGAGTTCTTACAAACATCAAGAAACGCCAATTTAGAGACCTTTTGAGGCAATTTTTGAAAATCATTTTGACATGGAATTTGAAAACCATTTTAAAATTGAACTAATGGTACTTCTGAAAAGGGGTTTGAGCATGACTTCTTGAAGTTTAGAGATTTGGATTGAATTTGGCAGGGCTTCGCTACTGTTTTTTAGTTCGAAGTACCCTGGGGGGTGACCTGGTATTTATCAGCAAACTACTAGAGGCAAGCGCATGTAGCATTTGTGCTTCGTCAAAATTGAGCTAGGTGCATGTAACACAAGTGCCTGTACTAGGCCATTGTTTGAGTGCCACATGCCACTCCTTTTACTACCCTAACCTGGTCTTCAAGGTAGGTTTTGTCCGATCTAATCAAAATCTGGGCACATGCAGCACATGCTCCACCACCGAAAACTTTCATGCTGACTTTGCCTTGATATTCATGCAATTCGAGAAAGATTCGAAGACATTGGTCATGGTGATGACGTTTCCTCATTGTTTCTTATGAACTGAGAGCCCTCGAGGATGCTTTAAAGGATTTTGGATGATGGCGATATTTGTTCGAGAGGCGTGCATAAAAATAAGCTTTTTGAAGCTTTTATGAGACGTTTTGAGAGTTTTTAGAAATGGCAGTTTTCCCGCCACATGATCGTGGCCTCCGAGAAGTAACCCCCTCAATCGAACTGTACCGATGGGAGGTCCTCTAGACAAGATTAAGGGAAGTCTCTAATTTACGCATTTCTCTAATCCTTTGATGGTGCCTTTTAATCAGGGAACTTTTGGGGCACGCGATCGGATGCTTTAGGAAGCAATCTGTTAGTCGAGTTGCATCAAAGGAAAGACCTATCGAAAGGCTTTCATGAATTCCTTGATTTATTCATTTCTCAAATCATTTAACGTTATATTTTAATAAGGAAATTGGAGAAAAAGACAACCTTAGCAGAACGTCAATCAAATGCTCTGGGAAGCTTTTGTTGACTTAGATATGTTTTGAGTCAAGGAACTTTCCTAGAAATAGATGGGGATGTTCAATAGGGTATCCCAATGAATGTTGGCTTGGTACCCAAAGTCGGTGTCCTTGGAATGGAGACCAAGCCCCTAGGGGTAAAATGATTATTTTGATCAAAACTTGTTGGAATAAGGCCAAAATGGACTTTATTCTCACACAAGAGTGTGCCTGACTATCTAGAGGTAGTCCAATGTAGTCTTGTCAGTTCGGGGGACTTGTATTTCCTTGTGAGCTTGTCAAGGGTGCCTAGGGGTAAAATGATCATTTTCACCAGAGTTAACTGAAATGAGACTTGGATTGTTTTGAATGGCATATTGAACATGTTGTACTGTCTGAGGACAGTCTTAGAAAGGTCGACTTACCATCTCGAGGACTTAGTAATTTCTTAAGGCCATGTCAGCCTGCCTAGGGGTAAAATGGTCATATTGACCAAGCATCACCAGAATTCATCCGGAGTCGAATAGAATGGTAAATTGAACAAGCCATACTCTCCGGGGACAGTCCTGAAAGGTGGACTTACCATCTCGAGGACTTGATACTTTCTTCGAAGATGTGCTAAGAACTTTTATCCCGACTTCGGCTTGATATTCGTGCAATTTGGGAAAGATTCAAAGAAATCGGTCATGTTGATGACGTTTCCCCTTTGTTTCTTATGAATCGAGAGCCCTCAGCGATGCTTCAAAGTATTTTGGATGATGGAGATATTTTTTTGAGAAGCATGCATAAAAATAAGTTTTTGAAGCTTCTGTGAGATGCTTTGAGTATTTCTAAAAAAGGTAGTTTTCGCACCACATGATCGTGGCCTTCGAGAAGCAACCTCCTTAATCGAATTGTCCCGATGGGAGGTCCTCTGGACAAGCTTTAGAGAAATCTCTAATTTACGCATTTCTCTAGTCGTTTGATGGTGCATTTTAATCATGGAACTTTTGGGCCATGCTATCAGATGCTTTAAGAAGCAATCTTTTCAATCAAGCCACATTAATGGAAAGACATATGGAAAGGCTTTCATGAATTCCTTGATTTACGTGTTTCTCAAGTCATTTAACGGTGCATTTTAATAAGAGAATTGGAGGAAAAGATAACCCCAGCGGAACGTCTATCAGACGCTCTAGGAAGCTTTTGTTGACTTAGATATGTTTTGAGTCAAGGCACTCTTCTAGAAATAGATAAGGATGTTCAGCGGGGGATCCCAATGAATGTTGGTTTGGTACCCAAAGCCGTTGTGGTTGGAATGGAGGCCCAAGCCCCTAGGGGCAAAATGGTTATTTTGATCAAAACTTGTTGGAATAAGGCTGGAATGCACTTCATTCTCACACAAGAGTGTGCCTGACTATCTTGAGGTAGTCTAGCATGGTCTTGCCGCTTCGAGGGACTTGTACTTTCTTGTACTTTCTTTTGACCGATGTTAACTGGAATGAGACCGAGATTGGTTTGAGTGGCATATTGAACACGTTGTACTATCCGATAACAGTCTTGGAAAGGTCGACTTACCATCTCAAGGACTTACTAATTTCTTGACGACATGCCGGTTTGCCCAGGGGTAAAATGGTCATTTTAACTGAGTATCACCAGAATTTGTCCAGAGTCGACTAGAATGGTAAATTAAACATGCCAGACTTTCCAAGGATAGTCCTAAAAGGTGGACTTACCATCTCAAGGACTTGGTACATTCTTCGAAGATGTGTCAGATTAGATGGACTTACTGTCATGAGGAGTTTGTGCTTTCTTGTGAGACATGTTGGGCTAGATGGACTTATCATCTCGAAGAGTTTGTACTTTCTTGCAAAACAAGCCATCATGCCCAAAGGGCAAGTTGGTCATTTTTTATCAAGACGGGCTAGCAGGCATCGGTGTTAACTTGGGTTTACGATTGTTTTCGTCACTCCAACAGTTGTGATAGGTTAATTTTCGAAGATCTCTCTTTTCTTCAATAAACGTGCTACAACCAAAAGGTGCATTTAGTCCCATGACACTGGGTGGTTTAGTGGCAAAACTTGTGTCGACCTGGTGAGTGTTCTCATCATGCCAATAGCTTAAAGGTTTGTGAGTGTTTCCGTCACTCTAACAGTTTGGTGTTAGTTTCAGAGACTATCTAATCTCAAGGAACTTACCGGATGCCAAGGGGTATGAAGACATTTTATATTGGCAGGCTAGCAAGCTCCATAGTGAATCGTTTAAAGTTTGTGAGTGTTTTTGTCACTCTGTCGGTGTTTGGCATCAGTTCTAGAGATCGTTCGATCTCGAGAAGCTGCCAGAATGCCTAGGGGAAATTTGGTTATTCGACTTCAATTGGGCCCGACTGGCCTGAGAAGCGACCGGTTTGACTTGATTTGAGTTTTGGAAAGCCAGTTTGGGCTTTATAGGGTTGTGATGTTTTACTGGAAGACAGGTTGGATTGGAGATGGAATTTTGAGTTTGAGAGTTGGATTGTTTGGATTTTTGAAATCTCGAATTTTGGAAACTTGATTTTGAAATTAATTCTTCCCGAACCGACAATCCGACCAATGGAAGGACACTCTTTTGGGGAGATTCAAAGTTTTGAAATTGACACTTCGAAATTGAAGATGATTTCCATTTGAAAAATTTTGAATTTGAATTTTCCTGAATCAACATTTCGACCAACTGAATGACACTACTTTAGGGATATTTAGGGTTTTTGGAATTGAAGATGATTTTTGAAATGATTTTGAAATTCAAGTTGATTATTTTAAATGATTTTGAAATTGAAGTTGATTATTTGAAATGATTTTGAAATGGCTTTCTGTAATAGATGCTTTTGGATTTGAATTGAAAGGGTTTGAAAAACTTTTGAAACTTGGAATGAAACTTTTGAGAAAAAATTTTGAAAACCTAGAATTTCCAAATGAAACTTTTGACGAAAAAGTTTGAAAACCTGAAGTTTTAAAATGAAACTTTGAAAGGGAAAAGCTTAGAAAACCTGAAATTTGATTTTGGAAAGTAACTTTTTGCAGAGATAGTTCTGAAAACCCAAAAACTTTAAAAAGATGTTTTTTTAAGGCAAAAGCTTGAAAACCTAACATCTTTGAAAAGAGGAGTTTGGAGACAAAATCTTGAAAACTCGAAATTTTTGAAAAGTTTCTAGGCTTTTTGAGGCAAAAGCTAGAAAACACAAAAGTTTTTCAAAATGAAGCTTTTTGAGATGAAAGCATGAAAACCTTAAACATTGCAAATCAAGCTTTTTGAGATGAAAGCTTAAAAACCCGAGATTTTTAAAAAACAGAGCTTTTAAGGGAAGAAAACTCGAGAAACTCGAGAAGATGTTTTGAAAATTGAGCTTTTGAACGAGAAAGCTTGGGAAACCCGAGAAATATTTTTGAAATTAAAATTTTTAAAAGGAAAAAAGTTAGAAAATTAAGACAATGTTTTCGAAATGAAACTTTTTAAACGAAAAAGTTTGGAAAACCGAAAAAATTATTTTGAAATAAAATTTTTGAAGGAAAAATTTTGAAAATCTTGAAATTTTTTTTTAAATCAAACCTTTTTTAGGGAAAAGTTTAAAACCTTGGCTTGACTTGAAATTTGATATTTTTTGAAGAAAAAGTTTTAGAAAACTTGATCTGATTTTGAATTTGAAACTTTTTAAAGAAAAAGCTTAGAAAACTATTGGACTTGTGAAAATATTTTAAAATTGAAAAGAAAATAAGATCTATTGATTTTGAAATTGCAATTTTTGTAGAAAAACTATTTGAAAACTTTTTAAAATTTTGAGAATTGATTTTTGAAATTAACAGAAAGCTAGAGCTTTCAACTTTGAAATAGATTTTGAAATTGAAACTGGAATATTTTGTAAAAAAAAAAAAAAAGCTTTGAAAACTTTTGAACATGAAAATTGATTTTGACTTTTCAAAGAAAGCAAGAGTTTTCGCAGTTGAAATATTTTGTTTTGATTTGGAAAGAATTATACCTTTGCTTTGTTAAAGCTCAAGAGATGAGTCGAGCCTTGAGAATTATAAGATACAGTTCTAGCTAAGAGGACTAGCACTTCTGATGAGGAGAGGGTGACCTTGCCAGGGTTGCTGGAGAAAATACGCCAGATGAGGCTGTTGGAGCTGATGCTGAGGCTGAGGTTAAGGGAGCTTTTTTAGGAGGCCCATGGAGGAGCTATTGGTTAGGAGGCTTCTCAGCGAAACTCCTAAGGATATTTTTGGCAGTGCCGGTGCTAGAATGCTTAAACTTGCTAGTTTGATGCTGGGCTAGAGGAGATGTGGTTTGAAGAGACAGGGCCTTGCATCTAGTAGGCCTTAAGCTTGGGCCAACTCCATTGAATGAGAGGAGTGGTTTGAAGGCTGTTTTATAGATACCAGGGATGCATACGGCTCATGTTGAGGAACACTGATAGATAATTCTTGGCTCGTGTCGAGGAGGAAGCATGGATTGTTTAGACTCTTATCCGGGAGAGGAATAGATAGTTTAGGCTCTTATCTAGGAGTTGGCTGACTTATTGGCTAGTTATAGTTAGTTGCCCTAGGCTGGCTCGCAAAAGATCTAGCAGGGTGCTAGAAAGTCAGATAACTGAGATGCTATGATCATTAAGTTGCCCCAGTTGGCTATGGATATGGATAGATGGATGCTAGACTTCGTCAGGCGGCAGTGTTAGAGTGTTGTTGTTTGAGGACACCTTGCAACCTGTGAAAGCTTAGGAGGATGCCCCTTGAACTTGTACCTATCTTAGTATTTTGTTAGCAATATACAGATGTAACAGACTAATATTCATGCCTATTACCTTGCCATAATGAGTTTAGAAATTTGTTACCAATGTAAGTTTGCCATAGGTTGGCATCTCTTGACCCATTATTGAGGTGTAAGAGGTTTTGCGGCTTTGCTGATATTGTCTCATTGGTTCTGCTCAGATTGCTGAGCAGGGGATTTTTCTTTCTCTCTCTTTTTTTTTTTTTAACATTTTTGCCACCTATGCCCTTGTGGGTTTTCACAAATGTCAATTCTACCAGTTTTTGCACTTTAGTGCCCATTTTTTGATTTTTACTGCGTCAATAGTTTTGTATCTTGCCACGACCCTACGCTTTTACCCATAGCGCACTGGAGGGTTTTCACTATGTCCTCATGCTACTTTGGTTAGAGACTGTTGATGTTATTTTTGATATTGAGCCTAAAGTTGAGTTTGAATTTCTACTTGATAGACAATTTTCTAGTGTCATCATTTTTCTTTGAAGAGCAATGATATCAATGACTGATCTGAAAGGTCTTTATATTTTGACCGTAATGTACGCTTGGTTAGGGGGTATTTGAAAAGAAGGGATAAAGGCTCAAAATATTTTTCTTTTACATAGATTTTTAAGACCTATGATCACATTGGACAGCTAGACTCTCTCTCTTATTGCTGCTCACTCTCTATTTTCCCCCTCTTCTTTTTTTGTAAATTTTCACTCTCCCCTTCAATTTTTTTTATTTAAATCTGACTCTTGTGTTTCTTTTTCTAGATCTTCTCTCTCTTGGATTCAATCACATCTTGTCTATTTTTTTTTCCAATGATCCCAAATTTGTTACTTTTGGCCCATGGTGTTCTTATGGATTTTCACCAGGTTGACAATCTTTGTATTTTGCCATGCCTCCACCTTTTTACCCACATTGCCCTTTTGGGTTTTTATTGTGTCCTTGAGGTCATGCTATTTATTATTATTCTTTTATCATTCATACGAAGGTTAGTATTCTCTCTGCTGTAGTGTTGGCTCTCTTATTTTGAGCAAAGAGTAGTTTAGATTTCCTTTCTCTTCTTTTGCTTTCTCTTTTGGGCACTCCTTAATCCTATATTTGCTCTCTATTTTCCTTTTCCTATTTACTCTGTCTCGACCCATTATGGGCGGTGATCTCTAGGTCAATTTTGAAATAATGTAATTGGCTCAAATGGGCTTTACAAGGGGATTTTTTTTTTTTGTGTGATAGAAGAATTGATGGCCTTTCTTCATTTCCATCATTACTGCCATTGCTCTATCAGAGTTTCTAGTTACACATAGTAGTGCTTTACTGAGATGATGCCTGTAAGGAAGATTTCTCTATCCATCTCTACTAGGATCAATGCTCTTCCTGTCATGATTTTGTGAAACAAGAACAAGGCTTCATTGTTGCGGCCAAAGTTACACTTGGCTTTCTGCTGACTTGGGAGTATCTATTTAAGAACGAGACCTCATCTCTTGAATTGACGGGGCATGACTTTCCTGTTGAAGCATCTGGTGATGCGTCTTTGATAGCATTGGGCATGGTGGATGGCTTCTATTCTTTTTTCATATAGGAGGCAAAGTTGTTTATACTGGCCTTTGATCCAGTCTGCTTCAGTGAGTTGAATTTTAATGAGGACTCAGATAGAGGGGATTTCTACTTTGACTGGTAGGACTGCTTCGTTGCCTTAGACTAAGGAGAATGGCGATGTCTTGGTTGAGATTTTGATTAAGGTTCTATATACCATCAATGCAAAGGGTAGCTACTCGTGCCAATCCTTGCGGTTGAGATTCTGACTAAGGTTCTATAGTCCTTTCCCAAGTTGGTAGCCTCTACTACTGAGGTGGTTGCGGACCAATTTCTCAACTATCAAGTGACTGGAATGGGCCAAATCTTTTTAGGCAATTGACACACACTTGAAAGCTTGGAAGTTGAAGGGTTCTGTCGTGGCAATGCATGAGACTGATGGAGCTTCGTAGATGATGAAGTTCTCTTCCATATGGATGGCGATTATTACGACATGGCACAAAGGTAGCTGTTGAGAGATAGCGTCTTGTTGATAGATGGTTAGTTCCTCTTACTCTTCAATATAGGTTGGGCCTTTTTCCAATAACTTGTCCACTCCATGCCTCGATTTTGATGATAACAAAACATTATGTGTTTTGGTAATGAATTTAGTTTATGTGCAGAAAGTATTTATTAATTTTATTCACTCTTTGCAGAAGAATTATTATAATGAAGGATGTGATTAGAAAATGGATTTGGAAACTTGATTGAATTGGATGATTGATTGGTCAACCTTACAAGAAGTTTGTTTGGATAATCTTATTCTCGAAGAAATTGAAGGTGCTAAAAGTGATTAACAAACATTGAAGAAAGGAAGACAAGCTTCAAAGGTATATCATGGTGGATTTAAGAACTTGAAGATGGATAGAGGAACTTTACAAAGAAATTAATTGATCAATTTAATCTCAAAGAGATTTAAGGTGCTGTACATGTTCAAGTTTATTTGAAGATTGAGTTATGAAGACTTGAAAATTCTAAAGCTATGAAGAAGGTTGAAGAACCAGAGGATGTGTTGACACTTTTTAGAAGGGCTAACAACTTTGAACTTAAAGATAGCAAGGCAAGTAGATGGACTTCACAAAGTACTAACACCTTTTAAAGGAACTATCACCTATACATGATTGCCTGCTTTGAAGATTTGGACTTGAAAAAGAGATCAACAATACTGAAAATGAGATTAGCAACAAGGACTGACACCTTCTACAATGTGGCATAAGAAGATCTAGAGATCGGCAGCAAGTGTTAACACCTACATTAGAGGTGTTGACACTTAGGTTCTGCGAGAGCAGAAAAGAAGTTTGAAGCAGCAAGTGTCGACATCCATCATAAGAGTTGACACTTGAATGGCAAAGAGAAGAAAACTGAAGCATCAAGTGTTGAGACCTACTTTAGAGATGATGTCACTTATATTCTGCAAGGGTAGAAAAGAAGTTTAAGGCCGCAAGTGTCGACACACAATATAAGAGTCGACACTTGAACAGAGTCTAGAAAGTATAACTTTTTTGAACATTTTGCAGAGAACATTTCGCATTGAATGCAGTCCGAGTAATTTTCAATGGCTGAATATGATCTAAGACTATATATACAAGTTCTCTAAAGCATTTATACACAAGAATACAAGATTATAAAGGCTATACATGAGATTTGAAAACATTCTCTGCTCTCAACTTATATATTCTTCCATTCCTTTGTTGTGAGATCATTGATTAAGCTATGACTGATATATTTACTCCTTGAGAGTGTACTCATTATATTAAACTCCTTTAGTATTTGGTTGAGTTGTAACCTATAAGTTTCGAGTGGTTCTTGGATAAAAAACACTTAGGGTGTGAGAGTTTGGTGTAAACTCTTGTAGAAAGTGAGCTAGCACTTAAAGAAATAGCAAGTTGTGTATAAGAGAAGTTTTTACATAGTGGAGGATCCCCTTGAAGGAATTGAAGAATAGAGGACATAGGCAAAGGAATGTTGGACCTCTATAAAATCTAGGTGTCTTTCTTGCTCTGTTTTATTCCTTGCATTGCATTATCTTGATTGCATCGTTGTATTATCTTGCTTGCATTTTTATTTGGCATTAAATCACTTTTCCATTGATTTTATATATTACATATATTGGTTTCATTATCTTTAATTTTGAAAAACCCAATTCACCCCCCTTCTTGGGTTAACTCTTCGAGCCAATAATTGGTAATAGAGTAGGTGCTTCTCATATAGGCTTAATATTCTAGGAGTAGATCTATGGCAACCAATATTGAATCCTTTCTTGGAGAAGGTCAATCAACAAATAGACCCCTCATGTTTAATGAAACAAATTACAACTATTGGAAGAACTGTATGAGAATTTATATTCAATATATAAATTATGAATTATGGAGGATTATTATAAATGGTCCCAAGATTCTTACCAAAACAAGAGAAACAATGATTGTTGCTAAAACTAAAGATCAATGAGATGAAGATGATTTGAAACTTTTATAAGCTAAGGCTAAAGCCATGATTTTACTTTACTATGCATTAGATCCAAATGAATTTAACAGAGTTTCCACATGTGATTCAGCAAAGGAAATTTGGGACAGATTGGCAGTAACTCATAAAGATACAAATCAGGTGAATGAATCCAAAATAAATATTCTTGTGCATAATTATGAGCTTTTTAGATTAAGAGTTGATAAATCTATACTGAGATGTTTACATGGTTAGCTGATATTGTTAATGGAGTACACTCTCTTCGAAGAATATATTCTAACATTGAATAAGTTAGGAAGTTCCTCAGATCCTTACCAAAAACATGGAAAACAAAAGTGACAGCAATCCAAGAAGTAAAGAATCTTAATACATTACCACTTCAAGAGCTTCTAGGATCTCTAATGTAATACTTGTGATCTTCTAATTCACTGCATTACATCCCTAATAGGACTGGAACGCCCGTCGCTCGGAAATTAGGCTAGAAAAATTTCTAACACGTAATTAAATAGTGAAAAAAACACCGGAATGACACCTTACTTGCACATGGTTGTGCGTTTTGCCATAAGCTGACTCTTTCAACAGCAATTTATGATTTCGTATTATAGTGCATGCCTCGCATATTGTTCAGTTAAACAAATTGAACATCACACGTAAAACTTTATTTTTTTTAGGCCTTTACACTAAGTCACATTTATTTTTTTAAAACACCATTTGGGTGGATGGCCGGGTATATATATGCTCTTGTGATATAGTGTACATACATATATTATGAAGCTTCACTTGGCTGAATGCTTCCCTTAGTATATATAGATAGTGCTCTTAGTGTAAGGTTAGTAATTTTTATATAATGCTAATACATAGAAAAAATAACACACACCTACTATAACACACTTTGCACCCTAATTGTTGGACGTAACATGTCACATACAAGCCAACTAGTGGCTGATTTTAGAGAGAGAGAGAGAGAGTTATAGAGTGATATACAGGGATAGATGAAAACTGTGGGAGAGAGAGAGAGCCTCCCCATGCACCAACCAAAGCACACAGTATGCACCACTCCACCATAAGCCCTTGTGCATCCCACTTGTTGGGCAGAAGTGCCCATGTAAGCCACCTAGTGGTTGGTCAATGAGGGAAAGAGAGATATATAAAGATAGATGGAGACAAACCGAGAGAGGTGCCCCATGCACAAACCAAACCACCCCAACGCACCACCCCACTATATATACATATGGTCTGAAACCCCTCAGGGTTGTTCATAGAAATTTGAAGCAGAGATAGAGAGAGACACTGGGGAAGAGAAAGCCAAGGGAAGAGAGAGAGAGAGAGAGAGAGAGAGAGAGGGGGGGGGGACCAGTCGAAGCAGGTAAGGGACTTCTTCCTCATCCCTTACTCTCCCAAACCCACTGGAATCGTGACCTCAGACCAGTCGTGGTGCTAGAGAAAATTAGAGAGAGAAAGAGAGAGGTTACACTGGCTGGGTTGGGCAACAATTTGAACCAGGACCTAAGGCCTGTCATAGGGACCTAAGATTTCTCCTAGACCTCCGGGGAGTCCTAAAGAGTTCTCAGATCTCTTTGAATGTGCTGGAATGGCCTGGAAGGCAAGTTTTACTAAAAAAATGAAGAGAAATGTGAACTCCAGCCACCGACAACCATTGTCGACGAGTCTTGTTCGGTCTCCTTCACCTCGAAGCCAGTAACAAAACTCATGAAGGATGTTTTGCCAGAAAACCATGGGAAAGGAGCCAAAATCCAAGGTCGGCCACCTTAGGTTGAGCTTTGGCCATGAGTGTGTAGCCCAGGTCCTTATCTATCTCTCGGGTGCACATGCATGGCCAGAAGGACCATAGACCGATTGCAAAATGACGAGAGAGCGCTCAGCCTTACGAAGAAGAAGATGAAGGCTCAACATTCCTTCCCCCACGCGCAGGGGGTGGCACGTCTAAGCGTGTCAAAGCAACCCTAGCCTTGAAATTTTTATGGTGGTTTCCTGGCATCCAAAAAAGCCTTCTCCTAGTATTTTAGAATTTTATGATATTCCTATGATTTTCTGTGAATTAAAAACAATGGTTTAACATGAAAAATCATAGAAAACACAATAAATTTTGGAATAATATGAAATTTTACCGAGAACCCTCTAAAAATATGAGGAACCCAGAAATGGGAGAGTAGGTGGTCACTAAACCTCCTGATATAATTTTAGATAATTTCCTTGCGTTTCAACACTAGACAATTTCATTCCTGACGGGAGATGGGAAGAGTTCAAAGGACTAACATCACCAAAGATAACCACTTTATTATAATTATTTCCATTATTAATATTGCTAAATTGATTATAAGATTTATAACTCTTAGACTCTGGGAAAAAGGGCAATTGTGGAAAATAACGATAACTAAGCAAGAAGGCTAACTACCTACTCTTTGTCCAACATATAATTTGTGAATCAAGGAAAACTTGATCTTGAAATATCATCAGAGTAGGAAACTGTGCATTCTCTAAGATACGTGCTTATTTCTTTTCTATTAAATATTCTATAAATTGCTTTATTGATTATATTCATTGCTATAATGATTTCAAAGTTGTATTACAAGATTGCGTGTATCGCGAGGGAGGAATAAGGGAGGAATAATCGGAATATTAAAAGACCCCGGGTTTGTATCGTGGGTGAATCTGACCAACTAATAAATGGGGTTGCCATATGTCAGCACTCATTGACTTGATACAATCTAGATGATCATGGGTGGGTTTCATTGTCTTGATAAATGAGGAGTATCATGGGTGAACTCATTGGCTTGAATTGGCCCTGGCAAGATTCTGGTATTGATATAAAGAAACTACAAGGGACATATGCAATTCATACCATTCTTTTATTGCATTGCATTTAAACTTGTGCATTATGGAAATCATAGAATTCCTACCGGCCTTCATAACTCACTCATATTTTATAGGACATTTTTCAAGGGTTGAGGTATCAATTGGATTTCCAAGGAAATGAATATGCAAATGAGTCCCACAGCTATCCAGTCTCTTGGGAGCATGTGAGTTAATTAGCTTTCTTTTGGTTGTAACTACTATGAGACTTAAATGTAGAAGTTCCACTAATTTTCTTTCATGATGTAATAATAACATACCCTTTTGGATTGTGATAAGATCTATGTTTATGAAATGTTGATAACTATAATTCCCTTGTCCCGACCTAGAGAGAGTGAAGTGGGTCATGACATCTAATGACATATGAGCTAACACATAAATAACATGCTCAAGAAGAAGAGGACAAAAGAAAGTTGACTATTGCATTCAAATCTACCACCCCTGAGAGTGAATCTGATTGTGATGTAGAAAATGAAGAAGAACTTCCCTTCATCACAAGGAAGTTCAGGAAATTCATGAGAAGAAGATGGAAAAGGGGAAAGAAGTAAGAACCTAAAGGAGAATCCAGCAACAACGACTCAACTATCGTCTGCTTCGAGTGTAGGAAGCCTGGGCATATAAAGGCTGATTGTCCTCAACTAAAGAAGAAAGGAAAGAAAGACAAAGAAAGAAAAGCATTGACACTAACCTGGAGTGACAATGAAGAATCTAAGTCTGAAGAAGAACCTGAGGCATCAGAAGTAGCTAACCTATGCTTAATAGCTCAAGAGAAGGAAGCTGAGGTATTATCTTCTAAAAATTCAGATTTTAGCTTTGATGAACTACAAGATACATTTGATGATTTGGTTGCTAAATTTAAAAAATTTGGTACAAAGAATAGTCTTCTTAAAAAGACTATTGCTTTTCTTACAAAAGAAAATGAGATCTTTTGAAAAAGAAAAATGTTGGTTTAAAAGAAAAAGTGAATGATTTAGACAAATATGTTGCCAAGTGTATTGAAAGAAAAGAAAAATTGGACACCACTCTTGGGAAGAAAAAATGTTCTTTTGACAAAGCTGGGATTTGGCATAACCCTTTCAAAAACAAAAAGGCTTCAAAAAATTAGTCTAATGAATCTTTTAGACAAACTCAAATTAGATGCTACTATTGCCAAAAGAAAGGACATATGGCTAATCAATATTTTCTTATGAACAAATCATGTGTTGCGAAAGAGACTTGGGTTCCAAGAGGACCATTGAAAACTAACCCCTAAGGACCCAAGATGATTTGGGTACCAAAGCTCAAAGGGTAAATTGTCTTTTGTAGATATGTCTTCAAACCAAATCAAGGAAGGACCACTAGTACTTGGACAATGCATGTTCAACGCATATGATTGGTGATGAATCACAATTCACCTCTTTCATACCAAAGGATGAAGGCTTAGTAACCTTTGGAGACAATAGCAAATGCAAGATTATTGGGATTCGACGTATTGGTAAGACTCTTCGAACTCCATTGAAAATGTTTTACGTGTTAAAGGTTTGAAGCATAATCTCTTAAGTATTAGTTAGCTTTGTGATAAATGCTTTAAACTGATTTTTGAATCATCTCATTATATGGTAGTAAACATCAATGACAACAAAACCATATTGCATGGACACAGACAAGGCAACATATACATTTTTTTATTTAAATGACTTAGCCTCTTACAAAATCAAGTGCAAATAGTGATAATAACTAGTTGTGGCATAGGAGGCTTGGTCATACATGCATGAGTATTATTTCAAAAGTTTCTAAAAAGGATTTAGTGAATGGTCTTCCCAAACTTAATTTTGAGAAAAACAAAATTTGTGATGCTTGCCAAAAAGGGAAGCAAACAAGAGTTTTTTTCAAATTTAAAATTGTGATTTCAACATCAAGGCCACTACAACTATTACACATTGATTTATTTGGACCAACTCAAACTCTTAGTTTGAGTGGTAAAGAATATGCTTTGGTTATTGTTGATTATTACTCAAGATTTACATGGACTTTATTTGTTGCTCATAAGGATGAGATTGTACTTGTTTTTATAAAATTTTGCCAAAAGGTTCAAAATGAAAAAAGATTTACTTTCACTGCTATCAGAACTGACCATGGTGAAAAATTTTATTGCAAACCTTTCAAAATATTTTGTGATGAAAATGGCATTGAGCACAATTTTTCTACTCCTAGAACACCTCAGCAGAATAGGGTTGTTGAGAGAAAGAATAGAACCTTGGAAGAAATAGCTAGAACCTTGCTTTGTGAAATGGTTTACCAAAATACTTTTGAGCAGAAGCTGTAAATACTTCTTGCTATGTTTTGAACATAATTTTATTTAGAAAATTTTTTAAAAGGACTCCATCTAAGTTGTGAAAGGAAGAAAACTAAATGTTTCTTATTTTAAGGCTTTCGGGTGTTTAACTAAAGGACTTTGGTTGTTAAAGAATCTAGACATGTTACTTTTGATAAGCCTAACAATTTGTCTAGAAAGGATAAGAATGATGATGTAGATGGTGTGGAATAAGGCACAAAAAATCTTTCCATCAATCAAAGCTCAAAAGAAGCAAAACGACAGGAAAGGAAGTGCAAGGCAGCTCATCACAACAACAAGCTAAAGATCAAGGATCACCAAAGGAGTGAAAATTTGTCCACAATCATCCCCAAGATCAAATATTAAGTGATCCATCATAAGGGGTAAGAACACGGTCATCCCTTAGAAACATATGTAACCACCTTGCATTTCTTTCACAATCTGAACCGAAATGTTTTCAAGAAGCAAAAAAGGATAAATTTTTTTATTTTAGCTATGCAAGAAGAACTAAACAAATTTGAAAGAACTGAAGTCTAGAACCTAGTACCTAGACCTCAAGATCATCCTGTCATTGGAACAAAATGGGTTTCTAGAAATAAAATTGATGAATTAGGAATTGTTGTGAGAAATAAAGCTAGATTAATAGCTCAAGGCTATAATCAAGAGAAAGGCATTGACTTTGATGAAATATATACACCAGTAACTAGATTAAAAGCTACAAGAATGTTGCTTACATTTGCATGTTTTAAAGATTTCAAACTCTAGCAAATGAATGTAAAAAGTGTATTCTTAAATGGTTTTGTCTCTAAAGAAGTATATGTTGAACAACCCCCTAGTTTTGAAAATCCCAAATTCCCATATCATGTTTTTAAACTAACAAAGACACTTTATGGTTTAAAAGCAAGCACAAGAGCATGGTATGAAAGATTGAGAAACTTTTTGATTGACAATGGATTTTCAAGAGGAAAAGTTGATACAACTCTTTTCATAAAAACAAAATGTCATGATATGCTTATTGTGCAAATATATGTAGATGAAATCATATTTGGTTCTACTAATGATAAGCTCTACAAAGAGTTTGCAAAGTGTATGCAGGGGGGGTTTGAAATAAGTATGATGGGAGAGCTAAATTACTTCCTTAGACTCCAAATTAAACAATCAAAGAAATGATTTTTCATAAGTCAAGCCAAGTACATCAAGGATACTAGAAAGATTTAAAATGGAAAATTCAAAGCCTTTAGGCACACCCATGAGCACATCAACCAAACTGGACAGTGCTGAAGGAGGTAAATTTGTTGATACTAAATTATTTAGAAGCATGATTGGATCTTTGTTGTATTTAACTACTAATAGACCTGACATCTTGTTTAGTGTATGTATATGTGCAATGTTCCAAGCTAATCCTAAGGAATCTCATATTATGGCTGTTGAAAGGATTTTTAGATATCTTAAATATACTCCAAATTTGGGTCTATGGTACCCTAAAGACAAATCTTTTGATCTTGTAGACTACTCTGATGCAGACTATGCAGATAGCAAGTTGATAGGAAGAGCACTAATGGCTCTTGCAAATTCCTTGGAAACATGTTGTTTTCTTGGTTCAACAAGAAACAAAATTCTATCGCATTGTCCATAACAGAAGCTAAGTACATAGCTACTGAAAGCTGTTGTGCTCAGATTTTTTGGATCAAACACCAATTAGAGGATTTTGGACTTTCCTTTGATCATATTCCTACTAGGTGTGACAATACTAGTGCTATTAATTTGAGTAAGAATCAGATCCAGCACTCTTACACTAAACATATTGAGATCAGACATCAATTCGTTAGAGATCATGTGCATAAAAGTGATATCAAATTGGATTTTGATAAAACTAAGCATCAATTGGCTGACATTTTTACTAAACCTTTTAGTGAAGACATATTTTGCATGATTCAAAAAGAATTGGGCATGTGCAATCTTATAAATTAATCATTGTTTGTGTTATTTGCATATTTAAATGTTTGTATGAATGCTATGTATTTGCTTGCTTTTATGGTTGCTTCAATTGCATACTAGTTAGGGGTTTATAGTTGCTTTACATAAGTATAGAGGTGTCAACACCTCATATAAGAGTCGACACTTACTACTTCTATTAGGCAAAATGGTCTCTGAAGTTTACGGTGATGACACCATATGCTTCAAGTGTCAACACCTATTTGAATAAAAAATGGCACAAATGATTTTTATTTTTGGCCTAAGGTGTCAAGTCCTATAAAGAGTGTCGACACCCTAGCGCATATACATATATATTACATATTTGCATATATAAAGCCCTCAAGCCCTAAAGTGTCGACCTGACACTCATATTTCACTCCTGAAAAACCCTCATTTTAAAATTCCCCCTTCAAAATCATTTGAATCTCTTTCACTAACCACTCCAATCCCTTATTTCCTCTCAATCTTCCATAACCACTCCACACTGGCTCCTAAAACCACTAATATAACAAAGAAGAAGAAGGAAAAATCTTTAAGAAAATCAATAGAGGAGTCTACACTAGCGAAAGGGGGAAACAAGAAAGGAAAGGACATTATAGAGTCCTCAAAGGTCCCAAAGAAGAGAAAGGACACTGCTGAGTCCCCAAGGGTTTCAAAAAAGAGAAAAGGGAAGAAAGTCGCTACGGAAAGTGATGATCGACTAGAAGGAGATATATGGTCTAACAAGAAAACGCTTAAAGTAAAATTCAAAACTGATATGCCCTCTAGAACTATTCTTGTGGGAAGATGGATAAACTATGAAATTCTTACCAAGTATAATTTGCCTTTTGTTGAAAAATTCACCACTCTTGGTTGGAAATCCATGACCCTTATAAAAGAGGATACCTACCCTATTCTTATTAGACATTTTTATACAAATTTAGAGCTTATGCAATCTTCCTCTGATGTTAACAGTTGCGTGAAAGGGGTCAAAATCACTTTTACAAAAGATATTGTATGTAAAATCTTAAGTATATGAATGGGAGAAAAAGGTAATCTGTTAAGGGAGAAAAGGATTAAAGCTTTGAAATTTATCTTGAACACACAGATTGTGGACGAGTTCTTTCAACTTAAGGCACCTCATCTTTCTCTTGAGTAGAGTTTTATTCATCACTTTAATTCTCATATTTTTGTACCTAAGAAAGGAAAATTTAAGCATGTATCTGATAAGGAAATATTATTCTTATGGGGCTATTTGAAAAATTGGAAACTTAACATAGCATTTCATATTCTCTATCACATGAATGAGATTGCAACCACTAAGAGAGCATGCTTGTCATATGGAATGTTTTTGACATTGGTGTTCAAACACTTCAAAGTAAATTTGGATGGTGAAGTTGTTAGAAAGAATAAGGTTGAGTATGAGGAATATAATGAGGCAACATTTAAGAGGATGTGTTATACCTTAGACCCACAGACCAAAACCTGGATTCAAAAGAAAAAAAAAGAATATGTTAGTGACTAGATTAAAAGGGAAGAAACTTCAAACAGAGTTGGACCTTCTGGAACCTCTGAAACTGCAAGGTAGTTACATCAAATGGTTTCCTAGCACTAGATAGGGGTAGTATGATGTGTTGATAAACATGATGAAAGAACGAGGCAATATCAAAAAGAAATGTTCACAAAAATCAACACAAAGATGGACAATGGATCATTTAAATTGGTGAGCTTAGAGAAGAAAGTATTGACTCTACAAAAATCTATTGTGAAAGAAGGAAAGAAAGTGAAAGATGATATTCAAGATTACATAGAGATCACCACTGAGCATATTGAGAAGCACATTGCTTTGATTATTGGAGAGCAATATAAACCTCTTTACCCAGTAGTAGTATAAAAAACAGAGAATTCCTCTAATGATATGAGTCGATCTTTGAAGGATGGCAGCATTCCATTATACTCTTCTCAGCCTCCACTAGACAAACCCGATGACCTTGCTAATCTAGAAAAATAAGAAGACCCTCCTGTTGAAAGCAACTTGTAGCCCCTGTTGTCAACAAATATTCTCTCAGGCCCAGACCTTCAACCTCCACATTGTCAAATACCCCTGAAGATCTCGTGGACATAACTCAGTCTCCCTCACCAAAATCTATATGAGCATAATCATTATTTTGCATTTGCATATTGTGAACAAAACTCTATCTTTATGGATGGGTTGTCATCCTTTAAGACAATATTTGGTTATGTAATATTCTGAATGTTGGTAACTTGTTTTGGATATTTTCTTTGGATGCTTATATATATACATAGATGCTATGAAGGTTTAACTATCTTGCTTTGGATGATTTGGTGCATTGTTGGTTTGACCCCTAACAATAGTTATTTCTATATGTTAACATTTTTTGCTATTGTACTTATCTTTGAATTCAATATATACATATCTTTTTTATGGATTATCAAAAAGGGGGAGAAGGATAGAAGAAGATAAAGTAACTATAGAAGAAGCTAAAATATTGATTACATGAGAAAGGGGGCGAAAATTTTTAAAAATTTAAAATTCTTGATTGGTATTGCTTATTGAGAATTGATTATTATTGCACACTGTTGACTTGTTGAGTGCCCTTAGATTAAAGGGAAATAATTCATTTTATATTCTGCTTATATTGTTTATGGTTTTGTCATCATAAAAAAAGGAGAGATTGTTGACTCCATGCCTTGATTTTGATGATAACAAAATAGTATGTTGTTTTTATAATGATTTTACTTTATGTGCATAAAGTATTTATTAATTCTATTCACACTTTTCTTAAGAATGATTATAATGATGTGATTAGAAAAATGAATTTGGAAGCTTCATTAAATTGGATGATTGATTAGTCAACCTTACAAGAAGTTTATTTGGATAATCTTATTCTCAAAGAAATTGAAAGTGCTAAAAGTGATCAACAAACATTGAAGAAAGGAAGACAAGCTTTGGAGGCATAACATGATGGGTTGGATAACTTGAAGATGGATAGAGGAACCCTACAAAGAAATTAATGGATCAATTTAATCTCAAAGAGATTTAAGGTGCTCTATATGTTGAAGTTTATTTGAAGATGGAGTTTTGAAGACTTGAAAATTCTAAAACTATCAAGAAGGTTAAAGAACCAGAGGATGTGTTGACACCTTTCAGAAGTGCTAACACCTTTGGACTTAAAGAGAGCAAGGCAAGTAGATGGACTTCACAAAGTACTAACACCTCTTAAAGGAACTCTCACCTATGCACAATTACCTGCCTTAAAGATCAAGACTTGAAAGAGAGATCGACATCAAATGAAAGGAGGTCAGCAGCAGGGGTTGACACCTTCTATATTGTGGCATGAGAAGATCTGGAAATTAATAGAAAATGAGGTCGGCAGCAATTGTTGATAGTTACATCAGAGGTGCTAACACTTAGGTTCTATGAGAGCATAAAAGAAGTTTAAAGCAGTAAGTGTCAATACCCATTATAAGAGTCGACACCTGAACGGCAAAGAGAAGAGAACTGAAGTAGCAAGTGTTGACATCTACTTTAGAGGTGCTAAAACTTAGATTCTATGAAGGCAGAAAAGAAGTTTGAAGTAGCAAGTGTCGACACCCAATATAAGAGTCGACAAATGAACGACGTATGGGCAGTAATGGTAACTTTTTTTAACGTTGTATAGAGACCATTTTGCATTCAATGCAGTCCTAGTTATTTTCAATGGATGAATATGATTCAAGACTATATATAAAAGGTCTCTAAAGCATTTATACACAAGAATACAAGATCATAACGGCTATGCATGAGATTTGAAAACATTATCTGCTCTTAACTAATATATTCTTCCATTCCTATGTTGTGAGATCATTGATTAAGCTGTAACTAACACATTTACTCCTTGAGAGTTTACGTATTGTATTAAACTCCTTCTTTATTGTTGAGTTGGGTTGTAACCTATAAGTTTTGAGTGGTTCTTGGACAAAAACACTTGGGGTTTAAGAGTTTGGTGTAAACTCTCGTAGAAAGTGAGTTGGCACTTGAAGAAACATCAAGCTGTGTATAAGAGAAATTTTTACATAGTGGAGGATCCCTTCTAAGGAATCGAGGAATAGAGAACATAGGCAAAGGAATGCTGAACCTCTGTAAAATATCAAAGTCTTCCTTACTCTGTTTTATTCCTTGCATTGCATATCTTGATTGCATCATTGTATTTTCTTGCTTTTATTATTATTTCGCATTAAATCACTGTTCTATTGATTTTATATATTCAATATATTGGTTTTATTATCTTTAATTTTGAAAAATCCCATCCACATTCCCCCCCTCTTGGGTTAACTCTTTGGGCCAACATAACTGGGTTTGTCCTCGCATGAGTTGTGAACTGGGTGGGATGCTAGAGGGTCCTCATATGCTTTGTTGTGTTCTTGAGCCTAGAAAAATGCAAAAGAAGCCCCTGCTATCTTTTTCAAGGTAAGAGGAGGAACGAAGGTAAAACAAAAACAGACATGAAGTTGGAGTGTGGATTTGATAGTTTTATGTAATGAATGTCCTATAGTGGTCCCTTCTTTGAGGGAGTCTAGGTATGATGCTGAGTCCATTTTAGAGGAAGAGCTTTACCCTTATATGCAATATAATACCTATTCTTGTAACATTCATTCATCCAAGGGAAGAATGGAAAAGGAGGATTTCATTTTCATCAAACATTTTTGTTCATGGATTTTGAATACAGATCAAGGGATGGGGGAACATTTTTCATAGGACTTTCTGCCTATTTCTATAAGGGATTGGGGGGGGGGGGACTGAGAATATACTATTCTTAAGCTACCCTTAAGCTCTTGGAATGGCGCGATTTGCTTGATCTTCGCGGCTTCTTCGTTGGTATGGGCCGGTTAATGCTTCATTTTGTTAGCATTCCCACCTCCATGGACAGAGAGAGATTTGGACCTCTTTTGAAATATGATTCCATACATGCCATGTGTCCTTAGGGTTATGGGGATCCTTAGGAGTTTAGGTAGGTTTCTTTAGCACAATATTGGATTTGTTCTTTTTTCTTTACAATTGTTTGAATACATGAGAATGCAAGGACTTGAGTGTCTTGGAACTCTTATCTTCGAATGGGAATCAATGCATGAGTATAGTAGTAGTAAATATGTGAGTAGTATAATGGTAGTAAGCAGTTTAGAAAACCCCCTTTTGTTGACCTTGCTTCCACATTTGGTTTTTTCAGCCTTGGGAGATGAGGAGAAGATAGAGAAAGTTAGAAATAAAACAAAAAGGAGAAGTTAGCACCTTTAGAATGAAAATTTTTATATAATACCTGCCCTAGAGGTGCCCTTGCTTTTTGAGGGAACTAAATATAATGATTTGTTCATTTTTTGGAGAGAAGGTCTTGCCTTTGTATACAATACCGTATCTCTGATTTGTGGTATTCATTCATCCATTTCATTCAAAAGAAGTAAAAATGACAATTTTATTGTATTAAATTACTTTTATACATGGAATTGAAAAAGCATTTGTGAGAAGAGGGGAACACTTTTTATAGGATCTTTTGCCTATACTCTATACATTGGATTCCTAAACTACTCTTGTGTCTTCCATTCTGCCTTCTTTGCTCATGATGTTAGTTGTTGAGTGACCTTACTTCTTGACCGCCTCTTGTTTTCTTGGTAGCCCTATCTCCATGAACAGAGAAGATTAGGGCCCCTTTTACAAGATGCCATTTGAATGCATGTCATGAATCATTAGAGTTATGGGAACCCCTATGAGTGCAGATAGGTTTTTGGTTAAGATTGGTGTTGGACCATTCTCATTTGGTTTGAACATATATATGAAAATGCAATGATTTTGAACTACTATCGAGGTTCCTATCATGGAATGGGTGCCGATGCATGAATAGTGTAACAGTAGTAAATGTATAAGCAGCATAACGGTAGGAAATAAGTAGTTTTAAGGTTGGAGTAAGGAAATATAAAGCAGTCGCTCTTTCCTCTTTTGTTTTTGAAATTGACCCGTGTGTCTTAATTTCAGTAAAGGTTCGGCTATGCAAGGGGTACTACATCAGTGCGAGGTTGGGGTTGACTAATACTTCCTAGAAAGCCCGGTTCAAACCTTTAGCATCCACCACCAAAAGGTTGAACCCCATCTTTGGTTGGTGATTTGAGCGGGGAACTATTTAAAAACTGTCAGATAGCATCCACTGACAACCAATGTATTGTTTCTTCTTCTAACTAAAGGGTAGTAACGGGTAATAATGCAACTATGGATGCACATACTTATGATCGCGCCATGTGTGTGTGAAATTATCACAATTAGAGGAAAGAACCCAACAACACACATCCATCCTATATCATTCACGCATTTATGGTAGTTGAAGCAATCACATAGTATAAAGTAAATGTGAACAAGGGTTCACCGACAGCAAAAATACAAAAAGTTTGTACTTTTCAAAAAACTCAATACAAGATAGAATAGATGATCAATACAAGAGCATGAATATGGAGAGCAATGCAAGAGCATGCATATAAAAGTCAATGCAAGAGCATGAACATGTAAATCAATGCCAGTGCATGAATTATCTACAATGAAATGAAAGTGATGACACTTGTTTGTAAACTTATAATATTTTTAAAATTTTAAAAATAATGTTTGATTTTTACAAACTTATGGCTTTTCAAAACTTTTGAACTTTAAAAAATTTGAAAAGTGGATAAAACTAGACCAATTTACTGAATATTCTAGGAGAGTGAAGGGTGAATAGACATGACAATGGCCTAACCCTCTAAGTGTTCCCAGCAGAGTTGCTAGTTGTCGCGCCCCTATTTTTACCAAAGCCCTTTTGGATCAATAAAAGCATGATACTCTCTTTGTTATAACTTGCATTCCTAGAAGGATAAGTGCAAGAAGGGTTTGAACTTGAAAACTTGATTTGATTAAGGATTTTTTGGAAAAGTTTTGGAGTAGCCACCTAACATTGTTATAGATGTGCTAGGTCACCTAAAACTAAATGTAATCTGAAGGCTAAACTTAAGCTTTTTGAAAATATTTTGAAAATATCCTTATTAAGAAGGTTTTTGTAAAAGAGATTTTTAGCAACCTTTTGAAATGTTTTAAAGCCCTTTTGAAAATGTGACTCTAGTTTTGGTCTTTGAAACAGAAATCTATGGTCCAAGGGTTGGTTATGTGTAGGAAGGATATCCTAAGATCATCACCCTACCCCACCCTTTAGGTACCTTTATGTCTATTCACCCTTAGTTCACTCACTTGAATCACCGGTTATTAATAGTCCACTTGTATCAACTTTAGAATTTTGAAAATGGGGTTTGATCATCACTTTTTGGATGAATGATTCATAATGCATGTTTTTAGAAGGATTTTTGAATATATAGAAGTTTTAAAATGTGATCTAAAATGTAAAAATTTGATGGAAAGAACTCTTTAAAGATGGATGTTTGACTTGAAAAAAGGGTTATGACCGCACCATTTTAAGTTACCTACGCATCTCATTTGACGATAATCAAGGCATTAGTAGTTTGGGTAAGAGCCCGATTGAAAGTAGACTCATGGCAGTCTTGGAATGTTTTTGAAACTTTGGATTCAAGAATGTTGACTTGAAATAGAACTTGAGAGTTTGAAAATGTCTTTGGACATAGAACTTGAGCGATTTTTGAAATGTTTTGAAAGCAACTCAAGAGAGTTTTGGAGTGTTTTTGAAATCAACTAAGGAAAGTATTGAAATGTTTTTGAAACAACTAAAGGGAGTTTTAGAAATGTTTTTGAAATAACTCAAGTGAGTTTTAGAAACTTTATTGAAACAACTTAAGAGAGTTTTGGAATGTTTTTTTAAATCAACTCAAGAGAGTATTGAAATGCTTTTGAAAGTAACTCAATTGAGTTTAGGGATGTTTTCAAATCTTGATTACAAATTTTTGAAAATAGAGTTTGGATTGGAATAGGGTTGGAGCTCTTGTGAACTTGCTTTTAAAAAGGTTTTGAAAACCATTTTCTAAAAACCTTAGAGATGGTATATTAAATATCTCACCACCTTTGAGAGATTAGCTTTTGAGAGACTAACTCGTTTAAGGTTATGAATTTTGAAAACATGTTGGAAAGGGGCTAGAGACTTCCCTTAGGTTTTTAGAGCTTTAGGGTTTTAAAACCCTACTTGATATCTCATTTTTCTTAAGAAACCATAATCATTGAATGACTAAGATTGTCTAAAGGATGTGATTTTTGAAAATCACTTTTGGAAGGGGTTTTGGAAAACATGTAGGGTTTGAGCCCTATTATGAACCTTTGAAGGTTACATTTAATGTATCACTTTCACTTGGAATCTTTAACCATGAAAGGGTTAGGAACATCTTAGGGTTGTGAGTTTTTTAAAATATTTTAAAAATAATTTTTGAAAAATATGAAGTGTCTAGCCATTTTAGTCGAAACGAGTTTAAGAGAGCTCTTGGAAACATTTTGGGATAGAGTATGGAAGCATTTGAAAAGATTTTGGAATTGATTTTTAAAAACTCAAGGGAGTAAGAGGGTTTTGAAAACTGTTTTGAAAATATCATTTTAAATTGAAAATGGTGTGGAAAAAGTCTTAAAATTGGAGATTTTTTTGTGTTCAACTAACCTTGGTTAAGGTAACTAGGGTTAGGAGGGCCTAGGTTTAACTAACTAGGATTAGGTTAACGTAGGGTTTGGTAACCTAGGGTTAACTAACTAGGGTTAGTTAACCTAGGGTGGGATTGACCTAGGGTTACATTAACCTGGGGTTTGGGTATCTTAGGGTTAACTAACTTGGGTTTAGTTAACCTAAGGTTAGACAACTAGGGACAAGTTAAACTAGGGTGGACAACTAAGGTCAAGTTAATATAGAGTTTTGAAAGGTGGTTTTGGAACATGGTTTTGGACTAGGGTTTGGACCTTGTGGTTTTGGATGGTGGTTTTGTACTAGGGTTTTGAACTTGGTGGTTTTGAAAAGTGGTTTTGAACTAGAGTTTGTACCTAGTGGTTTTGAAAGGTGGTTTTATCCATGAAACTTTGATAGGAGGTTTTGAAATCTATTTTAGGGAAGCCACTCAAGTAAGTATAGAGTTCATATAGTGGATTTTTGAAAACCACTCCAAAGAGGGTTTTCTTGGAACCATTTCATCCACAAACTTAAGAGACTAAAACTTTTGAAAATCAATATAGGATAGGTAGTTTTGAAAGCTAGTTTCATGGAAACAAATGAAAATGAACTTTGTGAAACCATTTCTTGAAAAAGAGATTTTGGAAAAACTACTTTTAACATGTTGAAAATCACTCGAAAGAATAAGGGTCCATATGGTCAATTTGAGGAAAATCACTCAAAAGATGACTCCGTGGGACCATTCCAATCACAATATTCAAGAGATCAAAACATTGAGGACCTCCCCTCAGGGCGTATTCTTTTTGAAAACTTTGAAAATCAATGAAAACCCCTCTTAGAGAGGGGGTTTTGGGAAACTATTTTTATACAACTCAAGATAGTAGAATTGCAATGATACAAAGTGAGGGTTAGGGCTTTAGGAGAGGTTTCCTAAGGCTTGGAAATCTAGGGTTCTTGGTACAAACTTCAAGAAACTCCAATTTAGAGAACTTTAAGGGCACTTTTGAAATCATTTTGACATGGATTTTGAAAACCATTTTGAAATAAAACTAACGGTAGTTTTGAAATAAGGGTTTGAGCATGACAACCAGACCATCAAAAGCAATACATATGCAATGTAACCATACTAATGTAAGATGGTCATAAAGCATACAAGGTTGAAGGCCACTCCACATTGGAAGGGGTTTTAGGGCCATACTACGTTTAAGTAGGCATATCAGAGATCCCCCAATTGATGGTTTTCATAAGCTTTCCTCTAAGCATGGCCTAATATCGCTTTTGTTCTAATCATGCAAGAAAGGAAGGTAGAAATTGTGGGTTAAATTAGAGAAATCTCAAGTGAGCTTAGAAAGAGAAGAGATGGAGTAGGAGAGACATAAATGCAAAGAGAAATCACACCTTGGTCTTCAATCCACCATTGTTGAGTAGTCTTGATCTTGAATGGACTTAAAAAGGCTTGAATGGGCTTAGAGCTTTTTAGGACTTAGGATTGTCTTAAATTTTGAAGTTTTGGATTGAATTTGGTAGGGTTGCACTACCGTTTTATAGTCTAAATTACCCTAAAGGTGGCCTGGTATTTATAAGGAAAATCCTGTGGGCAGGCTGGCCAAAATTAAATTAGGCACATGTAGCACATGTGCCTGTACTAGGCCATTGTTTAACTGCCTTATGGCACTCCTTGTAGTAGCCCAACTTAGGTTGTAAGGCAAGTTTGTCCGATTTTATCAAATTCTGAGTGCATGTAGCACATGTTTCATCGTAAAAAACTTTTATGTTGAATTTTCCTTGATATTCATGCAATCCAAAAAAGATTTGAAAAAATCAGTCATTTTCACGATGTTCCCCCGCTATTTCTCATGAACCGGGAGCCCTTGGCAGCTTTAAAGTATTTCAAATGATGAAGATATTTTCATGAGAAGCGTGCATAAAAATAAACTTTTTGGAGCATCTGTGAGATGCTCTGAAAGTTTTTGAAAATAGCAGTTTTTGAACCACATGATTGTGGCCTCCGAGAAGAGACCTTCTTAATTGAACCATCAAGCTTTATGGAATTCCTTAATTTATACATTTCTCAAGTTGTTTGATGGTGCATTTTAATTAGGAAACTGAAGAAAAATTCAACTCAGGCAGAGCGTCTGTGAGACACTCCAAGGGTTTCTTAAAGTGGTAACTTTTAGGCCACCAATTTTATTCTTTAGGAAGTGATCTTTTCAATCGAGCTGCATCAATGGAAAGACCTATGGAAAGGCTTTTAGAAATTCTCTGATTTATGCATTTCCCAAGTCATTTGATGTTGTAAAGACAATTGGAATGGCATATTGAACATGTTAGACTGTTCGGGGACAATCTTGGATGGTAGACTTACCATCATAAGGACTTGGTACTTTCTTTGAAGATATGCTGGGTTAGATGGACTTACTATCTCGAGGAGTTTGTATTTTCTTACAAGACATGTGGGGCTGGGTTTATTAGTGTTTCCATCACTCTAACAGTTATGGCAGGTCATTTTTCAAAGGTCACTATTTTCTCTAATAAATGAGCCACGGCCAAGAGGCGCATTTGATCCCGTGACACTAGGTGGTTTAGTGGCAAAACCCGTGTCGACCTGGTGAGTGTTCTCGTCACTCCACCTACTTAAAGGTTTATGAGTGTTTTCATCACTCCGATGGTTTGGTGTTGATTCTGGAGACTGCCTGATCTCGGGGAGCTTATTGGATGCCAAGGGGCATGACGGATATTCTATATTGGTAGGCTAGCAGGTGCCATAAGTGAATCATTTAAAGTTTGTGAGTGTTTTCATCATTCCAACAGTATGATAGTTTGTGAGTGTTTTCGTTACTTCGATCGTGTTTGGCATTAGTTTTGGAAATCGATCGATCTTGGGAAGTTGCTTGGAGTGCATGGAGGTATTTTGGTCATTTGGCTCAATTGGGTCTGACGTGCCTAGGAAGTGACCGGTTTGACTTGATTGGAATTTTGGAAATCTGATTTGGGCTTGATGGTTGTCGCGCCCAGATTTTTCGTACTCGAGAAATACACACACAAGCAGGAAAAACATTGTACTCTCTCGTTAGAACTCACCCTCCTAGAAGAATGAGTGCGACTAGGTTTGAATTGAAAATTGGTTTGAATAAAAGGGCTTTTGAAAACAATTTGGAGTCGCCACTTAACTTGATTAAGGTGAGTTAGGTCACCTAAAAACTAAGCATAATCCAAAGACTACACTTAGGGTTTTTGGAAAACAATTTTGGAAAACATCCTCAAGAGAGGGTTTTGAAGAAAACGGGTTGTTTAGCAACCTTTGGAAAACATTTAAACCCTTATTGAAAATAACTCCATTTTGGTCTTTGAAAACAGTGATTCTAGGTATGGAGGTTGGTTACGTGTACGGAAGACGCACTAAGCCATCACCCTATCTCACTCTTGCAGTACCTACATGTCTATTTATCCTAGATTCACCTATGAGAGTCTTCAACTAACAAATGTTCAATCCTATTCACTTTAGTAAAAGAATGTTTAAAGAGAAACTAGCATGATGCATGATGTTCAAGTGCAAGAAAAGAGAGTTAGAAAATAAATTTGGAAATAGATTTAAAAATAAATTGATTTGATTTAAAGAGATTTGAAAAGATAGATTTGAACTTGGAATGGAAAAGAAATTTGAAAAGAGTTATGGAATTGGAAACCTGAAAAATGTTGTGAAAATAGAAACTTGAAAGAGGTTGTGACCGCACCTATGAAGGTTGCCTACGTATCCTTTTGGAGGAATCAGATCAGTCATAGTTCGGACAAGAGTCCGATAGAAAATAGAAGGTTGGATTCAAAAAAGAAATTGAATTGGAATTTAGAATAGAAGATTAGAATTTGAAAATTGGAATTTGGAAAGATTGGACTTTGATTTGGAAAGATTAAGGTTTAGGAAACTTAGACTTAAGAAAGATGAGACTTCATGAAAGACTCGAGAGTTTAAGAAAGATTGGATTTAGGAAAGGTTTGAATTAGGAAAGTTTAATTTTAGGAAAGTTTCAAAATAAGAAAGATCCCATTTTAGGAAAGTTTTGGTTTAGGAAAGTTTCAAATTAGGCAAGATTTCGAATTAGGAAAGGTTGGATTAAGAAAGTTTTGAAATAGGAAACGTTTTGTTTAAGAAAGTTTTGAAATTGAAAAGTTTTGAATTTGGAATGTTTTGAAATAGGGAAGTTTTAAAAGTTGGAAAGTTTAGAATTTAGAAAGTTTTAAATTTGGAAAGATTTGAAGTTTAGGAAAGTTTAGAATTTTAGAAAGATTCAAAGTTTGAGTTTTAGAAATTCTTGAGATTAGGAAAGGTTTTGAATTTAAAAAAGATTTGAAGATTTAAATTTGGAAAGTTAAGATTTGGAAAGGTATGGAATTAAGAAAGATTTAGATTTAGGAAAGATTTGAAAGTTTAACATTTAAAGGAAGACTTGAATGTTTTAAGTTTAAGGAAAGATTTGAATGTTTTATGTTTTAGAAACTTAAGGTTTAGGAAAGTAGAAGATTAGGAAGGAGTTGAATTAGGAAAGATTTGGGTTTGGAAATATTGAGATTCCTATTTCCTAAAACAAGGGATTGGATTTTGTTTCTAAAGGAGGTGTTTTTGATTTTGTTTCCAAAAATAGAGGATTGGATCTAGTTTCCTAAAGGAGAGAGATTGGATTTGGTTTCTTAAAGAGAATATTGGATTTGCTTTCCTAAAGGGAAGATTGGATTTGATATGGATTCAGAAAGGGAAGTTCTAGAAACCCTAGATTTGGAAGGCTATAGTTTTGGCATAGAAAATAGATTTTGGAAATATATATATAGTTTTGATGTAAAAAAACAAGAGGTTTTGGAAACCTAGGTTTTGAGGCCAAAATAAGGGATTGGAAATCATGTTTTTGGGAAGGAAAATTAGGGTTTCCTAATTGTTGGCTCTAAGGTTTAACTTCGACACCAAGAAAAGGGATTTTTGGAAAGTGAGTTTTTTGGAAAGAGGGATTTTTGGAAAGGAAATCCTAGAGAGCAGTTTTGAAAAAGAGATTTTTGGGAAGAGATGTTTAGAAAAGAAACGTAAGGAACGTTTTTGGAGAATGAACTTTTAAGAAAACGTTTTTGGGAGGAAGCTTATAGGAAAGACGTTTTTGGAAAGAGATTGTTGAAAAGGAGTTTGGAGGGAGTTTTCTAAGAAAGAACCCTTGGGAGTGTTTTTCGGAAAGGAATTTTGAAAAGAGTGCTTTGGAAAGGAGTTAAAAAGGAAGTTTTGAAAATTGACTTTTTGGAGGGAGTTTTTGAAAAACAATTTTAGAAAGGAATTTGAAGAATGAGATTAAAGAGCGTTTTTAGAAAGCATGTTGAAAAAGAGGTTTTTACAAGGAGGGATTTGAAAAGTGAGTTTTTGGAAAGCATAAAAATATCTCACTTTTCTAAAGCGATTCTAACCATAAGAAGGCTAGAACCACTTTAAGAAAGTGGTTTTGAAAACAACAAGGATTTGAAAATATGGACCATATTGGCCACTTTAAATGTAACACTTTCCTAAAGCAACCCTAGCCATGAAAAGGCTAGAATCACCCTAGGATTGTGATTTTGAAAACAAGTTTTGAAAAAGAAGACTTTGATGCAAGCTTTTGAAAACGATATTGAAAACGGATTTTGGAAGAATGCAAGATTATGATATGCACAATACAAAGAGGGTCGTGAACTTACAAGGTTAAAGGCTTCACCACATAATCAAGAGGCCGAACCCGTGTGGTCTCCGGTTAGACTAAAAGAAAGCCCCCGACACGGTGACTCTCCAAAAGCCTAATCCTACACATGGACTGGGAACTCCCTTGTTTCAAGCATGCAAGAAAGGGGGGGAGAAGATGGGGGATTAAAATAGAAGAAAACCCAAGTGAGTTAGGAGAAAGAAGAGAGAGGGGGAAGTGCAGAAACGTAAGTAAGAAGCCTACTTTGTATCTTCTTTATTTTGCTTAGCTTTGCGCGCTTTGCTTTGCTTGTCTTGCTTCGGTCTTCGTCTTGATCTTTGTCTTGATATTCAAGTGTTTGCTTCAATCTTCAAGAGCTTCAAGTTACAGCACTTCAAGTCTTCAATGGAGGCTTTGGAGACTAGTATATGAGTATATGAGAGTGTATGACTGTATAGGAGCCTAGGGTTTGTGTATGGAGGCTAGGGTTTGGAAATCTAAATGAGACTAGGGTTTTGAGAGGCTACGAGCTCTGTATATCAAAAATTAGAATTTATAGACTGAGTTTGCTGACCTTTTTCACGCTGGAGAAGGCTTTGTATTTATAAATAAGGAATGACCTAGCGCCTATTACAGTGGCACCAGGCCAAAATTGCTCTTGGCGCCACGCCAGGCCAAATATTGGCTTGGCGCCACTACTAGTGGTGCCAGCCAGTTAAGAAAGTTTTAAGGTCGGCAAGCAACATATCTTTGATAGATTTGAGCGCTTGTACTAGTGACTACCATGCAATTTTTAGCCTGGCTTCACTAAGAGTGACTCTAGAAAGCCCGATAAGGACTTAAGGGACCGGGAAAAGAACACTTAAAACATTGTCCTAGAGGTAGTGTACTTGAAAAAGGATGACAAGATTTGTCGGAAAGGTTGACCTGGCCATCAAGGGGAAAACAGTCAATCGGGCCGGGAAGCTGCCGGGACAGACTTAGAATGTCCCAGAAAAAGACATGAGACTTGGAAAAATTATTTAGAATTTTCCCAGGAGGCTACTGGTTTGATATCCAGAGTCGGTGTGGTCTAGAAAAGACGACCGGCCTACCAGGGGCAAAACGGTCATTTTGCACCGGGTTTACCGGAACTGACACAGAATGATCCGAAAAGATAAAGGAAGGTCAGGAATACTATAAAAAGCATTCTTGGGAGGTTACCGGTTTGATACCCAGAGCCGGTGTGGTTGGAAAAGACGACCGGCCCACTAGGGGCAAAATGGTCATTTCGCACCGGGTTTGCTGGAACTGACTCGGAATGATCCGGAAAGAGAATAGAAGATTGAGAACACTATAAGAAGCATTATTGGGAGGTTACCGGTTTGATACCCAAAGCCGGTGTGGTCCCCGGGACATTCGGATGCCTAGGGGTAAAATGGTCATCTTGACCGAAAAGTCTCGGGATTGGCCCGAAGCTAACTAGAAGGCACCTAATCATGCCTGATTGACTTTAAGACAATCTTGGAAGGATGGATTTACCATTTTGAGGACTCAAGTGTGTTCTCAAAAAACGTGCCGAAAAAGGCCCAAGGGGCAGTTTGGTCATTTTTCATTAAAGTGGGCTAGCAGGCACTGGTGTTAACCTGAGTTTTGAGTGTTTCTATCACTCTGACCGTTCGCGATCATTCTCGAGACTGCCTGATCTCGAGATGTTGCTAAAGGGACTTAGCGCCTGAGAAGTCAACTTTCTCGGAAGGCGTGCCTGAAACGGACATTTCTGCATTGGCGGGCTAGCAGGCTCCAAAGGTGGACCATTCTACCAACTAGGGGACTTGGGGTCTCGTCCCGGTCAACAGGTTAAAAGGGGACTTACCGTCTTCAGAAAGACGTGCCTGATGGAATAGTTTTACCATATCAAGGAATCAACTATCTCGAGAGAGGGATTGGAATTAGAGTTGGAAAAGCGGACTTACCGTCTTCGGAAAGACGCGCCTGATTTGGAATTGGAAAGGAGACTTACCCTCTTCGGAAAGACGCACCTGTTGGAAATGGAAAGGAGACTTAAATTCTTCGGAAAAACGTGCCTGGGACGGAATTGGACCGAACAATGCCCCTAAGGGCATTTTGGTCATTTTGCCTCTATTTGGGCCTAGTGGGCCTACGAAGCGATGGATAGATGGGATTAAACTTAGAAAGTTGACTTCGATTGTAATATGTCCATATTGACTTGAGTACAAGTCTAGACGGACCGTAGACTGCCGAGTGGTAAAAAATAGAGTGCTTACAATGGTGTTGTGATATTTTACTAAAAGGCAGATTAGACCAGATATTGTCGAGTGGGCAAAAATAAGGTGCTTAAACCTGAAATTTTTTAAACTAGGCTTTTTTAGCCGAAAGCTTGTTTTGTAAAAAGAACTTTTTGAAGGGATAAGTTTGAAAAATCTTGAAATCCATTTTGAAATGAAACTTTTTGAGGAAAATGTTTACAACCGAAAAACTTGTTTTTGGGAATGGAATTTATTTTATTTTATTTTAATTTTTTTTTTATGATAGACCTTAAACTTTGTTTTGAAAACAGTGCTTTTGAAGGGGAAAAGCTTGGGAAAGCTAGAAAACATTTTTGAAACTAAACTTTTTATTGTGAAAAAGTTTGAAAACCTTGGAAATTGATTTGAAATGAAACTTTTGCTTTTAAGGAAAAGGTCTAAAAAGCCTTAGAAATAGATTTTGAAATTAAACTTGAAACTGAAACTTTTTGTAGAAAGAAATTTGAAAATGTTTTTTTGAAATTTTGAGAATTGATTTGTGATTTTGATAGAAACATAGAGCTTTCAACTTTGAACTCGATTTTGAAATTGAAATTGAAATTTTTTTGTAGAAAAAGTTTTGAAAACTCTTGAACTTTATGGTGTTTTTTAATTTGAAATTTGAAAAATAGCAAGAGCTTTCGCCCTTTGAAATTGATTTTTTAATACTGAAAGAAAGCTTAGGGCTTTCAACTTTGAAATTGAAAATTGAACTTGAATTTGAAAGAAAGCAAGAGCTTTCGGTTTTGAAATTTAAAATGAAAGCTTTTGGAATTTTGAGAATTGAAGGAAAGCAAAGTGCTTTCACCTTTGAAATTGGAGATGAAACTTTTTGTAGAAAAAGCTTTGAAAACTATTGAACTTTAAAATTGATTTTGAATTTGACAAAAAGCAAGTGGCTTCGCTTTGGTAAGATTTCGATTTGATTTTGGTAAGAATTGTACATTTGCTGATAAGAGGGACCTACTTGTAGTTCTTTTGTCTTGAACATTGGAGGAGAAGACATTTTTTTATTCTTGGATTGAAATCTCTTGAGAGTAATGAAAAGTTCTTGATGTTCCTTGAGTGTGTTAATAGTTGACTTTTGGTTTTAATTGGCATGACATAATTCTAGTTGATATGCTTTCTTACAAGTTATGAGGCTATGCTTCCTTGGAGTTAAATGTCTTGAATCTGGTTATGAAGGGGATGAGGTTGTTGAGCTTTGGCATCAATCTATAGGTTATGCCACTACGAAGGAGTATGGGGAGGCTTGTCGAGAGAGGAAGTGATATTGTGCAGAGATGGAGGCTGCGGCTCTGGATAGAAACCGATATCATGCAGAAGTGGATGCCCTGACTTCCCAGATATCCATGATGTGGACTCACTCGGTTGGTTATTTTCTGCTTTTTGTTCCTTTCTTCAGATGTTCGGGTTTTATGATATTCCCTTCTTTTTCTCTTTTTTTTTCATGGTTGGACTGGTGGCGGGGATTCTCCCAACTAGTCTCCTTCCTTTGACCCAAAAATCGAGACTTCGACTTGGACGAGGACCCAAATTCTTGATGTGGCGCTTGTTTAGGGATCGTCTCTTCCTTGTTTATACTGTAGTTGGACTAGTACATTTTGATCGCCTCTAAGATATACGATATAAGAACTGTCAGTGTATGACTATAATGTATTGATAAACTCAAAAAGTCTGAGGTCGATCCATAGGGAACTCAGTCAGTATTTAGGGAAAAGAACTCTTTTAGCCAAACAAGAACTCATGGAAAAAAAAACTACTCCAAAAAGAAAAGAAAAAATATAATTATGAAAGTTGTTTGATTTCTAAACTAATGGAGAAAAATTGATACTAAAACTATTTAAAATGAATTTTCACTCAAAACAGTTCAGTTGCTCGGGTATTTGATAAACACACAAGGCATGATGTTAACTCAGTTCATCAATGTCAACCTACACCTTTGAATCGGATGATTTTGAGCTCAAAATAGTTGGGGATTCTTCCCACTTCATCCAATGTTTAAAACCCTATTTTCATATCATTTGTACAAGGGATTCATGTAAAGCCCATACCACACTAATATTTTGTATGACTCTCACAAATATAATCCTGATAGTTAGATTCCAAAAGCAAAAAGTGAAGAACAATGAATCCTGAATGTAAAGATGAAAATAATGAGATCCAATTAAATACCTGCATTTATTCAATCCCTCGCAACCTTCTTGTTCGTCACCAAGAATATGATTAGCTACTCATATTAATCGAAGACATGACTTGAAATTGAAGAGAAATTGCAATTGAAGACATCTTACAATTGAAGAAAGCTTGAAATCCTTATTGAAAATTGTAAACATATCTCTAGAGTAATCAAGAACAAAGAAGAATACTTAAAAGAATATGTTTTCTCTCCCTAGCAGCTCTAAAAATTCTAAAAAATGGAACCTTAGGAAAAAAACAAGTTTCCTATTTGTAGGTTACATGGAGGCACAAAAAGATGAAGTAGAAAAACCTTAGTCCACCCTCGACCGTCAGGACGGTCCATTTCTTCATCCCGACGGTGGATCAAACAAGAATCTAAAATTTCTTCTAGTTGTCAAGACGGTAATTCTCATTGTCTTGACAATAAGGTTTTTCCAAAAATGTTCACCTCTCTGGTTGTTAGGACGGTCTGATGCTTCCGTCCTGACGTTAAGCATAAATAGGCTTTTGAGGTCCTCTTTCAGTTAGGACAGTAAGGAGCTCGTCGTGACGATAGACAATTATGACTCGAGGCCTCCACTGGTCGTTAGGACTGTAACGAGCTTCGTTCTGACAGTTCACCTGCTTTGCACCTTTTGTCATCCTTTCACTACAAAGACTTACAAAACAAACAAGTATCATATATAAATAAACAATAAATCTAACTCCAATCTAACTATTCTAACCCTAACAAAGGCCAATTAAAGGATTATGATTACACCTTTACAGTGTAATCACACCCCCAACTTACTTTTTGCTAGTCTTGATCAAAGCCAATAAAACAAAAAGGAAAATGATAGTGCTCCTCTTTCGTGGGAGTCTCGAGTGTTTTTAGCATATGCACTAATCTTTTAAACCATTAGGTTACCCCTAATGGACGAGTTGTGTCTCCTGAGTGTTTCCAGTGATGGTACACACAAACATCATCATGTGACTTATGATCAATGATAGTAAGAACAAATAGTTTCTCATAAACACTTCATCCCAAGTTAGTCAAATTATTCCTAACCCTACATGTATGAATAAACAATGTCTTGCCAAAAACATGAGAGTGATTCAACTATCTGTGTTTAGTCAAAGTAACATAGCTCACATACAACCAATTCAAATAGTTCTATCCTTTAGCTTTGATTCAATTCTTACCAGTCATACATTCACAAAAACATGAAATCCAAGTAACCCCTTGTAAGCACCCCATTTTTGCCCACTCGATAGTCTCCAGTCCATCCAGACTTGTATTCAAGTCGATATGGACGCATTCCAATTCAAACCAGTTTTACAGACATAATCCAGTCAGTCGATCACTTCGCGGGCCCGTCCGGTCCAAATAGAGGCAAAATGACCAAAATGCCGTTGTGGCATTATCTGGTCCAATTCTAATGGGCACGTCTTCTCGAAGATGGTAAGTCCCCTTTTCAATCTCAATTCCAGTTCAAATCAAATTTCAGTCAAATTCCAGTTCAAATCCAACTCTAGTCCAGTTCCAGTTCAAATCAAGTCCATCTAGTCTGGCATGTTTTTTGAGAAAAATCTTTGAAATGGTAAGTCCCTTCAAACCCGTCAACCGAGACGAGACCCCAAGTCCCCAAGATGGTAAAACAGTCCACCTTTAGCGCTTAGTAGCCCGCCAAAGAAGAATGTCCATTTCGGCATACCTTTCGAGAAAGTTGATTCCTCAAGCGATAAGTCCACCTAGCAGCTTCTCAAGATTAGGCAATCTCAGGAATGATCGCGAACTGTCAGAGTGGTAGAAACACTCGTAAACATCGCAACCGTTAGAGTGGCAGAAACATTCGTAAATAGGTCGGCATTGAGAATTGTCAAAAAACCCCTATGTCACGGGACCACCGTCAGAGTGATGGAAACACTCAAAACCAAGGTCAATACTAATGCCTGCTAACCCACTCCGGTGAAAAATGTCCAAACTACCCTTAGGGCATTTAGGCACGTTTCTCGATAAAGTACCTAAGTCCTCAGAACAGTAAGTCCACCCTTCTAAGATTATCCTAAAGACAATCTGACATGATTAGGTGTCTTCCAGTTTGTTTCGAGCCAATTCTGAGACCTTCCAGTGAAAATGATCATTTTGCCCCTAGGCATCCGACCACCCTGGGAACCACACTGGCTTTGGATATTAAACTGGTAACCTCCTGACGATGCTTCTGATAGTATCACCAGCCTTCCAATGCATTTATGAATCATTCTGAGTTAGTTCCGGCAAACCTGATACAAAATGACCGTTTTGCTCCTAGTGGGTCGGTCACCTTTTCTAACCATACCAGCTATGGGTATCAAACTAGTAACGTCTTGGAACATTCTAGCTTCCAAGCCTCAAGTCTTCTTCCAGGACATTCCAAGTCCATCTCGGCAGCTTTCCGACCCGATTGATCGTTTTGCCCCTAATGGCCTGGTCAACCCTTCCGACACATCCTGATATTATTTTGAGAGTCTACTACCCCCGAGACACTATTCTAGGGGTTCTTGTTCCTTTCTGGCCCTTCGGGCCATTCCCAGCCCTTTAAATCATTCATGGACTTTCTGGAGTCACTCCTAGTGAACCTAGGCTAAAAATTGCATAGTAGTCACTAGTACAGGCGCCCAAATCTTTGAAAGATACGTTGCTTGCCGACCTTAATAGTTTACTAAGTGGCTGGAGCCACTACAAGCCAAAAAATGGCCTGGTGCCACTCCTAGTGGTGCCAGTGTAATGTTTTGCCTAGCGATACTGTAGCAGGCGCCAGTTCACTCTTTTGTATATAAATACAGAGCCTCCTCTAGCGTGAAAAGGGTTTGCAAACACAGTCCAAAAACTCTATTATTTGATATACAGAGCTTGACGGCCCTCCAAACTTTAGTTTTCTTTAGGTTCTCCAAACCCTAGCCCCTATACACTAAACCCTAGCATACACACACTCCTATACAGTCATATACGAACCTCCGAAGCCTCTATTGAAGACTTCAAGTGCTGCAACTTAGAGGCTCCCGAAGACCAAAGCAAGTTCTCAAAGACCAAAGTAAAATAAAGCAAATAAAGTGTTGCGCCCAGATTTTTCGCACTCGAGGAATACTCACACAAGTGGGAAGAACACTGTACTCTCTTGTTAGAACTCACCCTCCTAGAAGAATGAGTGCGACTAGGTTTGAATTGAAAAAAAATTGGTTTGAATAAAGGGTTTTTGAAAAAGATTCGGAGTCGCCACCTAACTTGATTAAGGTGAGTTAGGTCACCTAAAAACTAAGAATAATCCGAAGACTACACTTAGGGTTTTTGGAAAACGATTTGAAAATATCTCCTCAAGAGAGGGTTTTAAGAAAACAGGTTGTTTGGCAACCTTTGGAAAACATTTAGCCCTTTTTTGAAAAATAACTCCATTTTGGTCTTTGAAAACAGTGATCCTAGGTTCGGAGGTTGGTTACATGTAGGGAAGACGCACTAAGCTATCACCCTACCCCGCCCTTTCGGTACCTACATGTCAATCTACCCTAGATTCACCTATGAGAGTCTGCGACTAACTATAGTTCAATCCTATCTACTTTGAAAAACAATGCTTGAAAACTAACATGATGCATGGTATGCAAGTGTAAGGAAAGAGAATTGAAAAATAGATTTAGAAAGAGATTGATTTGATTTGAAATTTGAAATTGGAAAGTTTGAAAATTGAAAGTAGAAATTTGAAAATAAAAATTTTGAAATTGGAATTTTGAAAGTAGATTGGAATTTGAGATTTGAAAATGTAGAGACCGCACCCATGAGGGTGGAAATGAAAGTTTGAAAAGTATTGTGACCGCACCTATGAAGGTTGCCTACGTATCCCTTTGGGGGAATCAGGTCAGTCGTAGTTTGAACAAGAGTCCGATTGAAAAGAGATTGATTTGAAGAGAGAGATTGAATTGAAAATTTGATTTGATTTGAGACTATAAGAGGAGATTGGAAATTGAAATTGAGAAGATTGGACTTACTTTGGAAAGATTGATTTTGGACTTGTTTTGGAAAGAGAAGGTTTAAGAAACCTAAACTTAAGAAAAATGAGACTTAGGAAAGACTCAAGAGTTTAAGAAAGATTGGATTTTAGGAAATGTTCGAATTAGGAAAGGTTCGATTTAGGAAAGTTCCGAATTAGGAAAGTTTCATTTTTGGAAAGGTTTGATATTAGGAAAGTTTGGAATTTAGGAAAGTTTAGAGTTTAAGAAAGGTTGGAAATTGAAAAGTTTTGAATTTATAAAGTTTTGAAAGTAGAAAAGTTTCGTTTTAGGAAAGGTTTGAAAAAGGAAAGTTGTGAATTTAGAAATGTTTTGAATTTGAAAAGATTTGAAGCTTTAGGAAAGTTTAGAATTTAGAAATTTTTTAGATTGTGAAAGTCTTAACTTAAGAAAGTTTTGAACTTGGAAAGCTTTGAATTTGGAAAGATTTGAAATTTGGAAAGTTTAAGATTTAGAAAGTTTTAGAGTTTGAATTTTAGAAAATCTTGAAATTAGAAAAGGTTTGAGTTTAGGAAAGATTTGAAAACTTAGGTTTAAAAAATTAAGATTTGAAAAGAGGGTAGAATTAGGAAAGGGTTAAATTTTAGAATTTTAGGAAAGATTTTTATGTTCAAGTTTTGGAAACTGAAGATTTAGGAAAGTGAAAGATTAGGAAGGAGTTGAATTAGGAAAGAGTTGGATTTTTAAAATTTAAGGAAAGATTTAAAGTTTAAGTTTAGGAAACTTATGGTTTAGGAAGGAATTGAATTAAGAAAGGTTTGGATTAGGAAGAGATTGGATTTGGTTTCTAAAAGCAAAGGTTTGATTTTGTTTCCAAAAACGGAGGATTGGATTTGGTTTTCTAAATCTGGGGAGTGTTTTAGAAGTGTGGAATTGGATTTTGGATTAGATTTTGGATTTGGCAAGGATTTGGAAAAGGAGATTCTAGAAACCCTAGTTTTGAAAGTATGGAATTTTAACGTAGAAAAGAGATTTTGGAAACATGTATCGTTTTGATGTGAAAACAAGAGGTTTTGGAAACCTAGGTTTGGGGCAAAGTTTGAAAATCATGTTTTTGGGAAGAACATTAGGGTTTCCTAATTGTGGGTTCTAGGGCTTGACTTGGGCTCTAAGGAAAGGGTCTTTGGAAAGTGCGTTTTTGGAAATAAAGATTTTGGAAGGAAATCCTAAAGAGGAGTTTCTAGAGGGAAGAATTTTTGGAAAGGATAGTTTTTGGAAAGAGATTTTTAAAGAAAATGAGTTTTTGGAAAGTGTGTTTTTGGAAACGAAGGTTTTGGAAGGAAATCCTAGAGAGGAAGTTTCTAGAAGGAAGATTTTGGAAAGAGAGTTTTTTAGAAAGGTTTTTTGGAGAGAGTTTTTAGGAAGGTGAATCTGGGGAGTGTTTTAGAAAGTGAATTTTAAGGAGAGGATTTTGGAAAGGAGTTAAAAAAAGGAGTTTTGAAAAATAGATTTTGGAAGGGAGTTTTTGAAAACAATTTTGGAGAGGAGAGTTTTAGAAAAGTATGTTGAAAAAGAGATTTTTAGGAAGGGATTTTTGAAAAGAGAGCTTTTTGGAAAGTATGAAAGCGTCTCACTTCCCTAAAGCGACTCTAGCCATAAGAAGGCTAGAACCACTTTAAGAAAGTGGTTTTGAAAAACAATAAGATTTGAAAATATAGACCAAAAAGGTCACTTTTAATGTAACACTTTCCTAAAGCAACCCTAGCCATGGAAAGGCTAGAATTACCCTAGAATTGTGGTTTTGAAAACAAGTTTTTGAAAAAGAGATTTTGATGCAATTTTGAAAACAAGTTTGAAAACAATTTTGAAAACGAGTTCGAAAACGAATTTTGGAAGATGCAAGATCATGATATGCACAATGCAATTTTGGGGTTGTGAACATACAAGGTTAAGGCTTCATCACATAATCAAGGGGGCCGGACCCACGTGGTCTCTGGTTAGACTAGAAGAAAGCCCCCAACACGGTGACTCTCCAATAGCCCAATCCTACACATGGACCGGGAATCCCCTTGTTTCAAGCATGCAAAGAAAGGGGGGGAAAGAGATGGGGGATTAAAATAGAGAAAACCCAAGTGGGTTAGGAGAGAGAAGAGAGAGGGGGAAAGTGCGAAAATTTAAATAGAAAGCCTACCGTATGTCTTCTTTATTTTGCGCGCCTTGCTTGTCTTCAATCTTCTGTCTTCGTCTTGATCTTTTGCTTCAACCTTCAAGGGTTGTCTTCAAGCTTTGGATTGCAGCTCTTCAAGTCTTCACAGGATGGTTGAAGGCTAGTGTATGAGTGTATGGGGGTGTGTATGAGAGTATAGGAGGCTAGGGTTTGTGTAGGGTGGCTAGGGTTTGGAAAACCTAAGGTGGCTAGGGTTTTTGAGGTGCTCGAGCTCTGTATATCGAATTATATGATTTTTAGATTGAGTTTGCGGATCCTTCTCACGTTGAATGAGGCTCTGTATTTATAGAGATTGGACAATCCTGACACCTGTTGCAGTGGCCCCAGGGCAAAATTGCTCTTGGTGCCACTAGGAGTAGCGCCAGGCCAATTCTTAACTTAGCGCCACTACTAGTGGCGCCAGCCAATTAGGAAACTTTATAAGTCGGCAACCAACGTATCTTTGACTAGATTTGGGCACCTGTGCTAGTGATTACCATGCAATTTTTAGCTTGGCTTCACTAGGAGTGGCTTCGGAAAGTCCGGGAATGATTTGAAGGAGCTAAAAATGACCCGAAAGGCCGGAAAGGAGCAGGAAAACTTAAAATAGTGTCCTGGAGATATTTGACCTGAGAAATAAGGATAAGATGTGTAGGAAGGGTTGACCGGGCCATTAAGGGCAAAACAGTCAATCGGACCGGGAAACTGCCGGGACGAACTCGGACTGTCCTAGAAGAGGACTTGGGATCTGGAAACATTATTTAGAAAGTTCCCAGAGGTTGCCAGTTTGATTTCCAGAGCCAGCGCGGTCGGAAAAGGAGACCGGCCCACTAGGGGCAAAACGGTCATTTCGCACTGGGTTGGCCGAAACAGACTCGGAAAGATCCGAAAAGGTAAAAGAAGGTTGAGAACACCATAAAAAGTAGTCTCAGGGGGTTACTGGTTTGATACCCAGAGCCGGTGTGGTTGAAAAAGGAGACCGGCCCACCAAGGGCAAAACGGTCATTTTCTACTGGGTTGGCAGAAACTGACTCAGAATGATCCGAAAAGATAAAGGAAGATTGAGAATACTATAAAAAGTAGTCTCAGGAGGTTACCGATTTGATACCCAGAGCCGGTGTGGTTCTCGAGGCATTCGAATGCCTAGGGGCAAAATGGTCATCTTGACCGGAAAGTCTCGGAAAAGGTCCAAAGGGCAGTTTGGTCATTTTCACCAAAGTGGGTTAACAGACACTGGTGTTGACCTGGGTTTTGAGTGTTTCTGCCACTCTAACGGCGGTCGTCGTGACACAAGGGTTTGTTGCCAATTCCCTATATCGACCTATTTGTGAGTATTTCCGCTACTCTAACGGTTTTGTGAATAGTTTCGCTACTCGGACCGTCTCGAGGAATAAACTGTCTCGAGAGAGGGATTGGAAAGGGGACTTATCGTCTTCGAAAAAACGTGCCTGGGTTGGAACCGTCTCGAGGAATAAATTGTCTCGAGAGTGGGATTGGAAAGGGGTCTTACCATCTCCGAAGAGACGTGCCTGGATTGGAACCGTCTCGAGGAATAAACTGTCTCGAGAGTGGAATTGGAAAGGAAAGGACAATGCCCCTAAGGGCATTTTGGTCATTTTGCCTTTATTTGGGCCTGACAGGCCCGCGAAGCGATGGAAAGACGGAATTTGGACCTAGAGAATTGGTTTCGATTAGAAGATGCCCACAATGACTTGAAAACAAGTCTGGACGGAGTGTAGACTGCCGAGCGATCAAAAATGGGGTGCTTACATAAAGCAAGCAAAGCAAAGAAGACACAAGGTAGGCTTCTTATTTACGTTTATGCAATTCCCCCTCTCTCTTCTCTCTCCTAACCCACTTAGATTTTCTTCTATTTTAATCCCCATCTTCTACCCCTCTTTCTTACATGCTTGAAACAAGAGACTTCCTGGTTCGGCTAATGAAGTTCACTGTATCGGGGGCTTTCTCTTAGTCTAACCAGAGACCACGTGGGTTCGACCTCCTTGATTATGTGGTGAAGCGTTTAACCTTGTATGTTCATGACCACAACTTGCATTGTGCATATCATGACTATGCATCTCTTCAAAACTTGCATTAAAATTTCTTTTTTCCAAACTTATTTTTAAAATCACAATCCTAAGGTGATTCTAGCCTTTCCATGGTTGGAGTTACTTTAGGAAAGTGTTATATTTAAAGTGACTTTCATGGTCCATATTTTCAAATCTTTATTGTTTTCAAAATCACAATCGTAGAATGGTTCTAATCTTCTTATGGTTAGAATCGTTTTAGGAAAGTGAGATATTTTTAGAGGATTGCAAAACTCTACATCCAAATCCCCGTCCAAATTGCTTTTCAAACTTACTTTCCAAAATCTCTTTTTAAATTCTCTAAAAAATATCTTTCCTAAAAATCTCTTTTTGCAAAAAGATCTTCTTTCCAAAACTCTTTTTCTCGAAATCTAAGCCAAGCACTAAAGTGAATGATTAGGAAACCCTAATTTTCTCTCCTAAAACATGATTTCCAATCTTTCCTCAAAACATAGATCTCCAAAATCTCTATTTTTTACGTCAAATCTTAAGATTTTCAAAATCACTTTCTTATACCAAAACTAAAGCTTTCCAAACCTAAGTTTTCCAAAATTTCTCTTTTCCAATTCGATGTCAAATCAAATCTTTCATTTTTGGAAACTAAGTCAAATCTTCCATTTTTGAAAACTAAATCAAACCCTCTGTTTTTTAAAACAAAATCAAATCATCTCTTTTCGGAAATAAAATCTGATCTTTTGTTTTAGGAAATAGGAATCTAAATCTTTTCTAATTCCATACCTTTCCAAATTTCAACTTTCCAAATTCTAAATTTACAAATTTTTCTTAAACTCAAATCCTTCCTAACTTCAAGTATTTTCAAAACTTAAACTTTGAATATTTCTAAATTCAAACCTTTCTTAAAGTCAAACCTTTCCAAAATTCTAAATTTTCTAAATTCCAAATCTTTCTTAAAATAAACTTTCCTACTTTGAAAACTTTTCAAAATTCAAATCTTTCCAAATTCAAGATTTCCCTAAAATGAAAATTTCCTAAAATGGAACTTTCCTATTTTGAAAATTTTCTAATTTCAAGATTTTCTAAATTCAATCTTTCCTAGACTCCAAGTCTCTATGTTTTCTATATCAAACTTTCTAATCAAATCTTTCTTAATCTCAAGTCATTCCTAAGTCCTATCTTTCCTAAGTCTACATTTTTCAAAACTAAACTTTTCAAAATCAAGCTTCAGAAGTTCAAGTCATGGTCAATTCAATTACATGTTTCAACCCTAGATTACCCTAAGTCCTAGGATGTCTAGACCTAGTTCGACCCTAACTCTAAAGTTAAGAAGCTTCCGACTCTTCTCCAAAAGTTCTTTTCTAAACCGAGATGGTTTTTGAAACTTTAATTCAAGTCAAAATATGTTTCAAAACTCAGTCTTTCCAAATCAAGTCCATGTTCTTATTCCAAATTCTATCTTTCCAAATCAAAGTTCCGAATCAAACTTTTTTCAAACCAAATTTTCTATCGAACTCTTGTCCGAACTACGACTAACCTGATTCCTAAAAAGGGATACCTAGGCAACCTTCATGGGTGCGGTCAAAACTTTTTTCAAGCTTCTATTTCCATAACTATTTTCAAACTTCTAATTCCAAAAATCTATTTTCAAATCTATATTTCCAATTTCTAAAACATTCTTTCAAAATCAAATCTATCTTTTCAAATCCATCCCAATTTCAAATCTAACCTATCTTTTCAAATCCATTTCAAATCAAATCAAGTTCTTTTCAAACTATTTTCAAAATCAAGTCTTATTCTTGCATTTGCATACCATGCATCATGTCAAACATCTTTTCAAAATTCTTTTCTAAAGGAGATAGTTATTGGACATTTATTAATCAAACACTCTAATGAGTAAACCTAAGGTGAATAGACATGTAGGTACCACAAGGGCAGGATAGGGTGATGGCTTAGGGCGTCTTCCCTACACGTAACCAACCTCCGAACCTAGATCACTATTTTCAAAGACCAAACAGAGTTATTTTCAAAAAAGAGCTTATGCTTTTCCAATGGTTGTCAAACAACCTATTTTCTTAAAAAAAAAACCCTCTCTTGAGGTAGTTTTCAAAAACTCTAAGTGTAATATTCGGATTATGCTTAGTTTTAGGTGACCTAATCCACCTTAATCAAGTTAAGTGCGACTCCAAAAATTTTTTAAAAGCCCTGAATTCAAATTAATTTCTAATTAAAACCTAGTCGCACTCGTCCTTCTAGGAGGATGAGTTCTAACGAGAGAGTAGTGTATTTTTCTCACTTATCTTTTTTGAGTGCAAAAAATCGAGGCACGACAGTTGGCGACTCCACTAGGGACACTTGGAGGGTTAGGCCTTTGTCAGGTCTTTTCACCCTTCTGTAAGCACCCCATTTTTGACTGCTCGGTAGTCTACAGTCTGTCCAGACTTGTATTCAAGACAATGTGGACATATTTTCAATCTAAATCAACTTTCCCAAGTCTAATCTGGTCAATTCATCGCTTCGCGGGCCCACTAGGCCGAAATAGAAGCGAAATGACCAAAATGCCCTCGGGGGCATTGTTCGGTCCAATTTCAAATCAGGCACGTCTTTTCGAAGACGGTAAGTCCCCTTTCCAATTCCAACAGGAATGTCTTTCCGAAGACGGTAAGTCCCCTTTCCAATTCTAATAGGCGCGTCTTCCCGAAAACGGTAAGTCCCCTTCTCCAATTATAATTCCAATCCCTCTCGAGAGAAAGTTGATTCCTCGAGATGGTAAATCTATCCTTTCTGGCATGTTTTCCGAATAAAGTTTCTTCAGAATGGTAAGTCCCTTCAAACCCATCGACAAGGACGAGACCCCAAGTCCCCTAGATGGTAGAACGGTCCACCATTGGCGCCTGCTAACCTGCCAATGTAAAAATGTCCATTTTCGCACGCCTTTCAAGAAAGTTGATTCTCAGGCACTAAGTCCCTTTAGCAGTTTCTCGAGATCAGGCAGTCTCGGGAATGATCGCAATCGTCAGAGTAGCGGAAGTACTCGTAAACATCGCAACCGTCAAAGTAGCGGAAATACTCGCAAACAGGTCGATATAGGGAATTGCCAACAAAGCCCTGTATCATGGGACCGCCGTCAGAGTGGCAAAAGCACTCAAAACCCATGTCAACATCGGTGCCTACTAGCCCACGTCGATGAAAAATGACCAAACTATCCCTACGGCCATCTTCCGGCACGTTTCTCGAGAAAGTACCTAAGTCCTCAAAACGGTAAGACCACCCTTCCAAGATCATCCTAGAGATGATCCGACATGATTAGGTGCCTTCTAACTAGTTTCAGGACAATTCCGAGACTTTTCGATCAAGATGACCATTTTGCCCCTAAGCATCCAAGCGTCCCGGGAACCACACTGGCTCTAGGTATCAAGCCGATAACCTCCTAAGAATACTCCTTATAGTACTCTCAACCCTTCATTATCTTTCTGAATCATTCCGAGTCAATTCCGGTAAACTCGGTGCAAAATGACCATTTTACCCCTTGTGGGCCGGTCACCTTTTCCGACCACATTGGCTCTGGGTATCAAACCAGTAGCCTTTGGGAACATTCTACATAGTGTTTCCAAATCTCGAGTCTTCTGCCGGGACATTTTGAGTCCGTCCCGGCAGCTTTCCGGCTCAGTTGACCGTTTTACCCCTAATGGCCCGATCAACCCCTCTAACAAAACTTGACATCCTTTTTCAAGTCCATTACCCCCGGGACCCTATTCTAAGGGTTCCTGCCCTTTTCTGGCTGGCCAGGCCATTCGCGGTCCCTTAAATCCTTCTCGAACCTTTCGGAGTCACTCCTAATGAAGCCAAGCTATAAATTGCATGGGAGTCATTAGTACATGCACCCAAATCTTTTGAAGATATGTTGCTTGCCGACCTTAAAACTTTCCTAAGTGGTTGGCGCCACTAGCAATGGCGCCAAGCCAAAATTTGGCCTAGCACCACTCCTAGTGGCGCCATAAGGTTTTTTGGCCTGGCGCCACTACAACAGGCGCCAGGTCATCCCTCTCTCTATAAATACAGAGCTCCAGCATGAAGGGGGTCCGCAAACTCAATCTAAAAATCCTACTTTTTGATACACATAGCTCGTAGCCTCCTAAAACCCTAGTCTCCTTCAGGTTCTCTAAACCCTAGCCTCCATACACAAACCCTAGCCTCTTATACACTCATACATTAGCCTCCAAAGCCTCCATTGAAGACTTAAAGTGTTGCAAACTGAAGCTCTCGAAGATCAAGACGAAGATTGAAGCGAAGACTGAAGCAAAGCAAGAAAAGCAAAGCGCGCAAAGCAAAGCAAAATAAACAAGACACAAGCTAGGCTTTCTATTTAAGTTTATGCATATTCCCCCTCTCTTCTCTCTCCTAACCCACTTGGGTTTTCTTCTATTTTAATCGCCCATCTTCTTCCCCCCCTTTCTTGCATGCTTGAAATAAGGGATTTCTCGGTCCATGTGTAGGATTAGGCTATTGGAGGATCACCATGTCGGGGGCTTTCTTTTAGTCTAACCGGAGACCACGAGGGTTTGGCCCCCTTGATTATGTGGTGTAGCCTTTAACCTTGTATGTTCACGACCCCAACTTGCATTGTGCGTATCATGATCTTGCAGTCTTTTAAAATTCGTTAAAGTATCCAAAAACTACTTTCAAAAGCTTTTCAAAGACAAGTTTACAAGACCATTTCCACTCCAAGCTCTACCTTCCAAAATTTTCAAAACAAGACTATTTCAAAACTCCTTTGAGTCAATTTCAAAAACATTCAAAATCATCTTCAAAGCTAATTTCAAAAACACTTCAAAAATTCCAAGTCCTATTTCAAGAAGCATTTTCCAAAATTCTCAAGTTCTTTTTTCTCAAAGACCACAAAGTGTCTTCAAACCTTTCCAAAGACCTTAAAGTGTTTTCAAAACTTTCTATTGGCCTCAATGTGCCTCTTTTCTATCAAACCCTTGCTTGAAATACGAATGACCTGATTCTTGCCAAATGAGATATATTGGCAATCTAAAATGGTGCGGTCATAACCCTTATTTCAACCAAGTTATCTTTTCAAAATTCTCTATCAATTCAAAATTTCTATTTCGTGTCCTTTCAAAACTTTCATGTTTTCAAACATTTTTCTTAAAATTTACATCATGCATCATTCATCCAAAAAATGATGACCCAATCCCATTTTCAAAATTCTAAAGTGGATATTAAGTGGATAATAGTAACCGGTTACTCTAGTGAGTGAACAAAGGGTGATTAGACATGTAGGTACTGAAAGGGCAGGGTAGGGTGATGATCTTAGGATATCTTCTCTACACGTAACCAACCCCCAGACTATAAATTTTTGTTTTCGAAAGACCAAAATGGAGTTGTTTCAAAGAGGGCTTAAAATTTTTCAAAGATTGTCAAACAACCTATTTTCTTAAAAACCCTCTCTTTAGGAAGTTTTCTAAAACTGTAAATGTAATCTCCAGATTATACTTAGTTTTAGGTGACCTAACTCATCTTAATCAAGTTAGGTGGCTATTCCTATTTTTTCAAAAATATCCTTAATCAAATCAATTTCAAGTACAAACCTAGTCACACTCGTCTTTCTAGGAAGGTGAGTTCTAATGAGAGAGCACCATGCTTTTTCCCAAGTCGAAAGGACTTGGTTAAAAATCGGTGAAAGTAGTCTTCAGATTATTCTTAGTTTTTAGGTGGCCTAACTCACTTTAATCAAGTTAGGTGGCGACTCCAAATATTTTCCAAAAGCCCTTTATTCAAATCTATTTTCAATTCAAACTTAGTCGCATTCATTCTTCTAGGAGGTTGAGTTCTAACGAGAGAGTACAATCTTTTTCCCGCTTGTGTGTGTATTCCTCGAGTGCGAAAAATCTAGGCGTGACAGCTGGCGACTTTACTGCGGACACTTAGAGAGTTAGGCCATAGTCATATCTTTTTACCCTTCACCCATGTAGAGTCTTCAATTAACTTGTTCAATCCTATTCACTTTAAAAATTTCAAAACCAAAATTTCAAAATTGTTTTCAAACAAAAAAAGGCATGCATTCATATTATCTTGTATTAAGTTTGTCATCCACATACTAACTCTTGCATCTTTGTTTTGTAGGTGTGCTTTTTGTTTGCATTTTATTAACTGCTATGCATGAATGGATGAACATGATGGATGGGAGTTGTTGGGCTCTTTCCTCCGCTTTTAAAAATCACACACACACTGCATGTGCACTTGCATTCTCATACTTGCATTTTACCCTGATATGTCCTTTCTAGTTAGAAAGAGGGAACGGTATATTGGTTGTGGGCAAGATGCTGTGTCAGTTCCTTCGCCTAAGGCCTCTTGATGGTTCCCCCGCTCAGATCACCAACCGATCATGGCACCACCTCAGGGAGTGGGACTAGGTTTGAAGATCTGAGGACCGAGCCTTTTTAGGATGCATTAGTCAACCCTCAACCTCATGTTCATATAGACACCATGCATAGCCGAACCTTTACTGGATTTAAGACACGCGCACCGTTTTCAAAACCATGGTGGAAAGGGTGATTGCTCTTACTTTTATTTATGCCTGTCTATTCTTGTTGTTATAATGATTGTATTCCTACTGTTATAATGACTGTCGAACTGCTCATACATGCATATGTACTTCAACTGTACTCTCTTTCCTTATGCTCTATACATCCAGTTTCATTCATCCCGTATTCCATGTCAAGACAAGAGTTTTAAGTAACTCAAGTCACTTCATTCTCATGCATATGATCAACCCATTGAGAGTGACACCTAGTTCACTCTCCCTTGCATTAAACCTACCTAAACCCTAAGGATTCCCATGTAACCCTAAGGACTCATGCCATGTAGATCAATTCATTTCATAGAAGGGGCCCCAATCCCTCTACGCTCATGGAGATAGGGTTGCCAAGAAGACAAGGGGCAATCAATCAACAAGGTCTCTTACCAATCTCCTCAACATCAAATCCAACGAAGGCAAATCCGAAGACTCAAGAGTAGTTTAGATTTTTCCTTTGTAAAACTGGATAGGTGGAAGTCCAAAGGAAAATGTTCCCCCCCTCCCCCCCTGTTAAAATGTATTTCAATTCTTTTGTATATTAAACCTAAAGTTAAATTTATTTTCTTTATTTTTTGCAAAATAATGGATGGATGAATGTATGAATGAATGTGGGTTCCTGATCTCTGGTAAGGCACTTGCATACATGGGCAAACCCCCTATCTCCAAAAGTGAGCCAATACATCATGTTTAGTCTCCATCTCAAGTAGGGGCACCCCTAGGATGTGCATTGCATAAAAATCTTCAAATGAAGGCACTGACTTCTCTTTTGTTTCTTATCTTCTGTCCTCCCCCTTCTCATCTCCAAATACCAAGAGAATCGAAGGCAAAAGCAAGACAAGCAGAGGGTTTTCTAAATCACTCACTTATTATCATCATATTGCTTACACGTTCACTTCTTTTATGCTCATGCACCCATACACATTGCAAGACAAGAGTTCTAAGAAACTCGAGTCATTTCATTCTCATGCATCTAATCAATCTAGAGAGAAAGGAGTAATCCAATCTCATGTTAATCGAACCTATCAAAACTCCTACGTGTTATTAAACCTTAAGTATTCATGGCATGCATAGAACCACATCGCGAGAGAGGCCCAAATCTCTCTCAGTCCATGGAGGTAGGATTGCCCAAGTAAGAAAACATCAACCAGCCCACGTCGAAGAGGTATTGTATTGCATAATAGGGGCAAAACCCCACCTCCAAAATGGACTTGTCATCATGCCTAGATTCCCTCAAAGAAGGGACCTTCATAGGACATGCATTGCATAGAACCTCCAACTCCACATGCTGACTGCATTCTGTTTTTCTTTTTTTTTTTTTTTTGTAGGTCAAAGAGCACAACTGAATTCATGGAATCCTTCTAGTACCTCACGAGATTCAAACCCATGGGAGGATAAGCCTGGTTATTAGAAGAGGCCGAACCTACATCAAGGAGAAAGAAGAATTAGCCATCCATCTGCATGACGTTACCTCCCCGCTATGCCACGACAATCACCGTCCATGTAAAAAAAGGCTTCATCGTTTGCAAAGTTCTGTCAGACACGTGCATTACTACAAAAGAATTCCTAACTTCCGAATGCATGCCAAACATCGTAAAAGATCTGTCAATCTACCCTCTGTCGTTTAGTGATACACCCGAAGAATGGAAATGCCAAAGAAGCCGATAGTTCCAAAACCCTGTCAGGGGTTCTCACCAAGAGATCCACAAGAAAAGGGAGATTTTTACAAAATTCATCTATTTTCTTTTCGTCTTTCTATTTCTCGCATATCTTCTTTAAATAAACATTTGCATGCCGTGTAATCATGTTTTTAAATGAAAATAAGTAGTTCCTAGTTTATCCCCTTTGTTTCATACTCTTGTGGATGATTGTCACATTTGGGGATTCTTCCCCATTTGGTAAATGACTCGACTTGAAGGATGGGATAGCATAGGCAGCCCATTCGAAAAGGGGTTAAAACCTTAGAGAGACAAAGAGAGAGTGAGAGATAGGAAGGAGATAGTGTGGAGTTCATTGAAGAGGCGACACTTGCGTGATATCCTGGCTAAGCGATGGGCAGCCGAGTACTCAAAATGATGGGGAGCCATTGTTCTATTTATCCCAAATAAACACTATCCTTTGCTCAGCCCACTAGAGCCGTCAGTGATCTCTTTTCAGATATCCCCAAACCTATAACCATCCCCCACACTGGGGTAAGCACAGAGTAGTTGATTCGATAGAATATATAGTGGTTTACCGGCAGAAACGCACCATTTTTTTTAGGAACATTGTTTAAATTTTGTATAAAGGCTTTATGGACTAAGCAATTTAATTTGAAGTGATGAAAGGCCTTCATTTCTTCTACCATACACAAATAAATCCCTTGGTAAAGCCCACTTGAGCCGGTTACTTTCCTCAAGAAAACCGACCAGATGATCACCACCCATACTGGGTTAAGGCAAAAGTCATAAGTACGAATTAATGAGAAATGATGAAAAGGGTGATCTCCAAGAAGATATAATGAGCAACGATGAAACTAATGATCTTCAGGAAGTTATGGCGTCAAAGGCGTCTCTGGTAAAGAAGATATTGTGTCCGTGGGGATCTTCAAAAGAAGATACTGTCATCCCAAAATATGAAAAAGTTGGCATCTCCAAAAGTCGACTTAGCAACAAATTTCTTGATGAAAAAAGGATCTTAAATTAGAAGGCAGAAAGCGATCTAGAAGAATAACAAGAATATGAAGGAAAGAAGAAAGCAGTGAATGGAAGTTAAGTTGCCAAATGTGATCATTGGTCTTTTAAAACCCCAAAGGTGATAATGTTTGAGCCTTTCTACCCTTTTCATTCATAAACCCCTTAACCTAGCCTACGTTACAGTCCAAATTAAAGTCCTCTCTGATCAAAGAAAATTGCTTAGTCCAAATAAGCCTGAACAATACCAAGACAACTAGGATGAGAAAGGAGAACTGGAAGGGAATGCAAGGGGCAATCTCATGCTCCAAGGTGTGCTCAGATGGTTTTGGTTTAAACAACCCACTAAAAGAAGATCTTTGAGCCTAAATATCTCTTCGTTTCTTACAACCTCTAAACCCAGCCTACATTACGATCCTAAAAGAAGTCTTCTCGGATTGAGGGCTTAGCTGTTTATCGCTCTGCAAAGGGCATGCGAGTTGTCGCTCGAGCCATAGTGGCATTTTGGGAGATCTGAGAGAGAAAACCAAGCGAGGTCAGAAAAATCCCAAACAGTAACCCTGTAGAAAGTAGGGATAGAATAGCAAACCGAAAGGTCAAGATCCCTAAAGAATGGTGCACATGCTATCACACCCCGATGAGAATGGGACAAAACCGAATGGGGCAGAATCCTGGAAAGGAAACAAAATCCTGAGAGTATGGGCCCTGGGGCAATCCTGGGACATTCTTTGTAAACAGCTTATATACTTGCAGTACTAATGCATCCATGACATATATAACCTGTACATCCATTAAATTCCTGTGTAGTTCGTATCTACTCATGTACTGATCAAAGGCATGGCATGCATTCAATTCCTTTCCTGTATGTACATTCATCTAAAAAAAAAAAAAAAAAAAAAATCGCATGAGCTTCGCATAGGACATAACTCCATGTAAAAACAGAAGTCACCAACATCAACTCATGTAATAGATACATAACATCATCATCCATCACATACATCTGATCATATGCCTAATTGAAAAGATCATGAATGTATCTATCTATCCATGCATCTAAATATCATAAATATCCATCTTTGTACAAAACTTACAAAATAAAACTGTCCAACATAAATAAATCTCAGGAATAAGGGCAAAGGAAAATCAAAGTCTCCACAAGGGGCATCCATCACAAGTCAAAGTTGATATCATCTGAATCAAAATCTTCGAAACCTAGCATTAGAGGAGGTAGATAATTACTCGAAGCACCAGCGTCCTGTAGAGAAGACAGAACCCAAATCAGTCATATAAAAATAACCTAGACAACAGCAAAGTGAACAGAGGAAGCAGAGACAGAACAACATCCCCTCCCACCACCCAGCTAAGATAACCGAGTCGTCAGGGAAGCTACCTCGACCTGATACTGATCTCGCTCCCTCTGGTACTAATCCCTCTGATCTCTCACAGCAGTAAACTCAGCCTAGGGCACATTTCTTCCGGCTTGGCGCCACAAGTCAACCACCTCCTGGCCCACGGCTTACCCACCGACTACTACCTTAAACTGGGTGAAGGCACCAACAAAATGAACCCTGAAGAGTGCAGCATAATCTGTATCCGGAAGAAGCAAGAACTCGGCACCCGGCTGCCGCTCCTGATAGGGGATAGACACTCCTGCCACCAAGGCCCCAAACATGTACTCTGGTGGAGCTCCTGCTGACCGAAACTCCTCATAAAACTGCCGCCAGTGCCGCTCTCTGAGATAGGACTCCCAAGTATCGTCAATGAGAAAGGCAGCCTTCGACAGAGACAACATGACCAAGTACCGGACGGTCTCGTAATGAACTGACCCAATGAAAGGCCGCCAAGTCACATCTCTCGCCTCAATCAGCTCCAGGTTAGCCCGGAGCGTCACAAAATCAGTAATCTCCGATCGCTGGGCTACCCGGTCACGAGCCCACCTCAAAGCACGAGGATAGAGGTCGTCCTCGACAACTGCAGGGCGACGCACAGGCAAGTACTCGTAGCTCCACCAGACAAGAAAGGGCCAAAAACTAGTCATGCTGCCCCAACGGGAGGAAGTCCGAATCCGCATCGACCGAAGGAAGCAGCCAAAGGAGAAGGATCCCCAATCCAGCTCAGACAGAGCCCCAAGATCAGCTACTATACTCACCAAACGAAAAGGCACGAGCGACTTGTTGTTGTTGCAGAAGCAGCTAAAGATGATGTACAAAACAAGTCGCCGTCTCATAATGTCTCGGGTGGCAGGCGATGGCTCAGTAGCAAAGGTACGGTCACCTTGACTGAGCCAAGAGACTGGGAAGACAGAGCGCTCAGGGGGACGCAAGTCTAGCAGAATGCATGCCTCGTCTCTACTGACTGACTGTAGAGTGATCCTCTGACCAACAAAGGAAAGCCTTGTGATGATTGCCCAGTCCAAGGGAGTGGGACCTAACTCGAAGCCGACAAAGTGGAAGGTCCCGGTCTCCCCAAACCACCGCTCAACCAGTGCCAGTACCAAATGCCGGTTCAGGCGGTTAGCCTGTAATCCCATGAAGGCCCCAAATCCAATCTCCGCCAAGAAGGCACGATATGACGGGGCAGCCCGCTGCATAGTCACGAAGACCTGATGAACAGCCCCTCTGAAAGCTGTGTGTACCCTCGGAGGGGGCAAATGCTGTCTGGAGTATACACTGGGGTGATAAGCAAGATCCCCGAGCGGTGGAACATCCGGTACCTGCAGATCTCCCAAGTCAGCGTCCGTCTGCCTGTGCCTAGAGGAGGCTCTCCCATAGCCAGTGACCTGGTCGCCCAGACCCGGTACCTCCTCCTCTGCACCAATCTCCTCGACGAAGGCCTGCTCAACCGGAGGAAAAGGGTCGACAGGTGGCCTACTCCCCCGACTACTCTGACTAGACGGTGTCTGCCCAGTAGACCGTCGGCTACCCCTGGATCGGCTGGAACCACTAGTGGAGTCTGTCCGAGCCGCCTTCCCCGAGCGACGTCTCCTCTTAGAACCGTCATCACCCGCATCTGCCATCCTGAAAAGGTAAGCCAAGGTAAGAGGTGTTAATATATACATACATAAGATAAAAATAACATAATAAAAAAAAAAAATAAAATAAAACAAACAAAATAAATAAAAAGATTTCAAATGACAAGTCAAAACGAAATTCCTACACATTTTCATTTTTCAACTTAAAATCAAATCTCAAGGGTTTTCTGTCTTTTTCCTTCAAAAAGATTTTATTTCTAAAACTTTTTCTAACTCTTTCCCTAATTTCTAAAAATTTCGGCGGAGTTCTGTTTAAAAATGGTCCCTACAACACCCATCACATCAACACAAAGCACAAATCGGGCACGTCACAACGTTACAATCACATAACGTTAGCACCCGTGCACACTTTTAAAATTTTCAAAATTTTCAAAACACATGTTTTATTTTTCTAATAAATCAATGGTTTTCAAAAATATCCTAAGATTCCTCAAAATCATTTCAAATATTTTCTAAAACATTCCTACATTTTTCAAAATTTTAAACTCTAAAAATTTTATCAATTTCTTGAGTTTTCATAATTTCCCTAATTTTCTAAGTATTTTCCTATTTTTCAAAAAATAAAAAATTCACCAAGTTTTCAAAAAATCACGAAACTTCACACGGTTGTTCAACACATTTTTCTAAGGCACATGGTAGAAAAATCTAGCCAGAAAACCCAATGCCCAAGCCTGCAGGAACAAACCCCAAATTCCTGCAGGAAACGCTCTTCACATAATCATGTAAAATCATTCAAATTCAATCAAACAAGCACCAAAATGCAAAAATAACATTACCATGATGTTCAAAACATATCAAAACATCAATTTCTACTATTCACATGATTCAAACGAAGTTCTACACATCAAAATCAACAAAAATGTGAAAACTCACTTTTTGGAGTTCTCCGGCGAAATCTTCTCTTCCGGTGACTTTTTCGGCGACGTGGTCTCCTTTCGGCAATCACCCGTGATCCCCAAGAGGAGCTCCTTCAATGTCCAAGTCGGTTTCCCTGCAATGTCTCTCAAATTTTCGAAAAACTCTTCAAATGCCGCAAATGTTTGAACCAAAATTTTTTGGTTTTAACTCCAAGCCTGGTGCCACAAGTAGAGGCGCCAAGCATTTTCTGCCAAAGGTGCTACTACTAGTGGCGCCAGTTTCCAAATTTTGGCCGCCTCGGCCTTTTTCCCACCAAAACTCATTTTCGAAGGCATTTTAGGCCCAATATCCATTTTCGAACCCCTGTTGTTGAAAAAAATTCCCAAAGTCCATCCCTCTGACTGCCTCGCAGTCAACATGGGGCTCTTATTTTATCGTTTTCTATCTTTGACAAGCAAAGACAGAAAAAGAGGGGCAGCTGTAAGCACCCCATTTTTGACCGCTCGGCAGTCTACGCTCCGTCCAGACTTGTACTCAAGTCAATATGGACGTATTCCAATCGAAATCAGCTTTCTAAGTCTAATCCCGTCTATCCATCGCTTCGCGGGCCCACCAGGCCCAAATAGAGGCAAAATGACCAAAATGCCCTTAGGGGCATTGTCCTTTCTAATTCCAAAACAGGCGCGTCTTTCCGAAGACGGTAAGTCCCCTTTTCCCTTCCAATTCCAATCCCTCTTTCGAGACAGTTGATTCCTCGAGACGGTAAATCTTTTCCATCAGGCGCGTCTTTCTGAAGATGGTAAGTCCCCTTTTCCCTTCCAATTCCAATCCCTCTTTCGAGACAGTTGATTCCTCGAGACGGTAAATCTATTCCATTAGGCACGTCTTTCCGAAGACGGTAAGTCCCCTTTTCCCAATTCCAATTCCATTCCCTCTCTCGAGACAGTTGATTCCTCGAGACGGTAAATCCCTTTTTAACCTGTCGACCGGGACGAGACCCCAAGTCCCCTAGATGGTAGAACGGTCCACCTTTGGCGCCTGCTAGCCCGCCAATGTAGAAATGTCCGTTTCAGGCACGCCTTCCGAGAAAGTTGACTTCTCAGGCGCTAAGTCCCTTTAGCAGCTTCCCGAGATCAGGCAGTCTCGGGAATGAACGCGAACCGTCAGAGTAGCGGAAATACTCACAAACATCACAACCGTCAGAGTAGCGGAAATACTCACAAACAGGTCGATATAGGGAATTGCCAACAAACCCCTGTATCACGCGACCGCCGTCAGAGTGGCGGAAACACTCAAAACCCAGGTCAACACCAGTGCCTGCTAGCCCACTTCGGTGAAAAATAACCAAACTGCCCCTTGGGCCTTTTTTGGCACGTTTCTCGAGAACACATTTGAGTCCTCAGAATGGTAAGTCCAACCTTCCAAGATTGTCTTAAAAGCATTTCGGCATGTTTAGGTGCCTTCTAGTCAGTTTCGGGCCCATTCCGAGACTTTCCGGTCAAGATGACCATTTTGCCCCTAGGCATCCGAACGCCCCGGGGACCACACCGGCTCTGGGTATCAAACCGGTAACCTCCCGAGAATGCTTCTTATAGTGTTCTCAACCTTCCTTTATCTTTTCGGATCATTCCGAGTCAAAGTTCCCGGCAAAACCCGAGATGCAAAATGACCGTTTTGCCCCTGGTGGGCCGGTCGCCTTTTTCTAGCCACACCGGCTCTGGGTATCAAACCGGTAATCTCCTGAGATTGCTTTTTATAGTATTCTCAACCTTTCTTTATCTTTCCGGACCATTCCGAGTCAATGCCGGCAAACCCGGTGCGAAATGACCGTTTTGCCCCTGGTGGGCCGGTCGCCTTTTCCGACCACACCGGCTCTGGATATCAAACTGGTAGCCTCTTGGGAACATTCTAAATAATGTTTCCAAGTCTCGAGTCTTTTTTCGGGACATTCTGAGTTCGTCCCGGCAGCTTCTCGGCCCGATTGACCGTTTTGCCCCTAACGGCCCGGCCAACCATTTCGACAAATCTTGTCATCCTTTTTCAAGTCGAATACCTCCGGGACCCTATTCTAAGGGTTCCTGCCCCTTTCCAGCCTTCCGGGCCATTCCCGGTCCCTTAAGTCCTTCCCGGGCCTTCCGGAGTCACTCCTAGTGAAGCCAGGCTAAAAATTGCATGGTAGCCACTAGTACAGGCGCCCAAATCTGTCAAAGATACGTTGCTTGCCGACTTAAACACTTTCCTAATTGGCTGGCGCCACTACTAGTGGCGCCAAGCCAATATTTGGCCTGGCGCCACTCCTAGTGGCGCTAAGAGGAATTTTGCCCTGGCGCCACTGCAACAGGCGCCAGGTCTATCCCATCTCTATAAATACAGAGCCTCTTCCAGCGTTTAAAGGGTCCGCAAACTCAGTCTAAAAACCCTAATTTTCGATATACAGAGCTCGTAGCCTCTCTAAACCTTAGCTTCTTTAGGTTTCCTAAACCCTAGCCTCCTATACACTCATATACACCCTCATACACTCACATACACTCTCATATACTTATACACTAGCCTCCAACCTTCCATTGAAGACTTGAAGTGCTGCAATTTGAAGCTCTTGAAGATTGAAGCAAACACTTGAAGATCAAGACGAAGACGAAGACGAAGACTGAAGTGAAGATCGAAGCAAGACAAGCCAAGCAAAGCGCGCAAAGCTAAGCAAAATAAAAAGACACAAGGTAGGCTTTCTTTTTACGTTTCTGCACTTCCCCCTCTCTCTTCTCTCTCCTAACCCACTTGGGTTTTCTTCTATTTTAATCCCCCATCTTCTCCCCCCCTTTCTTGCATGCTTGAAACAAGGGAGTTCCCGGTCCATGTGTAGGATTAGGCTTTTGGAGAGTCACCGTGTCGGGGGCTTTCTTTTAGTCTAACCGGAGACCACGTGGGTTCGGCCTCTCTTGATTATGTGGTGAAGCCTTTAACCTTGTATGTTCACGACCCTCTTTGCATTATGCATATCATTATCTTGCATTCCTCCAAAATTCGTTTTCAAACTCGTTTTCAAAAGCTTTTATCAAAATCTTCTTCTTCAAAACTTGTTTTCAAAATCACAATCCTAAGGTGATTCTAGCCTTTCCATGGCTAGGGTTGCTTTAGGAAAGTGTTATATTTAAAGTTGCCAATATGGTCCACATTTTCAAAACCTTGTTGTTTTCAAAACCACTTTCTTAAAGTGGTTCTAGCCTTCTTATGGTTAGAATCGCTTTAGGAAAGTGAGACATTTTCATGCTTTCTAAAAACTCTCTTTTCAAATCCCTCTTTCTAAAAACTTCTTTTTTAACATACTTTCTAAAAACGTTCTCCAATCTTCTTCTTCAAATTCCTCCTCAAAATTATTTTCTAAAAACTCCCTCCAAAAATCTATTTTCAAAAATTCCTTTTCATTTCCTTTCCTAAAAACACTCTCTTCAAAATTCATTTCCTAAAAACACTCTCTAGGTTTCCTTCTTAGAAAATTTCCTCCAAACTCCTCTCCAAAATTATTTTTCAAAAACTCCTGTCTACGATCTCTTTCCAAAAACATCTTTCCTAAAAGCTCCCCTTCCAAAAACGCTTTCTTCAAAGTTCACTCGCCAAAAACTCTTTCTAAAAACTCCTTACGATTTCTTTCCAAAAAAACATCTCTTTTCAAAACTTACTTTCTAAAAACTCCTCTCTAGGATTTCCTTTAAAAAAATTCTTTCAAAAAAACTCACTTTCCAAAAACTCTTTCTTAGAGTCCAAGTTAAACCCTAGAACCCATGTTTAGGAAACCCTAATTTTTTTTCCCAAAAACATGATTTTCAATCCCTTATTTTGGCCTCAAAATCTAGGTTTCCAAAACCTCTTGTTTTCTATTCCAGAATCCTGAGTTTCCAAAACCTTTTGTTTTCTAAATCAAAACTATACATATTTCCAAAACCTCTTTTCTACGTCAAAACTATAGTATTCCAAAAACTAGGATTTCTAAAAGCTTCCTCTTCCAAATTCATGCCAAATCCAATCTTCTCGTTACGAAACCAATCCAATCTTCCCTTTAGGAAACTAGATCCAATCCTCTGTTTTTGGAAACAAAATCAAAACCTCTTTTTTAGAAACAAAATCCAATCCCTTGTTTTAGGAAATAGGAATCTCAACCTTTTCCTAGTCTAATCTTTCCTAATTCAACTCCTTCCTAATCTAGAATTTTCCTAAACCTTAAGTTTCCAAAACTTAAATATTTAAATCTTTCCTTAAACTTTAAGCTTTCAAATCCTTCCTAATTCAACCCTTTTCTTAATTCCATGCCTTTCCCAATATAAATTTTCAAATCTTTCTTTTAAATTCAAATCTTTCCAAAACTCTAAACTTCCTTAATTTTGAATCTTTCTAAAATTCTAAACTTCCCTAAACTTCAAACATTTCCAAATCTAAAACTTTCTAAATTCAAAACTTTCCTAAGTTGAACTTTTCCTCTTTCAAAACTTTCCTATTTCAAAACATTCTAAATTCAAAGCTTTCCAATTTCAAAACTTTCTTAAAATGAAACGTTTCCTATTTCAAAACTTTCTTAATCCAACACTTTCCTAATTCAAAATCTTTCCTAATTCGAACACTTTCCTAAATTGAAACTTTCCTAAAATGAAACTTTTCAAAAATGACACTTTCTTAATTTGAAAACTTTCTTAAAATGAAACTTTTCTAAAACGAAACTTTCCTAATTTAAACCTTTCCTAAATCCAATCTTTCTTAAACTCTCGAGTCTTTCCTAAGTCCTATATTTCCTAAGTCTAGGTTTCCTAAACCTCCATCTCTCCAAAACAAGTGTAAATCTTTCTTCCAAGTCCAATCTTTCCAAATTCCAATTTTCAAATTCCCATCTTCTATTCTAAATTCCAATTCAATCTCTTTTTCGATTCCAACCTTTCTATTTTCTATCGGACTCTTGTCCGAACTACGACTGACCTGATTCCTCCAAAAAGACATGTAGGCAACCTTCATAGGTGCGGTCACAACATTTTTCAAATTTCTATTTCCACAGCCTTTTTCAATCTCCAATTTCACAACATTTTTCAAATTTCTATTTCCATAGTCTTTTTCCAATCTCCAATTCCACAACCTTTTTTAAATCTCCAATTCTACAATCTTCTTCAAGTTTTCAATTCCATAACTCTTTTCAAATCTCTTTTCAATTTCAATTTCAAATCTATCTTTTCAAATTTCTTTTTAAATCAAATCAATTTATTTCCAAATCTATTTTTCAACTTCCTTTTCTTGCATTTGCATATCATGCATCATGTCTTTTAAACATTGTTTTCTAAAGTGAATAGGATTGAACATTTGTTAGTTGAAGACTCTCATAGGTGAATTTAGGATAAATAGACATGTAGCTACCGCAAGGGCGGGGTAGGGTGATGGCTTAGTGCGTCTTCCCTACACGTAACCAACCTCTGAACCTAGAATCACTGTTTTCAAAGACCAAAATAGAGTTCATTTTCAAAAAAGGGCTTAAATATTTTTCAAAGGTTGCTAAACAACCCATTTTCTTAAAAACCCTCTCTTGAGGATGTTTTCCAAAAACCTTTTCCAAAAAGCCTTAGTGTAGTCTTCAAATTATTCTTAGTTTTTAGGTGGCCTAACTCACCTTAATTAAGTTAGGTGGCAACTCCAAATCTTTTCCAAAAGCCCTTTATTCAAATCTATTTTCAATTCAAATTTAGTCGCATTCATTCTTCTAGGAGGGTGAGTTCTAACGAGAGAGTACAGTCTTTTTCCCGCTTGTGTGTGTATTCCTCGAGTGCGAAAAATCTGGGCGTTACATATGTACATTCATCCAAAATAATATAACATGCCTTAAATTTCATTCCTGTATGAACCTGTGCATTAACAAAAATAAAATAAATAAACAACAACAAAAACAAAATATATATATAAGTAGGACATGCAAAATAAGTCATACATCTAATTCCATGTGCATTCAGAAAAAAAATAATAATAAAAAGTATAATATGCATTTACCTATGCATTTTTAGAATTGGCATGAGTAAATTACTTTTGTACAAAAACCAACTCTATGTCTTTCTCTCTCTCTATCTAATAAGAAATAGGTAACAAGGTAAACTGCAAAAAAGAAGCTAAAGCCACCTCTCAGACATCTCTAGCACCGACACACACCTTAGAAAGCTCGAATTTCCATGGCCAACAAGAAACAGAAACTGGGACAATGGCCCACCCTCGACCTCCCTAATCAAATGACTTTTAACTCAAGAAACCATGTATGCTAAAAAAGGGGGGTAACGAATAAGTATCCAATCGCTTAAAGCTGGAATAATGAAGCATATCCCCGAAAATGAGCATTGACCCCCTGCTAGAGTCTGGTAAGGCTCAAAAAGGTCTCTCCCACAACTGTAGGAGCATGGGAGTGCCCTCACGAATCTTGATAAGCAGTGCACATAACCGACAGTCGACCGAGTCATCCCTCCCGGCAGAAACATCAACAAGTTTAAGAGAAATAGAGCTAGGGCCACCATGGAGAAATGAACCAATTTGGAGAAGTATGCCAATCTCCTATCCGTTGCAAACTCAAAATGAGAGAAACAAGAACTTCACTGGGACATAAGGAAACTAGGGCAGCAGATCAGGAGAAAAAGCGGCACAACAGAGCCCAAGCTGAGAAGAGACAATCGTGATGCCACTATCAGGAAAAGTAGGTCCCATAATGTCAGCTGAACCATCCCGAAGACCTAGGAGGAAGCCATACTTATGGGGAGTAAGGGCAAGCTCACATTCCAAAAAACGAAAGAGAGACAGGTCAGTGGCCAAAAGGGAACCACTGCCAGAAAACAAGCTACACCAATAGGAGAGAAGCCATGCAACCAAAGGACTATTGAAAAATGTCTTGCTCATCTGGAGGATACTCGTCATACCAAACCTGTAGTCAACTCAAAATAGCATCGCCCATCCTAAAAGTCAAAAGTGAGAAACCTCGGTGTCCATCTCATCCTTGAAAGCTGCCTTAACCGGAGGGAAGGGGTTGACTGGTAGTCTACTCTCCTGTCCACTATGACTAGACGATACCTGTCGAGTAGATCGTCGGCCACCTCTGGATCGACTGGAGCTGCTAACAGAATTTGTACGGGCCGCCTTCCCAGAGCGGCGTCTCCTCTCAGAACCATCATCACCCGTGTCTGCAATACTGAAAAGGTAAGCTCAGGTAAGAGGTGTTAATATACGGTATATGCAGATAAAAATAATAATAAAATAAAATAAATAAATGATAAAAAAAAAGATTTCAAATTATAAGTCAAAACGAATTTCCTACACCTTTTGATTTTCCAACTTCAAGTTAAATCTCAAGGGTTTTCTTTCTTTTTCCTTCAAAAATATTTTTATTTCTAAACCTTTTCCAACTCTTTCCCTAATTTTTAAAAATTTCGACAAATCTTCGTTTAAAAATGGTCCCTACAACACCTATGACATCAACACAAAACACAAACCGTGCACTTCACAACGTTACAATCACATGACAACAACACCCACGCACACTTTTTAAATTTTTGAAATTTTCAAAACACATGTTTTATTTTTCCATTAAATCAATGGCTTTCAAAAATGCCTCAAAATTTCTCAAAATCATTTCAAATGTTTTCTTAAATATTCCTACATTTTTCTAAATTTTAAACTCTAAAAATTCTATCAATTTTCTAATTATCTTTATTTTTCCTATTTTTCTAAGTATTTTTTGATTTTTCAAAAAAAATAAAAATTCACCAAGTTTTCAAAAATCACGAAACTTCACATGGTTGTTAAACACATTTTTCTAAGGCACACAGCATAAAAATCTAGCCAAAAAACCCAAAGCCCAAGCCTGTAGGCACAAACCCACAATTCCTACAAAAACCCTCTTTATGTAATCACGTCTTTCCGAAGACGGTAAGTCCCCTTTCCAATTCCAACAGGGGCGTTTTCTCGAAGACGGTAAGTCCCCTTCTCTAATTCTAATTCTAATTCCTCTCTCGAGAAAGTTGATTCCTTGAGACGGTAAGTCTATACTTTCTGGCACGTTTTTCGAATAAAGTTTCTTCAGAACGATAATTCCTTTCAAACCCGTCGATCGGGACGAGACCCCAAGTCCCCTAGATGGTAGAACAGTCCACTTTTGGCGCTTGCTAACCTGCCAATGCAGAACTGTCCGTTTTGGCATGTCTTTTGAGAAAGTTGATTTTCAGGCGCTAAGTCCCTTTAGCAGCTTCCCGAGATCAGGCAGTCTCGGGAATGATCGCAATCGTCAGAGTAGCAGAAGTACTCACAAACATCGCAACCGTCAGAGTAGCAGAAGTACTCATAAACAGGATGATATAGGAAATTGCCAACAAACCCCTATATCACGGGACAATCGTCAGAGTTGCAGAAGCACTCAAAACCTAGGTCAACACTAGTGCCTGCTACCCACGTCGGTGAAAAATGACCAAACTGCCCCTAGGGCCATCTTTCGACACGTTTCTCGAGAAAGTACCTAAGTCCTCGGAATGGTAAGACCACCCTTCCAAGATTGACCTAGAGACGATTCGGCATGATTAGTTTTGGGCCAATTCCGTGACTTTCCAGTCAAGATAACCATTTTGCCCCTAGGCATCCAAGCGTCCTGGGGACCACACCGGCTTTGGATATCAAACCGGTAACCTCCCGAGAATGCTCCTTATAGTATTTTCAACCCTCCATTATCTTTCTGGATCATTCCGAGTCAATTCCGGTAAACCCGGTGCAAAATGATCGTGTTGCCCCTAGTGGGCCGGTTGACTTTTCCAACCACACCGGCTCTGGATATCAAACCGGTATCCCTTGGAAACATTCTAAATAATGTTTCCAAATCTTGCGTCTTCTTCCGAGACATTCTAAGTCCGTCCTAGCAGCTTTCCGGCTCAGTTGACCGTTTTACCCCTAATGGCCCGATCAAACCCTCTAACAAACCCTGGCATCCTTTTTCAAGTCCATTACTCCCGGGACCCTATTCTAAGGGTTCCTGCCCTTTTTTGGCCTTCTGAGCCATTCCCGGTCCCTTAAATCCTTCCCGGACCTTCCGGAGTCGCTCCTAATGAAGCCAAGCTAAAAATTGCATGGGAGTCACTTATACAGGCACCCAAATCTTCTAAAGATATGTTGCTTGCCGACCTTAAAACTTTTCTAAGTGGCTGGCGCCACTAGTAGTGGCGCTAAGCCAAAATTTGGCCTGGCACCACTCCTAGTGGCGCCAGAAGGTTTTTTGGCCTAGCGCCACTACAACAGGCACCATGTCATCCCTCTCTCTATAAATACAGAGCTTCCTCCAGTGTGAAGGGGGTCCGCAAACTCAGTCTAAAAACCCTACTTTTCGATACACAGAGCTCGTAGCCTCCTAAAACCCTAGCCTCCTTCAGGTTCTCTAAACCCTAGCCTCCATACACAAACCCTAGCCTCCTATACACTCATACATTAGCCTCCAAAGCCTCCATTGAAGACTTGAAGTGCTTGAAACTAAAGCTCTCGAAGATCAAGACGAAGATTGAAGCGAAGACCGAAGCAAAGCATGAAAAGCAAAGCGCGCAAAGAAAAGCAAAATAAACAAGACACAAGGTAGGCTTTCTATTTAAGTTTACGCATATTCCCCCTCTCTTCTCTCTCCTAACTCACTAGGGTTTTCTTCTATTTTAATCCCCCAACTTCTTCCCCCCTTTTTTGCACACTTGAAACAAGGGATTTCTTGGTCCATGTGTAGGATTAGGCTATTGGAGGGTCACCGTGTCGGGGGCTTGTCGCACTCAGATTTTTCGCACTTGAGGAATACACACACAAGTGAAAAAAAACACTGTACTCTCTTGTCAGAACTCACCCTCCTAGAAGAATGAGTGCGGCTAGGTTTGAAATAAAAATAGATTTGAATTAAGGGTTTTTGAAAACAATTTGGAGTCGCCACCTTACTTGATTAAGGTGAGTTAGGTCACCTAAAAACTAAATATAATCCGAAGACTACACTTAGAATTTTTGAAAACGATTTTGGAAGACATCCTTAAGAAAAGGTTTTTAAGAAAACGGGTTGTTTAGCAACCTTTGGAAAACATTTAAGCTGTTTTTTAAAATAAACTCCATTTTGGTCTTTGAAAACACTGATTCTAGGTTCGGAGGTTGGTTACGTGTCATCACCCTGCCCCACCCTTGTGGTATCTATATGTCTATTTACCCTGGATTCACCTATAAGAGTCTTCAACTAATAAATGTTCAATCCTATTCACTTTAGAAAACAATTTTGAAAAAGAATGATGCATGATATGCAAGTGTAAGAAAGGAGAATTGGAAAATAGATTTAGAGAGAAATAGATTTGATTTAAAAAGAAATCTGAAAAAATAAATTTAAAATTGGAAAGTTTTAGAAATTAAAAATAGAGATTTAGAAACAGAAATTTGAAATTAGAAACTTGGAAGAGATTAGGAAATTGGAGACTTGAAAAAGGTTGTGGAATTTAAAATTTGAAAAAGGTTGTGGAATTGGAGATTTGAAAAAACTTGTGACCGCACCCATGAAGGTTGCCTGCGTATCCTTTTGGAGGAATCAGGTCAGTCGTAATTCGGACAAGAGTCCGATAGAAAATAGATGGTTGGATTCGAAAAGGAGATTGAATTGGAATTTAGAATAGAATATTGGAATTTGGAAATTGGAATTTGGAAAGATTGGACTTTGATTTGGAAAGATTGAGGTTTAGAAAACCTAGACTTAAGAAAGATGAGACTTAGGAAAGACTCGAGAGTTTAAGAAAGATTGGATTTAGGAAAGGTTCGAATTAGGAAAGTTTCATTTTAGGAAAGTGTAATTTTTGGAAAGTTTCCTTTTAGGAAAGTTTCAATTTAGGAAAGTGTTCAATTTAGGAAAGTTTTGAAATTAGGAAATGTTTCGTTTTAAGGAAGTATTGAACTTGGAAAGTTTTCGAAATAGGAAAGATTTCGAATTTGGAATGTTTCGGAATTAGAAAGGTTTTGAAATTGGAAAGTTAAAATTTAGAAAGTTTCAACTTAAGAAAGTTTTGAGAGAGGGAAGGTTTGAAAATAAGAAGGTTTTGAGTTTAGAAAGTTTGAAAACTTAGATTTGAAAAGTTAAGATTTGGAAAGGCATGGAAATAGGAAGGAGTTGAATTAGGAAAGATTTGGAAGCTTAATGTTTAAGGAAAGATTCGAAAGTTTTGGGAAAACTTGTGATTTAGGAAGGTATGAGATTAGGAAAAAGTGAATTAGGAAAGGTTTAGACTATGAAGGGTTGAGATTCCTATTTCCTAAAACAAGGGATTGGATTTTGTTTCTAAAGGAGGTGTTTTGATTTTGTTTCCAAAAACGGAGGATAGGATCTAGTTTCCTAAAGGGGTGATTGGGCTTAGTTTCCTAAAGGGAAGAATGGATTTGGCATGGATTTGGAAAGAGGGAACTTTGGAAATTCTAGTTTTGGAAGACTGTAGTTTTGACATAGAAAATAGGTTTTGGAAATATGTATAATTTTGGTGTAGAAAACAAAAGGTTTTGGAAACCTAGGTTTTGAGGCTAAAATAAGGGACTGAAAATCATGTTTTTGGAAAGGAAAATTAGGGTTTCCTAATTGTTGGCTCTAAGGCTTGACTTGGACACCAAGAAAAGGGATTTTTGGAAAGTGAGTTTTTAGAAAGGGAGATTTTTAGAAGGAAATCCCAGAGAGGAGTTTCTAGAAAGGGAATTTTGAAAAAGGGCGTTTTTAGAAAGAAATCCTAAGGAAGAGTTTTTCAAAAAGTAAGTTTTTTGGGAAGAGTTGTTTTAGGAAGGAAACGTAAGAAACGTTTTTGGAAGGGATCTTGTAGGAAAGACGTTTTCGGAAAGAGATTGTTGGAAAAGAGTTTTGTAGGAAGGAAACCTAGGGAATGTTTTTAGGAAAGAAATTTTGAAGAGAGTATTTTTGGAAAGGAGTCGAAAAGGAAGTTTTTGAAAACAAATTTTGAAGGGAGCTTTTAGAAAATAATTTTGAGGAGGAATTTGAAGAAGAAGATTGGATAGCGTTTTTAGAAAGTATGTTGAAAAAGAGGTTTTTAGAAAGAGGGATTTGAAAAGAGAGTTTTTAGAAAGCACAAAAATGTCTCACTTTCCTAAAGTAATTCTAACCATAAGAAGGCTAGAATCACTTTAAGAAAGTGGTTTTGAAAACAACAATATTTTGAAAATATGGACCATATTGGCCACTTTAAATGTAACACTTTCCTAAAGCAACTCTAACCATGAAAAGGCTAGAATCACCTTAGGATTGTGATTTTGAAAACAAATTTCGAAAAAGAAGATTTTGATGCAATTTTGAAAACAAGTTTAATGCAAACTTTGAAAACGTGTTTGAAAATGATTTTAGAGGAATGAAAGAACATGATATGCACAATGCAAAGAGGGTCGTGAACATACAAGGTTAAAGGCTTCACCACATAATCAAGAGAGACCGAACCCATATGGTCTCCGGTTAGACTAAAAGAAAGCTCCCGACACAGTGACTCTCCAAAAGCCTAATCCCACACATGGACCGGGAACTCCCTTGTTTCAAGCATGCAAGAAAGGAGGGGAGAATATGGGGGATTAAAATAAAAGAAAACCCAAGTGGGTTAGGAGAGAGAAGAGAGAGGGGGAAGTGCAAAAACATAAAGAGAAAGCCTACCGTATGTCTTTTTTATTTCTCTTTGCTTTGCGCGCCTAGCTTTTCTTCGATCTTCACTTCACTTAAGTCTCCGTCTTGATCTTCTTCTTGATCTTCAAAGGTTTGTAGTTGCAGTAATCCAAGTCTTCAATGGAGGGTTAGAGGCAAGTGTATGAGTATATGGAAGTGTATGGGAGTGTATAGGAGGCTAGAGTTTGTGTATGGAGGCTAGGGTTTAGAAAACCTAAGGAGACTAGGGTTTAGAGAGGCTAAGAGCTCTGTGTATCGAAATATAGGGCTTTTAGATTGAGTTGACGAACCTCCTTTGCGTTGGAGGAGGCTCTGTATTTATAGACAAGGGATAGACCTGGTGCCTGTTGCAGTGGTGTTAGGCCAAAATATACATTGGTGCCACTAGGAGTGGCGCCAGGCCATTCTTTGGCTTGACGCCACTACTAGGGGCGCCAGCCACTTAGGAAATTGTTTAAGTCGGCAAGCAACGTATCTTTGACAGATTTGGGCGCCTGTACTAGTGACTACCATGCAATTTTTAGCCTGGCTTCACTAGGAGTGACTACGGAAGGCCCGGGAAGGACTTTAGGGACCAGGAATGGCTCAGAAGGCCAGAAAAGGGCAGGAACCCTTCGAATAGGGTCTCGGAGGTATTTGACCTGAAAAAGGATGACAAGATTTGTCGAAAGAGTTGACCGGGCTATCAAGGGCAAAACGGTCAATCGAGTCGGGACGCTGCCGGGACGGACTCGAAATGTCCCGGAAGAAAACTCGAGACTTGAAAACATTATTTAGAATGTTCCCAAAAGTTACTGGTTTGATATCCAGAGCCGGTGTGGTCGAAAAAGGCGACCGACCCACTTGGGGCAAAACGGTTAGTTTGCACCGAATTTGCCGAAACTGACTCGGAATGATCTGGAAAGAGAAAGGAAGGTCGGGAATACTATAAAAAGCATTCTTAGGAGGTTACCGGTTTGAAACCCAGAGCCGGTGTGATTAGATAAGGCGACCGGACCACCAGAGGCAAAACGGTCATTTTATGCCGAGTTTGTTGGAACTGACTCGGAATGATCCGGAAAGAGAATAGAAGGTTGAGAACACTATAAGAAGCATTCTTGGGAGACTACCGATTTGAAACCCAGAGTTGGTATGGCTGGAAAAGGCGACCGGCCCATCAGGGGCAAAACGGTCATTTTACACCGGGTTTGTCGAAACTGACTCGGAATGATCCGGAAAGAGAATAGAAGGTTGAGAACACTATAAGAAGCATTCTTGGGAAATTACTGATTTGAAACCCAGAGCCAGTGTGGTCCCCGAGGCGTTCGGATGCCTAGGGGCAAAGTGGTCATCTTGATCGAAAAGTCTTGGGATTGGCCTGAAACTAACTAGAAGACACCTAATCATGCCGGATTGACTTTAAGACAATCTTGGAAGGGTGGACTTACCCTTCTGACTACTCAAATGTGTCTGGAGAAACGTGTCAGAAAAAGGCCCAAGGGACAGTTTGGTCATTTTTCATCGAAGTGGGCTAGCAGGCACCGATGTTGACCTGGGTTTTGAGTGTTTCCACCATTATGACGGCGGTCGCATGATACAAGGGTTTGTTGGAAATTCCCTATATCAACCTATTTGTGAGTATTTCTGCTACTTTGACGGTTGCGATGTTTGTGAGTATTTTCGCTACTCTGACGGTTTGCGATCATTCCCGAGACTGCCTGATCTCGGGAAGCTGCTAAAGGGACTTAGTGCCTGAGAATCAACTTTCTCAGAAGGCGTGCTTGAAACGGACATTTCTATATTTGCGGGCTAGCAGGCGCCAAAGGTGGACAGTTCTACCATCTAGGGGACTTGGTGTCTCTTTCCGGTCGACAGGTTAAAAAGGGACTTACCGTCTCGAGGAATCAACTATCTCGAGAGAGGGATTTGAATTGGAGCTAGAAAAGGGGACTTACCGTCTTCGAAAAGACGTGCCTAATCGATTAGATTTACCGTCTCGAGGAATCAACTGTCTCGAGAGAGGGATTGGAATTAGAAAAGGGATTGGAAAGGGGACTTACCGTCTTTGGAAAGACGCGCCTGTTTCGGAATTAGAAAGGACAATGCCCCTAAGGGCATTTTGGTCATTTTGCCTATATTTGGGCCCAGTGGGGCCCGCGAAGCAATGTATAGAAGGGATTAGACTTAGAAAGTTGATTTCGATTGTCATATTGGCTCGAGTAGAAGTCTGGACGAAGCGTAGACTACTGAGCGGTCAAAAATGGGGTGCTTACAGCTACCCCTCTTTTTCTGTCTTTGCTTGTCAAAGACAGAAAACAATAAAATAAGAGTCCCATGTTGACTGCGAGACAGTTGGAGGGACGGACATTGGGAATTTTTCGTCCACAGGGGTCGAAAATGGATATTGGGCCGAAAAGGCCTTCGAAAATGAGTTTTGGCAGGAAAAAGGGCAAATTTGCCCAGAATTTGCAACTAGTGCCACTAGGAGTGGCGTCTTTGGCAGAAAAGGCTTGGCGCCTCTGCTAGTGGCGCCAGACTTGTAGTTAAAACCAGAAAATTCTGGTTCAAACACTTGCGGCATTTGAAGAGTTTTTTGAAAGATTGAGAGTCTTTGAGTGGAAATCAACTTGAACCTTGAAGGGGCACTTCTTGGGGGTCACGGGTGATTGCCGGAAGGAGACCACGTCGCCGGAAAAGTCGCCGGAAGAGAAGATTTCGCCGGAGAACTCCAAAAAGTGAGTTTTCAAATTTTTGTTGATTTTGATGTGTAGAACTCCGTTTGAATCACGTGAATAGTAGAATTCAATGTTTTGATATGTTTTGAATAGTATGGTGATATTATTTTTGCATTTTGGTGCTTGTTTGATTGAATTTGAGTGATTTTACATTATTATGTGAAGAGGGTTTTTCGCAGAAATTGGAGATTTGTTCCTACAGGCTTGGGCATTGGGTTTTCTGGCTAGATTTTTATGTCATGTGCTTTAGAAAAAAGTGTTTAACAACCTTGTGAAGTTTCATGATTTTTTGAAAACTTGGTGAATTTTTTATTTTTTAAAAAATAGAAAAATACTTAAAAATTTAGAAAAATGGGAAAACTCAAGAAATTGATAAAATTTTTAGAGTTTAAAAGTTTTGAAAAATGTAGGAATGCTTTAGAAAACATTTGAAATGACTTTGAGGAGTTTAGGATGTTTTTGAAACCCATTGATTTATTAAAAAAATAAAACATGTGTTTTAAAAATTTTGAAAAATTAAAAAGGTGTGCGCGGGTGCTGATGTTATGTGATTGTAATGTTTGTGAAATGCACGGTTTGTGTTTTGTGTTGATGTGATGGGTGTTGTAGGGACCACTTTTAAACAGAACTCTGCCGAAATTTTTAGAAATTAGGGAAAGAGTAGGAAAAAGTTTAGAAAAATCTTTTTGAAGGAAAACCCTTGAGATTTGATTTTAAGTTGAAAAATAAAAATGTGTAGAAAATTTGTTGTGACTGGTCATGCGAAATCTTTTTATTTATTTTGTTTGTGTTAGTTATTTATTTTATTTTGCTTTATTATGTTATTATTTTTCTGTATGATACCGTATATTAACACCTCTTACCATGGCTTGCTTTTTCAAGATGGCAGATGTGGGTGATGATGGTTTTGAGAGGAGGCGCCGCTCTGGGAAGGCGGCTCGGACATATTCCACCAGTGGCTCCAGTCGGACTAGGGGTAGCCAACGATCTACCGGGCCGGCAGCGTCCAGCCAAAGTAGTCGGGGGAGTAGGCCACCTGTCGACCCTTTTCCTCCAGTTGAGCAAGCCTTCATCAAGGAGATTGGTGCAGAGGAGGAGATACCAAGTCTGGGTGACCAGGTCACTGGCTATGGGAGAGCCTCCTCCAGGCACAGGCAGACGGACGCTGACCTGGGAGATCTGCAGATACTGGACATCCCACCACTCGGGGACCTTGCTTATCACCCCAACGTGTACTCTAGGCAGCATTTGCTCCCTCCGCGGGTTCACACAGCTTTCAGAGGGGCTGTTCATCAGGTCTTTGTGACTATCCAGCAGGCTGCCCCATCATATCGTGCCTTCTTGGATGAGATTGGACTTGGAGCCTTCGTGGGATTACAGGCTAACCGCCTGAATTGGCATTTAGTACTAGCACTGGTTAAGCAGTGGTTTGGAGAGACCGGGACCTTCCATTTTTTCAGTTTCGAGCTAGGTCCCACTCCCTTGGATTAGGCGATCATCACCGGGCTTTCCTTCGTTGGCCGACGGATCACTCTACAGTCAGTTAGTAGAGATGAGGCATGCATTCTGCTGGACTTGCCTCCCCCCGAGCGTCCTGCCTTCCCAGTCTCTTGGCTTAGTCAGGGTGACCGTATCTTTGCTGCTGAGCCATCGCCTGCCACGCGAGACATTATGAGACGGCGACTTGTTTTGTACATCATCTTTAGCTGCTTCTGCAACAAAAATAAGTCGCTTGTGCCTTTTCGATTGGTGAGTATATTAGTTGATCTTGGGGATCTAACTGAGCTAGATTGGGGGTCCTTCTCCTTTAGCTGCTTCCTTCGGTCTATGCGGATTCGGACTTCCTCCCGTTGGGGCAGCATGACTAGTTATTGGCCCTTTCTTATCTGGTGGAGCTACGAGTACCTGCCTGTGCGTTGCCCTACAATTGTCGAGGATGACCTTTATCCACGTGCTTTGAGGTGGGCTCATAACTGGGTAGCCCAACGATCAGAGATTACTGACTTTGTGACGCTTCGGGCTAACTTAGAGCTGATTGAGGCGAGCGATGTGACCTGGCAGCCTTTCATTGGATCAGTCCATTATGAGATAGTCTGGTACTTGGTCCAGTTGTCTTTATCGAGGGCTGCCTTTCTCAGTGACGATACTTAGGAGTCCTATCTCAGAGAGCAGCACTGGCGGCAGTTGTATGAGGAGTTCTGGTCAACAGGAGCTCCACCAGAGTACATGTTTGGGGCCTTGGTGGCAGGGGTGCCTATCCCCTGTCAGGATCGGGAGTCGGGTGCCGGGTTCCTGCTTCTTCTAGATACAGATTACGCTACACACTTTTGGGGCTCATTCGGTCGGTGCCTTCACCCGGTTTGAGGTAGTAGTCGGCGGGTACGCTATAGGCCAAGAGGTAGTTAACTTGTGGCGCCGAGTCGGAGGATATGTGCCCCAGGCTAAGTTTACTACTGTAAGGGATCAGAGGGATCGATACCAGACAGAGCGAGTTCAGTATCAGGCAAAGGTGGCCTCCTTGACGGCTCGGATAGCTCAGTTGGGAGGTGGGGGGGGGGGGCGATATGTCGTCTTTTCTCCCTTTCTTTTTGCTCTATTATTGCTTAGTTCTTATTTCATGTGGTTGATTTTGGTTCTATCTTCCCTGTAGGATGGCGGTGCCTCGAGTAGTTATTCGCCTCCTCCGATGCCGAGTTTCGGGGATTTCGATCCAGATGATATTGACTTTGACCTGTGACATATGCCCCTTGTGGAGATTCCGATCTTCGTTTGCCCCTATTCTTGAGATGTATTTATGTTAGACAGTTTTATTTTGCAAGTTTTGTACAAATATGGATATTTATGATATTTAGATGCATGGATAGACAAATATATTTATGATCTTCACAGCTAGGCATATGATCAGTTGTATGTGATGGATGATGATGTTATGCATCTATTACAGGGGTTGACATTGGTGACTTCTGTGTTTACATGGAGTTATGTCCTATACAAAGCTCATACAATTTTTTTTTTTTTTGGAAAAATGTATGCACATATTAGAAATAATAGAATGACAAGGGGTGCTGTTGAACTCAATATCTTTGAGAATGGTAACTCCTTTCTTTTCAGGGGTCTAACCTCTCCTCTGGTTCGACTTTACTTTAATTGGATGATAGCACTTTGTACCTTTCTCAACCTTTTGATCGCCTCCGACTCTCTGCCTCGGGGTTTGTGTATATGATTATTGGGCTAAAACTCTCGACTTTCGGGGTTTTAGCAACAGCTTACTCAACCTTCAGTAGAGCAATAAGCAGCCAGTCCTTTCAATCCGAGGAGACTTTGTTTGGGACCGTAATGTAGACTAGGTTATGGGGTTTCAGAAATGATAGGATATGTAGGCTCAAATTCAATGTTGTTTTCAACAGAGTTCAAAATCCATACTATCCTTTAGCATTTCTCTTTAGCTTCGGCAGCGTATCCAGCTCATTTAGATCAAGCAATCTGTTTTCAATCAAAGTGGACTTTAGTAGGGTTGTAATGTAGGCCATGGTTTTGGGATTTTGCAAGAAAGGGTAAAAGCTCAAACCTATTGTTGCTACTGGGTTTCTTTGTAACCTAGGATCACCATTAGATTTCCTCATTGTTCTTGTTATACACTTCTTAGGGGCAAAAATGACCCTTCTTTTTCAATCCTGCTATATGCTTTTTGTGATGAACGCGTCTTCCTTCTATTTCGGCCTTCCTTTGAAGATGACTCAATCATGATTTTCTTCAGGCCTTTTCTTAGAAGGATTTTTATTTTTTATTTTTTTTTGTTGCCCTTTGCCCCTTGGCAACTCTTTTCGTTTGCTTTGTCCTTTTTATCTTTTTTTTTTATTTTTTTACTTTTTTTTATGGGACGAGTAATTCTACCATCCCTTTTTCCTTAGACCTTTTCCTTGGCAATTTAATCTAACCCAATGTGGGCGGTGATCCCTAGGTTGGGGTTTTCTCGAAAAGGATAAATGGCCCAACGGGTTTGGCAAGGGGTTGCTTCTGACTGTATGGGAAATGAAATAAGGGCCTCTCTTCACTTTGAATTAGATTATTTGATCTACAGAGCTCTCGACACTATCCTAGCATGATAGAGGTGGATACCATTCCTAAAGTTTTCAACTATTGTCTGCCCCAGTGTAGGGAGGACAATTGGTGGATCAGGGTTAGCAAAGAAAATTTTCGTTTCCTACGAGGCACTAGGAGTTAAGCAAAGGGAATATAAGCATTTATTCTTTGGCATAGGGAAATGAAAGGTGGCTCCCCTTCATTTTGATAATCTGGCAGCACATCGCTTAGCTTCGGCGTCTTGCAATTATTGCCTTTGGGTAGTTTCCTCACTCATCCTTATCCTCTCTCTCTCTGGAAAGTTGATCATTTGGCGAGTGGTTAACTCATGCTATCATCCCTTCAAGTTGGATCATTCCACGAAATAAACCCTGCCCCTTGCGTAAAAAGTAGTTACCATTCCCTAAGGAAGATAAGGCAACAGTGATGGAATAAAAGGCTATCATTTGATTATTATTATCATTTTTATGGAAAGCATAAAGTTCTTAAGCAAAAACGAAATGTAAACATTAATTTAAAGACAGGAAGTAAAAGGGATAGAAAGAAAGTGGGTGAAAACACCCCTCTCTTGTACGCTTTTGATGGGATTCCTGTGTTCTTCAATAAGGCTTTGGGATGTTGCCCATATCAGCATTCCATCCGTGGTTTGGATTTTTAGCTAAGGTAGGATAGGTAGATGCTTCTCTTAGAGATCTAGGTGAGTTGGCAGTGATGATGTAATTATCAGCTTTCTTGACCGTCCTGTCTTCATTTGTTTGCTCCGTAGCTTTTCTAACAAACCAATCGGGCGACTCGTCGTCCTCCAGCCTAATAGGTCGAGCCCGGGGCTTCCTGCTCTGGCTTCTAGCCAGGGCTCAATGTTCCTCAGGTGTACACAATGGGAGATTCTTATTACTGAGTTTAGACAGCTCCTGGTCAATCTTCTTTACAGATTCATATATGAGTTCATCTTCAGGGGCTGGCATTCTATTGGGGTTGCACCGTAATTGGGTATGACTTTGCTCCATATCTTCGCATTCCATTTCCTCCCCATCCTTGTAATATATCTCTTGGCACGCAGCAAAACACACTTTGTTGTTACCAAACTTTGTAATGACGTTGACGGCGTGGTCTATCGGAGGGTTCGTAGCGCCGTTTGGAGAAGGATTTACTGGTCGCAAGCCAATAATCTTGTTATCTATTAGGTCTTGAATCTTACGCTTAAGGGTCAAACAATCTTTGGTGTCATGTCCTTGGCCGCCCGAATGATACTTACAGCTCGCTGCAGATTCAAAGTAATGAGGCAAAGGATTAGGCCGGGGCCGGGCAGGTATAGGCTTCAGATATCCGGCTGCTAAGAGACCAAAATAGGCCATGGTCTGTGAACACGCGAGTTTAGTAAATGTTCGCTTTTTCCCACTTGTTCGCCTAGGCCAATGAGGTGTTGCAGATGTTTTTGATGATTGGGAACCGAGCTTTGGTGAGGTCACCACCGGGTTGATGGTTCGGGAATTAAAAGGGCTTCGGGTTTTATGTTTCAAAAGGGGATCATTTTTGGTGACAGGGCCAAATGGGTTGGGATGGCATCCGTATGAAAGATTATATAATCCATGGGTTTGGTAAAAGGCTGGTTTGGAAGGCGTCCGAACAAGGCTCTTAGCTTGGGGAGGTTGTTGGTAAGCAATGGTATGGGTGTGGTCTTGGACTTCCTTCCTCATCCTTTTTCGTTGTTCATGGGTCTGAGCTTGCGAGAATTCTGCCTGCTCGTGGGTTGCATGTGATAAGAGTGAAGAAAGCATGCCTTCCATTTCGGTCATCCTATGTCTGACTCTTCTTGCCTCCACTAGTAGTAGAGTTAAGGTATCGAGAGTAAGTAATTCCATGGGTGTTTCTTAATTTTTGGCTTGTAAGACGAGCGAACAAGGAGAAGTACCTGAAACCAACAAAGGAAAAGAGTCAGTGTTTTGTCTTGACAAGTCTTTATGCAATGCATGATATAGGGTGCCCCTATTTAGAGGGGGGAAGGCTATACATGATGCATTGGCTCACTTTTGGGAGATAGGGGATTTGCCCCTATATGCAGATACCTTACCGTCAGCTAGGAAACTTCATTCATTCATACAATTATCCTTTGATTCATTTGCAAAAATAAAAAGTACATTGAACTTTGGGTTTAATATACAAGATAATTGAAATACATTTAAACAGGGGGAGAGGGTACATGTTCCTTTGGACTTCCACCTATCTAGTTTTACAAAGGAAACCCTAAACCACTCTTGAGTCTTCGGATTTGCCTTCATTGGATTTGATGTCAAGGAGGTCGCTGAGAGACCTTGTTGGTTGATTGCCCCTTGTCTTCTTGACAATCCTATCTCCGTGAGCATAGAGGGATTGGGACCCCTCTTATGTAATGAATTGAGATGCATGCTATAAGTCCTTAGGGTTACGCAGGAACCCTTAGGGTTTGGGTAGGCTTAATGCAAGGGAGAGTGAACTAGGTGTTACTCTCTTTGGGTTGATCATATGCATGATAATGCAGTGACTTGAGTTACTTAGAACTCTTGTCTTGACATGGAATATGGAATGCATGAACATGGATATGCACAGGGTATAAAGAGAGAGAATACAATAGCAAGGTAAATGTGCATGCATGAGTAGTTAGACAGGCATTATAATAGTATAAATATAGCCATTATAACAACAGGAATAGACAGGTATAAATGAAAATAAGAGCAGTCGCCCTTTCCTCCATGGTTTTGGAAAACAGTGTGCGTGTCTTAAATCCGACAGAGGTTTGGCTATGCATGGTGTCTATATGAGCATGAGGTTGAGGGTTGACTAATGCGTCCTAAAAAGGCTCGGTCTCCAGATCTTCAAACCTAGGCCCACTCCCCGAGGTGGTGCCATGATCAGTTGGTGATCCGAGCAGGGGAACCATCAAGAGGCCGTAGGCAAAGAAACTAACACAGCATCTTGCCTACAACCAATATACTGTTCCCCATTTCTAACTAGAAAGGACATATCAGGGTAAAATGCAAGTATGAGAATGCAAGTGCACATGCAGTATGTGTGTGAACTTTTGAAAGTGGAGGAAAGAGCCCAACAACTCCCATCCATCCTGTTCATCACATTCATGCATAAAAATTAAACAAAAAGCGCACCTACAAAATAAAGATGCAAGAGTTAGTATGTGGATGGAAAACTTAATACATGATAATATGAATGCATGTTGTTTTTTTTGTTTGAAAACAATTTCAAAATTTTGGTTTTGAAAAATTTAAAGTAAATAGGATTGAACAAGTTAATTGAAGACTCTACATAGGTGAAGGGTAAAAAGACATGACTACGACCTAACCCTCTAAGTGTCCCCAGTGGAGTCGCCAGCTGTCACGCCTAGATTTTTCGCACTCGATGAATATACACACAAGTGGAAAAAACACTGTACTCTCTCGTTAGAACTCACCCTCCTAGAAGAATGAGTGTGACTAGGTTTGAATTAAAGCTTTTGAAAACAACTTAGAGTCGCCACCTAACTTGATTAAGGTGAGTTAGGTCACCTAAAAACTAAGTATAATCCGAAGAGTATACTTAGGATTTTTGAAAATTATTTTGGAAGACATCCTCAAGAGAGAGTTTTTAAGAAAACGGGTTGTTTAGCAACCTTTGGAAAATATTTAAGCCCTTTTTGAAAATAAACTCCATTTTGGTCATTGAAAACAGTGATTCTAGGTTTGGAGGTTGGTTACATATAGGAAAGACGCACTAAGCCATCATCCTACCCTGCACTTGCGGTATCTACATGCCTATTTATCCTAGATTCACCTATCAGAGTCTTCAACTAATAAATGTTCAATCCTATTCACTTTAGAAAACAATTTTGAAAAAGAATGATGCATGATATGCAAGTGTAAGAAAAGAGAATTGGAAAATAGATTTAGAAAGATATAGGTTTGATTTAAAAAGAAATTTGAAAAGATAGATTTGAAATTGGAAGGTTTTAGAAATTGAAAATAGAGATTTGGAAATAGAAATTTGAAATTAGAAACTTGGAAGAGATTAGGAAATTGGAGACTTGAAAAAGGTTGTGGAATTGGAGATCCAAAAAAAGTTGTGACCGTACTCATAAAGGTTGCCTACGTATCCTTTTAGAGGAATCAGGTCAGTCGTAGTTCGGACAAGAGTCCGATAGAAAATAGAAGGTTGGATTCAAAAAAGAGATTTAATTGGAATTTAGAATATAAGATTGGAATTTGGAAATTGGAATTGGGAAAGATTGGACTTTGATTTGGAAATATTGAGGTTTAGGAAACCTAGACTTAAGAAAGATGAGAGTTAGGAAAGACTCGAGAGTTTAAGAAAGATTGGATATAGGAAAGGTTCGAATAAGGAAAGTTTCATTTTAGGAAAGTGTCATTTTTGGAAAGTTTCGTTTTAGAAAAGTTTCAATTTAGGAAAGTGTTCAATTTAGGAAAGTTTTGGAATTAGGAAATGTTTCGTTTTAAGAAAGTATTGAAATTGGAAAGTTTTCAAAATAGGAAAGATTTCGAATTTGGAATGTTTTGAAATTAGGAAAGTTTTGAAATTGGAAAGTTAGAATTTAGAAAGTTTCAACTTAAGAAAGTTTTGAGAGAGGGAAGTTTTGAAAATAAGAAGGTTTTGAGTTTAGAAAGTTTGAAAACTTAGATTTGGAAAGTTAAGATTTGGAAAGGCATGGAAATAGGAAGGAGTTGAATTAGGAAAGATTTAGAAGCTTAATGTTTAAGGAAAGATTCGAAAGTTTTGGAAAAACTTATGATTTAGGAAGGTGTGAGATTAGGAAAGAGTGAATTAGGAAATGTTTAGATTAGGAAGGGTTGAGATTCCTATTTCCTAAAACAAGGGATTGGATTTTGTCTCTAAAGGAGGTGTTTTGATTTTATTTCCAAAAACGGAGGATAGGATCTAGTTTCCTAAAGGGAAGAATGGATTTAGCATGGATTTGGAAAGAGGGAACTTTGGAAATTCTAGTTTTGAAAGACTATAGTTTTGACGTAGAAAATAGGTTTTGGAAATATGTATAGTTTTGGTGTAGAAAACAAGAGGTTTTGGAAATCTAGGTTTTGAGGCCAAAATAAGGGATTGAAAATCATGTTTTTGGGAAAGAAAATTAGGGTTTCCTAATTGTTGGCTCTAATGCTTGACTTAGACACCAAGAAAAGGGATTTTGGGAAAGTGAGTTTTTAGAAAGGCAGATTTTTGGAAGGAAATCCTAGAGAGGAGTTTCTAGAAAGGGAATTTTGAAAAAGGGAGTTTTTAGAAAGAAATCCTAAAGAAGAGTTTTTAAAAAGGTAAGTTTTTTGGGAAGAGTTGTTTTAGGAAAGAAACATAAGGAACGTTTTTGGAGAGTAAACTCTGAAGAAAACGTTTTTGGAAGGGAGCTTGTAGGAAAGACGTTTTTAGAAAGAGATTGTTGGAAAAGAGTTTTCTAGGAACGAAACCTAGGGATTGTTTTTAGGAAAGGAACTTTGAAAACGTGTTTGAAAATGATTTTGGGGGAATGCAAGATCATGATATGCACAATGCAAAGAGGGTTGTGAACATACAAGGTTAAAGGCTTCACCACATAATCAAGAGAGGCCAAACCCATGTGGTCTCCTGTTAGACTAAAAGAAAGCCCCCTAGACGGTGACTCTCTAAAAGGCTAATCCTACACATGGATCGGGAACTCCCTTGTTTCAAGTATGCAAGAAAGGGGGGAGAAGACGGTGGATTAAAATAGAAGAAAACCCAAGTGGGTTAGGAGAGAGAAGAGAGAGGGGAAAGTGCAAAAACCTAAAGAGAAAGCCTACCGTATGTCGTGTTTATTTCTCTTTGCTTTGCGCGCCTTGCTTTCTTCGATCTTCGCTGCACTTCAGTCTCCGTCTTGATCTTCTTCTTGATCTTCAAAGCTTTGTTGTTGCAGCCACCCAAGTCTTCAATGGAGGGTTGGAGGCTAGTGTATAAGTATATGGAAGTGTATGGGAGTGTATAGGAGGCTAGGGTTTGTGTATGGAGGCTAGGGTTTGGAAAACCTAATGAGACTAGGGTTTAGAGAGGCTACGAGCTCTGTGTATCAAAATATAGGGTTTTTAGACTGAGTTGACGGACCTCCTCCACGCTAGAGGAGGCTCTGTATTTATAGACAAGGGATAGACCTGGCGCCTGTTGTAGTGGTGCTAGGCCAAAATATACATTGGCGCCACTAGGAGTGGTGCCAGGCCATTCTTTGGCTTGGTGCCACTAGTAGTGGCACCAGCCACTTAGGAAAATGTTTAAGTCGGCAAGCAACGTATCTTTGACAGATTTGGGCGCCTATACTAGTGACTACCATGCAATTTTTAGCTTGGCTTTACTAGGAGTGACTTCGGAAGGCCTCGGAACGACTTAAGAGACTGGGAATGGCCCGGAAGGCCGAAAAAGGGCAGAAACCCTTAGAATAGGGTCCTGGAGGTATTTGACTTGAAAAAAGATGACAAGATTTGTCAGAAGAGTTGACCGGGCCATTAGGGGCAAAAAGGTCAACCGGGCCGAGACGCTGCCAGGATGGACTCGGAATGTCCCGGAAGAAAACTTCAGACTTGGAAACATTATTTAGAATGTTTCCAAAGGTTACTGGTTTGATATCCAGAACCGGTGTGGTAGGAAAAGGCGATTGGCCCACTAGGGGCAAAACGGTCATTTCGCACCAGGTTTGCCGGAACTGACTTGGAATGATCTGGAAAGAGAAAGGAAGGTTGAGAATACTATAAAAAGCATTCTCAAGAGGTTACTAGTTTCAAACCCAGAGTCGGTGTGGTTGGAAAAGGCAACCGGCCCACCAGGGGCAAAACGGTCATTTTGCGCCGGGTTTGCTGGAACTGACTCGGAATGATTCGGAAAGAGAATAGAAGGTTGAGAACACTATAATAAGATTTCTTGGGAGATTACTGGTTTGATACCCAAAGCCGGTGTGGTCCCGGTGGCATTCAGATGCTTAGGGGCAAAGTGGTCATCTTGACCGAAAAGTCTCGGGATTGGCCCAAAACTAACTAGAAGGCACCTAATCATACCGGATTGACTTTAAGACAATCTTGGAAGGGTGGACTTACCCTTTTGAGGACTCAAATGTGTCTCGAGAAACGTGTCAAAAAGAGGCCCAAGGGGCACTTTGGTCATTTTTCACCTAAGTGGGCTAGCAGGCACCGGTGTTGACTTGGGTTTTGAGTGTTTCCGCCACTCTGACGGCAGTCGCGTGATACAGGGGTTTGTTGACAATTCCCTATATCGACCTATTTGTGAATATTTTCGCTACTTTGACGGTTGCGATGTTTGTGTGCATTTCTGCTACTCTAACGGTTTGCGATCATTCCTAAGACTGCCTGATCTCGGGAACTGCTAAAGGGACTTAGCGCTTGAGAATCAACTTTCTCGGAAGGCGTGCCTGAAACGGACATTTCTACATTGGCAGGCTAGCAGGCGCCAAAGGTGGACTGTTCTACCATCTAGGGGACTTGGGGTCTTGTCCCAGTCGGCAGGTTAGAAAGGGAGTTGTCGTCTCGAGGAATCAACTGTCTCGAGAGAGTGATTGGAATTAGAGTTAGAAAAGGGAACTTACCGTCTTCGGAAAGATGTGTCTAATGGATTAGATTTATCGTCTCGAGGAATCAACTGTCTCGAAAGCGGGATTGGAATTAGAGAAGGGATTGAAAAGGGGACTTACCGTCTTCGGAAAGACGCACATGTTTCGGAATTAGAAAGGGCAATGCCCCTAAGGATATTTTGGTCATTTTGTCTGATTTGGGCCCAGTGGGGCCCACAAAGCGATGGATAGACGGTATTAGACTTAGAAAGCTGATTGCGATTGTAATACGTCCATATTGACTCGAGTAGAAGTCTGGACGGAGCGTAGACTGCCGAGCGGTCAAAAATGGGGTGCTTACAGGGCTTTCTTTTAGTCTAATCGGAGACCACGAGGGTTCAGACCCCTTGATTATGTGGTGAAGCCTTTAACCTTGTATGTTTACGACCCCAACTTGCATTGTGCATATAATGATCTTGCAGTTTTCTAAAATTCGATTTTAAACTTGTTTTCAAGCTAGCATCAAAACTCGTTTTCAAAAGCTTACATCAAAATCTTCTTTTCAAAACTTGTTTTCAAAATCACAATCTTAAGGTGATTCTAGCCTATCCATGGCTAGGGTTGCTTTAGGAAAGTCTTACATTTAAAGTGACCAATATGGTCCATATTTTCAAAATCGTTGTTTTCAAAACCACTATCTTAAAGTGGTTCTAACCTTCTTATGGTTAGAATCGCTTTAGGAAAGTGAGATATTTTATATACTTTCTTAAAAATCTCTTCTCAAAAATCTCCTCCTAAAAATCTCTTTTCCAACAAGCCTTCCATAAACTCTCTTTAAATTCCTTTCCAAAATTATTTTCAAAAACTCCTTCTAAAAATCTATTTTTCAAAACTTCTTTTCAAACTCCTTTCCAAAAAGCTCTCTTCAACATTCCTTTCCTAAAAATACTCCCCAGGTTTCCTTCTTAGAAAACTCTCTTCCTAAAATCTTTTTCCTAAAAACTCTTTCCAACAATCTCCTTCTAAAAATCCACTTTTAAAAACTCTCTTTTCAAATTCACTTCCTAAAAACTCCTCTCTAGGATTTCCTTTCAAAAATCTCCCTTTCTAAAAACTCACTTTCCAAAAATCTCTTTTCTTAGAGTCCAAGTCAAACCCTAAAACCCACAATTAGGAAACCTTAATTTTTTTCCTCAAAAACATGATTTTGAATCTTGCCTTAAAACCTAGGTTTCCAAAATCACCCTTTTTACATCTAAATCATAAGTTTTCAAAACTTATTTTCTACATCAAAACTACAGTCTTTCAAATCTAGGGTTTCTAACACTTCCCCTTCCAAATCCATGCCAAACCCAATATTTTGTTTTAGGAATCTCAATCATTCCTAATCTAAACCTTTCCTAATTCAAATCCTTCCTAATCTCATACCTTCCCAAGCCTTAAGTTTCCAAAACTTAAACTTTTAAATCTTTCCTTAAACTTTAATGTTCCAAATCCTTCCTAATCTAAATCTTTCCTAAATTTCATACCTTTCCAAATCTTAACTTTCCAAATCTAAATTTTCAAATCTTTCTTAAACTCAAACATTTCCTAATTTCAAGTATTTCTAAAATTTAAACTTTGAACCTTTCTAAATTTAAACCTTTTTAAATTTCAAATCTTTCCAAATCCAAAACTTTCCTTAAGTCAAAACTTTCTAAATCCAAAACTTTCTTAAGTTAAAACTTTCTACATTCTAAACTTTCCAAATTCTTAATCTTTCTAAACTCAAAACTTTTCCTAATTCAAATCTTTCCAAAATCAACTCTTTCTTAAAAAGAAGACTTTCTAATTTTAAAACTTTCTTAAAACGAAACCTTTCCTATTTGAAAACCTTTCTTAAATGAAACTTTCCTAAATCGAAACTTTCTTATTTCAAAACTTTCCTAAAATGAAATCTTTCCTAATTCGAACATTTCTTAATTCGAACCCTTCCTAAATCCAACATTCCTTAATCTTCCAAGTCCAACATTTGAGTCAAATCTTTCTTAATCTCAAGTCCTTTATAAATCCTATCTTTCCTAAGTCTAGGTTTCCTAAACCTCGATCTTTCCAAATCAAAGTCCAATCTCTTCCATTTCTAATTCCAGTCTTCTATTCTAATTTCAAATCAAATCCAAATTCGAATTCAATTTCTTTTTCCAATCAAAATCTTCTATTTTCAATCGGACTCTTGTTCGAACTACGACTAACCTGATTCCTCCAAAGGGATACGTAGGCAACTCTCATGGGTGCGGTCACAACCTTTTTCAAGTTTCCATTTCCACAATATTTTTCAAATCTCCAATTCTATAACTACTTTTCAATTTTCAATTCTACGTTCTATTTCCAACTTCCAATTCTAAAAATCTATTTTCAATCCTCAATTTCAATTTCTAAACTTTCTTTCCAATTTCAAACTTTAATTTTTCTTTTCCAAATCTATTTTTCAACTCTCTTTCTCTTACATTTACACATCATGCATTATCCTTTTTAAACATTCTTTTTCTAACGTGGATAGGATTGGACATTTGTTAGTTGAAGACTCTCATATGGCTTAGTGCGTCTTCCCTACATGTAACCAACCTCCAAACTTAGGATCATTATTTTCAAAGACCAAAATGGAGTTGTTTTTTTTCAAAAAAGGGCTTAATATTTTCTAAAGGTTGGTAAATCACCTGCTTTCCTAAAAACCTTCTCTTGAGGAAGTATTTTCAAAATCGTTTTCTGAAAACCCTAAGTGTAGTCTTCGGATTGTGCTTAGTTTTTAGGTGACCTAACTCACCTTAATCATGTTAGGTGGCAACTCCAAACTTTTTTCAAAAGCCCTTAATTCAAATCTATTTTCAATTCAAACCTAGTCGCACTCATTCTTCTAGGAGGATGAGTTATAACGAGAGAGTACATTGTTTTTCCCGCTTGTGTGTATTCCTCGAGTGCAAAAAATCTGGGCACGACACCTTCACCCATGTAGAGTCTTCAATTAATTTGTTCAATCCTATCAACTCCAAAATTTCCAAAATCAAAATTTCAAAGTTGTTTTAAAAAACGTACATCTAATTTATTTCCGTTCATATTATCTTGCATTAAATTTGTTATCCGCATACTAACTGTTGCATATTTGTATTGTAGGTGGATTTTTATTCACATTTTATTTTATTTCATGCTAACTGCTCTACATATTATGAATGAATGGAATGGACAGGATCGATGGGAGTTGTTGGGCTATTATCTCCAATTTTTAAAAATCACACACGCACTACACGTGCACTTGCATTCTGCATATTTACATTCTTTACCATGATATGTCCCTTCTAGTTAGAAGAGGGAATGGTAAATTGGTTATGGGCAAGATGATTTGTTAGTTTCTTCGCCTACGGGCTCTTGATAGTTCCCCAGCTCGGATCACCAACTGATAATAGCACCACCTCAGGGAGTGGGCCTAGATTTGAAGATTTGGGAACCGAGTCTTCTTAGGATGCATTAGTTAACCTTCAACCTCATGCTCATATAGACATCATCCATAACCGAACCTCAGCCGGATTTAAGACACGCACACCATTTTCAAAACCATGGAGGAAAGAGCAACTACTTTACTTTCCTTTAAATTTATCTATTCCTGTTGTTATAATGTTTGTATTCCTGTTGTTATAATGCCTATCTAATTGCTCATGCATCCATATTTACTTTACAAATACATTCTCTCTCTCTTTACTCTATGCATCCATGTTCATGCATTCAATATTCCATGTCAAGACAAGAGTTCCAAAGTAACTCAAGTCACTACATCTCCATGCATATGATCAACCCAAAGAGAGTGATACCAAGTTCGCTCTCCAATGTAGTAAACCTACCAAAACCCTAAGGGTTCCCACGTACCCCTAAGAACTCATAGCATGCATTTAAAGTCATTCCATAAGAGGGGCCCCAATTCCCCTATGCTCATAGAGACAAGATTGCCAAGAAGACAAGGGGCAATCAATCAACAAGGTCTCTCAATGATCTCCTCAACATCAAATCCAAAGAAGGTGAATCAGAAGACTCAAGAGTAGTTTAGGATTTCATATGTAAAACTAGATAGGTGGAAGTCCAAAGGAAAATGTTTCCCTTTCCCCTTATTAAAGTGTTCTCTATTTCCTCTTGTATTCTAAATTCAAAGTTCAATGTATTCTTTCACTTTTCGTAATTAAACGTATGAATGAATGTAGGTTCCTGATCAATGCTAATGTACTTGCATACAAGGGCAAACCCCTATCTCCAAAAGTGAGCTAATACCTCATGCTTAATCTCTCTCTCAAGTAGAGACACCCCTAGGACATGCATTGTATAAAAATTTTCAAATCAAGGAACTAACTTCTCTCTGGTTTTTTGTCTTCTATCCTCCCCCTCCTCATCTCCAAGTACCAAGAGAACCGAAGACAAAAGCAAGACAAGAAGGGAGTTTTTCTAAACCATGCACTTATTGTCATCATACGGCTCACACATTCACTTCTATTATGCTCATGCACCCATATCCATTCCAAGACAAGAGTTCCAAGAAACTCAAGTCAATTCATTCTTATGCATCTAGTCAATCATAGAAAGAAATAAGCAACCCATTCTCATATTAATCGAACCTACCAAAACTCCTAAGGGTTCTTTAACCCTAAGGATTCATGGCATGCATAGAACCATGTCCCAAGGAAGGCCCAAATCTCTCTCCATCCACGGAGGTAGGATTGCCCAAATAAGAAAATATCAACCGGTCCACGCCAAAGAGGTATTGTATTGCATAATAGGGGCAAAACTCCACCTCCAAAATGGACTTTTCATCATGCCTAGATTCCCTTAAAGAAGGGACCTTCATAAGACATGCATCGCATAGGACCTTGAACTCCACATGCTAACTGCATTCTCTTTTCCGTTTTCTTTTTCTAAGTCAGAGAACACAACCAAATTCATAGAATCGCTCTAGCACTCCACCTGATTCAAACTCATGGAAGGATGAGCCTAGTTGTTAAAAGAGACCAAACAAACATTAAGGAGCAAGAAGAACTAACAATCCATCTACAAGACGTTACTTCCACACCATGCCAGAACAATCACCATCCATACAAGAGAAGGCTTCATCATTTGCAAAGTCCTGTCACACCCGTGTATTGCTACAAAAGAATCTCTTAACTTCCAAATGCATGCCAAACACCGCAAAAGATCTGTTAATCCGCCCTCTATCATTTGGTGATACACCCAGAGAAAGAAGTTGACATAGTTTCAAAACCTTGTTAGGGGTTCTCACCAAGAGGTCCATAAGAAAAGGGAGGTTTCCACAAAATTCGTCTATTTTCTTTTCATCTTTCTAGTTCGCGCATATCTTCTTGATTATTGCTTTTAGGGATTCTTTCCCATTCAATAATGACTTGACTTGAAGGATGGGATAGCATAGGCAACCCATTCAAAGGGGGGTTAAAACCTTTGAGAGATAGAGAAAGAGAGTGAGAGATAGGAGAAAGGCAATCTCAACAAAGAGGTGCAAATTTTGTTGAAGAGGCGACACTTAAGTGATATCCTAGCTAAGCAATGGGTAGTCAAGTCCTTAACATGATGAGAAGCCATTTGTTCTATTTATCCAATAAAAACAATAAACACTACCCCTTGCTCAGCCCACTAGAGCCGTAAGTGACTTATATTTAGATATCCCTAAACCAAGAACCATCCCCCACATTGGGGTAAGCACAAAGTAGTTGATTTGGTAGAATATGTAGGGGCTTACTGGCATAAACACACCATTTTTTAGGAACATTGTCTAAATTTTGTATAAAGGCTTTATGGACTAAGCGATTCAATTCGAAATGATGAGAGGCCCCCAATTCTGCTACCATACACAAAACATTCTTTTGCAAAGCCCACTTGAGCCAGTTATAATTTCTTAAGAAAACCAACCAAATGGTCACCGCCCACACTGGGTTAAGGCAAAAGTCATAAGTTGAAACTAATGAGCAATAATGAAAAGGGTGATTTCCAAGAAGATATAATGAGCAACGATGAAAGTGGTGATTTCCAAGAAGTTATGGCGTCAAAGGCATCTCTAGTAAAGAAAATATTGTGTTCGTGGTGATCTTTAAAAAAAGATACTGTCATCCCAAAATATAAATGAAAAAGTTTGCATATTCAAAAGTTGACTTAGCAACAAATTTCTTGATGGAAAAAAAATCCTAAATTAGAAGGCAAAAAGTGGTCTACAAGAACAACTAGAGTATGAAGGAAAGAAGAAAGCAGTGAATGAAAGTTAAATTGACAAAGGTGATCATTGGTCTTTTGAAACCCCACAAGTTATAATTTTGAGCCTTTATACCCTTTCATTCATAAACCTCTTAACCTAGCCCACATTATGGTCCAAATTAAAGTTCTCTCTAATCGAACAGAATTGCTTAGTCTAAATAAGTCTAAACAATACTAAGACAAGTAAGGATGAGAAAGGAGAATTGGGGAGGAATGCAGGGGCAATCTCATGTTCCAAAGTGTGCTTAGATGGTTTTGGTTTAAACAACCCACTAAAAGAAAATCTTTGAGCCTAAATATCCCTTTATTTCTTACAACCCCTAAACCTATATTACGGTCCTAAAAGAAGTTTTATCGGATTGAGAGTCTAGTTGTTTATCGCTCTGCAAAGGGCATGCAAGTTGTCGCTCAAGCCATGGTGGCATTTTGAAAATCTTAGAGAGAAAACGAAGTGAGATCAGAAAAATCCCAAACAGCAACCCTATAGAAATTAGGGATAGGATAGCAAACTGAAAGGTCAAGATCCCTAGAGAATGGTGCAAATGCTATCACACCCCGATAAGAGTGGGACAAAACTGAATGGGTCAAAATCCTGGAAAGGAAACAAAATTCTGAGAATATGGGCCTTGGGATAATCCTAGGACATTCTTTGTAAATAGCTTATATACATGCAGCACTAATACATCCATGACATGTATAACATGTACATCCATTTAAATTTTTGTGTAGTTTGTATCTATTCATGCATTCATCAAAAAGTATGGCATGCATTCAATTCCATTCCTGTATGTACATTCATCCAAAAAGTATAACCTGCATTAAATTTCATTCTTGTATGAACCTGTGTATTAATAAAATATATATAAAGTAGGACATGCATAAGTAAACTATTTTTGTACAAAAACTACCTCTATGTCTTTCTCTTTCTCTCAAATAGGAAATAGGGAAAGAGGTGAAATATAAAAAGGAGCTAAAGCCACCCCTTAGACATCTCCAGCAGCAGTACACACCTTAGAAAGCTCAGATTTTCATAGCTGATAAGAAATAGCGAATAGGACAATGACCCACCCTCGACCTCCCTAATCAAATGACTTTTGACTCGAGATACCATGTATGCTAAAAAAGAGGAACAATGAATAATTGTCCGATCGCCCAGAGCTAGAATAATGAAACACATCCCCAAAAATGAGCATTAGCCCCGTGCTGAAGTCTAGTAAGACTTACGAAGGTCTCTCCCACAACTATTAGAGAATATGAGTGCCCCTTACGAATCTTGGCAAGCAGTGCACATAACTGACAGTTGACCAAGTCACCCCCCCCCCCCCCCCCCGCCGCGCGGGCCTGTAGAAGAAGAGCTAGGGCTACCATGTGATAAATGGATCAATCTTGAGAAGTATGCCAATCCCCCGAGTGAGCTCTCCTATCCGTTGCAAACTCAAAATGAGAGAATGAGAACTTCACTGGAACATAAGGAAATTGGTGTAGGAGATCAAAAGAAAGGACTGCACGACAAAGCCCAAGCTGAGATGAGATAACTGTGATACAACCATCAGGAAAAATAGATCCCACAATGTCATCTGAATCCTTTTGAAGACCTAGGAGGAAACCATACTCGTGGTAGGAGGGAGCGAGCTGACAGAAGAAAGACAAATCAAGCCGCTAGAAGGGAACCACTGCCGAAAATAAGTATAATCGATAGAAGAGAAGCCATACAACCAAAGGACTAGCGAAAGATGTCCTGCTCATATGGAGGATACTTGTCATATCAAATCTACAGTCGACTCAAAATAGCATCGGCCATCCTAATGGTCAAAACTGGGAAACTTCGGAATCCATCTCATCTTCAAAGGTTGGCCTCAACCGGAGGGAAGGGGTCTACTAGAGGCCTACTTCCCCGCTAGCTCTAGCTAGAAGACACCTGTCTAGTAGATCGCTAACCGCCTCAGAAGCGACTGGAGCTACTGACAGAATCCGTCCGGGCTGTCTTCCCGGAGCGGCGTCTCCTCTCAGAACTGTTATCGCCTGCGTCTGTCATCTGGGAAGGTAAGCCAAGGTAAGAAGTGTTAATGCATGGTATATACAGCTCAAAAGATAAGAAAAGAAGATAAGAAAAAGGAAAAAGCAGGGAAAAATAATAATAACAACAAAAGATCAAATATAAATGGAAAAAATGAATGTCGTAAGTCTCAATAAAGTCTACTCAATTCAAATGGTTTTTCTTCTTAGGTTTTTCCTTCAAAATTTTGTTTTCAAAAATCAACTCTCAAAAAGGTTTCCTAACTATTCCTTTCAAAAATTTATTCTTAAAGATCAATTCCTAATGTTCTTAGTATTTTTTTCCAAAAACTATTTCAAACTCAAGTCCTAAAGTCCTTTTCGAAATCAAATTTCCAATTTATCTCGAAGCCTTTTTGTCAAAAAAGTTTCTATTCCAAACAAGTTTCAAGAGTTTCCAAAACTCTTCTTCTCAAAAAGTCAAGTTGCAAGTCAAAATGAATTTCCTACACATTTTCATTTTAAAAGTCAAGTTGCAAGTCAAAATGAATTTTCTATACATTTTGATTTCAAATTTCAAGTCCCAAGTCAAAATGAATTTCCTACACATTTTGATTTTAAAAGTCAAGTTGCAAGTCAAAATGAATTCTCTATACATTTTGATTTCAAAATTCAAGTCTCAGGGCAAAGTGAGTTTCCTACACATTTTGATTTTAAAAGTCAAGTTGCAAGTCAAAATGAATTTTCTATACATTTTGATTTCAAAATTCAAGTCTCAGGGCAAAATGAGTTTCCTACACATTTTGATTTTAAAAGTCAAGTTGCAAGTCAAAATGAATTTTCTATACATTTTGATTTCAAAATTCAAGTCTCAAGTCAAAATGAATTTCCTTCACATTTTGATTTTAAAAGTCAAGTTGCAAGTCAAAATGAATTTCCTACACATTTTGATTTTAAAGGTCAAGTATTAAGTCAAAATGAATTTTCTATACATTTTGATTTAAAAAACTTAAGTTTTAAATCAAAATGAATTTTCTACATATTTTGTCTTCAAAAATAATTGAAGGTTGAAGTCAAAATGAATTTTCTATACATTTTGTCTTCAAAAATTCCAATTTCAAGTCAAAATGAATTTTTCATAGTTCCAGTTTCAAGTCAAAATGAATTTTCTATACATTTTCCTTTAGAAATATTTTTTATTTCAAGTCAAAATGAATTTTCTAAACATTTTGCCTTCAAATGTCAGGTCAAAACGAATTTTCTACACGTTTTGTCCAAAATTCCAAAATGATTTCCAATTTAAAATCGACTTTCAAATCTAAAAATTTTCCAATCAAAGTCCATCCCAAGTTTTTACTCTAAAAGAGTTCTATTCCAATCAAGGCTTTCTAAAACTTTTTCCTTCGAAAGGTCTTCTTCAAAATTAATTCCTAAAATTTCTTGAGTTTTCAAATCTCTCAAAATTTCTATTCTCGAGTTTTCCAAAATCAAAATCCATTTTCAAATCTTCCAAAATATTTTCCTTAAAAGTTTTTATTCAAAATTTCATTTTTCAAAAAGTCTTCCTAAATATTTTCTCGGGGCTTCCTCCGCCAAAAAGTCCCCGCCCTCAATAGTTTTATATCTTTTTCCTTCAAAAAGATTTTCCAACACTTTTCTGAATTTCAAAAAATTTCGATAGAGTATTGCTTAAAAATGGTCCCTACAACACCCACAACATCAACACAAAACACAAATCATGCACTTTATAGCATCACAATCACATAGCACCAACACCCACACACATGTTTCAAATTTCTAAGTTTTTCAAAAGACTTGTTTTATTTTTTAACAAATCAATGATTTTCAAAGTTATCCCAAAATTTCTCAAATTCATTTCAAATATTTTCTAAAATATTTCTGTATTTTTCTAAACACTAAACTCTAATAATTTCTCAATTTTCTCAATTTTTTCTATTTTTCTAAGTATTTTTCTATTTTTCAAAAAATAAAAAATTCACTTAGTTTTCAAAAAGTCACGAAACTTCACACGGCTGTTAAATATATTTTTCTAAGACACACAGTATAAAAATATAGCTAGAAAACTCAATGCCCAAGGCTGTGGGAACAAACCCCCAATTCCTGCAGAAACCCCTTCACATAATCATGTAAAATCACTCAAATTCAATCAAACAAGCACCAAAATGTAAAAATAACTTCACCAAAATGTTCAAAACATATCAAAACATCAATTTCCACTGTTCATATGACTCAAACGGAATTCTACACATTAAAATTAACATAAAATAAAAAACTTACCTATTGGAGTTCTCCGGCGAAATCTTTTCTTCCGGCGATGGTTTCTACTTCTGGCAATCCTTCATGGTCCTTAGGGAGCACTCCTTCAAATGTCCAAGTCGATTTCCTCACAAAGGCTCTTGGTTTTTCGAAAACTTTTCAAATCCTGCAAAAACGTCGAACCAGCAGTTTGCTAACAAGGGCACCATTTCTAGTGGTGCCAGTGTCAAAATTCGGGTAGTTTTGCCTTTTTCCTGCCAAAACTCGATTTCGAACACACATAATGTAACTGTTATGGTCCTAAATTCAAAAATCACATCACATCCACTAATAGCAATGTCAACAATAAATACCCAATTGTGAAAAGAAAATAGTATACTCAAGAAACTAAAGAAAGCTGATTTGTTAGAATAACCACACATGGCATCTATTGTTAGATATCACAATCAATTCAAATTCATAAGACCAACAAGAGAAGCCAACATCAACACTAACTCCTCCAACAGAATAGAGTAAATAACGAGTTTTAGATTAAAAAAGATGCACGCAATGAAGAATTAAGATCTAAACTCTAAACCCATAAAGGAAAACAATGTTTTTTCTTGTACGATGAACAGTACAAATTTTTTTTTTTAGTAATGAAAAATTCAAGTGAAAACAAAATAAAAACCACCCAAAACTAGTTATCCCCCCAAACTAAAATCATACAATGTCCTCAATACATAAAACAAATAGACCAACCAATGAAACTCGGAGAGAGAGAAGAAAACCCAGATGAGACAACCTCCCCCCCCCCCCCCCCCCAAAAAAAACTTGGGGGAAACTCTAAAAAGAAAAGGAAAACCTAGAAATTAACAAAAACCTAAAACTAACTATCCTAACTAATATATAGTACCCATGATGGATTTTCTTTAATTAGGGGATGGCTCAAGATAAGAGGTCCACTGAGCCACTTGCATGCATTTTCCCACTTTAATCCCCTTGCTCACTAGTCCTTGCTCTAAAGGATCAAGGATACATAGTCTCTCAAAAAATTTCTACCCTAATATGTAAATGAAACTCACTTACCATATGTCGTCATACTCACCTGGTTGTTTACCATCTTTAAATATGTTCATCTTAACAGTCATATTACCAAATGATTGCTTAACTAGCCCATTTATACATTGAATAATAGCATTAGAAGTGGCAAGCAAAGGGCGGCCTAAGATGACCAGACTTGGTGGATGTGTGCTCGAGTGTGCAAGTAGATGCATATCTAGGACAACAAAATCAACATAGTAGTAAAAGTTATCAACTGAATAAGGACATCCTCAATAACACCACTAGGCACCCAAGTAGACTTATCAACAAGCTCGAGAGTGATTCGAGTGGGACACACCTTGCCTAAACCTAGTTGCTAATAGAAAAAATAAGGAAGCAAGTTAACACTAGCTCCCAAATCCAGTAAAGCATGGTTTATTTCGTGGTTTCCAATCATATAGGAGATGATTGGACAACCGGGGTCCTTACACTTGGTGGCAGTGACCTTGAATTGCAAGATAGCACTACTTGTTCAGCCTATAAAACATTCTCTTTGACATGTAACCTCCTTTTGAAAGTACAAAAGTCCTTTAAGTACTTGGCATATGAGAAAATCTATTTTATCGCATCGAGGAAAGGGATGTTTATCTTGACCTACTTAAACTACTTATAGATTTTAGCATTTTGTAATTCATACTTGGGTCTAGTTAATCTATAAGGGAATGGAGCATGTTTTAGAACATCCTTGTCACTTGCCTCATGCTCTTCAACTTCAACAACTTTCTCTTTTGCTTTCTTAGGTGTGCTAGACTTTGTTTCTCAATTCATCCACCCCACCCCCATTGACTCACTGACCTTAGAAGTGGTGTTAGATTTTTCAATGATTTTTCTACTTCGTAGAGTAATGATAGCATGAACCTTCTTGTGAGATGTGGTTGGGTCAAGAACACCCTCACTCATGTCTACTTGCCTAGTAGGATTAGGCTAAGGTTGAGCCAGGAAATGTCCTTTCTTGGAGCCAATCAAGGTCTGGGTTAGTAGAGTCAACTGACTCTTTATGTCATCTAATGTGCGGCCTTGTTGATCTAATGTTCGACCTTGCTGTTCCAAGGTCTTGTCAACCCTCACATTCACTCCTCCTTATGTTTGCATGAACTGCTATAAAGTGTCTTTGATAGACCTTTTATAAGGTGCCTGATATGATCTAAATGCTTGTAGGGGTGCTGTGTAGGGCTGTAGGGGGAGCTTGGTATGGTGGCAGTGGCACTTGATACGGTTGCGGGGCAGTGTTGCCACTGCTCCCCCAACTGAGGTTCGAGTGATTGTGCCACCCTAGATTATAAGTCCTAGAATAGGGGTTTCCTTGCCCCCCCCCCCCTATATTTGAGTAGGGTGGTCTAAATTAGTCAACTGCATTAGCTTGACCATGCAGAATGTCCTTTAAAGCAGGGATAGTGGGACACTCATTGTGATGTGGGAAGTATTATGACACATACTACAGGGTTGGTGAGCTGGTGGATTCACAGAGACATTTTGGACTTGCTTAAGTATTAATGCCCTTATCTATTTGGTGAGAGTGTTAGAAAATGCACTCAGTTTAGTGCGAACATCATCCACCGGATTCAAGATGAACTTACCACGCACTCTCTCAATGGACTTAATGTGCTCGGTCCCTGTAGTGGCCCAATCCCTCACAGTATCAGCTAAATAATCTAAATAGCCAAAAGTATCCTCGGGAGTTCAACAATACTTTGTAACACTCCCAACAATGAAAGAAGGTTTTGCTCTCTTGAGAAGCGAATTGATAAATGTTGTGACAAATCTCCTTAGTGCGGTGTTCCGGAAAGAATTTCCTTAAAAATTTAGCTTTTAACTAATTCCAAGTCGTGATAGACTGAGGCCTTAAGGAATTTAGCCACATCTTGGCATTATCCTTAAATGATAACGAGAAAAATTTGAGGTAGAACACCTCGGCAGGACAACTATTATCATGATATATGAAGCACACCTCTTCAAAGTTTGAATGTGTCGATAGGGGTTTTTAGACTCTAAACCATGAAAATTTTGTATAAGTTAGAACATGTCTGCTTGTTGATGGACAGGTAAGACAATACATGAGGGTGAACTCTGTCTGATTGGGTTCATATAATCACAGAGAGACCGAGTAGAGGATGTGAAGCACCTCCAACAACCTGAACATTCCTATTACCATTACCATTACCACCCCAAACAACTTGCACGTCATTATCACCACCTGAGGCAAATGGTGGGTCAGCCATGGTATCTAATATATTAGGGTCAAAAGAAACAAGTCTACTTGCTATATCCTGGACCTAATTGTGCATGCAATACACAAATCTAGATAATTAAGAAAATAAAACAAACCTTAGGAAATTAAAACAAAAATTTCAAAGAAAAATCTAATATGATTGCACTAAAAAAGTGGAATGAGGTTACCACATAAAAGAATGAGATCCCCTCATTGTTAAGGAGAGATAGCGAAGTAGTTTATGCTATTCTTTAGCTATCGCCTTTTCCCCAAGGTTCGCTTCCTTTATGCCAAAGCTGATGGTCGCCGACAACGGTGCCAAAAACTTGGTTGTCTCTAAGATATGCTATATAAGAGCCATAAGTGCACGGCTGCGATGTAGTGATAAACTAAAAAAGTCTAAGGTCAATCTACAAGGAACTCAGTTGGTGTTTAAGGAAAAGAACTCTCTTGGCCAAACATGAACTCAAGAACAAAAACCATTGAAAAAAGAAAAGAAAAAATTAGATTGTGAAAGTTGTTTGATTTCTAAAATAATGAAGAAAACAGATATTGAAACTATTTAAAATGAATCTTGGCTTTCAGAACAATTTAGTTACTCAGGTATTTGATAAACCCACAAGGTATGATGTCAACTTAGTTTATCAGTGTCAACCTACACCTTTGAACAGGAAGATTTTACAGTGAAAACAATTGGGGATTCTTCCCACTTCATCCAAAGTTTAAAACCCTATTTTCATAACATTTATATTAGGGATTCATGCAAAGCCCATACAAAACTAAGGTTTTGTATAGACTCTCACAAATATAATCTCAAAAGTAAGATTCCAAAAGAAAAGGGTGAAGAAGAATGAATCTTGAATGTAAAAGATGAAAACAATGAGATCCAATTAAATACCTTGTGCACTTATTCAATCCCTCGCAACCTTCTTGTTCGTCACCAAGAATATGATTAGCTACTTATATTAATCGAAGATATGACTTGAAATTGAAGAGAATTTGCAATTAAAGATAGCTTGATATTGAAGAAAGCTTGAAATCCTAATTGAAAATAGTAAACAAATCTCCAGAGTAATCAAGAACAAAGAAGATATATTAAAAGAACAAGTTTTCTCTCCATAGCGCTTTAAAAACTCTTTAAAATGGAACCCTAGTTAAAAAAATAATAATAATAAGTTTCCTATTTATAGTTACATGGAGACACAAAAAGATCAACCAGAAAAACCCTAGTTTGTGTCTGACTGTCAGGATGGTCCATTTCTCTATCCTGACAGTAGATCAAACAAGCATAAATGGGCTTTTGATGTCCTCTGTTCGTTAGGACAGTAAGGGCCTCATTTTGACGATAGGCAGTTATGACTCTGAGGCCTCCACTGGTCATCAAGACGGTAATGAGCTTCATCCTGATGGTTCACTTGCTTTGTACCTTTTATCCTCCTTCCACCATAAAGACCTGCAAAATGCATAAACAACTATCAAACACAAATAAACAATAAATCTAACTCCTATCTAACTATTCTAACATAACATAGGCTAATTAAAGGATTATGAATACATTTTTACAGTGCAATCATATATTTATCATACATGTAGGTGCATATATTTCTTATTTTTGTGCCGTGCGGCAACTTTTATAGATGGTATATCTATAACACGTATGATTATGGATAAGATGTTCCATTTAGAGAGATGTGTATTATGTATGCTCAGGTTTTCCTAGGAAGGGTATGTTATACCCATGGACGGTTGCACCGATTGAGCGAGAATATGGATGGATGTATGTACAGGTTTACATAAGAATTGAAATGGATATACAAGTTATACATGTCATACTTTTTAACGAATGTGTAAACAGATACATGTTATATAAGGACATTAAATGAATACATGTCATACTTTTTCATTAATGCATGAACAATTATAAGCTATATAGGAATTGAATGAATGTATAGGTAATATATGTATACAGGTTATTTTCAAAGAATGCCCTAGAATTGCTTCAGGTTCAATACTCTTAGGATATTGTTTCCCTTCCATGATTCTGCCCCTTTGGTTTTGTCCCATCCTTATCAGGTTATGATAGTGTTTGCATCACTTTCAAAGATCTTGAGTTTTGGGTTTTGTCAGCTGTTATCACTTTTCCTACACTTTGTGGGGTTGTTGTTTTGGATTTTTTTTTATATCTAGTTGGGTTTTTCGGTCAGATCTTTGGAGTCGTGGCTCGAGCGAAAACTTATGTGTCCTTTACAGAGCGATAAACAACTCCACCCTTAATCAGAAAAGACTTCTCTTAAGACCATCATGTAGGCTTGGATTAGGGGTTGTAAGAAATGAAAGGATATTTGGTTCAACATTTTTAGTGGGCTATTTAAACCAAAACCATCTGAGCAAACCTTAGGGTATGAGATTCCCCTACACTCTTCCCTTTTTAAAAATTGTCCTTGTATTGTTCAGGCTTATTTGGACTAAGCAATTTTCTTTGATCAGAAAGGTCTTTCATTTGGATCGTAGCGTAGGCTAGGTTAAGAGGTTTATGAACAAAAGGATATAAAGGCTCACACATTAACGTTTGCAAGGTTCCTAGACACCCATAATCACCTTATGGAATTAGCTCGCATTGTTCTTCTAGACTCTTCTTTTCATCGAAAAACTCGCTCCTAAGAAAATTATTATTTTTCACTCCCATTGTTCTTTTGGACTCTTCTCAATATTGAAAAACTTGCTTTTATATTTGTTCTTGGAAATGTCGTCGACACTATATCCTCTTGGCACCATTCATTCATTGTGTCTTCATCGAAAAGCTCACCTCTATGTTTACTCTTTGAGATATCGTCAACACTGTATCCTCTTTGAGATCACTGTTCATTCATTATGTATTCATTAGTTCCCATTTATTGTTTTTCCTTGACCCAATGTGGGCGGTGATCATCAGGTTGGGTTTGTTTTTTTTGAAAGGATGTAACCAGCTCAAGTGGGCTTTGCGAGGGGATGTTTCCAACTATATGGTAGTAGAATTGAGGGCCTTTTTACATTTCAAATTAAATTGCTTAGTCCATAAAACTTTTTTACAAAATTTAGACTGTTTTTAAAAGGACGGTGTGTTTTTACCAATAAATTCCTACACCTTCTATCAGATGATCGCGTTGTGCTTACTCTGGTGTGGGGGATCGTTCTTGGTTTGCGGATATTTGAATGGAAGTTACTTACAGCTCTAGTGGGCTGAGCAGAGGGAGACATTTATTTCTTTTGGATGGATATAACAATGACTTCTTTTCATTTTGAGAGTTCGGTTGTGCATTGCTCAGCTTGGACATTACTCGAGTGTCGCCTTGGTGGTTTCAATAAGCTCCACATTTCTTGGTTAAATCTATCTTCCTTTACTCTGTCACTCTTGCAAGCACCCCATTTTGGCCCGCTCGGCAATCTCCGGTCCGACCGGGACCGGTTTCCGACATCACAAGACAAGCAGGCTCAAGACGAGCCTTTCAATCTCCAATCCAGTCAACTGGTCACTTCTCGGGCCTACAAGGACCCACTGGAGCCGTAAGCACCATCGTTCTAGGCAGCTTTCCAGACCATGCGGTCTCGGAAACCAACGCCATCCAGGTAGCTTCCCGGGATCGGGCGATCTCGGGGACCAACACCTCATCAAAAGTTCCAGACGGTTCACTTCTAGCGCCTGCTAGCCCGCCAACGTAGAATGTCCGTCATTTGGTAGTTTTCCGAGACCGAGCATTCTCAGGGACCAACACCACCCTTCCAGGTAGCTTTCTGGGACCAGGCGTTCTCAGGAACCAACACCACCCTACAGGTAGCTCTTTAAGGCTAGGCATTCTTAGTGACCAACACCACACAGGTGGTTTTTCGAGACCGGGCGATCTCGGGAACCAACACCAAGGTTAACACCGGCGCCTGCTAGCTCGACTCGGTGAAAAATGACTAAACCTGCCCCTTGGGCCTCTAGGCACGTTTTGGGAAAGTTTAAAATCCCTCAAAACGATAAGTCCATCCTTCCAAAATGTTGTCAAACCATTACGCATCCCCCACATGCCATTTGGTCCAAATCCAGTCCTGTTTCGGCTCACTCTGGTCAAGATGACCATTTTGCCCCTGAACGCCTCAGCATGGCACAAACCCCGCTGAACGGCAAAAAACTCTCTCGAAACCATCCCTGAACAGCCCTACACGCTTAACATAATATACCAGACCATTCTTGACCATTTTTGGCCAACTCTAGTCAAAATGACCGTTTTGCACCTGGAAGCCCAAAAATGCCCCAAAACAGCATCGGCCTCGGGATTTCGAGCAGAGGGTTTCACCACACGCCCTTGTTTAACCCGAGGAGGACCCTACGACACTAAACACACACGACTCAAAAAAAAGTTCCCTAGAGCGTCTCGTAGACGCTCCGCTTAAATTGTTTTTCCTTCCCATTTTCCAGTTATAATGCACCGTCAACCGACTTGAGAAATGCGTAAATCAGGTGTAAGCACCCCATTTTTGACCGCTCGGCAGTCTACGCTCCGTCCAGACTCGTACTCAAGTCAGTATGGATGTATTCTAATCGAAACAAACTCTCTAAGTCAAAATCTAGTCTATCCATCGCTTCGCGGGCCCACCGGGCCCAAATAGAGGCAAAATGCCCAAAATGCCCTTAGGGGCATTGTCCTTTCCCATTCCAATTCCAATCCCTCTCTCGAGACAGTTGATTCCTCGAGACGGTAAATCTATTCCAAATTAGGCACGTCTTTCCAAAGACGGTAAGTCCCCTTTTTAATTCCTTCTCTAATTCCAACCCCTCTCTCGAGACAATTGATTCCTCGAGATGGTAAATCTACTCCAATTAGGCACGTCTTTTCGAAGACGGTAAGTCCATTTTCCAAATTCCAAATCAGGCACGTCTTTCCGAAGACGGTAAGTCCCCTTTCCAAATTCCAAATCAGGCACGTCTTTCCGAAGATGATAAGACCCCTTTCCAATTTCAACCCCTCTCTCGAGACAGTTGGTTCCTCGAGACGGTAAGTCTACTCCAATTAGGCACGTCTTTCCGAAGACGATCAGACCCCTTTCTGATTCCAACCCCTCTCTTGAGACAGTTTATTTCTTGAGACGGTCCGGCACATTTTTTGAAGAGAATCTCTTCGAGACGGTAAGTTCCTTCAAACCTATCGACCAGGACAAGACCCTAAGTCCCCTAGATGGTAGAGCGGTCCACCTTTGGCGCCTACTAGCCTGCCATTGTAGAAATGTCCGTTTAGGCACGCCTTCTGAGAAAATTGACTTCTTAAGCACTAAGTCCCCTTTAGTAGCTTCCCGAGATCAGGCAGTCTTGGGAATGATCGCAAACCATCAAAGTAGCGGAAATACTCACAAACATCACAACGGTTAGAGTAGCGGAAATACTCACAAGCAGGTCGATATAGGAAATTGCCAACAAACCCCTGTGTCACGATGACCGCCGTCAAAGTGATGGAAACACTCAAAACCCAGGTCAACACAGGTGCCTGCTAGCCCACTTCGGTGAAAAATGACCAAACTGCCCCTTGGGCCTTTTCCGAGACTTTTTGGTCAAGATGACTATTTTACCCCTAGGCATTCCAATGCCCCGGGGACCACACCGGCTCTGGGTATCTAACCAGCATCTTCCTAAGAATACTCCTTATAGTATTCTTGACCTTCCTCTATCTTTCCGGATCATTCCGAGTCAATTCCGGCGAACTCAGTGCAAAATGACCATTTTGTCCCTGTTGAGCTGGTCACCTTTTCCAACCACACCGGCCCTGGGTATCAAATCGGTAACCTCTTGAGAATACTTCTTATAGTATTCCCAATCTTCCTTTATCCTTCTGGATCATTCCAAGTCAGTTTCGGCAAACCCGGTGCGAAATGACCGTTTTGCCCTTAGTGGGCCGGTCTACTTTTTCGATCACACCGGCTCTAGGTATCAAGTCAGTAACCCTTGGGAACATTCTAAATAATGTTTTCAAATCTCAAGTCTTCTTCCGGGACAGTCTGAGTCTGACCCGGCAGCTGCCCGATCCAGTTGACTATTTTGCCCCTAAAGGCCCGGTCAACCCTTCCAACACATCCTATCCTCATTTTTTAAGTCAAATACCTCCAGGACACTATTCTAAATGTTCCTGCTCTTTTCCGGCGTTCTGGATCATTCTCGGCCACTTCAAATCATTCCTGGACTTTCCATAGTCACTCCTAGTGAAGCCAGGCTAAAAATTGCATGGTAGTCACTAGTACAAGCGCCCAAATCTAGTCAAAGATACGTTGCTTGCCGACCTAAATACTTTCCTAACTGGCTAGTGCCATTAGTAGTGGCGCCAAGAGGAATTTTGGCCTGGCACCATTGCAACAGGCGCCAGGTCTATCCCATCTCTATAAATACAGAGCCTCTTCCAGCGTTTTAAGGGTCCATAAACTCAGTCTTAAAACACCAATATTCAATATACAGAGCTCGAACACTTCAAAAACCCTAGCTTCCTTAGGTTTTCCAAACCCTAGCCACCATACACTAAACCCTAGCCTTCTATACACTCTTACACACCCCATACACTTATACACTAGTCTCCAACCCTCCTTTGAAGACTTGAAGAGCTGCAATCTGAAGTTTGAAGATTGAAGACAACTCTTGAAGATTGAAGACGAAGATCAAGACGAAGACTGAAGACAAGCAAGACGTGCAAAATAAACAAGACATACGGTAGACTTTCTCTTTAAAATGCTGCACTTCCCCCCTTCTCTCTTCTCTCTCCTAACCCACTTGGGTTTTCTCTATTTTAATCCCTCATCTTCTCCCCCCCCCCTTTCTTTGCATGCTTGAAACAAGGAGACTCTCGGTCCATGTGTAGGATTAGACTATTTGAAGGTCACAGTGTCGGAGGCTTTCCTTTAGGCTAACCGGAGACCACGTGGGTTTGGCCCCCTTGATTATGTGGTGAAGCCTTAACCTTGTATGTTCACGACTCCAAAATTGCATTGTGCATATCATGATCTTGCATCTTCCAAAAATTGTTTTCAAAGTTATTTTCAAAATTGTTTTCAAACTTGTTTTCAAAATTGCATCAAAATCTCCTTTTTCAAAACTTGTTTTCAAAATCACAATCCTAGGGTGATTCTAGTCTTTCCATGGCTAGGGTTGCTTTAGGAAAGTGTTACATTAAAAGTGACTTTTATGGTCCATATTTTCAACTCCTTGTTGTTTTCAAAATCACTTTCTTAAAGTGGTTCTAGCCTTCTTATGGTTAGAATTACTTTAGGGAAGTGAGACATTTTTATACCTTCTAAAAACTCTCCTTTTCAAAAGTCTCTCTTTCTATAACCCTCTTTTTCAATATGATTTCTAAAAACTCTCCTTTCCAAAGTTGTTTTCAAAAACCTCCTCAAAAAATCAATTTTTCAAAACTCCCTTTTTCAACTCCTTTCCAAAATACTCTTCTCAAAATCCACTTTCTAAAAATGTTCCATAGAAATCTTTCCAAAGACTCCCTCCAACAATCTTTCCAAAAATCTTTCTAAAAACTCTTTTCCTAAAATCTTCCTTCTAGAAACTCCTCTCTAGGATTTCCTTCCAAAAAACTTGTTTCCAAAAAACACACTTTTCAAAAGCTCTTCTCTTAGAGCCCAAGTCAAGCCCTGTAGCCAACAATTAGGAAACCCTAATTTTCTTTCCAAAAACATGATTTTCAACCTTCCCCAAAACCTAGGTTTCTAAAACCTCTTGTTTTCTATATCAAAACTATACATATTTTCAAAACCTCTTTTCTACGTCAAAACTATAGTCTTTCCAAAACTACGATTTCCAAAACTCCATCTTTCCAAATTCATGCCAAATTCCATCTTCCCTTTAGGAAACCATATCCAATCTCCCCGTTTAGGAAACTAAATCCTATCCTCCATTTTTGAAAACAAAATCAAAACCTTTCCTTTTTAGAAACAAAATCCAATCCTTTGTTTTAGGAAATAGGAATCTTAACCCTTCTTAGTCCAAATCTTTCCCAATTCAACTCCTTCCTAATCTTCCACTTTTCTAAATCTTAAGTTTCCAAAACTTGAACATAAAAATCTTTCCTAAGTTTTAAAACTTAAAATTCAAATCTTTCCTAATTCAACTCTCTCCTAATTCTCTACTTTCCTAAACCATAAGTTTCCTAAAAATCTTTCCTAAAACATTAATTCCTAATTCCACATCTTTCATAATTCTACCCATTTCCAAATCTTAACCTTCCAAATCTAAGTTTTCAAATCTTTCCTAAACTCAACCTTTCCTAATCTTAAGATTTTCTAAAACTCTAAAACTTTCTAACTCTTAAACTTTTCCTATTTCAAAACTTTCCAAATTCAAAACTTCCCTATTTCAAAACTTTCCAAATTCAAAACTTCTCAATTTCAAAACTTTCCTAATTTGAACACTTTCCTAAAACGAAGCTTTCCTAATTTGAACACTTTCCTAAAACGAAACTTTTCTACAACGAAACTTTCCTAAAATGACACTTTCTAAATTTTAAACATTTTCTAATTTCAAAGCTTTCCTAATTCGAATCTTTCCTAAATCCAATCTTTCCAAATCTTTCCAAGTCAATTCTAATCTTTCTTAATCTCAAGTTCTTTCTAAATTCTCTCTTTCCTAAGTCTAGGTTTCCTAAAACCGAGTTTTTCAAAGTAAAGTCTTTTCAAATCTTTCAATCAAAGTTCAATCTCTCAATCTTCTAATCCAATTTCTAATTCAATCTCTTTCTTCCAAATCAATCTATTTTCAATTGGACTTTTGTTCGAACTACAACTGACCTGATTCCCACAAAAGGATACATAGGCAACCTTCATAGGTGCGGTCACAACATTTTTCAAATTTCTATTTCCACTTCTTTCAAATCTCCAATTCTACAAACTTCTTCAAGTCTCTATTTCCACAAAATCTTTCCAAATCTCTAATCTATTTTCAAACTTCCAATTCCAAATTTCTATTTTCAAATCTCTATTTTCAATTCCAAAAACCTTCTTTCTAAATTCAAACTTTTATCCCTTCCTTTTCAAATCAAATTAATTTCTTTCCAAATCTTTTTTTCAATTCTCTTATCTTGCACTTGCATCTCATGCATCATGTCTTTTAAAGCATTCTTTTTCAAAGTGGATAGGATTGAGCTATATTTAGTTGAAAACTCTCATAGGTGAATCTAGGGTAGATTGACATGTAGGTACCGAAAGGGCGGGGTAGGGTGATGGCTTAGTGCGTCTTCCCTACACGTAACCAACCTTCGAACCTAGGATCACTGATTTCGAAACACCAAAAGGAGTTATTTTTCAAAAAGGGCTAAATGTTTTCTAAAGGTTGCTAAACAACTCGTTTTTCTTAAAAACCCTCTCTTGAGGAGATATTTTCAAAACCCTTTTCCAAAAACCCTAAGTGTAGTCTTCGGATTATTCTTAGTTTTTAAGTGACCTAACTCACCTTAATCAAGTTAGGTGGCGACTCCAAATCTTTTCTAAATACCCTTTATTCAAATCTATTTTCAATTCAAACCTAGTCGTACTCATTCTTCTAGAAGGGTGAGTTTTAACAAGAGAGTACAACATTTTTTCCGCTTGTGTGTGTATTCCTCGAGTACAAAAAATCGGGGCGATATAGCTAGCGACTCCGCTGAGGAAACTTAGAGGGTTAGGCTGTAGTCATGTCTTTTTACCCTTCACCCTTGTAGAGTCTTCAATTAACTTGTTCAATCCTATTCACTTTAAATTTTCAAAAACGCATTTTCAAAATTGTTTTCAAAAAATATGTATTCATATTATCTTGTATTATGTTTGTCATCCACATACTAACTCTTGTATCCTTGTTTTGTAGGTGCGCTTTATGTTTAAATCTTATTAACTGCCATGCATGAATGTGATGAACATGATGGATGGGAGTTGTTGGGCCCTTTCCTCCACTTTTAAAAATCACACACACACTGCATCTGCACTTGCATTATGCATACTTGCATTATTATCCTGATATGTCATTTCTAGTTAGAATGGGGGAATGGTATATTGGTTGTGGGCAAGATGTTGTGTCAGTTTCTTGCCTACGGCCTCTTGATGGTTCTCCCGCTCAGATCACCAACCGATCATGGCACCACCTCGGGGAGTGGGCCTAGGTTTGAAGATCCGAGGACCGAGCCTTTTTAGGACGCATTAGTCAACCCTCAATCTCATACTCATATACTGCATGTGCACTTGCATTCTGCATACTTGCATTATTACCCTGATATGTCCTTTCTAGTTAGAAAGGGGGAACGGTATATTGGTTGTGGGTAAGATGTTGCGTCAGTTTCTTGCCTACGGCCTCTTTATGGTTCCCCCGCTCGGATCAGCAACTGATCATGGCACCACCTCCGGTAGTGGGCCTAGGTTTGAAGATCCGGGGACCAAGCCTTTTTAGGACGCATTAGTCAACCCTCAACCTCATACTCATATATATACCATGCATAGCCGAACCTCTGCTAGATTTAAGACACGAGCACCGTTTTCAAAACCACGGAGGAAAGGGCAATTGCTCTTACTTTTACTTATATCTGCATTCCTATTGTTATAATGACTGTATTTGTACTGTTATAATGACTGTTTAACTGCTCATGCATGCACGTTTACCTTGCTATTGTATTCCCTCTCCTTATACTCTTTGCATACCCATATTCATGCATTCAATACTCCATGTCAAGACAAGAGTTCCAAGTAACTCAAGTCACTGCATTTTCATGCATATGATCAACCCATTGAGAGTGACACCAAGGTCACTCTCCCTTGCATTAAACCTACCCAAACCCTAAGGGTTCCCACGTAACCCTAAGGATTCATGCCATGTATACTAATCCATTCCATAAGAGGGGCCCCAATCCCTCTATACTCACGGAGATAGGATTGCCAAGAAGACAAGGGGCAATCGATCAACAAGGTCTCTCAGCGACCTCCTCGACATCGAATCCAACGAAGGCGAATCCAAAGACTCAAGAGTAGTTTAGGTTTTTCCTTTGTAAAATTAGATAGGTGGAAGTCCAAAGGAACATGTTCCCTTTCCCCCTATTTAAATGTATTTAAATTATTTTGTATATTAAACCCCAAAGTTAAATGTATTCCTTTATTTTCCTTGAGCAAATGAATGGATGAATATGTGAATGAATGAAGTTCCCCGTTTGACGGTAAGGTATCTGCATACAAGGACAAATCCCCTATCTCCAAAAGTGAGCCAATACATCATGTTTAGTCTCCCTCTCAAGCAGGGGCACCCCTAGGACATGCATTGCACAAAAATTTTGAAATCAAGGGACTGATTTCTCTTTTATTTCTTGTCTTCTATCCTCCCCTTCCTCATTTCCAAGTACTAAGAGAATCGAAGACAGAAGCAAGACAAGAAGGGGGCTTTTCTATCCATTCATTTATTATTATCACACTGCTCACATGTTCACTTTTATTATGTTCATGCATCCACATCCATTCTAAGACAAGAGTTCTAAGAAACTCAAGTCATTTAATTCTCATGCATTTAATTAACCGTAGAGAGAAAGGGGCATTCCAATCTCATGTTAATCGAACCTACCAAAACTTCCACGAGTTTTTAAACCCTAAGGATTCATGGCATGCATAGAACCATATCTTGAAAGAGGCCCAAATCTCTCTCAGTCCATGCAGGCAAGATTACCCAAATAAGGAAACATCAACCGGCCCACGTCGAAGAGGTATTGTATTATAGTGGCAAAACCCCGCCTCCAAAATGGACTTGTCATCATGTTTAGATTCCCTCAAAGAAGGGACCTTCATAGGGCAAGCATCGCATAGAACTTCCAACTGCATGTGCTTACTACATTTCGTTTTCCTTTTTTAGGTCAAAGAGCACAACCGAACTCGTGAAACCCCTCTAGTAGTCAAACTCACAGAAGGATAAACCTAGTTGTTAGAAAATGCCAAACCTACATCAAAGAACAAGAAGAACTGACAGTCCATCTATAAGACATTACCTCCATGACATGTCGCAACAACCACCGTCCAAGTAGAGGAGGACTTCAAGTAGAAGAAGACTTCACTATATGCGAAATCTTGTCAAACCCGTGCATTGCAACAACACAATCTTCTAACTTCCAAATGCATGCCAAATGGCCAGAACTCGCCATTTATTGATACACTTGGTGAATGAAGCACCAAGGAGGTTGGCATAGTCCCAAAACCCTATTAATGGTTAAGGATTCTCACCAAAAGGCCCATAAGAAAAGGGAGGTTTTCATAAAATTCTTATGTTTCCCTTTTATCTGTTTATTTTTGATATGTCTTATTAAATAAACACACATGCCATGCATGCATGATTTGAAATGAAAAAGATGAAGTTTTCGATTTATTCCTTTTGTCTCATACTCTCATGGAGGATTGTTGCGTTTAAGGATTCTTTTCCATTTAGTGATGACTCGACTTGAAGGATGGGATAGCATAGGCCACCCATTTAAAAAGGGTTAAAACCTTCGAGAGACAAAGAGAGTATAAGAGATAGGAGGAAGACAGTCTCAATAGAGAAGTGCAGAGTTTATTGAAAAGGCGACACTTGCGTGATATCCTGGCTAAGCGATGGGCAGCCGAGTTCCTAAAATGATGAGAAGCCATTGTTCTACTTATCCCAAATAAACACTACCTTTTGCTCAGCCCACTAGAACTGTACATAATTTCTTTTTTGATATCCCCAAACCTATAACCATCCCCCACATTGGGGTAAGTACAGAATAGTTGATTTGATAGAACATGTTGGGTTTCACTGACAGAAACACATCATCCCTAGGAGTATTTTCTAAATTTTATACTAAGGCATTATGGACTAAGCAATTCAATTTGAAATCATTAGAGGCCCTCAATTTTATTACTATACACAAAATATCCCCTATGCTTAACCCACTAGTGCCTCGCAAAAAGCGAAAGTTTTTTGTTAACCCCGATCCGAAACCATCCCCTCACACTGGGGCAGACAGGTAGCAGAAGATTTGGCAGAGAACGTCATCGACTATCGAGCTAAAGTAACGAGAAGGCTCTATGGATCAATCAATCTTGTTCAAAATGAAGAAAGACTCTCATTCCATTTCCCATACAGTTAAAAGCAATCCTTGTCAAACCTATTGAGCCGGTTACCTTTCCTTTTCAGAAAACACCCCAACCTAGGGATCATCGTCCACAATAGGTTAAATCAAAATGCTAAGGAAAAGATTTGAGAAAAAGAAGTTGTAGAAATGTTCGAAAAAAAAAGGGGCATATCAGGGAAAAGACTAAAAAAGAATCATGTTTATGCTATCTTGAAAAGCATATAGGAAAGACGGAAAAAGGGTAAATGTCAGACTAAGAAGGTCGAAAGTTACAAGAAATGTCAACTCCTCTTGTAAAAGAGAAAATTCAAAGGTGATCCTAGGTAACACAGCCACAAAGTAGAAGTAATAGGTTTGAGCCTTTACCCTTTTTTGTAAAAACCCGAAACCGTGGCCTACATTACGACCCTGTTAAAGTCCTCTTCGATTGAAAATGATTGCTTGATCTAAATGAGCCAAACGTGTTACTGAAACTAGAGGAGGATATCAAGGGATGAAACCTCACTGGAAGACCGACTAAGGATGGTGTGGATCTAAACCCTATTATAAACAACATCAAATTTGAGCCTGCGCATCCTATTCATTCATAAACCCCTTAACCTAGCCTACGTTACTATCCAAATTAAAGTCCTCTCTTATCAAAGAAAATTGCTTAGTCCAAATAAGCCTGAACAATAGCAAGACAACTAGGCTGAGAAAAGAGAACTAGAAGGGAATGCAAAGGGCAATCTCATGCTCCAGGGTGTGCTTAGATGGTTTTGGTTTAAACAACCCACTAAAAGAAGATCTTTGAGCCTAAATATCCCTTCGTTTCTTAAAACCTTGAAACCTAGCCTACATTATGGTCCTAAAAGAAGTCTTCTCGGATTGAGGGCTTAGTTGTTTATCGCTCTGCAAAGGGCATACGAGTTATCGCTCGAGCTATGGTGCCATTTTGGAGATATGAGAGAGAAAACCAAGTGAGATCAGAAAGACCCCAAACAGCAACCCTGTAGAGAGTAGGGATAGGATAGCAAACCAAAAGGTCAAGATCTTTGGAGAATGGTGCAAATGCTATCACACCCCGATATGAATGGGACAAAACTAAATGGGACAAAATCCTAGAAAGGAAACAGAATCTTGAAAGTATGGGCCCTGAGGCAATCTTGGGGCATTCTTTGTAAATAGCTTATATACATGTAGTACTAATGCATCCATGACATGTATAACCTGTACATCAATTTGGATTCTTGTGTAGTTTGCATCTATTTATGCATTCAACTACATTCTTGTATGAACCTGTTCATTTGTACAGAAGTAGGTCATGCATTTAATTCAATTTTTTTCATAAGTTTGTGCATTTATCACAAAAAAAGGGGGGACATTGCACTTAATTTTATGCATGTATGCACATTATCCAAAAGTATAACATGCATTCAATTCCACTTCTGTGTGAACCTGTGCAGCCATAAAAAAAAGTAGGACGCATATTCAATTCAATTCTTATATAAACATGTGCATTCATAAAAAATAAATCATGCATTTAATCCCATGTGCAATCACCATAAAAAATAAAAAATGGTGCCCCTTACCGGGGCATTTTTAAATTGTTTTTGTACAAAACTCACTCTATGTTTTCCTTTCTCTCAAATAAGAAACAGGGAACAAAATAAAACGCAAAAAGGAGCTAAAGCCACCACTCAGACGTCTACAGCACCATTACATACTTCAGAAAGCTTAGATTTCCATGACCAACAAGAAACAGAGAATGGGGCAATGACCCATCGTCGACCTCCCCAATCAAGTGACTCCTAACTCAAGATGTGCTAAAAAAGGGGAGTAATGAATAAGTGTCTGGTCGCTGAAAGCTAGAATAATGAAGCAACATGAGCATTGACCCCTGGCTAGAGTCTGGTAAGGCTCACGAAGGTCTCTCCTACAACCATAGGAGCACGGGAATGCCCTTCACGAATCTTGACAAGCAGTGCACATAATCGACAGTCAACCAAGTCATTCCCCCCCGATGGAAACATCAACAAGTTTAGAAGACGCAGGGCTAGGGCTACCATGGAGAAATGGACCAATCATGAGGAGTATGCCAATCCCTATCTGTCGCAAACTCAAAATGAAAGAAACTAGAACTTCACTGGGATGTAAGGAAACTGGGGCAGAAAATCAGAAGAAAATGCCGCACAACGGAGCCCAAGCTAAGAAGAAACAATCGTGACGCAACCATCAAGAAAAATAGGACCGATAATGTCAACTGAACCATCCCGAAGACCTAGGAGGAAGCCATACTCATGAGGAATATGGGCAAGCTCAAATTCCCCAAGAAAGACGGGTCAGGTGGCCAAAGGGGAACCATTGCCAGAAAACAAGCTGCGCCAATAGGAGAGAAGCCATGCAACCAAAGAACCGGTGAAAAATGTCTTGCTCACCTGGAAGATATTCGTCATACCAAATCCACAGTGGACTCAAAATAGCATCGGCCATCCTAAAGGTCAAAAGGTGGGAAACTTTAACATCCATTTTCTCTTCAAAGGCTGGCTTGACTAAAAGGAAGGGGTCGACTGGAGATCTATTCCCCCCTCCCACTTTGGCCGGAAGATGCTCGATTGGCAGAATGCTAACTACCCCTAGAGCGGCTGGAACTTCCGACAGAATCTGTCTGGGCCACCTTCCCAAAACAATGCCTCATCTCAAAATCGTCATCACCCGTATCTGCCATCCTGAAAAGGTAAGCCAAGGTAAGAGGTGTTAATATACGGCACATACAGATAAATAATAACATAGTAAAGTAAAATAAAATAAACAACAAACAATAAAAATAATCAAAAGAGTTCAAATGATAAGCCAAAATAAATTTTCTACACATTTTCATTTTCTAACTTCAAATCAAATCTCAAGGGTTTTCTGTCTTTTTCCTTCAAAAAGATTTTTACTCTAAACCTTAACCAACTCTTCCCTAATTTCTAAACATTTCGGCAGAGTCCTATTTAAAAATGGCCCCTACGACACCCATGACATCAACACAGAACACAAATTGTGCACTTCACAACGTTACAATCACATAACATCCGCACTCACGCACATTTTTCAATTTTTTTCAAAATTTTCAAAACACATGTTTTATTTTTCTAATAAATCAATGGTTTTCAAAAATCTCCTGAAATTTCTCAAAATCACCTCAAATGTTTTCTAAAATATCCCAATATTTTTCCAAAATTTCAAACTCTAAACATTTCATCAATCTCTCAAATTTTCTTAAATTTCCTAATTTTCTAAATATTTTTCCTATTTTTCAAAAATAAAAAATTCACCAAGTTTTAAAAAAATCACGAAACTTCATACGGTTATCAAACACATTTTTCTAAGACACATTGCATAAAAATTCAGCCAAAAAATGCAATGCCCAAGTCTGTACGAACAAATTCACTATTCCTGCAGAAAACCCTCTTCACATAATCACATAAAATCACTCAAATTCAATCATACAAGCACCAAAATGCAAAAATAACATCACCATCATGTTCAAAACATACCAAAACATCAATTTCCACTATTCACATGATTCAAACGAGATTCTACACATCAAAATCAACAAAAATTTGAAAACTCACTTTTTGAAAGTTCTCCGGCCAAATCTTCTCTTCTGGCAACTTTTCCGGCGACGTGGTCTCCTTCCGGCAATCACCCGTGGTCTCCAGGAGGTGCTCCTTCAATGTCCAAGTCAGCTTCCTCGCAATGCCTCTCAAATTTGCGAAAACTCTCCAAAATACTACAACTGCCCGAACTAGAAGTTTTCTGGTTTTGTTCCAAAGCCTAGCGCCACTAGCAGAGGCGCCAAGCTTTTTCTACCAAAGGCGCCACTCCTAATGGTGCCAGTTACAAAATCTGAGCAGTTTTGCCCTTTCTCCCGCCAAAACTCTTTTTCGAAGGCCCTTCTTGGCCCGATATCCATTTTCGACCCCCGTTATAGAAAGATTCCCAATGTCCGTCCCTCCGACTGCCTCGCAGTCAACATGGTACTCTTACTTTTATCGTTTTCTGTCTTTGACAAGCAAAGATAGAAAACGAGAGGCAACTGTAAGCACCCCATTTTTGACTGCTCGGCAGTCTACGCTCCGTCCAGACTTGTACTCAAGTTAGTATGGATGTATTCTAATCGAAACAAACTCTCTAAGTCCAAATCCAATCTATCCATCGCTTCGTGGACCCACCGGGCCCAAATAGAAGCAAAATGACAAAATGCCCTTAGGGGCATTGTCCTTTCCCATTCCAATTCCAATCCCTCTCTCGAGACAGTTGATTCCTCGAGACGGTAAATCTATTCCAAATTAGGCACGTCTTTCCAAAGACGGTAAGTCCTCTATTCAATTCATTCTCCAATTCCAACCCCTCTCTCGAGACAGTTGATTCCTCGAGACGGTAAATCTACTCCAATTAGGCACGTCTTTCCGAAGATGTAAGTCCCTTTTTCGAATTCCAAATCATGCACGTCTTTCCAAAGACGGTAAGTCCCCTTTTCAAATTCCAAATTAGGCACGTCTTTCCGAAGACGATAAGACCCCTTTCCAATTCCAACCCTTCTCTCGAGACAGTTGATTCCTCGAGACGGTAAGTCTACTCCAATTAGGCACATCTTTCCGAAGACGATAAGACCCCTTTCCGATTCCAACCCCTCTCTCGAGACAGTTTATTCCTCGAGACGGTCCGGCACGTTTTTCAAAGAGAATCTCTTCGAGACGGTAAGTCCCTTCAAACCTATTGACCGGGACGAGACCCCAAGTCCCCTAGATGGTAGAGCGGTCCACCTTTGGCGCCTGCTAGCCTGTCAATGTAGAAATGTCCATTTAGGGATGCCTTCCGAGAAAATTGACTTCTCAGGCGCTAAGTCCCCTTTAGCAGCTTCCCGAGATCAGACAGTCTCGGGAATGATCGCGAACCGTCAGAGTAGTAGAAATACTCGCAAACATCACAACCGTTAGAGTAGCGGAAATACTCACATGCAGGTCAATATAGGGAATTGCCAACAAACCCCTGTGTCACGACGACCGCCGTCAGAGTGACGGAAACACTCAAAACCCAAGTCAACACCAGTGCCTGCTAGCCCACTTCGGTGAAAAATGAACAAACTGCCCCTTAGGCCTTTTCCGAGACTTGTCGGTTAAGATGACCATTTTGCCCCTAGGCATCCGAACGCCACGGGGACCACGCTGGCTCTGGGTATCAAACCGGCATCTTCCTGAGAATACTCATTGTAGTATTCTCAACCTTCCTCTATCTTTCCGGATCGTTCCGAGTCAATTCCGGCAAACCCGGTGCAAAATGACTGTTTTGCCCTTGGTGGGACGGTCACTTTTTCCAACCATACCGGCTTTGGGTATCAAACCGGTAACCTCTCAAGAATACTTCTTATAGTATTCCCAATATTTTTTTATCCTTCTGGATCATTCCAAGTCAATTCCGGCAAACCCGGTGCGAAATGACCGTTTTGCCACTGCTGGGCCGGTCTCCTTTTTCGACCACACCGGCTTTGGGTATCAAACTGGCAACCCTTGGGAACATTCTGAATAATGTTTCCAAACCTTAAGTCCTCTTTCGGGACAGTCCGAGTCCGTCCTGTTAGCTTCTCGATCCAGTTGACCGTTTTGCCCCTAAAGACCCGGTCAACCCTTCTGACACATCCTATCCTCATTTTTCAAGTCAAATATCTCCAGGACACTATTCTAAGTGTTCCTGCTCTTTTCCGGCCTTCCAGAGCATTCCCAGCCTCCTCAAATCATTCCCGGACTTTCTGAAGTCACTCCTAGTGAAGCCAGGCTAAAAATTACATGGTAGTCACTAGTACAAGCGCCCAAATCTAATCAAAGATATGTTGCTTGCCGAGCTAAATACTTTCCTAACTGGCTGGCGCCACTAGTAGTGGCCCCAAGCCAAGAATTCACCTGGCGCCACTCGTAGTGGCACCAAGAGGAATTTTGTCCTGGCGCCACTGCAACAGGCGCCAAGTCTATCACATCTCTATAAATACAGAGTCTCTTCCAGTGTTTAAAGGGTCCGCAAACTCAGTCTAAAAACACCAATATTCGATATACAAAGCTCGAACACTTCAAAAACCCTAGCTTCCTTAGGTTTTCCAAACCCTAGCCACCATACACTAAACCCTAGCTTCCTTAGGTTTTCCAAACCCTAGCCACCATACACTAAACCCTAGCCTTCTATACACTCATACTCACCCCCATACACTTATACACTAGCCTCCAACCCTCCTTTGAAAACTTGAAGAGCTGCAATTTGAAGTTTGAAGATTGAAGACAACTCTTAAAGATTGAAGACAAAGATCAAGACGAAGACTGAAGACAAGCAAGGCGTGCAAATTAAACAAGACATACGGTAGGCTTTCTCTTTAAATTGCTGCACTTCCCCCCTTCTCTCTTCTTTGTTCTAACCCACTTGGGTTTTCTCTATTTTAATCCCCCATCTTCTCCCCCCCTTTCTTTGCATGCTTGAAACAAGGGGACTCCCGGTCCATGTGTAGGATTAGACTATTGGAGGGTCACCGTGTCGGGGGCTTTCCTTTAGGTTAACCGGAGACCACGTGGATTCGGCTCCCTTGATTATGCGGTGAAGACTTAACCTTGTATGTTCACGACCCCAAAATTGCATATCATGATCTTGCATCTTCCAAAAATCGTTTTCAAAGTTGTTTTCAAAATCGTTTTCAAACTTGTTTTCAAAATTGCATCAAAATCTCCTTTTTCAAAACTTGTTTTCAAAATCATAATCCTAGGGTGATTCTAGTCTTTCCATGGCTAGGGTTGCTTTAGGAAAGTGTTACATTAAAAGTGACTTTTATGGTCCATATTTTCAACTCCTTGTTGTTTTCAAAACCACTTTCTTAAAATGGTTCTAACTTTCTTATGGTTAGAATTGCTTTAGGAAAGTGAGACATTTTTATACCTTCTAAAAACTCTCCTTTTCAAAAGTCTCTCTTTCTAAAACCGTCTTTTTCAATATGATTTCTAAAAACTTTCCTTTCCAAAGTTGTTTTCAAAAACTCCCTCCAAAAATCTATTTTTCAAAACTCCATTTTTCAACTCCTTTCCAAAATACTCTCCTTAAAATCCACTTTCTAAAAATGTTCCCTAGAAATCTTTCCAAAGACTCCCTCCAACAATCATTCCAAAAATCTTTCTAAAAACTCTCTTCTCAAAATCTTCCTTCTAGAAACTCCTCTCTAGGATTTCCTTCCAAAAAACTTGTTTCCGAAAAACACACTTTCCAAAAACTTATTTCCAAAAAACACACTATAGTCTTTCCGAAACTAGGATTTCCAAAACTCCATCTTTCCAAATTCATGCCAAATTCCATCTTCCCTTTAGGAAACCAAATCCAATCTCTCCGTTTAGGAAACTAAATCCTATCCTCTGTTTTTGGAAACAAAATCAAAACCCTTTCCTTTTAGAAACAAAATCCGATCATTTGTTTTAGGAAATAGGAATCTTAACCCTTCCTAGTCCAAATCTTTCCTAATTCAACTCCTTCATAATCTTCCACTTTCCTAAATCTTAAGTTTCCAAAACTTGAACATAACAATATTTCCTAAGTTTTAAAACTTAAAATTCAAATCTTTTCTAGTTCAACTCTCTCCTAATTCTCTACTTTCCTAAACCATAAGTTTCCTAAAAATGTTTCATAAAACATTAAGCTTTCACATCTTTCCTAATTCTACCCCTTTCCAAATCTTAACCTTCCAAATTTAAGTTTTCAAATCTTTCCTAAACTCAACCTTTCCTAATCTTAAGATTTTCTAAAACTCTAAAACTTTCTAACTCTTAAACTTTCCCTATTTTAAAACTTTCTAAATTCAAAACTTCCCTATTTCAAAAATTTCCAAATTCAAAACTTCTCAATTTCTAAACTTTCCTAATTTGAACACTTTCCTAAAACGAAACTTTCCTAAATTGAAACTTTCCTAAAATGACACTTTCTAAATTTCAAAGCTTTCCTAATTCGAATATTTCCTAAATCCAATATTACCAAATCTTTCCAAGTCAAATCTAATCTTTCTTAATCTCAAGTCCTTTTTAAATTCTCTCTTTCCTAAGTCTAGGTTTCCTAAAACCGAGTTTTTCAAAGTCAAGTATTTTCAAATCTTTTAATCAAAGTTCAATCTCTCAATCTTCTAATCCAATTTCCAATTCAATCTCTTTCTTCCAAATCAATCTATTTTCAATTGGACTCTTATCCGAACTACGACTGACCTGATTCCCACAAAATGATACGTAGGCAACCTTCATAGGTGCGGTCACAACATTTTTCAAATTTCTATTTCCACAACTTTTTTCAAATCTCCAATTCTACAAACTTCTTCAAGTCTCTATTTCTACAAAATCTTTCCAAATCTCTAATCTATTTTCAAACTTCCAATTCCAAATTTCTATTTTCAAATCTTTATTTTCAATTCCAAAAACCTTCTTTCTAAATTCAAACTTCTATATCTTCCTTTTCAAATCAAATTAATTTCTTTCCAAATCTTTTTTTCAATTTTCTCATCTTGCACTTGCATCTCATGCATCATGTCTTTTAAAGCATTCTTTTTCAAAGTGGATAGGATTGAACTATATTTAGTTGAATACTCTCATAGGTGAATCTAGGGTAGATTGACATGTAGGTACCGAAAGGGCGGGGTAGGGTGATGGCTTAGTGCGTCTTCCCTACACGTAACCAACCTCCGAACCTAGGACCACTGATTTTGAAAGACCAAAAGGAGTTATTTTTCAAAAAGGGCTAAACGTTTTCTAAAGGTTGCTAAACAACTTGTTCTTCTTAAAAACCCTCTCTTGAGGAGATATTTTCAAAATCCTTTTCCAAAAACCCGAAGTGTAGTCTTCGGATTATTCTTAGTTTTTAGGTGACCTAACTCACCTGAATCAAGTTAGGTGGCGACTCCAAATCTTTTCTAAGGCCTTTTATTCAAATCTATTTTCAATTCAAACCTAGTCGCACTCATTCTTCTAGGAGGGTGAGTTCTAACGAGAGAGTACAACATTTTTCCTGCTAGTGTGTGTATTCCTCGAGTGCGAAAAATCTGGCGCGACATCAGGGAATCCTCGAAAGCTGGTTCATAGATCTTTTCATCGATACGGCTCACTTGGATAGATCACTTCCCGAAGCCCTCCATCGTACGACACGAAAACTATGACTTTCAGCAACCCCTGGATGGTCTCGCAGACGCTCCGCCAAGGTTAACTTTTTCTCTGATTCCCTAATCAAGACGCACCGTCAAACGACTCGAGAAATGAGTAAAGTTGGGAATTCTAGAAAGTATTTTCAGAGTACTTTCCATCGGTACGGTCCAATCGAATAGATCACTTCCTGAAGGCCTCGATCACACAGCACGAAAACAGCCACTTTCAAACACCCACGGAGCATATCACAGACGCTCCACGAAAGTGTCCTTTTTTGCACGCTTCCCAAGATGATATCCCACGCTTCCGAACACAATCCAAACTTTCTGAAAGCATGAAAGTTCATCGGAAGCACTAGGGGAACATCCCTAATACGACCAATTCCCCCAAAGTCTTCCCGGTTGGCTCAATTATCAAGGCAAAGTTTGGACGAACCTTCCTAGTGATGGAGCATATGCTATATGCGGTCAAATTTTGATCAGTTCGACCGACTTTCGATCGACGGTCGAGATTTAACCATTACATAGGGTGCCACGTGTTATTCTGGCAATGGAACAGTACCTGCGCATGTCCTACATGCACAAGGCCAAATTTTGGTCAGGCGCATGTAGCACATGCGCAAGGTCTGTTCCAGATTGCCTATAAATAGAGGCCTCCCCCCTTGCATATTCTAGGTCCGAAATTGATGTGAAGCCCAGCTGAAATTACTCCAGAACCTCGAATCTCCATATATATTCTCCCCCTCCAACACTTAGGCTAGATTCTACCCCTCCTAAGCCTATACACTTTACTTACAAGGCCTCATACACACTTATACACTCCACTCTAGCCTGTCAAGCCTTCTTGAAGTCACTCAAACTCCAATCAAGACATCCATTGAAGACTACATGTGTGTTGAAGGCAAAAGGTGGTATCCCTTTTACATTTGTGCTCGTCCCCACTCTTATCTTCTCCCTCCTAGCCTACTTAGGCTATTCTCTATTTTAATCCCCGTCTTCAACCCCCCTTTCTTGCATGCTTGAGCCAAGAGGGCTCTTAGATCATGCCTAGAGGAAAGCAAGTGAGAGCCACCGTGTAAGGGGACCTCTCACTAGCCTACTTTAAGATGGTATGGCCTAGGAGCCCCTTGTTTATGTGATGTTGCCTAAAAGCCTTATATGTGAATCATGACCCCTTGCATATTGCTATCTTGATCAAGTCTTGTGTGCTTGGTTCCATTTTATGCTTATTGTCATGCTCCACAATGCTTATATTGCTCTTAATTTTATGCCATTTCCAAGTTCTCCATTTCTCTCAAAAATTGTTCCGAGAGTTGGCCCCCTAAAGTCTAGGATGAGATTTTAGAATTATATCTTAGAAGAGCCCCTACTAACCCCCTAACTTTCATTTTGGCATCATTGCATTTTAACTTGCATAAAGGTTGCTTTCCATTTCTCTAATTTTCAAGATCTCCATTCTTTTAAGTGTAATGGTTGGAATGGCCCCATGGAACCCTCTCTTGAGTGGTCTCCCTTTTGTTGGCCATATGAACCCTCTCTTGATGGAATGTTTCCCCTAAAAAATGGCCTTCAGAATCCTTCTCAAAAGATGACATTCAAAAATGCATTCACTCCATCTTTGCATAAAAAATGATCTCTCAAAAATTGCCATCATTATGTTGATTTTTGAAACTCCCACTCTTGTCAAGATAAAGATTATAATGGCCATGAGGAAACTTTCCCTGGAATAGTTTCCAAACACCAACCATATAAACCATACTCTTGGCTAGAATCAAAATTTTCAAGGAAATGATCTTCAAAAGGGTTGTCAACTAAAGTCCTTTGCATAATATAAGTTATTTTTCAAAATCCTTTCCAAAAGTGCATGAAACCACCTTTCAAAACTATTTTCCAATCCAACCCTAGGTTAACATGACCCTAGTTATCCAACCCTAGATTAACTTGACCTTAGTTGTCCAACCCTAGGTTAACTTGACCCTAGTTACTCAACCCTAGGTTAACTTGACTCTAGTTGTCCAACCTAAGGTTAACTTGCCTCTAGTTGTCTAACCCTAGGTTAACTTGGCCCTAGTTACCTAACCTTAGGTTAACTTGACCCTAGTTCATTCACCTTAGGCTGACCTAACCCTAGTTAGCCAATCTTAAGTCACCTTGACCCTAGGTTAACCTAGCCCAAGTTAGTTAACCTTAGATCATCCCTAACCCTAGGCCAACCCAACCCAGGTTAGTATACTTCAAGGTCCCAACTGTTGAACCCTTTTTCTAAATGATCACCCAACTTCAAACTATTCTCATAACCCATTTTACCAAAACCTCCTACTCTCTTGATCTCAAAACAACCAACTCCCTAAACTCTTCACATGTTCTTACATTCCATCTTCAAGACATTTCCAAAAATGTTTTCAAAAGGTCACAAACATAAGGTGTCCCTAACCCTCTCATGGTTAGGGATTCCAAAGAAAAGTGATAAATCAAGAACAACCTCCAAGGTTGTCCATATTAGGATTCTAAACTCTTACCTATTTTCAAAGACTAATTCATCAATACCTCTAAGGTTTTCAAAACAAGACTTCAAAAATACTCTCAAACTCTCTTGAGTTACTCCAAAGCATTTACCAAAACTCCTTGGATTCGATCCAAAAACATTTTTAAAACACTCCACCATCCAATTTCAGGTCGACTTCCAAGACTACATAGTGTCTTAAACTTTCTAAAGTTCTCAAAGTGTCTTAAACTTTTCCAAAGACCTCAAAGTGTCTTAAATTTTTCCAATGACCTCAAAGTGTCTTAAATGTTTCCAAAGACCTCAAAGTGTCTTAAACTTTTCAAAAGGCCTCAAAGTATCTTAAACTTTTCTAAAGACCCCAAAGTGTCTTTAAACTTTCCAAAGGCCCTAATGCGCCTATTCTCCATCGGGCTCTTACCTGAACTACGAATGACCTGATTCTCGCCCAATGAGATACGTAGGCAACCTAAAATGGTGCGGTCATAACTTTTATTTCAACTCTAATCCCTTTTTCAAAAATTCCAATCAATTCAAAGTTTCTATTCCAAACTCTTTCAAAACCCCCATTATTTTCAAACTTTTTTCAAAAACTTGCATCATGCATCATCCATCCGAAAAGTGATTACTAAACCCTGTTTTCAAAACTCTAAATTGGATATAAAGTGGACGATGGTAGCCGGTTATTCTAGTGAGTGAATAAAAGGGTGATTAGACATGTAGGTACCGAAAGGGCGGGGTAGGGTGATGATCTTAGGATATCTTTCCTACACATAACCAACCCCCGAGCCTTAGATTTCTGTTTTCGAAAGACCAAAATGGAGTTATTTTCAAAAAGGGCTTAAATATTTCAAAAGGTTGCCAAACAACCTATTTTCCTAAAAACCCTCTCTTGAGGGAGTTTTCATAAACCTTTTTAAAAAATTCTAAGTTTAATCTTCGAATTAATGCCTAGTTTTAGGTGCCCTAAATCACCTTTATCTAGTTAGGTGGCGACTCCCATTTTTCTAAGAAGCCCTTATTCAAATCAATTTTCAAACCTAGTCGCACTTATCCTTCTAGGAGGATGAGTTCTAGTGACAGAGTTCCGTGCATTTTGGTGTTTGAGCCGAAAGGACCTTGGACACCTCTAAAAACTGGGGCGCGACAGCTGGCGACTTGGGACACTTAGAGGGTTAGGCCATCAACATGTCTATTCACCCTTCACTCACCCAGAATCTCCAGTTACTTTGTCCAGCTTTATCCACCCTTCAAATTTTTAAAGTTTCCAAAACAAATCCTTATTTTTCAAAATGATTTTAAATAAGTGTCATCACTTGCATTCATTGCCTACAAATCATGCCCCTGCATTTGCCATCTATTTTATCTTGCATTGAGTTTGTCGAAAAGTTACTAACTCTTTGCATTTTTTTCTTTTGTAGGTGGACCTTTGTTCGCATTTTTATTTCTTGTCTTATTTATTGCCATGTATGTGAATGAATGGATAGGATGCGATGTGTGTTGTTGGGTCATTTCCTCCATTTTTCAAAAATTTCACACACACTTGGTGTGCTCACTTGCATTTGCATCTTGCATATATTACCTGGCTACTACCTTTCTAGATAGAATGGGGAACAGTATATTGATTGTGGGCGGATGCTGTGTCAGTTTCTTAGCCTACGGTCTCTTGATAGTTCCCTCGCTTAAACCACCAACCAAAGATGTAGTTCACCCTTTTGGGGGTGGACGCTGGAGGTTTGAAGGTTCGAGGACCAAGCCTTTTTAGGAAGTAATTCGGTAAACCATCAATGCATAAGGAAGTTTCTCATGCCAATCTCTGTAGTTGTCAATCATCTTTTGGAGTATTCTCTTAATGTTTTTGTTGGCTGCTTCCACTACTCTGTTCATCTGAGGCTGGTAGGTGACTCAATTCCGGTGCGTAATGTGAAATGTTTGGCATAGCTTTGATATTAACTCATTATTCAGATTGGAAGCGTTGTCAGTAATGAGTGACTCGGGAATCCCATACCGGCAAATGATATGATTTTTTATGAACCTTTCCATGACCTTCTTAGTAACGTGAACATAGGAGATGGTTTCCACCCATTTATTGAAATAATCGATGGCGACAAGGATGAAACGATGGCCGTTGGAGGCTTTAGGGGTGATAGGGCCAATCATATCTATCCCCCACATAGAAAAAGGCCACGGGGCTGACATGGAATGGAGCTCAGTAGGCGGTGCTTTAATGTTATCCCCATGTATCTGGCACTTGTGACACCGAAGAACGTATCTAATACAATCTGACTCCATGGTTGACCAGTAATACTTTGTCTGGAGAATCTTCTTTGCAAGTGTGTGGCCATTCATGTGGGGACCGCAAACTCCTTCGTGCACTTTCTCCATGATAACCTTGGCTTCGGTGGCATTGACACATCTTAGAGGTCCGAACCATGATCTCCTAAAGAGCTCATTTCCAGCTATGAAATAATGTCCCGCCAGACGACAAATGGTCTTCCTATCCTGTTGTGATGCTTCATCGGGGAATGTCCTGACTTGGATATACTTCTGGATGTCATAAAACCATATTTGCTTGGCGGGCTCAACGGTTGTGTGCATGCAATAAGAAGGGATATCCTTGGTAAAAATCTGTAGAGGGGGTATCTTGATGCCTCTGTCGACCTTGATTACTGCAGCTAATGTAGCTAAGGCATCAGCGAAACTGTTCTCTGCTCGGGGCACATGATGAAAATCCATGCTTCTGAATAATTGACACAAATCTTTGACCTGTTGATTATATAGGGAGAGTTTGGCATCTCGAGTTTGGTATACGTCCTTGGATTGCTGAATAACCAAATTTGAATCGCTGAAAACAACTAGTTCATCAATTTTCATTTCTAATGCCGACCTTAGTCCCAAGATGCAAGCCTTATACTCGGCGATGTTATTGGTGCATGGTTCAAGTTGTAGCTTAGCCACAATAGGATAATGACTGTCTGTTCTTGATACTACTACTGCCCCGATGCCAGCTCCTTTTTTGTTAGCCGCCCTGTTGAAATAGATCTTCCACCCAGCTCTTGCTTGCTCTTTAGATGTGTCATCAACGCATAGCATATTTTCATCGAGAAATTGGGATTCCATGGATTGATAATCATCAATAGGGTTCTCAGCCAGATAATCAGCTATCACCTGCCCCTTGACTGCTTTACGGGTAGTGAACACGGTGTCAAATTCTGACAGGATCATGTGCCATCGATCAATTCTGCCAGACAGGGTTAGTTTCTCAAAGATATACTTGAGGGGATCCATTTGAGAGATGAGGAAGGTGGTATGGTAGAGCATGTAATGCCGAAGCCTGTGAGTTGCCCAGGCTAACGCGCAGCAGGTTTTCTCGAGATCCGAATACCTTGTCTCGTATGGCAGGAATTTCTTACTAAGGTAGTAAATGGCCTGCTCTTTTCTTCCCGTTTCATCATGTTGTCCCAAAACACACCCCATGGAAGTATCTAACACTGACATGTACATCAATAAAGGACGCCCCGGGGTTGGTGCCACCAGGACAGGAGGATTCCGTAGGTATCCTTTGATCTTCTCAAAAACTATTTGACAGTTATCATTCCACTCTTTCAGTACATCCTTCTTAAGGAGGTTGAAAATAGGTTCGCACAGATGGGTCATTTGGGCTATGAATCTGCTGATAAAGTTTAACTTTCCCAGAAAGGATCAGAACTCCCTTTCCCCCTTCGGTGCTAGCATTTCCACGATGGACTTAACTTTGGCAGGATCAACCTCTATCCTCTTTTCATTGACTATAAACCCCAGTAACTTCCCTGAAGATACTCTAAAGGTGCACTTGGCAGGATTTAGTTTAAGCTGATACTTATGGAGACGGTCAAACACCTTTCACAGGTTGAAAAGGTGGTCTTCACGCCGTTTGGACTTGACGATCATGTCATCCACATAAATTTCTACTTCTTGATGCATCATATCATGAAAAAAAGTTACCATGGCCTTTTGGTAAGTTGCCCCTGCATTGCGAAGTCCGAATGACATGACTTTATAACAATACACTCCCCAGGGGGTGATGAAAGCAGTCTTCTCTCGATCCTCTTTAGCTAGCTTGATCTGATTGTATCCCGAAAAACCGTCCATGAAAGAAAACATTTTGTGACTGGCCATATTGTCAACATGCAAGTCTATATGCGGGAGAGGAAAGTCATCATTTGGATTGGCCTTGTTGAGGTCCCAAAAGTGAATACACATCCGCACCTTGCCGTCCTTCTTGGGTACTGGGACAATATTAGCCAGCCATTGGGGATACTCTACTACATGCAGGAATCCTGCCTGGAACTGTTTAATCACCTCTTCCTTGATCTTCAGGCTCCACTCAGGCTTCAATCTTCTCAATTTTTGCTTAAAAGGTTTCCTTTGCAGGTTTAAGGGTAATATATGCTTAACAATAGATTCATCCAACCCAGGCATGTCTTGATAGGACCAAGCGAAAATATCCAGGTATGCCTCCAATAATTTCAATAGTTCTCTGTGCTGCCATTGATCCATGCTTGTACCGATTCTAAGCTCTTTTGGATCCCCTTCATTCCCCAAATTAATGGTTTCTGTTTCCTCAATTTTTGGGGTATTATGGTTCTCATGTCTTTCTATTTGTTCCCGAATTTCCTCTGGCACCTCCTCTGAATAATTTACATCTTCTGTAATTCCCAGTTGTTGGTAGTCAAACTCGGTGTTAAAGTCATCATTTGTTAGGATTGGCATTCTCTGGATTAGTTGAGTAAGGCGTCAGATACAAGGGTCCCTATGGAAAATAGGGTGCAATGAATTAAACAACAAGGAGTATTTATTTATTTTTTAATAACTTGATTTTAAAAAAAATTAAGACAAGTAAATTAAAAGGACAAAGTTTGTTTATGGCAAATCGGTTGCTCCGGGATCTTGCTCTAGTGAGCTTTGTACCGAAACGTGCGAGTACGGATGAAGTCTTTGCTGGCCCAATTATGCAAATTTTCGCTTGGCAGCATCGCTCGAATGGATCCACCTTGAGTTATTCCAATGTCGGCTGTCATGACGGGTGCTTCTTCTTGGACTTTTCTCTTCTTCTTATTTAATGTAGACATTCCTTTACCCATGTCCAACTGCTTAAATCGATCCAAGAATTCCATGACAGCTTTCCTATCAACCCTCTTCATCCGCGCTGCTTCTATTTTCTCCTTTCTCGTGGGTTCATACACCAGCCTAAAGGTGGGTTTAGCCGGCGATATTTCTACGACCTCAGGCCTTCCTTGTAAGCATCTCCCTAAGACCTTTCCCAGATGAAAACCATTTGTCTTAAAGTACTGCACTATCATCTGAGAGTTTTGGGAATATTTCAGCTCCACTTGATCTTATTTCTAAACAACAGTGATATATTTAAACGACTGAAAGCAAGAGGGCAATTTAATGTTAGATGCAACGATATCAGCCTTGTATACAACAAATTATTTTTCAGCAAAAATAGAGATTAGCATGGAGCCCATGATGAACTTGACTTTCTGATGAAGGCTAGAAGGAACTGCACCCGCCGAATGAATCCAGGGCCGTCCTAACAACAAATTGTAGATAGCCGGAATGTGCAAGGCCTGGAACTTAATTGTGAAGGTGACTGGTCCTATCTTAACAGGCATTTCAATTTCCCCTATAGCTTCCCTCCGAGAACCATCAAAGGCACAGATGATCATACCACTGTTTTTCAAGTAAGTTTGGTCCATTCCAAGCCTTTCTAGAGTAGAATACGGGCACACATTCAAAGCCGACCCATTCTTTATCAATACTTTGGCTACCATCTTTCCTCTTGTTTTTATAGCGATATGCAGAGCCCAGGTATGGCCTGTTCCGTCAGTAGGAATCTTGTCATCAGAGAAGGTAATGATGTTTGGGGCCATAATAAGGCTCACCATGTTATGTAGGTTATCTGGCGTGAAACTCTCAGGCACATGAGCATCCTTGAGGATCTTCATCAAAGCATCCCGGTGCATTTCAGAAGTGAGCAACAAACCCAACATCGAAATATGGGTTGGGGCTTTTCTTAGTTATTCCATGATGTCGTAATCGACCTTTCCTAGAGCTTTGGTGAATTCTGACATCTCTTGATCTGTCGGTTGGTTGGAGCATTCTCCCTCTTTATCCTTGCCTTTTCTTTTTCTTTCCACTTCAGCAGAGGTGTAGAGGCGCCCTAACCGAGTCATCCCTCCTATTTTTGTTACGGCCTCTCTAGTGCCCCTATCAGGTGGGTAATTCCATGGGACGCTATGAAGACTGGGTAGTGCAGTTGGGTTACAATGGGAAGAGTTATCTTTGGATTTATGAGCAAAGGGATTACCACAGGTGAAGGGTTGGTGAGGACGGGTAGGGTGGTGGGCATAACTGGCTTTTTTGGCAAGTCTAAGGGTAGCTTAGGTCGTATGACTCCTTGGATGTTGGTTTGAGGTTCAGGTCTAGCCACAGTGATCATAGGTTCAAGTTCAAACGGAGTAAGGATAAGGTCTGGTGAGGTTTCTATGGTTAGGTTCATGTCAAGTTGGTGAGATTGCATGGTTAGGAAGGAATGATCTTGTTAGTCAGGGTCCTCTAGGGTATAAGTTGTCTCTTCTAGAATTACAGCAAGTAGGCTGCGTAGGGTGTTTCTGCTAACATTCTTGCTTTCCAACGTTATGTTCTCCTGAAGCTTGTGAACCATGGCCTTCACTAATACGGAAGATATTAGACTAGTAGTCATTTCCCTGGCCTACAAGAATACGGACAACAGTTGCAAGTTAGAGTTTGATTCTTGGAGAGTTTTATGCAATGCATGCCCTAGGGTGCCCCTATTCAAAGGGGAGACTATACATGATGCATTAGCTCACTTTTGGAGATAGGGGATTTGCCCCTACATGCAGATACCTTACTGTCGGTCGGGAATCTTCATTCATTCATACAATTATCCTTCAATTCCTTTGCAAAAATAAAGAAGTACATTGAACTTTAGGTTTAGGATACAAAAGAATTGAAATACATTTAAACAGGGGGAGAGGGAACATGTTTCTTTGGGGGGTCCACCTATCTAATTTTACAAAGGAAACCCTAAACTACTCTTGAGTCATCGGATTCGCTTTCATTGGATTTGATGTTGAGGAGGTCGCTGAGAGACCTTGTTGATTGATTGCCCCTTATCTTCTTGACAATCCTATCTCCGTGAGCATAGAGGGATTGGGGCCCCTCTCATGGAATGAATTGAGATGCATGCTATGAGTCCTTAGGGTTACGTGGGAACCTTTAGGGTTTGGGTAGGCTTAATGCAAGGGAGAGTGAACTAGGTGTCACTCTCAATGGATTGATCATATGCATGAGAATGCAGTGACTTGAGTTACTTGGAATTTTTGTCTTGACATGAGATGTTGAATGCATGAACATGGATATACAAAGAGTATAAGGAGAGAGAATGCAATAGCAAGGTAAACGTGCATGCATGAACAGTTAGACAGGCATTATCACAATATGAATATAGTCATTATAACAACAAGAATAGACAGGTATAAATGAAAATAAGAGCAGTCGCCTTTTCCTTCATGGTTTTGGAAAACGGTGCGCGTGTCTTAAATCTGACAAAGGTACGGCTATGCATGATGTCTATTGTCGTGCCCAGAGTTTTCGCACTCGAGGAATACACACACAAGCGGGAAAAATACTGTACTCTCTAGTTGGAACTCACCCTTCTAGAAGAATGAGTGCGACCGGGTTTGAATTTGAAAATAGATTTGAATAAAGGGCTTTTGAAAAAGATTTGGAGTCGCCACCTAACTTGATTAAGTTGAGTTAGGTCACCTAAAAACTAAGCATAATCTGAAGACTACACTTAGGGTTTTTGGAAAACGATTTTGGAAAACGTCCTCAAGAGAGGGTTTTTTAGGAAAAACGGGTTGTTTGGCAACCTTTGAAAAATATTTAGCCCTTTTTAGAAAAATAACTCCGTTTTGGTCTTTGAAATCAGTGATCCTAGGTTCGAAGGTTAGTTACGTGTAAGGAAGACGCACTAAGCCATCACCCTACCCCACCCTTTCGGTACCTACATGTCAATCTACCCTAGATTCACCTATGAAAGTCTTCATCTAACTATAGTTCAATCCTATCCACTTTGAAAAAGAATGTTTTAAAAAGTTATGATGCACGAGATGCAAGTGCAAGATAAGAGACTTAGAAAATAGACTTGAAAAGAGTTTGATTTAATTTGAAAGGAGATTTAAAAAGAGATTGGAATGGATTTGAAAAGATAGATGTTGCAATTGGAAAGTTTTAAAAATTTAAAATTGAGATTTGGAAACAGAAATTTGAAATTGGAATTGAAAAAAGATTTGAAAAGAGTTATGAAATTGAAAACTTGAAGAAGATTGTAGGATTGGAGATTTGAAAGAAGTTATGAAAATAGAAATTTGAAAAAAGTTGTGGAATTTGAAATTTGAAAGAAGTTGTGACCGCACCTATGAAGGTTGCCTACATATCCTTTTGGAGGAATCAGGTCAGTCGTAGTTCGGACAAGAGTCCGATTGAAAATAAATTGATTTGGAAGAAAGAGATTGAATTGGAAATTAGATTTGAAGATTGAGAGATTGAACTTAGAATAGAAGATTGGAAATTGAACTTTTAGAATTTAGGAATTGAAGAGATTGGATTTTGATTTGAAAAGATAGAACTTGGAAGAAAGATTTAGACTTGTTTTAGAAAGATGAAGGTTTAGGAAACCTAGACTTTGAAAAGAGAAGAGACTTAGGAAAAATTTGACTCAGAAGGATTTAAGAAAGATTCAACTTGACTTGAAAGAGTTTTAGAAAAGATTAGATTGAGGAAATGTTTGAATTAGGAAAGGTCCGATTTAGGAAAGTTTCATTTTAGGAAAGTTTTGAATTAGGAAAGTTTTCATTTTTGGAAAGTTTCAAATTAGGAAAGTTTTGAATTAGGAAAGTTTCAACTTAGGAAAGTTTTAAAAGTTGGAAAGTTTTGAATTTAGGAAGTTTTGAAATAGGGAAGTTTTGAAAGTAGGAAAGTTTCGTTTTAGGAAAGGTTTGAAAAAGGAAAGTTTTCAATTTAGGAAATGTTTGAATTAAGAAAGTTTCAACTTAAAAAAGTCTTGAACTAAGAAAGTTTTGAGTTTAGAAAAGTTTTGAAATTTGAAAAGATTTTGAAGTTTAAAAAGTTTAGGATTTAGAAAGTTTTGAGATTAAAAAAAAAAGGTTTGAGTTTAGGAAAGGTTTGAAAACTTAGATTTGGGAAGTTAAGATTTGGAAAGGGATAGAATTAGGAAAGGGTCGAATTAGGAAAGATTTGAAAGTTGTGTTTTAAAATTTAGGAAAGATTTTTATGTTCAAGTTTTGGAAACTTAAGATTTAGGAAAGTGGAGGATTAGGAAGGATTTGAATTAGGAAAGATTTGGATTTTGAAATTTAAGGAAAGATTTGAAGTTTAGGTTTAGGAAACTTATGGTTTAGGAAGGTAGGAAATTAGGAAGGAGTTGAATTAGGAAAGGTTTGGATTAGGAAGGGATTAGATTTTGTTTCAAAAAGAGAAGGTTTGATTTTGTTTCCAAAAACGGAGGATAGGATCTAGTTTCCTAGAGGGAAGATTGGATTTGGGCAAGGATTTGGAAAGGAAAGTTTTAGAAACCCTAGATTTGGAAGGCTATAGTTTTGACATAGAAAAGAGGTTTTCGGAAACCTAAGTTTGACGTAGAAAATAGGTTTTGGAAATATGTATAGTTTTGATGTAAAAAAGGAGATTTTGAAAACCTAGGTTTTGGGGCAGGTTTGAAAACCATGTTTTTGGAAAGAAAATTAGGGTTTTCTAATTGTGGGTTCTAGGGCTTGACTTGGGCTCTAAGGAAAGGGATTTTTGTAAAGTGTGTTTTTGGAAACAAGTTTTTGGAAGAGAAATCCTAGAGAGGAGTTTTTGAAAAGAAGATTTTAGGAAGAGAGTTTTTAGAAAGATTTTTGGCAGAAGATTGTTGAAAAGAGTTTTTGGAAAGATTTTTCCTAGGGAGCATTTTTAGAAAGTAGATTTTAGGGAGAGGATTTTGGAAGGAGTTGAAAAAAAGAGTTTTGAAAAATAGATGTTTGGAGGAAGTTTTTGAAAACAACTTTGGAAAGAAGAGTTTTTGGAAAGTATGTTGGAAGAGAGATTTTTAGGAAGAGAGTTTTTAGAAGGTGTAAAAACATCTCACTTTCCGAAAGCGATTCTAACCATAAGAAGGCTAGACTCACTTTAAGAAAGTGGTTTTAAAAACAAAAAGGGTTGAAAATATGGGCCATGAAAGTCACTTTAAATGTAACACTTTCCTAAAGCAATTCTAGCCATGAAAAGCTAGAATCACCCTAGAATTGTGATTTTGAAAACATGTTTTGAAAAAGAGATTTTGATGCAATTTTGGAAACAAGTTTGAAAACAATTTCGAAAACGAGTTTGAAAACGATTTTTGGAAGATGCATGATCATGATATGCAGAATGCAATTTTGGGGTCGTGAACATACAAGGTTAAGGCTTCACCACATAATCATGGGGGCCGAACCCACATGGTCTCCGATTAGCCTAAAGGAAAGCCCCCGATACGGTGACCCTCTGATAGTCTAATCCTACACATGGACCGGGAGTCCCCTTGTTTCAAGCATGCAAAGAAAGGGGGGGAAAGAGATGAGGGATTAAAATAGAAGACAACCCAAGTGGGTTAGGAGAGAGAAGAGAGAGGGGGAAGTGCAGAAATTTAAATAGAAAACCTATCTTGTATCTTGTTTATTTTGCATGCCTTGCTTTCTTCAGTCTTCGTCTTGATCTTTGTCTTCAATCTTCAAGAGTTGTCTTCAATCTTCAAATTTCAGATTGCAACACTTCAAGTCTTCAAAGGAGGGTTGGAGGCTAATGTATAGATGTATGGGGGTGTGTATGAGTGTATAGAAGGCTAGGGTTTAGAGTACGGTGGATAGGATTTGGAAAACCTAAGGAAGCTAGGGTTTAGGGAGTGCACGAGCTCTGTATATCGAAATATATGATTTTTAGACTAAATTTGTGGACCCCTTAAATACTGGAAGAGGCTCTGTATTTATAGAGATACGATAGACCTGGCGCCTGTTGCAGTGGCACTAGGGAAATTTTCCGTCTAGCGCCACTCAGGCCAATTCTTGGCTTGGCGCTACTACTAGTGGTGCCAGCCAGTTAGGAAAGTATTTAGGTTGGTAAGCAACGTATCTTTGACCAGATTTGGGCTCCTGTACTAGTGACTACCATGCAATTTTTAGCCTGGCTTCACTAGGAGTAATTTCGAAAAATTTGGGAATGATTTGAAGAGGCCGGGAATGATCCGGAAGGCCAAAAAAGAGCAAGAACACTTAGAATAGTGTCTTGGAGGTATTTGACTTGAAAAATGAGGATAGGATATGTCGGAAGGGTTGACCGGGCCTTGAGGGGCAAAACGGTCAATTGGATCGGGAAGCTACCGGGGCGAACTCGAACTGTCCCGAAAGAAGACTTAAGATTTGAAAACATTATTAAGAATGTTCCTAGGGGTTGCCGGTCTGATACCCAGAGCTGGTATGGTCGAAAAAGGAGACCGGCCCACCAAGGGCAAAACGGTCATTTTACACCAAAGTGGGATAGCAGGCACTGGTGTTGACCTGGGTTTTGAGTGTTTTTGCCACTCTGATGGCTGTTGTCGTGACACAAGGGTTTGTTGGCAATTCCCTATATCGACCTGTTTACGAGTATTTGCGCTACTCGAACGGTTGTGATGTTTGTGAGTATTTTCGCTACTCGGACCGTCTCGCGGAATAAACTGCCTCGAGAGAGGGATTGGAAAAGGGACTTACAATCTCCGAAAAGACATGCCTAATTTAGGACCATCTCGAGGAATAAACTGTCTCGAGAGAGGGATTGGAAATGGGACTTACCGTTTTCTGAAAGACGTGCCTGATTTGGAACCGTCTCGAGGGATAAACTATCTCGAGGGAGGGATTAGAAAGGGGACTGACCGTCTTCGAAAAGACATGCCTGATTTGGAACCGTCTCGAGGAAGAAACTGTCTTGAGAGAGGGATTGAAAGGGGACTTACCGTCTTTCGAAAGACGTGCCTGGTTTGGAACCGTCTTGAGGAATAAACTGTCTCGAGAGAGGGATTAGAAAGGGGACTTACCGTCTTCTGAAAGACGCGCCTGATTTGGAACCGTCTCGAGGAATAAACTGTCCCGAGAGAGGAATTGGAAAGGGGACTTACCGTCTTTGGAAAGACGTGCCTGATTTGGAACCGTCTTGAGGAATAAACTATCTCGAGAGAGGGAATGGAGTTGGAATTGGAAAAGACAATGTCCCCAAGGGTATTTTGGTCATTTTGCCTCTATTTGGGCCTGGCGGGCTCGCGAAGCGATGGACAGACGGGATTGGGACTTAGAAAGTTGGTTTCGATTGGAATATGCCCACAATGACTTGAACACAAGTCTGGACGGAGTGTAGACTGCTGAGTGGTCAAAAATGGGCTGTTTACAACTGCCCCTCTTTTTTTGTCTTTGCTTGTCAAAGACAAAAAACGATAAGAGTAAGAGTCCCATGTTGACCGCAAGGCAGTCGAAGGGACGGACATAGGAAATCTTTCGACAACGGGGGTCGAAAACGGATAGCGGGCCAAAAAAGGCCTTCGAAAATGAGTTTTGGCGGGAAAAAGGGCAAAGCTGCCCAAAAGTTGCAACTGGCGCCACTGCTAGTGGCGCCTTTGGTAGAAAATGCCTGGCGCCTTTGCTAGTGGCGCCAAGCTTAGAATTAAAACCAGAAAATTTCTGGTTCAAACAGCCGCGGCATTTTGGAGAGATTTTGGAAATCCGAGAGTTTCTGTGTGAGAATTGAGTTGAACCTTGAAGGGGCACTTCTTGGAGTTCACGGGTGATTGCCAGAAGGAGACCACGTCACCGGAAAAGTCGTCGGAAGAGAAGATTTCGCCGGAGAACTTCCAAAAAGTGAGTTTTCAAATTTTGTTGATTTTGATGTGTAGAACTTCGTTTGAATCATGTGAATAGTGGAACTTGATGTGTTTTGAACATGATGGTGATGTTATTTTTGCATTTTGGTGCTTGTTTGATTGAATTTGAGTGATTTTATGTAATTGTGTGAAGAGGGTTTTCTGCAGGAATAGTGAATTTGTTCTTACAGACTTGGGCATTGCATTTTTTGGCTGAATTTTTGTGCAATGTGTCTTAGAAAAATGTGTTTGATAACCGTATGAAGTTTCGTGATTTTTTGAAAACTTGGTGAATATTTTATTTTTAAAAAATAGGAAAAATATTTAGAAAATTAGGAAAATTAAGAAAATTTGAGAGATTGATGAAAGCTTTAGAGTTTGAAATTTTGGAAAAATATTGGGATATTTTAGAAAACATTTGAGGTGAATTTGAGAAATTTCAGGAGACTTTTGAAACCATTGATTTATTAGTAAAATAAAACATGTGTTTTGAAAATTTTGAAAATTGAAACTTGTACGCAAATGCGGATGTTATATGATCGCAATGTTGTGCACGTTTTGTACTTTGTGTGGATGTCATGGGTGTTGTAGGGACCATTTTTAAACGGGATTTTGCCGAAATTTTTAGAAATACAATCTTTTTGAAGGAAAAAAGACAGAAAACCCTTGAGATTTGATTTGAAGTTGGAAAATCAAGATATGCATGCAGGAAATTTGTTTTATCATTTGCAATCTTTATTTGTTCCATTTGTGTTAGTTGTTTTATTTTATTTTACTGTTATTTAAACTGCATGGATGGTATGTCAATATTTCTTACCTTGACTTACCTTTTCAGGATGGTAGACGCGGGTGATGACGGTTCTGAGAAGAGACGCTGCTTGGGGAAGGCAGCCCGGACGGATTCTACTCGTGGCTCTAGTCGATCTAGGGGTAGTCGACGATCTACCGAACAATCCTTCTCCAGTCAGAGTGGGCAAGGGAGTAGACTACCTGTCGACACTTTTCCTCCGGTTGAGCAGGCTTTCGCAGAGGAGATTGGTGCCCAGGAGAAGGTACCGGGCCCTGGGGATCAGGTGACCAATTATGGGAGAGCTTCTTCTAGGCATAGGCAAACAGACGCTGACTTGGGAGATCTGCAGATACCAGATGTCCTACCACTTAGGGATCTTGCTTATCACCCCAGCATGTACTCTAGACAGCATTTACCTCATCCGCGGGAACATACAGCATTCAGAGGTGCTGTTCATCAGGTCTTTGTGACTATTCGGCTGGCTGCCCCATTATACAGTGCCTTCTTAGCGGAGATCGGATTCGGTGCCTTCATGGGATTACAGGCTAACCGCCTGGACTGGTATTTGGTATTTGGCACTTGTTGAGAGGTGGCTCGAGGAGACCGGGACTTTTCATTTTGTCGGCTTCGAGTTAGGTCCCACTCCTTTGGATTGGGCAATTATTATAGGGCTCTCCTTTGTCGGCCGATGGATCACCCTGCATCCAATGAGTAGGGACGATGCCTATTTGCTGTTGGACTTGCCTCCTCCTGAGCGTTCTGCCTTTCCAGTCTCTTGGATCAATCAGGATGACCGTACCTTTGCTACTGAGCCATCGCCTGCCAGGCGGGACATCATGAGACGGCAACTTGTTTTGTATATCATCTTTAGCTGCTTCTGCAACAACAACAAGTCACTTGTGCCGTCTCGATTGGTGAGTATAGTTGTTGATCTTGGAGCTCTGTCTGAGCTGGACTGGGGGTCCTTCTCTTTTGGCTGCTTCCTTCGATCGATGGGGGTCCAAACTTCTTCCCATTTGGGTAGCATGACTAGTTTCTGGCCTTTCCTCATCTGGTGGAGTTATGAGTACCTTCCTGTTCGTCGCCCTGTAGTTGTTGAGGATGATCTTTATCCTCGTGCTTTGAGGTGGGCTCATGACTAGGTAGCCCAGCGATCGAAGATTACCGATTTTGTAATGCTCCGGGCTAACCTGGAGCTGATTGAGGTGAGGGATGTGACTTGGCGGCCCTTCATTGGATCAGTCCATTATAAGACAGTCCGGTACTTGGTCCCATTTTCCCTGTCGAGAGCTACTTTTCTCAGTGATGACACTTGGGAGTCCTATCTTGGAGAGCGACACAGGCGGCAGTTTCATGAGGAATTCCGATCAGCAGGAGCTCCGCTAGAGTATATGTTTGGAGCCTTGGTGGCGGGAGTGCCTATCCCTTACCAGGAGCGTCAGCCAGGTGCCGTGTTCTTGCTTCCTCCGGATACAGATTATGCTGCACACTTTAGGGCTCATTCAGTCGGTGCCTTCACCTGGTTTGAGGTAGAAGTTGGCGGGTACGCTGTGGGCCAGGAGGTGGTTGACTTGTGGCATCGTGCCGGGGGATATGTGCCCCAGGCCGAGTTTACTGCTGTGAGAGACCAGAGGGATCAGTACCAGATGGAGCGAGATCAGTACCAGGCCGAGGTAGCTTCCCTGACGGCTCAGTTATCTTAGATGGGCTATGGGGGGGTATATTATTCTTTCTCTGCTTCTTCTGTTCAATTTGCTATTGTTTAGTTCTTTTTGTATGCAGCTGATTTCAGTTCTATCCTCCTTGCAGGATGGCGGTGCTTCGAGTAGTTATCCGCCTCCTCCGATGTCAGGTTTCGGGGACTTTGATCCAGATGACATTGACTTTGACCTGTGACAGATGCCCCTTGTGGAGGCTCCGATCTTCTTTTGCCCTTATTCCTAAGATGTACTGATGTTAGACAGTTTTATTTTGATATTTTAAAAAAAAAATGGATATTTATGGTATTCAGATGCATGGATAGTCAAAGACATTTATGACCTTTTCAGCTAAGTATATGATCATATGCTTGTGATGGACGATGATGTTCTGTATGTATTATATGAGTTAATGTGGATGAATTCTATTTTTACAGGGAGTTATATTCTATGTGTACAAATCCCATGCTGATTTTTTTATTTTTTTTGTATGCACATGTTAGAAATACGTTAATAGAATGACATAGGGTATTGTTAGACTAGTAGTCTTGGGAATGGTAACTCCCTCCTCCTCAAGGATTTAGCCTCTCTTCTGGCTCAACCTGCCTTGATTGGATGATAACACTTCGCACCTTTCCTCAACCTCTTGATCGCCTCCGAGTCCCTGTTTCCGGGTTAGTGTATATCTTTATTGGGCTGAAACTCTCGACTCTCGAGGTTTTAGCGATCGCTTGCCTGACCTTTGGCAGAGCGATAAGTGGCCAGTCTTTTCAATCTGAGGAGACTTTGTTTAGGACCGTAATGTAGGCTAGGTTATGGGGGTTTTAGAAACAACGGGATATGCAGGCTCAAATTTGATGTTGTTTTCGATAGAGTTTAGATCCATACCATCCTTGACTACTTTTTAGTAGGATTAGCATCCTTCTAGCTTTGGTAGCGTATCTAGCTCATTTAAATCAAGCAATTTATTTTCAATCAGAGGGGACTTTAATAGGGTTGTAATGTAGGTCATGGTTTTGGGGTGTTGCAAGAAAGGATAACGGCTCGAACCTATTGTTTCTATTGGGTTTCTTATAACCCAGGATCACCTTTAAATTTCCTCCTTGCTTTTTACATGACTTTTCAGGGTGACAATGACCTTGTTCCTTCACCCTTTCTATATACTTCATGAGATAAACATGACTTTCTTTTCTTTCAAACCTCTTATTATGCCTTTGAAGATGACTCAATCATGATTTTCTTCAGGCCTTTCCTTAAAGGATTTTTTTTTTCTTTTTTTTTTCGGCATCTTGCCCCTTGGCAACTCCTTTCCTTTGCTTTTTTTTTCTATTCCTTCATGAAATAAATAATTCTTTGACCCTTTTTCCTTAGGCCTTTTCCTTGGCAGTTCAATCTATCCAATGGGGGTGGTGATTCCTAGGTTGGGGTTTTCTCGAGAAAAGGATAGATGGCTCAACAGGTTTGGCAAGGGGTTGCTTTTGACTGTATGGGAAATAAAATGAGGGCCTCTCTTCACTTTGAATTAGATTGCTTGATCTATAGGGCTTTCATTGCTGCTTTAGCATAGCGGGGGTGGACATTATTCCTAGGGTTCTCAAATATTGTCTACCCCAGTGTGGGAAGGACAGTCCTGGATCGGGGTTGGCAAAGAGAATTTTTGCTTTTCGCGAGGCACTAGGGGTTAAACAAAAGGGAATATAAGCACATTTTGTTTATTTGTTTAGTTATTTATTCTTTTATTTACATGTGGGGAAGTAAAAGATGTCTCCTCTTTATTTTGATAAACTGGCCACACATCGCTTAGCTTCAGAGTCTTACAAGTGCTGCCTTTGGGTAGTATCCTCACTCATCCTTATCCTCTCTCTCTGGAAAGCTGATCATTGAGTGAGTGGTTAACTCATACTATCATCCCTTCAAGTTGGATCATTCCATAAGACACACCATGCCCTTTGTGGAGGAAGCAGTTACCACTTATAAGAGAAGATAAGACAACAACGATGACATAAAAGACCATCATTTAACTACTATTATCATTTTTATGGAAAGCATAGAGTTTCTAGGCAAAAACGGAATATAAACATCAATTTAAAGATAGAAAGTAAAAGGGATAGAAAGAAAGTGGGTGAAGACACCCCTCTCTTGTACGCTTTTGAAAGGAACCCATTTTAGTACGGCTTTGGGATAATTCTCACATCTTCGACGCTCCATTCGCGACCCGGATCCTCGACCAAGGTGAGACAAGCAAAGCCTTCTCCTAGAGCTCCAAAGATATTGAGTTTATTAATGCGGTTGTCAGCCTCCTTCTTGTTATTTGCAGTGGGTTCTTCTGTAAACAGGGTGACCAGCTCACCCCCTTCTAATTCGAAAGGCTCTGTCTGTTCTCGTGACTCCTCTAGCTCCCAACCCATATCTTCATAGTTGTACTCAGTTGCGAGCCAAGGGTTTTCTAGTAAGTGACGTTCCGTCGCGGCATACCTTGGATGCAGAAACTCAGCACCCTATCCATCAACAATTGTGTTCTTGGTCATCCCATCTTCTAGAAATATTGGCACCTCAATGGGCCAGTTAGAAGCATCAGGCACCTCCTTAGGGTTATAAAGATAAATCGGGCACAATGGGAGATCTTCCTCCCAGTCACTTTCTTCATCGGCCTCCCAATCATTCTCATAACCTTCGGCCTCGAGCTCGTCGAATTCTCCCTCGCCTTCTATCTCTACTAGTATTATATTGACGGTGTGATCCGGCAGAGGGTTAGCGGTCACATTAGGAGTGGGAGCAGGTTTTACTGGCTGCAGATCAATGGTCTTATTATCGATCAGGTCTTAGATCTTGTGCTTGAGAGCAAAGCAGCTTTCGGTGTCGTGCCCCTGGCCACCTGAATGATATTCACATGGAAGAGCGGCATTAAAGGTCGGGGGCAGAGCGCTTGGCAACGGGCGAGCAGGGACGAACTTCAAGATGTTGTTCTTCAAAAGGCTGGTAAGCCTCGGTTTGGGTGCAGGCTAAGGCGTCGAACAGGTCTATTAAAGTTGGGTCGTGCCCCAGCAGGACCATAGTTAGGGGTAGGAACAAGCATGGTCAAGGTGGGTAAGGGCAGAACTGGGGGTGATTGTAACGGGGGTCGGTATTAAGGGGGTTGGCTAGGCAGAATAGCGGACACTTCACTTTCCTTACTGATCCTGCCCCTTGTAGTGGCCACCTTCTTGGCTATGTTGGCAGTATTTTCTCCAGTCTTGGCATAGGGGTCTGTAATTCTTCCTGTCTTGAGGCCATTTTCTATCATTTCCCCCTGCATGATGAGTTCAGAGAAGTTTTTTCCCACGCTTGTGCAGAGCTTCTCATAGAATATACCTTGGAAAGTATGTACGAACAGTTGTACGTACTCCTTTTCCTCCAACGGGGGATTAACTTGTGCAGCGGCCTCCCTCCATCTTAGGGCGTATGCCTTAAAGCTTTCCTTCTCACCCTTGCTCATCGTCATCAAGGACCATCGATCAGAAGTGAGGTCAATGTTGTGACGGTATTGGGCTTTGAACTCGTTGACTAGCTCCATCCAGGTTGTGATCTTCCTTAAGTCCAGACAAGCAAACCACTGTAGAGCAGACCCTATGAGACTATGTTGGAATAGCTGCATGAGGAGCTTCGGATCGTTGCCATGTCCACTTAGCGCTCCAGCATATAGACAAAGATGAGCAACGGGGTTACCAGTACTGTCGTACTTTTGAAAGTCGGACATTTTAAACTTAGCAGGTCTCGGGTGGTCAGGGAAGAAATCGAGCTCATCATAGGAAGTGAACCCGTAAGTATCGTGACCATGGAGACTTCGCAACGAATCTTCCAATCCTTGGATTTTCAGACTAAGAGGATCTAGAGAGGCCTTCTTTATAGCAGGTGAAAGCAATATGGCATTTTCTTCTTCAGTGTTGACCCCTTTGGCATCTTCCTTAGTCCTCCCAGCATTGTCGGACTGAAGCATGATTCTTGGATTAGCGGGTTCAAGGTCCTTGGATGAAGTCATAGATGATGACGGGACTGCAGTAGCATCCTTCATGGCCAGAGTTTGAATGAGTTTGAGCATTGTAAGCACCCCATTTTTGACCGCTCGGCAGTCTACACTCCGTCCAGACTTGTTTTCAAGTCATTTTGGGCATATTCCTATCGAATCCAATTCCCTAGGTCCATATTTTATCTTTCCATCGCTTCGCAGGCCTATCAGGCCCAAACAGAGGCAAAATGACCAAAATGCCCTTAGGGGCATTGTCCTTTCTTATTCCAATTCTAATCCCTCTCTCGAGACAGTTTATTCCTCGAGACGGTCCGAGTAGCAAAACTACTCACAAAACCGTCAGAGTGGCGGAAACACTCACAAAACCGTCAGAGTGGCGGAAACACTCACCAAACCGTTAGAGTGGTGGAAACACTAACCAAACCGTCAGAGTGGCAAAAACACTCACACCGTTAGAGTGGCGGAAACACTCAAAACCCAGGCACGTCTCTTCGGAGTCGGTAAGACCCCTTTCCAATCCCTCTCTCAAGACAGTTTATTCCTCGAGATAGTTCCAATCTAGGCACGTCTCTTCGGAGATGGTAAGACCCCTTTCCAATCCCTCTCTCGAGACAGTTTATTCCTCGAGACGGTCCGAGTAGCAAAACTACTCATAAAACCGTTAGAGTAGAGGAAATACTCACAGAACCGTTAGAGTAGCGAAAATACTCAACCGTTAGAGTAGCAAAACTACACACAAAACCGTTAGAGTAACGGAAATACACACAGAACCGTTAGAGTAGCGGAAATACTCAACCGTTAGAGTAGCGAAAATACTCACAGAACCGTTAGAGTAGCGGAAATACTCACAGAACCGTTAGAGTAGCGGAAATACTCACATAGCCGTTAGAGTAGCGGAAATACTCAACCGTTAGAGTAGCGGAAATACTCACAGAGCCGTTAGAGTAGCGGAAATACTCAATCCCGTCCGAGTAGCAGAAATACTCACAAATCATCAACCCGTCCGAGTAGCGGAAATACTCACACCGTTAGAGTGATGGAAACACTGAAAACCTAGGTCAACACCCGTGTCTGTTAGCTCACTCCGGTGAAAAATGACCAAATTACCCTTTGGACCTTTTCTGGTCAAGATGACCATTTTGCCCCTAGGCATCCGAACGCCCCGGGAACCACACCGGCTCTGAGTATCAAACCGGTAATAACCCCCTGAGAATACTTTTTATAGTATTCTCAACCTTCCTTTACCTTTCCGGACCATTCCGAGTCAGTTCCGGCCAACCCGGTACAAAATGACCGTTTTGCCCCTGGAGGGCCGGTCTCCTTCTTTGACCACACCGGCTTTGGGTATCAAACCGGTAATGACCCGAGAATGCTTTTTATAGTGTTCTCAACCTCCCCTTACCTTTCCGGATCATTCCGAGTCAATTCCGGCAAACCCGGTATAAAATGACCGTTTTGCCCCTAGTGGGCCGGTCTCCTTTTCCGACCACGCCGGTTCTGGGAATCCAACTGGCAACCTCTGGGAACATTCTAAATAATGTTTCCAGATCCCAAGTCTTCTTCTGGGACAGTCTGAGTCTGTCCTGACAGTTTTCCGGTCCGATTGACCGTTTTGCCCCTAAAGGCCCGGTCGACCTTTCCGATACATCTTACCCTCACTTTTCAAGTTAAATACCTCCAGGACACTATTTTAAGTGTTCCTGCTCCTTTCCGGCCTTCCGGGTCACTCCCGGCTCCTTCAAATCATTCCCGGACTTTCCAGAGTCACTCCTAGTGAAGCCAGGCTAAAGTTTACATGGTAGTCACTAGTACAGGCGCCCAAATCTAGTCAAAGATATGTTGCTTGCTGACCTTAATTGTTTCCTAAATGGCTGGCGCCACTGCTAGTGGCGCCAAGCCAAAAAATGGCCTGGCGCCACTAGTAGTGGCGCCAGTATAAATTTTGCCCTGACGCCACTGCAACAGGCGCCAGGCTTGTCCTCCCTCTATAAATACAGAGCCTCAATCAACATGAAAGGGGTCTGCAAAATTAACCTAAGAATCCTATATTTTGATATACAGAGCTCGAGCACCTCCAAAACCCTAGCCTCCTTAGGTTTTCTAAACCCTAGTCACTATACACAAACCCTAGCCTCCTATACACTCACACACTCCCTCATACACTCATACCCTAACCTTCAACCATCCTTGGAAGACTTGAAGAGCTGCCATCTAAAGCTTGAAGACAATCCTTGAAGGTTGAAGAAGAAGTTCAAGACCGAAGACCGAAGATCGAAGACCGAAGACTGCACGGTGCGCAAAATAAACAAGAAACAAGGTAGGCTTTCTCTTTAATTTTCTGCACTTCCCCCCTCTCTCTTCTCTCTCCAACCCACTTGGGTTTTCTCTATTTTAATCCCCCATCTCTTTCCCCCCCTTTCTTTGCATGCTTGAAACAAGGGGATTCCCGGTCCATGGGTAGGATTGGACTATGGGAGAGTCACCGTGTCGGGGGCTTTCTTCTAGTCTAACCAAAGACCACGTGGGTCCGGCCCCCTTGATTATGTGGTGAAGCTTTAACCTTGTATGTTCACGACCCCAAATTGCATTGTTTATATCATAGCCTTGCATCTTCCAAAAACCGTTTTTAAAGTTGTTTTTCAAAACGTTTTTAAACTTGTTTTCAAAATTGCATCAAAATCTCTTTTTCAAAAACATGTTTTCAAAATCACAATCCTAGGGTGATTCTAGCCTTTCGATGGCTAGGGTTGCTTTAGGAAAGTGTTACATTAAAAGTGACCTTTTGGTCTATATTTTAAAGTCTTGTTGTTTTCAAAACCGCTTTCCTAAAGTGGTTCTAGCCTTCTTATGGCTAGAATCGCTTTAGGAAAGTGAGATGTTTTTATCCCTTCTAAAAAGCTCTCTTTTCAAAAATCTCTTTTTCAACATACTTTCCTAAAACTCTCCTCTTCAAAATTGTTTTCAAAAAACTCCCTTCTAAAATCTATTTTTCAAAACTCTTTTTTTTTTTAACTCCTTTCTAAAATCCTCTCCCCAAAATCCACTTTCTAAAAACTATCTCCAAAAATCTTTCCAAAAACTTTCTTTCCAAAATCTTCCTTCTAGAAATTCCCCCCCTAGGATCTTCCTTTCAAAATCTACGTTTCCAAAAACACACTTTCCAAAACTCCTTCTCTTTAAAATCTTTTTCCAAAAACTCTCTTTCCAAATTCACGTTCCAAAAACTCCTCCCTAGGATTTCCTTCCAAAAACTCGTTTCCAAAAGGGTATTTTCCAAAAATCTCTTTCCTTAGAGTCCAAGTCAAGCCCTAGAGCTAACCATTAGGAAACCCTAATTTTCTTTCCAAAAACATGATTTTCAAACTTTGCCCCAAACCTAGGTTTCCAAAATCTTTTGTTGTCTACATCAAAACTATACATGTTCCCAAAGCCTATTTTCTACGTCGAAACTAGAATTTTTCAAAACTAGGGTTTCTAGAATCTTCCTTTCCAAATCCTTGCCAAATCCAATCTTCCCTTTAGGAAACCAAATCCTATCTCCCCGTTTAGGAAACTAGATTCCGTCCTCCGTTTTTGGAAACAAAATCAAATCTTTTCTTTTAGAAACCAAATCCAATCCCTTCCTAGTCCAAACCTTTCCTAATTCAATTCCTTCCTAAACCATAAGTTTCCTAAACCTAAAATTTAAACCTTTCCTTAAGTTTCAAAATCCAATTCTTTTCTAATTCAAATCCTTCCTAATCCTCCACTTTCCTAAATCTTAGGTTTCCAAAACTTGAACATATAAATCTTTCCTAGACTTTAAAACTCAACCTTCAAATCTTTCCTAATTCAACCCTTTCCTAATTCTACCCTCTTTTCAAATCTTAACTTTTCAAATATAAGCTTTCAAACCTTTCCTAAATTCAAACCTTTCCTAATTTCAAGACTTTCTAAAATTCAAACTCTAAAACTTTCTAAATCCTAAACTTTCTAAATTTCAAATCTTTCTAAAATTCTAAGCTTCCTAAATTCAAAACTTTTCGATTTTCAAAACTTTCCTAATTTGGGAATTTTCCTAATCTGAAAACCTTTCCTTTTTCAAAAACTTTCCTGAACCTAAAACTTTCCTAATTTCAAAACTTTCCAAAAATTTCACTTTCCTAAATCAAACCTTTCCTAATTCGAACCTTCCCTAAATCCAAACTTTCTTAAACTCTTGAGTCTTTCCTAGGTCTCCTATCTTTCCTAAGTCTAGGTTTCCTAATTCTCCATCTTTCCAAAATCAATCTTTTCAAATCAAAGTCCAATCTTCTCAACTTCAATTTTCAATCTCCTCTTCTAATTTCAAATCAAATTCAATTCCCAATTCAAATCTTTTTCTTCCAATCCAACCTTCTATTTTCAATCGGACTCCGGTCCAAACTACGACTGACCTGATTCCCCCAAAGGGATACGTAGGCAACCTTCATAGGTGCGGTCACAATATTTTTCAAACTTTCAATTCCACCCTCATGGGTGTGGTTTCAAGATTCTTTCCAAATCTCAAATTCCAATCTATTTTCAAAATTTCAATTTCAAAATTTCTATTTTCAAATTCCTATTTCCAAATTTTCAACTTTTTTTTTTCAAATTCAATTCCATCTCTTCAAATCTATTTTCAAATCAAAGCAATTTCTTTTTTAAATCTATTTTTCAATTCTTTTCTATTGCTTGCATATCATGCCTCGTGCATCATATTTATTTCAAACATTATTTTTGAAAGTGAATAGGGTTGAACCATAGTTAGTTAAAGACTCTTATAGGCGAATTTAGGGTAAATTGACATGTAGGTACCGAAAGGGCGGGGTAGGGTGATAGCTTAGTGCGTCTTCCCTACACGTAACCAACCTCCGAACCTAGAATCACTGATTTCAAAGACCAAAAGGAGTTATTTTTCTAAAAAAGGGCTAAATGTTTTCCAAAAGTTGCCAAACAACCTGTTTTCCTAAAAAACCCTCTCTTGAGGAGATATTTTCAAAATTGTTTTCCAAAAACCCTAAGTGTAGTCTTCGGACTATTCTTCGTTTTTAGGTGACCTAACTCACCTTAATCAAGTTAGGTGGCGACTCCGAATCTTTTTCAAAAGCCCTTTATTCAAACCAATTTTCAATTCAAACCTAGTCGCACTCATTCTTTTAGGAGGGTGAGTTCTAACGAGAGAGTACAACATTTTTCCCGCTTGGGTGAGTATTCCTCGAGTGCGAAAAATCTAGGCGCGACAGCTGGTGACTCCGCTGGGGACACTTAGAGGGTTAGGCCGTTAGTCATGTCTCTTTACCCTTCACCCATGTAGAGTCTTCAATTAACTTGGTTCAATCCTATTCACTTTAAATTTTCAAAACTAAATTTTCAAAAATTGTTTTCAAAAAACATGCATTTATTCATATTATCTTGTATTATGTTTGTCATCCACATATTGACACTTGCATCTTTGTTTTGTAGGTGCGTTGTATGTTTAAATTTTATTAATTGCTTTACATGAATGTGATGTACAGGATGAATTGGAATTGTTGGGCCCTTTCCTCCACTTTTAAAAATCACACACACACTGCATGTGCACTTGCATTCTGCATATTTGCATACCCTGATATGTCCTTTCTAGTTAGAAAGGGGGAACGGTATATTGGTTATGGGCAAGATGCTATGTCAGTTTCTTCGCCTACGGCCTCTTGATGGTTCCCCCGCTCGGATCACCAACCGATCATGGCACCACCTCGGGGAGTGGGCCTAGGTTTGAAGATCCGGGGACCGAGCCTTTTTAGGACGCATTAGTCAACCCTCAACCTCATACTCATAGAGACACCATGCATAGCCGAACCTCTGCCAGATTTAGGACACGAGCACCGTTTTCAAAATCACGGAGGAAAGGGCGACTGCTCTTACTTTCATTTATACCTGCTGTTATAATGCTTGTATTTATACTGTTATAATGCTTGTCTGACTGTTCATGCATGCATGTTTACTTCAATTGTACCTTCTCTCTTTATACTTTTTGCATATTCATGTTCATGCATTCAATATCCCATATCCAGACAAGAGTTCCAAATAACTCAAGTCACTGCATTCTCATGCATATGGTCAACCCGTTGAGAGTAACACCAACGTCACTCTCCCTTGCATTAAACCTACCCAAACCCTAAGGGTTCCCGCGTAACCCTAAGGACTCATTGCATGCATCTCGATTCATTCCATAAGAGGGGCCCCAATCCCTCTATGCTCACGGAGATAGGGTTGCCAAGAAGACAAGGGGCAATCAATCAACAAGGTCTCCCAGCGACCTCCTCAACATCAAATCCAAGGAAGGCGAATCCGAAGACTCAAGAGTAGTTTAGGGTTTCCCTTTGTAAAATTAGATAGGTGGAAGTCCAAAGGAAAATGTTCCCCCACCCCCTATTAAAATGTATTTCAATTCTATTGTATTTCAAACCCAGAATTCAATGTACTTCTTTATTTTTATGAATGAATGTATGAATGGCTGAAGGTTCCCACCTGACGGTAAAGTATTTGCATAACAGGGGCAAACCCCCTATCTCCACAAGTGAGCCAATACATCATGACTAGTTTCCCTATTTAAGAGGGATACCCTAGGACATGCATTGCATAGATTTCTCCAGGAACCAAACTCTAATTTGTAACTGTTGTCATCATTGTTATAGGTGATGAATACTAGTCCAACTTCCTCTAAAATAGTGAAGGCCATGGGTTACAAGCTTCAGGAAAACATACCATTTGGAAGCGGGAATGCAAGCAGGGACCCCCTGTGCAACACACTCACCACAATCTTAGAAGGGACAGTTCCTACCTTAAAGGAGCCGGAATACCAAAATCCTTTCGTCCTAACCCCGCAATCTTATCTCCCTGGCATGGACTTAACCATAGGAGCCTTACTAGACCCTTCCCCTTATCCCCTTATCCTTAATACGTTGTTCGAACTTGAACCCATAATCGCTATGGCTCGACCTGAACCTCAAACCAACAACCAGGGAAACACACGACCTAAACTGCCTTTAGTCTTGCCAAAGAAGCCAAATGTGCCCACCATTCTACCCGTCCTCACCAACCCTTCAGTTGTAGCAATCCCTTTGCCCGTAAACCCAAGGATAACTCTTCCCACCATAACCCAACCACCAATACCCAGTCTTCATAACGTCCCATGGAATTACCCACCTGATAAGGGCATCGGAGAGCCCGTAACAGAAGTAGGGGGAATGACTTGGTCGGGGCGCCTTTATACCTCTGTTGAAGTGGAAAGAAAAAGGAAGGGTAAGGACAAAGAAGGAGAGTGCTCCAACCAGCCAACAAATCAGGAGATGTCAGAATTCACCAAAGCTTTAGGAAAGGTCGATTACGATATCATGGAACAGCTTAGGAAATCCCCAGCTCATATTTCGATGTTGGGTTTGCTGCTCACTTCTGAGGTGCACCGGAATGCTTTAATAAAGATTCTCAAGGATGCTCATGTGCCTGAAAGTTTCACGCCAAACAATCTACATGACATGGTCAGTCTCATTATGGCCCCAAACATCATCACTTTCTCTGATGACGAGATTCCGGCTGATGGAACTGGTCATACTCGGGCTTTGCATATCGTTGTAAGAACAAGAGGAAGAATGGTGGCCAAAGTATTGATAGATAATGGGTCGGCATTGAACGTGTGCTCGTATTCTACTCTGGAAAGGCTGGGAATGGACCAAACTTATTTGAAAAATAGTGGTATGGTCATCCGTGCCTTTGATGGATCTCGGAGGGAAGCCATGGGAGAAATTGAAATGCCAGTTGAGATAGGACCAGTAACCTTCACGATTAAATTTCAAGTTTTACATATTCCGGCTGTCTATAACTTGCTGTTAGGAAGGCCCTGGATTCATTCTGCAGGAGCGGTTCCTTCTAGTCTTCATTAGAAAGTCAAGTTCATCGTGGGCTCCAAGTTAATCGCTATTTTCGCTGAAAAAGAGCTCGTCGTATACAAAGCTGACATCATTGCATCGGACACAGAACTGCCCTCTTGTTTTCAATCATTTGAATATATCACTATCGTGCAGAAGGAAGATCAAGTGAAGCCAAATTATTCCAAGAACTCTCAGATGGTAGTACGATACTTTAAAGAAAATGGTTTCCATTCGGGTAAAGGCTTAGGGAGATGTTTACAAGGAAGACCAGAAATCATAGAAATAACGTCAGCTGAACCCACCTTTGGGTTGGGATATGAACCCACGAAAGGAGAAAGAATAGAAGTAGCGCGGAAGAAAAGGACTGATAAGAAAGTTGTCATGGAGCTCTCGGACCAATTCAAGCAGTTAGACATGGGAACAGGAACACCTGCATTAAGTAATAAGAAGAGAAAAGTCCAAGGAGAAGCGCACGTCATGACAATCAACATCGGAGTAACCCAAGATGGATCCATTCGAGCAATGTTGCCAGGCGAAAAGTTGCATAATTGGGCTAGCCAAGACATCATCCGTGCTCGCAAGTTTCGGTACAAAGCCCGTTAAAGCGAGACCCTGGAGCAACTGATTCGCCATAAACTCTGTCCTTTTAAATTTATTTGTTTGAACTTTTTAAAAGCAAGTTATCAATGAATAAAATAATATCCCTTTCTTGTTTGATTTATCCCGTTAAAGCCAATCTTAATGAATGATGACTTGAACACCGAGTTTGATTACCAACAACTGGGGATTGAAGAAGATGTAAATTTTACAGGGGAGGTGCCAGAGGAAATTCGAGAACAAATAGAAAGACACGAGAATCGCAATACTCCGAACATTGAGGAAACGGAAACCGTTAATTTGGGAAATGAGGGAGATCCGAAGGAGCTTAGAATCGGTACGGGCCTAGATCAATGGCAGCGCAAAGAGCTATTGGAACTTTTGCGGGCGTACTTGGATGTTTTCGCATGGTCCTATCAAGACATGCCTGGACTAGATGAATCCATTGTTGAACATAGACTACCTTTGGACCCGCAGATGAAGCCCTTTAAGCAAAAGCTAAGGAGATTGAAACCCGAATGGAGCCTGAAGATTAAGGAGGAAGTGATTAAACAATTCCAGGTAGGATTTCTGCAAGTGGTAGAGTATCCTCAATGGCTGGCTAATATTGTCCCGGTACCTAAGAAAGATGGCAAGGTGCGGATGTGCATTGACTTTCGGGACCTCAACAAGGCCAGTCCAAAGGATGATTTTCCTCTTCCCCACATAGATTTGCTTGTTGACAACACGGCCGGTCATGGAATGTTTTCCTTCATGGACGGTTTTTCGGGCTATAATCAGATCAAGTTGGCTGAAGAAGATCGGGAGAAGACTGCTTTCATTACCCCCTGGGGAGTATACTGTTATAAGGTCATGCCATTCGGTCTGCGCAACGCAGGGGCAACCTACCAAAAAGCCATGGTAACTTTATTCCATGACATGATGCATCAGGAAGTGGAGATCTATGTGGATGACATGATCGTCAAGTCCAAGCAACGGAAGGACCACTTGCTCAACTTGCGGAAGGTGTTTGATCGCCTCCGTAAATATCAGCTTAAGTTAAATCCGGCCAAATGCACGTTTGGAGTATCTTCAGGGAAATTGTTGGGATTTATAGTCAATGAAAAGGGGATAGAGGTTGATCCTGCCAAGGTGAAGTCCATTGTTGAAATGCCTACACCAAAAGGGGAAAAGGAGGTTCGGTCTTTTCTAGGAAAGTTAAACTTTATTAGTAGGTTCATCGCCCAAATGACCCACCTGTGCGAACCTATTTTCAAGCTCCTTAAGAAAGACGTTCCAAAGGAGTGGGATGATAACTGTCAAATGGTGTTTGAGAAAATTAAAGAATATCTTCAAAATCCCCCTATCCTAGTGGCACCAACCCCGGGGCGTCCTTTGCTGATGTACATGACAGTGTTAGATACTTCTATGGGGTGTGTCCTGGGGTAACATGATGAGACGGGGAGAAAAGAGCAAGCCATTTACTACCTTAGTAAGAAATTTCTGCCATATGAAGCGAAGTATTCCGATCTCGAGAAAACCTGTTGTGCATTAGCCTGGGCAGCTCATAGGCTTCGACACTACATGCTCTATCATACCACATTCCTCATCTCTCAAATGGATCCCCTCAAGTATATATTCGAGAAACCCACCCTGTCCAGCAGAATTGCTCGATGGCACATGATCCTGTCAGAATTCGACATTGTGTTCACTACCCGTAAAGCAGTCAAGGGGCAGGTGATAGCTGATTATCTGGCTGAGAACCCCATCGATGATTATCAATCCATGGAGCCCCAATTTCCTGATGAAGATATACTATACGTTGATGGTACGTCTGAAGAACAAGAACCAGCTGGGTGGAGGATGTTTTTCGATGGCGCTGCTAATAAAAAGGGAGCTGGCATTGGGGCAGTAGTAGTGTCAAGAACCGGCAGTCATTATCCCATTGTAGTTAAGCTACAACTTGAACTCTGTACTAATAACATCGCCGAATATGAGGCTTGCATCCTGGGGTTAAGATTGACAGTAGAAATGAAGATTGATGAATTGGTTGTTCTCGGAGATTCAGATTTGGTCATCCAGCAATCCAAGGACGTGTATCAAACTCGAGACGCCAAACTCTCCCCGTATCATCAACAGGTCAAGGACTTGTGTCAGTTGTTTAAAAGCGTGGATTTTCGTCACGTGCCCCGAACAGAGAACAGTTTCGCCGATGCCTTAGCTACATTGGCTGCAGCAATCAAGGTCGACAGTGGCACTGAAATACCCCCTCTACAGATCTTCACCAGGGATGTCCCCTCTTATTGTCTGCATACAACCGTTGAACCTCACGAGAAACCATGGTTTTATGACATCCAGAGATATATTCAAGCCAGGACGTTCCCTGATGCGGCAACAAAACGCGATAGGAAGACCATTTGTCGTTTGGCGGGACACTATTTCATGGTTGGAAATGAGCTTTTTAGGAGATCATGGTTCGGGCCTCTAAGATGTGTCAATGCCGCCGAAGCCAAAGTTATCATCGAGGAAGTGCACGAGGGAGTTTGTGGTCCCCACATGAATGGCCACACGCTTGCAAAGAAGATTCTCCGGACAGGGTATTACTGGTCAACAATGGAGTCAGATTGCATTAGATACGTTCTTCGGTGTCACAAATGTCAGATACATGGGGATAAGATCAAAGCGCCACCATCTGAGCTTCATTCTATGTCTGCCCCATGGCCCTTTTCTATGTGGGGGATAGATATGATTGGTCCTATCACTCCTAAAGCTTCCAACGGCCATCGCTTCATCCTGGTCGCTATTGATTATTTCACTAAATGGGTGGAAGTCGTCTCTTACATCCATGTCACCAAGAAGGTCGTAGAAAGGTTCATAAAAAATCACATCATCTGCCGGTATGGGATTCCCGAATCACTCATTACTGATAATGGTTCCAATCTGAATAACGAATTGATATCAAGGCTATGCCAAACATTTCGCATTACTCACCGGAATTCGGTCACTTACCGGCCCCAGATGAATGGGGCAGTAGAAGCAGCCAACAAGAATATCAAGAGAATACTCCGAAAAATGATTGACAATTACAAAGATTGGCATGAGAAGCTTCCGTTTGCATTGATGGCTTACCAAACTACTATGAGGGTCTCCACTGGAAGCACCCCTTTTGAGCTAGTTTACGGCACCGAGGTAGTCATCCCTGTTGAGATTGAGATTCCTTCTTTACGGATCTTGATAGAAACCAAGTTAGACGAAGCAGAATGGATTAAAGACCGATATGCTCAACTCTGTTTGCTGGATGAGAAGCGGTTGGCTGCAGTTTATCACGCTCAATGTTACAGAAGGCGAATGGCTAGAGCATTTGATAAGAAGGTACGACCTCGATCATTCCAGCCGGGAGATTTGGTGCTCAAGAAGGTATTCCCCCATCAGGAGACAGCACAGGGAAAGTTTGCTCCAAACTACGAAGGGCCATTCATGGTAAAGAAAGTCTTGTCTGGAGGAGCTCTCGTTTTGGAGGAAATGGATGGCCAAGAATTTCCTAGCCCATTGAATTCAGATGCTGTTAAACACTACTACGTGTGATTCCGAAAGCTAGACCTCTGGTTTCTGGGAAGAAGCAATGAAACTTACTCTCCTCATTTTCCAATAAATCAATAAGGTAGTGTTTTAAGGTTAAAGCTCTATGGACTAAACAATCTAATTCCAAGATGACGAGGGGCCCTTATTTCATTTTCTATCCAATCAAAATGCATATATAACCTTTGTTAAACCTTTAGAGCCGGTTACTGTCTTTCAGAAACATTCCCCCAATAAAGTGATCATATTAAGCAGAGGCACTGAAAATAGCAAAAAAAAAAAAAAAAGAGAGCCCTTGAAGTACTACTTTAAGTCCACACAAATATTGGTATTAACGTTAAAAAAAAAAAAACAAAAAAGGGGGCCGTGCAATGAGATACCTAAGTAAAGATGGGAGTACGCAGGAAAAGTGCCATTGACCAAAAAAAAAAAAAAACTATCAGAAGTGGTCACTAGTAGAGTGGTAGGCTTGAGCCTTTTTCTTTCAAAAGTAAATACCAACACCATAACCCCTAGAAAGTCCTCTTAGATTGGAGTCAAATTGATTAGTCCAAATGAGCTTACTAAATATGCCATGGGATGGAAAATGATGCAAGTAGCGTTTAAGAGCTTCTCAACAGAAACCCGAGACCAAGCTGAGGAAAGAGAGAGAAAGAAGAGAGAAAAGTTAAGCGCTTCCCGAGGATGCGGTGAAAACCCGAAAGGGCGCCGTAGGTAAAAAGGTAGGGATGTGGCAAGATACAAAACTGTCGACCTTGGCGAAAACCTGCAAAGGCGCCTTGGTACAAAAATGACAGAGCTGGGACTGGTGAAAACCCTCAGGGCACTAGTAGCAAAAATAGCAAAAAAAAAAAAAAAAGGAGGGGGGTGGGAGCAAGAGATTTAGATATAAGAAATAGCTCGAGCTACTACATTCCCCAGAAGTTAAGGTATGAAAGCAACAGTGTAAAAGTCAAAAAGCGTCTTGAAAGGCATTCTCCGGTTTAGCCCAGTTAGGGTTAAAGGAAGCAGAGGTCCCTTTCGTGGAACAGTCAGTGAGTCAAAGAATCAAACGAAAGGGAGTTATTTTTTCATTAAACTGCAATTTTCAGTTAATTTTTTCCAAATTTGTTACTATACTAATCATGCAGGGAAATTATACTAAAAGTACGGGAAGTCATGAATTCATAAGATAAAAGAGGCATAACACTAAACAAAGTATGTTTTTCTACAAATGCAGAAATCAGCAAATCTAAGAACGAGGGGCAAAAATATATCGCTCCCCGTCGTCATCAGAGGAGGAATCAGCTATGCAGGGATCCACTGGCTCGCCAGTCACAGGAGGAGCACTCGAAGAAGTACCAGCAGCAGAAGACCCAGGCCGGCCTCGCTCATAGTCAGGACATCTAGCCAGAAGCATGTCCCTCTCTCGAGTAAGGGACTCCACAGCCTCCCGCAAGGACGGGCCATCCATCACATCACCCTCCAGGGAAGGAGAACTGCCTAGAACGCCTCGTGGCCGCCTGCGGGCCCTCACAGCACCCGAAGGAGGGTCATCATGTGTCGATCTAGCTGCAGCTAATCGCCTCTCTAGTAAAACTACCTCAGCGTCTCTCATCCTCAATCGGTCATGCAATATCCGTATCAGACGACGGTTCTCCCGTCTGTGGCGACGCCCTTGAACAATCATAGCAGTCAAGAAGTCGGTATACCCTACAGGAGGTAAAGGAGTCTCAATGAGAAGATCCCCAAGTCTACTAGGACCCAACACGTAGCGTCGAAGCCAGTAATGATAGGCCTCGGTCGCAGGGGGCATGTCAGAGAAGGGACCATCATCATCAACATGAGGAAGCAAAGATCTCCATATATCCATAACTTTCTCCACCAATGCTCTAGGAATCGACGCCTCAAAGATAAGAGTAAACTCGGCTGCAGAAGCTAGAAAAGGGATATCCTGACTCCTACCAAGCTGTCGTAGAACCCGAATCCCGAAAAAAGGGGCAATGCCCCACAAGCCTGCTAGGGGTACGAAGGCTCTCCCGAAAGGCCGAACTCTCAAGCAATACCTACCAACCAGCCCTGAATACCACCTGACTGTGCCCGACCTCATGCCCTGAAGATAGTCCGCCCAGGATGCAGCGGTCTGCGGGAACCTCCCCTCATCTGCCATGACACCCTGAGATCTCGCCAGAGAATGTATATGATCGAGCTCAGGATACCACGTGTGCTGAAACAAGGGTGTAACAAACAAATGACTAATCGCCCAGAGCTGGAAGAGAGTAGTACACCCGCGGAAACGAGCGTCAAGGGACTGCTGGAATCTCGTAAGACTCACGAAGGTCTCCCCTACAATCATAGGAGCATAGGAATGCCCCGTACGGATCAAGGCCAGTGGTGCACAAAGTCGACAGTCCACTAAATCATCGTCTTGGGGGAACACCAAGAAGTTCAGCAGAAGCAAGGCTAAGGCAACCATACGAGAAATAGCCCAATCTTGGGAGGTGTGCCACTCACCTGAATGAACTCGCATACCCGTAGGAAACTCAAAACGGGAAAAGAGGAACTCTGCTGGAACATAGGGAAATTGGGGCAAAGAAGAAGAAGAAAGAACTGCGCGTCTGAATCCGAGCTGGGACGAAACCATTGTAATACAACCATCTGGAAAAAGGGGTCCCACATTGTCAGCAGAAACATCTCGGAAGCCAAGAAGGAACCCATACTCATGAGGAGTAGGGGTAAGCTCACACTCTCCAAAGCGGAAAAGAGACAAGTCCGGCTGCTAGAAAGGGATCACTGCCTCCATGAGTCTGGGAATAAGCCGCACTGATAAAAGCGAAGCCACCCGACCGAAGGACCGACGAAAGATATCTTGCTCATCTGGAGGGTAACTACTGTGCCAGGCTCTCAGCCGACCCAAAACTCCATCTGCCATCCTGAAAAGGTAAGCCAAGGTAAGTGATGTTAATATACCATCCATGCAGTTTAAATAACAGTAAAATAAAACAAACAAATAACCCAAAACAAATAAAGGATTTTAAATAACAAATCAAAGACAAAATTTTCACACATCTTAATTTTCCAACTCCAAATCACATCTCAAAGGTTCTCTGCCTTTTCCCTTCAAAAAGATTTTATTTCTAAAATTTTAACCATCTCTTTTCATAATTTCTAAAAAATTCGGCAGAGTCCTGTTTAAAAATGGCCCTTACAACGCCCATGACATCAACACAAAACATGAAATATGCACCTTCCAACGCTACAATCACATAACAATGGCACCCGTGCACACTTTCTAATTTTTCAAAATTTTCAAAACACATGTTTATTTTTCAAATAAATCAATGGTTTTCAAAAGGCTTCCAAAATTTTTTTTTTTCAAAATCACCTCAAATGTTTTCAAAATATTCCTACATTTTTCAAATTTCAACAATTTTATCAATTTCTTCAATTTTCTAATTTTTCCTAATTTTCTAAATATTTTTCTATTTTTCAAAAAATCAAAAATTCACCCAGTTTTCAAAAAATCACGAAACTTCATACGGTTGTCAAACACATTTTTCTAAGTCACATTGCACAAAAACATGGCCAGAAAACCCATTACCCATGCCTGTAGGAACAAATTTCCCATTCCTGCAAAAAACCCCCTTTGCACATTCACATATAATCACTCAAATTCAATCAAACAACCATCAAAATGCAAAAACAACATCATCAAAGTGTTCAAAGCATATCAAAACATCAATTTCCACTATTCACATGATTCAAACGAAGTTCTATACATCAAAATCAACAAAATTTGAAAACTCACCTTTTGGAAGTTCTCCGGCGAAATCTTCACTTCCGGCGACTTTTCCGGCGACGTGGACTTCCTCCGGCAATCACCCGTGGTCCCCAAGGAATGCTTCTTCAAGGTTCAAGTCGGTTTCCACTTGAAAACTCTCGGATTCTCCAAAAAGTCTTCAAATCCCGTGGGTGTTCGAACCAGAAATTTTCTGGTTTTAACTTTAGGCCTGGCGCCACTAGCAGAGGCGCCAGTTTCATTTTACCAAAGGCGCCACTGCTAGTGGCGCCAGTTATAAATTCCGGGCAGTTTTGCCCTTTTTCTCGCCAAAACTCGTTTTCGAGGCCTTTTTGGCCCGTTACCCGTTTTCGACCCCCATTGTCGAAAGATTTTCAATGTTCGTCCCTCCGACTGCCTCGCGGTTAACATGGGACTCTTACTTTTATCGTTTTCTGTCTTTGATAAGCAAAGACAGAAAAAGAGGGGCAGCTGTAAGCACCCCATTTTTGACTGCTCGGCAGTCTACACTCCGTCCAGACTTGTTTTCAAGTCATTTTGGGCATATTCCTATCGAATCCAATTCCCTAGGTCCAGATTTCATCTTTCCATCGCTTCGCGGGCCTATTAGGCCCAAACAGAGGCAAAATGACCAAAATGCCCTTAGGGGCATTGTCCTTTCTTATTCCAATTCCAATCCCTCTCTCGAGACAGTTTATTCCTCGAGACGGTCCGAGTAGCAAAACTACTCACAAAACCGTCAGAGTGGCGGAAACACTCACAAAACCGTCAGAGTGGTGGAAACACTCACCAAACCGTCAGAGTGGCGGAAACACTCACACTGTTAGAGTGGCAGAAACACTCAAAACCCAGGCACGTCTCTTCGGAGTTGGTAAGACCCCTTTCCAATCCTCTCTCGAGACAGTTTATTCCTCTAAACGGTTCCAGTCTAGGCACGTCTTTTCGGAGATGGTAAGACCTCTTTCCAATCCCTCTCTCGAGACAGTTTATTCCTCAAGATGGTCCGAGTAGCAAAACTACTCACAAAAGCGTTAGAGTAGAGGAAATACTCACAGAACCGTTAGAGTAGCGGAAATACTCAACCGTTAGAGTAGCAAAACTACTCACAAAACCGTTAGAGTAGCGGAAATACTCACAGAACCGTTAGCGTAGCGGAAATACTCAACCGTTAGAGTAGCAGAAATACTCACAGAACCGTTAGAGTAGCGGAAATACTCACAGAACCGTTAGAGTAGTGGAAATACTCATAGAGCCGTTAGAGTAGCGGAAATATTCAACCGTTAGAGTAGCAGAAATACTCACAGAGCCGTTAGAGTAGCGGAAATACTCAATCCCATCCGAGTAGCGGAAATACTCACAAATCATCAACCCGTTCGAGTAGCGAAAATACTCACACTGTTAGAGTGATGGAAACACTGAAAACCTAGGTCAATACCCGTGTCTGTTAGCTTACTCCGGTGAAAAATGACCAAATTACCCTTTGGACCTTTTCTGGTTAAGATGACCATTTTGCCCCTAGGCATCCGAACGCCCCGGGAACCACACCGGCTCTGGGTATCAAACCGGTAATAACCCCCTGAGAATACTTTTTATAGTATTCTCAACCTTCCTTTACCTTTCCGGACCATTCCGAGTTAGTTCCGACGAACTCGCTACAAAATGACCGTTTTGCCCCTGAAGGGCCGGTCTCCTTCTTCGACCACACCGGCTTTGGGTATCAAACCGGTAATGACCCGAGAATGCTTTTTATAGTGTTCTCAACCTCCCCTTACCTTTCCGGATCATTCCGAGTCAGTTCCGGCAAACCCGATATAAAATGACCGTTTTGCCCCTAGTGGGCCGGTCTCCTTTTCCGACCACGCCGGCTCTGGGAATCCAACTGGCAACCTCTGGGAACATTCTAAATAATGTTTCCAGATCCCAAGTCTTCTTCTGGGACAGTCTGAGTCTGTCCCGACAGTTTTCCGGTCCGGTTGACTGTTTTGCCCCTAAAGGCCCGGTCGACCTTTCCGATTCATCTTACCCTCACTTTTCAAGTCAAATACCTCCAGGACACTATTTTAAGTGTTCCTGCTCCTTTCCGGCCTTTCGGGTCACTCCCGGCTCCTTCAAATCATTCCCGAACTTTCCGGAGTCACTCCTAGTGAAGCCAGGCTAAAGTTTACATGGTAGTCACTAGTACAGGCGCCCAAATCTAGTCAAAGATACCTTGCTTGCCGACCTTAATTGTTTCCTAAATGGCTGGCGCCACTAGTAGTGGCGCCAGTATAAATTTTGCCCTGGCGCCACTGCAACAGGCGCCAGGCTTGTCCTCCCTCTATAAATACAGAGCCTCGATCAACGTGAAAGGGGTCTGCAAACTTAACCTAAGAATCCTATATTTCGATATACAGAGCTCGAGCACCTCCAAAACCCTAGCCTCCTTAGGTTTTCTAAACCCTAGTCACTATACACAAACCCTAGCCTCCTATACACTCATACACTCCCTCATACACTCATACCCTAACCTTCAACCATCCTTGGAAGATTTGAAGAGCTGCCATCTAAAGCTTGAAGACAATCCTTGAAGGTTGAAGAAGAAGTTCAAGACCGAAGACCGAAGACCGAAGACTGCACGGCGCGCAAAATAAACAAGAAACAAGGTAGGCTTTCTCTTTAATTTTCTGCACTTCCCCCCTCTCTCTTCTCTCTCCAACCCACTTGGGTTTTCTCTATTTTAATCCCCCATCTCTTTCCCCCCCTTTCTTTGCATGCTTGAAACAAGGGGATTCCCGGTCCATGTGTAGGATTGGACTATGGGAGAGTCACCGTGTCGGGGGCTTTCTTCTAGTCTAACCAAAGACCACGTGGGTCCGACCCCCTTGATTATGTGGTGAAGCCTTAACCTTGTATGTTCATGACCCCAAATTGTATTGTGCATATCATAGCCTTGCATCTTCCAAAAACCGTTTTCAAAGTTGTTTTTCAAAACGTTTTTAAACTTGTTTTCAAAATTGCATCAAAATCTCTTTTTCAAAAACATGTTTTCAAAATCACAATCCTAGGGTGATTCTAGCATTTCCATGGCTAGGGTTGCTTTAGGAAAGTGTTACATTAAAAGTGACCTTTTGGTCTATATTTTCAAGTCTTGTTGTTTTCAAAACCGCTTTCCTAAAGTGGTTCTAGCCTTCTTATGGCTAGAATCGCTTTAGGAAAGTGAGATGTTTTTATCCCTTCTAAAAAGCTCTCTTTTCAAAAATCTCTTTTTCAACATACTTTCCTAAAACTCTCCTCTTCAAAATTGTTTTCAAAAAACTCCCTTCTAAAATCTATTTTTCAAAACTCTTTTTTTTTAACTCCTTTCCAAAATCCTCTCCCCAAAATCCACTTTCTAAAAACTCTCTCCAAAAATCTTTCCAAAAACTTTCTTTCCAAAATCTTCCTTCTAAAAATTCCCCCCCTAGGATCTTCCTTCCAAAATATACGTTTCCAAAAACACACTTTCCAAAACTCCTTCACTTTAAAATCTTTTTCCAAAAACTCTCTTTCCAAATTTTCGTTCCAAAAACTCCTCCCTAGGATTTCCTTCCAAAAACTCATTTCCAAAAGGGTATTTTCTAAAAATCTCTTTCCTTAGAGTCCAAGTCAAGCCCTAGAGCTAACCATTAGGAAACCCTAATTTTCTTTCCAAAAACATGATTTTCAAACTTTGCCCTAAACCTAGGTTTCCAAAATCTTTTGTTGTCTACATCAAAACTATACATGTTCCCAAAACCTATTTTCTACGTCAAAACTAGAATTTTTCAAAACTAGGGTTTCTAGAATCTTCCTTTCCAAATCCTTGCCAAATCCAATCTTCCCTTTAGGAAACCAAATCCTATCTCCCCGTTTAGGAAACTAGATTCCGTCCTCCGTTTTTGGAAACAAAATCAAATCTTTTCTTTTAGAAACCAAATCCAATCCCTTCCTAGTCCAAACCTTTCCTAATTCAATTCCTTCCTAAACCATAAGTTTCCTAAACCTAAACTTTAAACCTTTCCTTAAGTTTCAAAATCCAATTCTTTTCTAATTCAAATCCTTCCTAATCCTCTACTTTCCTAAATCTTAGGTTTCCAAAACTTGAACATATAAATCTTTCCTAAACTTTAAAACTCAACCTTCAAATCTTTCATAATTCAACCCTTTCCTAATTCTACCCTCTTTTCAAATCTTAACTTTTCAAATATAAGCTTTCAAACCTTTCCTAAATTCAAACCTTTCCTAATTTCAAGACTTTCTAAAATTCAAACTCTAAAACTTTCTAAATCCTAAACTTTCTAAATTTCAAATCTTTCTAAAATTCTAAGCTTCCTAAATTCAAAACTTTCCGATTTTCAAAACTTTCCTAATTTGGGAATTTTCCTAATCTGAAAACCTTTCCTTTTTCAAAAACTTTCCTGAACCTAAAACTTTCCTAATTTCAAAACTTTCCAAAAATGTCACTTTCCTAAATCAAACCTTTCCTAATTCGAACCTTCCCTAAATCCAAACTTTCTTAAACTCTTGAGTCTTTCCTAGGTCTCCTATCTTTCCTAAGTCTAGGTTTCCTAATCCTCCATCTTTCCAAAATCAATCTTTTCAAATCAAAGTCCAATCTTCTCAACTTCAATTTTCAATCTCCTCTTCTAATTTCAAATCAAATTCAATTCCCAATTCAAATCTTTTTCTTCCAATCCAACCTTCTATTTTCAATTGGACTGCGGTCCGAACTACGACTGACCTGATTCATATATCATGCCTCGTGCATCATATTTATTTCAAACATTGTTTTTCAAAGTGAATAGGGTTGAACCATAGTTAGTTAAATACTCTCATAGGTGAATTTAGGGTAAATTGACATGTAGGTACCGAAAGGGCGGGGTAGGGTGATAGCTTAGTGCGTCTTGCCTACACGTAACCAACCTCCGAACCTAGAATCACTGATTTCAAAGACCAAAAGGAGTTATTTTTCTAAAAAATGGCTAAATGTTTTCCAAAGGTTGCCAAACAACCTGTTTTCCTAAAAAACCTTCTCTTGAGGAGATATTTTCAAAATTGTTTTTCAAAAACCCTAAGTGTAGTCTTCAGATTATTCTTAGTTTTTAGGTGACCTAACTCACCTTAATCAAGTTAGGTGGCGACTCTGAATCTTTTTCAAAAGCCCTTTATTCAAACCAATTTTCAATTCAAACCTAGTCGCACTCATTCTTTTAGGAGGGTGAGTTCTAACGAGAGAGTACAACATTTTTCTCGCTTGGGTGAGTATTCCTCGAGTGCGAAAAATCTGGGCGCGACAAGCATCTCATCCATCTTAGTCCTCATTTCGTTGACTTCCTCTCGAGAGACTTGAGAGGATTCTTCAGGGTTAGCAGCCATCGGTGATGCTCTTTGCCGGGTGATAATGGGATCCCTAGGTGGACGTTGCCCTTTCTTAGGAGCAATGTTGACTCAGGGCGAGGTGGTTTCTATAAATAGAAATAAAAAGGAAAAAGAAAAAGACAAAAACATAAGTCACAAGTAAATTTTTGGTTTTTAGAGAGCTTTATGCAACGCAGGTCCTAGGGTGCCCCTTTTTAGGAGGGAAACTAACATGATGTATTGGCTTACTTTTTGGAGATAGGGGATTTGCCTGTGTGTGCAGGCATTTTACCGTCAGGTAGGAATCTTCAACCATCCATGCATTCATTTATAAAAGTAAAGAAGTATATTAAATATTGGGCTTAAGATACAAAAGAATAGAAATACATTTTAATAGGGGGAGGGGGAGCATTTTCCTTTAGATTTCCACCTATCTACTTTTACAAAGGAAAACCCTAAACTACTCTTGAGTCTTCGGATTCACCTTCCTTGGATTTGGTGTCGAGGAGATCACTGAAGGACCTTGTTGATTGGTTGTCCCTTATCTTCATGGCAATCCTATCTTCGTGAGCATAGAGGGATTGGAGCCCCTCTTATGGAATGGATTGGTATGCACGCTATGAGTCCTTAGGGTTACATGGGAACCCTTGGGGTTTGGGTAGGTCTAATGCAAACGAGAGTGACCTTGGTGTCACTCCCAATGGGTTGATCATATGCATAAACATGCAATGACTTGAGTTACTTGGAACTCTTGTCTTGACATGGAATATTGAATGCATGAATATGGATATGCAAAGAGTATAAGGAGAGAAGATACAATTGAAGTAAACATACATGCATGAACAGTTAGACAAGCATTATAACAGTATAAATACAAGCATTATAACAACAGGAATAGACAGGTATAAATGAAAGTAAGAGCAGTCGCCCTTTCCTCTGTGGTTTTGAAAATAGTGCTCCTGTCTTAAATCCGGCAGAGGTTCGGCTGTGCATGGAATCTATATGAGTATGAGGTTGAGGGTTGACTAATGCATCCTAAAAAGGCTCAGTCCCCGGATCTTCAAACCTAGGCCCACTCCCCGAGGTGGTGCCATGATCGGTTGGTGATCCGAGCGGGGGAACCATTAAGAGGCCGTAGGCAAAGAAACTGACACAACATATTGCCCACAACCAATATACCGTTCCCCCTTTCTAACTAGAAAGGACATATCAGGGTAAAATGCAAGTATGTAGAATGCAGGTGCACATGCAGTGTGTGTGTGATTTTTAAAAGTGGAGGAAAGAGCTCAATAACTCCCATTCATCATGTTCATCACATTCATGCATAGCAGTTAATAAAACTTAAGCAAAAAGCGCATCTACAAAACAAAAATGCAAGTGTTAGTATGTGGATGACAAACATAGTACAAGATAATATGAATAAATGCATGTTTTTTGAAAATAATTTTGAAAATGTAGTTTTAAAAATTTAAAGTGAATAGGATTGAACCAAGTAAAATGAAGACTCTACATGGGTGAAGGGTAAAGAGACATGACAAGGCCTAACCCTCTAAGGGTCCCCAGCGGAGTCGCCAGCTGTCGCGCCCAGATTTTTCGCACTTGAGGAATACACACACAAGCGGAAAAAATACTGTACTCTCTCGTTGGAACTCACCCTCCTAGAAGACTGAGTACGACTAGGTTTGAATTTGAAAATAGATTTGAATAAAGGGCTTTTAAAAAAGATTTGGAGTCGCCACCTAACTTGATTAAGGTGAGTTAGGTCACCTAAAAACTAAGCATAATCCAAAGACTACACTTAGGGTTTTTGGAAAACGATTTTGGAAAACGTCCTCAAGAGAGGGTTTTTCTAGAAAAAAATGGGTTGTTTGGCAACCTTTGAAAAAAATTTAGCCCTTTTTAGAAAAATAACTCCGTTTTGGTCTTTGAAATCAATGATCCTAGGTTCGGAGGTTTGTTACGTGTAGCGAAGACGCACTAAGCCATCACCCTACCCCGCCCTTTCGGTACCTACATGTCAATCTACACTAGATTTACCTATGAAAGTCTTCATCTAACTATAGTTCAATCCTATCTACTTTGAAAAAGAATGTTTTAAAAAGATATGATGCACGAGATGCAAGTGCAAGATGAGAGACTTAGAAAATAGATTTGAAAAGAGTTTGATTTAATTTGAAAGGAGTTTTAAAAAGAGATTGGAATGGATTTGAAAAGATAGATTTTGAAATTGGAAAGTTTTACAAATTGAAAATTGAGATTTGGAAATAGAAATTTGAAATTGGAATTGAAAAGAGTTATGAAATTGAAAACTTGAAGAAGATTGTAAGATTGGAGATTTGAAAGAAGTTATGAAAATAGAAATTTGAAAAATGTTGTGGAATTTGAAATTTGAAAGAAGTTGTGACCGCATCTATGAAGGTTACCTACGTATCCTTTTGGAGGAATCAGGTCAGTCGTAGTTCGGACAAGAGTCCGATTGAAAAGAGATTGATTTGGAAGAAAGAGATTGAATTGGAAATTTGATTGGAAGATTGAGAGATTGAACTTAGAATAGAAGATTGGAAATTGGACTTTAGAATTTAGGAATTGAAGAGATTGGATTTTGATTTGAAAAGATAGAACTTGGAAGAAAGATTTAGACTTGTTTTAGAAATATGAAGGTTTAGGAAACCTAGACTTTGGAAAGATAAGAGACTTAGGAAAAATTTGACTCGGAAGGATTTAAGAAAGATTCAACTTGACTTGAAAGAGTTTTAGAAAAGATTACATTTAGGAAATGTTCGAATTAGGAAAGGTCCGATTTAGGAAAGTTTAGGAAAGTTTCATTTTAGGAAAGTTTTGAATTAGGAAAGTTTCAACTTAGGAAAGTTTTGAAAGTTGGAAAGTTTTGAATTTAGAAAGTTTTGAAATAGGGAAGTTTTGAAAGTAGGAAAGTTTCGTTTTAGGAAAGGTTTGAAAAAAGAAAGTTTTCAATTTAGGAAATGTTTGAATTAAGAAAGTTTCAACTTAAGAAAGTCTTGAACTAAGAAAGTTTTGAGTTTAGAAAAGTTTTGAAATTTGACAAGATTTTGAAGTTTAAAAAGTTTAGGATTTAGAAAGTTTTGAGATTAAAAAAAAAGGGTTTGAGTTTAGGAAAGGTTTGAAAACTTAGATTTGGGAAGTTAAGATTTGGAAAGGGATAGAATTAGGAAAGGGTAAAATTAGGAACGATTTGGAAGTTAAGTTTTAAAATTTAGAAAAGATTTTTATGTTCAAGTTTTAGAAACTTAAGATTTAAGAAAGTGGAGGATTAGGAAGGATTTGAATTAGGAAAGATTTGGATTTTGAAATTTAAGGAAAGATTGGAAGTTTAGGTTTAGGAAACTTATGGTTTAGGAAGGTAAAAAATTAGGAAGGAGTTGAATTAGGAAAGGTTTGGATTAGGAAGGGATTAGATTTTGTTTAAAAAAAAGAAGGTTTGATTTTATTTCCAAAAACGGAGGATAGGATCTAGTTTCCTAAAGTGAAGATTGGATTTGTGCAAGGATTTGGAAAGGGAAGTTTTAGAAACCCTAGATTTGGAAGGCTATAGTTTTGACATAGAAAAGAGGTTTTTGAAAACCTAATTTTGACGTAGAAAATAGGTTTTGGAAATATGTATAGTTTTGATGTAAAAAAGGAGATTTTGAAAACCTAGGTTTTGAGACAAGTTTGAAAACCATGTTTTTGGAAAGAAAATTACGGTTTCCTAATTGTGGGTTCTAGGGCTTGACTTGGGCTCTAAGGAAAGAGATTTTTAGAAAGTGTGTTTTTGGAAATATGTTTTTTGGAAGAGAAATCCTAGAGAGGAGTTTTTGGAAAGAAGATTTTAGGAAGAGAGTTTTTAGAAAGATTTTTGGTAGAAGATTGTTGAAGAGAGTTTTTGGAAAGATTTTTCCTAGGGAGCGTTTTTAGAAAGTTGATTTTGGGGAGGGGATTTTGGAAGGAGTTGAAAAAAAGAGTTTTGAAAAATAGATGTTTGGAGGAAGTTTTTGAAAAAAACTTTGGAAATGAGAGTTTTTGGAAAGTATGTTGGAAGAGAGATTTTTAAGAAGAGAGTTTTTAGAAGGTGTAAAAACATCTCACTTTCTTAAAGCAATTCTAACCATAAGAAGGCTAGAACCACTTTAAGAAAGTTGTTTTAAAAACAAAAAGGGTTGAAAATATGGACCATGAAAGTCACTTTAAATGTAACACTTTCCTAAAGCAATTCTAGCCATGAAAAGCTAGAATCACCCTAGGATTGTGATTTTGAAAACATGTTTTGAAAAAGAGATTTTCATGCAATTTTGGAAACAAGTTTGAAAACAATTTTGAAAACGAGTTTGAAAACGATTTTTGGAAGATGCATGATCATGATATGCAGAATGCAATTTTGGGGTCTTGAACATACAAGGTTAAGGCTTCACCACATAATCAAGGGGGTCGATCCCACGTGGTCTCTGGTTAGCCTAAAGGAAAGCCCCCGATACGGTGACCCTCCGATAGTCTAATCCTACACATAGACCGGGAGTCCCCTTGTTTCAAGCATGCAAAAAAAGGGGGGAAAAGAGATGGGGGATTAAAATAGAAGAGAACCCAAGTCGGTTAGGAGAGAGAAGAGAGAGGGGGAAGTGCAGAAATTTAAATAGAAAACCTACCTTGTTTCTTGTTTATTTTGCGCGCCTTGCTTTCTTTGGTCTTCGTCTTGATCTTCGTCTTCAATCTTCAAGAGTTGTCTTCAATCTTTAAACTTTAGATTACAGCGCTTCAAGTCTTCAAATGAGGGTTGGAGGCTAGTGTATAGATGTATAGGGGTGTGTATAAGTGTATAGAAGGCTAGGGTTTAGTGTATGGTGGCTAGGGTTTGGAAAACCTAAGGAAGCTAGGGTTTAGGGAGTGCGTGAGATCTGTATATCGAAATATATGATTTTTAGACTGAATTTGTGGACCCCTTAAACGCTGGAAGAGGCTCTGTATTTATAGAGATAGGATAGACCTGGCACCTGTTGCAGTGGCGCTAGGGTAATTTTCCTTTTGGCGCCACTACTAGTGGCGCCAGCTAGTTAGGAAAGTATTTAGGTCGGCAAGCAACATATATTTGACCAGATTTGGGCGCCTGTACTAGTGACTACCATGCAATTTTTAGCCTGGCTTCACTAGGAGTGACTTCGGAAAGTCCGAGAATGATTTGAAGAGGTCGGGAATGATCCAGAAGGCCAGAAAAGAGTAGGAACACTTAGAATAGTGTTCTGGAGGTATTTGACTTGAAAAATGAGGATAGGATGTGTCGGAAGGGTTGACCGGGCCTTTAGGGGCAAAACGGTCAATTGGATCGGGAAGCTGCCCGACGAACTCGGACTGTCCCGGAAGAAAACTTAAGATTTGGAAACATTATTCAGAATGTTCCTAGGAGTTGCCGGTTTGATACCCAGAGCCGGTATGGTCGGAAAAGGAGACCGGCCCACCAAGGGCAAAACGGTCACTTTGCACCAAAGTGGGCTAGCAGGCACTAGCGTTGACCTGTGTTTTGAGTGTTTCCGCCACTCTGATGGTGGTCGTCGTGACACAGGGGTTTGTTGGCAATTCCCTATATCGACCTGTTTACGAGTATTTCCGCTACTCAAACGGTTGTGATGTTTGTGAGTATTTCCGCTAATCGAACCGTCTCAAGGAATGAACTGTCACGAGAGAGGGATTGGAAAGGGGACTTACCATCTCCGAAAAGACGTGCTTGATTTGGGACCGTCTCGAGGAATAAACTGTCTCAATAGAGGGATTGCAAAGGGGACTTACCGTATTCGGAAAGACGTGCCTGATTTGGAACCGTCTCGAGGGATAAACTGTACCGAGAGTGGGATTGGAAAGGGGGCTTACCGTCTTCGGAAAGACGTGCCTGATTTGAAACTGTCTCGAGGAATAAACTGTCTCAAGAGAGGGATTGGAAAGGGGACTTAGCGTCTTCGGAAAGACGTGCCTAATTTGGAACCGTCTCGAGGAATAAACTGTCTCGAGAGAGGGATTGGAAATGGGACTTACTGTCTTCGGAAAGACGTGCTTGATTTGGAACCGTCTCGAGGAATAAACTGTCTCGAGAGAGGGATTGGAAAGGGGACTTACCGTCTTTGGAAAGACGTGCCTAATTTGGAACCGTCTCGAGGAATAAACTATCTTGAAAGAGGGATTGGAATGGGGACTTACTGTCTTCGGAAAGACGTGTCTGATTTGGAACCGTCTCGAGGAATAAACTGTCTCGAGGGAGGGATTGGAAAGGGGACTTATCGTCTTCGGAAAGACGTGCCTGATTTGGGACCGTCTCGAGGAATAAACTGTCTGGAGAGAGGGATTGGAAAGGAAACTTACCGTCTTCAGAAAGACGTGCCTGATTTGGAACCGTCTCGAGGAATAAACTGTCTCGAGAGAGGGATTGGAGTTGAAATTGGAAAAGACAATGTCCCTTAGGGTATTTTTGTCATTTTGCTTCTATTTGGGCCTGGCGGGCCCACAAAGCGATGGACAAACGGGATTTGGACTTAGAAAGTTGGTTTCGGTTGGAATATGCCCACAATGACTTGAACACAAGTCTGGACGAAGTGTAGACTACTGAGCGGTCCAAAATGGGGTGCTTACATCTATATGAGTATGAGGTTGAGTTTTGACTAATGAGTCCTAAAAAAGCTCGGTCCCCAGATCTTTAAACCTAGGCCCACTCCCTGAAGTGGTGCCATAATCGGTTGGTGATCCGAGCGGGGGAACCATCAAGAGGCCGTAGCCGAAGAAACTAACACAATATCTTGCCCACAAACAATATACCGTTCCCTCTTTCTAACTAGAAAGTATATATCAGGGTAAAATGCAAGTATGCAGAATGCAGGTGCACGTGCAGTATATGTGTGATTTTTTAAAGCGGAGGAAAGAGCGTAACAACTCCTATCCATCCTGTTCATCACATTCATGCATAAAAATTAAACAAAAAGCGCACCTACAAAACAAAGATGCAAGAGTTAGTATGTGGATGACAAATTTAATACAGGATATTATGAATAAATGCATGTTTTTTTTTAAAACAATTTTGAAAATTTGGTTTTGAAAATTTAAAGTGAATAAGATTGAACAAGTTAATTGAAGACTCTACATGGGTGAAGGGTAAAGAGACATGACTACGGCCTAACCCTCTAAGTGTCCCCAGCAGAGTCGCCAGCTGTCGCGCCCAGATTTTTCGCACTTAAGGAATACACACACAAGCGGAAAAAATACTGTACTCTCTTGTTAGAACTCATCCTCCTAGAAGAATAAGTGCGACTAGGTTTGAATTGAAAATAGATTTGAATAAAGGGCTTTTGGAAAAAGTTTGGAGTCGCCACCTAACTTGATTAAGGTGAGTTAGATCACCTAAAAACTAAGCACAATCCGAGGATCACACTTAGGGTTTTTGAAAACGATTTTGAAAATACTACCTCAAGAGAGGGTTTTTAAGAAAACAGGTTGTTTGGCAACCTTTAGAAAACATTTAAGCCCTTTTTGAAAATAAACTCCATTTTGATCTTTCGAAAACAGTGATCCTAGGTTCGAAGTTTGGTTACGTGTAGGGAAGACGTACTGAGCCATCACCCTACCCCGCCCTTGCGGTACCTACATGTCTATTTATCCTAAATTCACCTATGAGAGTCTTTAACTAACAAATGTTCAATCCTATTCACTTTAGAAAATAATTTTTAAAAAGAAACTAACATGATGCATTATATGTAAATGCAAGAGAAAAAGAGAGTTGGAAAATAGATTTGGAAATAGATTTGAAAAGAAATTGATTTAACTTAAAAGAGGTATGAAAAGATAGACTTGAAATTGCAAAGTTTTAGAAATAGGAAATAGAGATTTGGAAATGGAAATTTGAAAAATGTTGTGACCGCACCCATGAGGGTTGCCTACGTATCCTTTTGGAGGATCAGTTCAGTCGTAGTTCGGACAAGAGTCCGATAGAAAATAGAAGATTTGATATGAAAGAAGAAGCTGAATTGGAATTTGGATATGATTCGAATTTAGAATAGAAGATTGGAATTTGAAATGGAATAATAGAGACCCTAGACCTAGGAAGATAGGACTTAGAAAGGACTCGAGATTAAGAAAGACTTGACTCAAATGCTGGACTTGAAAGATTAGGGAAGTTGGAATTTAGGAGAGATTCGAATTAGGAAAGGTCCGACTTAGGAAAGTTTCAAAATAGAAAAGTGTCATTTTTGGAAAGTTTCATTTTAGGAAAGTTTCAATTTAGGAAAGTGTTCAAATTAGGAAAGTTTTCATTTTAGGAAAGTTTTCAAAGTAAGAAAGATCCTGTTTTAGGAAAGGTTTGGTTTAGGAAACATTTCGTTTAAAGAAAGTTTTGAAATTGGAAAGTTTTGAATTTGGAATGTTTTAAAATAGGGAAGTTTTGAAAGTTGGAAAGTTTAGAATTTAGAAAGTTTCGAATTTAGAAATTTTTAAATTTGAAAAGATTTGTAGTGTAGGAAAGTTTAGAATTTTAGAAATTCTTGAGATTAGGAAAGGTTTTGAGTTTAAGAAAGATTTGAAAGCTTAGATTTGGAAAGGAATGGAATTAAGAAAGGTTTGAAAGCTTAAAGTTTAAGGAAAGATTTAAAAGTTTAAGTTTAGGAAACGTAAGGTTTAGAAAAGTTCTAAATTAGGAAGGAGTTGAATAAGGAAAGATTTAGACTAGGAAGGGTTAAGGTTCCTATTTCCTAAAACAAGGGATTAGATTTTGTTTCTAAAAGAGATGTTTTGATATTGTTTCTAAAAACGGAGGATTTAATCTAGTTTCCTAAAGGGGACATTGGATTTGGTTTCCTAAAGGGAAGATTGGATTTGGTATGGATTTGGAAGAGGAAGTTTTAGAAACTCTAGATTTGGGAGACTATAGTATTGGCATAGAAAAGAGGTTTTGAAAATATGTATAGTTTTTATGTAGAAAATAGATTTTGAAACCTAAGATTTTGGTATAGAAAACAAGAGGTTTTGGAAACCTAGATTTTGGGGCCAAAATGAGGGATTGAAAATCATGTTTTTGGAAAGGAAAATTAGGGTTCCCTAATTGTTGGCTCTAAGGATTTAACTTGGACACCAAGAAAAGAGATTTTTGGAAAGTGAGTTTTTTGGGAAGAGGGATTTTTGGAAAGGAAATCCTAGGGAGGAGTTTTTAAAAAAGAGATTTTTGGGAAGAGATATTTAGGAAGGAAACGTAAGGAACGTTTTTGGAGAGTGAACTTTGAAGAAAACGTTTTTGGAAGGAAACTTGTAGGAAAGATGTTTTTGGAAAGAGATTGTTGAAAAGGAGTTTGGAGGGAGTTTTCTAAGAAGGAACCTTATGGGAGTGTTTTTAGAAAAGGAATTTTGAAGAGAGTGTTTTGAAAAGGAGTTAAAAAGGAAGTTTTGAAAAATAGATTTTTGGAGGAAGTTTTTGGAAAACAATTTTAGAAAGGAATTTGAAGAAGGAGATTGAAGAGCATTTTTAGAAAGTATGTTGAAAAAGAGATTTTTAGAAGGAGAGATTTGAAAAGAGAGTTTTGGAAAAGCATAAAAATGTCTCACTTTCCTAAAGCGATTATAACCATAAGAAAGCTAGAACCACTTTAAGAAAGTGGTTTTGAAAACAACAAGGATTTGAAAATATGGGCCATATTAGCCACTTTAAATGTAACACTTTCCTAAAGCAACCCTAGCCATGAAAAGGCTAGAATCACCCTAGGATTGTGATTTTGAAAACAAGTTTTGAAAAAGAAGACTTTGATGCAAGTTTTTGAAAACGAGTTTGTAAACAGATTTTGGAAGAATGCAAGATTATTGTAATCACCCCATTTTTGCCCGCTCGGTAATCTCCGGCCCAACCGAGTTCAGTTTCCAACATCACAACACATGCAGGTTCAAGATGAGCCTTACAATCTCCAATCCAACCAACTAGTCGCTTCTTGGGTCCACAAGGATCTGCTGGAGCCATAAGCACCATTATTCCAGGCAGCTTTCCAGACCGGGAGGTCCCGGAAACCTACGCTTTTCAGGTAGCTTCCTGGGATCGGGCGATCTCAGGGACCAACACCTCATCAAATTCCAGACGGTTCACTTCCGGTGCCTGCTAGCCCGCCAACGTAGAATGTCCATCATTTGGTAGTTCTCCAAGACCGGGCATTCTCGGAGAGCAACACCACCTTTCCAGGTAGCTTCCTGAGACCAGGCGTTTTTAGGAACCAACACCACCCCTATAGGTAGTTCCCTAAGAACAGGTATTCTTAGAGACCAACACCGCACAGGTAGTTTTCCGAGACCGGGCGGTCTCGGGAACTAATACCTAGGCCAACACCGGCGCCTGCTAGCCCGATTCGGTGAAAAATGACCAAACCTACCCCTTGGGCCTTCAAGCACGTTTTGGGAAAGTTCAAAATCCCTCAAAACGATAAGTCCATCCTCCAAAATGTTGTTAAACCATTTAGGCGTCCCCAACGCGCCATTTGGTCAGACTCCAATCCTATTTCGGCCCACTTCGGTCAAAATGACCGTTTTACCCCTGAACGCCTCAACACTGCACAAACCCCGCCGAACGGTGGAAGACTCTCCCAAAACCATCCCTGAACAATCCTACACACCTAACACAACACACCAAACCATTCCTGACCATTTTTAGCCAACCCTGGTTAAGATGACCGTTTTGCCCATAGAAGCCCAAATATGCCCCAACATAGCACCGACCTCGGGATTTCGAGCAGAGGGTTTCACCACACGCCCTTGTTTAACCCAAGGAAGACCCTACGACATTAAACTCACTAACTCGACAAAAGTTCCCTGGAGCGTCTCGTAGACGCTCCGCCTAAATCGTCTTCTCCCCCAATTCTCTGGTTATAATGCACCGTCGAATGACTTGAGAAATGAGTAAATCAGGGAATTTTTGAAAGCTCGCCCATAAATCTCTCCATTGATACGGCTCAATTGAATGGATCGCTTCATGAAACCCTCCATCGTACGGTGTGAAAACTATAATTTTCAGTAACCCCTGGAGCATCTCGCAGGCGCTTCGCCAAGGTAGACTTTTTCTCCGATCCCTTAATCAAAACGCCCCGTCGAACGACTCGAGAAATGCATAAATCTGGGAATTCTCAAAAGTATTTCCAAGGTACTTTCTATCGATACGGTCCAATCAAAAGGATCGCTTCCCGAAGGCCCCAATCACACGACACAAAAATAGCCACTTTCAAACACCCCCGGAGCATATCACAGACGCTCCACAAAAGTGACCTTTTTGGCACACTTCCCAAGATGATATCCCACACTTCCAAACATAATTAAACTTTCTGAAAACATGAAAGTTCACCGGAAGCCTTGGGAGAACATCCCAAGTGCCACCGATTCTGCCGAAACCTTCTCGATTGACTCAATTATCGAGGCAAAATTTGGACGAATCTTTTCGGTGATGGAGCGTATGCTACATGCACTCAAATTTTGATCAGATCAACCAACTTTCGATCAGCAGTCGAGATTTAACCAGTACATAGGGCGCCACGTGTCATTCTGGTAATGGAACAGTACTTGCGCATGTCCTACATGCGTAAGGCCAAATTTTGGCTAGGTGTATGTAGCACATGCGCTAGGCCTATTCCAGATTGCCTATAAATAGGGGCTCCCCCCTTGTATATTCCAGGTTCGAAATTGATGCGAAGCTTGCTGAAATCGCTCCAGAACCTTGAATCCTTACATATATTCCACCCCTCTAACACTTAGGCTAGATTCTACCTCCCTCAAGTCTATACACTTCACCTACAAGGCCTTATACACCATTACACACTCCATTCCAGCCCCTCAAGCCCTCTTGAAGTCATTCAAGCTCTAATCAAGACATCCATTGAAGACTACAAGTGTGTTGAAGGCAAAAGGTGGTATCCCTTTTACATTGAATCCTAACCTACTTAGGCTATTCTCTATTTTAATCCCCATCTACAACCCCTCATTCTTGCGTACTTAATCTAAGAGGGCTCTTAGATCATACCTAGAGGAAAGCAAGTGAGAGCCATCGTGTAGGGGGACCTTTCACTAGCCTACTTTGAGATGATATGGCCTAGGAGCCCCTTGTTTATGTGGTGTAGCCTAAAAGCTTTGTTTGTGATCATGACCCTTTGCAGATTACTATTTTGATCATGTTTTGTATGCTTGGTTTCATTTCATGCTTGTTGTCAGGTTCTATGATACTTATATTTCTCTTAAAACTCTATGTCATTTCCAAGCTCTATATTTCTTTCAAGAATTGTTCTAAGAGTTGGCTCCTTGAAGCTTAGGATGGGACCTTAGAAATCATGCATTGAAAAATCTCCTACTAACCCCTTAACTCTCATTTTGGGTATCATTACATTATCACTTGCATAATGGTTGCATTCCAATTATCTAATTTCCAAGGCTTCCATTCTTTTAAGGGTAGTGGTTGGAATGGCCCCGTGGAACCCTCTCTTGATGGAATGGCCTCCTACAAAATGGTTTTCAAAACTCTTTTCAAAAATAGTTATCAAAAACTCATTCCCTCCATCTATGCATTAACAATGGTGCCTTAAAAAGTTGTCATCACCATGTCAATTTTTGGACCCCTTTGTACTCTTGTCAAGATTATGGTTATAATAGCCATGAGGAAACCTTCCTTCGAATGGTCTCCAAACACCAACCATATAAGACATACTCTTGACTAGAGTTAAAATTTTTATGGAAATGATCTTCAAAAGGGTTGTATAACATAAGTTGTTTTTCAAAACTCTTTCTAAAAGTGCATTAAACCAACTTTCAAAACCATTTTCCAATCCAACCCTAGGTTAACTTGACCCTAGTTGACCAACCCTAGGTTAACTTGACCCTAGTTATCCAACCCTAGGTTAACTTGACCCTAGTTATCCAACCCTAGGTTAACTTGACCCTAGTTGACCAACCCTAGGTTAACTTGACCCTAGTTGTCTAACCCTAGGTTAACTTGACCCTACTTGACCAACCATAGGTTAACTTGACCCTAGTTATCCAACCCTAGGGTAACTTGACCCTAGTTGTCCAACCCTAGGCTAACTTGACCCTAGTTATCCAACCCTAGGTTAACTTAACCCTAGTTGCCCAACCCTAAGTTAACTTGACCCTAGTTCACTCACCTTAGGTTAACCTAACCCTAAGTCATCCTAACCTTAGGTTAACCCAACCTTAGTTAGTTAATCATAGGTCATCTTAACCCTAGGTTAACCTAACCTAAGTTAGTGAACCCTAGGTCACCCCTAACCCTAGGCCAACCCAATCTAGGTTTATATGCTTCAAGGTTCCAACTCATGAACCCTTTTCTAAATGATCACTCAAATTTAAACCATTCTCATAACTCATTTTTCCAAAATCTCCTACTCTCTTGATTTCGAAAAAAACAACACCATAAACTCTTCAAATGCTCCGACACTCCATCTTCAAGGCATTTCTAAAAATATTTTCAAAAGGTCACAAACCTAAGGTGTCCCTAGCCCTCTCATGGTTTGGGATTCCAAGGAAAAGTGATATACCAAGAACAATCTCCAAGGTTGTCCATATTAGGATTCCAAACCCTTAGCCATTTCCAAAAATTAGTTTCAAAAACTAATTCATCAAAACATTATAAAGTCATGCCTCCAAGGTTTTCAAAACAAGACTTCAAAAACACTTTCAAGTTCTCTTGAGTCATGCCAAAGCATTTTTGCAAAACTCCCTTAAGTTGATTCAAAAACATTTTCAAAACACCTCACCATCTAATTTCAAGTCAAAACTTCCAAGACCGTAAGGAGTCTTCAACTTCCAAAGACCTCAAAGTGTCTTAAACTTTTCCAAAGACCTCAAAGTGTCTTGAACTTTTCAAAAGACCTCAAACTGTCTTAAACTTTTCAATAGACCTTAAAGTGTCTTTAACTTTCCCAAAGACCTCAAAATATCTTCAAACCTTCCAAAGGCCCTAATGCACCTATTTTCCATCGAGCTCTTGCCCGAACTACGAATGACCTGATTCTCGCCAAATGAGATACGTAGGCAACCTAAAATGGTGTGGTCATAACCTTTATTTCAACTTCAATCCTTTTTTCAAAAATTCCAATCAACTCAAAATTTCTATTTCAAACTCTTTCAAAACCCTCATTATTTTCAAACTTCTTCCAAAAACTTGCATCATGCATCATCCATCTGAAAAGTGATGACTAAACCCCGTTTTCAAAATTCTAAAGTGGATATCAAGTGTACAATGGTAACCGGTTATTCTAATGAGTGAACAAAAGGTGATTAGACATGTAGGTACCGAAAGGGCGTGGTAGGGTGATGATCTTAGGATATCTTCCCTACACGTAACCAACCCCCGAACCATAGATTTCTGTTTTTAAATGACCAAAATGGAGTTATTTTCCAAAAGGGCTTAAATCTTTCCAAAGGTTGCCAAATAACCTATTTTCTTAAAAGCCCTCTCTTGAGGGAGTTTTCAAAACATTTTCCAAAAACCCTAAGTTTAGTCTTCGGATTAGCACTTAGTTTTAGGTGCCCTAACTCACCTTAATCAAGTTAGGTGGCGACTCCTATTTTTCTGAAAAGCCCTTAGTCAAACCAATTTTCAAACCTAGTCGCACTTATCTTTCTAGGAGAATGAGTTCTAGTGACAGAGTTCCGTGCTTTTTGTCTCCAAGCCGAAAGGACCTTGGACACCCTAAAAACCGGGGCGCGACAATTATGATATGCACAATACAAAGAGGGTCGTGAACATACAAGGTTAAAGGCTTCACCACATAATCAAGAGAAGCTGAACCCACGTGGTCTCCAGTTAGACTAAAAGAAAGCCCTCGACACGCTGACTCTCCGAAAGCCTAATCCTACACATGGACCATGAACTCCCTTGTTTCAAGCATGCAAGAAGGGGGGGGGAGGGGAAGAAGATGGGGGATTAAAATAGAAGAAAACCCAAGTGGGTTAGGAGAGAGAAGAGAGAGGGGAAAGTGCAGAAACGTAAATAATAAGCCTACCTTGTGTCTTCTTTATTTTGCTTAACTTTGCGCACTTTGCTTTGCTTGTCTTGCTTCGGTCTTCGTCTTGATCTTCAAGTGTTTGCTTCAATCTTCAAGAGCTTCAATTTGCAGCACTTCAAGTCTTCAATGGAGGCTAGTATATGAGTATATGAGAGTATATGAGTGTATAGGAGGCTAGGGTTTGGAAGCCTAAAGGAGACTAGGGTTTTGAGAGGCTACGAGCTCTGTATATCAAAAAGTAGGGTTTTTAGACTGAGTTTGCCGACCTTTTTCACGCTGGAGGAGGCTCTGTATTTATAAAGGTAGGAATGACCTGGCACCTATTGCAGTGGCGCCAGGCCAAAATTGCTCTTGGTGCCACTAGGAGTGGCGCCAGGCCAAATATTGGCTTAGTGGTGCCAGCCAGTTAGAAAAGTTTAAAGGTCAGCAAGCAACGTATCTTTGATAGATTTGGGCGCTTGTAATAGTGACTACCATGCAATTTTTAGCCTGACTTCACTAGAAGTGACTACGGAAGGTTCGGGAAAGATTTAAGGAGCCAGGAAGGGTCCGGAAAGCCGGAAAGTGGATAGGAACACTTAAAACAGTGTTCCAGAGGTAATAGACTTGAAAAAGGATGCCATGGTTTGTTAGAAGGGTTGACCGAGCCATTAGGGGCAAAACGGTCATTCAGGCCGGGAAGTTGCCGGGATGGACTCGAAATGTCCCGAAAAAAGACTCGAGACTTCGAAACATTATTTAGAATGTTCCCAAGAGGCTACTGGTTTGATATTTGGAGCCAGTGTGGTCGGAAAAAGCGACCGGCCCACCAGGGGCAAAACGGTCATTTTGCATCGGGTTTGCCGAAACTGACTCGGAATGATCCGGAAAGAGAATAAAAGAATGAGAAAACTATAAGAAGCATTCTCGGGAGATTACCAGTTTGATACCCAGAGCCGGTGTGGTCCCCGGGGCGTTCAGATGCCTAGGGGCAAAATGATCATCTTGACCGAAAAGTCTCGGGGTTGGCCTGAAGCTAACTAGAAGGCACCTAATCATACCGAATTGACTTTAAGACAATCTTGGAAGGATGGACTTACCATTCTGAGGACTCAAGTGTGTTCTCAAGAAACGTGCCAAAAAAGGCCTAAGGGGCAGTTTGGTCATTTTTCACTGAAGTGGGCTAGCAGGCGCCGGTGTTGACCTGGGTATTGAGTGTTTCTGCTACTCTGACGGCAGTCACGTGATACAGGGGTTTGTTGGCAATTTCCTATATCGACCTGCTTGTGAGTATTTCTGCTACTCTAACGGTTGCGATGTTTGTGAGTATTTCAGCTACTCTGACGGTTTGCGATCATTTCCGATATTGCTTGATCTCGAGAAGTTGCTAAAGGGACTTAGCGCCTGAGAAGTTAACTTTCTAGGAAGGCGTGCTTGAAACGGACATTTCTGCATTGGCGGGCTAGCAGGCACCAATGGTGGACCGTTCTACCATCTAGGAGACTTGGGGTCTCGTCCTTGTCGATAGGTTAAAAGGAGACTTACTGTCTTTGGAAAGGCGTGCCTGATGAAATAGATTTATCGTCTCGAGGAATCAACTATCTCGAGAGAGGGATTAGAATTAGAGTTGGAAAAGGGGACTTACCGTCTTCGGAAAGACGCGCCTAATTTGGAAAATGGAAAGGGAACTTACTGTCTTCGGAAAGACGAGCCTGTTGGAAATGGAAAGGGGACTTACTGTCTTCGGAAAGACGCGCCTCATAGAGTTGGAAAGGGGACTTACCATCTTTGGAAAGACGTGCCTGATGAAATATGAAAAGGGGACTTACCGTCTTCGGAAAGACGTGCCTAGGATGGAATTGGACCGAACAATGCCCCTAAGGGCATTTTGGTCATTTTGCCTCTATTTGGGCCTGGTGGGCCCGCGAAGCGATGGATAGATGGGATTAGACTTAGAGAGTTGACTTCATTTAGAATACGTCCATATTGACTTGAGTACAAGTCTGAACGGATAGTAGAATGCCAAGCGGTCAAAAATAGGGTGCTTACAGCCACAAGTATTCGAACCAGAATGTTTCTGGTTTCATTTCTAAGCCTGGCACCACTAGTAAAGGCGCCAAGCCTTTTCTGCCAAAGGCGCCACTCCTAGTGGTGCCAGTTTCCAAATTTTGGGCAGTTCTGCCCTTTTTCTCGCCAAAACTCGTTTTCGAAGGCCTTTTGGGCCCAATATCCATTTTCGAACCCCCATTGTCGAACAATTTCCAAAACCCGTCCCTCTGACCACCTCATAGTCAACATGAGACTCTTACTCTATCATTTTTTGTCTGTGACAAGCAAAGATAGAAAAAGAGGGGTAGCTGTAAGCACCCTATTTTTTACCGCTCGGCAGTCTACAGTCCGTCCAGACTTGTACTCAAGTTAATATGGAAATATTCCAATCGAAATCAACTCTCTAAGTCTAATCCCGTCTATCCATCGCTTCGCAGGCCCACCAGGCCCAAATAGAGGCAAAATAACTGAAATGCCCTTAGAGGCATTGTTTGGTCCAATTCCAAATCAGGCGCGTCTTTCCGAAGACGGTAAGTCCCCTTTCCAATTCCAAATCAAGCACGTCTTTCCGAAGACGGTAAGTCCCCTTTCTAATTCTTTTTCCAATTCCAATTCCAATTCCTCTCTCAAGAAAGCTGATTCCTCGAGACAGTAAGTCTATCCAATTTGGCACGTTTTTCGGAGACAATTTCTTCGGAACGATAAGTCCCTTTTAACCTGTCGATCGGGACGAGACCCCAAGTCCCTTAGATGATAGAACAGTCCATCTTTGGCGCCTACTAGCCCGCCAATGCAGAAATGTCCATTTCGGCACGCCTTCCGAGAAAGTTGACCTCTCAGGCACTAATTCCTTTTAGCAGCTTCCCGAGATTAGGCAGTCTCGAGAATGATCGCGAACCGTCAGAGTAACGGAAGTACTCGTAAACATTGCAACCGTCAGAGTAGCAGAAATACTCACAAGCAGGTCGATATAGGGAATTACCAAAAAACCCCTGTATCACGAGACCGCCGTCAGAGTGGTGGAAACACTCAAAACCCAGGTCAACACCAGTGCCTGCTAGCCCACTTCGGTAAAAAATGACCAAACTGCCCCTAAGGCCATTTTTCGGCACATTTTTTAAAAACACACCTAAGTCCTCAGAATGGTAAGTCCACCCTTCCAAGATTGTCTTAAAAGCAATCCGGCATGATTAGGTGCCTTATAGTTAGTTTCGGGCCAATTCCGAGACTTTTCGATCAAGATGACCATTTTGCCCCTAGGCATCTGAACGCCCCGGGGACCACACCGGCTCCGGGTATCAAACCGTTAACCTCCCAAGAATGCTTTTTATAGTATTCCCGACCTTCCTTTATCCTTCCGGATCATTCCAAGTCAGTTCCGGTAAACCCGATGCAAAATGACCGTTTTGCCCCTAGTGGGTCGGTCGCCTTTTCCGGCCACACCGGCTCTAGATATCAAACTGATAACCTTTGGGAACATTCTAAATAATGTTTTCAAATCTCGAGCCTTCTTCCGGGACATTCCGAGTCCGTCTCGGCAGCTTCCTGGCCCAATTGACCGTTTTGCCCTTCATGGCACGGTCAACCCTTCCGACAAATCTTGCCATCCTTTTTCAAGTCTACTACCTTTGAGACACTGTTTTAAGTGTTCTTGTCCTTTTTCGACCTCCCAGACCATTCTCGGCCCCTTAAATGCTTTCCAGACCTTCCAGAGTCACTCCTAGTGAAGCTAGGCTAAAAATTGCAAGGTAGTCACTAGTACAGGCGCCCAAATCTTCTCAAGATACGTTGCTTGCCGACCTTAAACCTAACTGGCTGGCGCCACTACTAGTGGCGCCAAGCCAATATTTGGCTTGGCGCTACTCCTAGTAGGGCCAGAAGCATTTTTGGCCTGGCATTACTGCAATAGGCGCCAGGTCATTCCTTTGTCTATAAATACAGAACCTCTTCCAGCGTGAAAGAGGTTCGCCAACTTAGTCTAAAAACCCTATTATTCGACATACAGAGCTCGTAGCCTCTCTAGACCCTAGTCTCCTTAGGTTTTCCCAAACCCTAGCCTCCTATACACTCACATACACTTCCATACACTCATACACTAGCTTCCAAAGCCTCCTTTGAAGAGTTGAAGTGCTGCAATCTGAAGTTTTGCAGATTGAAGACAAACTCTTGAAAATTGAAGTGAAGACCGAAGCAAGACAAGAAAAGAAAAGCGCGTAAAGCTAAGCAAAATAAAGAAGACACAAGGTAGGCTTCTTATTTACGTTTATACATCTTCCCCCCTCTCTTCTCTTTCCTAACCCACTTGGGTTTTCTTCTATTTTAATCCCCCATCTTCTTCTCCCCCTTCTTGCATGCTTGAAACAAAGGAATTCCTGGTCCATGTGTAGGATTAGGCTATTGGAGAGTCACCGTGTCAAGCGCTTTCTTTTAGTCTAACCGGAGACCACGTGGGTTCGGCCCCCTTGATTATGTGGTGAAGCCTTTAACCTTGTATGTTCACGACCCTCTTTGTATTGTGCATATCATGATCTTGCATTCTTCTAAAATTCGTTTTCATACTCGTTTTCAAAACTTGCATTAACATCGCTTTCAAAATTGCATCAAAATCTTCTTTTTCAAAACTTGTTTTCAAAACCACAATCCTAAGGTGGTTCTAGCTTTTCCATGGCTACGGTTGCTTTAGGAAAATGTTACATTTAAAGTGACCAATATGGTCCATATTTTCAAAATATTGTCGTTTTCAAACCACTATCTTAAAGTGATTCTAACCTTCTTATGGTTAGAATAGCTTTAGGAAAGTGAGATATTTTATATACTTTCTAAAAACTCTCTTTTCAAATCTCTCCTTCTAAAAACCTCTCTTTCAACATACTTTCAAAAAACTCTCTCCAATATCCTTTCCAAAATTGTTTTCTAAAAAACTCCCTCCAAAAATCTATTTTCAAAACTTCTTTTTAAACTCCTTTCCAAAACACTCTCCTCAAAATTCACTTTCTAAAAATGCTCCCTAAATCTCCGTCCTAACAACTCTTTCCTAAAACCTTCTTCTGAAATCTTCTTTCCTAAAAAAACTCCTCTCTAGGATTTCCTTCCTAAAATCTCTCTTTCTAAAAAACTCACTTTCCAAAAATTCTTTTTCTTGGTGTCCAATTTAAACCTTATAGCCAACAATTAGAAAACCCTAATTTTCCTTCCCAAAAACATGGTTTTCAATCCCTTACTTTAGCCTCAAAACCTAGGTTTTCCAAAACTTCTTGTTTTCTACATCAAAACTATATATATTTCCAAAACCCCTTTTCTACGTTAAAACTATAGCTTTTCGAATCTAGGGTTTCCAAAACTCCATCTTTCCAAATTCATGCCAAATCCAATCTTCCCTTTAGGAAACTAGATCCAATGCTCCATTTTTGGAAATAAAATCAAAACATCTCTTTTTAGAATAAAAATCTCATCCCTTGTTTTAGGAAATAGGAATCTCAATCCTTCCAAACTCAAATCATTCCTAATTCAACTCCTTCCTAATCTAGTACTTTCCTAAACCTTAGGTTTCCTAAACTTAAACTTTTGAATCTTTCCTTAAACTTTAAGCTTTCAAACCTTTCTTAATTTCATCCCTTTCCAAATCTTAACTTTTCAAATCTAAGTTTTCAAACCTTTCTTAAACTCAAAACCTTTCCTAATTTCAAGAATTTCTAAAACTCAAATTTCGAGTCTTTCTAAAATTCGAAACTTCCCGAAACTTTAAATCTTTCCAAATCTAAAACTTTCTAAATTTGAAACTTTCTAAACTCAAAACTTTCTTACTTTCAAAACTTCCCTATTTCAAAATATTCTAAATTCAAAACTTTCCAATTCCAATCCTTTCCTAAAACGAAATGTTTCCTATTTCAAAACTTTCTTTATCCAACACTTTCTTAAAATGAAACTTTCCTATTTCGAAAATTTTCCCAATTCGAAACCTTTCCTAAAATGACGCTTTCCTAATTCCAAAACTCTCTCGTTTTGAAACTTTCCTAAAACAAAACTTTTCAAGAATGACACTTTCCTATTTTAAAACTTTCCTAAATCGGACCTTTCCTAATTCGAACCCTTTCTAAATCCAATCTTTCTTCGATCTTCCAAGCCCAACAGTCGAGTCAAGTCTTTCTTAATCTCGAGTCCTTTCTAAATCCTATTTTCCTAGGTCTAGTGTCTCTATTCTTTCATTTCAAAATTCCAATCTTTTATTCTAAATTCAAATCAAATCCAAATTCCAATTCAATTTCTTTTTCCATATGATCTTCTATTTTCTATTGGACTCTTGTCCAAACTACGACTGACCTAATTCTTCAAAAATGATACGTAGGCAACCATCATGGGTGCGGTCACAACCTTTTTCAAATCTCAAAGTCCACAACATTTTTCAAATTTCTATTTTCACAACTTCTTTCAAATCTCCAATTCTACAATCTTCTTCAAGTTTCTAATTCCATGATCGATTTCAAACTTCCAACTTCAAATTTCTATTTCCAAATCTCTATTTCTAATTTCTAAAACTTTCCAATTCCCTAATTCTTTTCAAATCTATTTTAAATCAAATCATTTTCTTTCCAAATCTATTTTCCAACTTTCTTTTCTTGCACTTGCATATCATACATCATGTTAAATTTCTTTTTAAACATTTCTTTTCTAAAGTGGATAGGATTAAACATTTGTTAGTTGAAGACTCTCAGAGGTGAATTTGGGATAAATAGACATGTAGGTATCGCAAGGGCGGGGTAGGGTGATGGCTTAGTGCCTCTTCCCTACACGTAACCAACCTCCGAACCTAGGGTCATTGTTTTCGAAAGACCAAAATGAAGTTTATTTTCAAAAAGGGCTTGATTATTTTCTAAAGGTTGCCAAACAACCTGTTTTCCTAAGAACCCTCTCTTGAGGAAGTATTTTCAAAATCGTTTTCAAAAACCCTAAGTGTAGTCTTCGGATTATGCTTAGTTTTTAGGTGACCTAACTCACCTTAATCAAGTTAGGTGGCGACTCCAAATGTTTTCCAAAAGCCCTTTATTCAAATATATTTTCAATTCAAACCTAGTCGCATTCATTCTTGTAGGAGGGTGAGTTCTAACGAGAGAGTACAGTGTTTTTCCCGCTTGTGTGTGTATTCCTTGAGTGCAAAAAATCTGGGCGACAGGTTTGATTTGAGCTATGAAAACATTTTAACTTAGACTGAAATTGGAAAACCATCTTGGTTTAGAAAGGAGTTTTAGAAAAGAGTTGAGGAAAACCATCTTGGTTTAGAAAGGAGTTTTAGGGTTTAGGAAATGTTGGACTTTGGAAAGCTTTGAATTTCGAAATAGAAAAGTTCTGTTTTAGGAAAGTGCCAAATTAGAACAGTGTCGATTTTAGGAAAGTTTTATATTAAGAAAGTTTCATTTTAGGAAAGCCTTGAATTTAGAAATATTTCAACTTTAGAAAGATTTGGAATTTTGAAAGTTTTAGAATTTAGAAAAGTTGGAATTAGAAAATGTTTGAATTAAGAAAGATTTGATTTCTATTTCCTAAAATAGAAGATTAGATTTTATTTTCAAAAATAGATTATTTGATATGGTTTCTAAAATCGAAAGATTTGATTTCGTTTCTTAAACAGGAAGATTTGATCTAGTTTCCTAATTTGAAAGATTGGATTTGACATGGAATTGGAAATGTTGAGTTTTGAAAACCTAGGATTTAAAAGGCTATGATTTAATTTAGAAAAAGAGATTTTGGAAATGTAGGATTTGATGCAGAGGTTAGTTTTTGGAAACTTATGATTTGAAGTAAAAGAGGAAGTCATGCTTTTAGAAAATAGAATTAGGGTTTCCTAATCATGGAATCTAGGGCCTTAACTTGGACTTCAAGAAAAAGAGTTTTTGAAAAAGTAAACCGTTTGAAGAGAGTTTTTAGGAAAGAGATTTGAAGAGAGTTTTTAGAAAGTGAATTTTTGAAGAGAACTTTTAGAAAATATTTTGAAAAGCAATTTTGAAAGGGGTTTGAATATAGACTTTTGAAATCTCTTGAAGGTCCCACTTTCCTAAAACGATTCTAACCATGAAAAGATTAGAACCATTCTAAGTTGGTAGTTTTGAAAACAACATGGATTCGAAATATGGACCAATATGATCACAATGAAAATTACTCCTTCCTTAAATAACCCTAACCATAGAATAGATAGAATCATCTTATGATTGTGATTTTGATGAAAAACAAGTTAGGGTTTACACACAAAATATGGACCTTGATGGTCATAATGAATATAACAGTTTCTTAAAGCAACCCTTACCATGGAATGGATAAAATCACTCTAGGAGTGTGATTTTGAAAACAAGATTCTGAAAAAGAGATTTTGAATGCAAGTTTGAAAGAAAATTCTTATGCCAACTTTAAAAACAACTTTCGAAAACAAATTTGAGCGGATGAATAAATATGATATGCACAATACGAGTAAGGTTGTGAATATATAAGGTTGGCTTCACCACATAATCAAGGGGGCCGAATCCACATGGTCTAAGGTTGAAGTAGAAAAAAGCCCCCGACACGGTGACTTTCAACAATCCTTCCTGTAAGCACCCCATTTTTGACCGCTCGGCAGTCTACGCTCCGTCCAAACTTCTACTCAAGTCAGTATGGATGTATTCTAATCGAAACAAACTCTCTAAGTCCAAATCCCGTCCATCCATCCCTTCGCGGGCCCACTAGGCCCAAATAGAGACAAAATGACCAAAATGCCCTTAGGGGCATTGTCCTTTCCCATTCCAATTCTAATCCCTCTCTTGAGACAGTTGATTCCTCGAGACGGTAAATCTATTCCAAATTAGGCACGTCTTTCCAAAGACGATAAGTCCCCTTTTCAGTTTCTTCTCTAATTCCAATCCCTCTCTCGAGACAGTTGATTCCTCGAGACGGTAAATCTACTCCAATCAGGCACGTCTTTCCGAAGACGGTAAGTGTAAGCACCTCATTTTTGCTCGCTCGGCAATCTCCGAGCTAACCAAGCTCACTTTCACACATCACATGCATATTTAGACTCTCAACTCGCCTTTTTAACTTGAATTTAGTCCACCAGTAGCTTCTCGGGCCCGTAGGGTCCACTTAAAGCTAAGTGACCGTTTTGTCCCTGGGCATTTGAACGCCCCGGGAACCACACCGGCTATGGGTATCAAACCGGTAACTTTTCGAGAATACTTTTATAGTATTCTAAACTTTTCTTTACCTTTCCAGATCATTCCGAGTCAGTTCCGGCAAACCCGGTATAAAATTACCGTTTTGCCTCTAGTGGGCCGGTCTCCTTTTCTGACCACACCGGCTCTGGGAACCAAGCCAGCAACCTTTGGGAACATTCTGAATAATGTTTCCAAATTTCGAGTTTTCTTCCGGGACAATCCAAGTCCGTCCCGACAGCTTTCCAATCCAATTGACCGTTTTGCCCTTAAAGGCCCGGTCAACCCTTCCGACACATCTTATCCTCATTTTTCATGTCAAATACATTCGGGACACTATTTTAGGTGTTCCTGCTCTTTTTTGGCCTTCTGGGTCATTCCCGGCTCCTTCAAATCATTCCTGGACTTTCCGGAGTCACTCCTAGTGAAGCCGGGCTAAAAATTACATGGTAGTCACTAGTACAAGCGCCTAAATCTAGTCAAAGATATGTTGCTTGCCGACCTTAAACATTTCCTAAATGGCTGGCGCCACTATAAGCCAAAAAATGGCCTGTCGCCACTCCTAGTGGCACCAGTGTAAAGTTTGACCTGCCGCCACTACAACAAGGGCCAGTGTTGTCCAACCTCTATAAATACAGAGCCTCTTCCAACGTGAAAAAGGTCCGAAAGCTCAATCTAAAAATCCTATATTTCGATATACAGAGCTCGAGCACCTCCTAAACCCTAGCTTCCCTAGGTTTTCCAAACCCTAGCCACCATACACTAAACCCTAGCCTCCTATACACTCTTATACACCCCTATACACTCATATACTAGCCTTCAACAATCCTTCGAAGACTTGAAGAGCTGCAATCTGAAGTTTGAAGATTGAAGGCGACTCTTGAAGATTGGAGACGAAGATCAAGACGAAAATCGAAGACAAGCAAGGCGCGCAAAATAAACAAGACATACGGTAGGCTCCATTTAAATTTCCACACTTCCCCCCTCTCTCTTCTCTCTCCTAACCCACTTGGGTTTTCTCTTTTTTAATCTCCCATCTCTTTCCCCCCCCCCCTTTCTTTGCATGCTTGAAACAAGGGGACTCCCGGTCCGTGTGTAGGATTAGACTATTGGAGAGTCACCATGTCGGGGGCTTTCTTCCAGTCTAACTAGAGACTACGTGGGTTCGACCCCCTTGGTTAAGTGGTGAAGCCCTACTCTTGTATGTTAACGACCCCAAAATTGCATTTTGCATATCATGATCTTGCATCTTCCAAAAATCGTTTTTAAGGTTGTTTTTCAAATCATTTTCAAACTTGTTTTCAAAATTGCATCAAAATCTCCTTTTTCAAAACATGTTTTCAAAACCACAATCCTAGGGTGATTCTTGCTTTTCCATGGCTAGGATTGCTTTAGGAAAGTGTTACATTTAAAGTCACTAATATGGTCCATATTTTCAAATTTTGTTGTTTTCAAAACCACTTTCCTAAAGTGGTTCTAGCCTTCTTATGGTTAGAATCGCTTTAGGAAAGTGAGATCTTTTACACCTTCCAAAAACCTCTCCTTTCAAATCCCTCTTCCTCAAAATCACTTTTTCAACATACTTTCCAAAAACTCTTTTCTTAGAAGCCCAAGTCAAGCCCTAGAACTCACAATTAGGAAACCCTAATTTTCTTTCCAAAAACATGATTTTCAAACTTTGCCCCAAACCTACGTTTCCAAAACCTCTTGTTTTCACATCCAAACCATACATGTTTCCAAAACTTGTTTTCTACGTCGAAACTATAATTTTCCAAATCTAGGGTTTCTAGAATCTCTCTTTCCATATCCTTGTCAAATCCTATCTTCCCTTTAGGAAACCAAATCAAATATTCCCGCTTAGGAAACCAAATCCAATCCTTCGTTTTGGAAACAAAATCAAACCTTTGCTTTTAGAAACCAAATCCAATCCCTTCCTAATCCAAACCTTTCTTAATTCAATTCCTTTCTAAACCATAAGTTTCCTAAACCTAAACTTGAAATCTTTCCTAAAATTTCAAAATCCAAATATTTCCTAATTCGAATCCTTCCTAAGCTTCTCCTTTCTTAAATCTTAAGTTTCCAAAACTTGAACATAAAAAGTTTTCCTAAAATTCTAAAATTCAACCCTTTCCTAATTCTACCCCTTTTCCAAATCTCAACTTTCCAAATCTAATTTTTCAAACATTTCCTAAACTCAAACCTTTCCTAATCTCAAGATCTTCTAAAACTCTAAAACTTTCTAAATCTTAAACTTTCTAAATTTCAAAATCTTTCCAAATCCAAAGTTTTCCAAGTTCAGAACTTTCTTAAGTTAAGTCTTTCCAAACCTAAAACTTTTTAAATCTTATACTTTCTTAAACCTTCAAATCTTTCCAAATCTAAAACTTTCTTATTTTCAAAAGTTTCTTGTTTTCTAAACTTTCCAAATTCAAAACTTCCCTATTTCAAAACTTTTCTAATTCAGGAACTTTCCTAATTTGAAAACCTTTCCTATTTCAAAAAACTTTCTAAATTTGAAACTTTCTTAATTCAAAACTTTCCTATGTTGAAACTCTCCTGACTCAAAATTTTCCTAAAATGAAAACTTTCCTAATTTGAAAACTTTTCAAAAATGAAACTTTCCTAATTCGAAACTTTCCTAAATCGGACCTTTCCTAATTCGAACATTTCCTAAAATCCAATCTTTCCAAATCTTCCAAGTCCAACGTTCGAGTCAAATCTTTCTAAATCTCAAGTCTTTCCCAGGTCTCCTATCTTTCCTAAATCTAGGTTTCCTAAACCTCCATCTTTCCAAAATAAGTCTAAATCTTTCTTCTAAGTTCTATCTTTTCAAATCAAAATCCAATCTCTTCAATTTCAGAATTCTAAATTCCAATTGTCAATCTTCTATTCTAAGTTCAATCTCTCAATTTTCTAATTCAATTTCCAATTCAATCTCTTTTTTTCAAATCAATCTCTTTTCAATCGGACTCCAGTCCGAACTACGACTGACTTGATTCCTCCAAAAGGATATGTAGGCAACCCTCATGGGTGTCGTCACAACATCTTTCAAATTTCAAATTCCTCCGTATCTTCCAAATTTCAAATTTCAAAATCTTTCCAAATCTCCAATCTATTTTCAAATTTCCAATTTCAAATTTCTATTTTCAATCTTCAATTTCAATTTCCAAAATCTTGTTTCCAAATTCAAACTTCCATCTCTTTCTTTTCAAATCAATCTCTTTCCAAATCTATCTTCCACCTTCCCTCTTCTATTGCACTTGCATATCATGTATCATGACAATTTTTAAATATTGTTTTATAAAGTGAATAGGATTGGACATTGGATTAGTTGAAGACTCTCCTAGGTGAATCTAGGGTAGATTGACATGTAGATACCGAAAGGGCAGGGTAGGGTGATGGCTTAGCGCGTATTCCCTACACGTAACCAACCTCCGAACCTAGGATCACTGATTTCAAAGACCAAACGAAGTTATTTTTCAAAAAAGGGCTTAAATGTTTTCTCAAGGTTGCCAAACAACCCGTTTTTCTAAAAACCCTCTTTTGAGGATGTTTTCCAAAACTGTTTTCCAAAAAAACCCTAAGTGTAGTCTTCAGATTATGCTTAGTTTTTAGGCAGCCTAACTCACCTTAATTAAGTTAGGTGGAGAATCCAAATTTTTTCTAAAAGCCCTTAACTCAAATCTATTTTCAATTCAAACTTAGTCGCACTCATTCTTTTGGGAGGGTGAGTTCTAACAAGAGAGTACAGTATTTTTCCCGCTTGTGTGTAAATTCCTTGAGTGCGAAAAATCTGGGCACGACAGCCAGTGACTCCACTGGGGAGACTTAGAGGGTTAGGCTGCAGTCATGTCTCTTTACCCTTCACCCATGTAGAGTCTTCAATTAACTTGGTTCAATCCTATTCACTTTAAATTTTCAAAACTAAATTTTCAAAATTGTTTTGAAAAAAAAAAAATATGCATTCATTCATATTATCTTGTATTGTGTTTGTCATCCACATACTAACACTTGCATCTTTGTTTTGTAGGTACAAATTTTGTTTAAATTTTATAAATTGGTTTGCATGAATGTGACGTACAAGATGAATGGGAGTTGTTGGGCCCTTTCCTCCACTTTTAAAAATCACACACACACTGCATGTGCACTTACATTCTACATACTTGCATTACTACCCTAATATGTCCTTTCTAGTTAGAAAGGGGTGATGGTATATTGGTTGTGGGCAAGATGCTGTGTCAATTTCTGCGCCTACAGCCTCTTGATGGTTCCCTTGCTCGGATCACCAACTGATCATGGCACCACCTCGGAGAGTGGGCCTAGGTTTGAAGATTCGGGGACCGAGTCCTTTAAGGACGCATTAGCCAACCCTCAACCTCATACTCATATAGACACCATGCATAGCCGAACCTCTGCCGGATTTAAGAAATAAGCATTGTTTTCAAAACCACGGAGGAAAGGGTGACTGCACTTACTTTCATTTAAACATGCTTATTCCTGTTGTTATAATGTATGTATTCTTACTGTTATAATGCCTATTTAACTATTCATGCATGCATGTTTACTTCAACTGTATCTTCTCTCCTTATACTCTGTGCATATCCATGTTCATGCATTCAATATCCCATGTCAAGACAAGAGTTCCAAGTAACTCAAATCACTACATTCTCATGCACTTGATCAACCCATTAAGAGTGACACCAAGGTCACTCTCCTTTGCATTAAACCTACCCAAACCCTAAGGGTTCCCACGTAACCCTAAGGGACTCATGGCATGCATACCAATCCATTCCATAAGAGGGGCCCCAATCCCTTTATGCTCACAGAGATAGGGTTGCTATGAAGACAAGGGGCAACCAATCAGCAAGGTCTCTCAGCGACCTCCTCGACATCAAATCCAAGGGAGGCGAATCCGAAGACTCAAGAATAGTTTAGGTCTTTCCTTTGTAAAATTAGATAGGTGGAAGTCTAAAGGAAAATGTTCCCCCTCCCCTATTAAAATGTATTTCAATTCTTTTGTATCTTAAACCCAAAATTTAATGTACTTCTTTACTTTTATGAATGAATGCATGGACGGCTGAAGGTTCCTACCTGACTATAAGGTATCCGCATACAAGGGCAAACCCTCTATCTCCAAAAGTGAGCCAATACATCATGTTTAGTCTCCCTCTCAAGCAGGGGCACCCCTAGGATATGCATTGCATAAAAATGTTCAAATCAAGGCACTAACTTCTTTTTTTTCCTTCTCTTTTGTTTTTTGTCTTCTGTCCTCCCTCTCCTCATCTCCAAATACCAAGAGAACCGAAGGCAGAAGCAAGCCAATAAGGGGGTTTTTCTAAACCATTTATTTATTGTTATCATATTACTCACATGTTCACTTCTATTATGCTCATGCATCCATATCTATTCTAAGACAAGAGTTCCAAGTAACTCAAGTCATTTTATTCTCATGCATCTAATCGACCGTAGAGAGAAAGGAGCAATCCAATCTCATGTTAATTGAACCTACCAAAACTCCTAAGGGTTTTTAAACCCTAAGGATTCATGGCATGCATAGAACCTTACCTCGAGAGAGGCCCAAATCTCTCTGAGTCCATGGAGGCGAGATTGCCCAAATAAGGAAACATCAACCGGCCCACGTCGAAGAGGTGTTGTATTACATAATAGGGGCAAAACCCCACCTCCAAAATGGACTTGTCATCATGCCTAGACTCCCTCAAAGAGGAGACCTTCATAGGACATGCATCGCATAGAACCTCCAATTTCACATACTGACTGCATTCTGTTTTTCTTTTTCTTTTTGTAGGTTAGAGAGTACGATTGAATTCATGGAATCCCTCTAGCACCTCACTAGATTCAAACTCATGGAAGGATAAACCTAGTTGTTAGAAAAGGCCAAACCTACATCAAAAAGCAAGGAAAACTGACCGTCTACCTACAAGACATTACCTCCACGACATGTCACAACAATCACCATCCAAGCAGAGGAGGACTTCAAGCAGAAAAGGACTTCACTAGATGCGAAGTCTTGTCAGACTCGTGCATTGCAACAACATAATCTTCTAACTTCCAAATGCATGCCAAATGTCCAGAACTCGCCATCCACCTGGTGAATGAAGCACCAAGGGGGTTGGCATAGTCCCAAAACCCTATTAAAGTTAAGGGTTCTCACCAAAAGGCCCACAAGAAAAGGGAGGTTTTCATAAAATGCATATGTTTCCTTTGCATCTTTCTATTTCTTGCATATCTTATTTAAATGAACACTGCATGCCATGTAATCATGTTTTTAAATGAAAATAGGTAGTTTATCCTCTTTGTCTCATACTCTTGTGGACGATTATTACTTTTAGGGATTCTTCCCCATTTGGTAAATGACTCGATTTAAAGGATGGGATAGCATGGGCAACCCATTTAAAAGGGGTTAAAACCTTTGAGAGACTGATAGAGAGAGTGAGAGATAGTGGAAGGCAATCTCAACAAAGAAGTGCAAATGCTATTGAAAAGGCAACACTTGCATGATATCCTAGCTAGGCGATGGGTAGCCGAGTTCCCAAAATGATGAGAAGTCATTGTTCTATTTATCTTAAATAAACACTACCCCTTGCTCAGCCCACTAGAGTCGTAACTGATTTTTATTCAGATGTCCCCAAACCAATAACCATCCCCCACACCGGGGTAAGCACAGAATAGTTGATTCGATAGAATATGTAGGGATTCACTGGCCGAAACACATCATCCCTAGAAATATTGTCTAAATTTTGTACAAATGCTTTATGGACTAAGCAATTCAATTTGAAATGATTAGAGGCCCTCAATTCTATTACTATACACAAAAATATTCCCTTTGCTTAACCCACTAGTGCCTCGCAGGAAGCGGAAGTTTTCTTTTTGTCAACCTCGATTTGAAACCATCCCCCCACGCTGGGGCAGTCAGGAAGCAGAAGATCTGGCAAAGAATATCATCAACCATCAAGCTGAAGTAACGTGAAGGCTCTATGGATCAAGCAATCTTGTTCAAAATGAAGAAGGGCCCTCATTTCATTTCCCATACAGTTAAAAGCAACCCTTGTCAAACCTATTGAGCCAGTTACCTTTCCTTTTTAGAAAACACCCCAACCTAGGGATCACCGTCCACAATGGGTTAAATCGAAATGCTAAGGAAAGGATCTGAGAGAAAGAAGTTATAGAAATGTTTGTCTCGTCAAAAGCAATAAGAAAGGAAGAAAAAAAAAAAGAAGCATATCAGAGGAAAGACTGAAAAAGAATCATGTTGTGCTATAAAGTTGGAAGTCAAGAGAATAGAAAAAAAAAAAAAAAAAGAAGAAAAGAAAAGGGGAAAGTGTCAGACTTAAAAGGTCAAAAGTTACAAAAACGTTCAACTCCTTTTGTAAAAGAGGAAGTTCAAAGGGGATCCTAGGTAACAAAGCCACCAAGTAGAAGTAATAGGTTTGAGCCTTTACCCTTTCTTGTAAAAACCCGAAACCGTGGCCTACATTATGACCCTGTTAAAGTCCTCTCCGATTGAAAAGAATTGCTTGATCTAAATGAGCCGGACGTGTTACTGAAATAGAGGAGAATATTAGGGGACGAAACCCCGTTGGAAGACCGACTAAGGATGGTGCGGATCTAAACCCTACTAGAAACAACATCAAATTTGAGCCTGCACATCCTTTTTATTCATAAACCCCTTAACCTAGCCTACGTTACGGTCCAAATTAAAGTCCTCTTTGATCAGAGAAAATTACTTAGTCTAAATAAGCCTGAACAATACCAAGACAAGTAGGGTGAGAAAGGAGAATTGGAAGGAAATGCAAGGGGCAATCTCATGCGCCAAGATGTGCTCAGATGGTTTTGGTTTAAACAACCCACTAAAAGAAGATCTTTGAGCCTGAATATCCCTTTATTTCTTACAACCCCTAAACCCAGCCTACATTACGGTCCTAAAAGAAGTCTTCTCAAATTGAGGACTTAGCTGTTTATCGCTCTGCAAAGGGCATGCGAGTTGTCACTAGAGCCATGGTGGCATTTTGGAGATCTGAGAGAGAAAACAAAGTGAGATCAGAAAAACCCCAAACAGCAACCCTGTAGAAAGTAGGGATAAGATAGCAAACCTAAAGGTCAAGATCCTTGGAGAATGGTGCAAATGCTATCACACCCTGATATGAATGGGACAAAACTGAATGGGGCAGAATCCTGGAAAGGAACAGAGTCCTGAGTGTATGGGCCCAAGGGGCAATTCTGGGGCTTTCTTGATAAATAGTTTATACACATGTAATACTAATACATCCATGACATGTATAACCAGTACATCCATTTGGATTCTTGTGTAGTGTGTATCTATTCATGCATTCAACTGCACTCATGTATGAACCTGTTCATTTGTAAGGAAGTAGGTCGTACATTTAATTCAATTCTTGCATAAATCTGTGAATTTATCACAAAAAAAAAAAAGAAAAAAAGAGAAAAAAGAAAAAAAGAGGGGACATTGCATTCAATTCCATTCTTATATGTGCATGCATTCAGTTCCACTTTAGCGTGAACCTGTGCAGTTATAAAAAGTAGGACACGCATTTAATTATATTCTTATCTAAACTATGCACATTCATAAAAATAGATCATGCATTTAATCCCATGTGCAGTCATGAAATATATATATATATATATGACATGAGTTCACCCTTTACCATGGCATTTTTAAATTATTTTTGTACAAAACTCACCCTATGTCTTTCTCTCTCTCCCAAATAGGAAATAAGGAACAAGGTAAAATACAAAATGGAGCTAAAAAGCCATCTTGCGATCAAGTAACCTTAGACATCTCCAACATTGGCATACACCTTAGCAAGTTCAGACTTCCCTAGCCGACAAAAAGCAAGGAATGGGGCAATGGCCCACCCTCGACCTCCCCAACCAACCTTGGACTTCCCTAGTGGAGCAGCGTTTTGCCAGGCAGAGTGCCGGTTCAAGATGTATCAGCAGTCAACCTTGGACTTCCCCAGTGGAGCAGCGTTTCGCCAAACGGAGTGCCGGTTCAAGAGGTATCAGCAGTCAACCTTGGACTTCCCCAGTGGAGCAGCGTTTCGCCAGACAGAGTGCCGATTCAAGAGGTATCAGCAGTCAACCTTGGACTTCCCCAGTGGAGTAGCGTTTCGCCAGACGGAGTGTCGATTCAAGATGTATCAACAGTCAACCTTGGACTTCCCCAGTAGAGCAGCATTTCGCCAGATCAAGAGGTATCAGCAGTCAACCTTCGATGTTCCCAGAGGAGCAGTATTTCGCCAGACGGAGTGCCAGTTTAAGAAGTATCAAAAATCAGTCTTGGATTTCCCTAGAGGAGCAGTCTTTCACCAGATGGAGTGCTAGTACAAAGATTTGTCAATTCCCCCCCAGAGGAGCATTGTTCTGCCAGATGCAGCGCCAGTTCAAGGAGCATTAATTCTCCAAAAGAGTGTCATTTTTACCAGATAAAATACCAAGCATCGACCAGCTACTCGAGGTAACTGTTCTTTGAATTCCTATTATTTTCAAGTCTCTCCGATCGCCTCGTGGTCAACATGGGGCTCTGACTTTATCGTTTTCTGTCTTTGACAAGCAAAGACAGAAAAAGAGGGGCAGTTGTAAGCACCCCATTTTTGCCCGCCCGACAATCTCCAAGCTAACCAAGCTCACTTTCACACATCACATGCATATTTAGACTCTAAGCCCGCCTTTTTAACTTGAATTTAGTCCACCAGTCGCTTCTCGGGCCCGTAAGGCCCACTTGAAGCTAAGTGACCGTTTTGTCCCTAGGTATTTAAACGCCCCGGGAACCACACCGGCTCTGGGTATCAAACCGGTAACTTTCTGAGAATACTTTTATAGTGTTCTAAACCTTTCTTTACCTTTCCGGATCATTCCGAGTCAGTTCCGGCAAACCCGTTATAAAATTACCGTTTTGCCCCTAGTGGGCCGGTCTCCTTTTCCGATCACACTGGCTCTGGGAACCAAGCCGGCAACCTTTGGGAACATTTTGAATAATGTTTCCAAATTTTGAGTCTTCTTCCGGGAAAATTCGAGTCCGTCCTGGCAGCTTTCCAATCCGATTGACCGTTTTGCCCTTAAAGGCCCTGTCAACCCTTCCGACACATCCTATCCTCATTTTTCATGTCAAATACCTTCGGGACACTATTTTAGGTGTTCCTGCTCTTTTCCGGCATTCCGGGTCATTCCCGGCTCCTTCAAATCATTTCCGGACTTTTCGGAGTCACTTCTAATGAAACCGGGCTAAAAATTACATGGTAGTCACTAGTACAAGCGCCCAAATCTAGTTAAAGCTACGTTGCTTGCCGACCTTAAACATTTCCTAGATGGCTGGCGCCGCTAGTAGTGGCGCTAAGCCAAAAAATGACCTGGCGCCACCCCTAGTGGCGCCAGTGTAAAGTTTGACCTGGCGCCACTGCAACAGGTACCAGTGTTGTCCAACCTCTATAAATACAGAGCCTCTTCCAACGTGAAAAAGGTCCGAAAACTCAATCTAAAAATCCTATATTTCGATATACAGAGCTCAAGCACCTCCTAAACCCTAGCTTCCCTAGGTTTTCCAAACCCTAGCCACCATACACTAAACCCTAGCCTCCTATACACTCCTATATACCACTATACACTCATATACTAGCCTTCAACCCTCCTTCGAAGACTTGAAGAGCTGCAATCTGAAGTTTGAAGATTTAAGGCGACTCTTGAAGATTGGAGACGAAGATCGAAGACAAGCAAGGCGCGCAAAATAAACAAGACATACGGTAGGCTCCATTTAAATTTCCGCACTTCCCCCCTCTCTCTTTTCTCTCCTAAACCACTTGGGTTTTCTCTATTTTAATCCCTCATCTCTTTCCCCCCCTTTCTTTGCATGCTTGAAACAAGGGGACTCCCGATCCGTGTGTAGGATTAGACTATTGGAGAGTCACCGTGTCGGGGGTTTTCTTCTAGTCTAACCAAAGACCACGTGGGTTTGGCCCCCTTGATTATGTGGTGAAGCCTTAGCCTTGTATGTTCACGATCCCAAAATTGCATTGTGCATATCATGATCTTGCATCTTCCAAAAACCGTTTTTAAGGTTGTTTTTCAAATTGTTTTCAAACTTGTTTTCAAAATTGCATCAAAATCTCCTTTTTCAAAACCACAATCATAGGGCGATTCTATCTTTTCCATGGCTAGGATTGCTTTAGGAAAGTGTTACATTTAAAGTCACCAATATGGTCCAAATTTTCAAATCTTGTTATTTTCAAAACCACTTTCCTCAAGTGGTTCTAGCCTTCTTATGGTTAGAATCGCTTTAGGAAAGTGAGATCTTTTACACCATCCAAAAAACTCTCCTTTCAAATCCCTCTTCCTCAAAATCTCTTTTTTAACATACTTTCCAAAAACTCTTTTCTTAGAAGCCCAAGTGAAGCCCTATAACTCACAATTAGGAAACCCTAATTTTCTTTCCAAATACATGATTTTCAAACTTTGCCCCAAACCTAGGTTTCCAAAATCTCTTGTTTTCACATCCAAACCATACATGTTTCCAAAACCTGTTTTCTACATCGAAACTATAATTTTCCAAATCTAGGGTTTCTAGAATCTCTCTTTCCAAATCCTTGTCAAATCCTATATTCCCTTTAGGAAACCAAATCAAATATTCCCGCTTAGGAAACCAAATCCAATCCTCCGTTTTTGAAAACAAAATCAAACCTTTGCTTTTAGAAACCAAATCCAATCCCTTCCTAATCCAAACCTTTCTTAATTCAATTCCTTTCTAAACCATAAGTTTCCTAAACCTAAACTTGAAATCTTTCCTTAAATTTCAAAATCCAAATCTTTCCTAATTTGAATCCTTCCTAAGCTTCTCCTTTCCTAAATTTTAAGTTTCCAAAACTTGAACATAAAAATTTTTCTTAAAATTCTAAAATTCAATCATTTCCTAATTCTACCCCTTTTCCAAATCTCAACTTTCCAAATCTAATTTTTCAAACCTTTCCTAAACTCAAACCTTTCCTAATCTCAAGATCTTCTAAAACTCTAAAACTTTCTGAATCTTAAAGTTTCTAAATTTCAAAATCTTTCCAAATCCAAAGTTTTCCAAGTTCAGAACTTTCTTAAGTTAAGTCTTTCCAAACCTAAAACTTTTTAAATCTTATACTTTCTTAAACCTTCAAATCTTTCCAAATCTAGAACTTTCTAAACTCAAAACTTTCTTATTTTCAAAAGTTTCTTGTTTTCTAAACTTTCCAAATTCAAAACTTCTCTATTTCAAAACTTTTCTAATTTGAAAACGTTTCCCATTTCAAAAAACTTTCTAAATTTGAAACTTTTTTAATTCGAAACTTTCCTAATTTGAAACTCTCCTGACTCAAAATTTTCCTAAAATGAAAACTTTCCTAATTTGAAAACTTTCCAAAAATGAAACTTTCCTAATTCGAAACTTTCCTAAATCGAACCTTTCCTAATTTGAACATTTCCTAAAATCCAATCTTTCCAAATCTTCCAAGTCCAACGTTCGAGTCAAATCTTTCTAAATCTCAAGTCTTTCCCAGGTCTCCCATCTTTCCTAAGTCTAGGTTTCCTAAACCTCCATCTTTCCAAAATAAGTCTAAATTTTTCTTCTAAGTTCTGTCTTTTCAAATAAAAATCCAATCTCTTCAATTTCAGAATTCTAAATTTCAATTTTCAATCTTTTATTCTAAGTTCAATCTCTCAATTTTCTAATTCAATCTCCAATTCAATCTCTTTCTTTCAAATCAATCTCTTTTCAATCGGACTCCAATCCGAAGTACGACTGACCTGATTCCTCCAAAAGGATAAGTAGGCAACTCTCATGGGTGCGGTCACAACATCTTTCAAATTTCAAATTCCTCCATATCTTCCAAATTTCAAATTCCAAAATCTTTCCAAATCTCTAATCTATTTTCAAATTTCTAATTTCAAATTTCTATTTTCAATCTTTAATTTCAATTTCTAAAATCGTGTTTCCAAATTCAAACTTCCATCTGTTTCTTTTCAAATCAATTTCAAATCAATCTCTTTCCAAATCTATCTTCCACCTTCCCTCTTCTATTGCACTTGCATATCATGCATCATGATAATTTTTAAATATTGTTTTATAAAGTGAATAGGATTGGACATTGGATTAGTTGAAGACTCTCGTAGGTGAATCTAGGGTAGATTGACATGTAGGTACCAAAAGGGCGGGGTAGGATGATGGCTTAGTGCGTCTTCCCTACACGTAACCAACCTCCGAACCTAGGATCACTGATTTCAAAGACCAAACGGAGTTATTTTTCAAAAAAGGGCTTAAATGTTTTTCCAAGGTTGCCAAAAAACCTGTTTTCCTAAAAACCCTCTTTTGAGGATGTTTTCCAAAACTGTTTTCCAAAAAAAACCCCAAGTGTAGTCTTCGGATTATGCTTAGTTTTTAGGTGACCTAACTCACCTTAATTAAGTTAGGTGGAGACTCAAAATTTTTTCTAAAAGCCCTTAATTCAAATCTATTTTCAATTCAAACTTAGTCACACTCATTCTTTTAGGAGGGTGAGTTTTAACGAGGGAGTACAGTATTTTTCCCACTTATGTGTGATTTCCTCGAGTGCGAAAAATCTGGGCACGACAGTAAGTCCCTTTTCCGAATTCCAAATTAGGCACGTCTTTCCGAAGATGATAAAACCCCTTTCTAATTCCAACCCCTCTCTCGAGATAGTTGATTCCTCGAGAGGGTAAGTCTACTCCAATTAGGCACGTCTTTCCGAAGACAATAAGACCCCTTTTTGATTCTAACCCCTCTCACGAGACAGTTTATTCCTCGAGACGGTCTGGCACATTTTTCAAAGAGAATCTCTTCGAGACAGTATGTCCCTTCAAACCTGTCGACCGGGACGAGACCCCAAGTCCCTTAAATGGTAGAGCGGTCCACCTTTGGCGCTTGTTAGCCTGCCAATGTAGAAATGTGCATTTAGGCATGCCTTCCGAGAAAATTGACTTCTCAGGTGCTAAGTCCGCTTTAGCAGCTTCTCGAGATCAAGCAGTCTCAAGAATGATCGTGAACCATCAGAGTAGCAAAAATACTCGCAAACATCACAACTGTTAGAGTAGCGGAAATACTTACAAGCAGGTCGATATAAGGAATTGCCAACAAACCCCTGTGCCACGACGACCGCCGTCAGAGTGACGGAAACACTCAGGTCAACACCGATGCCTGCTAGCCCACTTCGGTGAAAAATGACCAAACTGCCCCTTGGGCCTTTTCCGAGACTTTTCGGTCAAGATGACCATTTTGCCCCTAGGCATCCGAACGCCTCGGGGACCACGCCAACTCTGGGTATCAAACCGGCATCTTCTTGAGGATACTCCTTGTAGTATTCTCGACCTTCCTTTATCTTTCCGGATCATTCCGAGTCAATTCCAGCAAGCCCAGTGCAAAATGACCGTTTTGCCCCTAGTGGGCTGGTTACCTTTTCCGACCACACCGGCTCTGGGTATCAAACCGGTAACCTCTCGAGAATACTTGTTAAGTATTCCCAATCTTCGTTTATCCTTTTGGATCATTCCGAGTCAGTTCCGGCAAACTCGACGCGAAATAACCATTTTGCCCCTAGTGGGCCGGTCTCCTTTTCCGACCACATCGGCTCTGGGTATCAAACTGGAAACCCTTGGGAACATTTTGAATAATATTTCCAAATCTTAAGTCTTCTTTTGGGACAGTCCGAGTCCGTCCCGGCAACTTCCCGATCTAGTTGACCGTTTTGCCCCTAAAGGCCCGGTTAACCCTTCCGACACATCCTATCTTAATTTTTCAAGTCAAATACCTCCAGGACACTATTCTAAGTGTTCCTACTTTTTTCCAGCCTTTTGGATCATTCCCAGCCTCTTCAAATCATTCCCGGACTTTCCGGAGTCACTCCTAGTGAAGCCAGGCTAAAAATTACATGGTAGTCACTAGTACAGACACCTAAATCTAGTCAAAGATACATTGCTTGCCGACCTAAATACTTTCCCAACTGGCTGGCGCCACTAGTAGGGGCGCCAAGCCAAGAATTGGCCTGGCGCCACTCCTAGTGGCACCAAGAGGAATTTTGCCTTGGCGCCACTACAACAGGTGCCAGGTCTATCCCATCTATATAAATACAGTGCCTTTTCCAATGTTTAAAGGGTCCGCAAACTCAATCTAAAAACACCAATTCTCGATACACAGAGCTCGAACACGCCCTAAACCTTAGCTTCCTTAGGTTTTCCAAACCCTAGCCACCATACACTAAACCCTAGCCTTCTATACACTCATACACACCCCCATACATCTATACACTATCCTCCAACCCTCCTTTGAAGACTTGAAGAGTTGCAATCTGAAGTTTGAAGATCGAAGACAACTCTTGAAGATTGAAGACGAAGATCAAGACGAAGACCGAAGACAAGCAAGACGCGCAAAATAAACAAGACATACGGTAGGCTTTCTTTTTAAATTTCTGCACTTCCCCTCTCTCTTTTCTCTCCTAACCCACTTGGGCATTCTCTATTTTAATCCCTCATCTTCTCCCCCTTTTCTTTGCATGCTTGAAACAAGGGGACTCGTGGTCCATGTGTAGGATTAGACTATTAGAGGGTCACCATGTCGGGGGCTTTCCTTTAGGCTAACCGGAGACCACGTGGGTTTAACCCCCTTGATTATGTGGTGAAGCCTTAACCTTGTATGTTCACAACCCCAAAATTGCATTGTGCATATCATGATCTTGCATCTTCCAAAAATCGTTTTCAAAGTTGTTTTTAAAATTGTTTTCAAACTTGTTTTCAAAATTGTATCAAAATCTCCTTTTTCAAAGCTTGTTTTCAAAATCACAATCCAAGGGTGATTCTAGTCTTTCTATGGCTAGGGTTGCTTTAGGAAAGTGTTACATTAAAAGTGACTTTTATAGTCCATATTTTCAAATTTTATTGTTTTCAAAACCACTTTCTTAAAGTGGTTCTAACCTTCTTATGGTTAGATATTGCTTTAGGAAAGTGAGACATTTTTATACCTTCTAAAAGCTCTCCTTTTCAAAAGTCTCTCTTTCTAAAACCCTCTTTTTCAATATGATTTCTAAAAACTCTCCTTTCCAAAGTTGTTTAAAAAAAAAAAAACTCCCTCCAAAAATCTATTTTTCAAAACTCCCTTTTTCAACTCCTTTCCAAAATACTCTCCTCAAAATTCACTTTCTAAAAATGTTCCCTACAAATCTTTCCAAAAACTCTCTCCAACAATCTTCTACTAAAAATCTTTCTAAAAACTATCTTCCTAAAATTTTCCTTTCCAAAAACTCCCCTCTAGAATTTTCCTTCTAAAAAACTTGTTTGCAAAAATCCACTTTCTCAAAAACTCATTTTCTCAAAATCTCTTTCCAAAAACTCTATCTTCAAAATTACTTTCTAAAAACTTTTCTCTAGGATTCCCTTCTAAAAATTTTCGTTTCCAAAAACATACTTTTCTAAAATCCTTTTCCTTAGAGCCCAAGTCAAGCCTTAAAGCCCACAATTAGGAAACCCTAGTTTTCCTTCCTAAAAACATAATTTTCAATTCCTTATTTTGGCCTTAGAAGCTAGGTTTCCAAAACCTTTTGTTTTCAATACCAAAATCTTAGGTTTCCAAAACCTCTTGTTTCCTACATTAAACTATACATATTTTCAAAACCTATTTTCTACGTCAAACTATAGTTTTCCAAATTTAGGGTTTCTAAAACCTCCCTTTCCAAATTCTTGTCAAATTCCCTCCTCCCTTTAGGAAGCCAAATTCAATTTTCCCTTTAGGAAACCAAATTCCATCTTCCCTTTAGGAAGCCAAATTCAATCTACCCGTTTAAGAAACCAAATCAATCTTCCGTTTTTGGAAACAAAATCAAAACCCTTCCCTTTTAGAAACAAAATTCAATCCTTTGTTTTAGGAAATAGGAATCTTAACCCTTCCTAGTCCAAATCTTTCCTAATTCAACTCCTTCCTAATCTTTCACTTTCCTAAACCTTAAGCTTCCAAGACTTGAACATAAAAATCTTTTCCTAAACTTTAAACTTCCACATCTTTCCTAATTCAACTCTTCCCTAATTCTACCCCTTTCCAAATCTTAACTTTCCAAATCTAAGTTTTCAAATCGTTTCTAAACTCATCCTTTCTATATCTGAAGATTTTCTAAAACTCTAAAACTTTCAAAATCTTAAACTTTCTAAATTTCAAATTTTTCCAAATTCAAAGTTTTCTAAATTCAAAACTTTCTTAAGTTAAATCTTTCTAAACTTCCAAATTTCCTAAATTCTAAACTTTCCAAAACTTCAAAATCTTTCCAAATCTAAAACTTTTCTAAACTCAAAACTTTCTTAATTCAAGACTTTCTTAAGTTGAAACTTTCTTAATTCAAACATTTCCTAAACTGAAAAATTTCTTTTTTTCAAACCTTTCCTAAAATGAAACTTTCCTACTTTCAAAACTTCCCTATTTCAAAACTTTCTAAATTCTAAACTTTCCAACTTTCAAAACTTTCTTAAGTTGAAACATTCCAAATTCGAAACTTTCCTAAGTTGAAACTTTCCTAATTTAAAACTTTCCTAAAATGAAAAATTTCCTAATTCAAAACTTTCCAAAAATGAAACTTTCCTAATTTCAAACTTTCTTAAATTGGATCTTTCCTAATTTGAACCTTTCCTAAATCTAATCTTTTCGAAAACTCTTTCAAGTCAAGTCGAATCTTTCTTAAATCCTTCCAAGTCAAATTTTTCCTAAGTCTCTTCTCTTTCCAAAGTCTAGGTTTCCCAAACCTTCATCTTTCTAAAACAAGTCTAAATCTTTCTTCCAAGTTCCGTCTTTCCCAATCAAAATCCAATCTCTTCAATTCCAAAAATTCTAAATTCCAATTTTCAATCTTCTATTCTAAGTTTATTCTCTCAATCTTCCAATCCAATTTCCAATTCAATCTCTTTCTTCTGAATCAATCTATTTCCAATCGGACTCTTGTCTGAACTACGACTGACTTGATTCCTCCAAAAGGATACATAGGCAACCCTCATGGGTGCGGTCACAACTTCTTCCAAATTTCAAATTCCACAACATTCTTCAAGTTTCCGATTTCATAACTCTTTTCAAATCTCTTTTCAATTCCAATTTCAAATTTCTATTTCCAAATCTATATTTCTAATTTTCCAAACTTTCCAATTTCAAATCTATCCTTTCAAATTTCTTCTAAAATCAAATCAAATTCTTCTCTTCAAATCTATTTCCAAATCAACTCTCTCTCTTATCTTGCACTTGCATATCATGCATCATGTTAATTTCTTTTCAAACATTGTTTTTCAAAGTGAATATGATTGAGCCATTTAGTTAGTTGAAGACTCTCATAAGTGGATCTAGGGTAGATTGACATGTAGGTACCGAAAGGGCGGGGTAGGGTGATGGCTTAGTGCGTCTTCCCTACACGTAACCAACCTCCGAACCTAGAATCACTGATTTCAAAGACCAAAAATGAGTTATTTTTCAAAAATGGCTAAATGTTTTCTAAAGGTTGCTAAATAACCCGTTTTTCATAAAAATTCTATCTTGAGGTGGTATTTTCAAAAAACCTTTTTTCAAAAACTCTAAGTGTAGTTTTTCGATTATACTTAGTTTTTAGGTGACCTAACTCGCCTTAATCAAGTTAGGTGGCGACTCCAAATCTTTTCTAAAAGCCCTTAATTCAAATCTGTTTTCGATTCACACCTAGTCGCACTCATTCTTCTAGGAGGGTGAGTTCTAACAAGAGAGTACAATGTTTTTCCCGCTTGTGTATGTATTCCTCGAGTGCGAAAAATCTAAACGCGACAGCTGGCAACTCCACTGGGGATACTTAGAGGGTTAGGCCGTAGTCATATCTCTTTACCCTTCACCCATGTAGAGTCTTCAATTAACTTGGTTCAATCCTATTCACTTTAAACTTTCAAAACTAAATTTTCAAAATTGTTTTCAAAAAAAAAAAAAAATACATGCATTCATTCATATTATCTTGTATTATGTTTGTCATCCTCATACTAACACTTGCATCTTTGTTTTGTAGGTACACATTTTGTTTAAATTTTATTAACTGCCATGCATGAATGTGATGAAACAAGATGAATGGGAGTTATTGGGCCTTTTCCTCGACTTTTAAAAATCACACACACACTGCATGTGCACTTGCATTCTGCATACTTGCATTATTACCCTGATATGTCCTTTCTAGTTAGAAAGGGGGAACAGTATATTGGTTGTGGGCAAGATGTTGTGTTAGTTTCTTGCCTACGGCCTCTTGATGGTTCTCCCGCTCAGATCACCAACCGATCATGGCACCACCTTGAGGAGTGAGCCTAGGTTTGAAGATTCGGGGACCGAGCCTTTTTAGGACGCATTAGTCAACCCTCAACCTCATACTCATATAGATACCATACATAGCCGAACCTCTGCCAGATTTAAGACACGAGCACCCTTTTCAAAACCACAGAGGAAAGGGCGACTACTCTTACTTTCATTTATATCTGCTTATTCCTGTTGATATAATGCTTGTATTTCTACTGTTATAATGACTGTCTAACTGCTCATGCATGCACGTTTATCTTGGTATTGCATTATCTCTCCTTATACTCTATGCATCCATTTTCATGCATTCCATATTCCATGTCAAGACAAGAGTTCCAAGTAACTCAAGTCATTGCATTCTCATGCATATAATCAACCCATTGAGATTGATACCAAGGTCACTCTCCCATGCATTAAACCTGCCCAAACCCTAAGGGTTCCCACGTAACCCTAAGGATTCATTGCATGCATCTCAATTCATTCCATAAGAGGGGCTCTAATCCCACTATGCTCACGGAGATAAGATTTCCATGAAGACAAGGGGCAATCGATCAACAAGGTCTCACAATGACCTCATCAACATCAAATCCAACAAGGCAAATCCGAAGGCTCAAGAGTAGTTTAGGTTTCTCTTTTGTAAAAGTAGATAGGTGGAAGTCCAAAGGAAAATGTTCCCCTTCCCCCTATTAAAATGTATTTCAGTTCTTTTGTATCTTAAACCTAAAATTTGTAAGCATCCCATTTTTTACCGCTCGGCAGTCTACACTCCGTCCAGACTTGTTTTCAAGTCATTGTGGACATATCCCAATCGAAACCAATTCTCTAGGTCCAAATTTCATCTTTCCATCGCTTCGCGGGCATGTCAGGCCCAAATAGAGGCAAAATGACCAAAATGCCCATAGGGGCATTATTCTTTCTTATTCCAATTCCAATCCCTCTCTCGAGACAGTTTATTCCTCGAGACGGTCCGAGTAGCAAAACTACTCACAAAACCATTAGAGTGGCAGAAACACTCACAATCCAGGCACGTCTCCTCGGAGATGGTAAGACCCCTTTCCAATCCCTCTCTCGAGACAGTTTATTCCTCGAGATGGTTCCAATCCAGGCACGTCTCCTCGGAGACGATAAGACCCCTTTCCAATCCCTCTCTCGAGGCAGTTTATTCCTCGAGACGGTTCTAATCCAGGCATGTCTCTTCGGAGACGGTAAGACCCCTTTCCAATCCCATTCTCGAGACAATTTATTCCTCGAGATGGTCCGAGTAGCGAAACTACTCACAAAACCGTTAGAGTAGCAGAAATACTCACACAACTGTTAGAGTAGCGAAAATACTCACACAACCGTTGGAGTAGCGAAAATACTCACAAAACCGTTAGAGTAGCGGAAATACTCATAAAACCGTTAGAGTAGCGGAAGTACTCAACCGTTAGAGTAGCGAAAATACTCACAAAACCGTTAGAGTAGTAGAAATACTCACAAATAGGTCGATATAGGGAATTGGCAACAAATCCCTGTGTCACGATGACCGCCGTTAGAGTGGCGGAAACACTCAAAACTCAGGTCAACACCCGTGTCTGTTAGCTCACTTCGGTGAAAAATGACCAGACTGCCCTTAGGACATTTTTCGAGACTTTCCCGTCAAGATAACCATTTTGTCCCTAAGCATCCGAATGCCCCGGGAACCACACCGGCTCTGGGTATCAAACCGGTAACCTCCTGAGACTACTTTTTATAGTATTCTCAATCTTCTTTTACCTTTCCGGATCATTCCGAGTCAATTCCGGCCAACCCGATACAAAATGACCGTTTTGCCCCTGGAGGGCCGATCTCCTTCTTTGACAACACCGGCTCTGGGTATCAAACCGGTAATGTCCCGAGAATACTTTTTATAGTGTTCTCAACTTCCCCTTACCTTTTCGGACCATTCCGAGTCAGTTCCGACAAACCCGGTACAAAATGACCGTTTTGCCCCTGGTGGGCCGGTCTCCCTTTCCGACCACGCCGGCTCTGGAAATCAAATCAGCAACCCCTGGGAACATTCTAAATAATGTTTCCAGATCCCCAGTCTTCTTCTGGGACAGTCTGAGTCTGTCCCGGCAGTTTTCTGGTCCGATTGACCGTTTTGCCCCTAAAGGCCCGGTTAACCTTTCCGACACATTTTGTCCTCACTTTTCAAGTCAAATACCTCCAGTACACTATTTTAAGTGTTCCTGCTCCTTTCCGGCCTTCCGGGTCATTCCTGGCTCCTCCAGATCGTTCCCAGACTTTCCGGAGTCATTTCTAATGAAGTCAGGCTAAAAGTTGCATGGTAGTCACTAGTATAAGTGCCCAAATCTAGTCAAAGATACGTTGCTTGCCGACTTAGAAAGTTTCCTAAGTGGTTGGCACCACTAGTAGTGGCGCCAAGCTAAGAATTGGCCTAGCGCCACTCTTAGTGGCGCCAAGAGCAATTTTGTCCTACCGCCACTGCAACAGGCGCCAGGTTTGTCCAACTTCTACAAATACAGAGCCTCATTTAGCATGAAAGGGGTCTGCAAACTTAACCTAAAAATCCTATATTTTGATATACAGAGCTCGAGCACCTCCAAAACCCTATCCTTCCTAGGTTTTCCCAAACCCTAGCCACTATACACAAACCCTAGCCTCCTATACACTCATACACTCCCCCATACACTCATACACTAGCCTTCAACCATCCTTTGAAGACTTGAAGAGCTACCATCCAAAGCTTGAAGACAACTCTTGAAAACTGAAGGTGAGGATCAAGACAAAGACCGAAGACTGAAGATAGCGCGGCATGCAAAATAAAGAAGACATACGATAGGCTTTCTCTTTAATTTTCTGTACTTCCCCCTCTCTCTTCTCTCTCCAACCCACTTGGGTTTTCTCTATTTTAATCCCCCATCTCTTCCCCCCCCCTTTCTTTGCATGCTTGAAACAAGGGGACTCCCGGTTCATGTGTAGGATTGGGCTATTGGAGAGTCACCGTGTCGGGGGCTTTCTTCTAGTCCAACCAAAGACCACGTGGGTCCGGCCCCCTTGATTATGTGGTGAAGCCTTAGCCTTGTATGTTCACGACCCCAAATTGCATTGTGCATATCATAGTCTTGCATTTTCCAAAATCCGTTTTCGAAGTTGTTTTCAAAAACGTTTTCAAACTTGTTTTCAAAATTGCATCAAAATCTCTTTTTCAAAAACATGTTTTCAAAACCACGATTCTAGGGTGATTCTAGCCTTTCCATGGCTAGGGTTGCTTTAGGAAAGTGTTACATTAAAAGTGACCTTTTTGGTCTATATTTTCAAATCTTATTGTTTTCCAAAACCACTTTAAGAAAGTGGTTCTAGCCCTCTTATGGTTAGAATCGCTTTAGGAAAGTGAGACGTTTTCATACTTTCCTAAAACTCTCCTCTTCAAAATTGTTTTCAAAAACTCCCTTCCAAAATCTATTTTTCAAAATTCACTTTTTCAATTCCTTTCCAAAATCCTCTCCCTAAAAGTCACTTTCTAAAAACGTTCCCCAAAAATCTTTCCAAAAACTCTCTTCAACAATCTTCTACCAAAAATCCTCCTAGAAAAACTCTCTTCAAAAATCTTTCCAAAAACTTTCCTTCTAAAATCTTTCCTCTAGAAACTCCTCCCTAGGATTCCCTTCTAGAAAAACCTTCGTTTCCAAAAACGCACTTTCCAAAAACTCTTTCCTTAGAGCCCAAGTCAAGCCCTAGAACCCACAATTAGGAAACCCTAAATTTTCTGCCCAAAAACATGGTTTTCAAACTTTGCCCTAAACCTAGGTTTCCAAAACCTCTCGTTTTCTACATCAAAACTATACATGTTTCCAAAACCTATTTTCTACGTCAAAACTATAATTTTTCAAAACTAGGGTTTCTAGAATCTCCTTTTCCAAATCCTTGCCAAATCCTACATTCCATTTAGGAAACCGAATCAAATCTCCCCGTTTAGGAAACTAGATTCCGTCCTCCGTTTTGGGAAACAAAATCAAACCTTTGCTTTTAGAAACCAAATCCAATCCCTTCCAAATCCAACTCTTTCCTAATTCAACTCCTTCCTAAGCTTCTCCTTTCCTAAATCTTAAGTTTCCAAAACTTGAACATAAAAATCTTTCCTAAATTTTAAAACTCAACTCTCAAATCTTACCTAATTCAACCCTTTCCTAATTCTACCCTATTTTCAAATCTTAACTTCTTAAACCTAAGTTTTCAAACCTTTCCTAAACTCAAGCCTTTCCTAATTTCAAGACTTTCTAAAATTCAAACTCTAAAACTTTCTAAATCCTAAATTTTCTAAATTTCAAATCTTTCTAAAATTCTAAGCTTCCTAAATTCAAAACTTTCTTAAGTTAAATCTTTCTAAACCCAAATCTTTCTAAATTTTAAACTTTCCAAAACTTCAACATCTTTCCAAATCTAAGACTTTTCTAAACTCAAAGCTTTCTTAATTTAAGACTTTCTTAAGTCGAAACTTTCTTAATTCAAACATTTCCTAAATTGAAAACTTTTCTTTTTCAAACCTTTCCTAAAACAAAACTTTCTTATTTTCAAAACTTTCTTGTTTTCAAAACTTTCCACTTTCAAAACTTCCCTTTTTCAAAATATTCCAAAATTCAAAACTTTCTTAACTTGAAACTTTCTAAATTCTAAGCCTTTCTTAAACTAAACTTTTCCTAATTCAAAACATTTCTAAGTTCAACACTTTCTTATTTCAAAACTTTCCTAATTTGGGAACTTTCCTAACTTGAAAACCTTTCCTATTTCGAAAACCTTCTAAATTCAAAAGTTTCTTAATCCAAAACTTTCCTAATTCGAAACTTTCCTAATTCAAAGCTTTCCTAAATGAAACTTTCCTAATTCAAGTCTTTCCTAAATCTAATCTTCCTAAATCTCAAGTCTTTTCTAAGTCTCCTATCTTTCCTAAGTCTAGGTTTCTTAAAACCAAGTCTTTCCAAAATCAATCTTTCCAAAGCAAGTCCAATCTTCTCAAATTCAATCTCCTCTTCTAATCCCAAATCAAATCTAGTTTTCAATTCAATCTCTTTCTTCTAATCCAATTTCACTCTTCAATTCAATCTCTTTTCAATCGGACTCCGGTCCGAACTACGACTGACCTGATTCCCCCAAAGAGATACGTAGGCAACCTTCATAAGTGCGGTCACAATACTTTTCAAACTTTCAATTCCACCCTCATGGGTGCGGTTTCCAAAATCTTTCCAATTCTCAAATTCCAATCTATTTTCAAAATTCTAAAATTTCTATTTTCAAACTTCTACTTTCAATTTTCAAACTTTCCAATTTCAATTCTATTTCTTCAAGTCTATTTTCAAATCAAATCAATTTCAAATTAAATTCTTTTCAAATCTATTTTTCAATTCTCTTTCCTTACACTTGCATACCATGCATCATGTTAGTTCTTTTTTAAGCATTGTTTTTCTAAAGTGAATAGGATTGAACTATAGTTAGTTAAAGACTCTCATAGGTGAATCTAGGGTAGATTGACATGTAGGTACCGAAAGGGCGGGGTAGGGTGATAGCTTAGTGCGTCTTCCCTACACGTAACCAACCTCCGAACCTAGATCACTGTTTTCGAAAGACCAAAAGGAGTTATTTTTCAAAAAAAGGGCTAAATGTTTTCCAAAGGTTGTCAAACAACCTGTTTTCTTCAAAAACCTTCTCTTGAGGAGATATTTTCAAAATCGTTTTTTCAAAAACCCTAAGTATAGTCTTCGGATTATTCTTAGTTTTTAGGTGACCTAACTCACCTTAATCAAGTTAGGTGGCGACTTCGAATTTTTTTCAAAAGCCCTTTATTCAAATCAATTTTCAATTCAAACCTAGTCGCACTCATTCTTTTAGGAGGGTGAGTTCTAACGAGAGAGTATAGCATTTTTCCCGCTTGGGTGAGTATTCGTTGAGTGCGAAAAATCTAGGCGCGACAGCTGGCGACTCCGCTGGGGCCACTTAGAGGGTTAGGCCGTTAGTCATATCTCTTTACCCTTTATCCATGTAGAGTCTTCAATTAACTTGGTTCAATCCTATTCACTTTAAATTTTCAAAACTAAATTTCCAAAATTGTTTTCAAAAAAAAAAATGCATTTATTCATATTATCTTGTATTATATTTGTCTTCCACATACTAACACTTGCATCTTTGTTTTGTAGGTACACGTTTTGTTTAAATTTTATTAACTGCTTTGCATGAATGTGATGTACAGGATGAATGGGAGTTGTTGGGCCCTTTCCTCCACTTTTAAAAATCACACACACACACTGCACGTGCACTTGCATTCTGCATACTTGCATACCCTGATATGTCCTTTCTAGTTAGAAAGGGGGAACGGTGTATTGGTTGTGGGCAAGATGTTGTATCAGTTTCTTTGCCTACGGCCTCTTGATGTTTCCCCCGCTCGGATCACCAACCGATCATGGCACCACCTCGGGGAGTGGGCCTAGGTTTGAAGATCCGGGGACCGAGCCTTTTTAGGACGCATTAGTCAACCCTCAACCTCATACTCATATAGACACCATGCATAGCCAAACTTCTGCCGGATTTAAGACACGAGCACCGTTTTCAAAATCACGGAGGAAAGGGCGACTGCTCTTACTTTCATTTATACCTGTTTATTCCTGCTGTTATAATGCTTGTATTTATACTGTTATAATGCCTATCTAACTGTTCATGCATGCATGTTTACTTCAATTGTACTTTCTCTCCTTATATTCTTTGCATATTCATATTTATGCATTCAATATCCCATGTCAAGACAAGAGTTCCAAATAACTCAAGTCACTGCATTCTTATGCATATGATCAACCCATTGAGAGTAACACCAACGTTACTCTCCCTTGCATTAAACCTACCCAAACCCTAAGGGTTCCCACGTAACCCTAAGGACTCATTGCATGCATCTCGATTCATTCCATAAGAGGGGCCCCAATCCCTCTATGCTCACGGAGATAGGATTGCCAAGAAGATAAGGGGCAATCAATCAACAAGGTCCCTCAGCGGCCTCCTCGACATCAAATCCAAGAAAGGCGAATCCGAAGACTCAAGAGTAGTTTAGGGTTTCCTTTTGTAAAAATAGATAGGTGGAAGTCCAAAGGAAAATGTTTCCCCTCCCCTTATTAAAATGTATTTCAATTCTTTTGTATTTCAAACCCAAAATTTAGTGTACTTCTTTATTTTTATGAATAAATGCATGAATGGCTGAAGGTTCCCACCTAACGGTAAAGTGTCTGCATACAGGGGCAAACCCCCTATCTCCAAAAGTGAGCCAATACATCTTGTTTAGTCTCCCTCTCAAGCAGGGGCAACCCTAGGACATGCATTGCATAGAGTTCTCTAAAAACGAAAAACTAACTTGTGACTTGTGTTTTTGTCTTTTTCTTTTTTTCTTTTTATTTCTATTTACAGAAGTCACCTTGCACTGAGTCAACATTGCTCCCAAGAAAGTGCAACATCCACCTAGGGATCCTATCATCACCCGGCACAAAGCATCACCGATGGCTGCTAACCCTGAAGAATCCTTTCAAGTCTCTCGAGAGGAAGTTAATGAAATGAGGGCTAAGATGGATGTGATGCTCAAACTCATTCAAACTCTGGCCATGAAGGATGCTACTGCGGTCCCATCATCATTAATGACTTCATCTAAAGACCTTGAACCCGCTAATCCGAGGATCTTGCTTCAGTCTAACAATGCTGGGAAAACCAAAGAAAATGCCAAAAGGGTCAATACTGAAGAAGAGGAGACCATATTACTTTCACCTGTCACGAAGAAGGCCCCTCTAAACCCTCTCAGTCTGAAAATCCAAGGGTTGGAGGATTCGTTGCGAAGTCTCCATGCCCATGATGCTTACAGATTCACTTCCTATGATGAGCTATGTTTCTTCCCTGACCACCCGAGGCCTGCTAAGTTTAAAATGCCTGACTTCCAGAAGTACGACGGTACTGGTAACCCTGTTGCTCATCTTCGTCTATATGCTAGAGCGCTAAGTGGACATGGCAACGACCCGAAGCTCCTTATGCAGTTATTCCAACACAGCCTCACCGGGTCGGCTCTATAATGGTTCGCTCGTCTGGACTTAAGAAAGATCACAACCTGGATGGAGCTAGTCAATGCATTCAAAGCCCAATACCGTCACAACATCGATCTCACTTCCAATCACTGGTCCTTGATGACGATGAGCAAGGGTGAGAATGAGAGTTTTAAAGCATACGCCCTAAGATGGAGGGAGGCCGCTGCACAAGTTAATCCCCCGTTGGAGGAGAAGGAGTATGTACAACTATTTATACATACTTTTCAAGGTATATTCTATGAGAAACTCTGCACAAGCGTGGGAAAAAGCTTCTCCGAACTCATCATGCAAGGGGAAATGATAGAAAACGGCCTCAAGGCAGGAAGAATCACAGATCCCTATGCCAAGACTGAAGAAAATACCACCAACATAGCCAAGAAGGTGGCTACTACAAGGGGCACAATCAGGAAGGAAAGCGACGTGTCTGCTATTCTGCCTAGCCAACCACCCCAATACCGACCCCCGCTCCAATCACCCCAAGTCCTGCCCTTGCCCACCTTGACCATGCCTGCTCCAACCCCTAACTACGGCCCCGTTGGGGCATGACCCAACTTTAATAGACCTGCTCGACGCATCCGTACCTTTGACGCCTTAGCATGCACCCAAACCGAGGCCTACCATAGCCTTCTAAAGAATAACATCCTGAAACCCGTACCTGCTTGCCCGTTGCCAAGCCCTCTACCCCCAACTTTTAATGCTGCCCTTACATGTGAGTATCATTTAGGTGGCCAGGGGCATGACACTGAAAGCTGCTTTGCTCTCAAGCACAAGATCCAAGACCTGATCGACAATAAGACCATCGATCTGTAGCCGGTAAAACCTGCTCCTACTCCCAATGTGACTGCTAACCCTCTGCCAGATCACACCGTCAATATGATACTAGTAGAAATGGAAGGGGAGGGAGTGTTTGATGAGCCTGAGGCCGAGGACTATGAGGACGATTGGGAGACTGAGGAAGAAGATGACTAGCCCATTATGCCCAATCTATCTCCATAACCCTGATGAAGTGCCTAATGCTTCCGACTAGCCCATTGAGGAGCCAATGTTCCTGGGATATGAGACTACTGAAAACGTGGTTGGTGATGGATGGGTTGCTGAGTTTCTGCATCCGAAATACGCCGCGGCCGAACATCATTTGCTAGAGAGGCATTGGCCCACGAATGAGTACAACTATGAAGAAATGAGTTGTAGGATAGAGAATCCAAGAGCACAAGCAGAGCCATTTGAATTGGAAGGGGGTGATCTGGTCACCCTATTTATAGAAGAACCCGCTACACAAAACAAGAGGGAGGCTGACAACCGCATCAACAGTGTCAACGCCTATGGAGCTCTAGGGGAAGCCTTTGCTTATCTCGCCTTGGCAGAGGATCTGGGTTGCGAATGGAGCATCAAAGATGTGGGGATTGTCCCAAGGCCATACTAAAAATGGGTTGTTCGCATAAGCGTACAAGAAAGGGGTGGTCTCACCCACTTTCTTTCTATCCCTTTTACTTCTTGTCTTTAAATTAATGTTTACATTTTCTTATTGCCTAAGAATCTTATGCTTTTCGTAAAAATAATAATAATAATCAAATGACAGTCTTTTATTCCATTGCTGTTATCTTGTCTTCCCTGGGAATAGTGACTACTTTCTACGCAAGGGGCATGGTTTGTCTTATGGAATGATCCAACTTGAAGGGATGATAGCATGAGTTAACCACTCGCCAAATGATCAGCCTTCCATAGAGAGAGAGAATAAGGATGAGTGAGGATACTACCCAAAGGCAGCACTTGCAAGACAATGAGGCTAAGCGATGTGTGGCCAGTTTATCAAAATGAAAAGAAGCCATCTTTCATTCCCCCACATATAAACAAATGAACAAATATGCTCATATTCCCCTTGCTTAACACCTAGTGCCTCGCGGAAAGCAAAAATTTTCTTTGATAACCCTGATCCAAGACTGTCCTCCCCACACTGGAGTAGACAATAGTTGAGAACTCTAGGAGTAGTGTCCACCTCTATCATGCTAGGATAGTGTTGAAAGCTCTATCGATCAAGCAATCTAATTCAAAGTGAAGAGAGGCATTCATTTCATTTCCCATACAGTCAACAGCAACCCCTTGCCAAACCCGTTGAGCCACTTATCCTTTCTTAACAAGACCCCAATTTAGGGATCACCGCCCACACTGGGTACATTGAACTACCAAGGAAAAGATTTAAGGGGAAAGGGTTAAAGAATTGTTTCGTTTCATAAAAGAAAAGAAAAGAAATAGAAAGGAAAAGCAAAAGAAAGGAGTTGCCAAGGGGTAAGAGAAAAAAAAAATATCCTTTAAGGAAAGGCCTGAAGAAAATTATGATTGAGTTATCTTCAAAAGCATATAAGAAGATCAAATGAGAAGAAAGTTATGTCTATCTCAAAAAGGTATATAGAAAGGGTGAAAGAACAAGGTTAGTTTCACCCTGAGAAATATATGGTCAAAGGCAAGAAAGAAATCTAAAGGTGATCCTAGGTTACAGGGAAACTCCGTAGATACAATAGGTTTGAGCCTTTACCCTTTCTTGCAAAACCCCGAAACCATGGCCTACATTACAACCCTATTAAAGTCCCCTTTGATTGAAAGCAGATTGCTTGATCTAAATGAGTTAGATACGCTGCCAAAGCTAAAAATAAAAAATAAAAAATAAAAAAATAAAGGATGCTAATCCTACTGAAAAACGGTTTAAGGACAGTATGGATCTAAACCTTGCTAAAAACAACATTGAATTTGAGCCTACATATCCCGTTGTTTCTAAAACCACATAACCTAGCCTACATTACGGTCCTAAACAAAGTCTTCTCGGATTGAAATGACTGGCCACTTATCGCTCTGCCAAAGGTCAGGTAAGCTGTTGCTAAAACCCCAAGAGTCGAGAGTCTCAGCCCAATAACCCTATACACTAACCTTAAGATAAAAAGTGGGAGGCGGTCAAGGGGTTGAGAAAGGTTCGAAGTGCTATCATCCAATCAAGATAGGGTTGAGCCAAAGGAGAGGCTGAATCCCTAAAGAGGAGGGAGTTACCACTCCCAAGACTACAAGTCTAACAGAACCCTGTGTCATTCCATTAGCATATTTTTAACCTATACGTATGTTTAAAAAAAAAAAAAAATCAGCATAGACTTTGCACACATAGGATATAACTCCCTGTAGAAATAAAAGTCACCAACATCAACTCATGTAATAAATATCTAACATCATCATACATTACATGCATCTAATCATATGCCTAGCTAAAGATCATAAATTTATTTGTCTATCCATGCATCTAAGTACCATAAATATTCATTTTGTACAACATATCAAAAATAAAACTGTCTAACATAAATACAACTCAGGGACCAAGGGCAAAAGAGGATCAGAGTCTCCACAAAGGGCATCTATCACAGGTCAAAATCAATATCATCTGGATCAAAATCCCCGAAACCCGGCATCAGAGGAGGAGGATAACTACTCGAAGCACCACCATCCTGCAGGGAAGATAGAACCAAAATTAGCCGCAAGCAAAAGGAGCTAAGCAACAACAGAGCAATAAGGAGTAAAGAGAGAATAACTTACCCCCCCACCACCCATCTGAGATAACCGAGCCGTCAGGGAAGCTACCTCGGCCTGGTACTGGTCTCGCTCCATCTGGTACTGGTCTCTCTGGTCTCTCACAGTAGTAAACACGGCCTGCGGCACATATCCTCCAGCATGACGCCACAAGTCAACCACCTCCTGTCCAATAGCGTACCCGCCGACTACTACCTCAAACCGGGTGAAGGCACCAACCGAATGGGCTCCAAAGTGTGCAGCGCAATCCGTATCCGACAGGAGCAAGAACTCGGCACCTAGCTGACGCTCTTGATAAGGAATGGGCACTCCCGCCACCAGGGCTCCAAACATATACTCTGGCGGAGCCCTTGCTGATCGAAACTCCTCTTGAAACTGCCGCCAATGCCGCTCTCCAAGATAGGACTCCCAGGTGTCATCACTGAGAAAAGCAGCTCTCGATAAGGACAACGGGACCAGATACCGGACTGTCTCGTAATGGACTGATCCAATGAAGGGCCGCCAGGTCACATCCCTCGCCTCAATCAGCTCCAGGTTAGCTCAGAGTGTCACGAAGTCCGTAATCTTCGATCGCTGGGCTACCCGATCACGAGCCCACCTCAAAGCACGAGGATAGAGATCATCCTCAACAACTGCATGGCGACGCACTGGCAGGTACTCGTAACTCCACCAGATAAGGAAGGGCCAAAAGCTAGTCATGCTGCCCCAACGAGAAGAAGTCCGAACCCGCATCGATCGAAGATAGCAGCCAAAAGAAAAGGACCCCCTGTCCAACTCAGACAAAGCTCCCAGATCGGCTACTATACTCACCAAACAACACGGCACAAGTGACTTGTTGTTGTTGCAGAAGCAGTTAAAGATGATGTACAACACAAGTCGCTATCTCATGATGTCCCGCCTGGCAGGCGATGGCTCAGTAGCAAAAGTACGCTCAGCCTGACTAATCCAAGAGACTGGGAAGGCAGAATGCTGAGGCTGAGGCAAGTTCAACAGCAAACAAGCCTCGTCCCTGCTGACTGGGTGCAGGGTGATCTGCCGGCCGACAAAGAAAAGTCCTGTAATAATCGCCCAATCTAAGGGAGTGGGGCCTAACTCGAAGCTGACAAAATGGAAGGTCCCAGTCTCCCCGAACCACCTCTCGACAAGTGCCAGTACCAAATGCCGGTTTAGGCAGTTAGCCTGTAATCCCATAAAGGGGCCAAACCCGATTCTGCCAAGAAGGCGCGGTATGATGGGGCAGCCTGCTGCATGGTCACAAAAACCTGATGAACAGCCCCTCGGAAAGCTGTATGTACTCGCGGAGGTGGCAAATGCTGTCTGGAGTACACGCTGGGGTGATAGGCAAGATCCCCAAGGGGTGGGACATCCGGTATCTGCAAATCCCCTAAGTCAGCATCCATCTGCCTCTGCCTGGAAGAAGCTCTCCCATAGCTGGTCACCTGGTCCCCAAGGCCCGGTACCTCCTCCTCGGCATCAACCTCCTCGGCAAAAACCTGCTCAACCGGAGGAAAAGGGTCGACAGGTAGTCTACTCCCCTGCCCGCTCTAGCTGGATGAGGATCGTCCGGTGGATCGTCGACTACCTCTAGATCGACTAGAACCGCCAGCAGAATCGGTCCGGGCCGCCTTCCCCGAGCGGCGTCTCCTCTCAGAACCGTCATCACCTGCATCTGCCATCCTGAAAAGGTAAGCCAAGGTAAATGATGTTAATATGCCATCCATGCAGTTTAAATTACAGTAAAATAAAACAAACAAATAACACAAAACAAATAAAGGATTTTGAATAACAAATCAAAAACAAAATTTTCACACATCTTGATTTTCCAACTCCAAATCACAACTCAAGGGTTCTCTGCCTTTTCCCTTCAAAAAGATTTTATTTCTAAAATTTTAACCAACTCTTTTCATAATTTCTAAAAATTTCGGCAGAGTCATGTTTAAAAATGGCCCCTACAACACCAATGACATCAACACAAAATACGAAATATGCACCTTCCAACACCACAATCACATGAAAATGGCACCCGTGCACACTTTTCAATTTTTCAAAATTTTCAAAACTCATGTTTTATTTTTCAAATAAATCAATGGTTTTCAAAAGGCTTCCAAAATTTTTCAAAATCACCTCAAATGTTTTCAAAATATTCCTACCTTTTTCCAAATTTCAAACTTTAAAAATTTTCATCAATTTCTTGAATTTTCTAATTTTTTCTAATTTTTTAAAATATTTTTCTATTTTTAAAAAAAATCAAAAATTTACCGAGTTTTAAAAAAATCACGAAACTTCATACGATTGTTAAACACATTTTTCTAAGGCACATTGCACAAAAATATAGCCAGAAAACCCAATGCCCAAGTCTGTAGGAACAAATTCCCTAGTCCTACAGAAAACCCTCTTCACATATTCATGAAAAATCATTCAAATTCAATCAAACAATCATCAAAATGCAAAAACAACATCACCAAAGTGTTCAAAGCATATCAAAACATCAATTTCCATGATTCACATGATTCAAATGAAGTTTTACACATCAAAATCAACAAAATTTGAAAACTCACCCTTTGGAAGTTCTCCGGCGAAATCTTCTCTCCCGACGACTTTTCCGGCGACGTGGTCTCCTTCCGACAATCACCCACGGTACCCAAGGAGTGCTCCTTCAAGGTTCAAGCCGATTTCCACTTGAAGACTCTCAGATTCTCCAAAAACTCTTCAAATCCCGTAACTGTTCGAACCAGAAATTTTCTGGTTTTTAACCTTAAGCCTGGTGCCACTAGTAGAGGCGCCAGTGCTTTTTTGCCAAAGGCGCCAGTACTAGTGGCGCCAGTTATAAATTCTGGGCAGTTTTGCCCTTTTCCCACCAAAACTCGTTTTCAAAGGCCTTTTTCAGCCCATTATCCATTTTCGACCCTTGTTGTCAAAAGATTTCCAGTGTCCGTCCCTCCGACTGCCTCGCGGTAAACATGGGACTCTTAACTCTTATCATTTTCTGTCTTTGACAAGTAAAGACAGAAAAAGAGGGGCAGCTGTAAGCACCCCATTTTTGACTGCTCGGCAGTCTACACTACGTCCAAACTTATTTTCAAGTCATTGTGGACATATCCCAATCGAAACCAATTCTCTAAGTCCAAATTTCGTCTTTCCATCGCTTCGCGGGCCTGTCAGGCCCAAATAGAGGCAAAATGACCAAAATGCCCTTAGGGGCATTGTTCTTTCTTATTCCAATTCCAATCCCTCTCTCAAGACAGTTTATTCCTCAAGATGGTCCGAGTAGCAAAACTACTCACAAAACTGTTAGAGTGGCGGAAACACTCACAATCCAGGCACGTCTCCTCGGAGACGGTAAGACCCCTTTCCAATCCCTCTCTCGAGATAGTTTATTCCTCGAGACGGTTCCAATCCAGGCACGTCTCCTTGGAGATGGTAAGACCCCTTTCCAATCCCTCTCTCGAGACAGTTTATTCCTCGAGACGGTTCCAATCCAGGCACTTCTCTTTGGAGACGGTAAAACCCCTTTCCAATCCCACTCTCGAGACAGTTTATTCCTCGAGACGGTCTGAGTAGCAAAACTACTCACAAAACCGTTAGAGTGGCGGAAATACTCACACAACCGTTAGAGTAGCGAAAATACTCACAAAACCGTTAGAGTAGCGGAAATACTCACAAAATCGTTAGAGTAGCGGAAGTACTCAACCGTTAGAGTAGCGGAAATACTCACAAATAGGTCGATATAGGGAATTGGCAACAAATCCCTGTGTCACGACGACCGCCGTTAGAGTGGCGGAAACACTCAAAACCCAAGTCAACACCCGTGTCTGTTATCTCACTTCAGTGAAAAATGACCAGACTGCCCTTAGGACCTTTTCCGAGACTTTCCGGTCAAGATGACCATTTTGCCTCTAAGCATCCGAATGCCCTGGGAACCACACCGGCTCTGGGTATCAAACCGGTAACCTCCTAAGACTACTTTTTATAGTATTCTCAATCTTCTTTTACCTTTCCGGATCATTCCGAGTCAGTTCCGGCCAACCCGGTACAAAATGACTGTTTTGCCCCTGGAGGGCCGGTCTCCTTCTTCGACCACACCGGCTCTGGGTATCAAACCAGTAATGTCCTGAGAATACTTTTTATAGTGTTCTCAACTTCCCCTTACCTTTCCGGACCATTCCGAGTCAGTTCCGGCAAACCCGGTACAAAATGACCGCTTTGCCCCTGGTGGGCCGATCTCCCTTTCCGACCACGCCGGCTCTGGAAATCAAATTAGTAGCCCCTGGGAACATTCTAAATAATGTTTCCAGATCCCCAGTCTTCTTCCGGGACAGTCCGAGTCTGTCCCAGCAGTTTTTCGGTCCGATTGACCGTTTTGCCCCTAAAGGCCCGGTCAACCTTTCCGACACATTTTGTCCTCACTTTTCAAGTTAAATATATGCAAGACACTATTTTAAGTGTTCCTGCTCCTTTCCGGCCTTCCGAGTCATTCCCGGCTCCTCCAGATCATTCCCGGACTTTCCGGAGTCACTTCTAGTGAAGCCAGGCTAAAAGTTGCATGGTAGTCACTAGTATAGGCGCCCAAATCTAGTCAAGGATACGTTGCTTGCCGACTTATAAAGTTTCCTAAGTGGTTGGCGCCACTAGTAGTGGCGCCAAGCCAAGAATTAGCCTGGCGCCACTCCTAGTGGTGCCATGAGCAATTTTGCCCTGGCGCCACTGCAACAGGCGCCAGTTTTGTCCAACTTCTATAAATACAGAGCCTCATTCAGCGTGAAAGGGATCTACAAACTTAACCTAAAAATCCTATATTTCGATATACAGAGCTCAAGCACATCCAAAACCCTAGCCTTCCTAGGTTTTCCCAAACCCTAGCCACTATACACAAACCCTAGCCTCCTATACACTCATACACTCCCCCATACACTCATACACTAGCCTTCAACCATCCTTTGAAGACTTGAAGAGCTGTCATCCAAAAGCTTGAAGACAACTCTTGAAGACTGAAGGTGAGGATCAAGACAAAGACCGAAGACCGAAGACAGCGTGGCGCGCAAAATAAAGAAGACATACGGTAGGCTTTCTCTTTAATTTTCTGTACTTCCCCCTCTCTCTTCTCTCTCCAACCCACTTGGGTTTTCTCTATTTTAATCCCCCATCTCTTTCCCCCCCCCCCCTTTCTTTGTATGCTTGAAACAAGGGGACTCCCGGTTCATGTGTAGGATTAGGCAATTGGAGAGTCACCATGTCGGGGGCTTTCTTCTAGTCCAACCAAAGACTACGTGGGTCCGGCCCCCTTGATTATGTGGTGAAACCTTAGCCTTGTATGTTCACGACCCCAAATTGCATTGTGCATATCATAGTCTTGCATTTTTCAAACTCCGTTTTCAAAGTTGTTTTCAAAAATGTTTTCAAACTTGTTTTCAAAATTGCATCAAAATCTCTTTTTCAAAAACATGTTTTCAACACCACGATTCTAGGGTGATTCTAGCCTTTCCATGGTTAGGGTTGCTTTAGGAAAGTGTTACATTAAAAGTGACCTTTTTGGTCTATATTTTCAAATCTTATTGTTTTCCAAAACCACTTTCTTAAAGTGGTTCTAGCCCTCTTATGGTTAGAATCGCTTTAGGAAAGTGAGACGTTTTCATACTTTCCTAAAACTTTCCTCTTCAAAATTGTTTTCAAAAACTCCCTTCCAAAATCTATTTTTTAAAATTCTCTTTTTCAATTCCTTTCCAAAATCCTCTCCCTAAAAGTCACTTTCTAAAAACGTTCCCCAAAAATCTTTCCAAAAACTCTCTTCAATAATCTTCTACCAAAAATCCTCCTAGAAAAACTCTCTTAAAAAATCTTTCCAAAAACTTTTTTTCTAAAATCTTTCCTCTAGAAACTCCTCCCTAGGATTCTCTTCTAGAAAAACCTTCGTTTCCAAAAACGCACTTTCCAAAAACTCTTTTCTTAGAGCCCAAGTCAAGCCCTAGAACCCACAATTAGGAAACCCTAAATTTTCTGCCCAAAAACATGTTTTTCAAACTTTGCCTTAAGCCTAGGTTTCCAAAGCCTCTCGTTTTCTACATCAAAACTATACATGTTTCCAAAACCTATTTTCTACGTCAAAACTATAATTTTTCAAAACTATGGTTTCTAGAATCTCCTTTTCCAAATCCTTGCCAAATTCTACATTCCCTTTAGGAAACAGAATCAAATCTCCCCGTTTAGGAAACTAGATTCCATCCTCCGTTTTTGAAAACAAAATCAAACCTTTGCTTTTAGAAACCAAATCCAATCCCTTCCAAATCCAACTCTTTCCTAATTCAACTCCTTCCTAAGCTTCTCCTTTCTTAAATCTTAAGTTTCCAAAACTTGAACATAAAAATCTTTCCTAAATTTTAAAACTCAACTTTCAAATCTTTCCTAATTCAACCCTTTCCTAATTCTACCCTATTTTCAAATCTTAACTTCTTAAACCTAAGTTTTCAAACCTTTCCTAAACTCAAGTCTTTCCTAATTTCAAGACTTTCTAAAATTCAAACTCTAAACTTTCTAAATCCTAAACTTTCTAAATTTCAAATCTTTCTAAAATTCTAAGCTTCCTAAATTCAAAACTTTCTTAAGTTAAATCTTTCTAAACCCAAATCATTCTAAATTTTAAACTTTCTAAAACTTCAATATCTTTCCAAATCTAAGACTTTTCTAAACTCAAAGCTTTCTTAATTTAAGACTTTCTTAAGTCGAAACTTTCTTAATTCAAACATTGCCTAAATTGAAAACTTTTCTTTTTTAAACCTTTCCTAAAACAAAACTTTCTTATTTTCAAACCTTCCTTGTTTTCAAAACTTTCCACTTTCAAAACTTCCCTTTTTCAAAATATTCCAAAATTCAAAACTTTCTTAACTTGAAACTTTCTAAATTCTAAGCCTTTCTTAAACTAAACTTTTCCTAATTCAAAACATTTCTAAGTTCAACACTTTCTTATTTCAAAACTTTCCTAATTTGGAAACTTTCGTAATTTGAAAACCTTTCCTATTTCGAAAACCTTCTAAATTCGAAAGTTTCTTAATCCAAAACTTTCCTAAGTTGAAACTTTCCTAATTCGAAACTTTCCAAAAATGAAACTTTTCTAATTCGAAGCTTTCCTAAATGAAACTTTCCTAATTTAAGTCTTTCCTAAATCTAATCTTCCTAAATCTCAAGTCTTTTCTAAGTCTCCTATCTTTCCTAAGTCTAGGTTTCTTAAAACCAAGTCTTTCCAAAATCAATCTTTCCAAAGCAAGTCCAATCTTCTCAAATTTAATCTCCTCTTCTAATCCCAAATCAAATCCAGTTTTCAATTCAATCTCTTTCTTCTAATCCAATTTCTCTCTTCAAATCAATCTCTTTTCAATCGGACTCCGGTCCGAACTACGACTGACCTGATTCCCCCAAAGGGATACGTAGGCAACCTTCATAGGTACGGTCACAATACTTTTCAAACTTTCAATTCCACCCTCATTGGTGCGGTTTCCAAAATCTTTCCAATTCTCAAATTCCAATCCATTTTCAAAATTTCAAAATTTCTATTTTCAAACTTCTACTTTCAATTTTCAAACTTTCCAATTTCAATTCTATTTCTTCAAGTCTATTTTCAAATCAAATCAATTTCAAATTAAACTCTTTTCAAATCTATTTTTCAATTCTATTTCCTTACACTTGCATACCAGGCATCATGTTAGTTCCTTTTTAAGCATTGTTTTTCTAAAGTGAATAGGATTGAACTATAGTTAGTTAAAGACTCTCATAGGTGAATCTAGGGTAGATTGACATGTAGGTACCAAAAGGGCAGGGTAGGGTGATAGCTTAGTGCGTCTTCCCTACACGTAACCAACCTCCGAACCTAGATCACTGTTTTCGAAAGACCAAAAGGAGTTATTTTTCAAAAAAAGGGCTAAATGTTTTCCAAAGGTTGTCAAACAACCTGTTTTCTTCAAAAACCTTCTCTTGAGGAGATATTTTCAAAATCGTTTTTTCAAAAACCCTAAGTCTAGTCTTCGGATTATTTTTAGTTTTTAGGTGACCTAACTCACCTTAATCAAGTTAGGTGGCGACTCCGAATCTTTTTGAAAAGCCTTTTATTCAAATCAATTTTCAATTCAAACCTAGTCGCACTCATTCTTTTAGGAGGGTGAGTTCTAACGAGAGAGTACAACATTTTTCCCGCTTAGGTGAGTATTCCTCGAGTGCGAAAAATCTGGGCGCGACAAAATTTAATGTACTTCTTTACTTTTATGAATGAATACATGGATGGCTGAAGGTTCCTACTTGACAGTAAGGTATATGCATACAGGGGCACACCCCCTATCTCCAAAAGTGGGCCAATACATCATGTTTAGTTTCCCTCTTAAATAGGGGCACCCTAGGACATGCATTGCATAAAACTCTCTAAAAACCAAAAAGTGACTTATGACTTGTGCTTTTGTCTTCCTCTTTTTTTCCTTTGTATTTCTATTTACAGAAGTCACCTTGCACTGAGTCAACATTGCTCCCAAGAAGGGGCAACATCCACCTAGGGATCCTATTATCACTCGGCAAAGAGCATCACTGATGGCTGCTAACCCTGAAGAAGCCTCTTAAGTTTTTCGGGAAGAAGTCAATGAAATGAGGACCAAGATGGATGAGATGCTCAAGCTCATTCAAACTATGGCTATGAAAGACGTTGTTGCAGTCCCATCTTCATCTATGACTTCATCCAAGGACCCTGAACCCACTAACCCAAGGATCATGCTTCAGTCTGACAATGTTAGGAGGACTAAGGAAGATGCCAAAGGGGTCAACACTGAAGAAGAAGAGACCATATTGCTTTCACCTACCATAAAGAAGGCCCCTCTAGACCCTCTCAGTCTGAAAATCCAAGGGTTGGAAGATTCGTTGCGAAGTCTCCATGGCCACGATACTTACAGGTTCACTTCCTATGATGAGCTTTGCTTCTTCCCTGATCACCTGAGACCGGCTAGGTTCAAAATGCCCGACTTCTAGAAGTACGACGGCACCGGTAACCCTGTTGCTCATCTTCGTCTCTATGCTGGAGCGCTAAGTGGTCACGGCAACGATCCGAAGCTCCTTATGCAGCTATTCCAACACAGTCTCACAGGGTCTGCTCTACAATGGTTTGCTCGTCGGGACTTAAGGAAGATCACGACCTGGATGGAGCTAGTCAATGCGTTCAAAGCCCAATACCGTCACAACATCGACCTGATTTCCGATCGATGGTCCTTGATGATGATGTGCAAGGGTGAGAAGGAGAGCTTTAAGGATATGCCCTAAGATGGAGGGAGGCCGCTGCGCAAGTTAATCCCCCGTTGGAGGAGAAGGAGTATGTACAACTATTTGTACATACTTTCCAAGGTATATTCTACGAGAAGCTTTGGACAAGCGTGGGGAAAAGCTTCTCCGAGCTCATCATGCAGGGAGAGATAATAGAAAATGGCCTCAAGACAGGAAGAATTACAGACCCCTATGCCAAGACTGGAGAAAATACCGCCAACATAGCCAAGAAGGTGGCTACCACAAGGGGCACTATCAGGAAGGAAAGTGAAGTGTCCGCTATTCTGCCTAGCCAACCACCCCAATACCGTCCCCCGCTACAATCACCCCCGGTCTTGCCCTTACCCACCTTAACCATGCCTGTTCCAACCCCTAACTATGGTCCTGCTGGGGCACGACCTAACTTTAATAGACTTGCTCGGAGCATTCGTACCTTAGAAGCCTTAGCCTGTACCCAAACCGAGGCTTATCATAGCCTTTTGAAGAACAATATCTTGAAGCCCGTGCCTACTCGCCCTTTGCCAAGCCCTCTACCCCCAATCTTTAATGCTGCCCTTACATGTGAATACCATTCGGGTGGCCAGGGGCATAACATCGAAAGCTGTTTCGCTCTCAAGCACAAAATCCAAGACTTGATCGATAACATGACCATTGATCTGCAGCTGGTAAAACCTGCTCCTACTCCCAATGTGACCACCAATCCTCTTCCAGATCACACCATCAATATGTTACTAGTAGAAATGGAAGGCGAGGGAGAGTTCGACTAGCCCGAGGCCAAAGATTATGAGGACGATTGGGAGACTGAGGAAGAAGATGACTAGGAGAAGGATCTCCCATTATGCCCAATTTATCTCCATAACCTTGATGAGGTGCCTGATGCTTCTGACTGGCTCATTGAGGAGTCAATGTTCCTGGGAGATGAGATCGCTGAGAACATGGTTGGTGATGGATGGGGTGCTGAGTTTCTGCATCCAAAATATGCCGCAATTGAACGTCACTTACTAGAGAACCCTTGGCCCACAAATGAGTACGACTATGAAGAAATGAGCTGGGGTATAGAGAAGCCAAGAATACAGACAGAACCTTTCAAGTTGGAAGGAGGTGAACTAGTCACCCTGTTCACAGAAGAACCCACTGCAAAGAACAAGAAGGAGGCTGACAACCACGCCAACAGCGTCAACATCTTTGGAGCTCTAGGAGAATCCTTTGCCTGTCTCACCTTGGCCGAGGATCCGGGTCGCGAATGGAGCATCGAAGACATGGGAATTGTCCCAAAGCCATACTAAAATGGGTTCCTTTCAAAAGCGTACAAGATAGGGGTGTTTTCACCCACTTTCTTTCTATCCCTTTTACTTCCTGTCTTTAAATTAATGTTTACATTTCGTTTTAAGAAATCTATGCTTTCCATAAAATAAATAAATAAATAAATAATAGTAGTAATCAAATAACAGTCTTTTTATTCACTACTGTTATCTTATATGTCTCTTGGGAATGATAGCTACTTTCTATACAAATGGCATGGTTTATCTTATGGAATGATCAGACTTGAAGGGATGATAGCATGAGTTAACCACTCACCAAATGACCAGCTTTCCAGAGAGAGAAAGGATAAGGATGAGTGAGGATACTACCCAAAGGCAACACTTGCAAGACTCTGAAGCTAAGCGATGTGTGGCCAGTTTATTCAAAATGAACCGGAGCCATCTTTCATTTTTCCACATATAAATAAAGAATAAATAAACAAATGTGCTTAGATTCCTTTTTGCTTAACCCCTAGTGCCTCGCGGAAAGCGAAAATCTTCCTTGTCAACCCTGATCCAAGACTGTCCTCCCCACACTGGGGCAGATAGTAGTTGCGAACTCTAGGAATGGTATCCACCTCAATCACGCTAGGATAGTGTCAAAAGCTTTATGCATGAAGCAATCTAATTCAAAGTGAGGAGAGGCCCTCATTTCATTTCCTATACAGTTAAAAGCAACCCTTTGCCAAACTTGTTGAGCCACCTATCCTTTTCCCGAGAAAACCCTAACCTAGGGATCACCGCCCACATTGGGTAGGTTGAACTGCCAAGGAAAAGGCCTAAGGGAAAAGGGTTGAAGAATTATTCATTTCATAAAAGAAAAGAAAAGACAAAGTAAAGGAAAAGAGTTGCCAAAGGGCAAAAGGCCACAAAAAAAAAAAAAAAAGGTCTAAAGAAAGGCTTGAAGAAAACCATGATCGAGTCATCTTCAAAAGCATAATAAGAAGATCAAATGAGAAGGGAATCATGTTCAAAAGCAAGAAGGAAGTTTAAAGGTGATCCTAGGTTATAAAGAAACTCCAGTAGAACTAATAGGTTTGAGCCTTTATCCTTTCTTGCAAAACCCCGAAACCATGGCCTACATTATAACCCTATTAAAGTCCCCTGTGATTGAGAGCCGATTGCTTGATCTAAATGAGCTAGATACACTGCCAAAGCTAAAGAAGGATGCTAATCCTACTGAAAGTAGTCAAGGATGGTATGGATCTAAACCCTACTGAAAAAGGCATCAAATTTGAGCCTGCATATCCCGTCGTTTCTAAAACCCTATAACCTAGCCTACATTACAATCCTAAACAAAGTCTCCTCAGATTGAAATGACTGGTCACTTATCGCTTTGAAAAATGTTAGGTAAGCTGTTGCCAAAACCCCGAGAGTCGAGAGCCTTAGCCCAATAACCATATACACTAACCCAAAAACAGGGACTTGAAGGCAGTCAAAAGGTTGAGAAAGGTTCGAAGTGCTATCATCCAATCAAGGTACGGTTGAGTCAGAGGAGAGGCTAGACCCCCGAAAAGAAAAGAGTTATCATTCCAAAGACTACAAGTTTAACAACACCCTGTGTCATTCTATTAACGTATTTCTAACATGTGCATACGCTTAAAAAAAAAAAAATCAGCATGGGCCTTGCATACACAGGATATAACTCCTTGTAGAAACATAAATCAATAACATCAACTCACATAACAGATACATAACATCATCATCCATCACATGTGCATAATCATACACTTAGCTGAAAAGATCATAAAAGTCTTTATTTATCCATGCATCTGAATACCATAAATATCCATTTTTGTACAAAATATCAAAATAAAACCGTCTAACATAAATACATATCAGGAATAGGGGCAAAAGAAGATCGGAGCCTCCACAAGGGGCATTTGTCACAAGTCAAAGTTGATGTCATCTAGATCGAAATCCCCAAAACCTAGCATTGGAGGAGGCGGATAACTACTTGAAGCACCGCCATCCTGTAAAGAAGAAAGAACCAAAATCAGCCACATAAAAGAAAACTAAGCAACAGCAGAGTAAAAAGAAGTAGAGAAAGAATAACATACCCCCCCACCGCCCATCTAAGATAACCGAGCCGTCAGGGAAGCTACCTCGGCCTGGTACTGATCCCGCTCCATTTGGTACTAATCTCTCTGGTCTCTCACAGTAGTAAATTTGGCCTGGGGCACATATCCTCTGGCACGGCGCCACAAGTCAACCACCTCCTAGCCAACAGCATACCCGCCGACCACTACCTCAAACCGGGTGAAGGCACCGACCGAATGAGCCCCAAAGTGTACAGCATAATCTATATCCGGAGGAAGCAAGAACTCGGCACCTGGCTGACGCTCCTGGTAAGGGATAGGCACTCCTGCCACCAAGGCTCCAAACATATACTCTGGCGGAGCCCCTGCTGATCTGAACTCCTCATGAAACTGTCGGTAGTGTCGCTCTCCGAGATAGGACTCCCAAGTGTCATCACTGAGAAAAGCAGCTCTCGATAGGGACAACGGGACCAAGTACTAGGCTGTCTCGTAATGGACTGATCCAATGAAAGGCCGCCAAGTCACATCCCTTGCCTCAATTAGCTCCAGGTTAGCCTAGAGCGTCACAAAATTGGTAATCTCCGATCGCTAGACTACCCAGTCACGAGCCCACCTCAAAGCACGAGGATATAGGTCATTCTCAACAACTGCAGGGTGACGAACAGGAAGGTACACGTAATCTCCGAAGGAAGTAGCCAAAGGAGAAGGACCCCCAATCCAGCTCAGACAATGCCACAAGGCGATGGCTCAGTATTAAAAGTACGGTCATCCTGACTGATCCAAGAGACTGGAAAGGCAAAAAGCTCAGGAGGAGGTAAGTCCAACAGCAAACAGGCCTCGTCCCTACTGACTGGATGTAGGGTGATCTGCCAGCCGACAAAAGAGAGCCCTGTAATAATTGCCCAATCCAAAGGAGTAGGACCTAACTCGAAGCCGACAAAATGAAAGGTCCCGGTCTCCCTGAACCACCGCTCAACCAACGCCAGTACTAAATGCCGGTTCAGGCGGTTAGCCTATAATCCCATGAAGGCGCCAAATCCGATCTCTGCCAAGAAGGCACGATATGATGGAGTAGCCCGCTGCATGGTCACAAAAACTTGATGAACAGCACCTCTGAATGCTGTATGTACCCGCAGAGGAGGTAAATGTTGTCTAGAGTACACGCTGGGGTGATAAGCCAAATCACTTAGTGGGGGAATATCTGACACTTGCAATCTCCCAAGTCAGCATCCGTCTGCCTATGCCGGGAGGAAGCTCTCCCATAACCAGTCACCTGATCCCCAAGGCATAACCGGTCACCTGATCCCCAAGGCCCGGTACCTCCTCCTCGACACCAATCTCCTCGACAAAGGCCTGCTCCACTAGAGGAAAAGGGTCGACAGGTGGCCTACTCCCCCGACTACTCTGGCTAGATGGTGTCTATCTTGCAGATCGTCGACTACCTCTAGATCGGCTGGAACCACCAGTGGAGTCTGTCTGATCCGCCTTCCCCGAGCAGCGCCTCCCCTCAGAACCGTCATCACCCTCGTCTGCCATCCTGAAAAGGTAAGCCAAGGTAAGAGGTGTTAATTGTCGCGCCCAGATGTTTCGCACTCGAGGAATGCTCACACAAGCGGGAAAAATGCTGCACTCTCTCGTTAGAACTCACCCTCCTAGAAGAATGAGTGCGACTAGGTTTGAATTGAAAACAGATTTGAAATAAAGGGCTTTTTGAAAAAGATTCGGAGTCACCACCTAACTTGATTAAGGTGAGTTAGGTCACCTAAAACTAAGAATAATCCAAAGACTACACTTAGGGTTTTTGAAAAAAACGATTTTGAAAATATCACCTCCAGAAAGGGTTTTTAAGAAAACAGGTTATTTGGCAACCTTTGGAAAACATTTAGCCCTTTTTTGAAAAATGACTCCTTTTGGTCTTTGAAACCAGCGATCCTAGGTTCGGAGGTTGGTTACGTGCAGGGAAGACGCACTAAGCTATCACCCTACCCCGCCCTTTCGGTACTTACATGTCAATCTACCCTAAATTCACCTGTGAGAGTCTTTAACTAACTATGGTTCAACCCTATTCACTTTGAAAAACAATGTTTGAAATAAATATGATGCATGAGATGCAAGTGCAAGATAAGAGAATTGAAAAATAGATTTGAAAAGAAATTGATTTGATTTGAAAAAGATTTGAAGAGATGGAATTGAAATTGGAAATTTTGAAAACTTGGAAATATGAAATTGAATTTAGAAATCGATTGGAATTTGAAATTTGGAAAGATTTTGGAAACCACACCCATGAGGGTGGAATTGAAAGTTTGAAAAGTGTTGTGACCGCACCTATGGAGGTTGCCTACGTATCCCTTTGGGGGAATCAGGTCAGTCGTAGTTCGGACCGGAGTCCGATTGAAAAGGGATTGATTTGAAGAGAGAGATTGGATTGGAAGATTGAGAGATTGAATTGGATTTGAAATTGGAAGAGGAGATTGAAAATTGAATTTGAGAAAATTGGACTTTGATTTGAAAAGATTGATTTTGGAGAGACTTGGTTTTGGAAAGATGGAGGTTTAGGAAACCTAGACTTAGGAAAAGGTAGGAGACCTAGGAAAGACTTGAGAATTTAAGAAAAATTGGATTTAGGAAAGGTTTGAATTAGGAAAGGCCCGATTTAGGAAAGTTTCGAACTTGGAAAGTTTCATTTTTGGAAAGTTCTGAGTTGTGAATTTAGGAAAGTTTTGGTTTAGGAAAGTTTCAACTTAGGAAAGTTTTAAATTAGGAAAGTTTTCAAATTAGGAGAGTTTCGAAATTAAGAAAATTTTGAAATTAGGAAAGTTTTGAATTAAGAAAATTTTGAATTTACAAATGTTTGAAAAAGGGAAGTTTTGATTTTGGAAAGTTTTGAAAACAAGTTTTGAAAATACGAAAGTTTCGTTTTGGAAAAGTTTGAAAAAAGAAAGTTTTCAGTTTAGGAAATGTTTGAATTAAGAAAGTTTTCAACTTAAGAAAGTCTCAAATTAAAAAGTTTTGAGTTTAGAAAAGTCTTAGATTTGAAAAGATTTTGAAGTTTAAGAGAGTTTAGAATTTAGAAAGTTTCAGGTTTAGAAAAATTCAGCTTAAGAAAGTTTCAAATTTAGAAAGTTTTGAATTTAGGAAGCTTAGAATTTTAGAAAGATTTGAAATGTAGAAAGTTTAGGATTTAGAAAGTTTTAGAATTTTTAGAAAATCTTGAGATTAGGAAAGTTTTGAGTTTCGGAAGAGTTTGAAAACTTAGGTTTGAAAAGTTAAGGTTTAGGAAAGGGTTGAATTAGGAAAGACTTGAAAATTGAGTCTTAAAATTTAGGAAAGATTTTTATGTTCAAGTTTTGGAAACCTAAGATTTAGGAAAGTGGAGGATTATGAACGATTTGAATTAGAAAAGAATTGGATTTTGAAACTTAAGGAAAGGTTTAAAGTTTAGGTTTAGGAAACTTATGGTTTAGGAAGGAATTGAATTAGGAAAGGTTTGAACTAGGAAGGGATTAGATTTGGTTTCTAAAAGAAAAGATTTGATTTTGTTTCCAAAAACAGAGGACGGAATCTAGTTTCCTAAACGGGGAGAAAGGATTTGGTTTCCTAAAGAGAAGATTGGATTTGGCAAGGATTTGGAAAGGAAGATTCTAGAAACCCTAGTTTTGAAAAATTCTAGTTTCGACGTAGAAAATAGGTTTTGGGAACATGTATAGTTTTGATGCAGACAACAAAAGATTTTGGAAACCTAGGTTTGGGACAAAGTTTGAAAATCATGTTTTTGGAAAGAAAACTAGAGTTTCCTAATTGTGGGTTCTAGGGTTTGGTTTGGGCTCTAAGGAAAGAGTTTTTTTTGGAAAACTCGTTTTTGGAAACGAAGGTTTTCTAAAAGGGAATCCTAGGGAGGAGTTTTTTTGGAAAGCATGTTTTTGGAAACGTAGAGTTTAGAAAGAAAATCCTATAGGGGAATTTCTAGAAGGAAGATTCCGGGAGGAGAGTTTTTAGAAAGATTTTTAGGGAGTGTTTTTAGAAAGTGAATTTTGAGGAAAGAAAGTTTTGGAAAGGAGTTGAAAAAGAGAGTTTTGAAAAAGAGATTTTGAAAGGGAGTTTTTGAAATCAATTTTGAAGAGGGGAGTTTTAGGAAAGTATGTTGAAAAAGAGATTTTTAGGAAGAGATTTTTGAAGAAAGAGTTTTTAGAAGGTATAAAAACATCTCACTTTCCTAGAGCAATTCTAACCATAAGAAGGCTAGAAACACTTTAAGAAAGTGGTTTCGAAAACAATGTTTGAAAATATAGACCCAAAGGCCACTTTTAATAAAACACTTTCCTAAAGCAACCCTAGCCATGGAAAGGCTAGAATCACCCTAGAATTGTGGTTTTGAAAACATGTTTTTGAAAGAGAGCTTTTGATGCAATTTTGAAAACAAGTTTGAAAACGATTTTTGAAAATAACTTTTTGAAAACGAATTTTGGAAAATGCAAGACTATGATATGCACAATGCAATTTGGGGTCGTGAACATACAAGGCTAAGGCTTCACCACATAATCAAGGGGGGCCGGACCCACGTGGTCTTTGGTTAGACTAGAAGAAAGCCCCCGACACGGTGACTCTCCCATAGTCCAATCCTACACATGGACCGGGAATCCCCTTGTTTCAAGCATGCAAAGAAAGGGGGGGAAAGAGATGGGGGATTAAAATAGAGAAAACCCAAGTGGGTTGGAGAGAGAAGAGAGAGGGGGAAAGTGCAGAAAATTAAATAGGGAGCCTACCTTGTTTCTTGTTTATTTTGCGCGCCGTGCGGTCTTCGGTCTTCGGTCTTCAGTCTTGATCTTCACCCTTCAGTCTTCAAGGGTTGTCTTCAAGCTTTGGATGGCTGCTCTTCAAGTCTTGAGAGAGTGGTTGAAGGCTAGTGTATGAGTGTATAGGGGTATGTATGAGTATATAGGAGGCTAGGGTTTGTGTATAGTGGCTAGGGTTTGGGAAAACCTAGGGAGGCTAGGGTTTTGGAGGTGCTCGAGCTCTGTATATCGAAATATGAGATTCTTAGGTTAAGTCTGCAGACCCCTTTCACGTTGATTGAGGCTCTGTATTTATAGAGGGAGGACAAGCCTGGCGCCTGTTGCAGTGGCGCCAGGGCAAATTTTATACTGGCGCCACTACTAGTGGCGCCAGGCCATTTTTTGGCTTGGCGCCACTGCTAGTGGCGCCAGCCATTTAGGAAAAAATTAAGGTCGGCAAGTAACGTATCTTTGACTAGATTTGGGCGCCTGTTCTAGTGACTACCATGTAAATTTTAGCCTAGCTTCACTAGGAGTGACTCCGGAAAGTCCAGGAATGATTTGAAGGAGCCGGGAGTGACCCGGAAGGCCGGAAAGGAGCAGGAACACTTAAAATGGTGTCCTGGAGGTATTTGACTTGAAAAGTGAGGATTGGATGTGTCGGAAAGGTTGACCGAGCCTTTAGGGGCAAAACGATCAACCGGACCGGAAAACTGTCGGGACAGACTCAAACTCTCCCGGAAGAAGACTTGAGATCTGGAAACATTATTTAGAATGTTCCCAGGGGTTACCGGTTTGATTCCCAGGGCCGGCGTGGTCGGAAATGGAAACCGGCCCACCAGGGGCAAAACGGTCATTTTGCACCGAGTTTGCCGGAACTGACTCGGAATGGTCCGAAAAGGTAAAGGAAGGTCAAGAACACTATAAAAAGTATTCTCGGGACATTACCGATTTGATACCCAGAGCCGGTGTGGTTGAAGAAGGAGACCGGCCCTCTAGGGGCAAAACGGTCATTTTGCACCGGGTTGGCCAGAACTGACTCGGGATGGTCCGGAAAGTTAACGGAAGGTCGAGTACACTATAAAAAGTATTCTTAGGACATTACTGGTTTAATACCCAGAGCCGGTGTGGTCGGAAATGGAGACCGGCCCACTAGGGGCAAAACGGTCATTTTGTACCGGGTTTGCCGGAACTGACTCAGAATGGTCCGGAAAGGTAAAGGAAGATTGAGAATACTATAAAAAGTATTCTCGGGAGGTTACCGGTTTGATACCCGAAGCCGGTGTGGTTTCCGGGGCATTGGGATGCTTAGGGGCAAAATGGTCATCTTGACCGAAGAGTCTCGGAAAAGGTCCTAAAGGTAGTTTGGTCCCTTTTCACCGAAGTGAGCTGACAAACACGGGTATTGACCTAGGTTTTGAGTGTTTCCGCCACTCTAACGGTGTGAGTATTTCCGCTACTCGGACGGGGTGGAAGATTTGTGAGTATTTCCGCTACTCGGACGGGGTTGATGATTTGTGAGTATTTCCGCTACTCTAACGGTTCTGTGAGTATTTTCGCTACTCTAACGGTTGAGTATTTCCGCTACTCTAATGGCTCTGTGAGTATTTCCGCTACTCTAACGGTTAAGTATTTCAGCTACTCTAACGGCTCTGTGAGTATTTCCGCTACTCTAACGGTTTTATGAGTAGTTTTGCTACTCGGACCGTCTCGAGGAATAAACTGTCTCGAGAGAGGGATTGGAAAGGGGTCTTATCGTCTCCGAAGAGACGTGCCTGGATTGGAACCGTCTCGAGGAATAAACTGTCTCGAGAGTGGGATTGGAAAGGGGTCTTACCGTCTCCAAAGAGACGTGCCTGGGTTTTGAGTGTTTCCGCCACTCTGACAGTTTTGTGAATGTTTCCGCCACCCTAACGGTTTTGTGAGTGTTTCCGCCACTCTGACGGTTTTGTGAGTAGTTTTGCTACTCGGACCGTCTCGAGGAATAAACTGTCTCGAGAGAGGGATTGGAATCGGAATAAGAAAGGATAATGCCCCTAAGGGCATTTTGGTCATTTTGCCTCTATTTAGGCCTGACAGGCCCACGAAGCGATGGAAAGATGGACTTTGAAACTAGAGAATTGGATTTGATAGGAATATGCCCAAAATGACTTGAAAACAAGTCTGGACGGAGTGTAGACTGCCAAGCGGTCAAAAATGGGGTGCTTACAGCTGCCCCTCTTTTTCTGTCTTTGCTTGTCAAAGACAGAAAACGATAAGAGTAAGAGTCCAATGTTCACCGCGAGGCATTCGGAGGGACGGACATTGAAAACCTTTCGACAACGGGGGTCGAAAACGGATAACGGGTCAAAAAGGCCTTCGAAAATGAGTTTTGGCGGGAAAAAGGGCAAAACTGCCCGGAATTTATAACTGGCGCCACTAGTAGTGGCGCCTTTGGTAAAATGAAACTGGTGCCTCTGCTAGTGGCGCCAGGCCTAAAGTTAAAACCAGAAAATTTCTAGTTCGAACACCCACGGGATTTGAAGAGTTTTTGGAGAATCCGAGAGTTTTCAAGTGGAAACCGACTTGAACCTTGAAGAAGCATTCCTTGGGGACCACGGGTGATTGCCGGAGGAAGTCCACATCGCCGGAAAAGTCGCCGGAAGTGAAGATTTCGCCGGAGAACTTCCAAAAGGTGAGTTTTCAAGTTTTGTTGATTTTGATGTGTAGAACTTCGTTTGAATCATGTGAATAGTGGAAATTGATGTTTTGATATGTTTTGGACACTTTGGTGATGTTGTTTTTGCAATTTGATGGTTGTTTGATTGAATTTGAGTGATTATATGTAAATGTGCGAAGGGGGTTTTCTGCAGGAATAGGAAATTTGTTCCTACAGGCATGGGTAATGGGTTTTTTGGCTATGTTTTTGTGCAATGTGCCTTAGAAAAATGTGTTTGACAACCGTATGAAGTTTCGTGATTTTTTGAAAACTTGGTGAATTTTTGATTTTTTTGAAAATTAGAAAAATATTTAGAAAATTAGAAAATTCAAGAAATTGATGAAATTTTTAAAGTTTGAAATTTGGAAAAATGTAGGAATATTTTGAAACCATTTGAGGTGATTTTGAAAAATTTTGGAAGCCTTTTGAAAACCGTTGATTTATTTGAAAAATAAAACATGAGTTTTGGAAATTTTGAAAAATTGGAAAGTGTGCACGGGTGCCATTGTCATGTGATTGTAATGTTGGAAGGTGCATATTTCGTGTTTTGTGTTGATGTCATGGGTGTTGTAGGGGCCACTTTTAAATGGGACTCTGCCGAAATTTTTAGAAATTATGAAAAGAGTTGGTTAAAATTTTAGAAATAAAATCTTTTTGAAGGGAAAAGGCAGAGAACCCTTGAGATGTGATTTGGAGTTGGAAAATCAAGATGTGTGAAAATTTTATTTTTGATTTGTTATTCAAAATCCTTTATTTGTCTTGTGTTTTTTATTTTACTGTTATTTAAACTACATGAATGGTATATTTACATCACTTACCTTGGCTTACCTTTTCAGGATGGTAGACGCAGGTGATGACGGTTCCGAGAGGAGATGCCGTTCGGGGAAGGCAGCCCGGACCGATTCTGCTGGCGGTTCCAGTCGATCCAGAGGTAGTCGACGATCCGCCGGACGATCCTCATCTAGCCAGAGTGGGCAGGGGAGTAGGCTACCTGTCAACCCTTTTCCTCCGGTTGAGAGGGCTTTTCTGAGGAGGTTGACGCCGAGGAGGAGGTACCGGGCCTTGGGGACCAGATGACCGGCTATGGGAGAGCCTCTTCCAGGCATAGGCAGACAGACGCCGACTTGGGAGACTTGCAAATACCAGATGTCCCACCTCTCGGGGATCTGGCCTATCACCCTCGTGTATATTCCAGACAGCATTTACCACCTCTGCGGGTATACACAGCTTTCCGAGGGGTTGTTCATTAGGTGTTTGTGACCATGTAGCAGGCTGCCCCATCATACCGCGCCTTCTTGGCAGAGATCGGGTTTGGCGCTTTTATGGGATTACAGGCTAACCGCCTGAACCGGCATTTGGTACTGGCATTGGTTGAGCAGTGGTTCGGGGAGACTGGGACCTTCCATTTCGTCGGCTTCGAGTTAGGCCCTACTCCTTTAGATTGGGCGATTATTACAGGACTCTCCTTTGACGGCCGGCGGATCACCTTGCACCCGGTCAGCAGGGACGAGGCCTGTTTGCTGTTGGATTTGCCTCAGCTTGAGCGTTCTGCCTTCCCAGTCTCTTGGATTAGTCAGGGTGAGCGCACTTTTGCTACTGAGCCGTCGCCTGCCAGGCGAGACGTCATGAGACGGCGACTTGTGTTGTACATCATTTTTAGCTGCTTCTGCAACAACAACAAGTCACTCGTGCCGTGTCGTTTGGTGAGTATAGTAGCCGATCTGGGAGCTTTGTCTGAGTTGGACTGGGGGTCCTTTTCTTTTTGCTGCTTTCTTCAATCGATGCGGGTTCGGACTTCTTCTCGTTGGGGCAGCATGACTAGCTTTTGGTCCTTCCTTGTCTGGTGGAGTTACGAGTACTTGCCGGTGCGTCGCCCTGCAGTTGTTGATGATGATCTCTATCCTCGCGCTTTGAGGTGGGCTCGTGACCGGGTAGCCCAGCGCTCGGAGATTACTGACTTCGTGACGCTCCGGGCTAACCTGGAGCTGATTGAGGCGAGAGATGTGACCTGGCGACCCTTTATTGGATCAGTTCATTACGAGACTGTCTGGTACCTTGTCCCGTTGTCTTTGTCGAGAGCTGCTTTTCTCAGTGATGATACCTGGGAGTCCTACCTTGGAGAGCGGCACTGGAGACAGTTTCACGAGGAGTTTCGATCAGCAGGGGCTCTGCCAGAGTATATGTTTGGAGCTCTAGTGGCTGGAGTGCCCATCCCTTACCAGGAGCGCCAGCCAGGTGCCGAGTTCTTGCTTCCTCCGGATACGGATTACGCTGCGCACTTTGGAGCCCATTCGGTTGGTGCCTTCACCCGGTTCGAGGTAGTAGTCGGTGGGTATGCTGTTGGCCAGGAGGTGGTTGACTTGTGGCGCTGAGCTGGAGGATATGTGCCCCAGGCCGAGTTTACTACTGTGAGAGACCAGAGAGATCGGTACCAGATGGAGCGGGACCAGTACCAAGCCGAGGTAGCTTCCCTGACGGCTCGGTTATCTCAGATGGGTGGTGGGGGGGTAAGTTATTCTCTCCTTGCTCCTTATTACTCTGTTGTTGCTTAGCTCCTTTTGCTTGCGGCTGATTTTGGTTCTATATTCCTTGCAGGATGGTGGTGCTTTGAGTAGTTACCCCCCCTCCTCCGATGCCAGGCTTCGGGGATTTTGATCCGGATGACATCGACTTCAACTTGTGATAGATGCCCCTTGTGGAGACTTTGATCCTCTTTTGCCCCTTGTCCTTGAGATGTACTGATGTTAGACAGTTTTATTTTGCATAGTTTTGTATAAAGATGGATGTTTATGGTACTTGGATGCACAGTTAGACAGATATATATGATCAGAGGCATGTGATGTATGATGATGTTGGATATATATTACATGAGTTGATGTTGATGACTTTTATTTCTACAGGGAGTTATGTCCTATATGTGCAAAGCTCATGCTGATTATTATTATTATTTTTTTTTTTTTTATTTTTTTTATTTTTTATTTTATTTTTTATTTTATTTTATTTTATTAGACATATGTACAGGTTAGAAATATGTTAATAGAATGACACAGGGTGCTGCTAGACTTGTAGCCTTGGGAATGGTAACTCCCTCCTCTTCGGGGGTTTAGCCTCTCCTTTGGCTTAACCCTATCTTGATTGGATGATAGCACTTCGAACCTTTCTCAACCTCTTGACCGCCTCCCACTTTCTTTGTCTTAGGGTTAGTGTATAGGGTTATTGGGCTGAGACTCTCGACTCTCAGGGTCTTAGCAACAACTTTCCTGACCTTTGGCAGAGCGATAAGTGGCCAGTCATTTCAATCCGAGAAGACTTTTTTTTTTTTTTTAGAACCATAATGTAGGCTAGGTTATGGGGTTTTAGAAACAACAGGATATGTAGGCTCAAATTCAATGTTGTTTTCAACAAGGTTTAGATCCAAACTGTCCTTAATCGTTTTTCAGTAAGATTAGCGTCTTCTTTTTTTTTTTTTTAGCTTTGGCAGCGAATCTAACTCATTTAGACCAAGCAATCTGCTTTCAATCAGAGGGGACTTTGATAGGGTTGTAATGTAGGCCATTGTTTCAGGGTTTTGCAAGAAAGGGTAAAGGCTCAAACCTATTGTTTCTATTGGGTTTCCTTGTAACCTAGGATCACCTTTAAATTTTTTTCTTGCCTTTGACCATATACTTCTCAAGGTGAAAATAATCTTGTTCTCTCACCCTTTCCATGTACTTCTTGAGATAAACATGACTTTCTTTCCTGTGCCCTTGAAGTTAACTCAATCACGATTTTCTTTAGGGCTTTTTTTTTTTCTTTTTTTTTTCTTTTTTTTTTTTTTTTTGGCCTCTTGCCCCTTGGCAACTCCTTTCTTTTACTTTTCCTTTCTATTTCTTTTCTTTTCTTTTATGAAACGAAACAATTCTTTAACCCTTTCCCCTTAAATCTTTTCCTTGGAAGTTCAATATACCCAGTGTGGGTGGTGATCCCTAAGTTGGGGTTTTGTTAAGAAAGGATAAGTGGCTTAACGGGTTTGGCAAGGGGTTGCTTTTGACTGGATGGGAAATGAAATGAGGGCCTCTATTCACTTTGAATTAAATTGCTTGATCCATAGAGTTTTCAACACTATCCTAGCATGATAGAGGTGGACACCACTCCTAGAATTCTCAACTAATGTCTGCCCCAGTGAGGGGAGGACAGTCTTGGATCAAGGTTAACAAAGAAAATTTTCACTTTCCACGAGGCACTAGGGGTTAAGCAAAGGGGAGATGAGCACATTTAGTTATTTATTCAGTTATTTATTCTTTATATGTGGGGGAATGAAAGATGACTCCTCTTCATTTTGATAAACTGGCCACACATCGCTTAGCCTCAGAGTCTTGCAAGTGCTGCCTTTGGGTAGTATTCTCACTCATCCTTATTCTCTCTCTCTGTGGAAGGCTGATCATTTGGCGAGTGGTTAACTCATGCTATCATCCCTTCAAGTTAGATCATTCCATAAGACAAACCATGCCCCTTGCGTAGAAAGTAGTCACTATTCCCAGGAAAGACAAGACAACAGCAATGGAATAAAAGACTGTCATTTGATTATTATTATTTTTTTTATGAAAAGCATAAGGTTCTTCAGCAATAAGAAAATGTAAGCATTAATTTAAAAACAAGAAGTAAAAGGGATAGAAAGAAAGTGGGTGAAAACACCCCTCTCTTGTACGCTTGTGAAAAAAACCCATTTTTAGTACGGCCTTGGGCCTGTGCCCTTGTCTGCATTCCATCCACGGTTGAGATTTTCAGCTAAGGCAGGATAGGTAGATGCTTCTCCCGGAGTTCCAAGTGAGTTGGCGGTGATGATGTAATCGTCGGCTTTCTTGATTGTTTGGCCTTCATTTGTTTGCTCCGGAGTTTCTCTAACAAACCACTCGGGCGATTCGTATTCATCTAGCTCGATAGGTCGTGCCCAGGGCTTTCTGCTCTGGCCTCCAATTGGGGCTCGAAGCTCCTCAGGTATACACAATGGAGAATTCTTATTACGGAGTTTGGACAGCTCCTCATCAATTTTCCTCACAGACTCGTATACAAGTTTGTCTTCGGGGGTCGGCATCTCATCAGGGTTACATCGTGACCAGGCATCTTCGCATTCCATTTCATTTCCGTCCTTGTAATATATTTCTTGGCATGCAGCAAAACAAACCTTGTTGTTACCAAACCTTGTAATGATGTGGATAGCATGGTCCAGTGGAAGGTTTGCAGAGCCGTTCGGAGAAGGATTTGCCGGTCGTATCCCAATGATCTTATTATCTATCAAGTCTTGAATCTTATGCTTGAGGGCCAAACAATCTTCAGTGTCATGTCCTTGGCTATCCGAATGATACTTACAACTTGCTGCAGATTTGAAGTAATGAGGCGGGGGATTGGGCTGGGGTCGAGCAGGTATAGGTTTCAGGTACCCAGCTGCTAAGAGGCCAAAATAGACCGTGGTCTGTGAACACGCGAGTTTTGTAAATGTCTACTTCTTCCCACTTGTTCGCCTAGTCCGAGGAGGTATTGCAAATGTTTTTGATGATTGGGGACCATGTTTTGGTGAGGTTGCAGCTGGGTTGATGGTTCGGTAATTGAAACGGCTTCGGGTTCTATGTTTCAGAGCGGGACCATTCTCGGCGGCAGGGCCAAAAGGGTCGGGATGATATCCGAAGGGAAGGTCATATAATTCTTGTGTTTGGTTAGGGGTTGGTTTGGAAGGCATGCGAGCAAGGCCCTCAGCCCGGGGAGGTCGTTGGGAAGCAATGGTGGCGGCATAGTCATGATCTTCTTTCTTCGTCCTTTTTCGTCCATCATGGGTTTGGGCTTGCAAGGACTCTACTTGCTCTTGGGTTGTGTGAGATAAGAGTGAGGAAAGCATGCCTTCCATTTCAGTCATCTTATGCTTGACTCCTCTTGTTTCTGCTAGTAACTGAGTTAACGTATCAAGAGTAAGCAATTCCATGTTTGTAAGGTCGGGGAACGAGGGAAGGTACCTACAACCAGCAAAAGGAAAGAGTCAGTGTTTGACCTTGACAAGTCTTTATGCAATGCATGCTCTAAGGTGCCCCTTTTTAAAAGGGGGGAAACTAAATATGATGTATCGGCTCACTTTTGGAGATAGGGGGTTTGCCCCTGTATGCAGACACTTTACCGTCAAGTGGGAATCTTCAGCCATTCATACATTCATTCATAAAAATAAAGAAGTACATTAAATTTTGGGTTTGAAATACAATAGAATTGAAATACATTTTAATAGGGGGTGGGGGAACATTTTCCTTTGGACTTCCACCTATCTACTTTTACAAAAGGAAACCCTAAACTACTCTTGAGTCTTCGGATTCGCCTTCCTTAGATTTGATGTCGAGGAGGGTCGCTGAGAGACCTTGTTGATTGACTGCCCCTTGTCTTCTTGGCAACCCTATCTCCGTGAGCATAGAGGGATTTGGGCCCCTCTTATGGAATGAATCGAGATGCATGCAATGAGTCCTTAAGGTTACGCTGGAACCCTTAGGGTTTGGGTAGGTTTAATGCAGGGGAGAGTGACGTTGGTGTCACTCTCAATAGGTTGATCATATGCATGAGAATGTAGTGACTTGAGTTACTTGGAACTCTTGTCTAGACATGGAATATTGAATGCATGAACATGAATATGCAAAAAGTATAAGGAGAGAAGGTACAATTGAAGTAAACATGCATACATGAACAGTTAGACAGGCATTATAACAGCATAAATACAAGCATTACAACAGCAGGTATAAATGAAAGTAAGAACAGTCGCCCTTTCCTCCGTGATTTTGAAAACGGTGCTCGTGTCCTAAATCCGGCAGAGGTTCGGCTATGCATGGTGTCTATATGAGTATGAGATTGAGGGTTGACTAATGCGTCCTAAAAAGGCTCGGTCCCCGGATCTTCAAACCTAGGCCCACTCCCCGAGGTGGTGCCATGATCGGTTGGTGATCCGAGCGGGGGAACCATCAAGAGGCCGTAGGCGAAGAAACTGACACAGCATCTTGCCCACAACCAATATACCGTTCCCCCTTTCTAACTAGAAAGGACATATCAGGGTATGCAAATATGCAGAATGCAAGTGCACATGCAGTGTGTGCGTGATTTTTAAAAGTGGAGGAAAGGGCCCAACAACTCCCATTCATCCTGTACATCACATTCATGTAAAGCAATTAATAAAATTTAAACAAAATGCTTACCTACAAAACAAAGATGCAAGTGTCAGTATGTGAATGACAAACATGATACAAGATAATATGAATAAATGCATGCTTTTTTTTTTTTATAGGATTGAACCAAGTTAATTGAAGACTCTACATGGGTAAAGGGTAAAAAGACATGACTATGGCCTAACCCTCTAAGTGTCCCCAGTGGAGTCGCCAGCTGTCGCGCCCAGATTTTTCGCACTCGAGGAATGCTCACACAAGCGGGAAAAATGCTGCACTCTCTCGTTAGAACTCACCCTCCTAGAAGAATGAGTGCGACTAGGTTTGAATTGAAAACAGATTTGAAATAAAGGGCTTTTTGAAAAAGATTCGGAGTCACCACCTAACTTGATTAAGGTGAGTTAGGTCACCTAAAACTAAGAATAATCCAAAGACTACACTTAGGGTTTTTGAAAAAAACGATTTTGAAAATATCACCTCCAGAAAGGGTTTTTAAGAAAACAGGTTATTTGGCAACCTTTGGAAAACATTTAGCCCTTTTTTGAAAAATGACTCCTTTTGGTCTTTGAAACCAGCGATCCTAGGTTCGGAGGTTGGTTACGTGCAGGGAAGACGCACTAAGCTATCACCCTACCCCGCCCTTTCGGTACTTACATGTCAATCTACCCTAAATTCACCTGTGAGAGTCTTTAACTAACTATGGTTTCAACCCTATTCACTTTGAAAAACAATGTTTGAAATAAATATGATGCATGAGATGCAAGTGCAAGATAAGAGAATTGAAAAATAGATTTGAAAAGAAATTGATTTGATTTGAAAAAGATTTGAAGAGATGGAATTGAAATTGGAAATTTTGAAAACTTGGAAATATGAAATTGAATTTAGAAATCGATTGGAATTTGAAATTTGGAAAGATTTTGGAAACCACACCCATGAGGGTGGAATTGAAAGTTTGAAAAGTGTTGTGACCGCACCTATGGAGGTTGCCTACGTATCCCTTTGGGGGAATCAGGTCAGTCGTAGTTCGGACCGGAGTCCGATTGAAAAGGGATTGATTTGAAGAGAGAGATTGGATTGGAAGATTGAGAGATTGAATTGGATTTGAAATTGGAAGAGGAGATTGAAAATTGAATTTGAGAAAATTGGACTTTGATTTGAAAAGATTGATTTTGGAGAGACTTGGTTTTGGAAAGATGGAGGTTTAGGAAACCTAGACTTAGGAAAAGGTAGGAGACCTAGGAAAGACTTGAGAATTTAAGAAAAATTGGATTTAGGAAAGGTTTGAATTAGGAAAGGCCCGATTTAGGAAAGTTTCGAACTTGGAAAGTTTCATTTTTGGAAAGTTCTGAGTTGTGAATTTAGGAAAGTTTTGGTTTAGGAAAGTTTCAACTTAGGAAAGTTTTAAATTAGGAAAGTTTTCAAATTAGGAGAGTTTCGAAATTAAGAAAATTTTGAAATTAGGAAAGTTTTGAATTAAGAAAATTTTGAATTTACAAATGTTTGAAAAAGGGAAGTTTTGATTTTGGAAAGTTTTGAAAACAAGTTTTGAAAATACGAAAGTTTCGTTTTGGAAAAGTTTGAAAAAAGAAAGTTTTCAGTTTAGGAAATGTTTGAATTAAGAAAGTTTTCAACTTAAGAAAGTCTCAAATTAAAAAGTTTTGAGTTTAGAAAAGTCTTAGATTTGAAAAGATTTTGAAGTTTAAGAGAGTTTAGAATTTAGAAAGTTTCAGGTTTAGAAAAATTCAGCTTAAGAAAGTTTCAAATTTAGAAAGTTTTGAATTTAGGAAGCTTAGAATTTTAGAAAGATTTGAAATGTAGAAAGTTTAGGATTTAGAAAGTTTTAGAATTTTTAGAAAATCTTGAGATTAGGAAAGTTTTGAGTTTCGGAAGAGTTTGAAAACTTAGGTTTGAAAAGTTAAGGTTTAGGAAAGGGTTGAATTAGGAAAGACTTGAAAATTGAGTCTTAAAATTTAGGAAAGATTTTTATGTTCAAGTTTTGGAAACCTAAGATTTAGGAAAGTGGAGGATTATGAACGATTTGAATTAGAAAAGAATTGGATTTTGAAACTTAAGGAAAGGTTTAAAGTTTAGGTTTAGGAAACTTATGGTTTAGGAAGGAATTGAATTAGGAAAGGTTTGAACTAGGAAGGGATTAGATTTGGTTTCTAAAAGAAAAGATTTGATTTTGTTTCCAAAAACAGAGGACGGAATCTAGTTTCCTAAACGGGGAGAAAGGATTTGGTTTCCTAAAGAGAAGATTGGATTTGGCAAGGATTTGGAAAGGAAGATTCTAGAAACCCTAGTTTTGAAAAATTCTAGTTTCGACGTAGAAAATAGGTTTTGGGAACATGTATAGTTTTGATGTAGACAACAAAAGATTTTGGAAACCTAGGTTTGGGGCAAAGTTTGAAAATCATGTTTTTGGAAAGAAAACTAGAGTTTCCTAATTGTGGGTTCTAGGGTTTGGTTTGGGCTCTAAGGAAAGATTTTTTTTGGAAAACGCGTTTTTGGAAACGAAGGTTTTCTACTAGGGAATCCAAGGGAGGAGTTTTTTGGAAAGCATGTTTTTGGAAACGTAGAGTTTAGAAAGAAAATCCTATAGGGGAATTTCTAGAAGGAAGATTCCGGGAGGAGAGTTTTTAGAAAGATTTTTAAGGAGTGTTTTTAGAAAGTGAATTTTGAGGAAAGAAAGTTTTGGAAAGGAGTTGAAAAAGAGAGTTTTGAAAAAGAGATTTTGAAAGGGAGTTTTTGAAATCAATTTTGAAGAGGGGAGTTTTAGGAAAGTATGTTGAAAAAGAGATTTTTAGGAAAAGATTTTTGAAGAAAGAGTTTTTAGAAGGTATAAAAACATCTCACTTTCCTAGAGCAATTCTAACCATAAGAAGGCTAGAAACACTTTAAGAAAGTGGTTTTGAAAACAAGGTTTGAAAATATAGACCAAAAGGCCACTTTTAATATAACACTTTCCTAAAGCAACCCTAGCCATGGAAAGGCTAGAATCACCCTAGAATTGTGGTTTTGAAAACATGTTTTTGAAAGAGAGATTTTGATGCAATTTTGAAAACAAGTTTGAAAACGATTTTTGAAAATAACTTTTTGAAAACGAATTTTGGAAAATGCAAGACTATGATATGCACAATGCAATTTGGGGTCGTGAACATACAAGGCTAAGGCTTCACCACATAATCAAGGGGGGCCGGACCCACGTGGTCTTTGGTTAGACTAGAAGAAAGCCCCCGACACGGTGACTCTCCCATAGTCCAATCATACACATGGACCGGGAATCCCCTTGTTTCAAGCATGCAAAGAAAGGGGGGGGGGAAAGAGATGGGGGATTAAAATAGAGAAAACCCAAGTGGGTTGGAGAGAGAAGAGAGAGGGGGAAAGTGCAGAAAATTAAATAGGGAGCCTACCTTGTTTCTTGTTTATTTTGCGCGCCGTGCAGTCTTCGGTCTTCGATCTTCGGTCTTGATCTTCACCCTTCAGTCTTCAAGGGTTGTCTTCAAGCTTTGGATAGCTACTCTTCAAGTCTTGAGAGAGTGGTTGAAGGCTAGTGTATGAGTGTATAGGGGTGTGTATGAGTGTATAGGAGGCTAAGATTTGTGTATAGTGGCTAGGGTTTGGGAAAACCTAGGGAGGCTAGGGTTTTGGAGGTGCTCGAGCTCTGTATATCGAAATATGAGATTCTTAGGTTAAGTTTGCAAACCCCTTTCACGTTGATCGAGGTTCTGTATTTATAGAGGGAGGACAAGCCTGGCGCCTGTTGCAGTGGCGCTAGGGCAAAATTTATACTGGCGCCACTACTAGTGGCGCCAGGCCATTTTTTGGCTTAGCGCCACTGCTAGTGGCGCCAGCCATTTAGGAAACAATTAAGGTCGGCAAGCAACGTATCTTTGACTAGATTTGGGCGCCTGTACTAGTGACTACCATGTAAATTTTAGCTTAGCTTCACTAGAAGTGACTCCGGAAAGTCCGGGAATGATTTGAAGGAGTCGGGAGTGACCCGGAAGGCCGAAAAGGAGCATGAACACTTAAAATAGTGTCCTGGAGGTATTTGACTTGAAAAGTGAGGATTGAATGTGTCGGAAAGGTTGACCGAGCCTTTAGGGGCAAAACGGTCAATCGGACCGGAAAACTGCCGGGACAGACTCAAACTGTCTCGGAAGAAGACTTGGGATATGGAAACATTATTTAGAATGTTCCCAGAGGTTGTTGGTTTGATTCCCAGGGCCGGCGTGGTCGGAAATGGAAACCGGCCCACTAGGGGCAAAATGGTCATTTTGCACCGGGTTTGCCGGAACTGACTCGGAATGGTCCGGAAAGGTAAAGGAAGGTCGAGAACACTATAAAAAGTATTCTCGAGACATTACCGGTTTGATACCCAGAGCCGGTGTGGTTGAAGAAGGAGACCGGCCCTCCAGGGGCAAAACGGTCATTTTGCACCGGGTTGGCCGAAACTGACTCGGGATGGTCCGGAAAGGTAACGGAAGGTCGAGAACACTATAAAAAGTATTCTCGGGACATTACCGGTTTAATACCCAGAGCCGGTGTGGTCGGAAATGGAGACCGGCCCACCAGGGGCAAAATGGTCATTTGGTACCGGGTTTGCCGGAACTGACTCGGAATGGTCCGGAAAGGTAAAGGAAGATTGAGAATACTATAAAAAGTATTCTCGGGAGGTTACCGGTTTGATACCCGAAGCCGGTGTGGTTTCCGGGGCATTGGGATGCTTAGGGGCAAAATGGTCATCTTGACCGAAGAGTCTCGGAAAAGGTCCTAAGGGTAGTCTGGTCCTTTTTCACCGAAGTGAGCTGACAAACACGGGTATTGACCTAGGTTTTGAGTGTTTCCGCCACTCTAACGGTGTGAGTATTTCCGCTACTCGGACGGGGTTAATGATTTGTGAGTATTTTCGCTACTCTAACGGTGTGAGTATTTCCGCTACTCGGACGGGGTTGAAGATTTGTGAGTATTTCCGCTACTCGGACGGGGTTGATGATTTGTGAGTATTTCCGCTACTCTAACGGTTGATAATTTGTGAGTATTTCCGCTACTCTAACGGCTCTGTGAGTATTTCCGCTACTTTAACGGTTCTGTGAGTATTTCTGCTACTCTAACGGTTGAGTATTTCCGCTACTCTAACGGCTCTGTGAGTATTTCCGCTACTTTAACGGTTGAGTATTTCTGCTACTCTAACGGCTCTGTGAGTATTTCCGCTACTCTAACGGTTTTATGAGTGGTTTTGCTACTCGGACCGTCTCGAGGAATAAACTGTCTCGAGAGAGGGATTGGAAAGGGGTCTTATCGTCTCCGAAGAGACGTGCCTGGATTGGAACCGTCTCGAGGAATAAACTGTCTCGAGAGTGGGATTGGAAAGGGGTCTTACCGTCTCCAAAGAGACGTGCTTGGGTTTTGAGTGTTTCCGCCACTCTGACGGTTTTGTGAGTGTTTCCGTCACTCTAACGGTTTTGTGAGTGTTTCCGCCACCCTAACAGTTTTGTGAGTGTTTCCGCCACTCTGACGGTTTTGTGAGTAGTTTTGCTACTCAGACCGTCTCGAGGAATAAACTGTCTCGAGAGAGGGATTGGAATCGGAATAAGAAAGGATAATGCCCCTAAGGGCATTTTGGTCATTTTGCCTCTATTTAGGCTTGACAGGCCCACGAAGCGATGGAAAGATGGACTTTGAAACTAGAGAATTGGATTCGATAGGAATATGCCCAAAATAACTTGAAAACAAGTCTGGACGGAGTGTAGACTGTCGAGCGGTCAAAAATGGGGTGCTTACATTAATATATCGAATAGCTGGTTGACACAATAAAGTAAAATAAAATAAACAACAAACAATAAAGGTAATCAAAAGAGTTCAAATGATAAGTCAAAACAAATTTCCTGCGCACACCTTTCGATTTTTCAACTTCGAATCATCTCAAGGGTTTTCTGTCTTTTTTCTTCAAAAAGATTTTATTTCTAAAAACTTTATTTCTAACTCTTTCCCTAATTTCTAAAAATTTCGGCAGAGTCCGGTTTAAAAATGGCCCCTACGACACCTATGACATCAACACAGAACACAAATTGTGCACTTCACAACGTTACAATTACATAACATCCGCACTCGCGCACATTTTTTAATTTTTTTCAAAATTTTCAAAACACATGTTTTTTTTTCTAATAAATCAATGGTTTTCAAAAATCTCCTGAAATTTCTCAAAATCACCTCAAATGTTTTCTAAAATATCCCAATATTTTTTCAAAATTTCAAACTCTGAACATTTCATCATTCTCTCAAATTTTCTTAAATTTTGCTAATTTTCTAAATATTTTTCCTATTTTTCAAAAATCAAAAATTCACCAAGTTTTCAAAAAATCACGAAACTTCATACGGTTATCAAACATATTTTCTAAGACACATTACACAAAAATTCAGCCAAAAAATGCAATGCCCAAGTCTGTATGAACAAATTCACTATTCCTGCAAAAAACCCTATTCACATAATCACATAAAATCACTCAAATTCAATCATACAAGCACCAAAATGCAAAAATAACATCACCATCGTGTTCAAAACATATCAAAATATTAATTTCCACTATTCACATGATTCAAATGAAATTCTACACATCAAAATCAACAAAAATTTGAAAACTCACTTTTTGGAAGTTCTCTGGCGAAATCTTCTCTTCCGGCAACTTTTCCGGTGATGTGGTCTCCTTCCGGCAATCACCCGTGGTCTCCAGGAGGTGCTCCTTCAATGTCCAAGTCAGCTTCCTCGCAATGCCTCTCAGATTTGCGAAAACTCTCTAAAATACCGCAACTATCCGAACTAGAAGTTTTCTAGTTTTGTTCCAAAGCCTGGCGCCACTAGCAAAGGTGCCAAGCTTCTTCTACCAAAGGTGCCACTCCTAGTGGAGCCAGTTACAAAATCTGGGCAGTTTCGCCCTTTCTCCCGCCAAAACTCATTTTCGAAGGCCCTTCTTGGCCTGATATCCATTTTCGACCCTTGTTGTCGAAAGATTCCTAATGTCCGTCCCTCTGACTACCTCCCAGTCAACATGGGACTCTTACTTTTATCGTTTTTTGTCTTTGATAAGCAAAGACAGAAAAAGAGGGGCAACTGTAAGAACCCCATTTTTGACCGCTCAGCAGTCTACGCTCCGTCCAGACTTGTACTTAAGTCAGTATGGATGTATTCTAATCGAAACAAACTCTCTAAGTCCAAATCCCGTCTATCCATCGCTTCGCGGGCCCATCGGGCCCAAATAGAGGCAAAATGACCAAAATACCTTTAGGGGCATTGTCCTTTCCCATTCCAATTCTAATCCCTCTCCCAAGACAGTTAATTCCTCGAGACGGTAAATCTATTCCAAATTAGGCACATCTTTCCAAACACAGTGAGTCCCCTTTTCAATTCCTTCTCCAATTCCAATCCCTCTCTCGAGACAGTTGATTCCTCGAGACGGTAAATGTACTCCAATCGGGCATGTCTTTCAGAAGACAGTAAGTCTCTTTTCCAAATTCCAAATTAGGCTTGTCTTTCCGAAGACGATAAGACCCCTTTCCAATTCCAATCCCTCTCTCGAGACAGTTGATTCCTCGAGACGGTAAGTCTACTCCAATTAGGCACGTCTTTCCGAAGACGATAATACCCCTTTTTGATTCCAACCCCTCTCTCGAGACAGTTTATTCCACGAGACAGTCCGACATGTTTTTCGAAGAGAATCTCTTCGAGACAGTAAGTCCCTTCAAACCTGTCGACCGGGACGAGACCCCAAGTCCCCTATATGGTAGAGCGGTCCACCTTTGACGCCTACTAGCCCACCAATGTAAAAATGTCCGTTTAGGCACGCCTTTCGAGAAAATTGACTTCTCAGGTGCTAAGTCCCCTTTAGCAGCTTCCCGAGATCAGACAGTCTCGGGAATGATCGCGAACTGTCAAAGTAGCGGAAATACTGGCAAACATCACAACCGTTAGAGTAGCGGAAATACTCACAAGCAGGTCGATATAGGGAATTGCCAACAAACCCCTGTGTCACAACGACCGCTGTCAGAGTGACGGAAACACTCAGGTCAACACCGGTGCTTGCTAACCCACTTCGGTGAAAAATGACCAAACTGCCCCTTGGGCCTTTTTCGAGACTTTTCGGTCAAGATAACCATTTTGCCCCTAGGCATCTGAACGCCCCGGGGACCACGCCGACTCTGGGTATCAAATCGGCATCTTCCTAAAAATGCTCCTTGTAGTATTCTCGACCTTCCTCTATCTTTTTGGAACATTCCGAGTCAATTTCGGCAAACCCGGTGCAAAATGACTGTTTTACCCCTGGTGGGGCGGTCACCTTTTCCAACCACACCAGCTCTGGGTATCAAACCGGTAACCTCTCGAGAATACTTCTTATAGTATTCTCAATCTTTCTTTATCCTTCTGGATTATTCCAAGTTAGTTCCGCCAAACCCAGCGCGAAATGACCGTTTTGCCCCTGGTGGGCTAGTCTCCTTTTCCGACCACACCGACTCTGGGTATCAAACTGGCAACCCTTGGGAATATTCTAAATAATGTTTCCAAATCTTAAGTCTTCTTCCAGGACAATCCGAGTCCGTCCCGGTAGCTTCCCGATCCAATTGACCGTTTTGCCCCTAAAGGCCCGGTCAACCCTTTCGACACATCCTATCTTCATTTTTCAAGTCAAATGCCCTCAGGACAGTATTCTAAGTGTTCCTGCTCTTTTCCGGCCTTCTGAATCGTTCCCAGCCTCTTCAAATCATTCCCGGACTTTTCGGAGTCACTCCTAGTGAAGCCAAGCTAAAAATTGCATGGTAGTCACTAGTACAGGTGCCTAAATCTAGTCAAAGATATGTTGCTTGCCGACCTAAATACTTTCCTAACTGGCTGGCCCCACTAGCAGTGGTGCCAAGCCAAGAATTGGCCTGGCGCCACTAGGAGTGGCGCCAAGAGGAATTTTGCCCTCGCACCACTACAATAGGCCCCAGGTCTATCCCATCTCTATAAATACAGAGCCTCTTCCAACATTTCTCCTTTTTCAAAACTTGTTTTCAAAATCACAATCCTAGGGTGATTCTAGTCTTTCCATGGCTAGAGTTGCTTTAGGAAAGTGTTACATTAAAAGTGACTTTTATGGTCCATATTTTCAAATCTTATTGTTTTCAAAACCACTTTCTTAAAGTGGTTCTAACTTTCTTATGGTTAGAATTGCTTTAGGAAAGTGAGACATTTTTATACCTTCTAAAAACTCTCCTTTTCAAAAGTCTCTCTTTCTAAAACTCTCTTTTTCAATATGATTTCTAAAAACTCTCCTTTCCAAAGTTGTTTTAAAAAAAAACTCCCTCCAAAAATCTATTTTTTAAAACTCCCTTTTTCAACTCCTTTCCAAAATACTCTTCTCAAAATCCAGTTTCTAAAAATGTTCCCTACAAATCTTTCCAAAAACTCTCTCCAACAATCTTCTACTAAAAATCTTTCTAAAAACTATCTTCCTAAAATTTTCCTTTCTAAAAACTCCCCTCTAGGATTTTCCTTCTAAAAAACTCGTTTCCAAAATTCCACTTTCCCAAAAACTCATTTTCTCAAAATCTCTTTCCAAAAAATCTATCTTCAAAATTACTTTCCAAAAACTTTTCTCTAGGATTCCCTTCTAAAAATTCTCGTTTCCAAAAACATACTTTTCCAAAATCCTTTTTCTTAGAACCCAAGTCAAGCCTTAAAACCCACAATTAGGAAACCCTAGTTTTCCTTCCCAAAAACATAATTTTCAATCCCTTATTTTGGCCTTAGAAGCTAGGTTTTCAAAACCTTTTGTTTTCTATACCAAAATCTTAGGTTTTCAAAACCTCTTGTTTCCTACATCAAAACTATACATATTTTCAAAACCTATTTTCTACGTCAAACTATAGTTTTCCAAATCTAGGGTTTCTAAAACATCCCTTTCCAAATCCTTGTCAAATTCCATCTTTCCTTTAGGAAGCCAAATTCAATCTTCCCTTTAGGAAACCAAATTCCATCTTCCCTTTAGGAAGCCAAATTCAATCTACTAGTTTAGGAAACCAAATCCAATCTTCCATTTTTGGAAACAAAATCAAAACCCTTCTCTTTTAGAAACAAAATCCAATCCTTTGTTTTAGGAAATAGGAATCTTAACCCTTCCTAGTCCAAATCTTTCCTAATTCAACTCCTTCCTAATCTTTCACTTTCCTAAATCTTAAGCTTCGAAGACTTGAACATAAAATTCTTTCCCTAAACTTTAAACTTCCACTTCTTTCCTAATTCAACTCTTCCCTAATTCTACCCCTTTCCAAATCTTAACTTTCCAAATCTAAGTTTTCAAATCTTTCCTAAACCCAACCTTTCCTAATCTTAAGATTTTCTAAAACTCTAAAAATTTCAAAATCTTAAACTTTCTAAATTTCAAATCTTTCCAAATTCAAAGTTTTCTAAATTCAAAACTTTCTTAAGTTAAATCTTTCTAAACTTCTAAATTTCCTAAATTCTAAACTTTCCAAAACTTCAAAATCTTTCCAAATCTAAAACTTTTCTAAACTCAAAACTTTCTTAATTCAAGACTTTCTTAAGTTGAAACTTCCTTAATTCAAACATTTCCTAAATTGAAAACTTTCCTTTTTCAAACCTTTCCTAAAACAAAACTTTTCTACTTTTAAAACTTTCCTATTTCAAAACTTTCTAAATTCTAAACTTTCCAACTTTCAAAGCTTTCTTAAGTTGAAACATTCCAAATTCAAAACTTTCCTAAGTTGAAACTTTCCTAATTCAAAACTTTCCTAAAATGAAAACTTTCCAAAAATGAAACTTTCCTAATTCGAAACTTTCTTAAATCGGATCTTTCCTAATTCGAACTTTTTCTAAATCTAATCTTTTACAAAACTCTTTCAAGTCAAGTCGAATCTTTCTTAAATTCTTCCGAGTCAAATTTTTCCTAAGTCTCTTCTCTTTTCAAAGTCTAGGTTTCCCAAACCTTCATCTTTCTAAAACAAGTCTAAATATTTCTTCCAAGTTCCATCTTTCCCAATCAAAATCCAATCTCTTCAATTCCAAAAATTCTAAATTCCAATTTCCAATCTTCTATTCTAAGTTCAATCTCTCAATCTTCCAATCCAATTTCCAATTCAATCTCTTTCTTCCAAATCAATCTATTTCCAATCGGACTCTAGTCCAAACTACGACTGACCTGATTCCTCCAAAAGGATACGTAGGCAACCCTCATGGGTGCGGTCACAACTTTTTTCAAATTTCAAATTCCACAACATTCTTCAAGTTTCCAATTCCATAACTGTTTTCAAATCTCTTTTCATTTCCAATTTCAAATTTCTATTTCCAAATCTCTATTTCTAATTTTCCAAACTTTCCAATTTCAAATCTATCCTTTCAAATTTCTTCTAAAATCAAATCAAATTCTTCTTTTCAAATCTATTTCCAAATCAACTCTCTCTTTTATCTTGCACTTGCATATCATGCATCATGTTAATTTCTTTTGAAACATTGTTTTTCAAAGTGAATAGGATTGAGCCATTTAGTTAGTTGAAGACTCTCATAGGTGAATCTAGGGTAGATTGACATGTAGGTACCGAAAGGGCGGGGTAGGGTGATGGCTTAGTGCGTCTTCCTTACACCTAACCAACCTCCGAACCTAGGATCACTGATTTCAATGACCAAAAAGGAGTTTTTTTTAAAAAGGGCTAAATATTTTCTAAAGGTTGCTAAACAACCCGTTTTTCTTAAAAACCCTCTCTTGAGGTGGTATTTTCAAAAAACCTTTTTTCAAAAACCCTATGTTTAGTTTTCCGATTATACTTAGTTTTTAGGTGACCTAACTCACCTTAATCGAGTTAGGTGGCGACTCCAAATCTTTTCTAAAAATCCTTAATTCAAATCTATTTTCGATTCAAACCTAGTCGCACTCATTCTTCTAGAAGGGTGAGTTCTAACAAGAGAGTACAGTGTTTTTCCCGCTTGTGTGTGTATTCCTCAAGTGCAAAAAATCTAGGCACGACACTTCCTACACATGAATTGGGGAATCTCTTGTTTCAAGCATGCAAGAAAAGGGAGCAAAAGATAGGGGTTAAAATAGAATAAAACTCAAGTGGGTTACGAGGAAGAAGAGAGAGGGAGGAATACATAAATATAAAGAGAGAACCTACCTTGTCTTCTTCTTGTTTTACTTGCTTTGTTTGCTTTACTTTGCTTCATACTTGAGAGCTTCCAAGTTGCAGTACTTTGAGTCTTCAATGCAGACTTTAGAGGCTTGTGTGTGAGTGTGTAGAGTGTATGAATGTTAGGGTTAAGTGTATAGAGACTAAGGTTTGAAGAGACTAGAGAGACTAGGGTTTTGGAGAGACTTCGAGCTCTATAATTTGAAAAGCAGAGTTTCTGGATTGAGTTTGCAGATCCTTTTCACGCAGGGGGAGCCTCTGTATTTATAGACACAAGATTAACCTGGTGCTTGTTGTAGTGGGGCCAGGACAAATTTTGCACTGGCGCCACTCAGGACAATTTTTGGCTTGGTGCCACTGCTAATGGTTCCAGCCACTTAGAAAATATTTTAAGGCAACAAAAAACGTATCTTTCGACCCTGGATATGCATGGCAAAATATTTGGGCACCTGTATTGGTGACTACCATGTAATTTTTTGCTTGGCTCCACTAAGAGTGACTTCAGAATGACCGAAAATGTTCTGGGAGGCCGAAAAAGGTCCAAAAGGCCAAAAATGGGTAGAAACTCTTGAAAAAGTGTCCTGGGAGTGACGGACTTGAAAAATAATGTCGGGATGGTTGAAGTGGCCGACTGAGCCATTAGGGGCAGAACAGTTGACTAGATCGGGAAACCACCGAAATGGACTGGAATGTCCCAAGAGAGGACTTGAAGTTTAATAACATTATTTGGGATTTTTTGGAAGGTTACCGGTTTAATACCCAGAGCCGGTGTAGTTGGACAGGGCGACCGGCCCACCAAGGGCAAAATAATCATTTTGTACTGACATTGTCGAAATAGACTCAGAACGTTTCGGAAAGGTGCTAGAAGATGGAGAATACTATTAGAATCATTCTTGGGAGGTAACCGGTTTGAGACCCAGAGCCGGTGTGGTTTTCGGAGGTGTATAGATGCCTAGGCGCAAAATGGTCATTTTGACAGGATGGTCTCGGAATTGGTCTGGAACCGACTGGAAGGCACTTGAACATGCTGGATCGTCTTTGGGATGATCTTGGAAAGGTGGATTTGCCACTCCAAGGACTTAGGTACTTTCTCGAGAAGTATGCCAAAAGAGGGGTAAGGGGCAGTTTGGTCATTTTTCACCGAAGTGGGCTAGTAGGCACTGGTGTTGATCTGGATTTTGAGTGTTTCCGCCACTCTGACGATCTGTGATGAGTTGGTTTCTAAACGTATCTCATCCTTTGGTAAACGTGTCACGATCAAGAAGAGAGTTCGATCTCGTGACATAGGGGTTTGTTGGCAATCCCAATGTCAACCTATTTGCGAGTGTTTCCGCCACTCTAACAGTGTGTATTCATTCTGGAGACTACCTGATCTCGGGAAGCTACTAGGTGGACTTATCGTTTGAGGAATCAACTTTCTCGAAAAACGTGTTGAATAACGGACATTTTTCATTGGCAGGCTATTAGGCGGCAAAGGTGAACCGTTCTACCATCTCGGGGACTTGGGTTTCGTCCCGGTCGACGGGTTTGAAAGGACTTATCGTTCTAAAAAGTTTTCTCAAAAAACGTGCTGGACTGGATGGCCTTACTACCTAAGGAATCAAATTTCTCGAAAAGTGTGCCGAATTTGATTTGAATTGAATGGGACTTGAAATTGAATTTAAGATTAAAATGGGGACTTACCGTCTCTAGGAAGACATGCCAATTGGAATAGGACCGAACAACACCACAACGGCAATTTGGTCATTTTGCCTCTGTTGGGCCTGGCAGGCCCGCGAAGTGATTGATTGATTAGATTAAGATTGAAAAATTGATTTAGACTTGAATGTGTCTGTGTCAATTTGAATGTGAGTCTAGTCGGATCGGAGATTGCCGAGCAGGAAAAATGAAGTGCTTACAACCGCCCCTCTTTTACTGTCTTGGCTTGTCGAAGACAAAAAACAATAAAGTAAGAGTCCTCTATTGACTGCGAGGTGATCGGAGGGATGGACTTTGGAAATTTTTGAAAATTGGAGTAGTTGGAATAATGAATTTTAAGTTTGAAAACTGGATTGTCTTGATTTTTGAAATCTGAATTTTTGAAAACTAGATTTTGAAATGATTTTGAAATTAGAATTGATTTTTTGAATGGATTTTGAAATTAATTTTTGAAATGGATTGATTTGAATTTTAATTAGAAGGGTTTGGAAAACCTTTGAAACTTGGAACGAAACTTTTAAGGAAAAGTTTGAAAACCTAGAATTTTAAAATAGGCTTTTTGAAGTGAAAGAAGTGAAAGCTTGAATACCCGAAAAATTTGAAAACGAGACTTTTGAAGGAAGACGCTTACGAAACTTATGAAATTTTTTTTTTTTTTAATGGAAGAAAGTTTGAAGACCATTGAAACATTTTTTTTTTTTTTAGAACGGAGCTTTTGAAGGATAAAGTGCGGGAAACCTAAGAAATGCTTTTTAAGGATAAACTTTATGAAAAATATTTGGAAAATAGGGGAATGATTTTGAAATGAAACCCTTTTTTTTTTTTTTTTTAAGGAAGAAGTTAGAAAACACTAGAATGGTATTTTTGAAATCAAACATTTTGAAGCAAAAAGTTAGGAAAACTTAGGAGGTATTTTTAAAATAAAACATTTTGAAGAAAAAAGTTAGGAAAATCTAGAAGGTACTTTTGAAATAAAATCTTTTTGAAAGAAAAGAATATAAAACCTTTGAGGGTAGGGCCTTTTTGACAGAGAAGACCCCGAGAAACTAGGACGAAATTTTCTAAATGAAGAAAGAGTTGAAAATTTTGAAATAAAATCTTTTTGAACGAAAAAGAGGTAAAACATTTGAGTGTGGGACCTTTTTGGCAGAGAAGGCCCTGAGAATCTCGGACGAAATTTTTGAAATGAAGAAAGAGTTGAAAATTTTAAAATAAAATCTTTTTGAAAGAAAAATAAGTAAAACCTTTGAATGTGGGACTTTTTTGGCAGAGAAGGTCTCGAGAAACTTGGGAAGAAAATTTTTGAAAACTTTTGAAATGGAAAATTTGAAAAATCTTGAATTGGATTTTTGCGGAAAAAATTTTGACAAAAATTTTTAAAGGAAAAGTTCGAAAACCCTTGGATGAAAATTTCTTTAGAGCTTGAATACGGCCTATTAAAGGAAAAGTTTAGAAAGCCTTGGAACTGATTTCATATAGAGTTTCTTGAAGATAGAATTTAGAAAACCTTGGAATTGATGAATGTTTTGGAAGGAAGAGTTTGGAGGATTAAAAACCTTGAAAATCTTTTGAGTATTGACTTTGAGTAAGGCTTTTTGAAGGAAAAAGCTTAATAAACCTTTGAATTGAATTTGAATCAGGAATTGACAAAACTATGGAAAGAAATAGTTTTGAAACACCTTGTAACTTGTTTTGAAATAGAAACCTTTTGAACGAGAGACTTAGGAAATCTTTGAAATGGATTTTGGATTTAGAAAACTTTGAAATTGATAAAAATTTTGCAAGGAGGGATTTTTGAGGATTGAAGCCTTGAAAATTTTTTAGGATTGATTTTGAAGAAGACTTTTTGGAGGAAGAATTTTTAGAAAGCCTTGAAACTTGATTGGAATGGATATCTTTTAAAGAAGAAGCTTAGAAAAGTTTTGAAATAGACTTTGATTGAAAATTTTTTAGATTTGATTTTGAGGATGAACTTTGAATTTTGATTTCAAAATAACTTTGAAAAGGGGAAGTCAAAGGACCTAGGAATTGATTTTTAGGACAAACCTTTAGCAGAAAAAAAAATTTAAAAACTATTTTGATTTGAAACTCAGACAAAACGTATAGAAAATTCGTTTTAACTTGAAACTTGTGAATACCTGAAGGCAAAATGTTTAGTAAGCTCCTTTTGACTCGAAACTTAAACTTTTTAAGATAAAATGTATAGAAAATTCATTTTGAATTGAACCTTGAATTTTTTATTTATTTTTTTTTTGAGACAAAATGTGTAGAAAATTCATTTTGACTCGAAACTTGAATTGTTTTTTTAAAGACAAAATGTGTAGAAAATTCATTTTGACTAGAAATTTGAATTTTTTGAATACAAAATGTATAGAAAATTCATTTTGACTAAAAAATTGAACTCTTTGAAGACAAAAATGTATAGAAAATTCATTTTGACTTAAAAATTGAACTTTTTGAAGACAATTTGACTTAAAAATTGAACTATTTGAAGAAAAAAATGTATAGAAAATTCATTTTGGCTTAAGATTTGAAATCTTTGAAAACAAAATGTATAAAAAAATTCATTTTGACTTACAATTTGAAATCTTTTGAAAGGGGGAGGTTTAGAAAAATTATTTGAAATTGAAAGTTAAAACTTTTTGAAGAGACAGTGTAGAAAATTCATTTCAAGTTAGAGCTGCAGATTCTTTTCTTCCCTTTTTTCCTTTTTTTTTTCCTTTCTTTCCTTTTTTCTTTTCTTTTGTGCGTCTTCTTTTTTTGTCTGTCTTCTCTCTCTCTCTTTTTCCCTTTTTTTTCCTTCATATTCTTCGGGTTGATGAGTTCTTACCTTTTTCCTTTTCTTTTGGCTTACCTTTGGGATGATTGACCTGGGAGAGGTCACCTTGCTGACTGAATCTGGAGTTCAGGGGGGCACGACTGAAAACTGAACTAACGACGACGAGAGCTACTCTGGTGAAGGAGAGGACTACTGTTGTTGACGCCTAGGCTGATAAGGATGATTGGCACACTCGAATGACCATACTAATTGATGTTGAGTCTAAGCTGGGGCTTGTCTAGGTGGCTGATGCAAGAGCCAATGATCTACGTTGGGGACAATAATGAGATCTACTTCGGTCGAGTAGAGGACTAGCGTTGCTGATGAGGAGAGGGTGGCCTCGCTAGGCTTACAATAAAAGATGCGCCATATGAAGCTGTTGGAGATGTTGAGACTGCCCCTACCGAAGTTGATGCTAAGGTTGAGGCTGATGTAGCTTTTTGAGGAGGCCCTATGGTCGATGTTTGGCGTTCTGTCTGGTGGAATAATACTCTTTTAGGGGGAATTAGTGCTCTATCTGGTGGAATGATACTCTTCAAGGGAAATCCAAGGTTGATGTCATAAAACTGCTACTTCTTGAACCAACATTCTATCTTGCGGAACAATGTTCCTCTAGGGAAGTCTAAGGTTGATATCTTGAAACTATTACTTCTTGAACTAACACTCCGTCATACAGAATGATACTCCACTGACTTGAAAGTGCTACTTCTTAAACCAACACTCACCCTTGTGGAGTAATGCTCTTCTAGGAAAGTCCAAGGTTGATTAGGGAGGTCGAGGGTGGGCCATTGCCCCGTTCTCTATTTCTTGTCGGCTATCGAAGGCTGGGCTTTCTGAGGTGTATGCCGGTGTCAGAGATGTCTAAGGTTACTTGGTCACGGGGTGACTTTTTAGCTCCTTTTTGTGCTTTGCCTAATTCCTTGTTTCCTATTTGAGAAAGAGAGAGAGCCAAAGAATAAGTTTTTGTGCCAAAACAGTTTACTCATGCCAATTCTAAAAATGCACAGGTAAAGGGGTAAATGCATGTTTATACTTTTTTTATGAAGGCCCTATACAGGAATTGAATTGAATGCATGTCCTACTTCTTTTTTTTATTTTTTATTTTTTATGAATGCACAGGTTCATACAGGAGTGAAATTGAATGCATGTTATGTGTTTTGATAAATGCATGAATAGATACAAACTACACAAAAATTTAATGGATGTGCAGGTTATATATGACATGGATGCACTAGTACTATATATATAGGTTATTTACGAAGAATGTCTCAAGATTTTCCCAGAGCCCATACTCTTAGGATTCTGTTTCCCTTTCAGGATTCTACCCCATTCGGCTTTGTCCCATTCTCATCGGGGTGTGATAGCATTTGCACCATTTTCTAGGGATATTGACCATTTGGTTTGCTATCTACTATCTTATCCTTGCCTTCTACAGGATTACTGTTTGGGATTTTTCTAACCTCACTTGGTTTTCTCTCTTAGATTTTCAAAATGTCACCGTGGCATGAGCGACAATTCACATGCCCTTTGTAGAGCAATAAATAGCTTAACCCTCAATCCAAGAAGACTTTTTTTTAGGACTGTAATGCAGGCTAGGTTTAGGGGTTATAAGAAATGAAGGGATATTTAGGCTTAAAGATTTTCTTTTAGTGGGTTGCTTAAACCAAAACTATCTATGTATACTTTGGAGCATGAGATTGCCCCTGCATTCCTCCCCAATTCTCCTTTTTTATCCTACTTATCTTGGTATTGTTCAGGCTTTTTGGACTAAGTAATTTTTTTTTATCAGTGAGGATTTTAATTTGGACCATAACGTACACTACGTTAAGGGGTTTATGAATTAAAGGGTATAAAGGCTCAAACATTATCACTCATGGGATTTTGAAAGACTAATGATCACCTTTGGTAATTTAACTTCTATTCTTTGCTTTCTTCTTTCTTTCCAACTACTTTTATTCTTCTAGACAGTCCCTTGCCTTTTGATTAGGATTTTCTCATCAAGAAATTTGTTCTTAAGTTGACTTTTAGAGATGCTAACTTTTTTATTTATATTTTGGATAACAGTATCTTCTTTTGAAGATCACCACAAACAGAATATCTTCTTTAATAGAGATGCCTTTGACGCCGTAACTTATTGGAAATCACCACTTTTATCGTTACTCATTAGTTCCTACTCATGGCTTTTGCCTTAATCTAATGCAGGCGGTGATCATCTGGTTGGTTTTCTTGATAAACGTAATCGGCTTAAGTGGGCTTTGCAAAGAGATTTTCTTTGTGTATGGTAGCAGAATTGAGGACCTCTCATCATTTCAAATTGAATTGCTTAGTCCATAAAGCCTTTGTACAAAATTTAGACAATATTTCCTAGAGCTAGTGTGTTTCTGCCAGTGAACCCCTACATATGCTATCAAATTAACTACTCTGTGGTTACCCTAATGTGGGGGATGGTTCTTAGTTAATGGATGTTCAAATAGAAATCACTTACGGCTCTAGTGGGCTAAGCAAATGGTAGTGTTTATTTCTTATTGGATAAATAGAACAAAGACTTCTCATCATTTTGAGGACTCGGCTACCCATCGCTTAGCCAGGATATCACTCAATTGTCGCCTCTTCAATAAAATCCGCACCTCTTTGTTGAGACTGCCTTCCTCTTATCTCTCACTCTCTCTTTATCTCTCAAAGGTTTTAACCCCTTTGAATGAGTTGCCCATGCTATTCCATCCTTTAAGCTGAGTCATTACAATGTGGGAAAGAGTCCCTAAAAACAATAATCATCCACATGAGTATGAGACAAAGGGGACAGATTAAAAACTACCTCTTTTTTATTTCAAATCATGATTGCATGGCATGCAATGTTTATTTAAAGAAAATATGCCAGAAATAGAAAGATATAAAGAAAAATGAACGACTTTGGTGGAAACATCCCTTTTCTTGTGAGCCTTTTGGTAAGAACCCTTAATGGGTTTTAGGACTATGCCATCCTCCTTGGTGCTTCATTTTCCAAGTGTATCAATGGGGGGCGAACTACTAGATCTTTCACAGCACTTGGCATGTATTTGGAAGTTAGAAGATTCTGTTGTGGCAATGTATGAATTTGACAAAACTTTGCAAATGATTAATTCTTCTTCTGCATGGATGGTGATTGTCATGGTATGGCATGGAGATAGTTGGTTAGAGGTAATGTCTTGCAGATGAACGGTTAATTCTTCTTACTCCTTAGTGTAGATTCGGCCTCCTCTAATAATCAGACTTATCCTTGCATAAGTTTGAATTGGGCGGGATGCTAGAGGGGTTCCATAAGTTCAATTATGCTATTTGACCTAAAAAAAAAAAACAAAAGAAAAACAAAACATAGTTAGCATGTCGAGTTTGAAGTTTTATGGATACATGTCCTATGGAGGTCTCTTCTTTGAGGGAATCTAGGCATGATGTTAGGTCCATTTTGGAGACGAGATTTTGCCCCTATATAAAATACAATACCTCTTTGGCATGGGCCAATTGATGTTTCTTTGTTTGGACAATCCCGTCTCTATGGACGAAGATGGATTTGGGCCCCTCTCGAGACAAGATTATATGCATGCCATGAATCCTTAGGGTTAAGGAACCCTTAGGAGTTTTGGTTGGTTTGAATAACATGAAATTGGATCTCTTCTTTCCCTTCGCGATTGATTAAATGGATGAGAATACAATGACTTGAGTTTCTTGGAACTCTTGTCTTGGAATAGATATGGATGCATAAGCATAATGGAAGTGAATATGTGAGCAATACGATAATAGTAAATGAATGGTTTAGAAGATCTCCTTTCTTGTCTGGCTTCTTTCATTTTCTTAGTACTCGGAGATGAGGGGGAAGGATAGAAGACAAGAAACAAAAGATAAGTTAGCGTCTTGATTTGAAAGTTTTTATGCAATGTATGTCCTATGGGTGCCCCTGCTTGAGAGAGAAACTAAACATGATGTATTTGGCTCACTTTTTGGAGATAGGAGTTTTGCCCTTGTATACAGATACCTTACCGTTGAGTGGGGACATACATTCATTCATTCATTCACTGATTTACAAAAATTAGAAGAGTACATTGAACTTTGAGTTTAGAATACAAGAGAATCGAAGTACATTTTACTGGGGGGAGAGGGAACACTTTCCTTGAAACTTCCACCTATCTACTTTTTCATTTGAGATCCTAAACTACTCTTGAGTCTTTGGATTCGCCTTCCTTGAGTTTGATGTTGAGGAGGTCGTTGAGAGACCTTACTATTTGATTGCCCCTTATCTCCTTAGCAACCCTATCTCCTTAAGCATAGAGGAATTGGGGCCCCTTTTATGGAATGACTTGAAATGTATGCTATGAGCCCTTAGGGTTACATGGAAACCCTTAGGATTTTGATAGGTTTAATGCAAGGGAGAGTGAACTTGGTGTCACTCTCTTTGGGTTAATCATATGCACGAAGATGAAATGATATGAGTTACTTCAGAACTCTTGTCTTGACATGGAATATTGAATGCATGAACATGGATGCATAGAGTAGGGAGAGAGAGAATGCATTTGTAAAGTAAACATGGATGCATGAGCAGTTATACATGCATTATAATAACAGGAATACAAGCATTATAATAATAGGAATAGATAAGTTTAAAGAAAAGTAAAGCAGTCGCCCTTTCCTCCATGGTTTTGAAATCGATGTGCGTGTCTTAAATCCGGCAGAGGTTCAGCTATGTAGGGTTTCTACAAGAGCATGAGGTTGAGGGTTTACTAATGGTTCCTAAGAAGGCTCAGCTCACAGATCTTCAAATCTAGGTCCACTCCCCGAGGTGATTCCATTATCTATTGGTAATCCGAGCGGGAGAATCATCAAGAGGCCGTAGGCGAAGAAACTGACACAACATCTTGCCCACAACCAATATACTGTTCTCCCTTCTAACTATAAGGGACATATTCAGGTAAGAATGCAAGTATACAAATGCTTGTGCTCAATGCAATGTGTCTGTAAAATTTTGAAAAGTAGAGAAAAGGGCCCAACAACTCTCATCCATCATGTCCATTCCATATATTCATTCATACATGACACTTAATATAACATGAAATAAATATGTGAACAAAGGTTCACCTACAAAAATAAAGATGCAAAAAATCAGTACTTAGATGACAAACTTGATGCAAGATAAAATGATTGAGTATGAATAGAATGCAAACAATGACATGTTTTTTGAAAATAACTTTGAAAAAGTTTGATTTTGAAAGTTTTGAAGTGGATAGATTCAGATAAATTAATCAAAGACTCTAAATGAGTGAGGGTGAAGAGACATGACATTGGCCTAACCCTCTAAGCGTCCTCAGTGGAGTCGCCAGTTATCGGGCCTTGATTTTTCACACTCGAGAAAAATACACACAAGTGAGAAAAACACGGTACTCTGTTGTTACAACTCATCCTCCTAAAAGGATGAGTGCGATTAGATTTGAATTTGAAATTTGATTTGATTAAGGGCTTTTAGGCAAGGTTTGGAGTCACCACCTAACTCGATTAAGGTGAGTTAAGTCACCAAAAACTAAGTGCAACCCAAAGATTACACTTAGTATTTTTGAAAACTTCTTCAAGAGAGGGTTTTTAGAAAATAGATTGTTTGGCAACCTATGAAAATATTTAAACCCTTTTTAAAAATAACTCCAATTGGTCTTTCAAAACAGTGATTCTAGGTTTGGAAGTTGGTTACGTGTAGGAAAGACGCACTAAGCCATCACCCTACCCTGCCCTTGCGGTACCTACATGTCTATTTACCCTTGGTTCACTCATTCAAAATCTTTGATTAATAAATGTGTAAAACTATCTACTTTAGAAAAGAACTATATGATGCATGATATGTAAGTGCTAGAATTTGATTTGATTTTAAAAGTAGATTTGAAAATAACTCGATTTGATTTTGAAAATAGATTTGAAAAGATAAATTTGATTTGAAAATGAAAAGAAGGCTTTAGAAAATGGAATTGGAGATTGGAAAATAGATTTTTAGAATTACAAATTTGAAATAGATCATGGAATTGGAAGTTTAAAAAAAAGATTTGTGAAATTAGAAGTTTGAAAAAGGTTATGACCGCACCCGTGAGGGTTGCCTACGTATCCCTTTTTGGGAATCAGATCAGTCATAATTAGGATAAGAGTCCGATTAAAAATTGACCTTTTAGGTTTTTGAAAAGTTTGATTTGAAAAGATTTAATTTGAAAAAGGATTTGATTTGAACTTAGAATAGAAGATTTGAAATCGAGATTTGATTTAGAATTAACCTTAGACTTAGAAAAGGGTTTGAACTTTGAAAGAGAACTTGGGTTTGATTTGAGCTTTGAAAACATTTTAACTTAGATTGAAATTAAAAAACTATCTTGGTTTAGAAAAGAGTTTAGAAAAGATTTGAAACTTCCTAACTTTAGGGTTAGGGTTGAACTTAGGTTTAGGCCTCCTAAGATTTAGATAACCTAAGGTTGGAACATGTAATTGAATTGGAAATGATTTGATTTAGATTTGAAAAGTTCGATTTTAGAAAGTTGGATTTTGGAAATGTTCAAATTAAGAAAGTGGGATTTAAAGAAGATTTGAAAAGATATTTGATTTGATTTAGAAAACACTTGACTTCGAATAATTTGGAAAGTTATGGTTTAGGAAAGGTTGGACTTTGGAAAACTTTGAATTTTGAAATAAGAAAGTTCCATTTTACGAATGTGCCAAATTAGGAAAGTGTTTATTTTAGGAAATTTTCATTTTAAGAAAGTTTCATTTTAGGAAAGTCTTGAATTTAGAAAGATTTCAACTTTGGAAAGATTCGGAATTTGGAAAGTTTTGGAATTTAGAAAGGTTTGAATTAGGAAATATTTGAATCGTAAAAGATTTGATTTCTATTTCCTAAAGTAGAAGATTAGATTTTATTTTAAAAAATAGATTATTTGATATGGTTTCTAAAATTGAAGGATTTGATTTAGTTTCCTAAATGGGAAAATTTGATCTAGTTTCCTAATTTGAAAGATTAGATTTGACATGGAATTAGAAAGGTTGAGTTTTAAAAATTTAGGATTTTGAAAGCTATGATTTAGTGTAGAAAAAAGAGATTTTGGAAATGTAGGATTTGATGTAGAGGATTGTTTTTGAAAACCTATTATTTAAAGAAAAAGAGGAAGTCATGCTTTTAGAAAAGAGAATTAGGGTTTCTTAACCATAGAATCTAGGGCTTTGACTTGGACTCTAAGAAAAAGAGTTTTTGAAAAAGTAGGCCTTTTTAAGAGAGTTTTTAGGAGGGAGATTTGAAGAGAGTTTTTAGAAAGTGAATTTTTGAAAAGAACTTTTAGAAAGTATTTTCAAAGGGGTCTGAATATGGACTTTTGATATTTCTTGAAGGTCTCACTTTCCTAAAACGATTCTAATCATGAAGATATTAGAACCATTCTAAGTTGGTGGTTTTGAAAATAACATATATTTGAAATATGGATCAATATGATCACAATGAATATCATACTTTCCTAAAATAACCATAACCATGAAATGACTAGAATCATCTTAAGATTGTAGTTTTGATGAAAAACAAGTTAGGCTTTACACCCAAAATATGAACCTTGATGGTCACAATAACACTTTTCTAAAGCAACCCTTACCATGGAATGGCTATAATCACTCTAGGAGTGTGATTTTGAAAACAAAATTTTGAAAAATAGATTTTGAATGCAAGTTTGAAAGAGGATTCTTATGCCAACTTTGAAAATAACTTTTGAAAACAATTTTGAATGGACGAATAAATATGATATGCACAATGCGAGTAAGGTCGTTAATATACAAGGTTGGCTTTACAACATAATCAAGGGGGCCGAATCCGCATGGTCTAAGGTTGAATTAGAAGAAAGTCTCCAACACAGTGACTTTCAACAATCCTTCCTACATATGAATCGGGGAATCCCTTGTTTCAAGCATGCAAGAAAGGGGGGGTAGAAGATAGGGGATTAAAATAAAAGAAAACCCAAGTAGGTTAGGAGAAAGAAGAGAGAGGGCGGAAATATATAAATATAAAGAGAGAGCCTACCTTGTCTTCTTCTTATTTTACTTGCTTTGTTTGCTTTGCTTTGCTTCATCATTGAGAGTTTCCAAGTTATAGCACTTTGAGTCTTCAATGAAGGTTTTGGAGGCTTGTGCATGAGTGTATGGATGTTAGGGTTAAGTGTATGGAGGTTAGGGTTTGAAAAGACTAGAGAGACTAGGATTTTGGAAAGACTTCGAGCTTTGTAATTCAAAAAGCAAAGTTTATAGATTAAGTTTGCAGACCCTTTTCACACAGGGGGAGGCTCGGTATTTATAGATACAAGATTAACTTGCCACTTGTTGTAGTGGCATCAAGGTAAATTTTACACTGGCGCCACTAGTGGCGCCCAACCAATTTTTGGCTAGCAGTGGTGCCAACCACTTAGGAAATATTTTAAGGCAGCAAGAAATGTATCTTTCGATCCTTGATGCGCAAGGCAAATTATTTGGGCACTTGTATTAGTGATTACCATGTAATTTTTGGCTTAGCTCTACAAGGAGTGACTCCGAAAGATCCCGAATGTTTTGGGAGGTCGGGAATGTTTTGGAAGGTCGAAAATGGGTAGAAACCCTTGAAAAAGTGTCCCAGCGGTGACGGACTTGAAAAACAATGTCAAGATGGGTGAAGTGGTCAACCGAGCCATTAGGGGCAAAACGGTCAACTAGACCGAGAAACCACCAGAATGGACTTGGAATGTCCCAAAAGAGGACTTAAAGGTTAGGAACATTATTTGGGATCTTCTGGAAGGTTACCGGTTTGATACCTAGAGCCGGTGTGGTTGGACAGGGCGACCGGCCCACTAGGGGCAAATCGGTCATTTTGCTCTGGCTTTGCCAGAATAGTCTTAGAAAGTTCTGGAAAGGTGCTAGAAGATTAAGAATACTATTAGAATCATTCTCGGGAGGTAACCAATTTGATGCTCAGAGCCGGTGTAGTTCCCGAAAACGCTCGAATGCTTAGGGACAAAATGATCAATTTGACCAGATGGTCTCGGAATTAGTCCAGAACCGACTGGAAGGCACTTGCACATGCCGGATCCTCTTGGGACAATCTTAGAAAGGTGGACTTACTACTCTGAGGACTTAGGTGCTTTCTCAAGAAGCATGCTAGAAAAGGACTAAAGGGCAATTTGGTTATTTTTCACTAGGGTGGGCTAGCAAGCACTAGTGTTCACCCGGGTTTTGAGTGTTTCCACCACTCTGACGGTCTGTGATAAGTTGATTTTCAAAGGTATCTCATCCTTTGGTAAACATGTCACGGCCAATGGGCGAGTTCGGTCCCATGACATAGGGGTTTGTTTGCAATTCCCAATGTCGACTTGTTTACGATTATTTTCACCACTCTAATGATGTGCATTCATTCCGGAGACTGCCTAATCTCGGGAAGCTGCTAGGTGGACTTATCATCTGAGGAATCAACTTTCTCAAAAGATGTGCTAAATAACGGACATGCTTCATTGGCGCGCTAGCAGGCGCCAAATGTGGACCATTCTACCATCTAGGGGACTTAGGTTTCGTCCCGGTCGATGGGTTTGAAGGGACTAACCGTTATGGAGAGTTTTCTTAGAAAACGTGTCGGACTAGATGGTCTTACCGCCTAAGGGATCAACTTTCTCGAAAGTCATGCCGAATTTGATTTGAATTGGAATTGGACTTGAAATTGAATTTAAGATTAAAATGGAGACCTACCGTCTGTAGGAAAACGTGCCAACTGGAATAAGACCAAGCAACGCCATAAGGGCAATTTGGTCATTTTGCCTTTGTTGGGCCTGGTAGGCCCCTGAAGCGATTCATTGATTAGGTTGAGACTGGAAAATTGATTTGGACTTGAATGTGTTTGTGTCGATTTGAATGTGAGTCTAGTCAGACCGGAGATTGTCGAGTGGCCAAAAATGGGTTGCTGACAGGTAGAAGATGGGATATTAAAATAGAAGAAAACCCAAGTGGGCTAAGAAGAAGAAGAGAGGGGGGAGTACATAAATATAAAGACAGTGCCTACCTTGTCTTCTTCTTGTTTTACTTGCTTTGTTTGGTTTGTTTTGATTAATCCGTGAGAGCTTCCAAGTTGCAACACTTCGAATCTTCAATGGAGGCTTTGAAGGCTTGTGTATGAGTGTATGGAGTATGTATAAGTGTTAGGGTTAAATGTATGGTGGCTAGGGTTTTAGAGAGACTTCGAGCTCTGTAATTCAAAAAACAGAGTTTTTTAACTGAGTTTGCAGTACCTTTTCACGTAGGGGGAGGCTTTGTATTTATAGACACAAGATTAGCCTGGCGTCTGTTGCAGTGGCACCAAGGCAAATTTCTCACTGGCGCCACTGCTAGTGGTGCCAGCCACTTAGAAAGTATTTTAGGGCGGTAAGTAACGTATTTTTCGACCCTTTATACGGAAAGCCAAAGATTTGGGCACCTGTATTAGTGACTACAATGTAATTTTTGACTTGGCTCCACTAGGAGTGACTCCGAAATGTCCGAGAATGTTCTGAGAGGCCGGAAATGGTCCAAAAGGCCCAAAATGGGTAGAAACCCTTGAAATAGTGTCCTGGAGGTAACAGACTTGAAAAACAAGGTCAAGATTGTCAAAGTGGTCAGTCGAGCCCTTAGGGGCAAAACGGTTAACTAGACCAAAGAACCATCAAAATAGACTTAGAATGTCTCATGAGAGGACTTGAAGATTGGAAACACTATTTAGAATGTTTTGAGGAGTTTTCGGTTTGATAACCAAAGCCGGTGTTGTAATACCCGCTATATATTTTTTTTTCTTCCTTGACTGCATTAACCATAACGGGACGGTTTAGAACACAACCATAGAGATATAAGTCATAGCGAAACCTTTTCAAGCCCAAACCTGTCCGATTTATGAAACCCAATTTCTCGGAGTTAGAATTCGAACCTCGTTACCCGACAATTCGCGTTAGCTAGCACCCTAACTTAAAATTGAGTTTTCTCTCTCGTCTTTCGTCAAATATCGAGGAATTATATGTCTAAAATTATCACCTTTTTGAGCCCAATGCCTTGGTAATCTCATAAATCCTTTTCGTAAAGTGTCGATTTCTCAAAAAAGCCCCGAACGCTGCTACACCTGGAAATTCGCACCCGAATTTCCTAAAATTTCGTATAGAGTTATCTCTCTCACCTGGCGACAGAATTGTACGAAATTCGAGTTGAAATCGATTAATTTTTCGAGAGCTTTCTATTTACAGTCTCAGATTGCGTATCCGACGAGAAATGAAAACCTTAAATTCAATTGCTTTAATCTAGGGACTTTCTTTCATAATTGAAAAATTACCTGTCCCGCCAACTTGCATGGTCGGGCACTTTATCTATAATTGTGTATAGTATATATATAAATTATTATAAGCATGCATGCATGATGTTATCTATATTATGTATAGTATATATATGCATCATTATAGGCATGCATGATGTAGCCGGTTACACTATATTACACTAATGCTTATATTCAAAATGCACAACCAGTTGGACAATAGTTTAAGCTATATTGTAAAACATTTGTTATACAATTCGGGGCATGATTCTTCACTCAACCAATAGGAATAGAAGGAATGAAGAATGATGAAGGCATCACATACGGGAATGATGAAGGAATCGCATACGGGAATTGCGGACGACCGAGGGAATTGTAGAGAGAGAGAGAGAGGGGTCACTCCCATCACCACCACAACCCTATAAATACATACACACCCCTCCTTCATGGGTCACACAAGAAGAAGCAATTGTGTGAGTTTTAGAGAGAAACCGAGAGAGAGAGAGAGAGAAAGAGAGCGGAGAAGAGGGAGCTCGAGATTGTGGCATTTGAAAACCAGGTAAGGAACCCACCTTCTCCACCCTCTAAGCCTTCTAAACCCAGCACAACCCACCCCATAAACCCACTGCTTGAGCTGAGAGTCTAGAGAGAGAAAAAGATTAAAATATTGCACCACCCAAACCAGAGCGGAAACACCAGGGATTGAGGGCTGCCACAGGAGCTCTGGGCTTCTCAGGGACCCCTATGGGTGTCCTAGGGAGGCCCAAGGCCTCTGTGCATGCACCGGAAACTCCATGGGAGGCCAAACCCGCCGGAAAAGCTTCTGCCAGCCGTAACTCCGGCTACCGGCCACCAAATCTGACTAGGCCAGTTGGGTCCTCTTCGTTTCGACGTTCCGAACAACTTTCATGAAGAACACTTTTCCAGAAAATGACAGGAAGGGCTTGAAAAACCCAGTTTCAGGTCTGGAACCCGGGGTTCCGCTGTGCAACCGGGCTGTTCGGCCAAAAACCGGCCACCCCCGACCACCCTCAGCCGACCTCTGGCCATGAGTGTGAAGCCCAGGTCCTTGTCTACCTCTGGGTTGCACATGCATGGCTAGGAAGTGTCGTGCATGGCCGAAAACAGGCTGAGAAGCATCACCAGTCGCGGTGGAGGAAGGAGGAGGCTATGCCTCCCTACCCCACGCGTCTCTGGTGGAGCGTGAGGGCGCGTCCCAACTCCGATGACCACAAAATTTTGGTGGGTTGGTCCCAGAGACCATATAAACCTACCCTAAATTTTTCAAAATTTTCTAATAATTCTACAATTTTCTGTGAATTTATTACTCTGTTTGGACACACAAAATCATAGAAAATAAAATATAATTGTGAAAAATATGAAAATTTACCAGAGGACCTATAAAATCATGAGAAACCCCTCCTTCATGGGTCACACAAGAAGAAGCAATTGTGTGAGTTTTAGAGAGAAACCGAGAGAGAGAGAGAGAAAGAGAGCGGAGAAGAGGGAGCTCGAGATTGTGGCATTTGAAAACCAAGTAAGGAACCCACCTTCTCCACCCTCTAAGCCTTCTAAACCCAGCACAACCCACCCCATAAACCCACTGCTTGAGCTGAGAGTCTAGAGAGAGAAAAAGATTAAAATATTGCACCACCCAACCCAGAGCGGAAACACCAAGGATTGAGGGCTGCCACAGGAGCTCTGGGCTTCTCAGGGACCCCTCTGGGTGTCCTAGGGAGGCCCAAGGCCTCTGTGCATGCACCGGAAACTCCATGGGAGGCCAAACCCGCCGGAAAAGCTTCTGCCAGCCGTAACTCCGGCTACCGGCCACCAAATCTGACTAGGCCAGTTGGGTCCTCTTCGTTTCGACGTTCCGAACAACTTTCATGAAGAAAACTTTTCCAGAAAATGACAGGAAGGGCCTGAAAAACCCAGTTTCAGGTCTGGAACCCGGGGTTCCGCTGTGCAACCGGGCTGTTCGGCCAAAAACCGGCCACCCCCGACCACCCTCAGCCGACCTCTGGCCATGAGTGTGAAGCCCAGGTCCTTGTCTACCTCTGGGTTGCACATGCATGGCTAGGAAGTGCCGTGCATGGCCGAAAACAGGCTGAGAAGCATCACCAGTCGCGGTGGAGGAAGGAGGAGGCTATGCCTCCCTACCCCACGCGCGTCTGGTGGAGCGTGAGGGCGCGTCCCAACTCCGATGACCACAAAATTTTGGTGGGTTGGTCCTAGAGACCATATAAACCTACCCTAAATTTTTCAAAATTTTCTAATAATTCTACAATTTTCTGTGAAGTTATTACTCTGTTTGGACACAGAAAATCATAGAAAATAAAATATAATTGTGAAAAATATGAAAATTTACCAGAGGACCTATAAAATCATGAGAAACCCAAATATGGGAGAGTGCAATGCAAATAGGCCCCTGGTAATTTTTGAAATTTTGCCTTAGGCCCGGCACCGGGCAATTCTTTTTCTGGACAAGAGGCGAGGAGGATTTCAAAGAATTCGTCCTACCAAACCACCCCCTACTGACAACCTTAATCTTATTGATTCTGTAATTATTCAAGACTTCAATTAACCATCACTAATTTATAAGGATTTTTTGAAAAATTTTGGATAATCTTGCAAGCTCACATTTTCTCCCTTCACAGACAGTACGTGAAGCAAATACTTATTTCTTACCAAGACTATTACCCGGAGTAGGAATCTATGCATTTCCTTAAGATTCATGCTTACGTTTTTCCTCTATCAAATAACTTGTATATTGATATGCTTTATGTTTACTGTCCAATTAGCTTTCTGGCCTAAAAGCCTTTTTCTCATTTACTTAAAATATGGCATTCTTGTTTGTATGACTGCATCACTGAAGAGGTATAAGGGTGGTATAGCCAGAAAAGAAAAGACCCCAAGATGTATATCATGGGTGTACCGAACTGGCTTGATACTGGGGACTATCATCGTTCGGTATCACTGGCTTGATATCGGGCTAGATGTTCATGGGTGGGCCCCACTGGACTTGATGATGGAGGGTGAATCATGGGTGGATCTCATTGGCTTGAATTGGTCCGGGCAGGACATACCTGCAAGGATCCTAATATTGATGAAAAGAAAAAGAAATTACAAGGGTCATATGCATGCCATAACATTCTTTTACTGCATTACCTTTTATCCTGTACCTTATAGAAATCTTAGATCTCCTACTGGGCTTTACCGCTTATTCCTATCTTATGGGACATTTTCAGGGATAGAGACACCCAAATGAGTTCTGAGGAAATGAGCATACGAGATCAAGCCCCCCTGTTATCTTTTGTCTTTTAATTCTTGAGTTAGTTTATGCTGGACTGTAATATTATGAGACTTACGCTGCTTTTACGACCCTGATATAATATTTATGGATTATCTTTGACGTATTCACGTTTACATGGTTATGTTGTAATCATAAACCCAATTCTTTACTTTCAAACCCAACCTTAAACCCTTCATTGTCACGACTCAGTGAGTGCGAAGTCGGGTCATGACAGGTGTGGTTGAAAAAGGCAACCAACTAACTAGGGGCAAAACAGTCATTTTGTACCAGGTTTGCCAGAATATACTCAGAATGTTCCGGAAAGGTGCTAGAAGGTTGAGAATCCTATAGGAGAATTCTGGGAAGGTAACTGGTTTGATACCCAGAGCCAGTGCGGTTCCCGGAGGCACTCAGATGCCTAGGGGCAAAATGGTTATTTTGATTGGATGATCCCAGAATTGGTCCGAAACTAACTGTAGAGCACTTGAACATGCCAGATCGTCTTTAGGATAAACTTGGAAGAGTGAAATTACTGCTCTAAGGACTTAGGTACTTTCTCGAGAAGTGTGCCAAAAAAGGCCCAAGGGGTAGTTTGGTCATTTTTCACCATAGTGGGCTAGCAGGCACTGGTGTTGACCCGGGTTTTAAGTGTTTCCATCACTTTGATAGTCTATGATGAGTTGGTTTCCAAATGTATTTTATCCTTTGGTAAACGTGTCATGGCCAAGAGGCGAGTTAGGTCCCGTGCCATAAGAGTTTTCTTAGCAATTCCCAATGTTAACCTGTTTGCAAGTGTTTCCACCACTTTGACGGTGTGCGTTAATTTCGGAGACTCCTTGATCTTGTGAAGTTGCTAGGTGGACTTATCGTCTGAGAAATCAACTTTCTCGAAAGACGTGCCAAATAACGAACATTCTTCATTGGCGGGCTAGAAGGCGCTAAAGGTGGACCATTCTCGAGGACTTAGGTTTCGTCCCGATCGACGGGTTTGAAGGGACTTACTGATCCTAAAGAGTTTTTCGAAAAACTTGCCAGACTAGATGGACTTACCACCTAAAGGATCAACTTTCTCGAAAGACATGATGGATTTAATCTGGATTGGAATTGGATTTGAAATTTGATTTGAGATTGAAATGGCGACTTACCCTCTCTAGGAAGACGTGCCAACTGGAATAGGACTGAGCAATGCCACAAGGGCATTTTGATCATTTTGCCTCTATTGGGCCTGGAGGGCCCGTGAGGCGATTGCTTGATTGAATTCAGTTTGAAAATTTGATTTGGACTTGAATGTATATGTGTCAATTTGAATATGAGTCTGAATGGACCGGAGATTGCCAGGCAGTCAAAAATAGAATTCTTATAGCTGCCACTCTTTTTCTGTCTTTGCTTTTTGAGGACAAAAAATGATAAAGTAAGAGTCCTAGGTTGACCGCGAGGCGATCGGAGAGATGGAATTTGAAAATTCTTGATGACTGGAGTAATTCAAATTTTGATTTTGAAAACTGGATTATCTCGATTTTTGAAATCTAGAAATTTGTAAACTTGATTCAAGTTGATTGTTTGAAATAATTTTGAACTTGCTTTCTAAAATTGATTGATTTGGATTTGAAATAGAAGGGTTTTGGAAAACCTTTTGAAACTTCGAACAAAACTTTTGAGAAAAAAGTTTGAAAACTTAGAATTTTGAAAATAGGCTTTTTGAGGTGAACGATTGAAAACCCAAATTTTTTTTTTTTTTTTTTAACCGGGACTTTTGAAGGAAAAAGGTTAGGAATCCTATGAGATATATTCTAAGAAGGAAAGTTTTTAAGGAAGAAACTTTGAAGACCTTTTGAACATTTTTTTAGGATAGTGCCTTTGAAGGATAAAATTCACAAAACCCGAAAAAAGCTTTTAAAATTAAACTTTTTTGAAGGAAAAAGTTTTTTGGAAAATCGAGGAAAAGATTTTTGAGATGAAACCTCTTTTATTTTTTTTCATTTTTTCATTTTTTTTTTATTTTTGAAGGAAGGAGTTAGAAAATATAGAAAGCTATTTTTGAAATCAATGTTTTTAAAGGAAAAAGTTAAGAAAGCCTTGAGAGTGGGGCTTTTTTGTCAGAGAAGACCCCAATAAACTCATAAGAAAGTTTCGAAATAAGGAATCAAATTTTTTGAAAATAAATCTTGTTGAAGGGAAAAGAGATAAAACTTTTGAGGGTGTGGCTTTTTTGACAGAGAAGACCCCGAGAAACTAGGAAGAAATTTTTTGAAATAAGGAAAAAAAAATTTTGAAAATAAATCTTGTTGAAGGGAAAAAGAGATAAAACTTTTGAGGGTGGGGCCTTTTTGAGAAAAGAAGGCCCTGGGAAATTCAGGGGGTCCTGGAATAAAACTATTGAAGGAAAAACTTAGAAAAAATTTTGAACATGGAATTTTGGATAAAACTTTTGAGGAAAACACTTAGGAAATTTTTGAAAATAAATTTTAGGATTTAGAAAATTTCGAAATTGATAGAAACTTTGGAAGGAAGAAATTTTTGAGAATTTGAAACCTTGAAAATTTTGAGGATTGATTTTGAAAAAGACTTTTTGGAAGAACAATTTTTAGAAAATCTTGAAACTTGATTGGAGTAGAAATCTCTTGCAGGAGAAGCTTAAAAAAGTTTTGAGATAGATTTTGATTGAAATCTTTTGAGATTTAATTTTGACACTAACTTCGGATTTTGAATTTGAAATAACTTTGGAAAGGGATGGTTAAGAGACCTAAGAATTGATTTTGAGATGCACTTTTTAGAGGGAAAAAATTTAGAAACTATTTTTCACTTGAAACTCAGACAAAACGTATAGAAAATTCGTTTTGACTTAAAACTGTGAATTCTTGAACACAAAATATTTAGAAAAAATGTGTAGACAATTCATTTTGACTCAAAACTTGAATTTTGTTTTTTAAACAAAACATTTAGGAAATTTGTTTTCTCTTGAAACTTTGACTTCTGATTTTCTTTTAAAGCAAAATGTTTAGAAAATTTGTTTTGACTTAAAAAATTCATTTTGACTTGAAATTTGAAATCTTTTGAGGGAACATTTAGAAAAATCACTTGAAGTTGAAAGTTGAAACTTTCTGAAGAAACAATGTAGAAAATTCATTTTAACTTGGAACTTGAAATTCTTTTCAACTCTTTGTTTTTTTATTTTCCTTTTTTTCTTTTCCTTGTGCATCGTCTTTTTTCTATCTTCTCTCTCTCTTGTTTCCCCTGTTTTTTCTTTTTCTTTTTTTTTACATACTTATTTTTAGGGTTGATGAGTTCTTACCTTTTTCTTTTTCTTTTGCCTTACCTTCGAGATGACTGACGCGGGAGAGGTCACCATGTTGACTGAATCTGGAGTTGAGGGGGCACGACTAAAAGCTGAACTAACAACGACGCGGGCTACTCTAGCCAAGGAGAGGACTACTACTATTGATGCCTGGGCTGATAGGGATGGTCGGCACCCTTGAATGACCACATTGATTGATGTCGAGTCTGAGCTGAGGCTTGTCTAGGTGGATGATGTAGGAGACAATGATTTACGTCAAGGGCAATAACGAGATCTGCTTTGGTCAAGTAGAGGATTAGTGCTACTAATGAGGAGAGGGTGGCCTCACTAGGGCTACTATAGAAGATGCCCCAGATGAGACTGTCGAAGATGTTGAGACTGCCCCTGCCAGAGTTCATTGCTAAGGTTGAGGTTGAGGTAGCTTTTTGAGGAGGCCCTATGGTCGATATTTGGCATTCTGTCTGGTGGAATAATACTCTTCTAGGGGAATTGATGCTCTGTCTGGCGGAATAATACTCTCTTAGGGAAATCCAAGATTGATGTCTTGAAATTACTACTTCTTGAACCAAAACTCCGTCTTGTGAAACAATGCTCCTATGGGGAAGTCCAATGTTGATGTCTTAAAGTTGCTACTTCTTGAAACAACACTCCATCTTGCAAAACGATGCTCTTATGGGCAAGTCTAAGGTCTTTTGTCTTGAAAATACTACTTCTTGAACCAACACTTCATCCTATGGAACGATGCTCCTATAGGGAAAGTCCAAGGTTAATTAGGTAGGTCGAGGGTGGGTCATTGCCCCGTTCTTGGTTTTGTGTCAGTTATAAAATTATGAGCTTTTAGAGATGTCTAAGGTTACTCGGTCGCGGGGTAGCTTTAGCTCTTTTTGTGCTCTATCTCGTTCCTTGTTTCCTATTTGAGGCATAAAAATAAGGAAAAAGAGAGACATAGAGTAAGTTTTTGAGCAAAAATAGTTTATTTATGCAAATTCTAAAAATGTACAAGTAAAGGGGTGAATGCATGTTTATATTTTTTTGATGAATGCTCATACAGGAATAGAATTGAATGCATATCATACTTTTTGATGAATGCACAGGTTTGAATGCATGTCCTACTTTTTGCACAGGTTCGTAGAGGAATGGAATTAAATACATGTTATAATTTTGGATGAATGCACCCACAAAAATGGAATTGAATGCATGACATGTTTTTTTATGAATACATGAACAAATACAAACTACACATGAATTCAATGGATGTACAGGTTATACATACCATGGATGAACCAATACTATATGTATATAGGCTATTTACGAAGAATGTCCCAGGATTACCCCAGGGCCAATACTTTTAAGATTCTGTTTTCCTTCCAGGATTTTGCGCCTTCGGTATTGTCCCATTCTTATAGGGGTGTGATAGCATTTACACCATTCTCAAGGGATCTTGGCCTTTTGGTTTGCCATTTGTTATCTTATCCTTACTTTCTATAGGGTTGCTGTTTGAGAATTTTCTGTCCTCACTTGGTTTTCTCTTTTAGAACTGTAGATGTCACCATGGCTTTACCAAAAACTTGCATGCCCTTTACAAAGTGATAAATAGCTTGGTGCTCAATCCGAGAAGACTTTTTTAAGACCTTAATGCTGGCCGAGTTTAGGGGTTGTAAGAAATAAAGGGATATTGAGGCTCAAAGATTTTCTTTTAGTAGGTTGTTTCAACCAAAACCATCTTAGCACATCTTGGAGTATAAGATTGCCCCTGCATTCCTCCCTAGCTTTTCTTTCTCACCCTTTTTTTTTTCAACTACTTGTCTTGATATTGTTTAAGCTTATTTGGACTAAGCAATTTTCTTTTATCAGAGAGGACTTTGATTTGGATCATAATGTTGGCTAGGTTAAGGGATTTATGAATGAAAGGGTATAAAGGCTTAAACATTATCATTTATGGGGTTTCGAAAGACTAATAATCACCTTCAAAAATTTAACTTCCATTCACTACTTTCTTCTTTCCTTCTTACTCGTTTTGTTCTTCAAGACCATTTTATCTCTTCTGACTAGGATTTTTCATCAAGAATTTAATCTTAAGTTGACTTTTAAAGATGCCAACTTTTCATTTCTATTTTTAGATGACAATATCTTTTTTCGAAGACCACCACCAACACATCACCTCTTTTTTCTTTTTTTTTTTCTCCATATCTTCTTGGAAATCACCATTTTCATTGTCGCTCATTAGTTCCTACTCATGACTTTTGCCCTAACCCAATGTGGTCGGTGATCATTTGGTCAGTTTTCTTGAGAAATGTAACCAGATCAAGTGGGCTTTGCAAAGGGATTTTTTTTTTGTGTATGGTAGTAGAATTGAGGGCCTCTTATCATTTCAAATTGAATTACTTAGTTCATAAAGTCTTTGTACAAAATTTAGACAATGTTCCTAGAGATGGTATGTTTCTACTAGTAAACCCCTATATACTCTATTGAATCAACTACTCTGTGCTTACCCCAATGTGGGGGATGGTCATTGGTTTAGGGATATCTGAATAGAAATCATGTACGGCTCTAGTGGGCTGAGCAAAGGGTAGTGTTTATTTCTTTTTAGATAAATAGAACAATGGCTTCTCATCCTTTCGAGGACTTGGCTGCCTATCGCTTAGCTAGGATATCACTCAAGTCTCGCATCTTCAATAAGCTCCACACTTCTTTATTGAGTCTGTTTTCCTCCTCTCTCACTCTCTCTTTTTCTCTCAAAGGTTTTAACCCTCGTTAAATGTGTTGACCATGCTATTCCTTCCTTGAAATTGAGTCATTACAAAATGGGAAAGAATCCCTAAAAGCAATAATTATCCACAAGAGTATGAGACCAAGGGGTTAAAATGAAGACTACTTCATTTTCATTTCAAATTATGACTGTATGGCATGTAATGTTCATTTAAATAAGATATGCAAGAATTAGAAAAATGAACGAATTTTTTAGAAACCTCCCTTTCTTGTGTGCCTTTTAGTGAGAACCTTTAATAGGGTTTTGGGATTGCATCACCTTCTTTGGTACTTCATTCGCCGCGTGTATCACCAAATAATGGAGGGTGGGTTGACAGATCTTTGGTGGCATTTGGCATGCATTTGTAAGTTAGGGGACTTTGTTGTAGCAAAGCACGATTCTGACAGAACTTTGCAAACAGTGAAGTCTTCTTCTATATGGATGGTGATTGTTGTGAAATGGCATGGAAGTAGTTGGTTAAAGGTAATGTCTTGCAGATAGACGGTTAGTTCTTCTTGCTCCTTAGTGTAGATTCAGCCTCCTCTAATAAGCGGGCTTATTCTTGCATGAGTTTGAATTGGGCAGGATGTAGAGGGGTTCCATAAGTTCAATTGTGCTCTCCAACCTTGAAAGAGGAAAAGAAAAACAAAACACAGTTGGGATGTGGAGTTGGAAGTTTTATGCGGTGCATATACTATGGAGGTCCCTTCTTTGAGGGAGTCTAAGCATGATGCTAAGTCCATTTTAGAGATGGAGTTTTCTCCCTATGTGCAATACAATACCTCTTCGGCATGGGCCAGTTGATATTTCTTTGTTTGGGTAATCCTACCTCCAAGGATGGAGAGAGATTTGGGCTTCTCTTGAGATATGGTTCTATGCATGCCATGAAGCCTAAAGATTGAGGAACCCTTAGGAGTTTTGGTAGGTTTAATTAACATGAGATTTGATTGCTTTTTTCTCTCTACGGTTGATTAAATGCATGAGAATGCAATGACTTGAGTTTCTTGGAACTCTTGTCTTGGAATGGATGCATGAGCATAATGAAAGTGAATATGTGAGCACCACGATAATAGTGAATGAATGGTTTAGAAGACCCCCTTATTGTCTGGCGTTTGCTTTCGGTTCTCTTAGTACTCAGAGAGGAGGAGGAAAGGATAAAAGAGAAAAAAAAGAAGATAAGTTAGTGCCTTGATTTAAAAGTTTTTATGCAATGTATGTCCTAGGGGTGCCCCTACTTGAGAGGGAAACTAAACATGATGCACTTGACTTACTTTTTGGAGATAAGGGTTTTGCCCCTGTATGCAGATACCATACCATTGGTTAAGAACATTCATTCACTCATTCATAGAGACTAGAGAAGTACATGGAACTTAGGAGTTTAAATACAATATAATTGAAATACATTTCAATAGGGGGAGAGGGAACAATTTCCTTGGGATTTCCACTTATCTACTTTTTTATTTGAAATCCTGAACTACTCTTGAGTCTTCGGATTCGCCTTTTTTGAGTTTGATGTTGAGGTGGCTGTTAAGAGACCTTGGTGTCTAAGTGCCCCTTGTCTTCTTAGTAACCCTATCTCCATGAGCATAGAGGGATTGGGGCCCTTCTTATGGAATGACTTGAAATGCATGCAATGAATCCTTAGGGTTATATGGGAACCCTTAGGATTTTGATGGGTTTAATGTAAGGGAGAGTGAACTTGGTGTCACTCTCTTTGGGTTGATCATATGCATGAAAATGCAGTGACTTGAATTATTTTACAACTCTTATCTTGACATGAAATATTGAATACATGAACATGGATGCATAAAGTAGAGGGAGAGAGAATGCAATTGTAAAATAAACATGGATGCATGAGCAATTATACAGGCATTGTAGCAGCAAAAAAATAAGCATTATAACAACAGGAATAGATAAGCTTAGAGAAAAGTAAAGCAGTCGCCCTTTCCTCCATGGTTTTGAAATCGATGTGCGTGTCTTAAATCCGGTAGAGGTTTGGCTATCTATGGGGTCTATATGAGCATAAGGTTGAAAATTTACTAATGCTTCCTAAGAAGGTTCGGTTCCCAGATCTTCAAACCTAGGCCCACTCCTCGAGGTAGTGCCATTATCGGTTGGTGATCCGAGCGGGAGAACCATCAAGTGGCCGTAGGCGAAGAAACTGACACAGCATCTTGCCCATAACCAACATACCATTCCCTCTTTTAACTAGAAGGGACATATTCAGGTAAAGAATACAAGTATGCAAATGCTTGTACACAATGCAGTGTGTGTGTAAAATTTTGAAGAGCGGAGGAAAGGACCCAACAACTCCCATCCATCTTGTCCATTCCATACATTCATTCATGCATGACAGTTAATATAACATGTAATAAATATGTGAACAAAAGTTCACCTACAAAAATAAAGATGCAAAAAGTCAGTACTTGAATGACAAACTTGATTTTGAAAGATTTTGAAAGATTGTCATTTGGCAAAAATAAAGATGCATAAAGGGTTTTTGAAAAGATTTTGAAAACTTCCTCAAGAGAGGATTTTAAGAAAATAGTTATTTGGCAACCTTTGAAAATATTTAAGCCCTTTTTTGAAAATAACTCTATTTTGGTCTTTGAAAACAGTGATCTAGGTTCGAAGGTTGGTTACGTGTAGGGAAAACACACTAAGCCATCGCCCTACCTCGCCCTTCCGGTACCTACATGTCTATTCACCCTAGGTTCACTCATTTAGAATCTTTGATTAATAAATGTCCAAAACTATCCACTTTAGAAAAGAACTACATGATGCATGACATGTAAGTACAAGAAACGATTTTATTTTGAAAATAGATTTGAAAAGACTTGATTTGATTTTTGAAAGAAAGTTTTAGAAATTGGAATTGGAGATTTGAAAATAGATTTAGAATTAGAAACTTGAAATAGATCATTGGAATTGGAAATTTGAAAAAGGTTGTAGAATTAGAAGTTTGAAAAAGGTTGTGACCGTACCCATGGAGGTTGCCTATGTATCCCTTTTTGGGAATCAGGTCAGTCGTAGTTCGGACAAGATTCCGATTGAAAATAGACACTTTGAGGTTTGAAAAGTTTGATTTGAAAAGATTTGATTCAAAAAGAGTTTGATTTGAAAAAGGATTTGATTTGAACTTAAAATAGAAGATATGAAATTGATATTTGATTTGAAATTGAACTTAAACTTGAAAAAGGGTTTGCACTTGGAAAAAAAACTTGGACTTGACTTAAGAAAGAAGGAGTTGAGTTTTGAAAATATTTTGAAGTTTGAAATTGGAAAACCATCTTGGTTTAGAAAAGAGTTTTAGAAAGGAGTTGAAGCTTCCTAACTTGGGATTAGTGTTGAACTAGGGTTTAGGTATCCTAGGGTTTAGGTTACCTAAGATTGGAACATGTAGTTGAATTGGAAAGGATTTGATTTAAATTTGAAAAGTTTAATTTTAAAAAGTTGGATTTAAGAAAGGTTCAAATTAGGAAAGTGGGATTTAACGAAGATTTAAAAAGCGATTTGATTTTATTTGAAAGACTTGACTTAACCACTTGATTTGAATGAATTTAGAATATTAGGTTTAGGAGAGACTAGATTTTAGAAATCATTGAATTAGGAAAGTTTTGAAATAGGAATGTTTCATTTTTGGAAAGTGTCAAATTAGAAAAGTTTCACTTTAGGAAATTTTGGAATTTGGAAAGATTTGAATTTTGAAAATTTTGAAGTTAGGAAAGTTTTGAATTTAGAAAGATGTCAACTTTGGAAAGATTTGGAATTTGAAAAGTTTTGAAATTTAGAAAGGTTGGAATTAGGAAATGTTTGAATTAAGAAAGATTTGATTTCTATTTCCTAAAGTAGAATATTAGATTTTATTTCAAAAAATAGATGATTTGATATGGTTTCTAAAATTAGAGGATTTGATTTAGTTTCCTAAATTGAAAGATTTGATCTAATTTCCTAAACTAAAATATTGGATCTGGCATGGAATTGGAAAGATTGAATTTTGAAAATCTAGGATTTGTAAAGCTATGATTTTGTGTAGAAAAAGAGATTTTGGAAATCTAAGATTTGATATGGAAAAGGAAGGCATGTTTTTGGGAAAGAAAATTAGGGTTTGACTTGGACTCCAAGAAAAAGAGTTTTTGAAAAGAAGATCTTTTGAAGAGAATTTCTAGGAAGGACGTTTGAAGAGAGTTTTTAAAAAGAAAGTTTTTGGAAGGAAGTTTAAAAAAAGCTTTTAGAAAGTAAACTTTTGAAGAGTGTTGTTGGAAATTATTTTGAAAAGCGATTTGGAAAGGGGCTTGAAGAGAGTTTTTGGAAAGAAATTTAAAAAGCAATTTGGAAAGGAGTTTAAACATGGATTTTAAAAATCTTTTGAATGTCTCACTTTCCTAAAACAATTCTAATCGTGAAGAGATTATAACTATTCTAAGTTGGTAGTTTTGAAAACAATATGGATTTAAAATATGGACCAATATGATCCGATTGAATATCACATTTTTCTAAAATAACCCTAACCATGGAATGTCTAGAATCATCTTAAGATTATGATTTTGATGAAAAATAATTCAGGGTTTACAACCAAAATATGGACCGTGATGGTCACTATAAATATAACACTTTTCTAAAACAACCCTAACAATGGAATGGCTAGAATCACTTTAAGATTGTGATTTTAAAAATAAGTTTGAAAAAGAGATTTTGAATGCAAGTTTGAAAGATAATTTTGATGCAAGTTTTGAAAACCACTTTGAAAAACAAATTTTGAAGGGATGTATGGATATGACATGTATAATGCGAGTAAGGTCATGAACATATAAGGTTAGCTTTACCACATAATCAAAGGGGTTGAATCCACATGGTCTAAGGTTAAATTAGAAGAAAGTCCCTTACACAATGACTTTCAACAATCCTTTCAACACATGAATCGGGGAATCTCTTATTTCAACTATGCAAGAAGGGGGGGGTGGCAGAAGATAGGGGATTAAAATAGAAGAAAACTGAAATGGATTAGGAGGAAGAAAAGAGAGGAGAGAAGTACATAAACATAAAGAGGGAGCCTACCTTGTCTTCTTCTTGTTTTACTTGCTTTGTTTGATCCGTGAGAGCTTCCAAATTGCGGCACTTTGAATTTTTAATAGAGGCTTTGAAGGCTTATGTATGAGTGTATGGAGTGTGTATAGGTGTTAGGGTTAAATGTATGGTGGCTCGGGTTTGATGAGACTAAAGAGGCTAGGGTTTTGGAGAGATTTCGAGCTCTATAATTCAAAAAGCAGAGTTTTTAGACTGAGTTTGTGGACCCTTTTCATGCAGGGGGAGGCTCTGTATTTATAGACACAAGATTAGCCTAGCGCCTGGCACAGTGGCCCCAAGGCAAATTTCCCACTAGCGCCACTAGGAGTGGCGCCAGCCACTTAGGAAATATTTTAGGGCAGCAAGAAATATATCTTTTGACCCTTGATACGCAAGGCAAAAGATTTGGGCACTTATATTAGTGACTACCATGTAATTTTTTACTTGGCTCCACTTGGAGTGACTCCGAAAGGTCTAAAAATGTTTTGGGAGGCCAAGAATGGTCCAAAAGGCTAGAAATGGGTAGAAACCCATGAAATAGTTCCTGGAGGTAACGGACTTGAAAAACAAGGTCGGGATTGTTAAAGTGGTCGGTCTAGCCATTAAGGGCAAAACGGTCAACTAGACCAAAAAAACCACCAGAATAGACTTGGAATGTTTCATGAGAGGACTTGAAGGTTGGAAACACTATTTAGAATGTTTTGGGGAATTTCCGGTTTGATAACCAGAGCTGGTGTGGTTGAAAAAGGCGATTGGCCGACTAGGAGCAAAATAGTCTTTTTGTACCAAGTTTGCCAGAATAGATTCGGAATGCTCTGGAAAGGTGTTAGAAGGTTAAGAATACTATAGAAGCATTCTTGGAAGGTAATCGGTTTGATAGGCAGAGCCGGTGTGGTTTCCGGATGCACTCAGATGCTTAGAGACAAAATGATCATTTTGACCGAATGGTCTCAAAATTGGTCCAGAACCGACTGGAAGGCACTTGAACATGCCTGATCGTATTTGGGACAATCTTGGAAGAGTGAAATTACCACTCTAAGGACTTAGGTACTTTCTCGAGAAGCGTGCCAAAAAAGGCCTAAAAGGCAGTTTGGTCATTTTTTACCGGAGTGGGCTAGCAAGCACTGGTGTTGACTTGGGATTTGAGTGTTTTCGTCACTTTAACGGCCTGTGATGAGTTGGTTTCCAAATGTATCTCGTCCTTTGGTAAACGTGTCACTGCCAAGAGGCGAGTTCGGTCATGTGACATAGGGGTTTTGTTAGCAATTCCCAATGTCGATCTATTTGTGAGTGTTTCTGCCACTCTAACAGTGTGTGTTCATTTCGAAGATTGACTGATCTCGAAAAGCTGCTAGGTGGACTTATCGTCTGAGGAATTAACTTTCTTGAAAGATGTGCTTAATAATAGACATTCTTTATTAGCGGGCTAGCAGGCACCAAAGGTTGACTGTTATACCATCGCGGGGGCTTGGGTTCCGTCTTGGTCGATGGGTTTGAAGGGACTTACCGTTCCAAAGAATTTCTCAAAAAATGTGCCAAACTCGATGGACTCACCGCCTAAGGGATCAACTTTCTCGAAAGGCATGCCAGATTTAATCTGAATTGGAATTGGATTTGAGATTGAAATGAGGATTTATCATCTCTAGGAAGACGTGCCAACTGGAATAGGACCAAGCAATGCCACAAGGGCATTTTGGTCATTTTGCCTCTGTTGAGCCCAGTGGGCTCTCGAAGTGATTGATTGATTGAATTGAATCTGAAAATCTGATTAGGACTTGAATGTGTATGTGTCAATTTGAATATGAGTTCGGACAAACTGGCGATTGTCGAGTAGGCAAAAATGGGGTGCTTACAAGTATCTCATTAGCAAATATCAAGATATAGCATAGTAATCTTAATAAATGACTTATGATATTCGTACTTATTATTTTTCCATGCTGAGTTTAGAAATCTGTTACCAATGGAATTTCTCCACAAGTTGGCATCCCTTGACCCATTTGTTGAGGCGTGAGACTTTGCTGTTTCATTGAGGCCGTCTTAGATTACTGATCAGGAGATTTTACTCTTTTTCTTTTCTTTTCTTTTCTTTTTCTCTCATTTAAGCCATTTTTACCACCTGTGCCCTTGCGGATTTTCACAGCTACAGACTCTACCATTGTTGCACGTCAGTGCTTGTTTTTGGGTTTTCACTATATCAGTAGTTTTGTATCTTGCCATGACCCTACTCTTTTATTCATAGCGCCCCGGAGGATTTTCACTATGTCCTCAGGCCATGCCTTTTCTTGTGGTTTCTCTCGTTAATGTCGATGAACACAACTCATTGCCTGTTGTTGACTGAAGTTGCTACTTTAGTTGAAGACTGATGATGTTGCTTTTGACAGGGGTGCATTGAAACACTTGTTGAGTTGGGATAGAGGTTGTCTTCTCAGAATTCCTTCTACTAGATAGAGCACTTCCCAATGTAACCATCTTACTTTGAAGAGCAATAACAACAATGACCTGTTTGAAAGGTCTTTTTTGGACTGTAACATATGCTAGGTGTCGAGTTTTTGAAAGAATAGGATAGAAGACTCAAACCTACCATTCTACTTGGCTTTGATTCGCGTGATCACCTTTAACAGTTTCACCCCTTTCCTACCCTTTGCTTTTATGACTAATGTTGAGGTTGTTTATTTGATGACTTCGACCTTTGCATTGCTTAATTTTCTCTATTCATTTTCTCCCACTTACTTGGTGAAAAACTGCCAGACTATTCCTATTTGTTTTTTGCCACTTACATGGTGGAAAACGACATTGCTAAAGGTATTCCTTTTTTCTTTTCTTTTTCTTTTTTTTTTATAGGTAACGCTACCCCCTTTTTTTTTTCCTTTCCTTGCCCCTATATTTTAGCTTTCGGCCCATTGTGGATGTTGATCACCGGGGCTGCTTATATGATGGAAATGTGATCGGCTCAAAGGGGTTTTGCAAGGGTTCTATTTAATTGTATGGTAGAGGAATTAAGGGCCTCTCTTTATTTTGTTCATTATCATCATTGCTCTATAGAGTTTCTAATTACATAGAGTAGTGCTTTATCAAGCTTGAGTTGATGGGTGCTGGGAAAACTTCCTTGTCTGTCTCTGCCAGGATCAATGAATTCGAGTCTTCATTATTGGGAGTGAACTTTGCTTCTAGCTTTCTGCCAGGTTGCCGTTGTCTTTTTGGAGACAAAGTTTCCCGTCGAGGTTTGATTTTTCTACTGAAGGATTTGAAGATGCATCTTTGGTTGTACCAGGCATGTTGTTCTCTAGGAGGCAAGGCTGCTCATACCGCTTTGGTGGTTTGAGTTTCCCTGAGGATTTGGAGAGAGAGGGTTCCTTCTTTAACCAGTAGAACTGCCCTATTGCAATAGATCAATGAGGGTGTTGTTGCCCCAGTTAAGACTTTAACTGGGACTTTGTGAAAGGGTAGCTGCTCATGCCAACCTTTGTGATCTTCTTGACTATTAAATTCTGCTGACTCAATAGTCTCCTTTGTTTGTAGATGGTTGGATACTAAGCTATTGTGATTGATTTTGAAGTTCTGCTATCATGTACTATTTTAGGTTCGCGGTGCTATCTGTGACAATCTGTAGAGGATCTCTGGGGAGTTTTTAAAGTTAAAAGATTCCAAGCTTCAGTAAACCCTGCAAGTTTCATTTTCTAGAAAAAAAAAAATATTTTAGCATGGTAGAAAAAGCATTTCAAGATCAAGAATCCTCTATTTCAAATTAGCCAGTTATACACTTGATATTTACATGACACTTCAACAAGCTAAAATTCAGGTCTGGGAATTTGATGGATAGTTCTATTGGCTAGCTTCTAGATTTGAGAGACCTTGAGGAGAGTGAGTCAATAAAAGATGAGGCATGGATTTTCAGTCAATGATCAGAGATGGAATTGCACTTTTTTTTATTTTTATTTTTCAGGAGGACCACCCCGTAGCTTGTGCCCCTAGTCCCTTCTCAAGTTGGTACCTTATGCTACTGAGCTAGTTGGTGACCATTTTCCTAGCTGTCAAGTGACTGGAGGGCTTTGTCATGTCGATGCATAGATGGCAATTCTCAGGACATGGTGTGGAGGTTGCTGCTTGAGAGGTAACACTTTGTTGATGAGCAGTCAATCCCTTCTGCTCTTCAATGGGCTCATCCTTGTAAGAGTTATGGATTGGGTGGGACTACAGAAAGATTACATAGCTTTGGTTATGCTCTTGGGCCTGGAAAAAGAAAAAGAAAAGTAAATGGAATTGGCATGTGGAATTGAAGACCTTATGCAATACATGTCCTATAGAGGTCCCTTCTTCGCAAGAATCTAGGCATGATGCTGATTCCATTCTGGAGGTGGGGTGTTGTCTTTGTATGCAATACAATACCTCTTCAGAATGGGCCGATCGATGCTTCTTTGTTTGGGCAATCCCATCTTCATAGACGGAGAGAGATTTAGGCCTCTCTTGAGATATGGTTCTATGCATGCCATGAATCCTTAGGGTTGGGAAACCCTTAGGAGCTTTGGCAAGTTCAATTAATATGAGATCAGATTATTCCTTTCTCTCTACAGCTGATGAAAATGCACTAACTTGAGTTTTTTGGAACTCGCATCTATAGAATGGATATTAATGCATCAGCATGATAGTAGTGAATATGTGCATAATATAATGACAATAGATAAGCGGTTCAAGAAACGCCCTTTTCTGTCCATGCTTCGTCTTTGGTTTTCTTGGTACTTGAGAGGTGAGAGGGAGGACAGAAGACATGAAACAAAAGAGAAGTTAGTGCCTTGATTTGAAAGTTTGTATGCAATGCATGCCTTATGGGTACCCCTGCTTTGAGATAGGGACTAAGCATGCTTTTTTTGTTCACTTTTGGAGATAGGGGGTTGCCCCTGTATGCAATATTATACATGTGCCTGTAACATACATTCATTCATACATCCGTTCATTCAAAGGAAGTAAATTGATGATTTTATTGCATTGGATTTTTCTAATACATGGAATTGAAAATAGATAGAAAGCGGAGTGGGAACATTTTCCATTTGACTTTCCACCTATCTACTATTACAAGGGAAAACTTAAACTACTCTTGAGTCTTTAGTTCCGCTTTTTTGATGTCCGGAGGTCATTGAGCAACCTTGTCTTAGGATTTTGCCCCATATCTTATGTCAACCTTATCTCCATGAGCGAGAGGGATTGGGGCCCTTCTTATGAAATGATTCTTGCATGCATGCCACGATCCTTAGGGCTTGGAACCCTTAGGAATTAAGTAGGCTTTTGATTTGAGATTGGCTTGTGGGGCATTCTTCTAGAGCTTGATTATATCTATGGAGTGCAAGTGGCTTGAGTTACTTTGAAACTCTTGCCTTGGGATGATTACATATGCAAGAGCAGTTTAATAGCATGAATGACAAGATATTGATAGCAAAGCATTCACGTATGTAAGCATAATAACAACAGGAGTAAGGAAATTGAAAAGCGGTCACTCTTTCCTCCTTAGTTTTGAAAAGACACGTGCCTTAAATCGGGTAGAGGTTCAGCTATGCATGGGTGCTATATGAACATGAGCTTAAAGGTTAATAATGCTTCCTAAAAAGCTCAGCTCCCAGATCTTCAAACCTAAGCCCACTCCTTGGGGTGATGTCATTATAAGTTGGTGATCCGAGCAAGGGAACTATCTAAAGACCATTGGTTAGGTGACACATCTGCCTACCACCAACAGTCAATGTACTGTTCCCCCTTCTAACTAGAAGGTAGTAACCAAGGCCAATATTCCATGAAAATGCACATGCGAGTGTGTGTGTGATTTTGGAAATTGGAGGAAAGAGCCCAACAATTCCCATACATCCTGTCATACATAGCATACATGGCAGTTTATGAGCATAAATTAAAAATGTGAATAAGGGTCCACCTACAAAACAAATACACAGAGTTAGTACTTTTTCGAGGAACTCAAATGAAAAATAAAGTATGATGTATGAATAATGCAAGAGCATGTAATGAATGCAATGTTTGACTTTTTGCAAAACAAAGACCATTTTGAAAAAATTAGAAATTTTGAAAAGTTTAGAAAGTGGATATAACTAAACAAGTTAACCGGCAAACTTAAGGTGAGTAAAGGGTGACTGGACATGACATAGGCCTAACCCTCTAGTTCTCCCCAGTGGAGTCACCAAGCTGTCGCGCCCTGTTTTCAGAGACCGAACCCTCTTGGCTTGGGGGAAAAGGTACGGTGCTTCTTCATTAGAACTCATCCTCCTAAAATGAAAAATGCAACGGGGTTTGAATTTTTAAATGGAATTGATTAGGGCTTTTTGAAAAGATCTTTGGAGTCGCCACCTAACATATTTAAAGAAGTGCTAGGTCATCTACACCAAGTAAAACCCGAGGGTTAAACTTAGGTTTTGAAAAGTATTTTTGAAAGACGTCCTCATGAGAGGGTTTTGAGAAGGCAGCGTTGTTTGACAACCCTAAAAACGTTGAAAAGTCCTTTTGAAAATTGACTTTGGCTTTGGTCTTTGAAACAAAAATTTTTAAGTCTGAGGGTTGGTTACATATAGGGAAGATATCCTAAGACTATCACTCTACCCTGCCCTTGCGGTACCTATATGTCTATTCACCTTTTACTCACCTAATTATGACTCACCAGTTACCTATGTTTAATGCTATCCACTTAGAAAACTTTTGAAAGCAAAGTTTGAAAAAGAGTTTGAAAGATGGAGTTGAGTTTGAAAAGTGGTTATGGAATTGGGAATTTGAAAAGGGTTGTGGTAACACCCTGTGAAGGGTTGCCTACGTACCTCCTTAAAGAGGATCATGTCAGTCGTAGTTTGAACAAGAGTCGGAAAGGGTTAGAATTTTGAAATAAGTTTCTATTTCTAGAAAGTTTCCACTTTTAGAAAGTTTCCTTTTCAGGAAAGATTGAGTTTGAAAATGCTTCCATTTTAGGAAAGGTTAGACTTTGAAAATATTTCCTTTTCAGGAAGATTGAATTTGAAAATGTTTCCTTTTTAGGAATATTTGATTTGGAAAATGTTTCCTTTTTAGGAAGATTGGATTTGGAAATGTTTCTTTTTCAAGAAGATTAAACTTTGGAAATGTTTCCTCTTCAAGAAGATTGGATCTTGAAAATGTTTCCTTTTCAAAAAGATTAGATTTTGAAAATGTTTTCTTTTCAGGAAGATTGGATTTTGAAAATCTTTCCTTTTCAGGAAGATTAGATTTGTTTTGAAGATGTTGACTTGATTTGAAAAGATTTGATTTGATTTTGAAAAAGGCAAGTTTGGATTGTTTCTAAAATGGAAGGAGTTAAATTAGGTTTTAAATTTGGAATGTTTGAAAAAGGATTGGTTTGAGGGATTTGAAATAGAAGGTTTTGATTTGATTGATTTTAAAAAGTAAATTTTGGAAAAGGGAAGTTTTGGTTGATTTAGAAATTGAGGATTTTGATGGTTTGAAAAATGTATGATTTTGGTTTAAAAATGGAAGGTTTCCAAGTTGGCAAAAACAAAATTTTCCTAGGATTGGACTTCTAGTGTTTAACAAATGCTAGTTTTGTAAATGGTTCAAAAACTGAATCTTTTGAAAACATGTTTTAGGACTGAAAACCCTAACGTAGATTTTAGACATCCAAATGAATATCGCACCTTGCCTAATGCCATTCTAGCCATTGAAAGGCTGGAATCGCTTTAGGCTTGTGGCTTTTAAAAAAAAATAAAGGCATGAAGCCAAAAATGTAGACCTTTCAGGTCCTTTTGAAAGTCACACTTTCCCCGAGACAACCTTAGTCATGAGATAACAAGGATTGTTTTGGAATTGTGTTTCAAAAAGGAAACAATATAGGCCATTAGAAGCCATTTCAAATTTCACACCTTTCTAGAAAAACACTAACCATGAAAGGGTTAGGATCAACTTAGATTGTGATCTTTAGAAAGCAACTTTGAAAAATGATTTTAAGGGGTAAAGACATGGTGAGAATGCAAATGCATGATAACAACAATAACGGCATGAAACATACAAGACTAGGTATCACCACATTACAAGAGGGCCTTAAGGCCATGCCGTGAAACAAGTAAGGGCCAAAAAGAAAGTCCCCATCGGTAATCTGCTCTTGTTCACTCTCAACATGGACTTAACGTCCTCTTGTTCCAACCATGCAAGAAAGGGGGTTTGGAGATAGGGGATTAAAAATGAGAAAAACCCAAGTGGGTTCAGAGGGAGAAGAGAGAGTGAGGGAATACCGAAAGGAAATAGGGGATTTATCTTGTCTCATTTCTTCTTTCTATGATGGAGGCTCGGGTCTTGGACTAGGGAAGACTTCGGGAGCTTCCAGTCAGCAGGCAAACCTTCAATGGAGCTCAAAAGCTAGGGCTTCAAGAGTTCAGACTTGGACTCGGTAGGTAGAACTCCAAGAGAGAGAGAGAGGGCTTAGCGAGCTGTTTGGGATAGAGGGGGAGAGTTTCTAGCTAATTTTTTTGACCCAAAACAGTGAGGGGGGAGGTCTGTATTTATAGTGCAAAAGTAGGCGGTTGTGCGCCACTCGTAGTGGCACATGCCTTGATCTTGGCCGTGCACCACTACGAAAGTGTCGGACAATGGGACCCAGCCAGAAATTGAAGGGAAAACTCTGGACAGTGTCCCAGAGGCTGCCGATTTGATTCCTAGAGCCAGTATGGTTAAAGAGAGTGACTGGATTGCAGTCACCTCATCCTGGGAGTTCTAGGGTTGAACAAAATTGACCGGGTTGACCAGAGTTGATTGGGGTGTTGCCGGTTTGATACCCAAAACCGGTGTGGTTTCCTAAGGCATTTGAATGCTTAGGGGCAAAATGGTCATTTTCATTGAGAAATCCCCGGAAATGGACTGGGGCTAATTGCATGGCACTGGATATACTAGACCATCAAGGGACAACATTGGAAGGTGGTCTTACCGTTCTAAGGACTTAGTGCTTTCTCGAAGAACGTGTCAAGCAAGTTGGGGGCAAAATGGTCATTTTTCACCGGGACGGGCTCGCAGGCGTCGGTGTTGACCGGTCTAGATCTAGTTTGGACTTTTGTTGGAGGAATTGGTACTTTCTTAGTGGACAGGCTTGAAAGGGTCTTACCACCTTGAAGGATAAACTTTCTCAAAGGTCGTGCTAAACATGGGACAGTCTTTCATTCTTGAGGGGTTTGTGCTTTCTCAAAGAACGTGCCAGATTAGCGGATATTCTATATTAGCGAGCTAGCAAGCGCCAAAAGTGAACCACTCTTTCATCTCGGAGACTTAGCTACTTTTCGCAGATGAGTGTGAAAGGGGCTTAACCGATCCGAGGAATAAACTTTCCCAGTGATCATGCCCTACTAGATTGAATGGCCCTACCGTCAGTGAGGGATCAACTTTCTCGAATGACAGGACAATTGGATTTGACTTTGAATTTGAATGGACTTATCGTCTTATGGAGGACATGCTAGGCTAGATTGGATTGACAAATGCACAAGGAACATTTTGGTCATTTTGCCTCTATTGTGGGCCCACAAAGCAGTTGACAAATTAGATTAAACTTGGAAAGCCACTTTTGGCTTGAGTATGCTTGTGTTGGTTTGTAAGTGCTTTTGGTCGGGCCAGAGATCGCCGAGTGGCCAAAATGGAGTGCTAACACCTACCCTTTACAAAGCGATAGATAGCTTGGCTCGCAATCCAAGAAGACTTTTTTTAGGACCGTAATGTAGGCTGAGTTTAGGGGTCGTAAGAAATGAACGAATATTTAGGCTCAAATATTTTCTCTTAGTGGGTTGTTTAAACCAAAACCACTTGGCCACACCTTGGGCCATGAGATTGCTGATGCACTCCTTCCTATCTCTCTACTCTCTTCCCCCCCCTCCCCCTCGCGCGGCTTTTTTTTACTACTTGTCCTGGTATCGTCTAAGCTTATTTGGACTAAGCAATTTGTTTTGACAGAGAGGACTTTGATTTGAACCATAGCGTAGGCTAGGTTAAGGGGTTTATGAGCGAAGGGATATAAAGGCTCAAATATTATCACTTGTGGGGTTCTAAATGGCCAATGATTACCTTTGGCAATTTAGCTTCCCTTTCCTTTTCCTTTTTCCCTTATTACTCTTTTTGTGCTTCTAGACCATTCTCTCCCTTCTTATTAGAATTCTTCATCAAGAAATTTGTTCTTATGTCTACTTTTAGAGATGTCAACTACTTCTTTTTTTTTTTTTTTACTACATGTCCTTCTAGGCTCTTCTTTGCATCTAAAAACTTGTTTCTATGCTTATTCTTAGAGACGTCGTCGACACTGTATCCTCTTGGGAATCACCATCTTCATCGTGCGCTCATTAATTCTTATTCATGGTTTTTGCCTTAACCCATCGTGGACATTGTTCATCAGGTCGGTTATATATTATTTTTCAAAGGATGTAACCGACTCAAGTGAGCTTTGCAAGGGAATGTCTCCAACTGTATGGTAGTAGAATTAAGGGCCCCTCTTCATTTTAGATTAAATTCCTTACTCCATAAAAACCCTTTTTATAAAATTTAGAAGTTTTCTTTAAAAGGATAGTGCTTCAATCGATAAATTCCTACACCTCCTATCAAATTGATTGCCCTATGCTTACCCTAATGTGGGGGACGATACTTGGTTTGGGCGTATTTGAACAGAAATCACTTACAGTTCGAGTGGGCTGAACAAATGGAGATGTTTATTTCCTTTGGATAGATAGAATAATAGCTTCTCTTTATTTTTGAGAGCTTGAATGGGCATCACTCTTCTTGAACATTACGTAAGTGTCGCCTTAGTGGTTCTTGTGAGCTCCACATTACTTAGTTGAATCTCTCTTCCTCACTTCCTTCACTCTCTCTCTTTTTTCTCTCGAGGTTTTAATCTCCATTGAATGGATTACTCGTGTTATCCCAACCTTCAAGTTGAGGCATTACAGATTGGGAAAGAATCCCCAAAAGCAAAAATTATTCGCAAGCGTATGAATCAAAGGGAATGAATGGGAATCCTTCATTTTCATTTAAATAGATTTTTCTTCCTTTTACATGGCATGGCATTAATTGAAAGCATAAGCACAAGACCAAGACCAAAATAACGACAGGAAAAGCAAAAGATAGGAAGGAAAGCACATGAATCGAGAAAAATATCCCTTTTCATTGTTTGTTTTACAAGCCCCTCAGACAGGCTTTAGGATCACCCCAACATTTTCCATGCTCCATTTGCTAGGTGTGCCATTAAGCTATGCAGGGTGGATTGAGGCATCATTCGCAGTATTGTAGGAGTGAGTGATCACCGTGTAGTTATGGATTTCTTCTTTTCTCTCTTTCTTTCCAACTCTGAAAACTGTGCCTAAGTTACCCCCCAAGACTTGCAATTTCTCAAGATCTTTTTTCTCTTAGCCAGTCACTTCCTTCCTGGGCTATTGATAGGGATAAGATTTCATGGTGTTATCAGTTTCCTCAAGTTCCTTGCCCAAGCTTCCTCCCAGGACTTTCAAGTTCTTGGCATCATCACTATCTGGCTTAGTTCCTTCCTCTAACGTGGAGACATTAGCTTTGACGAACAAGTTGTCCAGCTCACCCTCATCCAATTCAAACAGTGGTTCAGGAATTATAAGCTCGGTGACTCCCCATCCCATAGCTTCATAATCGTAGATAGTGGCATCGATAGGACCTTTAGCGGGGAAATGGGGAATCACAATGATTTTCAGGTGCACAAATTCCTCTCCCTATTCTCTAAGGACGAAGGGTGGCTCTGGAAGATTAGATTTCCCATTTCTTGCTCATTTAGTGCAATTCCGCCTTGGTCATTGGGATGATAACCAATCCCATACCCATGTAGGTTGTCTTCTAATTCAGGAATCTAGATCATTTCTACATTAGAGTCATATTCGAGAGCTTCTAGGAGTTAGTGGTGGTGTTCATTGCTCTCAATGTTAGGGCTTTGTACTCCATCAAGATTGAGAGAATATACGGGAACATACAAGTCTTCTTCTTCCCATTCAATCTCTATTGGGTTTTGGTGAAGAAAGAAATTAGCCGTATTGATGCCATTTGGGTCAACCTCATCCTCTATGACTAGGTTGATTGAATGGTTAGGCAACGGGTTTGTTGTAACACTAGGCATGGGGACCAGATTCGTTTCTTGAGTGTTGATGACTTTCTCATGCCCCGATTTTTCCACAGTCGGGAATGGTGGGAAAAATGTACAGTACTCTTTTGTTAGAACTCATCATCCTAGAAGGATGAGTGCGTCTAGGTTTGAGTTGGAAATTGATTTGAAAAAGGGTTTTTGGAAAATGGTTTGGAGTCACCACCTAACTTTGTTAAAGTGAGTTAGGTCACCTAAAATTAAGTGCAATTTGAAGATTAAACTTAAGATTTTTTAAAACCTCCTCAAGAGAGGATTTTTTTTTTTTTTTGGAGAAAACAAGCTGTTTGGCAACCTTTGGAAAGATTTAAACCCTTTTGAAAAATGACTCCAGTTTTGGTCTTTCAAAAACAGTGATCTAAGGTCCAGGAATTGGTTATGTATAGGGAAGATATACTAGGCTATCACCCTATCTTGTCTTTGGGGTACTTACATGTCTTTCTACCCTAGGTTAATTCAATTAGAATCTTCAATTAACAAATGTCCAATACTATCTACTTTGAAATGAAATTTGAAAAAAGGTTTGATATAATGCATGACATGCAAGTGTAAGAAAATGATTTGATTTTGAAAATAGATTTGAAGTTTAAAAAAGGTTGTGACCGCACCCATAAGTGTTGCCTACATATTCCTCTGTTGGGAATCAGGTTAGTCATAGTTCGGACACGGGGTTCGATTGAAAATAGACACTTTGAGGCCCTTAAAAAGTTTGACTTGAAAAGATTTGATTTGAACCTTGACTGGATGATTTGAAATTGAACTTGGATTTGAAATTAACTTTAATTTGAAATTGAACTTTGAAGTAGAACTTCAACTTATTTTGAAAAGATTGGATTAAACTTTGAAATCATTTTGACTTGAATTGGAGTTTGAAAACCATATTAGATTAGAAAAGAGTTGAAGCTCCCTAACTTAGGGTTAGGGGTTAAACTTGGACTTTGACATCCTAGGACTTAGATAACCTAGGGTTTAAACAACCTAGGGTTAGAGCCTGAAATTAAAAAGTTTGATTTTAGGAAAGTTCCAAATTAGGAAAGTTTTGAATTAGAAAAGTTCAATTTTAGAAAAGTTTTGAATTAAGAAAGTTTCGAATTAGGAATGTTCCATTTTAGGAAATTTTTGAATTAAGAAAGTTTCGAATTAGAAAAGTTCCATTTTAGGAAAGCTTGATTTTGGAAAGGCTTGATTTAGGAAAGGTTTGAACTTAGAAAGATTTGATTTTGGAAAGAGTTGATTTTGAAAAGATTTGATTTGACTTGAAATTAGAAGGCTTTAGTTTTGTAAATCTTGAATTTGAAAATCTATGATTTTGTGTAGAAAAAGGGTTTGGGAAAGTTGTAATTTGAGACAAATAAGAAGTCATGATTTTAGGAAAAGAATTAGAGTTTCCTAATCACGGATTGTAGGGTTTTGACTTAGACTTCAAGAAAAAAAGTTTTTGAAAAGTAGATCTTTGAAAAGAGCTTTTTAGGAAGTGGATTTGTGAAAACTACTTTAGAAAGGTTTGAATATTGACTTTTGCAAGTCTCTTGAATATCTCACTTTCCTAAAACTATTCTGACCATGAAAAGATTAAAACCATTCTAGGGTTGTAATTTTAAAAACAATTAGGGTTTGAAAACAAGATTTGGACCTTGATGATCCCATTGAATGTAACACTTTTTTAAAGTAACCCTAACCATGGAATGGATAGAATCACTATAGAATTGTGATTTATTGAAAAACTATTTAGGGTTTGAACCCAAACTTTGGACATTGATGGTCACTTTAAATATAAAACTTTCCTAAAGCAACCATAACCATAAAATGACTAGAATCATCTTAGGGTTGTGGTTTTGAAAACAAGTTTGAATGAAGGGGGTTTTGAATGCAAGTTTTGAAAGAGAACTTTAATGCAAGTTTTAAAAAACCTTGAATGCAATATTGAATGCAATGCATGGACATGACAATTACAATGCAATAAGGTCGTAAACATAAAAGGTTAGGCTTTATCACATTATTAAGGGGGCAAAACCGACACTGTCTTAGGTCGAACTTGAAGAAAGTCCCCAGCACGGTGACCTTCAACAATTCTTTCTAGGCATGAACCAAGAAGTCCCTTGTTTCAAGCATGTAAGAAGAGGAAGTAGAAGATGGGGATTAAAATAGAAGAGAATCCAAGTGAGTTGAGAGAGAGAAGAGAGAGAGAGAGGATTGCATAAACTAAATCAAAAGCCTACCTTATGTCTTTTCTATGCTTTGATTGCTTTGTTTGCTTCACCTTGAAAGCTTTGAATACGCAACACTTGATCTTGAATGGATACTTGGAGGCTTGTGTTTGAGTGTATAGAGTGTATAGAAGCTAGGGTTTATGTGTATGCAGAATATTTTTACATAGGGGGTGTGCCAGGCCATTTTTTGGCATGGCGCCACTAGGAGTGGCGCCAGGCCAGTTTTTAGCTTAGTGCCATTCCTAATGGCACCAACCACTTAGGAAGGAATGGTGCCAGCCACTTAGTAAAGTTTTAAGGTGGCAAAAAACAGATCCTTTGACCCTTGGGACATAAGACAAAAGATTTGGGCGACTATCCTAGTGACTATCATGTAATTTTTAGCCTAGCTCTACTAGGAGTGACTTCGAAAAGTCTGAGAATGATTCGGAAGGCTGGGGATGGACAGGAATCCCTAAAAGAGTGTCCCAAAGGTAACTAGATTGACAATGAGAGCCAGAATAGTTGAAAAGGGCGAACAGCTCACTAGGGGTAAAACGGTTATTTCATACCGGGTTTACCGAAATGAACTCGAAATGATCTGAAAGGGTACTAAAAGAGTGGTAATACTATTAAAAAACATCCATAGAAGATAACCGATTTGATACTCAAAGCCAGTGTGGTTCTCGAAGGCAATTGGATGACGAGAGGCAAAATGGTCATTTTGATGAGATGGTCTCGGAATTGGTCCGGAATTGACTGGAAGGCACTTGAATGTGCCAGATTATATTTGGGACAACCCTAAAAGGGTGGAATTACCACTCTGAGATCTTAAATACTTTCTCAAGAAGCATGTCAGTAGGGCCCAAGGGGCAGTTTAGTCATTTTTCACTAAAGTGGGCTAGCAAGCACTGGTGTTGACTTGGGTTTTGGGTGTTTCTGTCACTTTAATGATGTGAGATGATTTGGTTTCCAAAGGTATCTCGTCCTTTGGTAAATGTGCCATGGCCAAAAGACGAGTTCGGTCTCGTAACATAGGGGGTTTGTTGGCAATTCCCAATGTCGACTTGTTTACAAGTGTTTCCGCCACTCTGACAGTTGCGATGTTTGTGAGTGTTTCCATCACTCTAATGGTGCGCGTTCATTTCAAAGACTGCTTAATCTTGAGAAGCTACTGAATGGTCTTATCTGCTCAGGGCCTTAGGTACTTTCCCGATCAACGTGCCGAATATCGGACATTCTACATTAGCAAGCTAACAGGAGCCAAATGTGAACCACTCTACCATCTCAGAGACTTCGGGTTCTATACCGGTCAACAGGTGTGAAGGGACTTATCATTTTGAGGAATTTCTCAGTAAATGTGTCGTACTGGATGGATTTACCATTTGAGGGATCAACTTTCTTGAAAGATGGGCCTAATTAAGTTTGATTTGACTTGAACTGGAATTTAAAATTGAAATTGAGGTTAAAATAGGGACTTACCGTCTTTAAGAAGATGTGCCAACTAGAATTGAACTGAGTAATAATTTAAAGCTATTTTAGTCATTTTGCTTCTATTGGGCCTAGTGGGCCCACTAAGTAGTTAATTGACTAAATTAAGTCTGAAAAGCTGGTTTGAGCTTTAACGTGTCTGTGTCGTTTGGAATATAAGCCTAGTAGGGTCGAAGATTTCCAAGCGGGCAAAAATGGGATGCTTACAGACTTTTGCACCGATCAAATCCTAAATCGTGTGTTTCAATGAGAAGCAGCTTTCAATATCATGCCCTTGTCCTCCAGAGTGAAATTCATAAGTAAAGCCAGATTGAAGGTAGGCAACAATGAACTTAGTAAAGGCCAAGTAGGTATGGGGTCTACATGCTTAGCTTTCATGAGTTCATGATAAGCTTCTGTCTGAGTGCAAGCTAGGTGAGTGAAGACCTAGTTCCGTCGGTTAGACCTATTAAGGTTGAAGTATAGCCGAACTACAACTGGTCCAGGGGTAAGTGCCTAAACAGTGGTGATTGGTATGTTAATAGGAGGTACAGGGGTTGGTGGTTGAGGTTGGTACTATAGGAAGTACTGTGGCTATTGAGTCGGAAGATGGCAGACACTTCACCTTATTTTTTGCCAACCCCTCAGGTAGTAGCTATTTTCTTTAACGTGACCGAGAAACTTTCTCCAATCTTAGAATAGGGGTATGTGATTCTTTTAGTTTTGAGTCCGTTTTCAATCATTTACCCTTACATTATCATCTCATAGAAGCTTTTCCCGATGCTCAGGCAAAGTCTTTCATAATACAACCCTTGGAAAGTGTTCACATATAATTGGACATATTCCTTCTCTACTAACGGCGGGTTAACTTGGGCAGCAGCCTCTCTCAATCTCAGTGCATAGCTATTAAAACTCTCTCTTTTTCGCCACTGGTCATCATCATTAAAGTCCACCTATCTAGTGTGAGGTCGCTATTATGCCGATATTGGGCTCTAAAGGCCGTAACTAGTTCATTCTAGGTGGTGATTTTTCTCAAATCCAGATGAGTGAACCATTGTAGGGCGGACCCAGACAAGTTTTTTTGGGACAACTGCATCAGGAGTTTGGGGTCATTTCCATGGCTGCTTAATGCCCCAGCATACAGCCATGAATGAGCTATGGGATCCCCACTACCATCAAATTTCTGGAAGTCAAGTATTTTTAATTTTAGAGGTTGTGGGTGATCGGGAAGAAGCATATCTCATCATAGAATGTTCCACTGAAAGTTTCATGGCTATGTAGGTTACGCAAAGATCCTTCCAATCCTGTATTTTCATGTTGAGGGGGTCTTGGGCTTCTTTCTTCTTTGCAAATGTTAACAGGATGTTTTCGAGGTTGTCTTCTTTGTCTTCCTCGATACACACCATCTTCGGAACCTCCTTGTTCTTACAATTGGTGTCTATACACAGTGTGACCCTAGTTGGGGTGGCCATAGTGCCTTTGGGGGGAGATGTTGAGGTCGAAGGAGCAAGATCAGGTCCTTTAAAGGCCATTATTTGCTTGAGTTTGAATATCTCATCTATTTTGGCCTTCATTTCATTGACTTTCTCTTGGGTGACTGGGTTGTTGGTTGCAGATGCATTTGGTTCTGTTTCCATGATTAGGGCTCGATGTCTGGTGAGGATTGGACCCAGAGTAGCAAGTGGAGTTCTAACCTATTTCTTTCTTCCTTTGGGAGTAATGGTGAACTAGGAATGGGAATACCTCTGCTCTCAACCTATAGAGATGGGGGAAAGGAGAAAGAGAAAAGTAAAGAAAATAGATAAGGAACAAGGTAAAAGTTAAAGCCCTTTTTAAAGAGTTTTTATGCAATGCATGCCTTATGGAAGCCCCTACTTTTTAAGGGAATTAAGCATGATGATTCGATTCATTAGTTGGAGATAATGTTTGCCCCTGTATGCAATACCATACCTGTGACTTGCTTATTCATTCATTCATACGTACATTCATTCAAATGAAGTAGAAATCACAGTTTTATTGTATTTGAATTTCTTTTGTACATAGAATTGGAATACATAATTTGGGAGAAGGGGAACATTTTTTGTAGGATCTTTGTCTATCTTCTATATATTGAACTACTCTTGAGCCTTTGGATTTGCCTACTTCTTGGTTTGGATGTAGGTTGGTGAAGGACCCTTCTTATTGGTTACCCCTTGTCTTATTGGCAATCCTATCTCTATGAATTGAGAGGGATTGGGCCTCTCTTTCAAAGTTGTGATTTGAATGCATGCTATAAGCCCTTAGGGTCATAAGGAACCTTAGGAGTTTAGGTAGGTTTGATTTGTAAGAGAGTGGCTTTGGACCACTCTCTTGGGGTTGATCACGTGCATAAAAATGCAATGACTCAAGTTTCTTTAACACTCTTATATTGAAATGGATATTGATGCATGAACAATATATTGAGTCCATGAACAGCATAATAGTAGGAAATTAGCAGTTTAAATGGACAGGAGATAAGGAAAAGTAAAGCAATCACCCTTTCCTCCTTGCTTTTGAAATTAACACGTGTCTTAATTCCAGCAGAGGTCCAGCTATGCACTGGGTGCTATATGAGCATGAGATTGGGGGTTACTAATGCTTCTTAGAAAGCCTGGTTCTTGAATCTTCAAACCTCCAGCATCCACCCCCGAAAGGGTGAACCCCATCTTTGGTTAGTGATTCGAGCAGGAGAACTATCTAAAAGTTGTCAAGTAAGAAACAGACATTGCATCCATTGACAACCAATTTATTATTCCTTCTTCTAACTAGATGGTGGTAACGGGTAATAATGCAAGTATGAATGCAAATGATTGTGATTCACACCAAGTGTGTGTAGAATTTTCATAATTAGAGGAAAGAGCCCAACAACACATGTCCATCTTGTACCATTCATGCATCCATGACAGTTAAACCATTCTCATAGCATAAAGTAAATGTGAACAAGGGTTCACCTACCAAAAAAATACAAAGAGTAAGTACTTTTCGAAAAACTCAATACAAGATAAATAGATGAATGATCAATGCAAGAGCATGAATATAAAAACAATACAAGAGTATAAACATGGAAATCAATGCAAAAGCATGAATAATGTACAATGAAATGCAAGTGATGACACTTGTTTGAAAACTTTGAACATTTTGTTTTTTTGAAAATTTTGAAACTAATGTTTGATTTTTACAAACTTATTACTTTAGAAATTTTTGAAAGGTGGATAAAACTAGACCAAATAACTAGAAATTCTAATTTTGAAAAGTGGATAAAATTGGACCAGCTAATCAGAGATTTTGGGTCAGTGAAGGATGAAAAGACATGACAATAGCCTAACCCTCTAAGTAGTTCCCAGTGGAGTCGCCAGCTATCGTGCCCTAGTTTTTAACCAAAGTCCTCTTGGCTCAAGAAAAGTACGGTACTCTCTCTGTTAGAACTTACCCTCCTAAAAGGACAAGTGCAACAGGGGTTTGACCTTGAAAACTTGATTTGATTAAGGGATTTTTGAAAAAATTAGGAGTTGCCACCTAACATAGTTAAAGATGTGCTAGGTCGCCTAAAATTAAGTGTAATCTGAGGACTAAACTTAGGTTTTTCAAAAAAGTTTTGAAAATGTCCTTCGTAAGAAGGTTTTGGGAAAAGAGGTTTTTAGCATCCTTTTGAAATGTTTTAAAGCCTTTTTGAAAATGTGACTCCATGTTGATCTTTGAAACTAAAAATCTATGGTCCGTGGGTTGGTTATGTGTAGGGAAGATATCCTAAGATCATCACCCTGCCCCACTCTTTCGGTACCTATATGTCTAATCACATTTAGCCCACTCACTTAAATCACTAGTTACTTGTTATTCACTTATATCCACTTGTAAAATTTTGAACAAAGGGTTTGGTCATCACTTTTTGGATGCATGATTCAAGTTTTGGAAAGATGTTTGAAAATAGAAAGTTTTGAAGTGATTTAAGATGGAAATTTTGACTTGATAGAAACTTTGAAAAGGGAACTTGATTTGAAGTAAAGGTTATGACCACACTATTTTAGACTACCTACGTATCTTACTTGGCGAGAATCAGGTCATTCGTAGTTTGAGCTAGGCCTCGATTGAAGATAAACTCATGGAAGTCTTGGAATGTTTTGAAACTTTGGATTCAAGAGTTTTGACTTGAAATAGAACTTGAGGGTTTGAAAATGCTTTTGGACATAGAACTTGAGAGATCTTCAGAATGTATTGAAACAACTCAAGAGAGTTTAAAAAATACTTTTCAAATAGAACTTAGGGAATTTTTTAAGTGTTTTGGAAATAACTCAAGAAAGTTTTGAAATGTTTGAAACAACTCAAGGGAGTTTTGAAAATATTTTTGAAATCTTGATCAGGCTTTTTGAAAAGGAACTTGGATTGGGAAAGCTCTTGGGAGCTTGTCTTTGAAAAGTTTTTGAAATCATTTTTTGTATACCTTATGAAAGGTACTTTGAAATGTTTCATCACCCTTGAGGGACTAGTTATTAATCAACTAGACTCCTTTAAGGTTATGATTTTTGAAAAATCATTTTAGAAAAAGGGTTAAACATTTCCTTTAAGGTTTTTGGAACCTCAAGAGAATAGGGTGTTTTTGAAAACATGTTTTGGAAACATCATTTGAGTTGAAAAGATGATTTGAAAAATGATTTAGAGTTGGTGTCTTGAAGCCATCTAACTAGGGTTAAGGTAACCTAGGGTTAAGGTAACCTAGGGTTGACTAGCGTTAGATTAACCTAGGGTTAGATGAACTAGGGTTAACTAACTAAGATTAGGTTAACCTAAGGTTAAGTGACCTAGGGTTAACTAACTAGGGTTAAGTTAACCTAGGGTTAAGGACAACTAGGGTCATGTTAACTAAAGGTTTAGACAACTAAGGTCAAGTTAACCTAGGATTTTTGGAGAGTGTTTTTGAACTAGGGTTTATACCTAGTGATTTTAGAAAGTAGTTTTAGGTTAGTGTCTGACCCTAGTGGTTTTGGAGAGTGGTTTTTAGTTAGGGTTTGGCTCTAGTAGTTTTTATGCATGAACTTTGAAAAGAGGTTTTGAAAAACATGATTTTATGGAAGGAAACTTTATCATTTCATGTGAACATATTTTTAGAAAAAAAAAATTCAAGAGAGTTACGAATTTTGAAAGATTATTTCCATGAAAATTTACTCTAACTGCTATAGGGTTCATATGGTTAAAAATGGGGGAACCTCTCAAAAGAGAGCGACATGGGGACCATTACAACTTCTAATTTAAGAGAATGAAAGCTTTGAAGATCAATATTTAAATAGTGATTTTAGAAAACCATTTTTATGAAAACTAATTGAAATGAACTTTTTAAAGCCTCTCTTGAATAGGGTTGTTTTGAAAATTACTGTTAGGGTACAGAAATCCACTCTAATGAGTTAGGGTTCCTATAGTCACAGAAGTGGGGAGACCACTCAAGAGAGAGTTTCATAGGGACCATTACAATCTCAAAACTCAAAAGAGCAGAATTTTGAAAATCAAAGTGAAATAAAAGGTTTGAAAACTATTTTAATGCAACTTGAAGGTAGTAAAATGCAAGGACGGAAATCTAGGGCTTTAAGAAAGGCTTTCTAGGGCATGGAAATCTAGGGCTTTAAACTAAGCTTCAATAACCCAACTTTAGAACCATTTTTGGAAAAGCATTTGAACATGGAGTTTGGAAAGGACATAGAAATGGAAATAGTTATGGTTTTTGAAAAATGGTGTTGAGCATGAAAATAAAGCCAAGCATGCAAAACATAAACATAGTAACCATATGCAAGGGGATCATGAAAACATACAAGGTTCAAAGCTACACCACTTTGAAAGGGGCCTTAGGGCCATACCATAATAAGGTAGGTTAAAGGGAGGTCCCCCAACTGGTAGCTTTCCTAATGCTTTCCCAAGGCATGGACCTAAAGTCCTCTTGTTCAAATAAGCAAGAAAGGGGGATAGAAGATGGGGTGTAAAATAGAGAAAAGCTCAAGTGAGTTTCAAGAAGGTGCAGAGAATAGTGGGGAAAGACAAAATGTAAAAAAAATACTACCTTGTCTTTAACACATCTTTATACATCTTTGGAGGGCTTGACTTGAGCTTGGAAAGCCCTCAATGGAGCTTGAGTGGGCTATAATTAGCTTGAATCTTGCTTTGAAGGATTGGAAGATGGAGTGTACAAGCTAGAGAGGGGTTAAATCTAGCTTGGATACTTGGAGCGTGAAATGTATAGGGTTTTTTAGAGTTCTAAGGCGATTTTAGTAGAGCGTGCTTCACTACTATTTTGGCATCTGGAATATGCAAGAGGGAGGGTTGTTATTTATAGGCAAAGATCTTGAGGCATGGTGCATATGCTACATACGCCTAGGCAAATTTTACCCTAGCGCATGTAACACATGCATCAATATTGTGCTAGTGTTTGAGTGCCACGTGGCACTCCTTGTACTATCCTAACTTAGGCTACAAGGCAAGCTTTGTCTGACCTGATGATTTTTTGGACACATGTAGCACGCGCTCCGCTGTCAAAAACTTTTATCATGACTTTGTCTCGAAATCAGTGCAATCTGGAAAAGATCCGAGGAAATCGATCATGTTAACGATGTTCCCTTGCTATTTCTCATGAATCGAGAGCCCTTGGGGAGCTTCAAAGAATTTCATATGACAGAGATATGTCATCTGGAAGCGTGTGTGAAAATAAGCTTTTCAGAGCACCTATGAGACGCTCTGTGCATTTTTTAAAATGGCAGTTTTAGGGCCACGTGATTGGGGCTTTCAAGAAACGATCTCCCCAATCGAACCATACCAATGGAAAGTGCTCTAGAAATACTTTTGAAAATTCTCTGATTTATACATTTCTCAAGTAGTTTGACAGTGCGTTTTAATTAGAGAACTGAACAAAAAGTCAACCCTGGTGGAACGTTTGTGAGACGTTCCATAGGTCTATTAAAGTGGTAACTTTTGGGCCACACGATCAAATGCCTCGAGAAGCGATCTTATAAATCAACCTATAGATTGGAAAGACCTATGAAAAGGCTTTTGGGAATTCCTTGATTTACACATTTCTCAAGTCATTTGACGGTGCGGTTTTGTAACGCTGCGAAAATTCTAGTAACTTTAGAATTATTTATTGCTACACCCATGATAATTTTACTAGAATAAATATTTGAGGTAATAAATATATTTAGAAACACATGTAATTTATTACATTTATTTTGTGCATTAGTAAAACTGGTTCAAAGCTCCGGCGGTTCAACCAAACCAAGACTCCACTATACCTTTGTACCTACGCAAAATGGATGACATAAAAAAAAAATATATATATATATATAAATTATAGAGATGGAATTAGAAATATGCTTCAAACATATCAAATAAAAACAACGAAATAATACATTCATGACCACGTAGGTAACTAACCATCGGAATTACACCCGATCAAAACACCTTGCCAATTCATGCACTACTTTAGCATGACACCTGGCTGCATAAAGGTTTAAACAATACTCTAGAATTCAGTGGGCAATTTGAATGTCGTGGATTGTCATCGAAAGACCGACCGAAGCTTCGACAAAACCGACTTAAACTCCTTGTATCGGAAATGGAACCATACACTATGCACATCCTGCACACCAACACCTGTCTTGCACACCTGTTGCAAGCTACTGATATATGTAGTATATGCTGCTACAAATAGCTATTGGAGTTGGCGGAGAAAACCAAACCAAAACACAAAGAAAAAATCGAGAGAAAGGCAAGAAGGAGAGAAGAAGAAGAAAGTCGGGTCTCTTAGCCTTATACCCAAGTGAGAACTCCCCTTCTTTCCCCTCCTTCATGGCAAACCCAGCTAGAGGAAGGTCACCCAGGGCTGAAAATCAGTGCAAAACCCGTGGAGAGAGAAAAAGAGAAAAAAAGAGAGAGAGTTCACAGTTTTTTTGTGGTGACAGTGAGGATAGGGGTTGGGGGGTTGTCACAGCTGCTAGGGAGTTTCTCAAGGACACCCATGGGTGTCCCAGAGAGACCCGTGGCCTCTGTGCATGCCTCTCCTAGCTCCTAGAAGCGAATTCTCACCAAAAAATCTGTCCAGGGGCACATTTCCAGCCACTGGCCACCTTTGCTGATCGCACCACTTGGGGTCGACTCCTCTTAGGGTCTAAAACAAATGTCAAAAGGGACCACGGGCTGAAAATGAAGGGAAGGCAGCCAAAATGGCAATTACAGGTCTGAACTGCTAGGGTTCCGCCATGCAACTGCCATTTTGGCCTTCGTCCGGCCACCTCCGGCCACCATGGGTCAAGCCCAAACCATGAGCATAAAACCCAGGACCTTGCTAACCCCTGGGGCTCTCATGCATGGCTGAAAAACCCTAGAATTTGCCAGAAAATGGAGCTGCATCGCGACCAGTCACAGTGGGAGGAAGAAGAAGGCCATGCCTTCCTCCCCCACGCGCGACTGGTGGCGCATGAGGGCGCATCCCCCATGAGCAGGCTCTAAAATTTTATGGCCACACTACAAATATCTGATTATGATACCCTCCAAATTTCAGGACTTAACGACATTTCTATGAATTTTCATGAATTTATTACGCTTTGTGGCATGAAAATTCACAGAAAATACCAGAGATAATGGAATATTCTGGAATTTTTTCATAAAATCCCCAAAAATATAAGGGAGTTATATATAGGAGAGTAGCCTTCATAGCTACCCCAGAAAATAAATTCTAGAATAACCTCTATTCCAAGTTACCGGGAAATTTTGTTCCGACCCAAAGACGTGTACCACCCAAGATTCGAACGCACTTCTAACAACCTAACTTGATAATAACATCTGTAAATTATATGAAAAATAGATATCTAACTTATGGTAACATGAACAGAAAATACGTGAAGAACTGGCAGGAATCTTCTGCACTAAGAAACTGACAGGGTAGGAAACCGGGCATTCTTTATGATACATGTTTATTTTAAATCATATGATATGTTCTTTAATACTAGTATTAGGCTTAACTTATATCTTGTATTAATTTATTGCACGCTGTATATCTACATCTCTTGTATGATTGCATCACTGGGGAGGAATAAGGGAGGCATAACCGGACAAACGACCCCGGGTTAAGATCATGGGTGACTACTGATCAACTGGTATCGGGGCTACCACAAATCAGTACTCACCAACTTGGTCTGGGCTAGATGATCATGGGTGGACCCCCACTAAACTTGAAGAGAAAGGAGTGCCAAGGGTGGGCCCACTAGGCTTGATGATGCCCCAAGCAGGATATGCCTGCGGGATCCTAATGATGAAAAAAAAAAAAAGAAACGGGTACATATACATGTCATAGCTTAACTGCATCTTAAACTTGTGTTTTATAGAATTACGGTATTTCTACTGGGCTTCACAGCTCATACCTATTTTATGGGAACATTTTCAGAAAAATGGAACTCAGTTGGATCCTAAGGAAATGATTATGAGTGAACCCCCAGTTCGGTTGAAATTCTCTTAACATTTAACTTGGGTTGTACATAAAAATAAAGTTATGAATCTCTACTAGACATACGTCTTCAGGATGAAATGACCTTTTTAATAAAATGTGAATGATGTATCTTTATCTTATAACCCCCCTTGTCCCGATCTAGAGAATAAAATGGGTCGTGACAGGTTTAATCCAGGAATCGATGAAAAAGACAACCCCAGCGGAGCGTCTGTGAGATGTTTTAGGAAACTTTTGTTGGCTTAGAGGTGTTTCGAGTCAAGGGACTCGCTTGGAAATGTATAGGGATGTTTATTAGAGCATCCAGATGAATGTCAGTTTGGTACCCAAAGCTGGTGTGGTTTAGGAAATGCCTAGGTCACTAAGGGCAAAATGGCAATTTTGACCTGAACTTGCCAGAATGGGGCCAAGATGGATTCGAGTGGCATATCAAACATGCCAAACTATCTGGAGACAGCTATAGAAAGGTGGACTTACTGTCTCGAGAGATTGGTGCTTTCTCAAAGGACATGCCAAAGTGCTTAGAGGCAAAATGGTTACTTTGATCAGAGTTAACTAGAATTGAACCATAGTTAGTTTGATTGGCATGTTGAACGTGCCAAACTGCCAAAGGATAGTCATAGAGGATGGACTTACCGTCTCGAGGACTTAATACTTTCTTAAAGACGTGCCGGAGTGCTCAAGGGTCAAACAGTCATTTTGACCAAATTTGATCGAAATTGAACTGGGGTTGGTTTGATTGGCGTCTTAAACGTGCCGAATTTTTAAGGGACAATCGAAGAGGGTAGACATACTGTCTCGAGGACTTAGTACTTTCTTGAAGACGTGACATAATGCCCTAGGGACAATTTGGTTATTTTTCACTATGTTGGGCTTATAGGCACCGGTGTTGACCTCCTAGGTGTACAAGTGTTTCAGTCATTCCGATGGTTATGACGAGTTGGTTTCCAGAGGTCTTACGTATTTCTGGAAAATGTGTCATGGCCAAGGGGCAATTTCAGTCCCGTGACACTAGGGGTTTTGATGGCATACCCTTGTCAACTTGGTGAGTGTTCTCGTCACTCTAATAGCTTAAAGGTTTATGATTGTTTCCGTCACTCCAATGGGGTGGTATTGGTTCCGGAGATTGCCTAATCTCAAGAAACTACCAGATGCCAAGGAGCATAACGGACATTCTATGTTGGCAGGCTAACAAGTGCCAGAAGTGAACCATTTAAGGTTTTTAAGTATTTCCATCACTCTGATGGTCGTGATTGGTTTCAGAGGCTGCCTGTGATGGTGTTGGTTTTGGAGATCGTCCGATCTCATAAAGCTACCTGAAAATCCTAGGGGCATTTTGGTCTGTTTGGGTTTAATCGGGCCTACGGGCTCGGGAAGCGACCAATTAACTGTACTAGAGTTTGAAAAGATGGTTTGGGCCTTGATAGCATTGTGATGTTTGCTTAGAATTCTAGGTTAGACTGGAGATTGCCGAGAGGCAAAAATGGGGTGCTTACAGACATTTTGGTCATTTGGCTTGGTTAGGCCCGCAAAGTGATTAATTGACTAGACTAGAGTTTGAAAAGCTGGTTTGAGCTTGAATGTGTCTATGAAGTTGAATGTGAGCCTAGCCGGGCTAAAGATTGTTGAGTGGGCAAAAATTGGGTGCTTACATATACATGCCAAAGGGATAAGTAAAGTTAGCTTTATCCCAGTCATCTAAGGTAGTTTCAATTTGATTGTAGCCCGAATACCCATTAAGGAAATAATAGTAAGCTCTACCCGACACCCTCTCTATGACTTGGTCAAGGAATGGCAAGGGAAAATGGTCCTTAGTGGTCATAATATTGAGTCTTCTATAATCTATGCACATACGTCAACCAGTCAGGACCCTACTAGGCACTAGTTTATTTTTTTTCATTTTCTTACTACTGTGGCTGCAAACTTCTTTGAGACCACTTGGGTAGGGCTTACCCACCTAGAATCTGCTATCAAGCATATGATACCTACATTGAAAAGTTTCAATACTTGTCCTTTGACTCCTTCTTTCATATTGGGGTTCAATTGCCTTTGCATTTAGCAAACTAGTTTAGCCTGATCCTCTAAATAAATATGATGGGTACAGATTAATGGGCTAATACTGTGTAAATCAACGATTGACCATTTGATGGTTTTGTGGTGCTTTAGAAGCACTCACTTCAGACTATACTCTTGGCCCACAGAAAGGCTAGAGGATATCACGACTGGGTAATATTCACCGTCACCTAGGAATATATACTTTTATGGCAATGGTTTTCGCTTCGAAATGGGAGCTTTCAATTTAGACACTCTAATGACCCACAAACATTATAGGAGCAAACTCCACTCCTTTATTTTCCTTAATTTACTCAGTTTCCTCGTCATCTAACTACTCTAACTTCGCACTCAGAACTAAGGCTCTCTCAAGGAGGTCTAGTATGAATTCTTTATGGAAGTGTTTTTAAACTAGAATATCTATCATGCTAATCTATTTGATATCTTCATGATCACCGAGTTGTCTATCCGCATGGAAAATATTCATCTCCACAGTCATGTTACCAAAGGACAAATTTAGCTCCTCACCCCGATAAGGAATGACTGCATTGGATGTTGCTAGGAAGGGACAACCTAGTATAACTGAAACTAGAGAGTGATCATTTAGGTTTCCTACGGCATCTAACACTATAAAATCAACAGGGAAATAGAACTTGTGCACTTGAATAAGTACATCTTCCACAATACCCCTAAAAATCTGAATAGAACGGTCAGCCAATTGTAGGGTAATTCTAGTAGGTCTTAGATCTCTTAGCCCCAGCTGTTGGTAAATAGAATATGGGAGCAGATTGACACTGGATCCTAAATTTAGTAAAGCATTATCAACCCTATGATCTCTGATTATGCATGAAATGGTAGGATTCTCAGGGTCCTTATATTTCGGTGGAAGGTTTACTTGAAGAACCTCACTTGCTTCTTGGTTTAGGAAAGAGGCCTCCCTTACATTAAGCCATCTTTTGATTTTGCATAAGTCCTTTAAGAACTTTGCATAGGAAGGGGTTTGCTTAATGACATATAAAAATGGTATATTTATCTTTACTTGCTGAAAAACCTCAATTTCAAAATTGATTAACTCTTGCTTAGGTTTGGCTAACCTATGAGGGAACGGGGCATGTGACAAATCTTATTTGTCTATGTCCTTAGATGTATCCCTATATTCATCTCCCTTCGGCACTTTCTTAGCTTTCTCCACTACCTGTTTAGGGTCATCTACTTTCTCTTTTATCCTTTCCTAAGTGTCTTCCCTAGGCTCAGACTCTTTAGAGGGAATGGTTTTATCAATTGTTTTTCCACTCCTAAGGGTGGTTACTACTTGAACTTGCTCATAGTTTGGCGGATTTGGATTGATGCTTTAGAGTGCCAATTTTAGCACTCTCATCATCTACATGCTTCAGACGGTACATGGTTCCTACCCTCGAGTTGGTCCTAATCTCAAGATTTTTGGTCCCTGTGGTGTCCCAATCTCTAACATTATCTGTTAAAAAGTTGAAGAAGTCATAGGCTTCTTCTGGAGGTTTATCATAGAAAGACCCATTACACATTGTTTCTAGGAACCTCTTAAGTTTGGGTGTCAAGGCTGAGAAGAAAATACTAACCAATCGACATGGGTCTTATCCATGATGCTAACACGAGTTCAAAAGTTCCTTGTATCTCTCCCAACTATGGTAAAAAAAAAAGTCTTGTTTTCAAAGGGAGTGAACTGTGATATTAGGTGACAAATCACCTCTGTGCGATGTTCAGGAAAGAACTTTTTTAAAAACTTGGCCTCGAGTACATCCCATGATGGAATAAATCTCGACCTTAAGAGTTCAGCTAGATTTTGGCTTTATCTTTCAACGAGAAAGGAAACAACTTGAGACCTAAGATCTCTGTCGAGCATGTATTATCTAGACACTTGTTACAAACTTCCTCAAATGCCATTAAATGAGTGTATGGATTCTCGAAATTCATACCATGAAAAGGTGTTATCAACTACATTATCCCTGACTTAAGATGAAATGCATTCTGGTCCGAGGGTAGTATGATGCAAGAGGTTGGAATCTATCTTTGAGAGTTAAGATAATCCTCCATGGTTCTCTGTACTGGTACAGGTGCTTGTGGTTATGGGGGTTATAAATGATTACCCCCATTCCCATCATTACCTTCTAAATGAGCCATTTTAAAGTCAATGGGGATTGGTGAGGTATCGACGATTACTTTAGATTGCGTGGAATACACAAGTGGGGTTGCTCTCAAAAGTCTACCTCAGGTGTCTCTTTGCCAAACTAGCATGCAATGTAATGCCAATGAATGCAACAATTTGTCTTAACAAAAACATAGATAAATAATTATTTGATTTTTCAACCGAACTAGCAATCTCCACATAAACATCCACCAATTATTCAAATTTCCAATCGAACCAGCAATTTCCACATAAATTATCTGCCAAACTAGCAATCTCCACATAAATATCCACCAATTATTTAAATTTTCAACCAAACCAGCAATTTTCACATAAATTATCCACCGATTAGCAAATAATTCCTAACCTTCTCAAGGCCTATCTCCTCTAAAAATAAAACAAAAAATTATTTAAAGTAAACTAGTAAAAGAATGGAAAGAAAATCTACAATGCTCATAGAGAGTAGGGATGCAGCGAGTTTACCCAATTGAGTTTTTTAGTCTCCTCGTGGTTGTAGTTTGGTGGTGAAGCTCTTCCTACTGGAATCAATTCTTCTTGAGTTCATTTTTTTTCTTTAGTTATTTTTGCCTTTTTTTTTTTATTGTAACCTAGTAACTTTGTTTCTTGGCAACGACATCAAAAATTGGATCGCTCCAAAACAATGCTGGATAACTCCGCAAGAGGATGGATGCGATGCAGTATAATACTCGGTGAAATCCGAGGTCGATCCAGGGGAAAAAAGTGTAGCTTGACCGCTAAATAACCAGAGCTATAACCCAAAAAGGAATAACTTTGACTCATAGAATATCAAAACTGTGCAGAAATCTCTTCAAAAATAAAAAGAAAAATGATTGAAGCGAGTGGTTGAAAATTATTCTAGACAATAGAAGTAAAATTATTCTAAGAAGGTTATTTAAATAAAGAAAGGCTCTTGGCAAGGTTGTTCTAGTTAATTGGCTTTTAGATAGATCTTCAAGGTAATTTTATTCCCAACATTCAAGTTCCATCCTCTTCTCTTCGAGTTGAAATGCAATTATTTGCTAGGGTTCATACCAGTGATCCTATCCATACTAGTCCGAATTGAAAACCTGTCTACCAGTATGTTGGAGCTTAATGAAGAATAGTAGATTTTGAAAGTACTCTTTTGGGATTATAATCAGTTATAATCACAAGTTCATACCAGTGATCTTCTTCACGCACATCCCAGTTTAAGATTGCCTATGTGTATGTCCAAGATATGGTCAATAGCCTTTGTTTTCGAAAGAAACCAAGATCAAGAGGATGAATCTTGATTTGCTAATTATAGATCTTGAAAACTGTTCTTACCTTAAAAACCTATCTTTAACCAATTAACCTTTCCAACTCACACCAAGAAAGATTTAGCTACTGAATGCCATAAGAAATATCATAACAACTGAAATAATAAATGCTTGAAAAATGGAATCCATAAAATAAAACTCTTCTTGAATCAATCATTATTCATAAGAAAAGAACAATAATAAAAGATAACTAAGGCATGGCAGTCAAAACTCTCTCCACCCTGGAAGAAACGTAAACATCTACTATCTAACTCCTCTCTTCAATTTAGGACTCTCCATTCTATTAAAAGACTACAATTCAGGCCCAGCGAAAAAGTTAGGTCCGCATTAGGGCATTTGGACAGGCTATCTGCAAGGGCATCCGGACGGGCAGCACTTCGATCCTTTTTCTCTTTAATTCGCTCTGACTCTTTTGAGGTCTTTTTATTCCATTTAAGCCCAAAAACCTACAAAAGTCAATAAAATATTGTTAACACTAATACTACAATAAATAAGTAGTTAATATACCAAACTAAGGCTAAGCAAGGATAATTTCGGACCATATAACTGCACTTTTATAGTGCAATCATGACCCTGTATGAATTCGAGAGAGTAATCACTGAAGCCCTAAATACCCTGTAGCAAAAAAAAACTTCGTTCTCTACTTTTCTTTTCTTTCTTTCTCTCTCTCTCTCTCTCTCTCTCTCTCTCTCTCTCTACAAAGAGAAGGTCTCAATCAGGGACAAAGCTACCTTTGCCACCCCCACTATTGTATAATACCCATGTATATAGTATAGATTGTCGTGCTTTGGTTTTTACTCGGGTCCTCTTGGCTCGAGAAAAACCCAATACTCTCTCTGTTAGAATTCACCCTTCCATGAAAGGATAAATGTAGCGGGGGTTTAATTTTGAAAATTTGATTTGAGTAAAGGCTTTTTAGAAAAATTTGGAGTCGCCACCTAATATAATTAAAGATATGCTAGGTCAACTAAAACTAAGCATAATCCGAAGACTAAACTTAGATTTTTTAAAATGTTTTTGAAACGCCTTATTAGGAAAGTTTTGGAAAACGAGGTTTTTAGCAATCTTTTGAAAAATATTTTAAAATCCTTTGGAAAACATGATTCCAATTTGGTCTTTAAAATAAAAATCTATGGTCTGAGGGTTGGTTAAGTGTATAAAAGATATCCTAATATCATCACCTTACCCCGCTCTTTTAGTACCTACATGGCTATTAACCCTTAATTCACTCACCAAATCACTGGTTACTTAATATCCACTTTTATAATTTTAGAAATGTGTTTGACCACTACTTTTGGGACGAATAATGCAAGATGTATGCTTTTGAAAGAATGGAGATTTTTTTTTTTTAAATAAGATCTGAACTAGAATTTTTTATTAGAAAGTTTTAAAAATGGACATTTGACTTGAAATAAAAGTTATGACCGTACCTATGAAGGTTGCCTACATGTTTCATTCATAATTCGTGCAAGAGCATTATTTGGAAATGGACTCGAGGAGTCTTGGAAGGTTTTTAAACTTTGAATATAAGAAATTTGACTTGAAATTGGACTTGGGAAAGTTTTGAATTGTTTTTGAAATAGAACTTGAGAGAGTTTTTTTAGAAAGTTTTGAAATCAACTCAAAAAAGTTTTAGAAAGTTATGAAAACTTGATTAGGGTTTTTAAAAAATAGAGTTTAGATTAGAATAATGTAAAAGCTCTTGTGAACTTGTCTTTCAAAAACTTTTAGAAATCTTTTTTATATACCTTATAAAAGGTATGTTCGAATATTTCATTACCTTTAAGAGATTAGCTAACAACTAAACTCCTTTTGGAAAAGGGCTAGAAATTTCCTTTAGGATTTTGAAAACTTTAGGGTTATAGAACCTTATTTGATGTCTCACTTTTCTTGGACAAACTTAACCATGGTGGACAAAGATTGCCTTAAGAATGTGACCTATGAAAATCCTTTTTTATAGATATTTTTTAAAACATTTAAGGTTAAGGACCCTAATATGAATTTTAAAGGTTTCATTCAATGTATCACTCTCCCCTAGAAATCCTAACCATGAGAGGGTTAGGATCACCTTAGGGTTGTGAGTTTTTAGAAAACAATTTGGAAAACAATTTTTGAAAATGTTAAGTGTCTAGCCATTTTTGTTAAGACAAGTATAAGAGAAAATTTGAAAACATTTTGAGAGGTTTGTAAAGGCATTTAAAAAGGAATTTATAGTCATGATTTTTTGAAAGCTTTAGAGAGGGAGATATTTTGAAAACAAATTTTGAAATATCATTTTGAATTCAAGAGTGGTTTGAAAAGGATTTGGTATTGCAACACTTATGCAAGGCTTGACCTAGGATTAACTAACTAGGGTTAAGTTAACCTATGGTTAGATTGACTTAGGGTTAACTAAATAAGGTTAGGATGACCTAGAGTTAACAACAAGGGTTAAGTGAACCTAGGGTGTTGGAAATGTAGTTTTAAACTAGGATTTTGTACCTAACGGTTTTGGAAGGTTGAAATAGTGCTTTTATATATAAAACTTTGAAAAGGTAATTTGAAAACCATGATTTCATGTAAAAATCTTATTATTTTATGTGAAAAACTTTTAAAGAAAATTTTGAAAATCATCATGATTTCATGTGAAAGCTATTTAGAAAATCAACTCAATAGAGTTGTGAGTTTTAAATATCATTATATTAAAATCACTCAAGTGAGAATAAGGTTCATATAGTTGACATTTGAAAACCACTCAAAAGAGGGTTTCATTGGGACCATTCCAACTACTAACTCAAAAGAGCAAAACTTTGAAAACCTACTTAGAGAGGGTTGTTTTGAAAACCACTTTTATGAAAACTTAAGAAAATATAGATTTTGAAAACCATTTTTGGAATATGTAGTTTTGAAAATAACTTTTGTGCAAAATTGAGATAATGAACTTTTGAAAGCCTCTTTAAAGAGGGATGATTTGGAAAACCACTTTTGGGAAATTAAAACTGCTCAAGTGAGTATAGGGCTCATATGGTTGATTTGTGGAAACCACTCAAGAGACGGTTTCTTTGGGACCATTCTAACCACAAACACAAGAGAGCAAAACATTGAAAACCTCTTTTGCAGAAAGTTGTTTTGAAAACTTTAAAAACCTCTTTTAGAGAGGTTGTTTTGAAAACCATTTTATGCAAACTCAAGACAGCAAAATGAGGTGATGCAACCTAAATGGTTAGGTGGTTTTGAAGACATCCCAACGCATGGAAAACCTAGGGTTTAGGGCTTGAACACTAGGGAACTCTAGCTTTGGAGAGCTTTAGAGGGAGATTTTGGAAAACATTTTTACATAGACTATGAAAACCATTTGAAGATAGTAACAATTGAGGATTGAAAAAGGGTTTTAAACACAAAAACAAAGCCATTGCAAGCGTAACATGAGCATTATGACAAGTAAAATGCAAGGGTATGAAAATACAAGGTTTAGGCCTCACCACATTGCAAGGTACTCTAATGGCCATACTATCTTAAATTAGGCTCATGAGAGGTCCCTAGACATTGTGGTTCTCACAAGCTTTCATCTAAGCATGTCCATGAAGCTCTCTTGTTTCAAGCATGTAGGACAATGATGTACAAGATGGGGTTTAAAATAGAGAATAGCTCAAGTGAGCTAGGAAGGAGAAGAAAGAGTGGGAGCACACATAAGCATAAATGGGGTATACATTTGGTCTTGAGGTCTTCAATCCACCATTGTTGAGGGCTTGAGCTTGAATTAGCTTGGACTTCTTGGATCTTTGAGAGACTTTAAGTTTCTTGGAACTTCAAAATTTATGGAGTGATTTGGGCAGAGTTTAGCCACTATTTTCGTCTCTAAATTGTGCTGGGTGGCATAAAATTTATAGGCCAAAAAATGCCAAGGGGCGCATGTGCTACATGCTCAGGCCAAAATTAGGCTAGGCGTATTACATGTGCCAGGCTTCTCCCGATGATCTCATTGGAAGAGGCCTAGCGCAAGATAAGTTTTGTCTTGATTTGAGGCATATGTAGCATACACTCCACTACTGAGAACTTTTATACCGACTTTTTCTAAATATTTGTGCCATTCGAGGATGATCTGAGAAAATTAGATAAGTTCACGACATTCCCTTATAGTTTTTCTTAAACTCAATGCCTTTGTGGAGCCTCAGATGATTCGAGATGATGGAGATATCGCATCGGGAAAGGAGCTTAAAAAAGATTTCAGGACAGTTTCCCAAAGTGGACATTTTTGCACCACACGATCGTGGCTTTCGAGAAGGGGCCATCTCAATCGAGTTGTATTGATAGAAAGTGCTCCAGAAAGACTTTTGGGAATTCCCTGATTTACGCATTTCTCAAGTTATTTGACGATATGCATTAACTAGGGAATCATGATTTAACACATGAGACGGGCGGTATACTTTTATTTTTCCTAAGTGTTAGAAAAGTACCCTTCTTTGCGCCGTTCAATCACGACCTTTAAGTGATATTATTGACCATCGAATTGTACTAATGGAAAGCCTATCGCTCAAGCTTGTTGGAATTCCCTAATTTGCGTATTTCATCAGTCATTTAATGGTGTGTTTTAGTTAGGGAAGTGAAGAAAAATTCAGCTTTGGCAGAGCGTCTGTGACACGCTCTATGAAGCTTTCATTGATTAAAGTGCGCTTTGAGTCAAGGGACTCATCTGAAAATTATGGGACTCACCTTGGAGTGTCCTAATAGATGGAGGTCCAATTTTCGAAACTGATGTGGTCTGACAGCATGCTCAGGTCGTTAGGAACAAAATGATCATTTTGATCAAAACTTGCCAAAAGTGATTTTATTCAAAACATTTGGGTGTGCATGATACCTAGAGGTAGTTTGGGGTGATCTTACCGCTTTTAGGGACTTGTACTTCTCGGTGAGTTTCCTAGAGTTCCCGAGGGCAAAATGGTCATTTTGACCATCATTGACCGGAATGAGACCAGGATAGGTTTGAATGGCACATTAGACATACTGAATTGTCTAGAAACAATCTTGAAGGAGGCCTTACCTTCTTACGGAATTGATACTTTCTCAAAAGACGTGTTAGGCTATCTTAAGGGCAGAATAGAAGGTGGTCTTATCACCTTGAGGGCTTGGTACTTTCTCAAAAGATGTGTCTGGGTGCCTTAAGGGTAAAATGGTCATCTTCTACAGTATTGGGCTAGCAGGCACCGGTGTTGACCTTGATTTACGAGTGTTTTCATCACTTCAACGGTTGTGGCGAGTTGGTTTCCAAAGGTATCCTATCCTTTCGTAAACATGCCACGACCAATAGACATTTTTGGTCCCATGACATAGGGTTGTTTGCAGCGTGTCCGTGTCGACCTCTTTATGAGTCTTTTCTCACCACTCCAACATGTAAATAATTTGTGAGTGCTTCCACTACACCGGTGGTTTTGGTGATTAGTTCCGAAGACTACCTAATATTTGGGATGCCTGAGGATATTTTGGTCATTTTGACTTCGAAATAGCCAAATGAGCTTAAAAGTGCATCTTTCCACTTGGAAGGTGGATTGGATCTTTATAAAGCCGCTTAGGAGTGAATTGTGTTATGATGTTTTGTTAGAGGATGTATTCAGACCAAAAATTGCCAAGTGGGTGAGAATAAAGTGCTTCCATAGATATATAATGTCTAAGTAAAATTCTAATGTATTGGCACCCCTAACTTTTGTACAATCCTCTTATATGTGGTACGTATTTATATTTTAGAAAAAAAAAACGTAATGTATTGGCACCCCTATAATTTAAAACTAATGTCCTAACCTAATATAACATAAAATTTTTGTATAATGGACTATGAATCTTACTTCTTTTTTTCTTTCTTGTAGATCCAAAGTTCCTGTCCTAATAAATTTAAAAGAGTGTGGGCTTTTAATATGCACCATTCAAAACCATCGAACAAGTGGGCTTACTCATCAAATGCACACAAACAAAACCAAAACAATAAATAAAACTAAAGAATCAAAACCCTAGAATTCTTTAACTCATTTGTAGATTTCATAGTTCATATGTATCGTCCACTCCAAAGAGTTCACCAACATCACTAGCTTGAGTAATTAGGTATGTTACCTACACACATGCATATGTGTGTGTTATATGTTATAATTGTGTATTTGATTTCATTATTTATTTAACCTTATTTCTATTTTACTTCAGGAAACAAGAGAATATTTGGCATATTGGGGATTTTGTGGATAACAAAGATATTTTGGTTCCAACAAATTATTTTTTTGAATTCAACTATACAAAACAAACTATGTAATTTGTACACACTGTGATTTTTTTTCTGGCAATAGTTGCATCTATACCACAAAGTCTACACCCACATTTTTTGGATTTAAGAACTAAAGGAAAGTTAGGGTGAGAAAAAATTAAGCCTTCTTGAATCATGTTGAAAAATATCCTAACTCTTTTCATAGAATTGCCGAGAAATCATATGAGAACTTCATGAGTCAATACTAACATAAACATAAAGTGTTAGATAAATTTGCATCTAAACAAATTGCGAACAACCGACTATAGCTTAAAGCCTTAATTGATGCAGCTTGACGGCTTGCATTTCAAGGTTGTACTTTTGGAGGCCATAATGAAAGCTAAGGTTTAAGGAATTGTGAAAATTATCTTGATTGTTAATTTTGTTGGGTTCAAATAATGCAAAGGTTGTGAACGTTATGTTAGATAGAGCTCTGAAAAATGCCTCTTACATCTCATGAATACTTCAAAAAGAAATTTTACATGTTGTTTCAGCCAAAGTAAAGAAGATGATATGTTAGAAAATTGGTAATGCAAAATTTTATATAATTGTTGATGAAGCACATGATGAAGCAAAGAAGGAACAAATAGCTATAGTGTTGAGATTTGTAGACAAAGATGGTCTAGTGAGAGAATGTTTTTTTAAGCTTGTTCATGTCACCGACATTGCAGCACTAACCTTAAAAAATGGGATCTATTTCGTGTTATCTCATTACAATCTAGATATTTAAAGTATTCGTGGGCAAGGATATTGTCACACCCTGATTTTTCGCACTCCAGAAAACACAAGTGAGAAAAACACAATACTCTCTCATTAGAACTCATCCTTCTAAAAGGACAAGTGCAACTAAGTTTGAATTGGAAATTGATTTGAATAAGGGTTTTTGAAAAAGATTTGGAGTCACCACCTAACTTTGTTAAGGTGAGTTAGGTCACCTAAAACTAAGTATAATCCAACGATTAAACTTAAGGTTTTTGAAAAGGTTTTGAAATATTTCCTCAAGAGAGGGTTTTTGGGAAAAACAGGCTGTTTGGCAACCTTTAGAAAGATTTAAGCCCTTTTTGAAAATAACTCTGTTTTTGGTCTTTGAAAATAGTGATTCTAGGTTCAGATGTTGGTTACATACAAGGAAGATGCACTAGGTTATCACCCTATCGGTACCTACATGTCTATTCACCCTAGGTTCACTCATTTAAAATCTTCGATTATTCAATGCCCAATTATATCCACGTTGAAAAGAATTTTAGAAAGAAATTTGACATGATGCATGACATACAAGTGCAAGAAAGAATTTAATTTTAAAAAAAGAGAATTAGAATTTTGAAATTAGTTGTGGAAATTAGAGACGTAAAAAAGGTTATGACGCCACCCATGAGGGTTGCCTACATATCCCTTTGTTGGGAATCAGGTTAGTCATAGTTTAGACTCGGGGTCCGATTGAAAATAGACACTTTGAGGTCTTTGAAATGTTCGGTTTGAAAAGGTTTGACTTGGAACTTTGATTGAAAGATTTGAAATTGAACTTTGATTTGAAATCGAATTTGGAATTGATTTTGATCTGAAATTAAACTTGAGGACTAGAACTTCGACTTGTTTGGAAAGATTGGGTTGAACTTTGAAATTATCTTGACTTGAAGTTTGAAAACCATCTTGGTTTAGAAAAAAGTTTTTAAAAAAGAGATGAAGCTTCCTAACTTTAGGGTTAGAGTTAAACTAGGTTTAGGTATCCTAGGATTTAGGTAACCTAGAGTTGAAGCATGTACTTGAAAGTAGAAGGTTTGATTTAAACTTGAAGAGTTTGATTTTAGAAAGTTTCGAATTAGGAAAGTCGGATTTAAGAAAGATTAAGAAAGAATTTGATTTGATTTTAAGAACACTTGATTTAGAAAAGACTTATAAAGATTTGATTTGATTATAAAGAATTTAGAAAGTTTTAAATTTAGGAAATATTGGATTTTGGAAACTTTGAATTAGGAATGTTTCAAAATAGGAAAATTTCATTTTTAGGAAAGTGCCAAATTAAAAAAGTTTCATTTTAGAAAAGTTTTCATTTTAGGAAAGAATTCATTTTGGAAAGATTTGAATTTAGAAAGTTTTGAATTTAGAAAGATTTGAACTAAGAAAGATTTAAAATTTAGAAAAACTTGAAAGTTTGAAATTAAGAAAAGTTTGAAAGTTTTGAATTTAAGAAAGATTGAAATTAGGAAATATTATAATTAGGAAAGATTTGATAGTTTGAAATTTAGAAAGTCGGGATTTGAAAAGGTTTGAAATTAGGAAAGATTTAACTCTTAATTCCTAAAATAGAATATTAGATTTTATTTCCAAAAATAGATGATTTGATTTTGTTTTCAAAATTGCAGGATTTGGTTTGGTTTTCTAAATTGAAATATTTGATTTGACATAAAATTGGAAAAGTTGAATTTTAAAAATCTTGGATTTAGAGATCTAAGATTTGGTGTAGAAAAAGAGCTTTTGGAAATTTATGATTTGATGTAGAAAATAGTTTTGGAAACCTATGATATGAGGCAAAATAGAAAGTTATGACTTTAAGTACTGAAATAGGGCTTCCTAACCATGGATTATAGGGCTTAACTTGAATTTCAAGACAAAGTAATTTCGAAAAGTAGATCTTTGAAAAGAGTTTTTAGGAAGTGGATTTGCAAAAATAATTTGAAAAGAGGTTTAAATATGAACGATCGCAAGTCTCATGAATATTTCACTTTCTTAAAATGATTCTAACTATGAAAAGATTATAATCATTCAAGGATTGTGAATTTGAAAACAAATATGGCTTTGAAATGTGGACCACAATTATCACATTGAATATAACACTTTCCTAAAATAACCCTAACTATGGAATGATTAGAATCACTCCAAGATTATGATTTTAATAAAAACAATTTAAGACTTGAACTAAAATTTGGACCTTGATGATCACATTGAATATAACACTTTCCTAAAATAACCCTAACCATGGAATGGCTAGAATTATCCTAGAAGTATGATTTTGAAAACAAGTTTGAAAGAAGGAGATTTTAAATGCAAGTTTTGAAAGAGAATTTTGATGTAAGTTTGAAAATAACTTTGAATACAATTTTGAATGCAATGCATGAACATGATAACTACAATGCAATAGGGTCATGAACATATAAGGCTAGGCTTCACCACATAATCAAGGGGGAGTAAGCACCCCATTTTTGCCTACTTGGCAATCTTCAATCCATCCAGACTCATATTCAAACCGACATAAACACATTCAAGTCCAAATCAATTTTTCAGACTCAATCCAATAAATCAATCCCTACTAGGCCCAATAGAGGTAAAATAACCAAAATGCCCTTGTGGCATTGTTCGGTCTAATTCCAATGGGCACGTCTTCCTAAAGATGGTAAGTCCCTATTTTAATCTCAAATCCAATTTCAAATCCAATTGCAATCCAAATCAAATATGCCACGCCTTTTAAGAAAGTTAATCCCTTAAGCGGTAAGTCCATCCAGTCTGGCAAGTTTTCTGAGAAGACTCCTAGAAACGGTAAGTTCCTTCAAACTCGTCAATCAGGACGGAACCCAAGTCCCTGAGATGGTAGAACAGTTCACCTTTGGTGCCTGCTAGCTCACCAATGTAGAATGTCCATTATTCAACACGTCTTTCGATAAAGTTGATTCCTTAAACGATAAGTCCATCTAGCAGCTTCCCAAGATCAGACAGCCTCCAAAATGAACGCACACCGTCAGAGTGGCGTAAATACGAGCAAACATCACAACCGTCAGAGTGGCAGAAACACTTGCAAACAGGTCGACATTGGGAATTGCCAACAAAACCCCTATGTCACGGGACCAAACAAGCCTTTTAGCCATAACACGTTTACCAAAAGATGAGATAAATTTGGAAACCAACTCATCACACACCGTCAGAGTGATAGAAACACTCAAAACTCGAGTCAACACCAGTGTCTGCTAGCCCACTGGTGAAAAATGACTAAACTGCCCCTTGGGCCTTTTCTAGCACGCTTCTCAAGAAAGTACCTAAGTCCTCAAAGCTGTAAGTCCACCTTTTCAAGATTAAATGCCTTCCATTTGGTTCCGAATCAATTCTAGGACCATTCGGTCGAAATGACTATTTTGCCCCTATGCACTTGGTCGCCTTCGGGAACCACACCGGCTCTTGGTATAAAATCAGTTACCTCCTAAGAATACTTCTAATAGTATTCTCAACCTTCTAACACTTTTTCGGATCATTCCCAGTCTATTCTGGCAAACCTGGTGCAAAATGACCGTTTTGGCCCTAGTGGGCCAATCGCTTTTTCCAACCACACCGGCTCTGGGTATCAAACCGGTAACCTTTTGGAACACTCTTAAGGGTGTTTCCAATCTTTAAGCCTTCTCACGGGTCATTCCAAGTCCATTCCAGTGGTTTTTCGGTGCAAAATGACCGTTTGGCCCCCTAATGGCTCAGTCAACCATTTCAACAATCCCAACATTGTTTTTCAAGCCCGTTACCCTCGGGACACTATTTCAAGGGTTTTTACCCATTTTTAGCCTTCCAGATTATTTTCGGCCTCCCAAAACATTTCCAAACTGGTGTATCAAGGATCGAAAGATACGTTTCTTGTTGCTTTAGAACTTTCCTAAGAGGCTGGCATCACTACAAGCCAAGAATTGGCCTGGCACCACAGCAACAAGCGCTAGGCTGTTTTTGTGTCTATAAATATAAACCTTCCCTCTACGTGAAAAGGGTCTACAATTTCAATCTAGAAACGCAACCTCTCTGAAAATAGAGTTTGAATCCTCTCAAAAACCCTAATTCCTTCAAAGTCTCTTTAAGCCCTTGTGTCCATACACTCTAACCCTAACTTATACACACTCCATACAGTCATACACTAGCCTCAAGGTAAGCCATTGAAGACTCAAGGTGATGCAATCTCAAGGCTCTCAAAGCCCAAGTAAAGCAAAGCTAATAAAGCAGCCAAAACAAGAGGAAGACGAGGTAGGCTTTTGATTTACGTTTATGTAATTTCCCCCTCTCTCTTCTTCCTCCTAACCCACTAGGGTTTTTTTTCTATTTTAATCTCCCATCTTCTACCTCCCTTTCTTACATGCTTGAAACAAAGGACTCCTCGATTCATGTGTAAAAGGACTGTTGAAAGTCACCATGTTAGGGGCTTTCTTTTGGTTCAACCTTAAACCGTGTGGATTCGACCCGTTAATTATATGGTGAAGTCTAGCCTTGTATGTCCATGACCCTACTTGCATTATGCATATCATATTCATACATTCATTTAAAACTTGTTTGTCTTTGTCAAAGTTATTTTTCAAACTTGCATCGAAACACTCTTTCAAAACTTGCATTCAAAATCTTGTTTTTAAAGTCATAATCCTAGAGTGATTCTAGTCATTCTATGGTTAGGGTTGTTTTACAAAAGTGTTATATTCATTGTGACCATCGAGGTCCATATTTTTTGTGTAAAACCTAAATTATTTTTATCAAAAGCCATAATCTTGAGATGATTCAAGCCATTCCATAGTTAAGGTTTTTTTAGGAAAGTGTGATATCCAATGTGATCATATTGGTCTATATTTCAAATCCATGTTATTTTCAAAACCACAACCCTAGAACGATTCTAATCCTTACTTGCTTAGAATTGTTTTAGAAAAGTGAGATATTCAAAAGGTTTTCAAAAGTCCATATTCAAAGCTCTTTTCAAATCTCCTTCCTAAAACTCTCTTTTCAAAGATCCTTGTCTTCAAGTCTAAGCTAAGCCCTAGATTCCGTGTTAGGAAACCCTAGTTCTCTTTCCTAAAAAAACATGACTTCCTCTTTTGCCTCAAATCGTAGGTTTCCAAAAACTATCTTCTACATCAAATCTTAAGATTTCAAAATCTCTTCTTCTACACCAAATCATAGATTTCCAAATCCAAGATTTTCAAAGCTTAACCTTTCCAATTCAATGTCAAATCCAATCTTTCAATTTAGCAAACTAGATCAAATCTTTCAATTTTGAAAACCAAATCAAATCATCTATGTTTTAAAATAAAATCTAATCTTCGACTTTAGGAAATAGGAATCAAATATTTTTTAATTCAAATATTTCCTAACTCCAACCTTTCCTAATTTCAAACCTTCCTAAGTTTTAATCTTTCCAAATTCTAAAACTTTCTAAATTCTAAATCTTTCCACAGTTCAAATCTTTCTAGAATAAAAATTTTCCTAAATTCAAATCTTTTTAAAATCAAAACTTTCCTAAAATGAAACTTTCTTAAATTCAAATCTTTCCTAATTTGAAAACTTTCCTATTTTGAAACTTTCCTAATTCAAAGATTTCCAAAATCTAATCTTTCCTGAACCGTAACTTTCTAAATGTTTTCAAATCACATAATCAAGTCAAATCTTTTCAAGTCAAGTGTTTTTAAATCAAATCAACTCTTTTTCCAAGTCTTTCTTAAATCTAGCTTTCCTATTTCAAATCTTTTCTAAATCCAACTTTTTAAAATCAAACCTTCCTAATTCAAGTACATGCTTCAACCCTAGGTCACCTAAACCCTAGGATGTCAAAACCTAGTTCAACCCTAATCCGAAGTTCGGAAACTTCAACTCTTTTCCAAAACTCTTTTCTAAACCAAGATGGTTTTCTAATTTCAATTCAAGTCAAGATGGCTTTTGAAACACTCTTAAGGGTATTTCCAATCTTCAAGCCTTCTCACGAGTCATTTCAAGTCCATTCCAGTCGTTTTCTGGTGCAAAATGACCCCTAATGGCTCGATCGACCATTTCAACAATCCCAACATTATTTTTCAAGCTCGTTACCCCCAGAACACTATTTCAATGGTTTTTACCCATTTTCGGCCTTCCAGATCATTCCCGACCTCTCGAAACATTCCTCGAACCTTCCGGAGTCACTCCTATTAAAGTTAAGCCACAAATTGAATGGTAGTCACTAGTATAGGTGCCCAAATCTTTTGCCTTGCATATCAAGGGTCAAAAAATACGTTTCTTACAGCCTTAGAACTTTCCTAAGTAACTAGCGCCACTGCAAACCAAGAATTGGCCAAGCGCCATTCCTAGTAGCGCCAATAAGGTCCTTGCCCTAGCACCACTGCAATAGGCGCCAGGCTGTTTTTGTGTCTATAAATACAGACCTTCTCGCTATGTGAAAAGGGTCCAAAATCTAGGTCCATAAACACTGCCTCTCTGAAAATAGATTTTGAATCCTCTCAAAAACCCTAATTCCTTCAAAGTCTCTTCAAGCCCTACCCTCCATAGACTCTAACACTAGCTTATACACACTCTATACACTCATACACCAGCCTCAAGGCAAGTCATTGAAGACTTAAGGTGCTACAACTTTAAGGCTCTCAAAGCCCAAGTAAAGCAAAGCTAATAAAGCAACCAAAGCAAGAGGAAGATAAGGTAGGCTTCGATTTTCGTTTATGTAATTCTCCCCTCTCTCTTTTTTCTCCTAACCCATTTGGATTTTTTTCTATTTTAATCCACCATCTTCTACCTCCATTTTTTGCATGCTTGAAATAAAGGACTCCTCGATTCATGCGTAGGAAGGACAGTTAAAAGTCATCGTGTCAGGGGCTTTCTTCTAGTTCAATCTTAGACCATGTGGATTCAGCCCCCTTGATTATGTGGTGAAGCCTAGCCTTGTATGTCCACAACCCTACTTACATTGTGCGTATCATATTCATACATCCATTTAAAACTTGTTTGTTAAAGTTATTTTTCAAACTTGCATCAAAGACTCTTTCAAAACTTGCATTCAAAATCTTGTTTTCAAAGTCACAATTCTAGATTCATTCTAGTCATTCCATCGTTAGAATTGTTTTAGGAAAGTGTTATATTCATTGTGACCATCGAGGTCCATATTTTTGGTATAAACCCTAAATTATTTTTTTCAAAAACCATAATCTTGAGATGATTCTAGCCATTCCATGGTTAGGGTTGTTTTAGAAAAGTGTGATATTCAAAGTGATCATATTGGTCTATATTTCAAATCCATGTTGTTTTCAAAACCACAACCCTAAAATGGTTCTAATCCTTACATGGTTAGAATTGTTTTAGGAAAGTGAGATATTCAAAAGGTGTTCAAAAGTCCATATTCAAAACTCTTTTCAAAATTGCTTTTCAAATCTCCTTCCTAAAACTCTCTTTTCAAAGATCCTACTTTCCAAAGATCCTTGTTTTTAAGTCCAAGCCAAGCCCTAGATTCCATGTTAGAAAATCCTAGTTCTCTTTCCTGAAAAAACGTAACTTCATATTTTGCCTCAAATCGTAGGTTTCCAAAAACTATCTTCTACATTAAATCTTAAGTTTCCAAAATCTCTTCTTCTACAAAAAAAATCATAGATTTCTAAATCCAACATTTTCAAAGCTCAACATTTCCAATTCTATGTCAAATCTAATCTTTCAATTTAGGAAACTAGGTCAAATCCTCCAATTTTGGAAACCAAATCATATCATCTATTTTTTAAAATAAAATTTAATCTTATACTTTAGGAAATATGAATTAATTCTTTCTTAATTCAAATCTTTCCTAATTTCAACATTTCCTAATTTTAAACCTTTCTAACTTTCAATCTTTTCAAATTCTAAATCTTTCCAAAGTCCAAATCTTTCTAAATTTAAAATTTTTCTAAATTGAAATATTTCTAAAATCAAAACTTTCCTAAAATGAAACTTTCTTAAATTCAAATCTTTTCTAATTTAACACTTTTCTATTTTGAAACTTTCCTAATTCAAAGATTTTCAAAATCTAATATTTTCTAAATCTTAACTTTCTAAATGCTTTCAAATCAAATAATCAAGTCAAATCTTTGCAAATCTTTCCAAGTCAAGTGTTCCAAAATCAAATCAAGTCCCTTTCCAAATCTTTCTTAAATCTAGCTTTCCTATTTCGAACATTTCCTAAATTTGACTTTTTAAAATCAAACTTTCATAATTCAAGTACATGCTTCAACCCTAGCTCACCTAAACCCTGGGATGTCAAAACCTAATTCAACCCTAATCACAAATTAGGAAACTTCAACTCTTTTCTAAAACTCTTTTCTAAACCAAGATAGTTTTTCAATTTCAATTCAAGTCAAAATATTTTCAAATCTCAATCTTTGCAAATCAAGTCCAAGTTCAGTCTTTCCAAATCAAAACCAATTTCAAATTCTCAAGTTCAATTTCAAATCAAAATCAATTCCAAGTTCAATTTCCAATCTTCTATTCAAAATTCAAATCAAACTCTTTTCAAATCAAATCTTTCCAAATCAAACTTTTAAAAAAAATCTCAAAATGTCTATTTTTAATCGGACTCTTGTCCGAACTACGACTGACCTGATCTAAAAAAGGGATACGTAGGCAACCCTCATGGGTGCGGTCACAACCTTTTTCAAATTTTTAATTTCATAATTTTTAAGTTTCTAATTCTAAAGTCTATTTTCAAATCTCCAATTCCAATTTCTAAAACCTTCTTTCACATTTCAAATCAAGTCTTTCTTTCAAATCTATTTTCCAAATCAAATTTTTTATACCAAAGTTCTTTTCTAAAGTGGATAGTATTGGACATTTATTAATCAAAGATTCTAAATGAGTGAACCTAGGTTGAATAGTCATGTAGGTACCGAAAGGGCGGGGTAGGGTGATGATCTTAGAATATCTTCCCTACACGTAACCAACCTCCGAACCTAGGTCACTGTTTTCAAAGACCAAAATGGAGTTATTTTCAAAAAGGGATTAAATCTTTTCAAAGGTTGCCAAACAATCTATTTTCTTAAAAACCCTCTCTTGAGAAAGTTTTCAAAATCTTCTCAAAAACCCGAAGCGTAATATTTGGATTGTGCTTAGTTTTAAATGACCTAACTCACCTTAATCAAGTTAGGTGACAACTTCAAATCTTTTCCAAAAGCCCTTAATCAAAATTAATTTTCAATTCAAACCTAGTTGTACTTGTCCTTCTAGGAGGATGAGTTCTAATGAGAGAGTACCGTATTTTTTCCACTTTTGTGCGTATTTTTCTAGAGTGTGAAAAATCAGAGCATGATAGGGGGTCAAACTCACACCATCAAAGGTTGAGCTAGATGAAAGCCCCCAGCGCAGTGACCTTTAACAGTCCTTCCTAGGCATGAATCGAGAAGTCTCTTATTTCAAGCATGCAAGAAGAGGAGGTAGAAGATGGGGATTAAAATAGAAGAAAATCAAAGTGGGTTAGGAGAGAGAAGAGAGAGGGGGATTACATAAAAGTAAATAGAAAGCCAACCTCATATTCTTCTTGCTTTGATTTCTTGGTTTGCTTCACTTGACTTGAACTTTAAGAGATTTGAAGATACAACACTTGATCTTTAATCGATGTTTTGAGACTTGTATTTAAGTGTATAAGATGTATAGAGGCTAGGATTTGAGTGTATGGAGGGTTTGAGAAGGCTTGAGAGAATTAGGGTATGGAGAGACTTTGAGCTCTGTTTTCAGAGAGACAGAGTTTCGAGACTAAATTTACAGACCTATAATACGCAGGGAGTGCCCTGTATTTATAGGCAGCCAAAGTTAGCTCTGGTGCCTATTGCAGTGGCACCAGGCCAAAAGAAAAATTTTTAAGTCAGCAAGAAACAGATATTTGACTCTTGGAACACAAGGCAAAAGATTTGGGCGTCTGTCCTAGTGACTACCATGCAATTTTTGGTTTGGCTCCACTAGAAATGACTCCAGAAGGTCAGGGAATGATTCAGAAGGTCGGGGATAAACAAGAAAAGAGTGTCCCGAAGGTAACGGACTTAAGAAACAAAGCTGGAACAGTTGAAAAAGTTGACAGGCCCACCAGGGGCAAAACGGTCAATTGAACCAGGAAAATACTAGAATGGACTCAAAGTGACCTATGAGAAGGCTTGAAGGTTGGAAACATTATCGCGAGTATTCCAAGGAGTTTTCGGTTTGATACTTAGAGCCGGTGTGGTTGGAAAAGGCGATCGGCCCACTAGGGATAAAATGGTCATTTTGCACTTGGCTTACCAAAATAAACTCGAAATGGTCCGGAAAGATGTTAGAAGGTTAGGAATACTATTGGAAGCATTCTCAGAAGTTAACCGACTTGATATACAGAGCCGATGTGGTCCCTAGCGACAATTGAATGCCTAGGGACAAAATGGTCACTTGGCTTCAAGTGGGCCTGACCGGCCTAAGAAGTGACCGGTGGACTGGATTGGAATTTCGAGGGTGTCGCGCCCAGATTTTTCGCACTCGAGGAATACTCACACAAGCGGGAAAAATGCTACACTCTCTCGTTAGAACTCACCCTCCTAGAAGAATGAGTGCGACTAGGTTTGAATTGAAAACAGATTTGAAATAAAGGGCTTTTTGAAAAAGATTCGGAGTCGCCACCTAACTTGATTAAGGTGAATTAGGTCACCTAAAAACTAAGAATAATCCGAAGACTACACTTAGGGTTTTTGGAAAACAATTTTGAAAATATCTCCTCAAGAGAGGGTTTTTTAGGAAAACAGGTTGTTTGGCAACCTTTGGAAAACATTTAGCCCTTTTTTAGAAAAATAACTCCTTTTGGTCTTTGAAATCAGTGATTCTAGGTTCGGAGGTTGGTTACGTGTAGGGAAGACGCACTAAGCTATCACCCTACCCCGCCCTTTCAGTACCTACATGTCAATTTACCCTAAATTCACCTATGAGAGTCTTTAACTAACTATGGTTCAACCCTATTCACTTTGAAAAACAATGTTTGAAATAAATATGATGCACGAGGCATGATATGCAAGCAATAGAAAAGAATTGAAAAATAGATTTAAAAAAGAAATTGCTTTGATTTGAAAATAGATTTGAAGAGATCGAATTGAATTTGAAAAAAGGTTGAAAATTTGGAAATAGGAATTTGAAAATAGAAATTTTGAAATTGGAATTTTGAAAATAGATTGGAATTTGAGATTTGGAAAGAATTTTGAAACCACACCCATGAGGGTGGAATTGAAAGTTTGAAAAATATTGTGACCGCACCTATAAAGGTTGCCTACGTATCCCTTTGGGGGAATCAGGTCAGTCGTAGTTTGGACCGGAGTCCGATTGAAAATAGAAAGTTGGATTGGAAGAAAAAGATTTGAATTGGGAATTGAATTTGATTTGAAATTAGAAGAGGAGATTGAAAATTGAAGTTGAGAAGATTGGACTTTGATTTGAAAAGATTGATTTTGGAAAGACTTGATTTTGGAAAGATGGAGGATTAGGAAACCTAGACTTAGGAAAGATAGGAGACCTAGGAAAGACTCAAGAGTTTAAGAAAGTTTGGATTTAGGGAATGTTCATATTAGGAAAGGTTTGATTTAGGAAAGTGACATTTTTGGAAAGTTTTGAAATTAGGAAAGTTTTAGGTTCAGGAAAGTTTTTGAAAAAGGAAAGGTTTTCAGATTAGGAAAATTCCCAAATTAGGAAAGTTTTGAAAATCGGAAAGTTTTGAATTTAGGAAGCTTAGAATTTTAGAAAGATTTGAAATTTAGAAAGTTTAGGATTTAGAAAGTTTTAGAGTTTGAATTTTAGAAAGTCTTGAAATTAGGAAAGGTTTGAATTTAGGAAAGGTTTGAAAACTTATATTTGAAAAGTTAAGATTTGAAAAGAGGGTAGAATTAGGAAAGGGTTGAATTAGGAAAGATTTGAAGGTTGAGTTTCAAAGTTTAGGAAAGATTTATATGTTCAAGTTTTGGAAACCTAAGATTTAGGAAAGTGGAGGATTAGGAAGGATTTGAATTAGAAAAGAATTGGATTTTGAAACTTAAGGAAAGGTTTAAAGTTTAGGTTTAGGAAACTTATGGTTTAGGAAGGAATTGAATTAGGAAAGGTTTGGACTAGGAAGGGATTGGATTTGGTTTCTAAAAGAAAAGATTTGATTTTGTTTCCAAAAACGGAGGACGGAATCTAGTTTCCTAAACGGGGAGACAGGATTTGGTTTCCTAAAGGGAAGATTGGATTTGGCAAGGATTTGGAAAGGAAGATTCTAGAAACCCTAGTTTTGAAAAATTCTAGTTTCGATGTAGAAAATAGGTTTTGGGAACATGTATAGTTTTGATGTAGACAACAAAAGATTTTGGAAACCTAGGTTTGGGGCAAAGTTTGAAAATCATGTTTTTGGAAAGAAAATTAGGGTTTCCTAATGGTTAGCTCTAGGGCTTGACTTGGACTCTAAGGAAAGAGATTTTTGGAAAATACCCTTTTGGAAACGAGTTTTTGGAAGGAAATCCTAGGGAGGAGTTTTTGGAACGTGAATTTGGAAAGAGAGTTTTTGGAAAAAGATTTTAAAGAGAAGGAGTTTTGGAAAGTGTGTTTTTGGAAACGTAGATTTTGGAAGGAAGATCCTAGGGGGGGAATTTCTAGAAGGAAGATTTTGGAAAGAAAGTTTTTGGAAAGATTTTTGGAGAGAGTTTTTAGAAAGTGGATTTTGGGGAGAGGATTTTGGAAAGGAGTTAAAAAAAAGAGTTTTGAAAAATAGATTTTAGAAGGGAGTTTTTTGAAAACAATTTTGAAGAGGAGAGTTTTAGGAAAGTATGTTGAAAAAGAAATTTTTGAAAAGAGAGCTTTTTAGAAGGGATAAAAACATCTCACTTTCCTAAAGCGATTCTAGCCATAAGAAGGCTAGAACCACTTTAGCAAAACGGTTTTGAAAACAACAAGACTTGAAAATATAGACCAAAAGGTCACTTTTAATGTAACACTTTCCTAAAGCCACCCTAGCCATGGAAAAGCTAGAATCACCCTAGGATTGTGATTTTGAAAACATGTTTTTGAAAAAGAGATTTTGATGCAATTTTGAAAACAAGTTTAAAAACGTTTTGAAAAACAACTTTGAAAACAGTTTTTGGAAAATGCAAGGCTATGATATGCACAATGCAATTTGGGGTCGTGAACATACAAGGTTAAGGCTTCACCACATAATCAAGGGGGCCAGACCCACGTGGTATTTGGTTAGACTAGAAGAAAGCCCCTGACACTGTGACTCTCCCATAGTCCAATCCTACACATGGACCGGGAATCCCCTTGTTTCAAGCATGCAAAGAAAGGGGGGGAAAGAGATGGGGGATTAAAATATAGAAAACCCAAGTGGGTTGGAGAGAGAAGAGAGAGGGGGGAAGTGCAGAAAATTAAAGAGAAAGCCTCCCTTGTTTCTTGTTTATTTTGCGCGCCGTGCAGTCTTCGGTCTTCAAGCTTTAGATGGCAGCTCTTCAAGTCTTCCAAGGATGGTTGAAGGTTAGGGTATGAGTGTATGAGGGAGTGTATGAGTTTATAGGAGGCTAGGGTTTGTGTATAGTGACTAGGGTTTAGAAAACCTAAGAAGGCTAGGGTTTTGGAGGTGCTCGAGCTCTATATATCGAAATATAGGATTCTTAGGTTAAGTTTGCAGACCCCTTTCACGTTGATCGAGGCTCTGTATTTATAGAGGGAGGACAAGCCTGGCGCCTGTTGCAGTGGCGCCAGGGCAAAATTTATACTGGCGCCACTACTAGTGGCGCCAGGCCATTTTTTGGCTTGGCGCCACTACTAGTGGCGCCAGCCATTTAGGAAACAATTAAGGTCAGCAAGCAACGTATCTTTGACTAGATTTGGGCGCCTGTACTAGTGACTACCATGTAAACTTTAGCCTGGCTTCACTAGGAGTGACTCCGGAAAGTCCGGGAATGATTTGAAGGAGCCGGGAGTGACCCGGAAGGCCGGAAAGGAGCAGGAACACTTAAAATAGTGTCCTGGAGGTATTTGACTTGAAAAGTGAGGATTGGATGTGTCGGAAAGGTTGACCGAGCCTTTAGGGGCAAAACGGTCAATCGGACCGGAAAACTGCCGGGACAGACTCAAACTGTCCCGGAAGAAGACTTGGGATCTGGAAACATTATTTAGAATGTTCCCAGAGGTTTCCAGTTGGATTCCCAGAGCCGGCGTGGTCGGAAAAGGAGACCGGCCCACTAGGGGCAAAACGGTCATTTTATACCGAGTTTGCCGGGACTGACTCGGAATGATCCGGAAAGGTAAGGGCAGGTTGAGAACACTATAAAAAGCATTCTCGGGTCATTACCGGTTTGATACCCAAAGCCGGTGTGGTCGAAGAAGGAGACCGGCCCTCTAGGGGCAAAACGGTCATTTTGTACCGGGTTCGCCGAAACTGACTCGGAATGGTCCGGAAAGGTAAAGGAAGGTTGAGAATACTATAAAAATTATTCTTAGGGGGTTACCAGTTTGATACCCAGAGCCGGTGTGGTTCCCGGGGCGTTCAGATGCTTAGGGGCAAAATGGTCATCTTAACTGAAAAGTCTCGGAAAGGTCCTAAGGGTAGTCTGGTCCTTTTCCACCGAAGTGAGCTAACAGACACGGGTGTTGACCTAGGTTTTGAGTGTTTCCGCCACTCTAACGGTGTGAGTATTTTCGCTACTCGAACGGGGTTGAGTATTTCCGCTACTTGGACGGGGTTGAGTATTTCCGCTACTCGAACGGGGTTGATGATTTGTGAGTATTTTCGCTACTCGGACGGGATTGAGTATTTCCGCTACTCAAACGGGATTGAGTATTTCCACTACTCAGACGGGATTGATGATTTGGGAGTATTTCCGCTACTCTAACGGTTGAGTATTTCCGCTACTCTAACGGCTCTGTGAGTATTTCCGCTACTCTAACGGTTTTATGAGTAGTTTTGCTACTCGGACCGTCTCGAGGAATAAACTGTCTCGAGAGAGGGATTGGAAAGGGGTCTTATCGTCTCCGAAGAGACGTGCCTCGATTGGAACCGTCTCGAGGAATAAACTGTCTCGAGAGTGGGATTGGAAAGGGTCTTACCGTCTCCAAAGAGACGTGCCTGGGTTTTGAGTGTTTCCGCCACTCTGACGGTTTTGTGAGTGTTTCCGCCACCCTAACGGTTTTGTGAGTGTTTCTGTCACTCTGACGGTTTTGTGAGTGTTTCCGCCACCCTAACGGTTTTGTGAGTGTTTCCGCCACTCTGACGGTTTTGTGAGTGTTTCCGCCACCCTAACGGTTTTGTGAGTGTTTCCGCCACTCTGACGGTTTTGTGAGTGTTTCCGCCACCCTAACGGTTTTGTGAGTGTTTCCGCCACTCTGACGGTTTTGTGAGTGTTTCCGCCACCCTAACGGTTTTGTGAGTGTTTCCGCCACTCTGACGGTTTTGTGAGTGTTTCCGCCACTCTGACGGTTTTGTGAGTAGTTTTGCTACTCAGACCGTCTCGAGGAATAAATTGTCTCGAGAGAGGGATTGGAATCGGAATAAGAAAGGACAATGCCCCTAAGGGCATTTTGGTCATTTTGCTTCTATTTGGGCCTGACAGGCCCACAAAGCGATGGAAAGATGGAATTTGAAACTAGAGAATTGGATTCGATAGGAATATGCCCAAAATGACTTGAAAACAAGTCTGGACGGAGTTTAGACTGCCGAGCGGTCAAAAATGGGGTGCTTACAAAGGGTGAGTGTGAGTCTAAATGTGTATTTGATATTTGAAAGTGAGCTAGGTTAGGCCAAAGATCTCTGAGTGGACAAAAATGGGGTGCTTACAAATATGATGGTGTAAGTAATATATGAGGTAAGTTGGATGGATTACAATTCTTGATATCAAATGATTGTCCATGTGCTTACTATGTCTATTGTTTTGTGCATCACTTGCAATTGGCATTAATTAAAGCATCGAAAGAAGTTCCTATTTATCAATTTTTTTTTTTTACCAAATTGACCTCTATTGTGAATGTAGTTGGTACTTCATACAAACATAATGAAGAATTCAAAGTTGCTAAAGCTACTGAGATTGAACATTTGATTTTTATTAATGAGCTCGTCAGTGGTAAACGATTAAATCAAATTGGCACTTGTAAGCACCCCATTTTTGACTGCTCGACAGTCTACGCTCCGTCCAGACTTGTACTCAAGTTAATATGGATGTATTCCAATCGAAATCGACTCTCCAAGTCTAATTCCGTCTATCCACCGCTTCGCGGGCCCACCAGGCCCAAATAGAGGCAAAATGACCAAAATGCCCTTAGGGGCATTGTCTTGTCCCTTTCATTTTCTAAGTTCCAATCCCTCTCTCGAGACAGTTGATTCCTCGAGACGGTAAATCTATTCCAAATCAGGTGCGTTTTTCCGAAAACAATAAGTCCCCTTTTCCGTTCCAATTCCAACCCCTCTCTCGAGACAGTTAATCCCTCGAGACGGTAAATCTATTCTATCAGGCACGTATTTCTGAAGACAGTAAGACCCCTTTCGAATTCCAATTCCAATTCCAATCCCTCTCTCGAGACAGTTGATTCCTCGAAATGGTCCGACACGTTTCTGAAGAAAATCTCTTCAGAACGGTAAGTCCCTTTAAACCTGTCGACCAGGACGAGACCCCAAGTCCCCTAGATGGTAGAACGGTCCACCTTTGGCGCCTGCTAGCCCGCTAATGTAGAAATGTCCGTTTCAGGCATGCCTTCTGAGAAAATTGACTTCTCAGGCGCTAAGTCCCTTTAGCAGCTTCCCAAGATCAGGTAGTCTCAGGAATGAACACGAACCGTCTGAGTAGCGGAAATACTCACAAACATCACAACTGTTAAAGAAGCGAAAATACTCGTAAATAGGTCAATATAGGGAATTGCCAAAAAACCCCCGTATCACATGACCGCCGTCAGAGTGGTGGAAACACTCAAAAGCCAGGTCAACACCGGTGCCTGCTAGCCCACTTCGGTGAAAAATGACCAAACTGCCCCTTGGGCCTTTTCCGGCACGTTTCTCGAAAACACATTTGAGTCATCAGAATGGTAAGTCCAACCTTCCAAGATTGTCTTAAAATCATTTCGGCATGTTTAGGTGCCTTCTAGTTAGTTTCAGGCCCATTCCGAGACTTTCCGGTCAAGATGACCATTTTGCCCCTAGGCATCCGAACGCCCCGAGGACCACACCAACTCTGGGAATCAAACCGGTAATCTCTCAAGCATGCTTCTTATAGTGTTCTCAACCTTCCTTTATCTTTCCAGATCATTCCGAGTCAGTTCCGGCAAACCTAGTGCAAAATGACTGTTTTGCCCCTAGTGGGCCGGTCGCCTTTTTCTAGCCACTCCAGCTCTGGGTATCAAACCGGTAATCTACTGAGATTGCTTCTTATAGTATTCTCAACCTTCCTTTATCTTTTCGGATCATTCCGAGTCAGTTCCGGCAAACCCAATGCGAAATAACCGTTTTGCCACTGGTGGGCCGGTCGCCTTTTCCAGCCACACCGGCTCTGGGTATCAAACCGGTAGCCTCTTGGGAACATTGTAAATAATTGTTTTCAAGTTTTGAGTCTGTTTCTCAGACATTCTAAGTCCGTCCCGGCAGCTTCCCAACCCGATTGACCGTTTTGCCCCTGATGGCCCGATCAACCCTTCCAGCAAATCTTGTCATCCATTTTCAACTCCATTACCTCCAGGACATTGTTTTAAGTGTTCTTGTTCCTTTCTGGCCTTCCGGGCCCTTCCCAGTTCTTTGAATCTTTCCCGGACCTTCCGAAGTCACTCCTAGTGAAGCTAGGCTAAAAATTGCATGGTAGCCACTAGTACAGGCGCCCAAATCTGTCAAAGATACATTGCTTGCCGACTTAAACACTATCGTAAGTGGCTGGTGCCACTCCTAGTAGCACCAAGAGGATTTTTGCCCTGGTGCCACTTCAACAGGCGCCAGGTCTATCTCTTCTCTATAAATACAAAGCCTCTTCCAGCGTTTAAATGGTCTGTCAATTCAGTCCAAAAACCCTATTTCTTGATATACAGAGCTTGTAGCCTCCCTAAACCCTAGCTTTTTTAGGTTTCCTAAACCCTAGCCTCCTATACACTCATATACACCCTCATACACTCACATACACTCTCATATGCTTACACACTAGCCTCCAACCTTCCATTGAAGACTTGAAGTGCTGCAATTTGAAGTCCTTGAAGATTGAAGACAAGCTCTTGAAGATTGAAGACGAAGATCAAGACAAAGACCGAAGCAAGACAAGCAAAGCAAAGTGCGCAAGGCTAAGCAAAATAAACAAGAAACAAGGTAGGCTTTCTCTTTAAGTTTATACATCTCCCCCCTCTCTTCTCTCTCCTAACCCACTTGGGTTTTTTTCTATTTTAATCCTCCATCTTCTCCCCCCTTTCTTGCATGCTTGAAACAAGGGAGTTCCAGATCCATGTGTAGGATTAGGCTTTTGGAGAGTCACCGTGTCGGGGGCTTTTTTTTAGTCTAACCGAAGACCACGTGGGTTCAGCCTCTCTTTATTATGTGGTGAAGCCTTTAACCTTGTATGTTCACGACCCCAATTTGCATTGTGCATATCATTATCTTGCTGTCGCGCCCAGATTTTTCGCACTCGAGGAATACTCACCCAAGCGGGAAAAATGTTGTACTCTCTCGTTAGAACTCACCCTCCTAGAAGAATGAGTGCGACTAGGTCTAAATTGAAAAATAAGTTTGAATAAAGGGCTTTTGAAAAAGATTCGGAGTCGCCACCTAACTTGATTAAGGTGAGTTAGGTCACCTAAAAACTAAGAATAGTCCGAAAACTACACTTAGGGTTTTTGAAAAATGATTTGAAAATATCTCCTCGAGAGAGGGTTTTTAAGAAAACAGGTTGTTTGGCAACCTTTTGGAAAACATTTAGCCCTTTTTTAGAAAAATAACTCCTTTTGGTCTTTGAAAACAGTGATCCTAGGTTCGGAGGTTGGTTACGTGTAGGGAAGACGCACTAAGCTATCACCCTACCCCGCCCTTTCGGTACCTACATGTCAATCTACCCTAGATTCACCTGTGAGAGTCTTTAATTAACCCATGTCCAATCCTATCCACTTTAGAAAAACAATATTTGAAAACTAACATGATGCATGATGTGCACGTGCAAGATGAGAGAATTGGAAAATAGAAATTGATTTGAAAAGAAATTGATTTGATTTGAAAATAGATTTGAAGAAATAAAATTGGAATTGGAAAGTTTGAAAATTGAAGGTAGAAATTTGAAAATAGAAATTTTGAAATTGGAATTTGAGATTCGAAAAGATTTTGGAAACCACACCCATGAGGGTGGAATTGAAAGTTTGAAAAGTGTTGTGACCGCACCTATGAAGGTTGCCTACGTATCCCTTTGGGGGAATCAGGTCAGTCGTAGTTCGGACAAGAGTCCGATTGAAAATAGATTGATTTGAAGAGAGAGATTGGATTGGAAGAAAGAGATTGAATTGACAATTGGACTTGATTTGAGATTAGAAGAGGAGATTGGAAATTGAAATTGAGAAGACTGGACTTGCTTTGGAAATATTGATTTTGGAAAGACTTGGTTTTAGGAAACCTAGACTTAGGAAAGATTTGACTCGACTTGGAAGGTTTAGAGAAAAATTAGATTTAGGAAATGTTTGAATTAAGAAAGGTCCAATTTAGGAAAGTTTCATTTTTGGAAAGTTTCGAAATTAGGAAAGTTTTGAAATGGAAAAGTATTGAATTTAGAAATGTTTTGAATTAAGAAAAGTTTAGTTTGAGAAAGGCTTAGAATTTGGAAAGTTTCAAATTAAGAAAGTTTTGAATTTTGGAATGTTTGAAAAAAGGAAGTTTTGAATTTGGAAAGTTTTGAAAACAAGGAAGTTTTGAAAATAAGAAAGTTTCGTTTTGGGAAAGGTTTGAAAAAGGAAAGTTTTCAATTTAGGAAATGTTTGAATTAAGAAAGTCTCGAGTTTAGAAAAGTCATAGATTTGGAAAGATTTGAAGTTTAAGAAAGATTTAGAATTTAGAAAGCTTGGAAGTTTAGAAAGAGTTAACTTAAGAAGGTTTTGAATTTAGGAAACTTTGGATTTGAAAAAATTTGAAATTTGGAAAGTTTAGGATTTAGAAAGTTTTAGAGTTTGAATTTTAGAAAATCTTGAGATTAGGAAAGGTTTGAGTTTAGGAAGAATTTGAAAACTTAGGTTTGAAAAGTTAAGATTTGAGAGGAGGGTAGAATTAGGAAAGGGTTGAATTAGGAAAGATTTGAATTTGGAAGGGATTGGATTTGGTTTCCAAAAGAAAAGATTTGATTTTGTTTCCAAAAATGGAGGACGGAATCTAGTTTCCTAAACGGGGAGATTTGATTTGGTTTCCTAAAGGAAAAATAGAATTTGGCATGGATTTGGAAAGGGAGATTCTAGAAACCCTAGATTTGGAAAATTATAGTTCCGGCGTAAAAAATAGGTTTTGGAAACATGTTTATTTTTTTATGTGAAAACATGAGGTTTTGGAAACCTAGGTTTGGGGCAAAGTTTGAAAATCATGTTTTTAGGCAGAAAATTTGAGGTTTCCTAATTGTGGTTTCTAGGGCTTGACTTAGGCTCCAAGGAAAGAGTTTTTCGAAAACGCGTTTTTGGAAACGAAGGTTTTCTAGAAGGGAATCCTAGGGAAGAGTTTTTGGAAAATGTGTTTTTGGAAACATAGATTTTGGTAGGAAATCCTAGAGAGGAAATTTCTAGAAGGAAGATTGTGAAAAAAGAGTTTTTTAGAAAGGTTTTTGAAGAGAGTTTTTAGGAAGGGATTTTAAAGAGAAAGAGTTTTGGAAAGGAGTTGAAAAAGGAAATTTTGAAAAATAGATTTTGAAAGGGAGTTTTTGAAAACAATTTTGGAGAGGAGAGTTTTAGGAAAGTATGTTGAAAAAAGAGATTTTTAGGAAGGGATTTTTGAAGAGAGAGTTTTTTGGAAAGTATGAAAACGTCTCACTTTCCTAAAGCGATTCTAACCATAAGAGGGCTAGAACCACTTTAGGAAAGCGGTTTTGAAAATAAGGTTTGAAAATATAGACCAAAAGGTCACTTTTAATATGACACTTTCCTAAAGCAACCCTAGCCATGGAAAGGCTAGAATCACCCTAGAATTGTGATTTTGAAAACAAGTTTTTGAAAAAGAGATTTTGATGCAATTTTGAAAAACAAGTTTGAAAACAGTTTTAAAAACAACTTTGAAAACGAATTTTGGAAGATGCAAGATTATGATATGCACAATGCAATTTGGGGTCGTGAACATACAAGGTTAAGGTTTCACCACAAAATCAAGGGGGCCGGACCCACGTGGTCTCTGGTTAGACTAGAAGAAAGCCCCCGACACGATGACTCTCCAACAGTCTAATCCTACACATGGACCGGGAATCCCCTTGTTTCAAGCATGCAAAGAAAGGGGGAGAAAGAGATGGGGGATTAAAATAGAGAAAACCCAAGTGGGTTAGAGAGAGAAGAGAGAGGGGGGAAGTGCGGAAATTTAAATAGGGAGCCTACCTTGTTTCTTGTTTATTTTGCGCGCCGTGTAGTCTTCGGTCTTCGGTCTTCATCTTGATCTTCGTCTTCAGTCTTCAAGAGTTGTCTTCAAGCTTTGGATGGCAGCTCTTCAAGTTTTCAAAGAGTGGTTGAAGGCTAATGTATGAGTGTATAGGGGAGTGTATGAGTGTATAGGAGGCTAGGGTTTGTGTAGGTGGCTAGGGTTTGGGAAAACCTAGGGAGGCTAGGGTTTAGGAGGTGCTCGAGCTCTGTATATCGAAATATAGGATTCTTAGGTTAAGTTTGCAGACCCCTTTCACGTTGAATGAGGCTCTGTATTTATAGAGGTTGGACAAAACTGGTGCCTGTTGCAGTGGCGCCAGGCCAAATTCTACACTGGCGCCACTAGGAGTGGCGCCAGGCCATTTTTTGGCTTGGCGCCACTACTAGTGGTGCCAACCAATTAGGAAAGATTTAAGGTCGACAAGCAACGTATCTTTGACTAGATTTGGGCGCCTGTACTAGTGACTACCATGCAATTTTTAGCCTGGCTTCACTAGGAGTGACTCTGAAAAGTCCGGGAATGATTTGAAGGAGCTGGGAATGACCGGAAGGCCGGAAAGGAGCAGGAACACTTAAAATAGTGTCATGGAGGTATTTGACTTGGAAAGTGAGGATAAGGTGGGTCGGAAAGGTTGACCGGGCCTTTCGGGGCAAAACGGTCAATCGGACCGGAAAACTGCCGGGACAGACTCAGATTGTCCTGGAAGAAGACTTGGGATCTGAAAACATTATTCAGAATGTTCCCGGAGGTTGCCGGTTTGATTCCCATAGCCGGCGTGGTCGAAAATGGTGACCGGCCCACCAGGGGCAAAACGGTCATTTTGCACCGGGTTGGCCGGAACTGACTCGGAATGATCCGGAAAGGCAAAGGAATGTTGAGAACACTATAAAAAGTATTCTCGGGACATTACCAGTTTGATACCCAGAGCCGGTGTGGTTAAAGAAGGAGACCGGCTCTCTAGGGGCAAAACGGTCATTTTGTACCGGGTTGGTCGGAACTGACTCGGAATGATCCGGAAAGGTAAAGGAAGGTCGAGAACACTATAAAAAGTATTCTCGGGACGTTACTGGTTTGATACCCAGAGCCGGTGTGGACGAAGAAGGAGACCGGCCCTCCAGGGGCAAAACGGTCATTTTGTACCGGGTTGGCTGGAACTGACTCAGAATGACCCGGAAAGGTAAAGGAAGGTTGAGAACACTATAAAAAGTATTCTCGGGTGTTTACCGGTTTGATACCCAGAGCCAGTGTGGTTCCCGGGGCATTCGGATGCTTAGGGGCAAAATGGTCATCTTGACCGGAAAGTCTCGGAAAAGGTCCTAAGGGTAGTCTGGTCATTTTTCACCGAAGTGAGCTAACAGACACGAGTGTTGACCTAGGTTTTGAGTGTCTCCGCCACTCTAACGGTGTGAGTATTTTCGCTACTCGGACGGGGTTGATGATTTGTGAGTATTTCCGCTACTCGGACGAGGTTGAGTATTTCCGCTACTCGGACGAAGTTGATGATTTGGGAGTATTTTCACTACTCGGACGGGGTTGAGTATTTCCGCTACTCTAACGAGGTTGATGATTTGGGAGTATTTCCGCTACTCGGACAGGGTTGAGTATTTCCGCTACTCTAACGGTTTTGTGAGTATTTCCGCTACTCTAACGGTTTTATGAGTAGTTTTGCTACTCAGACCGTCTCGAGGAATAAACTGTCTCGAGAGAGGGATTGGAAAGGGGTCTTACCGTCTCCGAAGAGACATGCCTGGATTGAAACCATCTCGAGGAATAAACTGTCTCGAGAGTGGGATTGGAAAGGGGTCTTACCATCTCCGAAGAGACGTGCCTGGATTGTGAGTGTTTCCGCCACTCTAACGATTTTGTGAGTACTTCCGCTACTCTAACGGTTTTGTGAGTATTTCCGCTACTCTAACGGTTTTGTGAGTATTTTCACTACTCTAACGGTTTTGTGAGTACTTCCGCTACTCTAACGGTTTTATGAGTATTTCCGCTACTCTAACGATTTTGTAAGTAGTTTTGCTACTCGGACCGTCTCGAGGAATAAACTGTCTCGAGAGAGGGATTGGAAGGGGTCTTACCGTCTCCAAAGAGACGTGCCTGGATTGGAGCCGTCTCGAGGAATAAAATGTCTCGAGAGTGGAATTGGAAAGGGGTCTTACCATCTCCAAAGAGACGTGCCTGGGTTTTGAGTGTTTCCGCCACTCTAACGGTTTTGTGAGTACTTCCGCTACTCTAACGGTTTTGTGAGTGTTTCCGCCACTCTAACGGTTTTGTGAGTAGTTTTACTACTCGAACCGTCTCGAGGAATAAACTATCTCGAGAGAGGGATTGGAATTGGAATAAGAGAGGACAATGCCCCCTAAGCGCATTTTGGTCATTTTGCCTCTATTTGGGCCTGACAGGCCCGCGAAGCGATGGAAAGACAGAATTTGGACCTAGAGAATTGGTTTTGATTGGAATATGCGCAAAATGACTTGAAAACAAGTCTGGATGGAGTGTAGACTACCGAGCAGTTAAAAATGGGGTGCTTACACTTACATTCCTCCAAAACTCCTTTTCAAACTCGTTTTCAAAGCTTGCATCAAAATCATTTTCAAAATTGCATCAAAATCTTCTTTTTCAAAACTTGTTTTCAAAATCACAATCCTAGGGTGATTCTAGCCTTTCTATGGCTAGGGTTGCTTTAGGAAAGTGTTATATTTAAAGTGACCAATATGGTCCATATTTTCAAAACATTGTTGTTTTCAAAACCACTTTCTTAAAGTGGTTCTAGCCTTCTTATGGTTAGAATCGCTTTAGGAAAGTGAGATGTTTTCATGCTTTTCTAAAAACTCTCTTTTCATATCCCTCCTTCTAAAAAACCTCTCTTTCAACATACTTTCTAAAAACGCTCTCCAATCTCCTTCTCCAAATTCCTTTCCAAAATTGTTTTCTAAAAACTCCCTCCAAAAATCTATTTTTCAAAACTTCCTTCTTCAACTCCTTTCCAAAACACTCTCTTCAAAATTCCTTTCCTAAAAACACTCCCTAGGTTTCCTTCTTAGAAAACTCTTTACAATCTCTTTTCAAAAATGTCTTTCCTACAAGCTCCTTTCCAAAAAACGTTTTCTTCAAAAGTTCACTTTCCAAAAACGCTCCTTACGTTTTCTTCCTAAATAACTTTCCCCAAAAATCTCTTTCTAAAAACTCCTCACTTGGATTTCTTTCCAAAAACTCTCTTTTCAAAATTCACTTTTTAGAAACTCCTCTCTAGGTTTTCTTTCTAAAAATATCCCTTTTCTAAAAACTTAATTTCTAAAAACTCTTTTATTGGTGTCCAAGTTAAGCCTTTGAACCCACAATTAGGAAACCCTAATTTTTCTTCCCAAAAATATGATTTTCAATCTCTTATTTTGGCCTCAAAATCTAGGTTTCCAAAATCTCTTGCTTTCTATACCAAAATTCTAAGTTTCCAAAATCTCTTGTTTTCTACATCAAAACCATACACATTTCTAAAACCTATTTTCTACGCCAAAACTATAGTCTTCCAAAACTAGGCTTTCCAAAATTCTCTCTTCCCAAATTCATACCAAATCCAATCTCCCCCTTTAGGAAACCAAATCTAATCTCCCATTTAGGAAACTAGATCCCATCTTCCATTTTTTGAAACAAAATCAAAACCTCTCTTTTAGAAACAAAATCCAATCCTTTGTTTTAGGAAATAGGAAACTCAATCCTTCCAAACTCAAATCTTTCCTAATTCAACTCTTTCCTAATCTCCTACTTTCTTAAATCTTAAGTTTCCAAAACTACATCTTTCCTTAAACTTTAAACTTCCAAAACCTTCCTAGTCTAAACCTTTCCTAATTCCACACCTTTTCAAATCTTAACTTTTCAAATTTAAATCTTCAAATCTTTCTTAAATTCAAGTCTTTCCAAAACTCTAAACTTTCTAAATTCTAAACTTTCCAACTTTCAAAACTTTCCTATTTCAAAACATTCCAAATTTGAAATCTTTCTTATTTCGAAAACTTTCCTAATTGAAGCTTTCCTAAAACGAAACTTTCCTAATTCGAAACTTTCCAAAAATGAAACTTTTCTATTTTAAAACTTTCCTAAAACGAAAATTTCCTAATTCGAACATTTCCTAAATCCTATTTTTCTCCAATCTTCCAAGTCCAATTCTTCCTCCAAGTTCTATATTTCCAAATCAAAGTCTCAACTCTTCTATTTCTAAATTCCGAATTCCAATCTTCTATTCTAAGTTCAAATCCAAAATCTATTTTCAATCGGACTCTTGTCTGAACTACGACTGACCTGATTCCTCCAAAAGGATACGTAGGCAACCCTCATGGGTGCGGTCACAGCATTTTTCAAATTTCTATTTCCACAACAATTTTCAAGTTTCTATTTCCACAACCTTTTTCAAATCTCTAATTCCATAACTGCTTTCCAATTTACAATTCCATAATTCTTTTCAAATCTCTTTTCTTAAATCTCTTTTCAATTTTAATTTCAAATCTCTTTTAAATCAAATCAATTTCTCTTCAAATCTCTTTCCCAAATCTATTTTCCAACTTTCTTTTCTTGCATTTGCATATCATGCATCATGTCTTTTTTTTAAACATTATTTTCTAAAGTGAATAGGATTGAACAGCTGTTAGTTGAAGACTCTCATAGGTGAACCTAGGGTAAATTGACATATAGGTACCGCAAGGGCGGGGTACGGTGATGGCTTAGTGCGTCTTCCCTACACGTAACCAATCTCCGAACGTAGAATCACTGTTTTCGAAGACCAAAAATGGAGTTATTTTCAAAAAAGGGCTAAATGTTTTCCAAAGGTTGCTAAATAACCTGTTTTCTTAAAAACCCTTTCTTGAGATGGTATTTTCAAAAACCTTTTCCAAAAACCCTAAGTGTAGTCTTCGGATTATCCTTAGTTTTTAGGTGACCTAACTCACCTTAATCAAGTTAGGTGGCGACTCCAAATCTTTTTCAAAAGCCCTTTATACAAATCTATTTTCAATTCAAACTTAGTCACATTCATTCTTCTAGGAGGGTGAGTTCTAACGAGAGAGTACAGTGTTTTTTCCGCTTGTGTGTGTATTCCTCGAGTGCGAAAAATCTGAGCGCGATAGCACTATATAACGGGTAGGAGATACTCGTTGGAGTTCTCACTTTCAATCAGTCAGTTACTTGATAAAGATGTTTAGTCCAACATGCAAAGTACTAATTAACATAATTGAGGATGGAACTACTCTTTGCCAATGAGGAAATACAGCCTCTACTTATAAGGCATTGATTTTGTTTGAATTTGTCTTCATCTTACATCTCATGAAAATGATTTGGGTGATCATGGATTTACTTTGTCTAGCTTTGCAATCCCAATATCAAGACATTTTAAATGGCATGCATCCTGTTTCATCCACTAAATCACTTATCCAAAAATTAAGAGATGATGATTGTGATGTATTAATTACTGAGGTGAAATCATTTTGTGAGCTACGCAACATAGATTTCATAGATATGAATGCTCGTTATGTTGCAAGAAGCAGTCGAGCTCATCATCAGCAAGATGAGTATGCAATTAAGCATCATTATCATGTAAATATTTTCTATGCTGCAATTGATTTTGAGTTACAAGAACTAAATAGTGGGTTTAGCGAACATGCTACAGAGTTACTTATTCTAAGCTCATCTTTGGATCCTCAACAAGAATGTGAGTCTTTTAGAATTGATGATTTTTGCCACTTGGTAGACAAGTTTTATATGCAAACTTCACAAATCGTAAGAAAATTTAGTTGAAACCTCACCATTATAAGCACAATATCATTCCACATCTTGAGTACAAAAAATTGTTAACTATTTCTGAATTGTGTCAATGATTGTTAAGAACTAGAAGATTAACCGTCTATCGATTTGTTTGTAAAGTGATCGTGCTTTTGCTTTTAGCCATAAATATTATCAAAACTAAGCTTCGTAACAAAATGGAGAATGATTTTTTCACAAACTCCTTGATTTTATACATTGATAAGGAAATTATAGCTAAGTTTACAATATAATCAATCATATATGATTTTCTATATTTGAAAGAACGTCGAGTTCCACTTTAATAAATGATTGAGTGCTTTTTTTTTTTTTTTGGTCTTTTGAGAAACTTGTTTATGCCTATTGATATATAGGCAACAAAACTTATAAGTACTAAGGCTTTTCGTATATGTCAATTGTATAGGATTCACCCCTTTTTATGACACTTTCTTTCATATATTTTGATTACTTAGTTTTTTTGTATTATTTTTTTGAGATTGAAATAAGTTGATTTTATTTTTCATGTAGAAAATTTTCTTCTTCTTCAATTGAGAAATATGTGCAATGAATACTTAAAATATGATAATTGTATTAGTAGGGACAAAAATTTTATTTCAATTTTTGGTACCTCGAAACAAATTTCTGCCTCTGCTCCTACTCTCAGTGATTATTTGACGAAGGATCCACAGAGAGAGAGAGAGAGAGAGAGAGAGTTCATGGATTTGACAGTTTCATTAAACAAATTGAACTACCTATGCTCTTCTTTGGTTGTCTGACTGTAAACTTGGTACTCCCTCAAAATAGTTAAAATTTGATTGGTTACAAATTTGCATCTTTAGCTATTTTATATTCACTTAGCTTTTGCAAAGATTTCAATAAGACCGTTGGTATGTAAGCAATACATTTGGAAAAGACATCAAACCAAAATAATTTCTAGTTAATGATAGTCTAAAGAGTTAATATTGACAATTGAAAAGTTTTGTTTATTTTGAGAAATTATTCATTGGTCTTGGAGCATCACGTGTTCTTACTACTTTACTCACACAAGAGTAGATCCTTATTTATTAGGTGAAGTATTTGACCCCACCTAAAAAGGGGACACCACCACTATGTAAGTGGTAGAGCAAGGCTGATGTGACACTGAATAATTTTTTGTTTATTTTGGTGAGAGTAGTAGGAAAAATATCACATTACAAATTTGATTAGCCTTTTTTATCCTTAATTCTTGATTAGGAGAAGGGATAAAGTTCAAGTCCCTACACAGGGACATGAAAGACCAAAGATGAACCAAAATTAGTTATGCATATTCATTTTTTTACTGATAACCAAATAAAAACAATTTTTTTGCCAAATAACTATTCTTTTCATCACTTAACTGAAAATGAGAGAAAATAATCCTTTTATACTGAAAAAATAGTAAGTGTGTCCACATTCCCATTTATTTATCATTTTAATTTTAGAATATTTAACATAATTCGGGTACTAGACCCATTTCCAAAGCTCCTTATCGTATGTCCCCTTTAGAGTTGAAAGAGTTGAAGGTTCAACTCCAAGACTTGTTAGAAAAAGGATTCATTCGTCCTAGTGTCTCACCATGGGGTGCCCCGGTGTTATTTGTGAAAAAGAAGGATGGAATCATGAGATTATGCATTGACTACCTGTAAGCACCCTATTTTTTACCGCTCGACAGCCTACTGTCCGTCCAGACTTGTACTCAAGTCAATATGGACGTTTGCCCATCGAAATCAACTCTCTAAGTCTAATCACATCTATCCATCGCTTCGCGGGCCCACCAGGCCCAAATAGAGACAAAATGACCAAAATACCCTTAGGGGCATTGTCCTTTCCACTTCCAATAGGCGTGTCTTTCCAAAGACGGTAAATCTCCTTTCTAATTCCAAATTAGAATGGTAAGTCCCCTAGATGGTAGAATGGTCCACCTTTGGCACCTGCTAGCCTGCCAATGTAGAAATGTCCGTTTCAGGCACGCCTTCCGAGAAAGTTGACTTCTCAGGCGCTAAGTCCCTTTAGCAGCTTCCCGAGATCAGGCAGTCTCGGGAATGACCGCGAACCGTCAGAATAGCGGAAGTACTCACAAACATCGCAACCATCAGAGTAGCGGAAATACTCACAAGTAGGTCAATATAGGAAATTGCCAGCAAATCCCCGTATCACACGACCACCGTCAGAGTGGCGGAAACACTCAAAACCCAAGTCAATACCAGTGTCTGCTAGTCCACTTCGATGAAAAATGACCAAACTGCCCCTAGGGCCATTTTTTGGCGCGTTTCTCGAGAACACCCTTGAGTCCTCATAATGGTAAGTCCACCCCTTCCAAGATCATCTTAGAGACGATCCGGCATGATTAGGTGCCTTTTAGTCAGTTTCGGGCCAATTCCGAGCCTTTCCGGTCAAGATGACCATTTTACCCCTAGGCATTCGAACACCCCGGGGACCACACCGACTCTGGGTATCAAACCGGTAACCTTTCGAGAATACTTCTTATAGTGTTCTCAACCTTCTATTATTTTTCCGGATCATTCCGAGTCAATTCTGACAAACCCGGTGCAAAATGACCGTTTTGCCCCTTGTGGGCCGGTCGCCTTCTTTTGATCACACCGGCTCTAGGTATCAAACCGATAATCTCCCGAGGATGCTTTTGATAGCATTCTCAACCACCCTTTATCTTTTTGGATCATTCTGAGTCAGTTTCGGCAAACCCAGTGCAGAATGACCGTTTTGCCCCTGGTGGGCCGGTTGCCTTTTTCGACCACACCGACTCTGGTTATTAAGCTGGTAGCCTTTGGGAACATTCTAAATAATGTTTCCAAATCTCGAATCTTCTTCCGGGACATCTCGAGTCTGTCCCGGCAGCTTTTCGATCCAGTTGACCGTTTTGCCCCTAATGGCCCGGTCAACCCTTCTAACAAATCTTGTCATCCATTTTCAAGTCCACTATCTCCGGGACACTGTTGTAAGTGGTCCTGTCCTTTTCCGGCCTTCCGGGTCGTTTTCGGTCCCTTAAGTCATTCCCGGGCTTTTCGGAGTCATTCCTAGTGAAGCCAAGCTAAAAATTGCATGGTAAACACTAGTACAGGCACCCAAATCTGTCACAGATACGTTGCTTGCCGAACTTAAAACTTTCCTAACTGGCTGGTGCCACTAGTAGTGGCGCCAAGCCAATATTTGGCCTGGCGCCACTCCTATTGGCACCAGAAGGAATTTTGGCCTGGCGCCACTGCAACAGGCACCAGGTCATTCTCTTCTCTATAAATACAGAGCCTTCTCCAGTGTGAAAGAGGTCCGCAAACTCAGTCTAAAAATCCTACTTTTCGATATACAGAGGTCGTAGCCTCTTTAAACCCTAGCTTCTTTAGGTTTTCTAAACCCTAGCCTCCTATACACTCATATACACTTCTATACACTCATACACTAGCCTCCAACCTTTCTTTGACGACTTGAAGTGCTACAATCTGAAACTTTGAAGATTGAAGACAAGCTTTTGAAGATTGAAGATGAAGATCAAGACGAAGACCGAAGCAAGACAAGCAAAGCAAAACGCGCAAAGCTAAGCAAAATAAAGAAGACACAAGGTAGGCTTCTTATTTACGGTTCTGCACTTCCCCCCCTCTCTTCTCCCTCCGAACCCACTTGGGTTTTTTTCTATTTTAATCCTCCATCTTCTTCCCCCCTTTCTTGCATGCTTGAAACAAGGGAGGTCCTGGTCCATGTGTAGGATTAGGCTTTTGGAGAGTCACCGTGTCGAGGGCTTTCTTTTAGTCTAACCGGAGACCACGTGGGTTCGGCCCCCTTGATTATGTGGTGAAGCCTTCAACCTTGTATGTTCACGACCCTCTTTGCATTGTGCATATCATGATCTTGCATTCTTCCAAAATTTGTTTTCGAACTCATTTGCATTAACATCGTTTTCAAACTTGCATCAAAATCCTCTTTTTCAAAACTTGTTTTCAAAATCACAATCCTAGGGTGATTCTAGTCTTTCCATGGCTAGGGTTGCTTTAGGAAAGTGTTACATTTAAAGTGGCCGATATGGTCCATATTTTCAAAACCTTGTTATTTTCAAAACCACTATCTTAAAGTGGTTCTAGCCTTCTTATGGTTAGAATCGTTTTAGGAAAGTGAGACATTTTCATGCTTTCCCAAAAACTCTCTTTTCAAACCCCCCTTCTAAAAACCTCTCTTTCAACATACTTTCTAAAAACGCTCTTCAATCTCTTTCTTCAAATTCCTTTCCAAAATTGTTTTCTAAAAACTCCCTCCAAAAACCTATTTTCAAAACTTCCTTTTCAACTCCTTTCCAAAACACTCTCTTCAAAATTCCTTTCCTAAAAATATTCCCTAGGTTTCCTTCTTAGAAAACTCTCTCCAATCTCCTTTTCAAAACTATTTTCCAAAAACATCTTTCCTAAAAGCTCTCTTCGTAAACTTAAACTTTTAAATCTTTCCTTAAACATTAAGCTCCCAAATCTTTCCTAATTCAACTCTTTCCTAATTCTATCCCTTTCCAAATCTTAACTTTCCAAATCTAGGTTTTCAAATCTTTCTTAAACTCAAAACCTTTCCTAATCTTAAGATTTTCTAAAACTCAAACTTTGAACCTTTCTAAAATTCTAAACTTCCCTAAACTTCAAATCTTTCCAAATCTAAAACTTTCTAGACTCGAAACTTCCTAAATTCTAAACTTTCCAACTTTCAAAACTTCCCTATTTCAAAACATTCCAAATTCAAAACTTTCCAATTTCAAAACTTTCTTAAAATGAAACGTTTCCTATTTCAAAACTTTCTCAATCCAACACTTTCCTAATTCGAAATCTTTCCAATTTCAAAACTTTCTCAAAATGAAACTTTCCTAATTCGAAACTTTCCTAAACCAAAACCTTCCTAAAACGGGATCTTTCCTATTTTGAAACTTTCCTAAAATGAAACTTTCCTAATTTGAACCTTTCCTAAATCCAATCTTTCTTAAACTCTCGAGTCTTTCCTAAGTCTCATCCTTTTTAAGTCTAGGTTTCCTAAACCTCAATCTTTCCAAATCAAAGTCCAATCTTTCCAAATTTCAATTTCCAATTTCCAAATTCCAATCTTCTATTCTAAATTCCAATTCAATTTCTTTTTCGAATCCAATCTACTATTTTCTATCGGACTCTTGTTTGAACTACGACTGACCTAATTCCTCCAAAAGGATACGTAGGCAACCTTCATGGGTGCGGTCACAATGTTTTTCAAGTTTCTAATTCCATAACTCTTTTCAAATCTCTTTTCCATTCCAAGTTCAAATCTATCTTTTCAAATCTCTTTAAATCAAATCAATTTCTTTTCAATTCTATTTCCAAGTTCATTTTTCAACTCTCTTTTCTTACACTTACATATCATGCATCATGCTAGTTTCTTTTTAAACATTCTTTTTCTAAAGTGAATAGGATTGAACATTTGATAGTTGAAGACTCTCATAAGTGAATTTAGGGTAAATAGACATGTAGGTACCGAAGGGCAGGGTAGGGTGATGGCTTAGTGCGTCTTCCCTACACGTAACCAGCCTTCGAACCTAGAATCACTGTTTTCAAAGACCAAAATGGAGTCTATTTTCAAAAAGGGCTTAAATGTTTTCCAAAGGTTGCTAAACAACCCATTTTCTTAAAAACCCTCTCTTGAGGATGTTTTCCAAAATCATTTTCTAAAAACCCTAAGTGTAGTCTTCGGATTATGTTTAGTTTTTATGTGACCTAACTCGCCTTAATCAAGTTAGGTGGCGACTCCAAATTGTTTTTCAAAAACCCTAAGTGTAGTCTTCGGATTATGTTTAGTTTTTAGGTGATCTAACTCACCTTAATAAAGTTAGGTGGCAACTCCAAATTGTTTTCCAAAAGCCCTTTATTCAAATCTAATTTCAATTCAAACCTAGTCGCACTCATTCTTCTAGGAGGGTGAGTTCTAACAAGAGAGTATAATGTTTTTCCCGCTTATGTGTGTATTCCTCAAGTGTGAAAAATCTAGGCGTGACACTACCGGGAATTGAACAAGGTCACCATTAAGAATAAATATCCATTACCGAGAGTGGATGATTTATTTGATCAACAACAGGGTGCACAAGTATTTTAGAAGATTGACCTAAGGTCGGGTTATCACCAACTAAAGGTCAAGGCAAGCGACGTAGAGAAGACGGCATTCTAAACCAGATATGGTCACTATGAATTTCTGGTTATGCCATTTGGAGTTACTAATGCACCTGCTGCATTCATGGATTTGATGAATTGGGTTTTCAAATCCTTCCTTGATGACTTTGTTATTGTGTTGATTAATGATATTTTGATGTACTCTAAGAGTTTTGTAGATCACGGGCACCACTTGAGGATGATCTTCCAAAATCTATGAAACAGAAGATTGTATGCCAAACTGAAGAAATGCGAATTTTGGCTACCAAGTATAGCATTTCTAGGACACATCATCAGTGTGGATGGGGTGTCCGTTGATCCTTTGAAGGTTGATGCCATTGTGAATTAGCTGGGACCGACGAATGCAACCGAAGTTAGAAGTTTTATGGGCTTAAATGGGTATTACCGAAGATTTGTGAAGGACTTCTCCAAGATTGCGACTCCGCTAACACAGCTCACCCAAAAGAACACACCATTTGAATGGAATAAGAAGAGGGAACGGAGTTTCTAAAAATTGAAGAACCAATTGGTGTCCGCACCAATTCTACCCTTGCCTTTCGGGACTACAATGTGGATATATTCCGAGTCAAACCATTTTTTCAGACATAATCCAGTTAATAGATTGCTTTGCGGGCCCATTGGGCCGAAATAGAGGCAAAATGACCAAAGTGCCCTTAGGGCATTGTTCAGTCCAATTCCAGTGGGCATGTCTTTTCGAAGACGATAAGTCCTCGTTTTAATCTCAAACTCAATTTCAAGTCCAATTCCAATTTCAATTCCAATTAAATTTGGCACGCCTTTCGAGAAAGTTGATTTCTTAAGGCAGTAAGTCCATCATATTCGGCACGTTTTTTGAGAAAAGTCTTTAGAACGGTAAGTCCCTTCAAACTCGTCGATCGAAATGAGACCCTAAGTTCCCGAGATGGTAGAACCGTCCACCTTTGACGCCTGCTAGCTCGCCAATGAAGAATGTCCGTTTTGGCACACCTTTCGAGAAAGTTGATTCCTCAAGCAATAAGTCCACCTAGCAGCTTCGCGAGATCAAGTAGTCTCTGGAATGATCGCAAACCGTTAGAGTAACAGAAGTACTCATAAATATCGCAACCATTAGAGTGGCGAAAACACTCATAAACAGATCGATATAGGGCCAACAAACCTCCATGTCATAGGACCACTATCAAACTGGCAGAAACACTCAAAACCCAAGTCAATACTAGTGCCTGCTAGCCCACTCCGGTGAAAAATGACCAAACTGCCCCTAGGGTAATTTTCGGCACATTTCTTGATAAAGTACCTAAGTCGTCAGGACGGTAAGTCTACCCTTCCAGGACCGTCCCAAAGACGATCCGGCATGTTTAAGTACCTTCCAGTTGGTTTTGGGCCAATTTCGAGACCCTCCAGTCAAAATGACCATTTTGCCCCAAGGCATTCGAGCGCCCCGGGAACAACACCAGCTTTGGGTATCAAACTGATAACCCCTCGAGGATGTTTCTGATACTATCCCCGACCTTCCGATACATTTCTAGGTCATTTCGAGTCAGTTCCGGCAAACCTAGTCCAAAATGACCGTTTTGCCGATCGCCTTTTCTAACCACATCGGCTTTGGGTATCAAAATGGTAACCTCTTGGAATATTCGAACTAATGTTTCCAAGTCTCAAGTCTTTTTCTAGGATATTCCGAGTCCATCCCGGTAGCTTTCTGGGCCAATTGACAATTTTGCCCCTAATGGCCCTGTCAACCCCTCCAATACACCCTGACATTATTTTTCATGTCTACTACTCCCAAGACACTATTTCAAGGGTTCCTGTCCCTTTCCGGCCCTCCGGGCCATTCCCAGCCCTTTAAATCATTCCCGGACCTTCCGGAGTCACTCCTAGTGAAGCCAGGTTAAAAATTGTACGGTAGTCACTAGTACAGGCACCCAAATCTTCTAAAGATACGTTGCTTGCCGACCTTAATACTTTTCTAAGTGGCTGGTGCCACTACTAGTGGCACCAGGCCAAAATTTGGACTAGTGCCACTTCTAGTAGCGCCAGAAGAAAATTTTGCCTGGAGCCACTGCAACAAGCGCCAGATTAATCTTCTGTCTATAAATACAGAGCCTCCTCCAACGTGAAAAGAGTCCGCAAACTTAGTCCAAAAGCCCTGCTCTTCGATATACAGAGTACGAAATCCTTCCAAACCTTAGTTCCCTTTAGGTTCTTCAAACCCTAGCCTCTATATACAAACCCTAGCCTCTATACACTTAACCCTAGCATACATACACTCATATACATTCATATACTAGCCTCCATTGAAGACTTGAAGTGCTGCAACATGGAAGCTCTCGAAGACCGAGCCAAAGCAAGCTCTCAAAGACTGAAGTAAAACAAAGTAAAGCAAACAAGCAAAACAAAGAAGACACAAGGTAGGCTTTCTATTTACGTTTATAGAATTCCCCCTTGTCCCGCCCAGATTTTTCGCACTCGAGGAATACACACACAAGCGAGAAAAACACTATACTCTCTCGTTAGAACTCACCCTCCTAGAAGAATGAGTGCGACTAAGTTTGAATTGAAAATTGATTTGAATTAAGGGCTTTTGAAAATAATTTGGAGTCGCCATCTAACTTGATTAAGGTGAGTTAGGTCACCTAAAAACTAAGTATAATCCGAAGACTACACTTAGGATTTTTGGAAAACGATTTTGGAAAACATCCTCAAGAGAGGGTTTTTAAGAAAACGGGTTGTTTAGCAACCTTTGAAAATATTTAAGCCCTTTTTGAAAATAAACTCCATTTTGGTCTTTGAAAACAGTGATTCTAGGTTCGGAGGTTAGTTACGTGTAGGGAAGACGCACTAAACCATCACCCTACCCCACCCTTGCGATACCTACATGTCTATTTACCCTAGATTCACCTATGAGAGTTTTCAACTAAAAAATGTTCAATCATATCCACTTTAGAAAATAATTTTGAAAAAGAATAATGCATGATATGTAAGTGCAAGAAAAGAGAGTTGGAAAATAGATTTAGAAAAGAAATTGATTTGATTTAAAAGAGATTTGAAAAGATAGATTTGAAATTGGAAAGCTTGAAAATTGGAAATAGAGATTTAAAAATAGAAATTTAGAATTGGAAACTTGGAAGAGATTAGGAAATTGGAGACTTGAAAAAGGTTATGGAATTGGAAATTTAAAAAAAAAAGGTTGTGACTGCACCCATGAGGGTTGCCTACGTATCCTTTTTGAGGAATCAGGTCAGTCGTAGTTCAGACAAGAGTCTGATAGAAAATAGAAGGTTGGATTTGAAAAAGAGATTGAATTGGAATTTAGAATAGAAGATTAGAAATTGGAGTTTTGGAATTGAAAAGGTTGGACTTCGATTTGGAAAGATTAAGGTTCAGGAAACCTAGACTTAGGAAAGATAGGATTTAGGAGAGACTTAAGAGTTGAGAAAAAGTTTGACTCAAATGTTGGACTTTAGAAGATTAGGAAAGATTGGATTTAGGAAGGGTTAGAATTAGGAAAGGTCCAATTTAGGAAAGCTTCGTGTTAGGAAAGTTTCATTTTAGGAAAGGTTTTGAATTAGGAAAGTTTCAAAATTAGGAAAGGTTTGGTTTTAAGAAAGCATTGAAATTGAAAAGTTTTGAATTTGGAATGTTTTGAAATAGGGAAGCTTTGAAATAGGAAAAGTTCAACTTAGGAAAGTTTTGAATTTGGAGAGATTTGGAGTTTAAGAAAGTTTAGAATTTTAGGAGGTTTCAAAGTTTGAGTTTTAGAAAACACTTGAAAACTTAGATTTGAAAAGTTAAGATTTGGAAAGTTAAAATTTGGAAAGGGATGGAATTGAGAAAGGTTTGAAAACTTAAACTTTAAGGAAAGATTTAAAAGTTTTGGGAAACCTATGGTTTAGGAAAGTACTAGATTAGGACGGAGTTGATTTAGAAAAGATTAGATTTGGAAGGATTGAGCTGCCTATTTCCTAAAACAAGGATTGGATTTTGTTTCTAAAAGAGAAAGTTTGATTTTGTTTTCAAAAATGGAGGATTGGATCTAGTTTCCCGAAGGGAAAATTGGATTTGGCTTCCTAAAGGGGAGATTGGATTTGGCATGAATTTAGAATGATGGAGTTTTGGAAATCCTAATTTTGGAAGACTATAGTTTTGACGTAGAAAAGAGGTTTTGGAAATATGTATAGTTTTGATGTAGAAAACAAGAGGTTTTGGAAACCTAGGTTTTGAGGCCAAAATAAGGGATTGAAAATCATGTTTTTGGGAAGGAAAATTAGGATTCCCTAATTGTTGGCCCCAAGGTTTAACTTGGACACCAAGAAAAGGGATTTTTGGAAAGTGAGTTTTTTAGAAAGGGAGATTTTTGGGGAAAAAAAATCCTAGAAAGGAGATTTTAGAAAGTAAGTTTGAGAAGAGAAAGTTTTTGGAGAAAAATCCTAGTGAAGAGTTTTTAGAAAGAGATTGTTGAAAAGGAGTTTTTGAAAAACAATTTTGGAAAGAAGATTGGGGAGAGTTTTCTAAGAAAGAAACCTAAAGAGTGTTTTTAGGAAAGGGATTTTGAAGAGAGTGTTTTGGAAAGGAGTTGAAAAGGAAGTTTTGAAAATAGATTTTTGAAGGAAGTTTTTAGAAAACAATTTTGGAAAGGAATTTAAATAGACAGATTGAATAGTGTTTTTAGGAAGTATGTTGAAAGAGAGGTTTTTAGAAGGAGGGATTTGAAAAGAGAGTTTTTGGGAAAGCATGAAAATGTCTCACTTTCCTAAAGTGATTCTAACCATAAGAAGGCTAGAACCACTTTAAGATAGTGATTTTGAAAACAACAAAGATTTGAAAATATGGACCATATTGGCCACTTTAAATATAACACTTTCCTAAAGTAACCTTAGCCATGAAAATGCTAGAATCACCTTAGGATTGTGATTTTGAAAACAAGTTTTGAAAAAGAAGATTTTGATGCAATTTTAAAAACAAGTTTAATGCAAACTTTGAAAACGTGTTTGAAAACTATTTTGGAGGAATGCAAGATCATGATATGCACAATGCAAAAAGGGTCATGAACATACAAGGTTGAAGGCTTCGCCACATAATTAAGAGAGGCCGAACTCACGTGGTCTCCAGTTAAACTAAAAGAAAGCCCCCGACACGGTGACTCTCCAATAGCCTAATCCTACACATGGACCAGGAACTCCCTTGTTCAAGCATACAAGAAGGGGGGGGGGGGGGGAGGAAGAAGATAGGAGATTAAAATAGAAGGAAACCCAAGTGGGTTAGGAGAGAGAAGAGAGGGGGAAAGATGCGTAAACTTAAAGAGAAATCCTACCTTGTGTCTTCTTTATTTTGCTTAGCTTTGCGCGCTTTGTTTTGCTGGTCTTGCTTTGGTCTTCACTTCAATCTTCAAGAGTTTGTCTTCAATCTTCAAAACTTTAGATTGCAGCACTTCAAGTCTTCAATGGAGGCTTTGGAGGCTAGTGTATGAGTGTATAGAAGTGTATGTGAGTGTATAGGAGGCTAGGGTTTGGAAAACCTAAGGAGACTAGGGTTTAGAGAGGTCACGAGCTCTGTATATCGAAAAGTAATGTTTTTAGACTGAGTTGGCAGACCCTTTTCATGCTGGAGGAGGCTCTGTATTTATAGAGATGGGATAGACTTGGCGCCTGTTGCAGTGGCGCCAGGGCAATTTTCCTCTTGACGCCACTCCAGGCCACTTTTTGGCTTAACACCACTACTAGTGGCGCCAACAAGTTAGGAAAGTTTTTTAAGTCGGTAAGCAACGTATCTTTGACAGATTTGGGCGCTTGTGCTAGTGACTACCATGCAATTTCTAGCCTGACTTCACTAGGAGTGACTCCGGGAGGCCTGGGAAGGATTTAAAGAGCCAGGATTGGCCCGGAAGGCTAGAAAGGGATAGAGACACCTAAAATGGTGTCCCAAAGGTAGTAGACTTGAAAAAGGATAGCAAGATTTGTCAGAAGGGTTAACCGAGCCATTAGGGGCAAAATGGTCAATTGGGCCGGGAAGCTGCCGGGACGGACTCGGAATGTCCTGGAAGAAGACTCAAAATTTGGAAACATTATTTAGAATGTTCCCAAGAGGCTACCGGTTTGATATCTAGAGCCGGTGTGGTCGGAAAAGGCGACCGGCCCACTAGGGGCAAAACGGTCATTTCGCACCGGATTTGCCGAAACTGAATCGGAATGATCCGAAAAGATAAAGAAAGGTTGAGAATACTATAAAAAGCAATCTCAGGAGATTATTAGTTTGATACCCAAAGCCGGTGTGGTTAGAAAAAAGGCGACTGGCCCACCAGGGACAAAACGGTCATTTTGCACCGATTTTGCCGGAACTGACTCGGAATGATCCGGAAAGATAATAGAAGGTTGAGAACGCTACAAGAAGCATTCTCAGGAGGTTACCGGTTTGATACCCAGAGCCGGTGTGATCCCCGGGGCGTTCGGATGCCTAGGGGCAAAATGGTCATCTTGATCGAAAAGTCTCGAAACTAGCCCGAAACCGACTAGAAGGCACCTAATCATGCCGGATTGCTTTTAAGATAATCTTAGAAGGTTAGACTTACCGTTCTAAAGACTCAGGTGTGTTCTCTAGAAACGTGCCGAAAAAGGCCCAAGGGGCAGTTTGGTCATTTTTCACCATAGTGGGCTAGCAAGCACCGGTGTTGACCTGATTTTTGAGTGTTTCTGCCACTCTGACAATGTTCGCGTGATACAGGGGTTTGTTGGCAATTCTCTATATCGACCTGCTTGTGAGTATTTCTACTACTCTGACAGTTGCGATGTTTGCGAGTATTTCCGCTACTCTGACGGTTCGCGATTATTCTCGAGACTGCCTGATCTCGGGAAGCTGCTAAAGGGACATAGCACCTGAGAATCAACTTTCTCAGAAGGCGTGCCTAAATGGACATTTCTGCATTGGCCGACTAGCAGGCGCCAAAAATGGGCCGTTCTACCATCTAGGGGACTTGGGGTCTCGTCCCGGTCGACAGGTTAAAAGAGGACTTAATGTTTTCAGAAAGACGCACCTGATAGAATAGATTTACCGTCTTGAGGAATCAACTATCTCAAGAGGGGGATCGGAATTGGAGTTGGAAAATGGGACTTACCATCTTCGGAAAGACGCGCCTAATTTGAAATTGGAAAGGGGACTTACCGTCTTCGGAAAGACGTGCCTAATTTGGAATTGGAAAGGGGACTTACCGTCTTCGAAAAGTGCGCTTGATTTAGAATTGGACCGAACAATGCCCCTAAGGGCATTTCGGTTATATTACCTCTATTCAGGCCTGGTGGGCCTACGAAGCAATGAATAGACAGGATTAGACTTAGAGAGTTGATTTCGATTGGAATACGTCCATATTGACTTGAGTATAAGTCTGGACGGATTGTAGACTGCCGAGCGGTTAAAAATGGGGTGCTTACACCCCCTCTCTCTTCTCTCTTCTAACCCACTTAGGTTTTCTTCTATTTTAATCCTCATCTTTTACCCCCCCCCTTTCTTGCATGCTTGAAACAAGGGACTCCCCGGTTCATGTGTAGGATTAAACTATTGAAAGTCACCATATCAGGGGCTTTCTGTTAGTCTAACCGGAGACCACGTGGGTTAGGCCCCCTTGATTATATGGTGAAGCCTTTAACCTTGTATGTTCACGACTCCAACTTGCATTGTGTATATCATGATCATGCATCTCCCCAAAACCTGTTTTCAAACTTGTTTTCAAAACTTGCATTGAAAATCGTTTTCAAAACTTGTATTAAAATTTTCTTCTTCAAAACTTATTTTCAAAATCACAATCCTAAGGTGATTCTAGCCTTTCTATGGTTAGAGTTGCTTTAGGAAAGTGTTACATTTAAAGTGACCAATATGGTCCATATTTTCAAATCCTTGTTGTTTTCAAAACCACAATCCTAGAAGGGTTCCAACTTTCTTATGGTTGGAATCGTTTTAGAAAAGTGAGATATTTTTAAAGATTTGCAAAAGTCTACATTCAAATCCCTTTCCAAATTGCTTTTCAAACTTACTTTCCAAAACCTCTTTTTAAATCCTCTCCAAAATCTCTTTTCACATCTACTTTCTAAAATCTCTTCTCCAATATACTTTCTAAAGTCTCTCTCCAATCTTCTTTCCAAAATTGCTTTCTAAGAATTGTTTTCTAAAAATTCCCTTCGAAAACTTATTTTCCTAAAAACTCTTTTCAAATTCCTTCCCAAAAGCTCTTTTGAAAAATTCACTTTCTAAAAACCACTCTTCAAGTTTCCTTCCTAGAAACTCTCTTCAAAGCTCTACTTTCCAAAACCCCTTTTTCTTGAAGTCCAAGGCAAGCCCTAGAACTATGATTAGGAAACCCTAATTTTCAACTTCCTTTTCTACATCAAACTTTAGGTTACTAAATCCTATTTTCTACATCAAAATCATATATTTCCAAATCATATTTTCTACACCAAAATCTAGGATTTTCAAACCTTCATCTTTCCAATTCCATGCCAAATCAAACCCTCCGCTTTAGGAAACCAAATCCAATCTCTCCACTTAGAAAACTAGATCCAATCCTCCGCTTTTGGAAATAAAATAAAATTATTTTTTTTAGTAACAAAGTCTAATCTTTTGTTTTAGAAAAAAGAAATCAAATCTTTCCTAATTCCATACCTTTCCAAATCTTAACTTTCTAAAGTTTAAATTTTCAAATCTTTCTTAAACTCAAACCTTTACTAATTTCAAGTATTTCTAAAACTCAAATTTTTAATCTTTTCAAAATTCTAAACTTTCTAAATTTCAAATCTTTCCAAATCCAAAACTTTCTAAATTCGAAACTTTCTTAAGTCAAAACTTTCTAAATTTGAAACTTTCTTAAGTTAAAACTTTCTAAATTCAAAATATTTCCAATTTCAAAACATTTCTTATTTCAAACATTCCAGTTTCAAAACTTTTCTAATTTTAAACTTTCCTAAAACGAAGCTTTCCTATTTTGAAACTTTTCTAATTCGAACTTTTTCTAAATCCAATCTTTCTTAAATTCCAATTTCCAAAATCTTCCAAGTCCAACATTCGAGTCAAATCTTTCTTAAACCTCAAGTCTTTCCTCAATCCCATCTTTCCTAAGTCTAGGTTTCCTAAAACCAAGCTTTCCAAAACCAATCTTTTCAAATCTTCCAATCAAAGTTCAATTTCCTAATCTTCCAATCCAAATTCTAGTTCAAACTCTTTGTCAAGTCAAACCTTCTATTTTCTATCGAACTCTTGTCCGAACTACGACTGACTGATTCCCAAAAATGATATGTAGACAATCCGCATGGGTGCAGTCATAACTATTTTTAAATTTTCAATCTCATAAACTTTTTCAAACTTCCAATCTCATAACTTTTCTTAAGTTTCCAATTCCATGGTTTATTTTCAATTTCTAATTCTATAATCTATTTTCAAATCACTATTTTCAATTTTTAAAACTTTCCAATTTCAAATCAAGTCTTTTCAAATTCATTTCTAAAATCAAATCAAGTTCTTTCAAATCTATTGTCAAAATCAAAGTCTTTTCTTGCACTTGCATATCATGCATCATGTCAAATTTTTTTTCAAAGTTCTTTTCAAAAGTGGATAGTATTGGACGTTTATTAATCAAAGATTTTGAATGAGTGAACCTAGGGTAATATTTGGATTGTGCTAAGTTTTTAGGTAACCTAACTCATCTTAATCAAGTTAAGTGACGACTCCAAAACTTTTTTCAAAAGTCCTTAATCAAATCAATTTCTAGTTCAAACCTAGTCGCACTCATCTTTCTAGGAGGATAAGTTCTAATGAGAGAGTACTGTGTTTTTCTCACTTGTCTTTTTCGAGTGCAAAAAATCGGGGCGTGACAAAGAGAAAGCTTAGTCCAAGGTACATCGAACTGTTTGAAGTTCTTGAATGGGTTGGACCCGTTGTTTATCGTATTGCTCTTCCTCTCTTCCTCCAGAACTTTCGTAAGTTCACAACGTCTTTCATGTTTCAATGCTACGTAGGTATGTTCACGACCCAACGTATGTGATTGATCACTATCCTTTGACCGTGAATGAAGATTTAAGCTACGTTGAGAGACCGATTGAGATTCTTGATCGTCGTCGACCAAGTTCTTACAAACAAGATCATTCCGTTGTACGAGTTTTATGGCAGAATCACACTTGGGAGGAATTTACTTGGGAATGTGAAGACGAGATTTGGGAACGTTATCCCTTTTTGTTTGAATGATAGCTTATATCAAGTTTAGGGACTAAACTTATTTAAGGGGGGAAGGATGTGATATCCCTAACCTCTATTTATTTAAATTAATGTGGATTTCTAGTGTTTGTATTATTTAATGTTAGTTATTTCATTATTTAGATCAAGTTGACCAATTAAAAGTCATGTTATAGCTTAAGCTTATGAGGTGAAACACATTGGATTATTTTCCATGTGTATCATCTTATATACACTCATACACACACACACACTCTCTCACAAACACACACACACCCAAACATTTAAGAGAGGGAGAAAGAGAGAAGAGAAAGAGGGAAGGGGAGATTGAAGGAAGAAGAGTTTGAAGGAAGAGACTAAAGCCATTGAAGACTTCAACAAGCTTAAAGAAGGTAAGGTTTCCATTCTCTCTCTATAATTGTATATGTATATGTATCTATCTTGGTGGATTATGTAGGGCATTTGTATATATGCATCTAGGATAGTTGTTGTCAAGTTTGGAGAACCCTTTGGGTCCCATTTACATGATTTTGAGAGCTTGAAGCTCATTGTTGAATATTGAGAGTAGTGGTTTGAAAAATCTCCAAATATGAAAAATGTTAGGGCTTTGAGTTCAACTCTAGATCTCTTTGATTTAATCATTCTTCCTCTCCCATTTTAAGCTATTGTCATCTTTGTGGGCTAATCTTTGAGCTTTAAGAGTGTTGGGAAGGTTTGGTTGAGCTTGGAGGGTTTTTGGAGAGTTTTGGTTTGAATTTCTGTTGCTGTGTAGCAGGCATTCGAACGCCTGATATGGCATTCAAACAGTGAGTTTTTTTTGGCCTGGAGATCGAACGGCCCCTCTGGGCTTTCGAACGGCCAGAGAAGGGCCACCCCATTTTTTTGCCTTGGCGTTCGAACGGCCTAGGAGGTGTTCGAACAGCTAGAGAGCTGTTCAGCCATTTTAGCCTAGGCGTTCGAACCGCCCTTTGGGCGTTCAAAAGGTAAGACCGTTTTGACCCTGTTTTGCAATTTAATCCTAACTTGCTCCAGAAAACTCGGTTTTGAGCACCATTTGAAGCATTAGATAGTAGACACATATAGCTTTTTATCAGCATAAAGTTTACACCCTAGTTCCTTGTGGATTGTGAGTTGTTGGAGTTTGAAATCAACCCAAATTCATGCCGACAACCTTGTTTTCCAAAATGTTAGCCCGTTTTTCAAAAGACCCAACTTCTTCACCCGAAATGTATATTTGGCCCTTGATCTATCAAATTAAAGGCCTTTAAGCCTATTTTCATATGGAACTAACCTAGAGTGTGTATCCTTTGTTTGGGGTGGTTGGGACGCAATGTAAGAATCGATATTTGGGGTTTCATACTTCACCCTCAACTTTATATTCTTATTTACGTTGGGGCTTTATCCAAGAGTTTAGCCTTGTTCTTCTGCTGTGAGAGTGAGGTATTGATGAGTCGAGGTAGAAAGATTTATGTGCATAGTCGGTTTATGTGTTATTGCTTTGCCTTAGAACCTTTTATTGATGTTTCTATACCTCTACGTGCACTTTGTGTAGGAACACTTTGTTTATCACCCGTTCAATTGAAGAGAGATGAATAACGATATGCCATGAGTAAAAACTCTATTATTTTTCAAATGTTTTAAGCTCACTTCTATATCATGAATGAATGTTTTTCATATATTTCAATACATCAATGTTACGTTCAATTAGAAATGTCATATTTCAAACGCATGCAAGTTATATTTATGTTATGAATGAAAACCATGGACTATAATATTTAAATGAAAGAGATGCTAAGTTTCCAATGTATGGTACCAACTCGGGTCTTCTCGTGGCAAGACCTTAATGTAGCCCGATAGTCCTAAGATAGGGGACGGGAAATAAACTATCTATGTTGGGAGACGTCCTTGGCCTAAAGATCCTTAGCGTGACCTACATGGTTACTATGGAGACTAGCTCATATGTCGATTTGTAGTAAACCTATGTTCTGAATCGAGAACTATGATATGTTCACATGATTTATAATAAGTTATGAAATGCTATGTCAAGAATAATGTTATGTTACATTTCTTCTTACGATACCATGTTTTGAAATGTTGAAACATTTCAAATGATGTTTATGTTACCTATGAATTCCAAACATATGCTTTCTACGTTCAAAAGTTTATATTCTTATGTATAAATGATTATCTAGTCTTGTACGTTAGATATAATTGTTAGTCCAAGATATTTTCTCGCTCATGCATCATTGTTATTCACTAAGTATTAACTTACGTTTTCTCAAATGATTTTCAAGTAGCTAGTTCGGGAGGCTCTAAAGTGAGGTCATATGTTGATTTTGAGTTATGGCCCACGGGCTTATGTTTTGTAGTATGTTTGAGGGCTAGACCCCAATATTTTGTAATGGTATAAATGTTAGAACTTTAATGAACCACGATTCGGCTCATATGTATGTTATATTTTGAATTAGGCACAACTCTGCCATGTATGACATAAATTATGTTTTCAAGTTACCAAAAGTTTTATTTTTTCGTAATTATGTATCATTTTAAATGATTGTGCACAGGTGATCAATCAGTTTAGGTAATGCGACTTTGAGTAGTTTTACTACTGGCCAGTCATAGACCCTAAATTCGTATAAGTCGGGTTTTGGGATGTGACAATTGAACCCTTAAACTGTTTGACTTTTATGACTTGGCATGATGATTCATATATTTTAACCATAACAGTTTTGAAGCTAGTCTACTGTAAAAATATGCCAACTTTTTTAAACAAGCAAAATTAAAAGGCTCAAATTGTTCAACCACCAAAACTGGTCTTTAGGTTTCCATTTTCCCTTTTCAATATTTTTTTAATTTTTAATTTTTGCTGTGGCTGGGGCAGTATTTTCCTTAGCTCCATTCTTGTTGATTGTGGCTTTCATTTCTGATTATGTCACTCCCCCCCCCCCTTCTTTTTCTTTGTGGTCTGAATCATAGTTGCACGGAAACCCATTCCGGGGGCATAAATGCGTTTTCAGGACGGGGACAAAACCTGTTTCAAAAATTTAGAAAAATATTTCGGAAACACGGAGGAAACGTTTCCGAAACTCCTGGAAATATTTGAAAAACTTGTAAAAAACTCTTTTGATACTTAGTAGAAACTTTTGGGAAACGTTTGAGAAACTCTTGGGAAACGCTTCAGAAACTTAAAATGTTAATGTTTATAAATTTTTTCCCTCAAGTTCTAATTAAGTATCTATGAAATTATTTGTATAGGTTTCCACTAAGTTTCCCAAATGTCTCTACTAAGTTTTCCCAAGATTTCTACTAAGTTTCCCAAATGTCTCCACTAAGTTTCTTAAAAGTCTTTTTTGAGTTTCGAAAAAGTTTCTTATTAAGTTTCCCAATTGTTTCCCGTTTCCCATTTCCCCTTATATTTTTTGACCGCGCTTCCCGCTTCCGTTTCCCTTAACGTCTCCCGCTTCCGCTTCCCATTTCAGCAACTATAGTTTGAATAAGTCATATGTCTAAGATCAAAAGAAAAAAAAATGTGGCTAAATAATATAAAAAAATTTACGCAGCAGATGTGACATATTTGTGTTCATTTATTAAAATATGAGACCTATTATCAGGTCTATAAATAAATAAAAAAAAGTTGATATGAATTTTTTTGTTTAAAAAAATTCTGTAAACTTTAGCATTTTCCTTTGAATCACTGTGGTCTGGCCCGCTCTATCTTTACTGCATAGGACCCTGCCCAGTAACAAAAGCAACCCAAAAAAATCCAGAGCCAACTTAGAAGCCCAATATGCAGGTTCTTAAGAAGCAAACACCCCCCACCGAAGAAAGAAAACGAGAAAAAGTACAGGCAGGAGAGAGAGAGAAAGAGAGAGAGAGAGGGGAGGGATACGAAAATCTGAAGAAAAATAATGGGTGAAAACAAGCAAATTCCTCCTCCGCAGGTCGATCTGAATGCAAAGTGGGACGCCTGTCTCGATTTGGGTCTCCGCCGATTCGTTTACTCCTCCTTGGCTGGTGCCTTCGGCGGTCTCCTTCTCTTCAGTAAGTTTTCCCCTTTTCACTCCCCTCTCAGTTTGTTTCCCGAGAAAACAGCAGAAAAAGAAACGGGCCATAGAAAGATTTGAGTACACCTTTTTGTGTAGTTTATGTTTCGAGAAAAATGGATAAACCCATAGATTCAGAGACGTAATTTGTCTTCTTTTTTTTTTTTTTTCCTGCATTTTCTTGCTGGCCAAACAGAGCGTCTTGTCCAATGATTGTTTAAGGGTTTCTTTATTTTGGGGTTTCTGCGATTTGAATCATTATATTGGCGCCTATATTGAAGCATGATTTACATTTGTGTACTGAACTTTTGTGAATAATTAATACAATACCCACTTACTGGAAACCAATCTACTTGGAATATTTCTAAATTTGAGTGGTTCTTCGTGCATGTGAATCTTAGGTGGGGCCATTTTTTGTACTAGGTTGTCTAGGAAACGGAGTAGAAGAAGTGTGTTTGGTTTGTGCCAAAATATTGATTTGGGTGTTAAAGGTATGTAACCATTGATTGGATGTGTTTTAACTTTTGGAGATTGAGGAAAAGGCTTGGGATGGCAAATACATTATTGTGTTTGATGTACAGATTGAATTTGGCTATTGATGGGATGGTATGCTTTCATTTTTTGGGTTAGGTTCTCAGCAAGCACTTTAGATGCTATTTCTTGCAGTCCTACCTCCTCTATTAGATGGCACTGATATACACAAAAATATCAGAAGTAAGGGAACTGCCTTGGTACCAATGGTTATATATATTATTGTCATTATTACGCACAAAAAGGAAAAAGAAAAAGAGAGGTCCAGAATAGAGATGGAGATCCCTTTTTATTTCCTGGCTGAGAAAGTTCTTCAAAAGCAAACTAACCATCTACTCTTTTCTTTTCTGGATCCAACTACTTGTGGTAATGAAGAACATCTGGATGTACGGTGCACTGAATGGGAATAGGAACATGGTAGGCCACATACTCCAAAATGGAGTATGATAGGGGTAGGCATGTATAAATTAAATTAGTCAAATTTAAGATACTGTTAGAGGTAGTTGCAATACTATTTCTGCCTTTATATGTGGGAGTGCATTTAAGTGGTGGTGAAGATAAGGTTATATAGGCAAACAATGGAGGTAAGTTCTCTATTAAATCTTTTTACCAATTGTTAAAGGGTGATCGGTGTTGCAGTTTGCCTTGGAGGAGTATTTGGAAGGCAAGAGCTCCTTTGAAGGTTTCCTTTTTTGTGTGGACGACGGCATTGGAGGTTATTTTAACTATTGATAATTTGGGAAAGATGCTTCCTATTGGTGTTGTATGTGCAAGAAGGCGGAGGAAATAATTAATCACTTCTTGTTGCATTGTGAGGTTGCTCGGGAGTTGCGAATTTTTGTCTTCTCTCTTTTTGGTACTAGTTGGGTGATACCAGGATCGGTGAATGTTAGGCTAGTGGTTGTTGTGTAAAGAGAATCAAGAAGGTTTGGCGGGTAGCCCCTTTGTGCTTGATGTGGTGTATTTGAAAGGAACGTATTAGGCGTACATTTGACGATGTAGGATTATCAGTTCATGATCTTAAGTTAGCCTTGTTGCATAGCCTTCACTTTTGGGTACAAGGTGATTTGTGTCGGTCTTCTTATACTTTGACTGATTTCGTGGAAGATTTCTTTAGTGCTTGATTGTTTTTGCTTATTGCAAACGGTTGTGTACAAGGGCTGTGTGTTTGATTAGGCGTTTTCTTTTATAAAAATTGTTTACATATAAAAAAAAATTTAAGATATTGATAGAGCAATTTTCTTTTAATAATTTGACATCCAACAAAATATAGTTCTATATATCATATTTATGATATAAAAATTATGTTTCTAGATTCTATTGAAACTCCATTCTCTCCAAATTTTTGTTCATTAAATTTGACTATTTTTTCTCCTTAGGTAACCTTTGAGGAAATAAATAGGAAAATTTTTGGGATCTCATTGAATTGTTAATGCACTATTTTGGAATTTAAGTGTACTCAAAACGTTGTTCCAAAAAACGTAAATTGCTAGGGTATTAGTTTCTGGTAACAGTGGACTAGAATATGACCCTAGATTAGATAGGAACAAATTCCACTTAGGAGCACAAGAGACAGCCAAAAGCGAGCCATCTTAGCTCTGTCACAGAGAAAATGGTGGTATGGAGTCTAAGCTTCAATTATTAGTAGGTTGACCACATAAAATGATAAAATCGAATAAGTTCCACAAATACTAAGGTTTATTAGAGAGGATTGACTCTAAAAATCAGTTGAAGAATTACAACATACTACGATGGGTGCTAGGTATGTGAAACACAGGATGAAGGTTCTTTGGCATCAAAACAATAATAGACACCATTCCAAAACCAAGGCCAAGACATCAATGTAAGGTGACCAATATTTATGGAGTGTCAAAGCTAGGGTTGGTAGATCCCCAATGGAGTCTCCAATGTCGGAAGAGTACACAGAGGGTTCATTGGAGAATATGGCAAAACATGTCGGAGGGCACAAAGACAATGGGGGTTGTTAAGGTAAGACATGAAGCAACTCTGCTGCAGAGAGAGAGAGAGAGAGAGAGTGAGAGAGAGTGGCAAGCTTTTAGAGTCACCAAGTATAGAGCTCTAGGGAGCGAAGTAATGACATGTAGTAGTAGATATGAGTGATACTAGTGGAATGTAATCTCTTATTAATAGATGGCAAGCGCATGCACGTAATTGCATGTTTGGATATTTAGGAGAATCTTTAGGGTAAAATCATTAGGCTGCTAGAGCCACACATGCTACTCTTAGTCAGGATACTTGCCTTGGAAAGAAAGTAATTGAGCTTCCAGAACCTTCATGGGTTGGACTAACCTGAAGGCAACTAGAACCCACACCGGGTGTCGTGCATGGCAAAGCCTCCATCTCTAGTTACCAAGCTATAAGATGTCAGAGTGACAATGTTGTGTAGGTTGTGCCCTAGACTCTTTATTGGCATGAGAGTTAAGATGATATTTTACACCTCTTGGATAGTGCTATTGGTTCTTAGACACATGCCGTTCGACGAGGCTGAACAAGTGTCACTAGGTCCGATCAAATGCGTGCTCCTATGAGAGCTTGACATGCGGAGGAACCATGCGTGCTCCTACGAGAGCTTGGCGCGTGGAGACACGATGCTGACGTGTGAAGCACATGTCCAGGTGTCGTACCGATGATGCGTGGTAGATGGGGTATCGACACTTATTTCAAGTTTAGAAGAAGGAAGGTAAGGTGCTTATGGCTAAAATGGTTCATGTAACCTTCATAACAGATGTTATTTCTTCCTTTTTCTTTGGTTTTCTCACCGTTGAATAAAAAAGCCAAGTCACTCCAAAGAAAAATAAGAAAAGAGTACGTTGCTCAACTAGATGATGCATTGGCTTGTCAAACTATACACAATGGAAAATAAAAAAACAAAGAAGAGAAAGTTCATAATTAAGCATCAGTCAACACCATACTCAAAAGGCATACATCATGAAATTTTTTATTTTTTATCAAAAAACCCTTTGGCTAATAGAAAGTGACTTTCAAGTCTCTATTCTCCTAAGAAGTGTACAAGCAACCAAACTAGCTTTGAAATAAGTACTTTTTTTTCTTAAAAAATGTCAATCCTTTATTTCACTTCTGTACAGTTAAAGATGGATAAAGCTTTTCTTGAACTAATTTTTCAATTCATAAACAAAGCCATGGCCAGATTCAGTGATCAGGAATCCTTTGCATGCAAGTCCTAGACTAATTATCAAAGTCTTATAGGTTTAATTTCATTTGAACAGTTGGGAAGTAATCATTTTGCTGGAAATAAAACTTTGTCAACCAATTTGAGGAGGCTTGATTACTTTTCTTGAGGAGTCAATATGTAACCGACTTCATGTTCGTTGAAATCCATGAAGACAAAAGCAATCTGGTGGATATCATCTCTTCCCTTATTTTTCTTACTGCTTCTCCAGCCACCACTCCTACCACCTCCAGCCATGGTGTTTTTGTAGCAATGGCTGATCCGAAAAGATGGTCTAGTGATACTGAATTTCTCCATAATATAATGTAGCAAACAAATTACTATAGCACTTGAGGGAACAACTGAAGTCCCAATAGTTAATGTTACAAATTTCAAGAGGCTAAGATAAAGCGAATATGCATAAATTACAATACCATGTGCATAATGTGATGACCCCATTTTCTGTAACAACTCTGTTCTAGGAGAAGAATCTCATTCTCATGGAAAATAAAATGGATTAATTCAATTTCCATAGCACATTCAATAAAAGTTTTGATATATTATTTGCTTGGATGAGGATCACCAATGAAGAAGTAGAAGTTAGTTGTTCATTATATATTCTACTATAATGCAGCAAGGTCCAAAAGAAATAAGTTACAATAGACAAACTAGTAAGCTACAGCAGGTTGATAGAGTAGTGCCGGTGGTTATTGACTGGTGATGGGGATGGTGGGTCTTCTTTGTATTTTTGAAAAGAGAAAATCACAAGAAAGAGAAAGGAAATAAGATGCAAATATGAGGAGACGCCCGGACCGAGAGAGAGATAGAGAGGAAAAGGTATTGAAGAGAATGGACAATGCTGGAGATGAAAGTGACGTAGTCAGTAATGGGGTTTTGGAGAGAGAGAGAGAGCGACCGATCTGAGGAAAATAAATATTTATCATATAAAACGGCAAAAATACCTTGGAAAAGTAACGGTGGCTCATTGAGAGTGATGACAGGGGGTCTAGGTGCCTTTTTTGAAATGTAGTGGGTCTAGGTGCTGATACGCCAAACCTCAAGGGGTCTAGGTGAAATCTACCCTTTATGTTTTTACTGTTTCGGGGTTATTAACTAGTTAAACCTATCTTATAAAAAAAAAAAAAAGGAAAGAGTTAGTCAGATGCATGATCTGACCGAGCAGGGCTTAACTCCAGCTCCTAGTGGCCTTTATTATTTTTTATTATTTCTTTTGGGGGAGTGGGGAGGGCACTGCTCAAGCTTAATAGCTGGTGGAAAGTGTAATTGAGAATCTAAAGCGGATGCATGGGTAATTGGTTTCTCATATTTCTTCTCTTTTATTTCTTCCTTCTTCCTTGTCTTTTGTTTGTTTATTTTTTTTTTACGTGATGTTTCAAACTTCAGTCTTTTTACCACCAAAATCCTTTGCTAATTCCCAATTGTAAGGTTGCGTCCATGGGAAAATGATCTTTGAAACTTAAGAAGAAGGAAAGAAAGGTACTTGGGATCATGCTGAATGTGAATTACCATCTAAGATCCCAACATTAGGAAATTCCATTGGGTTTTTCATCAGTTGTGGGTGTTGCTCTTTTCAATTTTTTGTCTTACATAGTTTCAAATTGTGAAATTGTGCAATGTAAAAGGAGTGAGTAAAGAAATATAAGAAGTTTTTAGTATTGTTATATTTGCTGTTATGAAGTGGAAGTGGACCCTATTTCAGACAGAGGGACCCTAAAAAATGCTGTCCCAATTCTTGTGATATTTGTGAATGTGATTATTTGTCGTGCTTCCTGTTCAGGTAGGTTTACCATTTGTCACACTGCCACAGATGCTAAAGTTGCCTTTCTTTGATCAACTTCTGAACCAAAGTAGCAAATCAATCCAGGTCTTCTACTGGTGTTGAGTGATTGGTGATATCAAAATTTTCGGGGTAGATGATCATGTCAACAATCTGATTTATGGCTGGACATAGGGTTAGGGAATCAAGTTTCTCTTGCCTACATGACTGTAAAATAATTAAAAGAATAAAAAATATGTTAGTTAATGAGTATTGTACGTTATTGTTTGGTTTTCTCTTTCCAGTTTCATGCCAGCTGCATTTGTGAGAAACAATTTCATATGCATGAAATTGATGTCTTGATGGATTTAATCTGATTTGTCGTATCAGGGAGTCCTGTAACACGCTGGGCATCAGTGGCTTTTGGTGCTGGAGTGGGTATTGGATCTGCATACATAGACTGCTCTTACAAGTTTGATGGATCTCCTGCAAAGTTGGCCACACCTAAGATTTCAGATACTTCCACTCCTTCTCCGGTAGGTCTCATGTTCTTAACTGACTTTATGTGATCTATTTGATCTCTATTTCTTCTAGAAACAAAAAAAATATTATTTTGTTCCTTGGTAGTATGGTTAATTTAAGATTAACATCTACCAGCCAACTTCTGCTTCCAACTTCCAATTATACTCATTTAGCCATGCCAATTTGTGGACAATTTCTACGTGACAGTTGTCAATTATGCGCAGCTGGTTTTATAGCTTTCCTTTGATACAAGTGTTTGGTATTGGTTACTCAAGTTTGCTTTTTAATTTCGTCTTATTGAGCAAAATGGTGCCTTTTCTTTTGTATGTATAAAATGTTTCACCCCATATATATCTTCCTCATTCTTCGTGACTGTGTGTGTGCGTGTGTGTGTTTCCCTGAGCATGTATGTTTAGAGTATTGCGTCTTGGCTGAATCCCTAAACAGGTTACATGAAGAAAAAGACAGCATTTATTTCTAAATCTTCAGATAAGATGCCGTCTTAATTCTTAACTGGATAAACGGGTCATGAAATCTGATCTCTAAATACTTATAGGGATCCAGATTTTTCCCTATGAATGAAACATATTAGTTAATTAGAATGTCAGGTTTTTACTTTGAAATTGTGTGAAAGCTTTTTAGAATCCTCAACTTTAGTCTGCACTGGAAACTTAAATTCTTAAGCATTCTAGATATACACTTCTGTGATTGAGTTTTAGAAGTAGGGAACCCAAGAAATATAGGACGGCAAAGAAGCATGGGGATAAAGAACAAGAAAACAATCCTTTTAAATATCTTCGATTTTGTGTTCATAAAAGGAAAATGAATTTCAGTGGTTCAGTGGTAGTTTTATTTTTAACATGGTTTTGAAATAGCAATGAGTATATTGGGATTATTAATTTGCACCTACTGTTCACGAATTTCTTAAATAGTTAATATATGTAAGAGTTTTAGTTATAAGTTATGGAACTAAGCTGATCCTCTGGGAAATTTTTAGACAGCATTTATTCAAATCTTCAGATAAACTGATGTCTACTTTCTAGACTGGATAAAACAGGCCATCAAATCTGATCTCTAAAAAAGGATTCACATTTTGCCGTACGAATGAAACATCTTACTTAGAAAATCAGATTTGTATGTGAAGGTGCTTCCATTTCAGCATGAAAGTTTTTTAAAATCCTCAACTTCAGTTGTCCTGGAACTTAAATCTCTTAAGCGTTATGGATATACACTTTTATGATTGAGTTTTGACAAAATAGGGAACCCAGGAAAAATGGGAAGGGAAAGGAGCATGGGATTGATAAAAAAACAAGAAAATGGTCCTTTTAAATATCTTTGATTTTGTGTTTATAAAAGGAAAATAGATTTCACAGTGGTCTACTGGTAGTCTTATTTTAAGTGTCTTTGAAAGACTAATTGGCATACTAAAATTATTAAAAACTTGCAAACTGTTCATCAGTTTCTTAAATAGTTAGTATAGGTAAGAGTCTTAGTTATATGTTATGGAACTAGGCTGTTCCTCTGGGAGATTCTTATAATTACAGGTTATATGCTTGTGAAACATTATTTTCACTTAAGTTACAAAAAGTATACTGATAGTCCGCATCCAATGCTGTGAGAATGAAAATCATGTCTGGACTGTTAATTCGCACGATGCCATGCTGGAGTTCATGCAATTCTAAGAGTTGCCTTGCGGAAGGTATGTTCTGTTGAGGGATCTTTTTCTAGTTAGACAAAAATAAATGCCTTAATGCGTGGATTTGCCCTTACTCCCTTTTCCAACATGAATGTCAGACTTGCCCTTACTCCTAGTGGTCTGATTAATGTCTCCCGACTGGGTCTTCACTATTGGTAAAGCAGTCTTACTTCTAGGGGTATCCTGAATTCTTTTCAGTCATGGTTTTCAGTAGTTGCTTCTCTGGTATTTTCCATTTATGCATTTACCACACCCATAAAAATGGTAGATACAATTGGGAAATCTGGGGTGGAGCCCGTGAATTCAGGTTTGTGATGCCTGCATGGTGGTTAGAATATTTTGATCCTTTTGTTTTTGCTTTTAACTGTTGTACAGGTTTATGAAGTACAGATATGTTTCAGGAAATATAAAAGGCTTTTTTTTTTGTTTTTTTTTTTTTTTTGTTTCCAGGATGGACAGGACTGAGATGAGGAAGTTACTTGAAGTACGCTAAATTTTTTGGGTTTCAAATGAGAATTTTCGCTAGTTCAGATTGTTGTTGCCATTTTCACTTTCAGCTTTTGTCCTTGTATTGCGAAGGTTGTTTTGGATTATCAATCATTTAACCCAACGTGCTGGAAATTTCTTAGGAACCCTATTGCCTTTTGCCATGTAACTAACTGTATTACTACTTGGGGTTTTATAGACAATAGAAAGAAGGAAAAAAAAAAAAAAAGGAAAGAGGAGGAATAATGGTGACTTCCATTGGCTCTAATCGTGAGAATGTTGACTTGGACGTCTATATACTTTGGGTGCACGTGCGTGTTCATGGGTGGGGGTGGTTTGGTGTGGAAAATTAACATATTGAGCAACTGCTTGAAATGGTTAGGAGCGAAATTGATTTGTTAATAGTGTTTCTTTGGGGATGTGCCCGAACCAGGGGGGGGTTTCAGAGAAAAAAATGGAAAATTTTGCATTTTTTTTTTTTTTGAAACTTTTGACCATAATGTAAATCTGTGAAGGTTTTTTTAAGGGGAAGGAAAAAAGGAAAACGAAAAACTTGAGATGACAATTAGTGCAAGGATTGATATAGGGGTAGTTACAATTTAGTGCAAGGATTAATCCTGGGATAATTATATTTTGCCCTTGTGGTTTGGCCCAACAGCACATCACTGGTTACGGATAATTTAAAACGGCTTAAATGCTCTTCCCTTTTCTAACAATTCCAAACAATTCCCTCGTTAGAAACTAACCCATGTAAAAAACCCAATATTTGTGGGAAAATGATTTAACCCATCATCAGTATTAGATTACATTTGCAACAATTACACCACCCCAACCACCGCCCAGCAACACAGGCAGAAACCACCCCCGTGAAGCCATCTGATAATTTTTATTTGTGTACAAGGATTTTGGGAGAAAGCAAGGTACCAAGCCACCTTCCCCTCCATTTTAATTCGCAATCTTTCTTCTCTTAGAAAAAGTATTCATACTATGGTTTTGCGAATTTTCTAATTTTAAAAGGAGTTATTTAGAATTTTATTGTACAAGCAGACCTCAAAAGTAACACGTGCATAAGTCTTAGTTTTTTTTTTTTTTTCGTACTTAACTTTTCAAAGCCAATGAGAAGATTCCCAACTTGATTATCTCTAACTTGAAAAGATTCTTTTTGGTAAACCCCCCCTCTAAATATACAAACTAGAAACCGCTCAACGCTCGATGTGTGTTCAACATATCGCTTTCAAGCATGTATTAAACAAGTTATTTAGTACCGTATTTTCAATTTTAGGTACGGTTCTTATTTAAGTGTTTTTGGTCATGGATTAACTCAAGTTGAATTAACCAATGTCGATCCAACATTTAATACCTGAAAAACAAATGAACAATTAATCTCAATCTACGTTGTCCCCTATTGCAAGTTACTAGGCCTGTCAATATATCGAATTTGATCCGGACCTGATCTGCTAAATCAGATTCAGATCCATCAGATTCGGCCGTTAATCTAAGAAACCGAATCCGTCAAATTCGTTTAGTTTAGGATCGGATATAGACAAATGTGATAGATCCGATTGGAGATTCGATCCACTAACTAAACCATGCGACCATGTACCACTAAAGTGTGAAGAGAGAGAGAGAGAGATGTCACGACACCAACCAAATCGCTTACTGCTCTTGTGGGGAAGACGCTTCAGCCGAAGTTCATCAGAGATGGAGAAGGTAGCGTACGATACAGCAACGAAATTCCGGTGGTATACCTCACCCAAATCGATGAGGTGGATGGACGAACATCGTATTCTTTCAAAAGATTGTGAAAGCGTCTGAAGATTGGGGGATATTCCAGGTTGTTGATCACGGCATCGACGCCAACCTCATCTCCGAGAGGACTTGCCTCGCTGGTGAGTTCTTCAGTGTGCCTCCCGAAGGCAAACACTGGGTGTAACACTACCGTTTAAATAGGTCAACCAAATTTGGACTCCCAACTTTTCCTTGTTTAAATCAGTTCTTTATTTTGAAAATCAAACCATGCAAATGATCCAATAGAAAATGGAAATGTCTGGTGGTTTTAGGATTTTTATGGGTCCTTTTTCTGCATTGGAATTCGAAGCATTTTAATGGTGGGTGCGAAAAGCTGTCCTCGAGCCCCGTGCACTTTCTCTCTCTCTGTATTTGCAGCCTACAAACCAGGTTTTAAAAACTTCATGGCACTTTTGTCACTCGTGCCCACTTATCTCTCTCTTTGTAAACACTCTTTATGTAATAAGTCTCTCTCGCGTTTTACAAGTGAGAGATTCAAATGTCAGGTCAGCATGCCTTTTTTTGTACTTCGGAAGACAACAAACAACAACAAAAGCTTTTCCCCAGCCCATCCAACCTGATCCCGATTTTCTTCTAGAAAATCAAACTCCAACGTTACTACAGTTTTGCTTAGAATCTTGGGTTATGCTTGAAAGCACAGCAACACAATCCCAAAAAAAAAAAAAAAAAAAAAAACTAAAAAGATGGGAACTTGTATGCAGGCCTAGACTCGAATACTAATCGATTCGGTCTACAATTGCCAAATTTGATATGTAAGATACGGATTTGAATTGTGTTTATTATTTTTTAGATTAGATCGGATCTGGATCAGACTCGCTCCATTGATATGTCTAATTGCAATTATAGCCCCCCTCCTAAAAAAAAAAGTAAATGCATTTTTCCTCTTTAGCGTTTGAGCAAAAATTAGATAATCATCTTGTGATTTAAAAGTGAATACTTAACCCCCTTATAGTTTGGATTAATGTGCAAAATGAATCGACGGTTACGTTTGTTTATGAAAACACAAAAACATCATCTATCTCTACAAAATAAATGAATCAGCCACTCCCTTGCCATTCTTCATTCTCTCTTCTCTCTCTCTCTCTTTTACACGGCAATTCATCACCACCAACTCCCATGGCAGTGGAATGTAAGCTCTAAAGAATTACCTTTCTCTCTTAAACACTTTACCTTTAATCCACTTATCAATTTTCTCTTATTCTCCGTAATTACTTTGCTTTACCTATGCATATAGATACATCTATTCCCAATTGGAACCAAACCACCTTCAATTGTCGTAGCCATCATCATAGACAAATTCCAAAATTTTGTTGAACTATATTAGCATAGTTTTCTAGTCTTATGGTTTTCTAGTTAGCTAGTTTTCATATATGTTTGATTTCCTATTGTCTATTATTTGTGTGGCATCCATCTTAAGCCTACATATAGAGATTCTCTCAATATAATATACAACTTCAATATATCAATACACTGCATTATGATATAGATATTTTGTTCTAGGGTTTCTATCTCTATTCTTCTTCTTCTCTATCCTATTATTCTAACATGGTATCAGATCCACTAATTTGTGGCATGTTCTAAAAGCAATCACACCATACTTCCGCAAGCAATCCAAACTTCCAATCTTTGAGCCTTTCATCCATGTCAGTAAGCATCTACTTCAAGTGCCGAACTCAAGTCTCTAAATTAACAAGCCCCTCATCTATTTTAGTAGCCATCTACCATAAGCGTCAAATCAAGCCTCCCAATCAACAAGCCTCTCATCCATTTTAGTACGGGTCTATCACAAGTGCCAAAGTTTGGCTCCCAATCAATGAGCCCTTCAACCATTAGTCTCGGTAAAAACAACCTTGCTTTACCATATGTCTGCACACTATAGTTCTTCTCTACATGCTTCGACTGTCTAATCATAGAGCCTTTTTGGATCATCATGGCTCCTCTTATGCCTGAGCCTCTCTGGATTATCATGACTCCTCTTATGCTTGAGCCTCTCTAGATCTCCTGCCTTCTCTTTCGTCTTTGAAGTTCTCTTGGCTTGTTAAACTGTTCATGGCATTGTTCATGTTTGTTTTTGTGACATCGTTTCTAAACTCAAGTTTGTCTTCATTTTACTTGAGTTTGAGGGGAGATGTTAAATTATATTGACATAGTTTCCTAGTTAGCTTGTTTCCATTTATGTTTGGATTCCTATTGTCAATTACTTGTTTACCACTAGGGGTGGCAAATGGGCCGGTTTGGACGGGTTTGGGTTGGGTTTTTGTGGGTTATAGGTTAAAATGAGTTAACCCAAATGTGCCCAAGTAATAAATGGGTTGAATTTGGACGGACTTAGTTGGACATAAGTTAAACCCATTAATCCAAAACCAACCCATTTGCAATATATGATTTTTGCTCTCTTGCTAGATGAGATTTTTTCAACTCTTTTTGGACACCATGGGTCAGCTAGATAGTTTATCAAATCTATTTTTTTTTTTTAAGATTTGTTGTTTGGTTGACAAGAAACTAGAGAGAAAGTTAAGGAATTTTTTTTTGCATTTTTTTTACGTTTAGCATTAATGTTATACATAAATTTGAATTAAAATTTTTTTTTTGTCAAAATTTCTTCATATAATGAAATTATTTTTAGAGTGAGAACGTTGTAAGCACCCCATTTTTGACAGCTCGGTAGTCTGCACTTCGTCCAGACTTGTGTTCAAGTCATTGTGGGCATATTCTAATCAAAACAAATTTTTAAGTCCAAATCCCGCCTGTCCATTGCCTCGTGGGCCCGCCAAGGCCAAATAGAGGCAAAATGACCAAAATGCCCTTAGGGGCACTGTCCTTTCCTTTCCAATCTCTCTCTCGAGACAGTTTATTCCTCGAGACGGTTCCAATTAGGCATGTCTTTTCGGAGACGATAAGTCCCCTTTCCAATCCCTCTCTCGAGACAGTTTATTCTTCGAGACGGTTCCAATTAGGCACGTTTTTTCGAACACGGTAAGACCCTTTTCCAATCCCTCTGTCGAGACAGTTTATTCCTCGAGACGGTTCCAATTAGGCACGTTTTTTCAGAGACGATAAATTCCCTTTCCAATCCCTCTCTTGAGACAGTTTATTCCTCGAGACGGTTCCAATCAGGCACGTCTTTTCGAAGACGGTAATACCTCTTTTCAATCCCTCTCTCAAGACAGTTTATTCCTCAAGGCGGTTCCAATTAGGCACGTCTTTTCGGAGACGATAAGTCTCCTTTCCAATCCCTCTCTCGAGACAGTTTATTCCTCGAGACGGTTTCAATCAGGCACGTCTTTCCGGAGACAATAAGTCCCCTTTCCAATCCTTCTCTCGAGACAGTTTATTTCTCGAGACGGTCTGAGTCGCGAAAATACTCGCAAACATCACAACAGTTAGAGTAGCGGAAATACTCACAAATAGGTCGATATAGGGATTTGCCAACAAACCCCTATATCATGACGACCGTCGTCAGAGTGGCGAAAATACTCAAAACCCAGGTTAACACCAGTCTCTGTTAGCTCACTTCGGTGAAAAATGACCAAATTATCCCTTGGACCTTTCTCGAGACTTTCCGGTCAAGATGATCATTTTTGCCCCTAGGCATCCGAACGCCTTGGGAACCACACCGACTCTGGGTATCAAACCAGTAACCTCCTGAGAATGCTTCTTATAGTGTTCTCAACCTTTCCTCATCTTTTTGGATCATTCCAGGTCAGTTCCGGTTAACCCGGTACAAATGACCATTTTGCCCCTAGAGGGCCGGTCTCCTTTTCCGACCACACCGGCTCTGGGTATCAAACCGGTAATCCTTTGAGACTACTTTTTACAGTGTTCTCAATCTCCTTTTACCTTTCCAGATGATTTTGAGTCAGTTTCGGCCAACCAGATGCAAAATGACCGTTTTGCCCTTGGTGGACCGGTCTCCTTTTCCGACCACGCCGGCTCTGGGAATCAAACCGGCAACATTTGGGAACATTCTGAATAATGTTTCTATATCCCAATTCTTCTTCCGGGACAGTCCGAGTCCGTCCCGGCAGTTTCCTGGTCTGATCGATCGTTTTGCCCCTAAAGGCCCGGTCAACCTTTCCGACCAATCTCATCCTCATTTCTCAAGTCAAATACCTCCAGGACACTATTTTAAGTGTTTATGCTCCTTTCCGGCCTTCCGGGTCATTCCCGGCTCCTTCAAATCATTCCCGGACTTTCCGAAGTCACTCCTAGTGAAGCCAAGCTAAAAATTGCATGGTAGTCACTAGTACAGGGCGCCCAAATCTAGTCAAAGATACGTTGCTTGCCGACCTTAAACATTTTCTAAATGGCTGGTGCCACTAGTAGTGGCGCCAAGCCAAAAAATGGCCTGGCGCCACTCCTAGTGGCGCCGGTGTAAAATTGGACCTAGCGCCACTGCAACAGGCGCCAGTGTTGTCCGACCTCTATAAATACAGAGCCTCCTCCAACGTAAAAAAAGATCTGCAAACTCAAACAAAAAATCATATAATTCGATATACAGAGCTCGAGCACCTCCTAAACCCTAGCTTCCTTAGGTTTTCCAAACCCTAGCCACCATACACTAAACCCTAGCCTCCTATACACTCATACACACCCCCATACACTCATACACTAACCTTCAACCCTCTTTCAAAGACTTGAAGAGTTACAATCTGAAGTTCGAAGCTTGAAGACAACTCTTGAAGACCGAAGAAGAAGATTAAGACAAAGACCAAAGATAGCACGGCACGCAAAATAAACAAGACATACGGTAGGTTCTCCATTTAAATTTCTACACCTCCCCCCTCTCTCTTCTCTCTCCTAACCCACTTGGGTTTTCTCTATTTTAATCTCCTATCTCTTTCCCCCCCTTTCTTTGTATGTTTGAAACAAGGGGATTCTCGGTCCATGTGTAGGATTGGGCTATTGGAGAGTCACCGTGTCGGGGCTTTCTTCTAGTCTAACCAGAGACCATGTGGGTCCGGCCCCCTTGATTATGTGGTGAAGCCTTAATCTTGTATGTTCACGACCCCAAAATTGCATTGTGCATATCATGATCTTGCATCTTCCAAAAATCGTTTTTAAAGTTGTCTTCAAAATCATTTTCAAACTTGTTTTCAAAATTGCATCAAAATTCCCTTATCAAAAACTTGTTTTCAAAATCACAATCCTAGGGTGATTTTAGCTTTTCCATGGCTAGGATTGCTTTAGGAAAGTGTTATATTTAAAGTGACTTTCACGGTCCATATTTTCAAGTCTTGTTGTTTTCAAAATCGCTTTCCTAAAGTGGTTCTAGCCCTCTTACGGTTAGAATTGCTTTAGGAAAGTGAGATGTTTTTACACCTTCCAAAAACTCTCTTTTCAAATCTCTTCCTAAAAATCTTCTTTTTCAACATACTTCCCAAAAACTCTTCCATCCAAAGTTGTTTTCAAAAACTCCTTCCAAAAATCTATTTTTCAAAACCTTATTTTTCAATTCCTTTCCAAAATGTTTTCCCCAAAATTCACTTTTCAAAAACGCTCCCTAAAAATCTTTCTAAAAACTCTCTTCCCAAACTTTCCTCTAGAAACTCCTCTCTAGGATTTCCTTCCAAAACCTTCGTTTCCAAAAAACACACTTTTCAAAAACTCCTTCTCTTTAAAATCTTTTTTCAAAAACTCTATCTTCAAATTCACTTTCTAAAAACTCCTCCTTAGGATTCCCTTCTAGAAAACCTTCGTTTCCAAAAACGCACTTTCCAAAAATCCTCTTTCCTTAGAGCCCAAGTCAAGCCCTAGAACCCATAATTCGGAAACTCTAATTTTCTTTCTAAAAACATGGTTTTCAAACTTTGCCCTAAACCTAGGTTTCCAAAACCTCTTGTTTTCACATCCAAACTATATACATTTCCAAAACCTCTTTTTACGTCAAAACTATAGCCTTTCAAATCTGGGGTTTCTAAAACCTCCATTTTCAAATCCTTGTCAATTTCAATCTTCCCTTTAGGAAACCAAATCAAATCTTCCATTTAGGAAACCGAATCCAATCCTCCGTTTTTGGAAACGAAATCAAACTTTCTCTTTTAAAAACCAAATCCAATCCCTTCCTAATCTAAATCTTTCCCTAAACTTTAAACTTCCACGTCTTTCTTAAATCCACATCTTCCCTAATTCTACCCTTTTCCAAATCTTTCCTAAACCCAACCTTTCCTAATCTTAAGACTTTCTAAAACTCTAAAACTTTCAAAATTTTAAACTTTCTAAATTTCAAACCTTTTTAAATTCAAAGTTTTCTAAATTCCAAAACTTTCTTAAGTTAAATCTTTCTAAATTCTAAACTTTCCAAAACTTCAAAATCTTTTCAAATCTAAAACTTTTCTAAACTCAAAATTTTCTTAATTCAAAACTTTCTTAAGTTGAAACTTTCTTAATTCAAACATTTCCTAACTTGAAAACTTCCCTTTTTCAAAACTTTCCTAAACCTAAAATTTTCCTAAGTTGAAATTTTCTTAAATTCAAAACTTTCCTAAGTTGAAACTTTTTTAAATTCTGAACTTTCCTATTTTAAAACTTTCCAAAAATGAAACTTTCCTAAATCGGACTTTTCCTAATTTGAACATTTCCTAAAATCCAATCTTTCTAAATCTTCCAAGTCCAACATTCGAGTCAAATATTTCTAAATCTCAAGTCTTTCCTAGGTCTCCTATCTTTCCTAAGTCTAGGTTTCCTAAACCTCCATCTTTCCAAAACAAGTCTAAATCTTTCTTCCAAGTTCTATCTTTTCAAATCAAAATCCAATCTTTTCAATTCCAAAATTTCAAATTCCAATTTTCAATCCTCTATTCAAAGTTCAATCTCTCAATCTTCGAATTCAGTCTCTTCTTTCAAATCAATCTCTTTTCAATCGAACTCTTGTCTGAACTATGACTGACCTGATTCCCCCAAAGGGATACGTAGGCAACCTTCATAGGTGCGGTCACAATACTTTTCAAACTTTCAATTCCACCCTCATGGGTGCGGTCACAACCTTTTTCAAATCTTAAATTTCACAACATCTTTCAAATTTCAAATTCCTCCATATCTTCCAAATTTCAAATTCCAAAATCTTTCCAAATCTCCAATCTATTTTCAAATTTTCAATTTCAAATGTCTATTTTCAATCTTCAATTTCAATTTCCAAAGTCTTGTTCCCAAATTCAAACTTCCAAATCAAATTCTTTTCAAATCTATTTCTAAATCAACTCTCTTCTGTTGTACTTGGATATCATGCATCATGTTAGTTTCTTTTCAAACATTATTTTTCAAAATGAATAGGATTGAACATTAGTTAGTTAAAGACTCTCATAGGTGAATCTAGGGTAGATTGACATGTAGGTACCGAAAGGGCAGGGTAGGGTGATGGCTTAGTGCGTCTTCCCTGCACGTAACCAACCTCCGAACCTAGGATCACTGTTTCGAAAGACCAAAAAGGGGTTATTTTTCAAAAAGGGCTAAATATTTTTCAAAGGTTGCCAAACAACCCGTTTTCTTAAAAACCCTCTCTTGAGATGATATTTTAAAATATCATTTTCTAAAACCCTAAGTATAGTTTTCGGATTATGCTTAGTTTTTAGGTGATCTAACTCACCTTAATTAAGTTAGGTGGCGACTCCAAATCTTTTTCAAAAGGCCTTTATTCAAATCTATTTTCAATTCAAACCTAGTCGCACTCATTCTTCTAGGAGGGTGAGTTCTAAAGAGAGAGTACGACATTTTTCCCGCTTGTGTGAGTATTCCTCGAGTGCGAAACATCTAGGCGCGACAGCTGGTGGCTCCACTGGGGACACTTAGAGGGTTAGGCCGTAGTCATGTCTCTTTACCCTTTACCCATGTAGAGTCTTCAATTAACTTGGTTCAATCATATTCACTTTAAATTTTCAAAACTAAATTTTTAAAATTGTTTTCAAAAAACATGCATTTATTCATATTATCTTGTATTATGTTTGCCATCCACATACTAACACTTGCATCTTTGTTTTGTAGGTGCACTTTTGTTTAAATATTAACTGCTTTGCATAAATGTGATGTACAGGATGAATGGGAGTTGTTGGGCTCTTTCCTCCACTTTTAAAAATCACACACACATTGCATGTGCACTTGTATTCTGCATACTTGCATACTCTAACATGTCCTTTCTAGTTAGAAAGGGGGAACGGTATATTGGTTGTGGGCAAGGTGCTGTGTTAGTTTCTTCGCCTACGGCCTCTTGATGGTTCCTCCGCTCGGATCACCAACCGATCATGGTACCACCTCGGGGAGTGGGCTTAGGTTTGAAGATCCAGGGACCGAGCCTTTTTAGGACGCATTAGTCAACCCTCAACCTCATACTCATATAGACACTATGCATAGCCGAACCTCTGCTGAATTTAAGACACGAGCGCCGTTTTCAAAATCACGGAGGAAAGGGCGACTGCTCTTACTTTCATTTATACCTGTTTATTCCTGTTGTTATATTACTTGTATTTATATTGTTATAATGATTGTCTAACTGCTCATGCATGCATGTTTACCTTGCTCTTGCATTTTCTTTCCTTATACTCTTTGCATACCCATATTCATGCATTCAATATTCCATGTCAAGACAAGAGTTCCAAGTAACTCGAGTCACTGCATTTCCATGCATATGATCAACCCATTGAGAGCGACACCAAGGTTACTCTCCCCTGCATTAAGCCTACCCAAACCCTAAGGGTTCCCACGTAACCCTAAGGAACTCATTGCATGCATCTCAATTCATTCCATAAGAGAGGCCCCAATCCCTCCATGCTCACGGAGATAGGGTTGCCAAGAAGACAAGGGCAATCAATCAACAAGGTCTCTTAGCGACCTCCTCGACATCAAATCCAAGGAAGGCGAATCCAAAGACTCAAGAGTAGTTTAGGATCTCCCTTTGTAAAAGTAGATAGGTGGAAGTCCAAAGGAAAATGTTCTCCCTCCCCCTATTAAAATGTATTTCAATTCTTTTGTATCTTAAACCCAAAATTTAATGTACTTCTTTATTTTTATGAATGAATGCATGAATGGCTGAAGGTTCCTCCCTGACGGTAAGGTGTCTGCATACAGGGGCAAATCCCCTATCTCCAAGAGTGAGCCAATACATCATTACTAGTTTCCCTCCTTGAGAGGAGCACCTTAGGGCATGCATTGCATAGAATTCTCCAAGAACCAAACTCTACTTTGTAACTGTTGTCGTCATTGTTATAGGTAATGAATACTAGTCCAACATCCTCCATAATAGTGAAGGCCATGGTTCACAAGCTTCAGGAGAACATACCATTGGAAAGCAGTAATGTTAGCAGGAACTTTCTATGTAACCCACTTACCGCAACCTCAGAAAGAACAATTCATGCCTTAGAGGAGCCCGAATACCAAGATCATCCCTTCCTAACTAGGCAATCTTATCAACCCGAAATGAACCTAACCATAGGAGCCTTATTGAACCCCTCCCATTATCACCTTATCCTTACTACGTTATTCGAACCAGAACCCATGATCGCTATGGCTCGACCTGAACCTCAAACCAATAACCAAGGAGACATACGACCTAAGCTACCTTTAGTCGTGCCAAAGAAGCCAATTGTGCCCACCACTCTACCTGTCCTCATCAACCCTTCACCTGCGGCAATCCCTTTGCTCATGAGTCTAAGGATCACTCTTCCCACCATAACCCAAACGCCAGTACCCAGTCTTCATAACGTCCCATGGAATTACCCACCTGATAAGGGCACCGGAGAACCCGTAACAGAAATAGGGGGGATGACTCGGTCGGGGCGCCTTTACACCTCTGCTGAGGAAGAAAGAAAAAGGAAGGGGAAGAGAAAAGAAAGAGAGTGCTCCAACCAACCAACAGATCAGGAGATGTCAGAGTTTACAAAAGCTTTAGAAAAAATTGATTACGATATCATGGAATAGCTTAGGAAAGCCCCAGCCTATATTTCGATGTTGGGTTTGCTGCTCACTTCTGAGGTGCACCGGAATGCTTTAATAAAGATCCTCAAGGATGTTCATGTACCTAAGAGTTTCATGCCAGATAACCTACATAACATGGTGAGCCTCATCATGGCTCCAAACATCATTGCCTTCTCTAATGACGAGATTCCTGCTAGTGGAACAGGCCATGCTCGGGCTCTGCATATCGCTGTAAGGACGAGAGGAAAAATGGTAACCAAAGTATTGACAGATAATGGGTGGGCATTGAACGTGTGCTCGTATTCTACCCTGGAAAGGTTGAGAATGGACCAAACTTACTTAAAAAATAGCGGTATGATCATCCGTGCCTTTGATGGTTCTCGGAGGGAAGCCATGTGGGAAATTGAAATGCCTGTTGAGATGGGACCAGTAACCTTCACAATTAAATTTCAAGTTTTACACATTCCGGCTGTCTATAATTTGCTGTTAGGGAGGCCCTGGATTCATTCGGCGGGCGCTGTCCCTTCTAGTCTTCACCAGAAAGTCAAGTTCATCGTGGGCTCTAAGCTAATCTCTATTTTCGCTGAAAAAGAGCTCGCTGTATACAAAGCTGATATCATTGCATTTGACACTGAACTGCCCTCTTGTTTTCAATCGTTCGAATATATCAATGTCATGCAGAAAGAAGATCAAGTGGAGCCAAAATATTTCAAGAACTCTCAGATGGTAGTAAGGTACTTTAAAGAAAATGGTTTCCATCCGGGCAAAGGCTTAGGGAGATGTTTACAAGGAAGACCAGAAATCGTGGAAATACCGTCAGCTGAACCCACCTTTGGGTTGGGTTATGAACCCACAAGAAGGGGAGAATAGAAACAGCGCGGAAGAAGAGGGCTGATAAGAAAGCTGTCATGGAACTCTCGGACCAATTCAAGTAGTTAGACATGGGGAAAGGAACACCTGTGTTAAGTAAGAAGAAGAGAAAGGTCCAAGAAGAAGCGCCCGTCATGACGACCAGCATCGGAGTAACCCAAGACGAATCCATTCGAGCGATGTTACCAGGCGAAAAGTTACTTAATTGTGCCAGCAAAGATATCATCCATGCTCGCAAGTTTCGGTACAAAGCCCGTTAGAGCGAGATCCTGGAGTAGCTGATTCGCCATAAACTTTGTCCTTTTAAATTTATTTGTCTTAACTTCTTAAAATCAAGTTATCAATAAAAAAAATTAATAATAATAATAATAATATCGCTTTCTTGTTTGATTTATTGTGCACTATTTTCCATGCCAGGGACCCTTGCATCTGATATCATACTCAGCTAATCCAGAGAATGCCAATCTTGATAAATGATGACTTGAACATCGAGTTTGATTACCAACAACTGGGAATTGAAGAAGATGTAAATTTTACAGAGGAGGTGCCAGAGGAAATTCGGGAACAAATAGAAAGACATGAGAATCGTAATACCCCAAACATTGAGGAAACGGAAGCCATTAATTTGGGAAATGAAGGGGATCCGAAAGAGCTTAGAATTGGTACAGGCCTAGATCAATGGCAGAGCAAAGAATTATTGGAATTTCTGCGTGCATACTTGGATGTTTTCGCATGGTCCTATCAAGACATGCCCAGACTAGATGAATCCATTGTGGAACACAGACTACCCTTAGACCCGCAGATGAAACCCTTTAAGCAGAAGCTAAGAAGATTGAAGCCTGAATGGAGCCTGAAGATCAAGGAAGAGGTGATTAAACAATTCCAGGCAGGATTTCTGCAAGTAGTAGAGTACCTTCAATGGCTGGCTAATATTGTCCCGGTACCTAAGAAAGATGGCAAGGTGCGGATGTACATTGACTTTCGGGACCTCAACAGGGCTAGTCCAAAGGATGATTTTCCTCTTCCACACATAGACTTGCTTGTTGACAATACGGCCGATCATGGAATGTTTTCCTTCATGGACGGTTTTTTGGGATATAATCAGATCAAGCTGGCTGAAGAGGATTGGGAGAAGACTGCTTTCATTACCCCCTGGGGAGTATACTGTTATAAAGTCATGCCATTCGGGCTTCGAAACGCAGGGGCAACTTACCAAAAAGCCATGGTAACTTTGTTCCATGACATGATGCATTAGGAAGTAGAGATCTATGTGGATGACATGATCATCAAGTCCAAGCAGCGGAAAGATCACCTATTTAACTTGCGGAGGGTGTTTGATCGTCTCCGTAGATATCAGCTTAAGCTAAATCAGGCCAAATGTGCATTCGGAGTATCTTCAGGGAAACTGCTGGGGTTTATAGTCAATGAAAAGGGGATAGAGGTTGATCCTGCCAAAGTAAAGTCCATTGTTGAAATGCCTACACCAAAAGGGGAAAAGGAGGTTCGATCTTTTCTAGGAAAATTGAATTTTATTAGCAGGTTCATTGCCCAAATGACCCACCTGTGTGAACCTATTTTCAAGCTCCTTAAGAAGGACGTTCCAAAAGAGTGGGATGATAACTGTCAAATAGTGTTTGAAAAAATTAAAGAATATCTTCAAAATCCCCCTATCCTAGTGGCACAAACCCCGGGACGTCCTTTGTTGATGTACATGTCAGTGTTAGATACTTCCATGGGATGCGTCCTGAGGCAGCATGATGAAATGGGGAGAAAAGAGCAAGCCATTTACTACCTCAGTAAGAAATTTCTACCATATGAAGCGAAGTATTCCGATCTCGAGAAAACCTGCTGCGCATTAGCCTGGGCAGCTCACATGCTTCGACACTATATGCTCTATCATACCACTTTCCTCATCTCTCAAATGGATCTCCTCAAGTATATATTCGAGAAACCAACCTTGTCCAGCAGAATTGCTTGATGGCACATGATCTTGTCAGAATTCGATATTGTGTTCACTACCCGTAAAGCAGTCAAGGGGCAGGTGATAGCTGATTATCTGGCCGAGAACCCCATTGATGATTATCAATCCATGGAGCCCCAATTTCCTGATGAAAATATACTATGCGTTGATGGTACATCTGAAGAGCAAGAACCAGCCGGATGGAAGATGTTTTTCGACAACGCTACTAACAAAAGGGGAGGCAGCATTGGGGCAGTAGTAGTGTCAAGAACCGGCAGTCATTATCCTATTGTGGTTAAGCTACAACTTGAACTCTGTATCAATAACATCGCCGAATATGAGGCTTGCATCCGGAGATTAAGATTGACATTAGAAATGAGGATTGATGAATTGGTTCTTCTCGGCAATTCAGATTTGGTCATTCAGCAATCCAAGGACGTGTACCAAACTTGAGATGCCAAACTCTCCCGGTATCATCAACAGGTCAAAGACTTGTGTCAGCTATTCAAAAGCATAGATTTTCGTCCTGCACCCCGAACAGAGAACAACTTCGCCGATGCCTTGGCTACGTTGGCTGTAGCAATCAAGGTCGATAGGGGCACTGAAATACCCCCCCTCCAGATCTTTACCAGGGATGTCCCCTCTTATTGCTTGCATACAACTATTGAACCTCACGAGAAACCATGGTTTTATGACATCCAGTGGTATATTCAAGCCAGGACGTTCCCCGATGTGGCAACACAACGCGATAGGAAGACCATTTGTCGTTTGGCGGGACACTACTTCATGGCTAGAAATGAGCTTTTCAGGAGATCATGGTTTGGACCTCTAAGATGTGTCAATACCGCCGAAGCCAAAGTTATTATGGAGGAAGTGCACGAGGGAGTTTGCGGCCCCCACATGAATGGCCACACGCTTGCAAAGAAGATTCTCCGGACAGGGTATTACTGGTCAACAATGGAGTCAGATTGCATTAGATACGTTCTTCGGTGTCACAAATGTCAGATAAATGGGGATAAGATCAAAGCACCGCCGATTGAGCTCCATTCTATGTCAGCCCCATGGCCTTTTTCTATGTAGGGGATAGATATGATTGGTCCCATCACTCCTAAAGCTTCCAACGGCCATTGCTTCATCCTAGTCGCCATTGATTATTTCACTAAATGGGTGGAAGCCGTCTCTTATGTCCATGTCACCAAGAAGGTCGTAGAAAGGTTCATAAAAAATTACATCATCTGCCAGTATGGAATTCCTGAGTCACTCATTACTGATAATGCTTCCAATCTGAACAACAAATTGATATCAAAGCTATGCCAAACATTTCGCATTACTCACCGGAATTCGGTCACTTACTGGCCCCAGATGAATGGGGCAGTAAAAGCAGCCAACAAGAACATTAAGAGAATACTCCGAAAAATGATTAACAATTACAAAGATTGGCATGAGAAACTTCTGTTTGCATTGATGGCTTACCGAACTACTATGAGGGTCTCCACCGGAAGCACCCCTTTCGAGCTACTTTACGGCACCGAGGCAGTCATCCTTGTTGAGATTGAGATTCCTTCTTTACGGATCTTAATAGAAACCAAGTTAGATGAAGCAGAATGGATTAAAGACCGGTATGCTCAACTCTGTTTGCTGGATGAGAAGCGGCTAGTTGCGGTTTTATCACGCTCAATGTTAGAGAAGGCGAATGGCCAGAACGTTTGATAAGAAGGTACGACCTCGAACATTCCAGCCGGGAGATTTGGTGCACAAGAAGGTGCTCCCCCATCAGGAGGCAGCACAGGAAAAATTTGCTCCAAACTACGAAGGGTCATTCGTGGTAAAGAAGGTCCTGTCCGGAGGAGCTCTCGTTTTGGAGGAAATGGATGGCCAAGAATTTCCTAGCCCATTGAATTTAGATGCTGTCAAACATTGCTACACATGATTCTGAAAGCTAGACCTTTGGTTTCTGTGAAGAAGCAATAAAACCTACTCTCCTCATTGTCCACTAATCAATAAGACAGTGTTGTAAGGTTAAAGCTCTATGGACTAAGCGATTTAATTCCAAGATGATGAGGGGCCCTCGTTCCATTCTCTATCCGATCAAAATGCATATATATATAACCTTTGTCAAACCTTTAGAGCCGGTTACTTTCTTTCAGGAACATTCCCCCAATAAAGTGATCATGTTAAGTAAAAGTAGAGGCATTGAAAAAAAAAAAAAAATTGCCTTGAAGTACTACTTTAAATTCGCACAAATATTGGTATTAACGTCATTGACACAAAAAAAAAAAAAAGGGAAGTAGGCGATGAGATACCCAAAGAAAGATGGGAATGTGCAGAAAAAGTGTCATTGAACCAAAAACTATTAATGGTGATCACTAGTAGAGTGGTAGGCTTGAGCCTTTTCTTTTTCTTTCGAAAGTAAACGCCTACACCACAACCCCTGAAATTACTCTCAGATTAGAGTTAAATTGATTAGTCCAAATGAGCTTACTAAATATACCATTGGCTGGAGAATGATGCAAGTAGCGTTTAGGAGCTTCTCCACAGAAACCCGAGACCAAGCTGAGGAAAGAGAGAGAAAGAAGAGAGAAAAGTTAAGCGCTTCCCGAGGATGCGGTGAAAACCCGAAAGGGCGCCGTAGGTAAAAAGGTTGGGATGTGGCAAGATGCAAAACTGTCGACCCTGGCGAAAACCTGCAAAGGTGCCTTGGTGCAAAAATAACAGAGCTGGGACTGGTGAAAATCCTCAGGGGCACTAGTAGTAAAAATAGCAAAAAAAAAAAAAAAAAGTGGGGGGGTGGGGGGAGCAAGAGATTTAGATATAAGAAATAGCTCGAGCTACTACATTCCCCAGAAGTTAAGGTATGAAAGCGACTGTGTAAAAGTCGAAAGGCGTTTCAAAAGGCATTCTACGGTTTAGCCCAGTTAGGGTTAAAGGAAGCAGAGGTCCCTTTCGTGGAACAGTCAGTGAGTCAAAGAATCAAACGAAAGGGAGTTATTTTTCATTAAGCTGCAATTCTCATTTAATTTGCCCCAAATTTGTTACTATACTAATCATGTAGGGAAATCATACCAAAAGTATGCGAGGTCATGAATTCATAAGACAAAAAGAGGCATAACACTAAACACAGTGTTGCTTTTCTACAAATGCAGAAATCAACAAATCTAAGAGCGAGGGGCAAAAATATATTGCTCCTCGTCGTCATCAGAAGAGGAATCAGCTATGCAGGGATCCACTGGCTCGCTAGTCACAAGAGGAGCACTCGAAGAAGTACCAGCTGCAGAAGACCTGGGCCGGCATTGCTCATAGTCCGCACATCTAGCCAAAAGCATGTCCCTCTCTCGAGTAAGGGACTCCACAGTCTCCTACAAAGACTGGCTATCCATCACATCACCCTCTAGGGTAGGAGAACTGCCTAGAACGCCTCGTGGCCGCCTACGGACCCTCGCAACACCTAAAGGTGGGTCATCATGTGTTGATCTGGCTGCTGCTAGCTGCCTCTCCAGTGAAACTATCTCAGCGTCTCTCATCCTCAACCAGTCATGCAACATCCGTATCAGACGATGGTTCTCCTGCCTGTGACAATGCCCCTGAACAATCATAGCAGTCAAGAAGTCGGTATACCCTACGGGAGGTAAAGGAGTCTTAATGAGAAGATCTCCAAGTCTACTGGGACCCAACATGTAGCGTCGAAGCCAATAATGATAGGCCTTAGTCGTAGGAGGCATGATAGGGAAGGGACCATCATCGTCAACGTGAGGAAGCAAAGATCTCCACATATCCATAACTTTCTCCACCAATGCTCTAGGGATCGACACCTTAAAGCCAAGAGTAAACTCAACTGCAGACGCTAAATAAGGGATATCCTGACTCCTACCAGGCTGTCGTAGAACTCGAATACCGAAGAAAGGGGCAATGCCCCATAAGCCTGCTAGGGGCACGAAAGCCCTCCCGGAAGGTCAAACTCTCAAGCAATACTGTAAGCACCCCATTTTTTACCACTCGGCAGTCTACACTCTGTCCAGACTTGTTTTCAAGTCATTGTGGGCATATTCCAATTGAAACCAATTCTCTACGTCCAAATTTCATCTTTCCATCGCTTCGCGGGCCTATCAGGCCCACATAGAGGCAAAATGAGCAAAATGCCTTTAGGGGCACTGTCCTTTCCTTTCCAATCCCTCTCTCGAGACAGTTTATTCTTCGAGACGGTTCCAATCCAGGCACGTCTCCTCGGAGACAGTAAGACCCCTTTCCAATCCCACTCTCGAGACAGTTTATTCCTCGAGACGGTTCCAATCTAGACACGTCTTCTCGGAGACGGTAAGACCCCTTTCCAATCCCACTCTCGAGACAGTTTATTCCTCGAGACGGTTCCAATCTAGGCATGTCTCCTCGGAGACGATAAGTCCCCTTTCCAATCCTACTCTCGAGACAGTTTATTCCTCGAGACGGTTCCAATCCAGGCACGTCTCCGAGGAGACGGTAAGACCCCTTTCCAATCCCTCTCTCGAGATAGTTTATTCCTCGAGATGGTTCCAATCCAGGCACGTCTCCTCGGAGACGGTAAGACCCTTTTCCAATCCCACTCTCGAGACAATTTATTCCTCGAGACGGTTCCAATCCAGGCACGTCTCCTTGGAGACGGTAAGACCCCTTTCCAATCCCTCTCTCGAGACAGTTTATTCCTCGAAACGGTTCCAAACTAGGCACGTCTCCTCGGAGACGATAAGTCCCCTTTCCAATCCCTCCCTCGAGACAGTTTATCCCTCGAGACAGTTTATTCCTCGAGACGGTTCCAATCTAGGCACGTCTCCTCGGAGACGGTAAGACCCCTTTCCAATCCCTCTCTCGAGACAGTTTATTCCTCGAGACGATTTCAATCCAGGCACGTCTCCTCGGAGACGGTAAGACCCCTTTCTAATCCCGCTCTCGAGACAGTTTATTCCTCGAGACGGTTCCAATCCAGGCACGTCTCCTCGAAGACGATAAGACCCCTTTCCAATCCCTCTCTCGAGACAGTTTATTCCTCGAGACGGTTCCAATCTAGGCACGTCTCCTTGGAGACGATAAGTCCCCTTTCCAATCCCATTCTCGAGACAGTTTATTCCTCGAGACGGTTCCAATCCAGGCACGTCTCCGAGGAGACGGTAAGACCCCTTTCCAATCCCTCTCTCGAGACAGTTTATTCCTCGAGACGGTTCCAATCCAGGCACGTCTCCTCGGAGACGGTAAGACCCTTTTCCAATCCCACTCTCGAGACAATTTATTCCTCGAGACGGTTCCAATCCAGGCACGTCTCCTTGGAGGTGGTAAGACCCCTTTCCAATCCCTCTCTCGAGACAGTTTATTCCTCGAGATGGTTCCAAACTAGGCACGTCTCCTCGGAGACGATAAGTCCCCTTTCCAATCCCTCCCTCGAGACAGTTTATTCCTCGAGACGGTTCCAATCCAGGCACGTCTCCTCGGAGACGGTAAGACCCCTTTCCAATCCCTCTCTCGAGACAGTTTATTCCTCGAGACGATTTCAATCCAGGCACGTCTCCTCGGAGACGGTAAGACCCTTTTCTAATCCCACTCTCGAGACAGTTTATTCCTCGAGACGGTTCCAATCCAGGCACGTCTCCTCGAAGACGGTAAGACCCCTTTCCAATCCCTCTCTCGAGACAATTTATTCGTCGAGATGGTTTCAAACTAGACACGTCTCCTCGGAGACGATAAGTCCCCTTTCCAATCCCACTCTCGAGACAGTTTATTCCACGAGACGGTTCCAATCCAGGCACGTCTCTTCGGAGACGGTAAAGACTCCTTTCCAATCCCACTCTCGAGACAGTTTATTCCTCGAGACGGTTCCAACCCAGGCACGTCTTTTCGAAGACGATAAGTCCTCCTTGCAATCTCTCTCTTGAGACAGTTTATTCCTCGAGACGGTCCGAGTAGCGAAACTGCTCACAAAACCGTTAGAGTAGCGGAAATACTCACAAATAGGTCGATATAGGGAATTGGCAACAAACCCATGTGTCACGACGACCGTCGTTACAGTGGCAGAAACACTCAAAACCCAGGTCAACACCAGTGTCTGTTAATCCACTTTGGTGAAAATGACCAAACTGCCCTTTAGACCTTTTTCGAGACTTTCGGTCAAGATGACCATTTTGCCCCTAGGCATCCGAAAACCTCAGGAACCACACCGGCTCTGGGTATTAAACCGGTAATTTCTTGAGACTAATTTTTATAGTATTCTCAACTTCTTTTATCTTTTTGAATCATTCCGAGTCAGTTCCGGCCAACCCGGTACAAAATGGCCGTTTTGCCCCTGGTGGGCCGGTCTCCTTTTTCGACCACACTGGCTCTGGGTACCAAACCGGTAACCCCCTGAGACTACTTTTTATGGTGTTCTCAACCTTCTTTTACCTTTCCGGAGCTTTCCAAGTCAGGTCCGGCCAACCTGGTGCAAAATGACCGTTTTGCCCCTGGTGGGCCGGTCTCCTTTTCCGACCACGCTGGCTTTGGAAATCAAACCGACAACCTCTGGGAATATTCTAAATAATGTTTCCAGATCTCAAGTCCTCTTCCGGGACAGTCCGAGTTCGTCTCGGCAATTTCCCTGTCCGATTGACCGTTTTGCCCCTAAAGGCCCGGTCAACCCTTTCGACACATCTTATCCTTATTTCTCAGGTCAAATACCTCCAAGACACTATTTTAAGTGTTCCTGCTCCTTTTCGACCTTCCGGGTCATTCCCAGCTCCTTCAAATCATTCCCGGACTTTCCGAAGCCACTCCTAGTGAAGCCAGGCTAAAAATTGTATGGTAGTCACTTGTACAGACGCCCAAATCTAGTCAAAGATACATTGCTTGCTGAATTATAAAGTTTCCTAACTAGTTGGTGCCACTAGTAGTGGCGCCAAGTTAAGAATTGGCCTGGCGCCACTCTTAGTGGCGCTAAGAGCAATTTTGCCCTGGCGCCACTGCAACAGGCGCCAGGTTTGTCCAATCTCTATAAATACAGAGCCTCATTCAACGTGAGAAGGATTCGAAAACTCAACCTAAAAATCATATGATTTGATATACAGAGCTCGAGCACCTCAAAAACCCTAGCCACCATAAGTTTTCCAAACCCTCGCCACCCTACACAAACCCTAGCCTCCTATACACTCATACACACTCCCATACACTCATACACTAGCCTTCAACCATCCTTTGAAGACTTGAAGAGCTGCAATCCAAAGCTTGAAGACAACCCTTGAAGGTTGAAGCAGAAGATCAAGACGAAGATTGAAGATTGAAGACAAGCAAGGCGCGCAAAATAAAGAAGCCATACGGTAGGGTTTCTATTTAAATTTCCGCACTTCCCCCCCTCTCTCTTCTCTCTCCTAACCCACTTGGGTTTTCTCTATTTTAATCTCCCATCTCTTTCCCCCCCTTTCTTTGCATGCTTGAAACAAGGGGATTCCCAGTCCATGTGTAGGATTGGGCTTTAGAGAGTCACCGTGTCGGGGGCTTTCTTCTAGTCTAACCAGAGACCACGTGGGTCCGGCCCCCTTGATTATGTGATGAAGCCTTAACCTTGTATGTTAACGACCCTTAACCTTGTATGTTAACGACCCCAAAATTGCATTGCGCATATCATGATCTTGCATCTTCCAAAATTCATTTTCGAACTCGTTTTCAAAATCGTTTTCAAATTTGTTTTCAAAATCGCATCAAAATCTCTTTTTTTAAAACATGTTTTCAAAACCACAATCCTAGGGTGATTCTAGCTTTTCCATGGCTAGGATTGCTTTAGGAAAGTGTTACATTTAAAGTGACCAATACGGTCCATATTTTCAAATCTTGTTGTTTTCAAAACCGCTTTCCTAAAGTGGTTCTAGCTCTCTTATGGTTAGAATTGCTTTAGGAAAGTGAGATGTTTTTACACCTTCGAAAAACTCTCTTTTCAAAAGTCTTTCTTCCTAAAATCTCTTTTTTAACATACTTTCCTAAAACTCTCCTCTCCAAAATTGTTTTCAAAAACTCCCTCAAAAAATCTATTTTTCAAAACTCCCTTTTTCAACTCCTTTCCAAAATCCTCTCCCCAAAATCCACCTTCTAAAAACATTCCCCAAAAATCTTTCCAAGAACTCTCTTCAACAATCTTCTACCAAAAACCTTTCTAGAAAAACCCCTTCTTTCCAAAAATCTTTCCAAAAACTCTCTTTTTAAATTCACTTTCCAAAAACTCCTCCCTAGGATTTCCCTTCTAGAAAACCTTCATTTCCAAAAACGCACTTTCCAAAGACCATTTCCTTAGAGCCCAAGTCAAGCCCTAGAACCCACAATTAGGAAACCTTAATTTTCTTCCCAAAAACATAATTTTCAAACTTTGCCCCAAACCTAGGTTTCCAAAACCTCTTGTTTTCACATCAAAACGATACATGTTTCCAAAATCTCTTTTCTACGTTAAAATTTCACATTTTCAAAACTAGGGTTTCTAGAATCTCTCTTTCCAAATCCTTGCCAAATCCTATCTTCCCTTTAGGAAACTAAATCCAATCCTTCATTTTTGGAAACAAAATCAAACCTTTGCTTTTAGAAACCAAATCTAATCCCTTCCTAATCCAAACCTTTCTTAATTCAATTCCTCCCTAAACCATAAGTTTCCTAAACTTAAACTTTAAATCTTTCCTTAAATTTTAAAAATCCAACTCTTTCCTAATTCAACTCCTTCCTAATCTTTCACTTTTCTAAATCTTTAAGTTTCCAAAACTTGAACATAAAAATCTTTCCTAAAATTCTAAAATTCAACCCTTTTCTAATTCTACCCTCTTTTCAAATCTTAATTTTTCAAACCTAAGTTTTCAAACCTTTCCTAAATTCAAACCTTTTCTAATTTCAAGATTTTCTAAAATTCAAACTCTAAAACTTTCTAAATCTTAAACTTTCTAAATTTCAAATATTTCCAAATTCAAAGCTTTCCAAGTTCAAAACTTTCTAAATTCTAAACTTTCCTAAAGCTTCAAATCTTTTCAAATTCAAAACATTTCTAAATTCACAACTTTCCTTTTTCAAACCTTTTCTAAAACAAAACTTTCCTACTTTCAAAACTTTCTAAATTCAAAACTTTCCAATTTCCAACATTTCTTAAACTCCAAACTTTTCTAAATTCCAAACTTTTCTAATTTCAAAACTTTCCAAAAATGAAACTTTCCTAATTCGGAACTTTCCTAAATCGAACATTTCTTAATTCAAACATTTTCTAAATCCAATCTTCCTTAAACTCTTGAGTCTTTCCTAAGTCTCATCTTTCTTAAGTCTAGGTTTCTTAAACCTTCATTTTTCTAAAACAAGTCCAAATCAATCTTTCCAAATCAAAGTCCAATCTTCTCAATTTCAATTTCCAATCTCCTCTTCTAATCTCAAATCAAATCCAATTTTCAATTCAATTTCTTTCTTCCAATCCAATCTCTTTCTCTTCAAATCAATCTTTTTTCAATCGGACTCTTGTCCGAACTACGACTGACCTGATTCCCCCAAAGGGATACGTAGGCAATTTTCATAGGTGCGGTCACAACACTTTTCAAACTTTCAATTCCACCCTCATGGGTGCGATTTCCAAAATCTTTCCAAATCTCAAATTCTATTCTATTTTCAAAATTCCAATTTCAAAATTTCTATTTTCAAATTTCTACTTTCAATGTTCAAACTTTCCAATTTCAATTCCATTTCTTCAAATCTATTTTTCAATTCTCTTAACTTGCACTTGCATATCATGCATCATGTTAGTTTTCAAACATTGTTTTTCTAAAGTGAATAGGGTTGAACATTTGTTAATTAAAGACTCTCATAGGTGAATATAGGGTAGATTGACACGTAGGTACCGAAAGGGCGGGGTAGGGTGATGGCTTAGTACGTCTTCCCTACACGTAACCAACCTCCGAACCTAGAATCACTGATTTCAAAGACCAAAAAGGAGTTATTTTTCAAAAAGGGCTAAATGTTTTCCAAAGGTTGCCAAACAACCTGTTTTCTTAAAAAACCTCTCTTGAGGAGATATTTTCAAATCGTTTTTCAAAAACCCTAAGTGTAGTATTCGGATTATTCTTAGTTTTTAGGTGACCTAACTCACCTTGATCAAGTTAGGTGGCGACTCCGAATCTTTTTCAAAAGCCCTTTATTCAAACCAATTTTTCAATTCAAACTTAGTCGCACTCATTCTTCTAGGAGGGTGGGTTCTAACGAGAGAGTACATCATTTTTCCCGTTTGTGTGAGTATTTCTCGAGTGCGAAAAATCTGGGCGCGACAGATACCTACCTACCAACCCTGAATACCACTGGACAGTGCCCGACCTCATGCTCTGGAGATAGTCAGCCCAGGATGCAATGGTCTGCGGAAATCTCCCCTCATCTGCCATGACACCCTGAGATCTTGCCAGGGAGCGTATGTGGCCAAGCTCGGGATACCATGTATGTTGGAACAAAGGTGTAACAAACAAGTGTCCAATCGCCCAGAGCTGGAAGAGAGTAGCGCATCCCCGGAAATAAGCGTCAAGGGTCTGTTGGAATCTCGTAAGACTTACGAAGGTCTCCTCTACAATCATAGGAGCATAGGAATGGCCCTTACGGATCAAGGCCAGCGGTGCACATAGTCGACAGTCCACTAAATCATCTTCTCGAGGGAACACCAAGAAGTTCAGCAGAAGCAAGGCTAAGGCAACCATACGAGAAATAGCCCAATCCTGGGAGGTGTGCCACTCACCTGAATGAACTCGCATACCCGTGGGAAACTCAAAACGGGAAAAGAGGAACTCTGCCGGGACATAGGGAAACTGGGGCAAAGAAGAAGATGAAAGAACTCTGCGCGTCTGAATCCGAGCTGGGACGAAACCACTGTAATACAACCATCCGGAAAGAGGGGTCCCACAATGTCGGCAGAAACATCTCGGAAACCAAGAAGGAACCCATACTCGTGAGGAGTAGAGGTAAGCTCACACTCTCCAAAGCGGAAAATAGACAAGTTTGGCTGCCAGAAAGGGATCACTGCCTCCATGAGTCCAGGAATAAGCCATACTGATAGAAGCGAAGCCACCCGACCAAATGATCGACGAAAGATATCCTGCTCATCCGGAGGGTAACTACTGTGCCAGGCTCTCAGCCGACTCAAAACTCCATCTGCCATCCTGAAAAGGTAAGCCAAGGTAAGAGATGTTAATATACTACCCATGCAGTCTAAATAACAGTAAAGTAAAATAAACAACTAACACAAACAAAACAAATAAAGGATTTCGAATAACAAATCAAAAACAAAATTTCTACACATCTTGGTTTTCTAATTTTCAAATCACATCTCAAGGGTTTTCTGTCTTTTTCCTTCAAAAAAATTTTATTTCTAAGACTCTAACCAGCTCTTTCCATAATTTCTAAAAAAAAAAAAAAAAATTTTCGGCAGAGTCCCGTTTAAAAAATGGCCCCGACAAACACCCATGACATCAACACAAAATACAAAATGTGCACTTTCCAACATAATAATTACATGACATCAGCACCCGTGCACGCTTTTCAATTTTTTAAAATTTTCAAAACACATGTTTTATTTTTTCAATAAATCAATGGTTTTCAAAAATGTCCTAAAATTTCTCAAAATTCTTTCAAATGTTTTCCAAAAATATTCCTACATTTTTCCAAATTTCAAACTTCAAAAATTTCATCAATTTCTTGAGTTTTCTCATTTTTCTAAATTTTCTAAGTATTTTTCTATTTTTTAAAAAATAAAAAATTCATCGAGTTTTCAAAAATCACGAAACTTCATACAGTTGTTAAACACATTTTTCTAAGGCACACTGCACAAAAACATAGCCAGAAAACCTAATGCCCAAGTCTGTAGGAACAAATTTTCTATTCCTGCAGAAAATCCTCTTTGCATAATCATGAAAAATCATTCAAACTCAATCAAACAACCATCAAAATGCAAAAACAACATCACCAAAGTGTTCAAAGCATATCAAAACATCAATTTTCACTATTCACATGATTCAAACGAAGTTCTACACATCAAAATCAACAAAGTTTGAAAACTCACCTTTTGGAAGTTCTCCGGCAAAATCTTCTCTTCCGACGACGTGGTCTCCCTCCGGCAATCACCCGTGGTCCCCAAGAAGTGCTCCTTCAAGGTTTAAGTCAATTCTCACTCAGAATCTCACGAATTTGCAGAATTTTTCCAAAATGCTGTGGCTGTTCGAACCAGAAATTTTCGGGTTTTAACTCCAAACCTGAGCAGAGGCGCTAGGCATTTTTCTACCAAAGACGCCACTGCTAGTGGCGCCAGGTTCAAATTCTGGGCAGTTTTGCCATTTTTCCCGTCAAAACTCATTTTCGAAAGCCTTTTTGGCCCGTTATTCGTTTTTCGAAAGATTTCCAATGTCTGTCCCTCAGACTGCCGTGCGGTCAACATGGGACTCTTACTCTTATCGTTTTCTGTCTTTGACAAGCAAAGACAGAAAAAGAAGGGCAATTGTAAGCACCCCATTTTTGACCGCTCGGCAGTCTACACTCCGTCCAGACTAGTGTTCAAGTCATTGTGGGCATATTCTAATCAAAACAACTTTCCAAGTCCAAATCCCGCCTGTCCATTGCCTCACAAGCCCTTAGGGGCATTGTCCTTTCCTTTCCAATCCCTCTCTCGAGACAGTTTATTCCTCGAGACGGTTCCAATTAGGCACGTCTTTTCAGAGACGATAAGTCCCCTTTCCAATCCCTCTCTCGAGACAGTTTATTCCTCGAGACTGTTCCAATCAGGCACGACTTTTCGAAGACGGTAAGACCCCTTTCCAATCCCTCTTTCGAGACAGTTTATTTCTCGAGACGGTTCCAATTAGGCACGTCTTTTCAGAGACGATAAGTCCCCTTTCCAATCCCTCTCTCGAGACAGTTTATTTCTCGAGACGGTTCCAATCAGGCACGTCTTTTCGAAGACAGTAAGACCGCTTTCCAATCCCTCTCTCGAGATAGTTTATTCCTCTAGACGGTTCCAATTAGGCACGTCTTTTCGGAGACGATAAGTCCCCTTTCCAATCAATCGCTCGAGACAGTTTATTTCTCGAGACAGTTCCAATCAGGCACATCTTTTCGGAGAGGATAAGTCCCCTTTCCAATCCCTCTCTCGAGACAATTTATTCCTCAAGACGGTCTGAGTCGTGAAAATACTCGCAAACATCACAACCGTTAGAGTAGCGGAAATACTCATAAATAGGTCGATATAGGGATTTGCCAACAAACCCCTGTGTCACGATGACTGCCGTCAGAGTGGCGGAAACACTCAAAACCCAGGTTAACACCAGTGTCTGTTAGCTCACTTTGGTGAAAAATGACCAGACTGCCCTTTGGACCTTTCTCGAGACTTTTCGGTCAAGATGACCATTTTTGCCCCTTGGCATCCGAACGCCCCGGGAACCACACCGGTTCTGGGTATCAAACCGGTAACCTCTTGAGAATGCTTCTTATAGTGTTCTCAACCTTTCCTCATCTTTTCGGATCATTCCGGGTCAGTTCTGACTAACCCAGTACAAATGACCATTTTGCCCCTAGAGGGCCGGTCTCCTTTTCCGACCACATCGGCTCTGGGTATCAAATCGGTAATCCTTTGAGACTACTTTTTTTAGTGTTCTCAACCTCCGTTTACCTTTCCGGATCATTCCGAGTCAGTTTCGGCCAACCCGATGCAAAATGACCGTTTTACCCCTGGTGGGTCGGTCTCCTTTTCCGACCACGCTGGCTCTGGGAATCAAACCGGCAACCTTTGGGAACATTCTAAATAATGTTTCCAGATCCCAAGTCTTGTTCCGGGACAGTCCGAGTCTATCCCGGCAATTTCTCGATCCGATCGACCGTTTTGCCCTTAAAGGCCCGGTTAACCTTTCCGACCCATCTCATCCTCATTTCTCAAGTCAAATACCTCCAGGACACTATTTTAAGTGTTCCTGCTCCTTTTTGGCCTTCCGGGTCATTCCCGGCTCCTTCAAATCATTCCCGAACTTTTCGAAGTCAGTCTTAGTGAAGCCAAGCTAAAAATTGCATGGTAGTCACTAGTACAGGCACCCAAATCTTGTCAAAGATACGTTTCTTGCCGACCTTAAACATCTCCTAAATGGCTGGTGCCACTAGTAGTGGCGCCACTCCTAGTGGCGCAAGTGTAAAATTTGACCTAGAACCACTACAACAGGCGCAAGTGTTGCCCGACCTCTATAAATACAGAGCCTCCTCCAATGTGAAAAGGATCCGCAAACTCAAACAAAAAATCATATAATTCGATATACAGAGCTCGAGCACCTCCTAAACCCTAGCTTCCTTAGGTTTTCCAAACCCTAGCCACCATACACTAAACCCTAGCCTCCTATACACTCATACACTAACCTTCAACCATCCTTCGAAGACTTGAAGAGTTACAATCTGAAGTTTGAAGCTTGAAGATAACTCTTGAAGACCGAACACGAAGATCAAGACGAAGACCGAAGACAGCATGGCATGCAAAATAAACAAGACATACGGTAGGTTTTCCATTTAAATTTCCGCACCTCCCCCCTCTCTTTTCTCTCTCCTAACCTACTTGGGTTTTTTCTATTTTAATCCCCCATCTCTTTCCCCCCCTTTCTTTGCATGCTTGAAACAAGAGGATTTCCGGTTCATGTGTAGGATTGGGCTATTGGAGAGTCACTGTGTCGGGGGCTTTCTTCTAGTCTAACCAGAGACCATGTGGGTCCGGCCCCCTTGATTATGTGGTGAAGCCTTAATCTTGTATGTTCACGACCCCAAAATTGCATTGTGCATATCATGATCTTGCATCTTCCAAAAACCGTTTTCAAAGTTGTCTTCAAAATTGTTTTGAAACTTGTTTTCAAAATTGCATCAAAATTCCCTTATCAAAGAAGCCTTATTTTTCAAAAAGGGCTAAATATTTTTCGAAGGTTGCCAAACAACCCGTTTTCTTAAAAACCCTCTCTTGAGGTTATATTTTCAAAAATTATTTTCCAAAACCCTAAGTATAGTTTTAGGATTATGCTTAGTTTTTAGGTGACCTAACTCACCTTAATCAAGTTAGGTGGCGACTCCAAATCTTTTTCAAAAGCCCTTTATTCAAATCTATTTTCAATTCAAACCTAGTCGCACTCATTCTTCTAGGAGGGTGAGTTCTAACGAGAGAGTACAGCATTTTTCTCGCTTGTGTGAGTTTTCCTCGAGTGCCAAACATCTGGGCGCAACAAACGTTTTTGAAAAATTTCTCTCCTACTAAGCCAAACAACTAAGAGAAAAATTTCTCTCTCTCTCTCTCTCTCTATATATATATGTATATATATATTTACATTTACTTATACAAACAGCTTCAAAAGACCCCATCATTTGTCCCCCAACCTCTTTCTCTCTCTAAAATTGTCAATTGCCATAGGAGATAAAGGAGGGCATTTCTTGAGCAGGTGGGACAAATTTGCGTGCAACTTTTCTCACACTTAAGACAAATTACACAACTTCCGATCGTGGCTTCGATGGATATGCATTGATCAGTCGAATGTCTCTCGTGGTGCGTATTGGTTCTCATGGCGATTGTCTGGCAAATGTTTGCTATCGCCCTAATCTAATGTTATTGATTAGAATTGAAAGAGTGTTGGGTAAAGGGTTTTCTTAGGTTAATTTTAATTGGATGTTTAATGGGTCAAGTACATGAACCCATTTAAGCCCAATTATAAACAAGTGTTTTATTACTAATCCAATAACAACCCATTTAGTAGAATAATTGCACCCAAACCAATTTAACATGGGCAGAGTTGGGGGGGGGGGGTGATAATTTTGGGTTCATTTTACCAGCCTTATCCACCACTTATCTTAGGTCTATATATAGAGATTCTCTCTTAATGTAATAGACAATTTCAATATATTAATACAATGTATTATGATACATATATTATATTCTAGGGTTTCTATATGTCTTTTTCTTCTCTCTCTCCTATTATTCTACGATGGTATCAAAGTTATTTTAACATGGTATTAGAGCTATTCTAACATAGTATCAAAGCCACTAATCTATAGCCTCTTTTGAAAGCAATCACACCACGCTTTTGCGATCAATACAGGCTTCTAGTCAACGAGCTTTTCATCCATGTTATAGTAGGCATCTACTTCAAGCGTCGAACTCAAGTCTCCCAATTAATGAGCCCTCCACCATCTTAGTAGGCATTTACCATAAGCGTCAAAATCAAGGCTCCCAAGAAATGGACCCCTCATCTATCTTAATATGTGTCTACCACAAGTGCCGAACTCTGACTCCCAATCAACGAGCCCCTCAGCCATCAGTCTCGCCAAAAAAATACTTGCTTTGCCACATGTCTGCACACGCCATAGTTTTTCTCCACATGCTTCGAGTGTCTAATCATTGAGCCTCTCTGGATCATCATGGCTCCTCTTTCGCCTGAGCCTCTCTAGATCTCCTGGCTCCTCTTTCGTTTTTGAAGTTCACTTGGCTCTTTAAAACTATTTGTGTTTGTTTTCTTGACATCGTTTCCAAACTCAAGTTGGTTTTCATTTTACTTACTTGGGGGGGGGGGGGGGGGGGGGGGGGAGGGGGGATGTTGAACTGTATTAGCATAGTTTCCTAGTTCTTTGATTTCCTAGATAGCTAGTTTCTATATATGCTTGGTTTTCTATTGTGTATTTCTTGTTCACCACTCATCTTAGGCCTATATATAGACACTATCTCAATTTAATGGACAACTTCACTATATCAATACAATGCATTGTAATACATATGTTCTATTTTTGGATTTCTATTTCTCTTCTTCTTCTCTCTCTCCTATTGTTCTCTCATGGTGTCAAGAGTTATTCTAGCATAGTATCATAACTACTCTAACATTCAGATGAATTCACATACACATGGTGGGATTTGTCCATATATCCCCTTGTAAACCACAAAATTTTTATATCACTCAACTCTAAACCCCACTGCCATATATTTACACTAATATGGGAGTTATGGAAGTGGTGGACAGTGAGTATTTCAAGAAGATAATGATAGAAGGAAGAAAGAGACGAGTGGTTTTAGCTATAGCAGTGTACAGAGGGGATGAGGAAGAAATTGGAGGAGGAAGAAAGTGGGGGAAAAATGAAATGTTTTTCCAGAGGGTAAAAATGTATTTCTAAAGACTGATCTTGGAAGAAATACTCTCCCACTTGCTCCAATCAGGCGTGTGATACACACATAGTTAATACTAACAATGTCCATCATTTTACACATCAATCCAAACCATGAGGGGGTTATGTGTTTACTTTTAAACTACTTGGTGGTGATTTAATTTTTGTTCAAATCTAAAAAAGGTAAAGTGTAATTACCCGGGGAAAAAAAAAAACATAGCCACATAAATAGAATCGAAGGGAATGGAGAAAGTTTTGGGGCAGCTTGGGTTTTTGTCCATTAATAATAGGTTTTATTAAGAGGCCAAGTATAACTAAGCTAAAATAATGAGCGTGAAAAGCACACAAACATACAATGGGCTACTTGTGTTGTGTTAGCGTTTTATGTTATCTGAAAAATGAAAAGTAAAGTGTCTTTTATGTAGATATAGACCTCTACGTACAACAATGCGTATTAAAATAGTGTGAGATAAAGCCCAAAATGAATAATATTGTGTTATGCAGACCTAAGCACATTATCTATGACGTGCTATGAAGTTTGGACAATCTTTGTGTAACTAACATTAGTGTACTCTCACATGCATGAGCACACATAAATGAACCCATGTTGCGCCCCCTTTTTCAACCCACCAAGGTCTTTGTGACCTAGGGGAGGAGAAGCACGATGCTCTGTTGTGTTATAACTTACCCTCCTAAGAAGGACAAATGCAATGGAGTTTGGACTTGAAATTGATTTTGACTAAGGATTTTTAGAAAAAATGTTTGGAGTCAGCACCTAACTTTATAAAGGTGTGCTAGGTCATCTAAAACTAAGTAAAATTCGAAGACTAAACTTAGAGTTTTGAAAAGGTTTTAAAAAACTATCACCCTACCCCAACCTTGCAGTATCTACATGTCTATTCACCCTAGGTTTTACTTATTCGATCTCCAATTCCTAATTATCCATCTATGTTTGCTGTAAAAAAGATTTTAAAAAGGATTTTTTCATCACCTTTGGAAAGATGATGCATGATGCAAGTTGAAAAGAATTTAAAAACAATTAGGGTTGGATTTTGAAAAGAGGTATTTGATTTTGAAAAGGGGTTATGACTGCTCCAATGAAGGTTGCCTATGTATCTTGTTTTGACAAGAATCAGGTCAGTCATAGTTCGGACTCATGGTCCAATTGAAAAGAGACTAGTGGGAGTCTTGGAATGTTCCGAAACTTGAATTCAAGAGAGTTTAGATTTTGTAATTAGATATTGGAGTGCCTTTGTAATAGAACTTGAGTGTTTGAGAGTGGTTTTTGAAATGAGATTTGAATTTGAAAAAGCTCTTGCAAATTTGTCTTGAAAAGGATTTTGAAAATGATTTTTATGTACCTTATAAAAGGTATGTCAATGTTTCATTGCCTTTGAGGGGTTAGTTTTGTAAAAACTAAACTCCTTTAAGGCCATGAGTTCTGGAAAATACTTCTAAGAAAATGGGCTAGAAACTTCCGTTGTTTGAATATCTCACTTAATCTTGGACAACCCTAACAATAGAAGGCCTAGGGTCATTTCAAGAATGTGATATTTGAAAATAGTCTTTGAAGAAAGGTTTTGTAAAATATTTAGGGTTAGAAACTCTAATATGAACCTTACAGGTCTCATTTAATGTATCACTGTCCTTAGGAAATCCTAAGAGTTAGGATCACCTTAGGGTTGTGAGTTTTTGAAATCATTTTCGAAATAGTTTTTAAAAAAAAAAAAACAGTAAGCATCTAGCCATTTTTAATTGAGACTAATTTGAAAGAATTTTTGATAAACCTTTTTGAGTTTGAGTTCGGGCTTGAAAAAAGGTCCTAGAGTTAGAATCTTGAAGCCTCTTAACCTAGGTTGGGTAAACTAGAGTTAAGGTAACCTAGAATTAGATTGAATTAGGGTTGGACCAACTAGATTTAGGTTGACTAAGGTTAAGGTGAGTTAGGTGTGGAGGCGACTTGGGATGCAAGCAACTTAGGGCTTAGGAAGAGTGCTTTGAAGTAAAAAGGATTTGATTTAATGCAATATGGAAATATATGATTTTGAGTTGAAAAGGAAAGTTTCATTTTTGGAAAAGTTTTGAAAAAGGAAAGTTTTACTTTAGGAAATTTTTGAAAATGAAAGTGTCAATTTAGGAAAGTTTTAAAAAATGAAAGTTTCATTTTAAGAAAGTTTTGAAAAAAGAAATCTTCTTGAGAAAGGAAATGTTTGACTTTTGGAAAGATTTGAATTATTTTTAAAAAATAGATTGATTTTATTTTATTTTTAAAAACAGAAGATTGGATTTTGTTTTCAAAAATAGAAGATTGGATTTGTTTCCAAAAATAGAGGATTTGATTTGTTTTAAAAAATAGAGGGATTCAATTTTGTTTTCAAAAGGAAAGACTTGAATTGGGAAACAAAAGATTTGACTTGGAAAAAGTAAGATTTAAATTGAAAAAAGTAAAATTTGAATTGAAAATCTTATGATTTTATGTGTGACTTTTGGGAAACAATTTAAGAGAATTATATACTTTTTGAAAGCATACCGTAACAATGATTTGAAAACCATTTTGACATAACTTGAATGCAATGAATGCTAGGGTAGAGTTAGGGGGCAAAGTTAGGGTTTCCTAAGACATCGATTCCAGGGCTTCAAGAAAGCAACTCTTAGACCAATTTTTGAAAAATCATTTGAACATAGAGTTTTGAGGGGGTTTGAAAAGAGAGGTATTAGGGCTTAAAACTCTAATGTGGCCTTTGAAGGCCTCTTTGAATATGTCATTTTTCTAAAGTGACCCTAGCCATGAAAATGTTAGAATAACCTTAGGATTGTAATTTTGAAAGCAAGTTAGGGTTTGAAACCCTAATGTGAACTTTGGTGATCACTTTGAATATATCACTTTCCTAGGAAAAATCAAACCATGAAAATGTTAGAATCACCCTAGGGCTTATAATTTCTTTAAAAACAAGTTTGAAAATAGTTTTGAAAGCAACTTTGGGGTGTACTTTTGAAAAACACTTTTGAAGGCTACTTTTGAAAACATGATGTTAATGAAGAATTCATGAATGTAAACACCCTATTTTTGCCCACTCGACAATCTCTGGCCTGATCGGACTCACATTCAAACCGACGCAAACACATTCAAGTCCAAACTAATTTTTCAGACTCAATCCAGTCAATCAATCGCTTTGAGGGCCCGTCGGGCCCAATAGAGGCAAAATGACCAAAATGCTCTTGCTGCGTTGCTCGATCCAATTCCAGTTGACATGTCTTCCTAAAGATGGTAAGTCCCTATTTCAACCTCAATTTTAGTTCCAATTCCAGTTTGGACCGATCAAACTCAATTCAGCACGTCTTTCAAGAAAATTAATCTCTAAGACAGTAAGTCCATCCAGTCCGATACTTTTTTCGAGAAAATTTCTTAGAACGATAAGTCCCTTTAAACCTGTCGGCTAGGATAGAACCTAAATCCCCGAGATGGTAGAACGGTTCACTTCGGGCGCCTGCTAGCCCACCAATGTAGAATATCCGTTATTCGGCATGTCTTTCGAGAAAGTTGATCCCTTCGATGATAAGACCATCTAGCAGCTTTCCGAGATCAGGCAATCTTTAGAATGAACGCACACCGTCAGAGTGACCGAAATATTTGTAAACATCGCAACCGTTAAAGAGACGAAAACACTTGCAAATAGGTTGACATTTCTATGTTACAGGACTGAACACGCCTCTTGGCGGTGACACGTTTACCGAAGGACAGGATGTCTTTGGAAACTAACTTGTCACATAGCGTCAGAGTGACGAAAATACTCAAAACCCATGTCAACACCAGTGCCTGCTAGCCCACTCCGATGAAAAATGATTAAACTGTCTCTTAGGCCCCTTCTGGCATGCTTTTTGAGAAAGTACCTAAGTTCTCCGAGCGGTAAGTCCACCTTTCCAAGATTGTCCCAAAGACAATCTGGCATGTTCAATTGCTTTCCAGTCGGTTTTGGATTAATTCCGATATCATTTGGTCAAAATGACCATTTTGCCCCTAGGCATTCGATTACCTTCAAGAACCACACTAGTTTTGGGTATCAAACTGGTTAACTTCTGAGAATGCTTCTAATAGTATTCTTGGCCTTCTATCATTTTTTCAGATAATTTCGAGTCTATTCTAGTAAGCCCGATGCGAAATAACCATTTTGCCCTTGGTGGGCCGGTCGCTTTTTTCAACCACACCGGCCTTGAGTATCAAACTGGTAACCCCTCGGAACACTCTCGATAGTGTTTCCAACCTTCAAGCCTTCTCACAGGTCACTCCGAGTCCATTCTGGTGTTTTTTCATTTTAATTGATCGTTTTGCCTTTGGTGGCTCGGTCACCCTTTTTAACTATCCCGGCATTGTTTCTCAAGCCAGTTACCTCCAGAGCACTTTATCAAGGGTTCATGTCTATCCCCGGCTTTCTAGATCATTCCTAAACCTTTCGGAGTCACTTTTAGTAGAGCCAAGTAAAAAATTGCATGGTTGTCACTAGGACAAGCACCCAAATCTTTTGCCTTACGTCACAAAGGTCAAAAGATACGTTTCTTACCGCCTTAAAAACTTTTCTAAGTGGCGCCAAGCCAATAAATGGCCTAGCGCCACTAGGAGTGGAGCCAAAGTTAATTTTCCATTTGCACCACTGCAACAGGCGTCAGTTCCTATTTCAATTATCTATACATACAAACCCTCCCCCCTGCGCAAAAAGGTCTGCAAACTTAGTCCAAAAATTTTGCGTCTATGAAAACAGAGCTTAAATTTCCTTAAAGCCCTAATTCTCTCAAGCTTCCTCAAACCCTAACTTGCATACACTCAACACAAGCCCCCAAGCATCCAATGAAGACCAAGTGCTGCATTTTCAAGGCTCTCAAGGTGAAGCAAACAAGGCAATCAAAGTAAAAAGGAAACAAGGAAGGCTTTCGATTTAGATTATGCAATTCCCCCCTCTCTAAATCCCCTTGGGTTTTCTTCTATTTTAATCCCCATCTTCTACCTCCTCTTCTGGTATGTTTGAAATAAGGGACTTCCCAATTCATGCCTAGAAAGGACTGTTGAAGGTCACCATGCTGAGGCTTTCTTCTAGTTCAACATTAGATAGTGTGGGTTCGGTCCCCTTGATTATGTGGTGAAACCTAAACTTGTATGTTCACGACCCTATTGCATTGTGGTTATCATATTCATACATTGCATTCAAAGTTGCCTTCAAAGTTATTTTCAAACTTGCATCAAAGTTCTATTTCAAAATTTGCATTCAAAATTTCTTTATTTCAAACTTGTTTTTAAAATCACACTTCCTAAGTGTAAGCACCCCATTTTTGATCGCTCGGCAGTCTATAGTCCGTCTAGACTTGTATTCAAGTTAATGTGGACATATTCTGAGTCAAATCAACTTTTCAAGTCTAATCCGGTCTATTCATCGCTTCGTGGGCCCACCAGGCCCAAATAGAGGCGAATTGACCGAAATGTCCTTAGGGGCATTGTTCGGTCCAATTCTAAATCAGGCATGTCTTTTTAAAGACGGTAATTCCCCTTTCCAATTCCAAATCAGGCACGTCTTTCTGAAGACGGTAACTCCCCTTTCCATATTCCAATAGGCTCGTCTTTCCGAAGACGGTAAGTCCCTTTTTCATATTACAACAGGCACATCTTTCTGAAGACGGTAAGACCCCTTTCCAATTTCAATTCCAATCCCTCTCTTGAGAAAGCTGATTCCTCAAGACAGTAAGTCTATCCAATCCGACATGTTTTCTAAAGAAAGTTTCTTTAGAATGGTAAGTCCCTTTAAACCTGTAGACCGGGACGAGACCCCAAGTCCCCTAGATGGTAGAATGGACCACCTTAAGCGCCTGCTAGCCCACCAATGTAGAAATATCCGTTTCGGCACGTCTTTTGAGAAAGTTGACTTCTCAGGTGCTAAGTCCCTTTAACAGCTTCCCGAGACTACCTAGTCTCGGGAATGATCGCAAACTGTCAGAGTAGTGGAAGTACTCACAAACATTGCAATCGTAAGAGTAGCGAAAATACTCGTAAACAGGTCGACATAGGAAATTGCTAACAAACCCCTATATCACTGGACCACCTCAGAGTGGCGGAAACACTCAAAACCCAAGTCAACACCAGTGCTTGCTAGCCTATTTTGGTAAAAAATGACCAAACTGCCCCTAGTGCTATTTTTCGGCACGTTTCTCGAGATAATACCTAAGTCCTCAGAATGGTAAGTCCACCCTTCCAAGATCATCTTAGAGACAATCCGACATGATTAGGTGCCTTCTAGTAAGTTTCGGGCTAGTTCTGAGACTTTTCGATCAAGATGACCATTTTGCCCCTAGGCATCCTAACGCCTCAGGGACCACACCGGCTCTGGGTATCAAATTGATAACCTCCCGAGAATGCTTTTTATAGTATTTTTGACCTTCCTTTATCTTTCCGGATTATTCTGAGTCAATTTCAGCAAACCCAGTGCAAAATGACCGTTTTGCCCCTGGTGGGCCGAGCGCCTTTTCCAACCACACCGGCTCTAAATATCAAACCGGTAGCCTTTGAAAAAATTATGAATAATGTTTTCAAATCTCAAGCCTTCTTCCGGGACATTCTGAGTCTATCCCAGCAGCCTCTTGACCCGGTTGACCGTTTTGCCCTTAATGGCTCGGTCAACCCTTCTAACACATCTTGTCATTTTTTTTTAAGTCCATTACCTACGGGACCCTATTCTAAGGGTTCCTGCCCTTTTCCGGCCTTTCGGGCCATTCTCGGTCCCTTAAGTCCTTCTCGGACGTTCTAGAGTCACTCCTAGTGAACCCAGGCTAAAAATTGCATGGTAATCACTAGTACAGGCACCCAAATCTTCTCAAGATACGTTGCTTGCCAACTTAATGAACTTTCCTAAGTTGTTAGCGCCACTAGTAGTGGCGCCAAGCCAAAAAATGGCCTGGCACGACTAAAAGAAAATTTGCCCTGGCGCTACTACAACAAGCGCTAGGTGATTCTGTTCTCTATAAATACAGAGCCTCCTCCAGCGTGAAAGAGGTTCGAAAACTCAGTCTAAAAATCCTACTTTTCGATATACAGAGCTCGTAGCCTCCTAAAACCCTAGTCTCCTTTATGTTTTCTAAACCCTAGCCTCATATACACTTATACACTCTCATATACTCATCTACTAGCCTTTAACTCTCCATTGAAGACTTGGGTTACTGCAAATACAAAGCTTTGAAGATCAAAGACAAACTCTTGAAGATTGAAGTGAAAATCAAAGATCGAAGCAAGACAAGCAAAGCAAAAGCGCGCAAAACTAAGCAAAATAAAGAAGACACAAGGTAGGTTTCTTATTTACGTTTATGCATCTTCCCCCCTCTCTTCTCTCTCTTAACCCACTTGGGTTTTCTTTTATTTTAATCCCCCGTCTTCTTCCCCCCCCCCCCCCTTCTTGCATGCTTGAAATAAGGGAATTCCAGGTCCATGTGTAGGATTAGGTTATTGGAGAGTCACCGTGTCGAGGGTTTTCTTTTAGTCTAACCGGAGACCACGTGAGTTTGGCCCCCTTGATTATGTGGTGAAGCCTTTAACCTTGTATGTTCGTGACCCTCTTTGCATTGTGCATATCATGATCTTGCATTCTTCTAAAAATTCATTTTCAAACTCGTTTTCAAAAGCTTACGTCAAAATCTTCTTTTTCAAAACCACAATCCCAAGGTGGTTCTAGCCTTTTCATGGCTAGAGTTGCTTTAGAAAATTGTTACATTTAAAGTTACCAATATGGTTCATATTTTCAAAACATTGTTGTTTCCAAAACCACTATCTTAACGTGGTTCTAACCTTCTTATGGTTAGAACCGCTTTAGGAAAGTGAGATATTTTGTATACTTTCTAAAAACTCTCTTTTCAAATCTCTCCTTCTAAAAACCTCTCTTTCAACATACTTTCTAAAAATTCTCTTCAATCTCCTCCTTCAAATTTCTTTCCAAAATTGTTTTCTAAAAACTCTCTCCAAAAATCTATTTTCAAAACTTCCTTTTCAACTCCTTTCCAAAACGCTCTGTTCAAAATTCCTTTCCTAAGAACACTCTCTAGGTTTCCTTTTTAGAAAACTCTTTCCAATCTCCTTTCTAAAATTGTTTTTCAAAAACTCCTTTCCAACAATCTCTTTCCAAAAACATCTTTCCTAAAAGCTCCTTTCCAAAAACGCTTTCCTCAAAGTTCACTCTCCAAAGACGCTCCTTATGTTTCCTTCCTAAACAACTCTTCCTAAAAATTCACTTTCTAGAAACCCCTCTCTAGGATTTCTTTCCAAAAACTCTCTCTTTTCAAAATTCACTTTCTAGAAACTCCTCTCTAGGATTTCCTTCCAAAAATCTTTCTTTTCAAAAACTCACTTTCCAAAAAATCTCCTTCTTTAGAGTCCAAGTCAAACCCTAGAACCAACAATTAAGAAACCCTAATTTTCCTTCCCCAAAGCATGATTTCCAATCCCTTATTTTGGCCTCAAAACCTCTTGTTTTCTACATCAAAACTATATATATTTTCAAAACCTATTTTCTACATCAAAACTCTAGTCTTCCCAAAACTAGAATTTTCAAAACTCCATCTTTCCAAATTCATGCCAAATCCAATCTCCCATTTAGGAAGCTAAATCGTATCCTCCGTTTTTGGAAACAAAATCAAAACATCTCTTTTTAGAAACAAAATCCCATCCCTTGTTTTAGGAAATAGGAATCTCAATCCTTCCAAACTCAAATCTTTCCTAATTCAACTCCTTCCTAATCTAGTACTTTCCTAAACCTTAAGTTTCCTAAACTTAAACTTTTAAATCTTTCCTTAAACTTTAAGCTTTCAAACCTTTCTTAATTTCATCCCTTTCCAAATATTAACTTTCCAAATCTAAGTTTTCAAACCCTTCTTAAACCCAAAACCTTTCCTAATTTCAAAAATTTCTAAAACTCAAATTTTGAATCTTTCTAAAATTCTAAATTTTCCTAAACTTCAAATCTTTCCAAATCTAAAACTTTCTAAATTCTAAACTTTCCAACTTTCAAAACTTTCCTATTTCAAAACATTCTGAATTCAAAACTTTTCAATTTTAAAACTTTCTTAAAATGAAATCTTTCCAATTTTGAAACTTTCTTAAAACGAAATGTTTCCTATTTCAAAACTTTCTTAAAACGAAATCTTTCCAATTTCAAAACTTTTTTAAAACGAAAAGTTTCCTATTTCAAAACTTTCGTAATCCAACAATTTCCTAAATTGAAACTTTCCTAAAACGAAACTTTTCAAAAATGACACTTTCCTATTTTGAAACTTTCCTAAATTGGACCTTTCCTAATTCGAACCCTTCCTAAATCCAATCTTTCTATGATCTTCTAAGTCCAACATTCGAGTCAAGTCTTTCTGAATCTCGAGTCCTTTCTAAATCCTATCTTCCTAGGTCTAGGGTCTTTATTCTTCCATTTCAAATTTCAATCTTCTATTCTAAATTCAAATCAAATCCAAATTCCAATTCAATTTCTTTTTTCAATTAAACCTTCTATTTTCTATCGGACTCTTGTCTGAACTACGACTGACCTGATTCCTCAAAAAGGATACTAAGGCAACAGCTCATGGGTGCGGTCATAACCTTTTTCAAACTTCTATTTTCACAACTTCTTTCAAATCTCTAATTCCACAACCTTTTTCAAGCTTCTATTTCCACCACTTTTTTCAAATCTCCAATTCCATAATCTATTTCAAACTTCCAATTCTAAATTTCTATTTCCAAATCTCTGTTTCCAATTTCTAAAACTTTTCAATTTCAAGCCTATCTTTTCAAATCTCTTTCAAATCAAATCAATTTCTTTTCAAATTTCTTTCTAAATCAATTTTCAAACTCTCTTTTCTTGCATTTGCATATCATGTATTATGTCTTTTTAAACATTCTTTTTCTAAAGTGGATAGAATTGAACATTTGTTAGTTGAAGACTCTCATAAGTTAATCTAGGGTAAATAGACCTGTAGGTACCGTAAGGGCGGGATAGGGTGATGGCTTAGTGCGACTTCCCTACACGTAACCAACCTCCGAACCTAGAATCACTGTTTTCAAAGACCAAAATGGAGTTTAGTTTCAAAAAGGGCTTAAATGTTTTCTAAAGGTTGCTAAACAACCTGTTTTCCTAAAAACCCTTTCTTGAGGTAATATTTTCAAAACTGTTTTCAACAACCCTAAGTGTAGTCTTCGGATTATGCTTAGTTTTTAGGTGACTTAACTCACCTTAATCAAGTTAGGTGGCGACTCCAAATATTTTTCAAAAGTCCTTTATTCAAACCAATTTTTAATTCAAACATAGTCGCACTTATTCTTCTAGGAGGGTGAGTTCTAACGAGAGAGTACAGTGTTTTTTCAGCTTGTGTGTGTATTCCTCGAGTGCAAAAATTCTGGGCGCGACACTAAGATGATTCTAGCCATTCTATGGTTAAGGTTGTTTTAGGATAGTGTTACATTCAATGTGACCATCAAGGTCCAAATTTTGGGTATACATCCTAAATTATTTTTATCAAAACCACCATCTTAAGATGATTCTAGCCATTCCATGATTAGGGTTGTTTTAAGAAAGTGTTACATTCAATATGATCATTATGGTCCATATTTCAAATCCTAGTTGTTGTCAAAATGACAATCCTAGAATAGTTCTAATCTTTTCATGGTTAGAATCGTTTTAGGGAAGTGAGATACTCAAGAGACTTGCAAAAGTCTACATTCAAATCTCTTTCCAAAATAGTGTTATAAATCTACTCTCTAAAAACTCTTTTCAAAAATCTACTTTCCAAAAATTCTTTGCCTTGAAGTCCATGTTAAGCCCTAGAATCTATGGTTAGGAAACCCTAATTCCTTTCATAAAATCATGACTTTATATTTTGCCTCAAATCATAGATTTTCAAAACATTTTTTTTCCACCAAATCATAGATTTCCAAATCCAAGATTTTTAAAACTTATCATTTCCAATTCCATGTCAAATCAAAATTTTCAATTTAGGAAACCAAATCAAATCTTCTAATTTTGGAAACAAAATCAAATCATCTATTTTTGAAAATAAAATCCAATCTTCAATTTTGGGAAATAGAAATTAAATCTTTCTTAATTTCAATTTTTTCTAATTTCAAAACCTTTCCAAATCCTGACTTTCTAAATTTCAAACTATCAAATCTCTCTCAATTCAAAACTTTCGTAATTCGAAACTTTCCTAATTTGGAACTTTCCTAAGTTGAAACTTTCCTAAAATTCAACTTTCTAAAATCAAATCTTCTTATTTCAATTGTTTGCTTCAACCCTAGGTTACCTAAACCGTAAGAGGCCAAACCTTAGTTCAACCCTAATCATAAAGTTAGGAAGCCTCAACTCATTTCTAAAACTCAAATCCAAAATCAAGATGGTTTTCAAAATTCAATTCAAGTCAAGACGATTTCAAAGTTCAACCTAATCTTTCCAAATCGAATCTAAAGTCAATCATCAAGTTCTATTTCAAATCAAAATTAATTCCAAGTTAAATTTCAAATCTTCTATTCAAAGTTCAAATCCAACCCTTTTTAAGTCAAACTTTTTAAAGACCTCAAAATATCTATTTTCAATTGGACTCTGAGTCCGAACTACAACTGACCTGATTCCTAACAAAGGAATACGTAGGCAACCCTTATGAGTGCAGTCACAACCTTTTTAAAATTTTCAATTCCACAATCTTTTTTAAATCTCTAATTTTCACAACCAATTTCAAGTTTTCATTTTCCACAACCTTTTTCAAGTTTCAATCCTCTTTTCAAATCTATTTTCAAAATCAAATTCTTCCTTGCACTTGCATGCCATGCATCATATTAAATTTATTTCTAAAATTATTTTCAAAGTGGATATAATTAGACAATAGATAATGAAGATCCTAAATGATTGAACTTAGGGTGAATAGACATGTAGGTACCGTAAGGGCAAAATAGGGTGATAGCTTAGTGCATCTTCCCTATACGTAACCAACTTCCAAACCTAGAATCACTGTTTTCAAATATCTAAAATGGAGTTATTTTCAAAGGGCTTAAATCTTTTCAAAGGTTGTCAAACAACTTATTTTCTCCAAAAACCCTCTCTTGAGGAAGTTTTTTAAAACCTTTTAAAAAATCCTAAGTTTAATTTTCGGATTGCACTTAGTTTTAGGTGACCTAACTAACCTTAACAAAGTTAGGTGGCGACTTCAAACTTTTTCAAACGCCCTTCTTCAATGTCATTTTTTAATTCAAATCTAGTCGCATTCATCCTTATAGGAGGATGAGTTCTAACGAGAGAATACTGAGTTTTTCTCATTTGTGTGTTTTTTCGAGAGCAAAAAATCGGGGTGTGACAATGAACATGACAATTATAATGTAATAGGGACATGAACATACAAGATTGAAGGTTTCACCACATTACAAGGGGCCTTAAGACTATACCATGATTGGTTAGGCTAAAGGAAGACATCCGACACGGTGATCTCCCCAAGGCGTTCCCTAGGCATGGTGTCACCCCCTGTAACCCTGCCTAAGAGGATTTATGGTACATGACCGGCCAGTAACAAGGCTACTCAAGGTTGCATTACATAAACTGGTTGAGCACCTGTGCATAATCATTTAAAATGATACATAATTACGGAAGTAGGATTTTTTTTATAGTTTAAAACATAACTTGTGTCATACATGACAGAGTTGTGCCTAATCCAAATCATAAACGTACATATGCGCCTATTTGAGGCAGCCACGGTTATATCATTTATAACATTACAAAACATTAGGATCCAGCCTAAATACATATAACATAACATAGGCCTGTGAGCCGTAACTCAAAATCCACATATGGCCTCTTAGGGCCTCCTGGATTGGCTACCTGAAAACATTTGAGAAAACGTAAACTAATGTTTAGTGAATAACAATAATGCACGAGTATGAAAATACCATGAACTAGCATTTATATCTAATGTATAAGGCATTAGATAACCATTTAAGCATATAGATCATGAACTGGAAAATGTGTAAAGCGTAGGCTTAGAATTTTGTATATCATAGGCATCATATTGAAACATTCCATCATTTCAAAATATAATATCATAAGACATAGCATATTTCACATCCCCTACCGTAGAACTATTGGGCGAGTTTAAGGTCTTGCCACGAAAAGACCTTGAGTTGGCACCATACATTGGAAATCTTGCATCTTTTTCATGTAAATATTTTAGTCCATGGGTTTTGATTCATAACATAAGTATAACTTGCATGCATTTCAAGGTATTGCATTTATAATTGAACATAAACATTGATGCATTGAAAACATATGGAAAACATTGTATGAAATGTAACTGGACTTAAAACATTTGGAAAATAATAGGGTTTTACTCATGGCATATCATTACTCACCTCTATCATTGAAGATTAGTGCTAAACAAGGGTGTTCTTAGACATAGAGTACATAGAAGTATCAAATACAAGACTTCGATGCAAAGCAAAAATCATAAAAGTTGAGGTTTAAAACATAAATCCTTGAATACTGATTCCTTCATTGCATCTCATTCACATCAGAACAATGATCTTACATTCTAGGTAAATTTCACTTAAGAATAGGCTTAAATACCTTTAATTTAATAGGTCATGTGTCAAAAATAAATTTCGGATGAAGAAGTTATGTCTCATGAAAAATGGATTAAAATTTTGAAAAATAATGTTTAGCAGAAATTTTGAGTAAAATTTAAAATTCAATATATCCCAATCTATAAAGAATTAGAGTACAAATTTTATATGGGTAGAAAGCTCTATTAGTTTATTTTTCAATGCTTCAAACGGTACATCAATTCGAGTTTTCTAGAGCATGTTAAGCCCATTTTACAAAATAGTGTTGGAGCTGTCAAGCACCAACATCAGGATGACCCAAGAGCTCTACATCTCCAAAAATACCATCGTCAGAATGATAAATGCTGCATCCTGACAACCTGTGGCCACCCCAAACTTCAAAATTGACCGTCAGAATGATAATACACACTGTCCTGACGATCCCTGCACATTTTGATTCGAAAAATAAATTCTCCAAACCTTAAATTTTCAAATCCAAATCACCCCAAACTCTACCAATGTTTTTAGGGTTCAAAGATTGACCCAAGAAGACTACAATATCTCAAAATGAAGCAAAATAAATAAGTAAATCAAAGGGATATAAGGTTTGAATCTCCAAACCCAACATGTACAAATTTGGGGGTTTTCAACCCTAACTTCTAATTCATCTATAGAAGCTTACAAACTCTCAAAATCCAACTAATTGGGTGTCAAAGGAATCACTCAACACAACTATAACATGTTCTCATACATATACACCAAAGCGTTAGAGTTCATACCTTTCTCTCCCAAGCTCTTCAAGCTCCAATAATGGTGATCTCCTTATGGGGGTTTGAGCTTCCCAAGCTTTGATCTTCTCTTAGCTTCCTTCCTCTTGATCTTCTTCTTTCCCTTCTCTTCTTCTTCTTCTTCTTCTTCTTCTTCTTCTTCTCCTCCTCTTCCTCTTCTACGGTAGGTGTGTGTGTGTATTATGAGTGTGTGTAATTAGCAGATATCTATGAAAATTAATCCCATGTGTCTCACACTAGGAGCATATGGTACAACATGTATTACCTTTGGTTATCTTGACCCAAAGGCACATTAGAATAATATAGAATTTAGAAAAATTCACATTAATTCAGATAATGCAGGTTCGGGATATTAAATCCTTCCCCCTTAAAGAAATTTGGTCCCCAAACTTGATACAAACCATCATTCAAACAAAAGGCGATAACATTCCCTCATCTCATCTTCATGTTCCCATATAGACTTCTCACATGTGTGGTTTTGTCACAAAACTCGCACCAAAGGAATGGCCTTATTCTTAAGAACTTGGTCACGACAATCCAGAATATTGATCGGTCTTTCAACGTAACTCAAATATTCGTTTACGATCAAAGGATAGTGATCAATCACGTATGTTGGGTCATGAACATACCTCCGTAACATTAAAACATGAAATACATCTTGAACTTGCAAAAGTTTCGATAAAAGAGCAATATGGTAAGTAACGGGTCCAACCCGTTCAAAAACTTCAAATGACCCAATGTATCTTGAACTAAACTTTCCTTTCTTACCGAAGCAATTCATCCCCTTAGAAGGAGATACATTCAAGAACACATGGCTCTCTTCTTCAAACTTTACCTCCCATCTTCGCATGTTCGCATAACTCTTTTGGCAACTTTGAGCAATTTGTAGTCATTGCTAAATTATCTTGATATTGTCGGTGGTTAGTTGCATGATCTCTGGTCCAAGAATCTTTCTCTCTTGAACCTCGACCCAACAAACTGGAGATCTACACTTCCTCATGTAAAGTGCTTCATAAGGTAACATCCCAATGCTCATGTGAAAACTATTATTGTAGACGAATTCCATTAATGACAGATGATCCTCCTAACTTTTCTAAAAGTCGAGGACACATAATCGCAACATTTCTTCTAAGGTTTGAATGGTCCTTTCTGATTGCCCATCGATTTATGGATAAAAGGCCATGCTGAACTTCAATTCAGTACCTAAAGCCTTTTGTAAACTCCTCAAAAATTTCGACACAAATCTCGGGTCTCAATCCAACACTATCGAAACTGGCATACTGTGCAGTCGAACAATCACCACAATGTAGAGGGTCGCATACTTCGATAAGGAGTACGTAGTTTTCACTAGTAAGAAATGTGCAGACTTGGTGACGCAATCAACAATAACCCAAGTAGCATCATAATCCCATAGCGATCTTGGCAGTCTTATGACGAAATCCATGGTGATATGCTCCCACTTCTATTATGGTATTGGTAGAGGTTGCAACAGTCCCGCTGACCTTTGATGTTTTGCCTTGACTTGGTGATAATGTAGGCATCGTGTCATGAATTCGGCTATCTCCCTCTTCATTCCTGGCTACCAAAACGTTTCCTTCAAATCCCGATACATCTTTGTGCCTCCTAGATGCGTAGTGAACTTCGTGTTGTGAGCTTCCTCCGAAACTCATTTCTTGACCTCGAGTATATCTAGCACACATAAGCGGTCCTTGAACTTTAGAGCTCCATTCTGCAAGGTGAAGTCGGGCTTCGGTTTTGTTCCCAACTCTTCATAAATTTTCTACAAGTATGGATCTTTAGGTTTTCTTTGCTGTAAGCACCCCATTTTTGCCCGCGCGACAATCTTTGGTCCGTATGAACTCATATACAAATCAACACAGACACATTCAAGTCCAAACCAATTTTCTAGACTTAATCCAAGCAATCGATAAGTTTACGGGCCCTTGGGTCCAATAGAGGCAAAATGACTAAAATGCCCTTGTGGCATTGTTCCGTCTAATTCCAGTTGGCATGTCTTTCTAAAGATGGCAAGTCCTTATTTTAATCTCAAATCCAATTCCAAACCCAATTCCAGTCCAAACCAGTCAAAACCAAATTCGGCACGTCTTTTGAGAAAGTTGATCCCTCAGACGATAAGTCCATCCAGTCCGACATATTTTTTGAGAAAACTCCTTAGAACGGTAAGTCCCTTCAAACCTATTGACCAGGACAGAAGCCAAGTTTCCGAGATGGTAAAACGGTTCACTTTTAGCGCCTGCTAGCCCGCCAATGTATAATGTCCGTTATCTGACATGTTTTTTGAGAAAGTTAATTCCTCAGACGATAAGTCTACCCAGCGGCTTCCCGAGATCAGACAGTCTCTAGAATGAACGCACACTGTTAGAGTGATAGAAACACTCACAAATATCACAACCAGTAGAGTGGCAGAAACACTCGCAAATAGGTCGATATTGGAAATTGCCAACAAAACTCCTACGTCATGGGATCGAACGCACCTTTTAGCTGTGACACGTTTACTAAAGGACAATATACCTTTGGAAACCAACTCGTCACACACTGTCAAAATGACAGAAATACTCAAAACCTAGGTGTCAGCACCCCATTTTGGCCACTCGGTGATCTCTGGCCTGACTGGAAGCTTATACAAAAAAACACAATCATACGCAAGCCCAAATCGGCTTTCAAAATTTAGTCCAATCAAACAGCTACTTCGTGGGCCCATTGAGCCCAATAGAGGCAAAATGACAAAAATGCCCTTGTTGCATTAGTCGGTCCAATCCTATCCGGCACGTATTCCATAAGACCATAAGTCCATCCAAATGCAAGGTCAAACTCCGTTGTTCCATCATTCGAGAAAGTTGATCCCTTATTGACGGTAGGAGCTTTCAATCTAGTATGGCATGATCATCGAGAAAGCTTATTCCTCGAATTGGTAAAACCCCTTTCACACTCCTCTCTAGAAAGTACCTAAGTCCCTGAGATGGAAGAGCGGTTCACTTATGGCGCCTGCTAACCCGCCAATGTAGAATGTCTACCAATCCGGCACGTTCTTTGAGAAAGTACAAACCCTTCAAGAATGAAAGGCCGTCCAAATCTGGCATGACGTTCGAGAAAGTTTATCCCTCAAGGCGGTAATTCAAACCTGTCCATCGAGAAAGTACCACTTCCTCGAACAGAAGTCCAAATCAGATCTAGACTGGTCAACACCAACGCCTGCTAGCTCGTCCCCGTGAAAAATGACCATTTTGCTCCTAACGGGCTTGACACATTTTTCGAGAAAGTACCAAGTCCTCAAAATGGTAAGACCACCTTCCCAAGGCTGTCCCTAGACGATTCGGTATGTCCAATGCCATCCAGTCAGCCCCAGTCCTTTCCCGAAGGTTTTCCTGTCAAAATAACCATTTTGCCCCTAGACAACCAAATGCCTTAGGGAACCACACTAGCTCTAGGTACAAAATCGGCAACCCTAGTCAACTTTGGTCAACCCATTCGACTCTGGTCAACCCAGTCAACTTTGGTCAACCTAGTCAACTCTGGTAAACCCATTCAACTTTGGTCAACTCAGTCAACTCTGGTTAATGAAGTCAACCTCGATCAATCTTGGTCAACCCTAGAACTCTCGGGATGAGGTGATCGTGATTCGGTCACTCTCTTCAACCATACCAGCTTTGGGAATCAAACTAACAACCTTCGGGACTTTTTTTAAAGTATCCCCTTCCATTTCTGGCCGGTCTACGCCTTCCGGCACTTTCCCTTTCAAACCAGAGCCTCCCTGCTCCACTCTCAGTGAAGCATGACCAATTTTTAGCTTTGAGCCACTTCTAAAGGCTCATGTCACCTGTGAAGAGTGGTTACAAGTTGAGTAGCCCTTTTTTCAACTCTGTCGTGCCAAGACTTTTCGCACTCAAAGAATACACACACAAGCGAAAAAAATACTGTACTCTCTCGTTAGAACTCACCATCCTAGAAGAACGAGTGCGACTAGGTTTGAATTGAAAATAGATTTGAATAAAGGGCTATCGGAAAAAGTTTGGAGTTGCCACCTAACTTGATTAAGGTGAGTTAGGTCACCTAAAAACTAAGAATAATCCGAAGACTACACTTAGGGTTTTTGAAAAATGATTTTAGAAAACATCCTCAAGAGAGGGTTTTTAAGAAAACGGGTCATTTAGCAACCTTTGGAAAATATTTAGCCCTTTTTTTTAAAAAATAACTCCGTTTTTGGTCTTTGAAAATAGTGATCTAGATTCGGAGGTTGGTTATGTGTAGGGAAAAAGCACTAAGTCATCACCCTACCCCGCCCTTTCGGTATCTACAAGTCATTCTACCTTAGATTCACCTATGAGAGTCTTCAGCTAACTACTGTTCAATCCTATCCACTTCGAAAAAGAATACTTAAAAAGACATGATGCTTGAGATGCAAGTGCAAGATAGGAGAGAGTTGATTTGAAAATAAATTTGAAAAGAAGAATTTGATTTGATTTTAGAAGAAAGATTTGAAAGGATAGATTTGAAATTGGAAAGTTTTAGAAATTGAAAATAGAAATTTGAAATTGGAAGTTTGAAAATAGATTGGAGATTTGAAAAGATTGTGGAATTTGAGAGTTGGAAAATGTGGAGACCGCACCCATGAGGGTTGCCTACGTATGCTTTTGGAGGAATCAGGTCAGCCGTAGTTCAGATAAGAGTCCGATTGGAATTAGAATATATGATTGGAAGAAAGAGATTGAATTGGAAATTGGATTGGAAGATTGAGAGATTGAACTTTGATTGGAAGATTTGAAAAGACTTGACTTTGGAAAACTTGATTTTAGGAAACCTAGACTTAGGAAAAAGAGAATTTAGAAAGGACTAGAAGTAAGAAAGGTCCGATTTAGAAAGTTGCAAAATAGGAAAGTGTCATTTTTGAACAGTTTCGTTTTAGGAAAGTTTCAATTTAGGAAAGTGTTCGAATTAGGAAAGTTTTCATTTTAAGAAAGGCTTTGAATTAGGAATGTTTTTGAAATAGGAAAGGTTTTCAAATTAGGAAAATTTCCAAATTAGGAAAGTTTCGAATTTAGGAAAGTTTCATTTTAAGAAAGGTTTTGAAAATAAGGAAGTTTGGAAAACAAGAAAGCTTTGAGTTTAGAAAGTTTTAGATTTGAAAAGATTTGAAGTTTTAGGAAAGTTTAGAATTTAGAAGGTTTGGGTTTAGAAAGATTTAACATAAGAAGGTTTTAAATTTAGAAAGCTTTGAATTTGGAAAGATTTAAAATTTAGAAAGGTTTAAGATTTAGAAAGTTTTAGAGTTTTAGAAAATCTTGAGATTAGGAAAGGTTGAGTTTAAGAAAGATTTGAAAACTTAGATTTGGAAAGTTAAGATTTGGAAAGGGGTAGAATGAGGAAAGCGTTGAATTAGGAAAGATGTGGAAGTTTAAAGCTTTGGGAAAGATTTTTATGTTGAACTTTTGGAAGCTTAAGATTTAGGAAAGTGAAAGATTAGGAAGGAGTTGAATTAGGAAAGATTTGGACAAGGAAGGGGCTAAGATTCCTATTTCCTAAAACAAGGGATTGGATTTTGTTTCTAAAAGAAAAGGTTTGATTTTGTTTTCAAAAACGGAGGATAGGTTCTAGTTTCCTAAACGGGGAGATTGGCTTTGGCTTCCTAAAGGGGAGATTGGATTTGACATGAATTTGGAAAAATGGAGTTTTGGAAATCCTAGATTTGGAAAACTATAGTTTGACGTAGAAAAGAGGTTTTGGAAATATGTATAGTTTTGATGCAGAAAAAAAGAGGTTTTGGAAACCTAAGATTTTGGTATAGAAAATAAGAGGTTTTGGAAACCTAGATTTTGAGGCCAAAATAAGGGATTGAAAATCATATTTTTTTTGGGAAAGAAAACTAGGGTTTCCTAATTGTTGGCTCTGGGGTTTAACTTGGACACTAAGGAAAGAGTTTTTTGGAAATTGTGTTTTTGGAAATGAAGATTCGGAAGGATATCCTTGAGAGAAGTTTTCTAAAAGGAAGATTTTGGAAAGAGAGTTCTTTAGAAAGATTTTTGGAAGGAGATTGTTGGAGAGAGTTTTTAGGAAAGTGAATTTAGGAAGTGTTTTTAGAAGGTGGATTTTGGGGAGAGGATTTTTGAAAGGAGTTGAAAAAGGGAGTTTTGAAAAATAGATTTTTGGAGGTAGTTTTTGAATACAACTTTGGAAAGGAGAGTTTTAGGAAAGTATGTTGAAAAAGAGATTTTTAAAAAGAGGGACTTTTGAAAAGAGAGTTTTTGAAGAGTATAAAAAGGTCTCACTTTCCTAAAGCAATTCTAACCACAAGATGGTTAGAACCACTTTCTAAAAGTGGTTTTGAAAACAACAAGATTTGAAAATATGGACCATGAAAGTCACTTTAAATGTAACACTTTCCTAAAACGACTATAGCCATGGAAAGGCTAGAATCACCTTAGGATTGTGATTTTGAAAACAAGTTTTGAAACAGAAGATTTTGATGGACTTTTGAAAACAAGTTTAATGCAAGTTTTGAAAACGAGTTTGAAAACGATTTTTTCTGGAAGAATGCAAGATAATAATATGCACAATGCAAATTGGGGTCGTAAACATACTAGGTTAAGGCTTCACCACATAATCAAAGGGGCCGAACCCACGTGGTCTCCGGTTAGACTAAAAGAAAGCCCCCGGCACGGTGACTCTCCAATAGCCAATCCTACACATGGACAGAGAATCCCCTTATTTTAAGCATGCAAAGAAAGGGGGGGAGAAGATGGGGGATTAAAATAGAGAAAACCTAAGTGGGTTAGGAGAGTGAAGAGACAAGAGGGAGTGCGAAAATTTAAAGAGAAACCTTACCGTATGTCTTATTTATTTTGCGTGCCTTGCTTGTCTTCGGTTTTCGTCTTGATCTTCGTCTTCAATCTTCAAGAGTTGTCTTCAATCCTCAAACTTCAGATTGCAGCTCTTCAAGTCTTCAAAGGAGGGTTGGAGGCTAGTGTATAAGTGTATGGGGGTGTGTATGAGTGTATAGAAGGCTAGGGTTTTGTGTATGGTGGTTAGGGTTTGGAAAACCTAGAGAAGCTAGGGTTTAAGGAGTGTACGAGCTCTGTATATCGAAGTATCTAATTTTTAGACTGAGTTTGCAGACCTCTTTCACGCTAGAGGAGGCTCTATATTTATAGACATGGAATAGACCTGGCGCCTGTTGTAGTGGCCCTAGGGCAAATTTCCTTCTAATGCCACTAAGAGTGGCGCCAGGCCAAATATTGGCTTGGCGCCACTACTAGTGGTGCCAGCCAATTAGGAAACTATTAAGGTCGGTAAGCAACGTATCTTTGACTAAATTTGGGCGCTTGTACTAGTGACTACCATGCAATTTTTAGCCTAGCTTCACTAGGAGTGACTCCGAAAAGTCTGGGAATGATTTAAGGGACCGGGAATAGGCCGGATGGCTGGAAAAAGGGCAAGAACACTTAGAACAGTGTCCTTAAGGTATTTGACTTGAAAAGTGAGGATAGGATGGGTTAGAAAGGTTGACTAGGCGTTTAGGGGCAAAACGGTCAACTGGATCGGAAAGCTGTCTGGACGAACCCGGGCTGTCCCGGAAAAAAGACTCGAAATTTGGAAACATCATTCAGAATGTTCCCAAAGGTTGCCGGTTTCATACCCAGAGCCAGTGTGGTCGGAAAAGGAGACCAGCCCACCAGGGGCAAAACGGTCATTTTGCACCGAATTTGCCGAAACTGACTCGAAATGATCGAAAAGGATAAAGGAAGATTGAGAATACTATAAAAAGCAATCTCAGGAGGTTACCGGTTTGATACCCAGAGCCGTCGTGGCTAGAAAAAGGCGACCGGCCCACCAGGGGCAAAACGGTCATTTTGCACCGAGTTTGCCGGAATTAACTCGGAATGATCCGAAAAGGATAAAGAAAGGTTGAGAATATTATAAAAAGCATTCTCGAAAGTTACCGGTTTGATACCCAAAGCCGGTGTGGTCGGAACAGGTGATCGGCCCACCAGGGGCAAAACGGTTATTTTGCCCCGAATTTGTCGGAATTGACTCGGAATGATCCAAAAAGATAGAGGAAGGTCGGGAATACTATAAGAAGTATTCTCGAGAGGTTACCGGTTTGATACCCATAGCCGGTGTGGTCCTCGGAGCGTTCGGATGCCTAGGGGCTAAATGGTCATCTTGACCGAAAAGTCTCGGAAAAGGCCCAAGGGGCAGTTTGGTCATTTTTCACCGAAGTGGGCTAGCAGGCACTGGTGTTGACCTGGGTTTTGAGTGTTTCCGTCACTCTGATGGCGGTCGTCGTGACACAGGGGTTTGTTGGCAATTCCCTATATCGGCCTGTTCGTGAGTATTTTCGCTACTCTGACGGTTGTGATGTTTGTGAGTATTTTCGCTACTCAGACGGTTCGCGATCATTCCCCAGACTGCCTGATCCCGGGAAGCTGCTAAAGGGGAGTTAGCGCTTGGGAAGTTAACTTTCTCGGAAGGCGTGCCTAAACGGATATTTCTACATTGGCGGGATAGCAAGCGCCAAAGGTGGACCGTTCTACCATCTAGGGGACTTGGGGTCTCGTCTCGGTTGACAGGTTTCAAGGGACTTACCATCTCAAATAGATTTTTTTCAAAAAACGTGTTGGACCGTCTCGAGGAATCAATTGTCTCGAGAGAGGGATTGGAATTGGAAAGTGGTCCTATCGTCTTCAGAAAGACGTGCCTGATTTGGAATAGATTTACCGTCTCGAGGAATCAACTGTCTCGAGAGAGGGATTGAAATTGGAAAGGGGTCTTATCATCTTCGGAAAGACGTGCCTGATTTGGAATTAGAAAGGGGACTTACCGTATTCGGAAAGACGAGCCTGATTGGAGTAGATTTACCGTCTCAAGGAATCAACTATCTCGAGAGAAGGATTGGAATTAGAATTGGAAAGGATAATGCCTCTAAGGGGATTTTGGTCATTTTGCCTCTATTTGGGCCTGATAGGCCTGCAAAGCAATGGATAGACGGGGTTTTGGACTTAGAGAGTTGGTTTCGATTGGAATATGTCCATACTGACTTGAGTACAAGTCTAGACGGAGTGTAGATTGCCGAGCGGTAAAAAATGGGGTGCTTACAACTGTCCCTTTTTTTTCTATCTTTGCTTGTCAAAGACAGAAAACGACAAAGTAAGAGTCACATGTTGACCGCGAGGTTGTCGGAGGGACGGACATTGGGAACCTTTCGACAACGGGTGTTGAAAATGGATATTGGGCCAAAAAGGGCTTTCGAAAACGAGTTTTGGCGGGAAAAAGGGTGAAGCTGCCCAGATTTGGAACTGGCGCCACTGCTTTGGGAGAAGAAGCTTGGCGCCTCTGCTAGTGGCGTCAGGCTTGGAGTTAAAACCAGAAAAATTCTGGTTCGAACATTTGCGGTATTTGAAGAGTTTTTCGCAAATTCGAGAGCCATTGCGAGGAAACTGACTTGGACATTGAAGGGGCACTTCTTAGAGACCACGGGTGATTGCCGGAAGGAGACCACGTCGCCGGAAAAGTCGCCGGAAGAGAAGATTTCGCCGGAGAACTTCCAAAAAGTGAGTTTTCAAATTTTTATTGATTTTGATGTTTAGAACTTCGTTTGAATCATGTGAATAGTGGACATTGATGGTTTGATAAGTTTTGAACATGATGGTGAAGTTATTTTTGCATTTTGATGCTTGTATAATTGAATTTGAGTATTTTATGTGATTATGTGAAGAGGATTTTTTGCAGGAATAGTGAATTTGTTCCTACAGGCTTGGACATTGCATTTTTTTGGCTAGATTTTTGTGCAATGTGTCTTAGAAAAATGTGTTTAACAACCGTGTGAAGTTTGGTGATTTTTTAAAACTTGGTGAATTTTTGATTTTTTGAAAAATAGAAAGATATTTATAGAATTAGGAAAATTAAGAGAATTTGAGAGATTGATGAAATTTTTAGAGTTTGAATTTTGGAAAAATATTAGAATGTGTTTAGAAAACATTTGAAACGATTTTGAGAAATTTTAGGACAACTTTGAAAACCATTGATTTATTTGAAAAATAAAACAAATGTTTTGAAAATTTCAAAAAATTGGTGAGTGTGCATGGGTGCACGTTTTGTGTTTTGTGTTGATGTCATGGGTGTCGTAGGGGGCATTTTTAAATGGGACTCTGCCGAAATTTTTAGAAATTAGGGGAAGAGTTGGTTAAGGTTTTAGAGTAAAAATCTTTTTCAAGGAAAAAGATAGAAAACCCTTGAGATTTGATTTGAAGTTAGAAAATCAAAAGGTGTGCATAGGAAATTTGTTTTGACTCATCATTTGAAATCCTTTATTTGTTTTGTTTGTGTTAGTTGTTTATTTCATTTTACTTTATTATGTGAACCGCCTGCTTGATATATTAACACCTCTTACCTTGATTTACCTTTCAGGATGGCGGACGCAGGCGATGAGGGTTCTGTGAAGAGACACCGCTTCGGGAAGATGGCCCGAACAGATTCTTGTTGGCAGCTCCAGTCGCTCCAGAGGTAGTAGCGAATCAACTAGCAGGGTATCCTTTAGCCAGAATGGAAGGGGGGAGTAGGCCTCGAGTCAACCCCCTCCCTTCAGTCAAGCAAACATTTGAAGAGGAAATGGATGCCGAGGTTTTCCACTTTTATCCTTTAGGATGGCCGACATTATATTGAGTCGACTGCGGATTTGGGATGATAGGTATCCTCCACATGAGCGAGACATTTTTCACAGGTCCTTTGGTTGTATAGTTTCTCTCCTATTGGTGCAATTAACTTTTGACAGTGGTTCCCTTCTGGCAGCCTGACTTGTCTTTCTTCCATGAGCTCGCTCCCTTTGTTTATAAGTATGGTTTCCTCCTAGGTCTTCGAGAAGATTTGGCTGACATTATGGGACCCATTTTTCCCTATGGCTGCATCATAGTTGTCTCTTTTCAAATTGGGCTCCATTTTGCGGCCTTTTCTTCTGATCTGTTGCCCCAGTTTCCTTATGTCCCAATGAAGTTCTTGTTTCTCTCACTTTGAGTTTGCAATGGATAGGGGATTGGCATGCTTCTCAAGATTGGTCCTTTTTTCCATGGTAGCCCTAGCTCTGCTTCTCCTAAACTTATTGATGTTTCCACATGACGGGATGACTTGGTCGATTGTCGATTATGTGCACTGCTTGTTAAGATTTATGAAGGGCACTCCCATGCTCCTATGGTTGTGGGGGAGACCTTTGTGAGTCTTTTAAAATTCCAGTAGATTGTTAACGCTCATTTTCGGGGATGCGCTGCTCTCTTCCAGCTTTAGGCGATTGGGTATTTGTTTGCTACTCCTTTATTCTAGCACACATGGTATCCTGAGCTTGACCATATAAGTTCCTGGGCAAGATCTCAGAGAGTCATGGCAGATGAAAGGAGGCTTTCGCAGACCGTCGCAGTCTAGGCTGACTACCTCCGAAGCATGAGGTTAGGCACGGTCAGGTGGTATTCAAGATTGGTTGGTAGGTATTGCTTGAGAGGTCGGCCTTCCGAGAGGGCCTTTGTGCCCCTAGCAGGCCTGTAGGGCCTTGCCCCTTTCTTCGGGATTTGGGTTCTGCGACAGTTGGTAAGAGTCAGGATATCCCTTATTTGGCATTTGCAGCTGAGTTCACTCTTGTTTTTGAGGCATCGATCTCGAGAGCGTTGGTGGAGAGAGTTATAGATACATGGAGATTTTTGCTTCCTCATGTAGACGACGATGGTCCATTCTCTATCATGCCCCTTGAGACTAAGACTTATCATTATTGGCTTTGGCGTTATGTGTTGGGTCCTAGCAGACTTGGGGATCTTCTCATGGAGACTCCTTTACCTCCCGTAAGGTACACCGACTTCTTGACAGCTATGATTGTTCAGGGGCGTCGTCACAGGCGGCAAAACCGCCAGTTGATACAGATGTTGCATGACCGGCTGAGAGTGAGGGACGCTAGGGTAGCTTCTTTAGAGAGACAGCTAACAGTGGCCAGATCGACACATGATCGCCCACCTTCGAGTATCTTGAAGGGACATAGGCGACCACGAGGAGCTCTAAACCATTCCACTCCCCCAGAGGATGGTGCGACAGATAATCAGTCTTTGCGGGAGGCTATGGAGTCCCTTACCCGAGAAAGGGATATGCTTCTGGCTAGGTGTACAGACTACGAGCGAGGCTGGCTTAGTTCTTCTGCAGCTGGTACTTCTTCGAGTGCTCCTCTTGCGGTTGGCGAGCCAGTTGATCCTTGCCTAGTTGATTCTTCCTCTGATGATGATAGGGAGCGATATATTTTTGCCCCTAGCTCCTAAATTTGTTGATTCATGATTTCTCAAGTCAGAAGTCCTTTGATTAGGGAGGTCGAGGGTGGGCCATTGCCCTATTCTGTACTTTTTGTCGACCATGAAAATCTAAGCTTTCTAAGGTGGGTGCCGGTGCTGGGGATGTCTGAGCAGTGACTGTAGTTCCTTTTTGTGTTTTACCTTGTTCCCTGTTTCCAATTTGAGAGAAAGAGAAAGACATAGAGTTAGTTTTTGTACAAAAACAGTTTACTTATGCATATTATACTTTTATTTTATTTTATTTTATTTTTTTTATAGATGCCCATGGCATTAGATGTCTGACTTATTTTGCATGTCCTACTTTTTTTTTTTATGTATATATTTGTTATAAACGCACAGGTTTATATAGGAATGAAATTTAATGTATGTTTTTACTTTTGGATGAATGTACATACAAGAATGAAATTGAATGCATGCCATGCCTTTGATGAATACATGAATAGATACGAACTACACAGGAATTTAATGGATGTATAGTTTATACATGTCATGGATGCATTAGTACTGCAAGTATATAAGCTGTTTACAAAGAAAACCCTAGGATTGCCCCTTGGGCCCATAATCTCAGGATTTTGTTCCTTTTCAAGATTTTGCCCCATTTAGTTTTGTCCCATTCTCATCGGGGTGTGATAACATTTGCTCCATTCTCTAGGGATCTTAACCTTTTAGTTTGCTATCCTATACCTACTTTTTACAGGGTTACTGTTTGGGGTATTTTTGAGCTCACTTGGGTTTCTCTCTCAGATCTCCAAAATGCCACCATGGCTCGGGCGACAACTTGCATGCCCTTTGCAGAGAGATAAATAGCTAAGCCCTCAATCCGAGAAGACTTCTTTTAGGACTATAATGTAGACTGGGTTTAAGGGCTGTAAGAAACGAAGAGATATTTAGGCTCAAATACTTTCTTTTAGTGGGTTGTTTAAACCAAAATCATCTAAGCACACTTTAGAACATGAGATTACCCCTGCATTCCTCCCCAGTTCTCTTTTCTCACCCCTACCTGTCTTGGTATTGTTCAGGCTTATTTGGACTAAGTAATTTTCTTTGATCAGAGAGGACTTTAATTTGGACCGTAACGTAGGCTAGGTTAAGGGGTTTATGAATGAAAAGGATGCGCAGGCTCAAATTCGATGTCATTTCCAGTAAGATTTAGATCCACACCATCCTTAGTCGGTCTTCCAACGGGGTTTCATCTCCTGATATCCTCCCCTAGTTTCAGCAACACGTCTGGCTCATTTAGATCAAGCAATCCTTTTCAATTGGAGAGGACTTTAACAGGGTCGTAATGTAGGCCACGGTTTCGGGTTTTTACAAGAAAGGGTAAAGGCTCAAACCTATTACTTCTACTTGGTGGCTTTGTTACCTAGGATCACCTTTGAATTTTCTCTTTTACAAGAGGAGTTAACATTTCTTGTAACTTTTGACCTTCTTAGTCTGACATTTGCCCCTTTTCTTTCTTCCCCCCCCCCCTTTTTTTTTATTAACTTTCGTCTTTCCTATATGCTTTTCAAGATAGCACAAACATGATTCTTTTTCGGTCTTTTCTCTGATATGCCCCTTTTTTTTTTCTGAACATTTCTACAACTTCTTTTTCTCAAATCCTTTCCTTAGCATTTCGATTTAACCCATTGTGGATGGTGATCCCTAGGTTGGGGGGTTTTCTGAAAAGGAAAGGTAACCGGCTCAATAGGTTTGACAAGGGTTGCTTTTAACTGTATGTGAAACAAAATGAGGGCCTTTCTTCATTTTGAATATGATTGCTTGATCCATAGAGCCTTCATATTACTTCAGCTTGATGGTCAATGACATTCTTTGCCAGATCTCTTGCTGCCTGTTTGCCTCAGTGTGGGGGGATGGTTTCAGATCGGGGTTGACAAAAAATCTTTTGCTTTTTGCGAGGCACTAGTGGGTTAAGAAAAGGGGATATTTTTGTGTATAGTAATAGAATTGAGGGCCTCTAATCATTTCAAATTGAATTGCTTAGTCCATAAAGTCTTTGTACAAAATTTAGACAATATTTCTAGGGATGATGTGTTTCGGCTAATGAACCCTTACATATTCTATCGAATCAACTACTTTGTGCTTACCCTAGTGTGGGGGATGGTTATTGGTTTAGGGACATCTGAATAAAAATCAGTTACGGCTCTAGTGGGCTGAGCAAGGGGTAGTGTTTATTTAGGATAAATAAAACAATGGCTTCTCATCATTTCGAGGACTCGGCTGCCCATCCCTTAGCTAGGATATCACGCAAGAGTTGCCTCTTCAATAAAATTTGCACTTCTTTGCTGAGATTGCCTTCCTCCTATCTCTCACTCTTTCTCTCAGTCTCTTAATGGTTTTAACTCCCTTTGAGCGGGTTGCCCATGCTATCCCATCCTTCAAGTTGAGTCATTCACCAGATGGGGAAGATTCCCTAAATGTGACAATCGTCCACAACAGTATAAAACAAAGGGGATAAACTGGGAACTACCTATTTTCATTTAAAAACATGATTACATGGCATGCAATGTTTATTTAAAGGAGATATGCGAGAAATAGAAAGACGAAAAGAAAAATAGACTAATTTTGTGAAAATCTCCCTTTTCTTGTGGATCTCTTGGTGAGAACCCTTGACAGGGTTTCGAGGCTGTGTTGACTGCTTTGGTATTTCATTCTCTGGGTGTATCACCAAGCAACGGAGGGTGAATTGATAGATCTTTTGTAGTGTTTGGCATGTATTCGAAAGTTAAGAGATTCTTTATGTAGTAATGTACGTGTCTGACAAAGCTTTGCAAATGATAAAGCCCTTTTTTTGCATGGACGGTGATTGTCGCGGCATGGCAATGAGGTAACGTCTTGCAGATGGATGGTTAGTTCTTCTTGCTCCCTGATGTAGGTTTGGCCTCTTCTAACAACTAGGCTTATCCTCCCATGAGCTTGAATCTAGTGAGGTACTAGAGGGATTCCATGAATTCAATTGTGCTCTCTGACCTACAAAAAAGAAAAAGAAAAACAGAATGCAGTCAGCATTTGGAGTTGGAGGTTCTATGCGATGCATGCCCTATGGAGGTCCCTTCTTTGAGGGAATCTAAGCATGATGTTGAGTCCATTTTGGAGGTAGGGTTTTGCCCCTTGTGCTATACAATACCTCTTCGGCATGGGTCGGTTGCTGTTTCCTTATTTGGGCAATCCCGCCTCCATGGACTAAGAGAGATTTGGGCCTCTCTTGGGATATGGTTCTATGCATGCCATGAATCCTTAGGGTTTAAGAACCCGTAAGAGTTTTGGTAGGTTCAATTAACATGAGATTGGATTGCTCCTTTCTCCCTATGGTTGATTAAATGCATAAAGATGAAATGACTTGAGTTTCTTGGAACTCTTGTCTCTGAATGGATATGAACATAATATAAAGTGAACATGTGAGTAGTATAATAACAATAAATGAATGGTTTAGAAAAACCCCCTTCTTGACTTGCTTTTGTCTTCGGTTCTTTTGGTACTTAGAGATGAGGAGGGGGAGGATATAAGACAAAAACAAAAGAGAAGTTAGTGCCATGGTTTGAAAATTTCTATGCAATACATGTCCTAGGCGTGCCCCTACTTGAGAGAGAAGCTAAACATGATGCATTTGCTAACTTTTGGAGATAGGGGTTTTGCCTCTGTATGCAAATATCTAATCATCGATCAAGAACCTACATTCATTTATACGTTCTTCCATCCATTCATTTATAGAAAATAAAGAAGTACATTGAACTTTGGGTTTCAGATACAAAAGAATTGAAATACATTTTAACAGAGGGAGGGGGAACATTTTCCTTTGGACTTACACCGATCTACTTTTACAAAAAAAAACCTAAACTACTCTTGAGTTTTTGGATTCGCCTTCGTTGGATTTGATGGTGAGGAGCTCGCTGAGAGACCTTGTTGATTGGTTGCCCCTTGTCTTCATGGCAATCCTATCTCCGTGAGCATAGAGAGATTGTGGCCCCTCTTATGGAATGAATCGAGATGCATGCCATGAATCCTTAGGGTTACGTGGGAACCCTTAGGGTTTGGGTAGGTTTAATGTAAGGGAGAGTGACCTTGGTGTCACTCTCAATGGGTTGATCATATGCATGAAAATGCAGTGACTTGAATTACTTGGAACTCTTGTCTTGACATGGGATATGGAATGCGTGAAAATGGATATGCAAAGAGTATAAAGAAAGAAAATGCAAGAGCAAGGTAAACGTGCATGCATGAGTAGTTAGATAGTCATTATAACAGTATAAATACAAGCATTATAACAACAGGAATAGACAGGTATAAATGAAAATAGTCGCCCTTTCCTCAGTGGTTTTGAAAACGGTGCTCGTGTCTTAAATCCGGCAGAGGTTCGGCTATGCATGGTATCTATATGAGTATGAGGTTGAGGGTTGACTAATGCATCCTAAAAAGGCTCGGTCCCTGGATCTTCAAACCTAGGCCCACTCCCCAAGGTGGTGCCATGATCGGTTGGTGATTCGAGCGGGGGAACCATCAAGAGGCCGTAGGCAAGAAACTGACACAGCATCTTACTCACAACCAACATACCGTTCCCCCTTTCTAACTAGAAAGGACATATCAGGGTAATATTGCAAGTATGCAGAATGCAAGTACACATGCAGTGTGTGTGTGATTTTTAAAAGTGAAGGAAAGAGCCCAACAACTCCCATTCATTCATGCATAGCAGTTAATAAAATTTAAACAAAATGTGTACCTAGAAAACAAAGATGCAAGCGTTAGTATGAGGATGGCAAACATAATACAAGATAATATCAATAAATGCATGTTTTTTGAAAACAATTTTGAAAATTTGGTTTTGAAAATTTAAAGTGAAATAGGATTGAACCAAGTTAATTGAAGACTCTACATGGGTGAAGGGTAAAGAGACATGACTACGGCCTAACCCTCTAAGTCTCCCCAGCGGAGTCGCCAGCTGTCGCGGCCAGATTTTTCGCACTCGAAGAATACACACACAAGCGAAAAAAACACTGTACTCTCTCGTTAGAACTCACCCTCCCAGAAGAATGAATATGACTAGGTTTGAATTTAAAAATAGATTTGAATAAAGGGCTATTGAAAAAAGTTTAGAGTCGCCACCTAACTTGATTAAGGTGAGTTAGGTCATTTAAAAACTAAGAATAATCTGAAGACTACACTTAGGGTTTTTGGAAAACGATTTTAGAAAACATCCTCAAGAGAGGGTTTTTAAGAAAACGGGTTGTTTAGCAACCTTTGGAAAATATTTAGCCCTTTTTTTTTGAAAAATAACTCCGGTTTTGGTCTTTGAAAAACATTGATCTTGATTAGGAGGTTAGTTACGTGTAGGGAAGACGCACTAAGCCATCACCCTACCCCTCCCTTTAGGTACCTACATGTCAATCTATCCTAGATTCACCTATGAGAGTCTTCAGCTAACTACTGTTCAATCCTATCTACTTTGAAAAAGAATGCTTAAAAAGACATGATGCATGAGATGCAAATGCAAGATAGGAGAGAGTTGATTTGGAAATAAATTTGAAAAGAAGAACTTGATTTGATTTTAGAAGAAAGATTTGAAAGGATAGATTTGAAATTGGAAAGTTTTAGAAATTGGAAATAGAAATTTGAAATTGGAAGTTTGAAAATAGATTGGAGATTTGAAAAGATTGTGGAATTTGAGATTTGGAAAATGTGGAGACCGCACCCGTGAGGGTTGCCTATGTATCCTTTTGGAGGAATCAGGTCAGTCGTAGTTCGGACAAGAGTCCGATTGAAATTAGAATATATGATTGGAAGAAAGAGATTGAATTGGAAATTGGATTGTAAGATTGAAAGATTAAACTTTGATTGGAAGATTTGAAAAGACTTGACTTTGGAAAACTTGGTTTTAGGAAACCTAGACTTAGGAAAAAGAGAATTTAGAAAGGACTCGAATTAGGAAAGATCCGATTTAGAAAAGTTGCAAAATAGGAAAGTGTCATTTTTGAAAAGTTTCATTTTAGGAAAGTTTCAATTTAGGAAAGTGTTCGAATTAGGAAAGTTTTCATTTTAAGAAAGACTTTAAATTATGAATGTTTTTGAAATAGGAAAGGTTTTCAAATTAGGAAAATTTCCGAATTAGGAAAGTTTTGAATTTAGGAAAGTTTTGGTTTTGAGAAAGTTTCGAAATTAAGAAAGTTTCATTTTAAGAAAGGTTTTGAAAATAAAGAAGTTTGGAAAACAAGAAAGCTTGGAGTTTAGAAAGTTTTAGATTTGGAAAGATTTGAAGTTTTAGGAAAGTTTAGAATTTAGAAGGTTTGGGTTTAGAAAGATTTAACTTAAGAAAGTTTTGAATTTAGAAAGCTTTGAATTTGAAAATATTTAAAATTTAGAAATGTTTAAGATTTAGAAAGTTTTAGAGTTTTAGAAAATCTTGAGATTAGGAAAGGTTGAGTCTAGGAAAGATTTGAAAACTTAGATTTGGAAAGTTAAGATTTGGAAAGGAGTAGAATTAGGAAAGAGTTGAATTAGGAAAGATGTGGAAGTTTAAAGCTTTGGGAAATATTTTTATGTTCAAGTTTTGGAATCTTAAGATTTAGGAAAGTGAAAGATTAGGAAGGAGTTAAATTAGGAAAGATTTGGACTAGGAAGGGGCTAAGATTCCTATTTCCTAAAACAAGGGATTGGATTTTGTTTCTAAAAGAAAATGTTTGATTTTGTTTTCAAAAACGGAGGATAGGATCTAGTTTCCTAAACGGGGAGATTGGCTTTGGCTTCCTAAAGGGGAGATTGGATTTGGCATGAATTTGGAAAAATGGAGTTTTGGAAATCCTAGATTTGGAAAACTATAGTTTGACGTAGAAAAGAGGTTTTGGAAATAGGTATAGTTTTGATGTAGAAAACAAGAGGTTTTGGAAACCTAAGATTTTGGTATAGAAAACAAGAAGTTTCGGAAACCTAGATTTTGAGGCCAAAATAAGGGATTGAAAATCATGTTTTTTTTGGGAAAGAAAACTAGGGTTTCCTAATTGTTGGCTCTAGGGTTTAACTTAGACACTAAGGAAAGAGTTTTTTGGAAAGTGTGCTTTTGGAAACGAAGATTTGGAAGAAAATCCTAGATAGGAGTTTTCTAAAAGGAAGATTTTGGAAAGAGAGTTTTGTTAGAAAGATTTTTGGAAGAAGATTGTTGGAGCGAGTTTTTAGGAAAGTGAATTTAGGGAGTGTTTTTAGAAAGTGGATTTTGGGGAGAGGATTTTGGAAAGGAGTTGAAAAAGGGAGTTTTGAAAAATAGATTTTTGGAGGGAGTTTTTGAAAACAACTTTGGAAAGAAGAGTTTTAGGAAAGTATGTTGAAAAAGAAATTTTTAGAAAGAGGGACTTTTGAAATGAGAGTTTTTGAAGAGTATAAAAACATCTCACTTTCCTAAAGCGATTCTAACCATAAGATGGTTAGAACCACTTTCAGAAAGTGATTTTGAAAACAACAAGATTTGAAAATATGGATCATGAAAGTCACTTTAAATGTAACACTTTCCTGAAACGACTATAGCCATGGAAAGGCTAGAATCACCTTAGGATTGTGATTTTGAAAACAAGTTTTGGAAAAGAAGATTTTGATGGACTTTTGAAAACAAGTTTAATGCAAGTTTTGAAAACAAGTTTGAAAACGATTTTTTTTCGAAGAATGCAAGATAATGATATGCACAATGCAAATTGGGGTCGTGAACATACAAGATTAAGGCTTCACCACATAATCAAGGATGCTGAACCCACGTGGTCTCCGGTTAGACTAAAAGAAAGCCCCGAAACGGTGACTCTCCAATAGCCCATCCTACACATAGACCGGGAATCCCCTTATTTTAAGCATGCAAAGAAAGGGGGGGGGGGGGAAAGATGGGGGATTAAAATAGAGAAAACCCAAGTGGGTTAGGAGAGAGAAGAGAGAGGGGGGAGTGCGGAAATTTAAAGAGAAAGCCTACCGTATGTCTTGTTTATTTTGTGCGCCTTGCTTGTCTTCGGTCTTCGTCTTGATCTTCATCTTCAATCTTCAAGAGTTGTCTTCAATCTTCAAACTTCAGATTGTAGCTCTTTAAGTCTTCAAAGGAGGGTTGGAGGCTAGTGTATAAGTGTATGGGGGTGTGTATGAGTGTATAGAAGGCTAGGGTTTAGTGTATGGTGGCTAGGGTTTAGAAAACCTAGAGAAGCTAGGGTTTAGGGAGTGTACGAGCTCTGTATGTCGAAGTATCTTATTTTTAGACTGAGTTTACGGACCTCTTTCACATTGGAGGAAGCTCTGTATTTATAGACATGGAATAGACCTGGCGCCTGTTGCAGTGGCGCTAGGGCAAATTTTCTTCTAACGCCACTAGGAGTGGCGCCAGGCCAAATATTGGCTTGGTGTCACTACTAGTGGCACCAGCCAATTAGGAAACTATTAAGGTCTGCAAGCAACATATCTTTAACTAGATTTGGGCACCTGTACTAGTGACTACCATGCAATTTTTGGCCTGGCTTCACTAGGAGTGACTCCGAAAAGTCCGGGAATGATTTAAGGGACTGGAAATGGCCCGAAAGGCTAGAAAAAGGGCAGGAACACTTAGAACAGTGTCCTGGAGGTATTTGACTTGAAAAGTGATGATAGGATGTGTCGGAAGGGTTGACCGGGCTTTTAGGGGCAAAACGGTCAACTAGATCGGAAAGCTGTCGGGACGGACCCGGGCTGTCCCGAAAAAAGACTCAAAATTTGGAAACATCATTCAAAATGTTCCCGAAAGTTGCCAGTTTGATACCTAGAGCCGGTGTGGTCAGAAAATGAGACCGGCCCACCAGGGGCAAAACAGTCATTTTGCACTGGATTTGCCGGAACTGACTCAGAATGATCCGAAAGGATAAAGGAAGATTGAGAATACTATAAGAAGTAATCTCAGGAGGTTGCCGATTTGATACTCAAAGCCGGCGTGACTAGAAAAAGGCGACCGGCCCACCAGGGGCAAAACGGTCATTTTGCACCGAATTTGCCGGAATTAACTCGGAATGATCCGGAAAGGATAAAGAAAGGTTGAGAATACTATAAAAAGCATTCTTGAAAGTTACCGATTTGATACCCAAAGCCGGTGTGGTCGGAACCGGTGACCGGCCCACTAGGGGCAAAACGGTCATTTTGCACCGGGTTTGCCGGAATTGACTCGGAATGATCCGAAAAGATAGAGGAAGGTTGGGAATACTATAAGAAGTATTCTCGAGAGGGTACCGGTCTGATACCCAGAGCCGGTGTGGTCCCATGGTGTTCAGATGCCCAGGGGCTAAATGGTCATCGTGACCGGAAAGTCTCGAAAAAGGCCCAAGGGGCAGTTTGGTCATTTTTCACCGAAGTGGGCTAGTAGGCACCGGTGTTGACCTGGGTTTTGAGTGTTTCCATTACTTTGACGGCGGTCGTCGTGACACAGGGGTTTGTTGGCAATTCCCTATATCGACCTGTTCGTGAGTATTTCTGATACTCTGACGATTGTGATGTTTGTGAGTATTTTCACTACTCAGACGGTTTGCGATCATTCCCGAGATTGCTAAAGGGGACTTAGCACCTGAGAAGTCAACTTTCTCGGAAGGCTTGCCTAAACGGACATTTCTACATTGGCGGGCTAGCAAGCCCCAAAGGTGGACCGTTCTACCATCTGGGGGACTTGGGGTCTCGTCCCGGTCGACAGGTTTAAAGGGACTTACCGTTTCAAACAGATTTTTTTCAAAAAATGTGTTGGACTGTCTCGAGAGAGGGATTGAAACTGAAAAGGGGTCTTATCGTCTTCGGAAAGACGTGCCTGATTTGGAATAGATTTACTGTCTCGAGGTATCAACTGTCTCTCGAGAGGGGTTAGAATTGGAAAGGGGTCTTATCGTCTTCGGAAAGACGTGCCTGATTTGGAATTAGTAAGGAAACTTACCATCTTCAGAAAGACGAGCCTGATTGGAGTAGATTTACCGTCTCGAGGAATCAACTGTCTCGAGAGAGGGATTGGAATTAGAATTGGAAAGGATAATGCCTCTAAGGGCATTTTGGTCATTTTGCCTCTATTTGGGCCTCATGGGCCCGCGAAGCGATGGATATACGGGGTTTTGGACTTAGAGAGTTGGTTTCGATTAGAATATGTCCATACTGACTTGAGTACAAGTCTGGACGGAGTGTAGACTGCCAAGCGGTCAAAAATGAGGTGCTTACAAACCCTCATTAATAAACCTGCACCATTGTCAGTGGTGCATGCCCTAATTTTGGGCGTGCTCCACTAAGAATGGCACATAACCCCCAGATTGGTTACAAATCAATCAACCCCGTATGTAGCCTTGTTTTTGAAGCCATCTTAAATAAGCCTGTGCCACTTTTAGTGGCGCACAGCCATAATCAAGGCGTGCTCTTTTGAAAGTGGTGCACAGAATTCTCATTTTTGCACTATAAATACAGCCTTCTCCCTCTCTGTTCGAGGTCAAAAAATTATTCCAGAAGCTTTCCCTCTTCTCTTCCAGACATCTCCCAAAGCCCTTTCTCTCACTCTCGAAGTTCCGCTGGCCGAATCCGAGTCCAAAGTTCTAAAGCTCTAACTTTCGAGTTCCATTAAAGTTCTACCTTGTTGCCCAAAAGTCTCCAAAGCTTTCCCAAGTTCGAGGCTTAAGTCTCCATCAAAGAAAGAAGAAGAGAAACAAGGTAATCTCTAAATTTATTTTTTTGCATCCCCCACTTTCTCTTCTCTCTTCAAACCTACTTAAGTTCTTCTCTTTTTTAATTTTCTATCTCTAAACCCCTCTTTCTTGCATGCTTGGAATAATGGGACGTTAAGTCCATGCCTAGAGTGAACGAAAGGAGATTACTGATCGAGACTCTTTTTGGCCTTCACTTGCCTCACAGCATGGCCTTAAGGCCCTCTTGCAAATGGCGATACCTAACCCTATATGTTTGATACCGTTATTATTATTGTCATGCATTTGCATTCTCGCCATCTCTTTATCCATTAAAACCGTTTTCAAAGTTATTTTTCTCAAAACCATAGTTCTAGGTGGATCCTAATCCCTTCCATGGTTAGGGTTTTCCTAGAAAAGTGTGACATTTTAAATAGCTACCGTTAGCCTACATTTGTTTTCAAAAACACGATCCCAGAATGATCCTAGTCTTTTCGTGATTAGGGTTATTTCGAAAAACGTGCGACATTCAAAATGAATAGAAAAGGTCTACATTTTTGGCCTCTTGCCTTTGTTATTTTTTTAGGTCATAAGCTTAAAGTGATTCTTTCCTTCTAATGGCAAGAATGGCTTTAGGCAAAAGTGCAATATTCATTTGGATGTCTAAAATCCAAGTTAGGGCTTAGGGCCCTAAAACATGTTTTCAAAAAACTTGGTTTTTGAACCATTTACAAAACTCTTATTTGTCAAACCCTAGAAGTCCAATTCTAGGAAAATCTTATTTTTGCCAACTTAGAAACTTTCCTTTTTCAAAGCCAAATTCATACATTTTTTTTCAAATTCTCAAAATCCTCAATTTCCAAATCAATCAAACCTTTCACTTTCCAAACTTTTCTTTTTAAAAATCAATTAAATCAAAACCTTCCATTTTAAATCCCTCAAATCACTCCTTTTTCAAACCTTCTAAAATTAAACCCTAAATCAACTCCTCCCATTTTGGAAACAATCCAAACTTGACTTTTTCAAAATCAAATCAAATGTTTTTAAATCAAATCCAATCTTCTTGAAAAGGAAATATTTCCAAACCCAATCTTCCTGAAAAGAAAATATTTTTGCAAATCAAATCTTAATCTTTTCAAATCAAATCAAATCTTCCTGAAAAGGAATACTTTCAAAGTCAAACTTTCTTGAAAAGGAAACACTTTCAAATTCAAACTTTCTTCAAAAGGAAACTTTTTAAAAATGGAAACTTTCTAGAAATAGAAACCCATTTCAAAATTCCAACTCTTTCAGATTCTTGTCTGAACTATAGCTGACCTGATCCTCTTTAAAGAGGTACGTAGGCAACCCTTCATGGGGTACGGTCACAACCCTTTTCAAATTTCCAATTCCACAACCCTTTTCAAAATTTCAATTCTACAACTCTTTTAAAATTTTAAATCCAACACCATCTTTCAAACTCTTTTTCAAACTTTGTTTTACAAAAATTTCTAAGTAGATAGCATTAAACATAGCTAACCGGTGAGTCATTATTAGGTGAGTGAAGAGGTGAATATACATTTCGGTACCACAAGGGCGGGGTAGGGTGATAGTCTTATGACATCTTCCCTACACGTAGCCAACTCCCGAACTTAAGAATTTTTGTTTCAAAGATCAAAACTAGAGTCAGTTTTCAAAAGGACTTTCTACCATTTTTAGGGTTATCAAACAATGCTACCTTCTAAAACTCTCTTATGAGGTCATTTTTCAAAAATACTTTCCAAAACCTAGGTTTAACCCTCGGGTTTTACTTAGTGTGGATGACCTAGTAAATTGTTAAATATGTTAGGTGGCAACTCCAAAGACCTTTTCAAAAAGCCCTAATTAATTTCATTTCAAAAATTCAAACCCCATCGCACCTGCCCTTCTAGGAGGGTAAGTTTTAACAAGAGAGTATTGTGCTTTTTTCCCTAGCCTAGATGGCTCACCTTAAAAGAAAACGGGGGGCGACAGCTTGGCGACTCCTCTAGGGACAATTAGAGGGTTAGGCCTATGTCATGTCTAGTCACCCTTCACTCACCTTAGACTCGCCAGTTACCTTGTTTAATTATATCTGCATTCTAAACTTTTCAAAATTCCAAATTTCTCAAAATGATCTTTGTTTTGCAAAAAGTCAAACATTGCATCCATTACATGCTCTTGGACTGTTCATACATCTTACTTTATTTTGCATTTAAGTTCCTCGAAAAGTACCTCAGTGCATTTGTTTTATAGGTAGACCCTTGTTCACACTTTACTTTATGTTCATAAATTACAGTGTATGTTATGTATGCATGATGTATGAGAGTTGTTGGGCTCTTTCCTCCAATTTTTAAAATCATACACACACTTGCATGTGCATTTTCATGAAATATTGACTCTGGTTACAACCTTTTAGTTAGAAGGGGGAACAATACATTGATTGTTGGTGGTAGGCAGATGTGTCACCTAACCAACAATCTTTAGATAGTACCCTCGCTCGCATCACCAACCTATAATGGCACCACCCTGGGGAGTGGACTTAGGTTTGAAAATCCGGGAGTCGAGTTTTTTAGGAAGCATTAGTAGCCTGTAAGCACCCCATTTTTTACCGCTCGGCAGTCTACAGTCCGTCCAAACTTGTATTCAAGTCAATGTGGACATATTCCCAATCTAAATCAACTTTTCCAAGTCTAATCCCGTCAATTCATCGCTTCGCGGGCCCACTAGGCCCAAATAGAAGCGAAATGAGCAAAATGCCATTGGGGGCATTGTTCGGTCCAATTCCAAATCAGGCACATCTTTTCGAAGACGGTAAGTCTCCTTTCCAATTCCAACAGGCACGTCTTTCCAAAGACGATAAGTCCCCTTTCCAATTCCAACAGGCACGTCTTTCTGAAGACGGTAAGTCCCCTTTCCAATTCCAACAGGCACGTCTTTCTGAAGACGGTAAGTCCCCTTTCTAATTCCAATAGGCATGTCTTCCCGAAGATGGTAAGTCCCTCTCTCGAGAAAGTTGATTCCTCGAGACGATAAGTCTATCCTTTCTGGCACGTTTTCTGAAGAAAGTTTCTTTGGAACGATAGGTCCCTTCAAACCCGTCGACCGGGACGAGACTTCAAGTCCCCTAGATGGTAGAACGGTCCACCTTTGGCGCCTGCTAACCCACCAATGTAGAAATGTCCATTTCGGCAAGCCTTCTAAGAAAGTTGATTCTCAGGCGCTAAGTCCCTTTAGTAGCTTCCCGAGATCAGGCAATCTCAGGAATGATCGCAACTGTCAGAGTAGCGGAAGCACTCACAAACATCGCAACCGTCAGAGTAGCGGAAATACTCGCAAACAGGTCAATATAGGGAATTGCCAACAAACCCCTATATCACGGGACCGCTGTCAGAGTGGCGAAAGCACTCGAAACTCAGGTCAACATCGGTGCTTGCTAGCCCACGTTGGTGAAAAATAACCAAATTGCCCCTAGGGCCATCATCCGGCACGTTTATCGAGAAAGTACCTAAGTCCTCAGAACGGTAAGACCACCCTTCCAAGATCGTCCTAGAGACGATCTGGCATGATTAGGTGCCTTTTAGCCAATTTCTGGCCAATTCCGAGACTTTCTAGTTAAGATGACCATTTTGCCCTTAAGCATCCAAACGCCCCGGGGACCACACCGGCTCTCGGTATCAAACCAGTAAACTCCCGAGAATTCTCCTTATATTATTCTCAGCCCTCCATTATTTTTCCGGATCATTCCGAGTCAATTCCGGCAAACCTAGTGCAAAATAACCGTTTTGCCCCTGGTGGGCCGGTCGCCTATTTCGAGCATACCGGCTCTGTGTATCAAACCGATAGCCTTTGGAAACATTTTAAATAATGTTTCCAAATCTCGAGTCTTCTTCTGAGACATTTTGAGTCCATCTCGGCAGCTTTCCGGCTCGGTTGACCGTTTTACCCATAATGGCCCGGTCAACCCCTCTGACAAATCCTGACATCCTTTTTCAAGTCCATTACCCCCGGGACCCTATTCTAAGGGTTCCTACCCTTTTTCGGCCTTCCGGGCCATTCCCGGTCCCTTAAATCCTTCCCGGATCTTCTGGAGTCACTCCTAGTGAAGCTAGGCTAAAAATTGCATGGTAGTCACTAGTACAGGCGCCTAAATCTTCTGAAGATATGTTGCTTGCCGACCTTAAAACTTTCCTATATGGCTAGCGCCACTACAAGCCAAAATTTGGCCCAGAGTGGCACTAGAAGGTTTTTTGGTCTGGCGCCACTGCAACAAGCGCCAAGTCATCCCTTTCTTTATAAATACAAAACTTCCTCCAATGTGAAGGGGGTTCGCAAACTCAGTCTAAAAATCCTACTTTTCGCTTCACAGAGCTCGTAGCCTCCTAAAACCCTAGTCTCCTTCAGGTTCTCTAAACCCTAGCCTCCATACACAAACCCTAGCCTCCTATAAACTCATACATACTCTTATACACTGAAGCAAAGATCGAAGCAAAGCAAGAAAAGCAAAGCGCGCAAAACAAAGCAAAATAAGCAAGACACAAGGTAGGCTTTCTATTTAAGTTTACGCATCTTTCCCCTCTCTTCTCTCTCCTAACCCACTTGAGTTTTCTCCTATTTTAATCCCCCATCTTCTTCCTCCCCTTTCTTGCATGCTTGAAACAAGGGATTTCCCAATCCATGTTTAGGATTAGGTTATTGGAGGGTCACCGTGTCGGGGGCTTTCTTTTAGTCTAACCAGAGATCGCGTGAGTTCGGCCCCCTTGATTATGTGGTGAAGCTTTTAACCTTATATATTCACGACTCCAACTTACATTGTGCATATCATGACCTTGCAGTCTTCTAAAATTCGTTTTCAAACTCGTTTTCAAGCTTGCATCAAAACTCGTTTTTAAAAGCTTGCATCAAAATCTTCTTTTCAAAACTTGTTTTCAAAATCACAATCCTAAGGTGATTCTAGCTTTTCCATGGCTAGGGTTGCTTTAGGAAAGTGTTACATTTAAAGTGATCAATATGGTCCATATTTTCAAAATTGTTGTTTTCAAACTACTATCTTAAAGTGGTTCTAAACTTCTTTTGGTTACAATCGCTTTAGGAAAGTGAGATATTTTATATACTTTCTAAAATATCTTTTCTCAAAAATCTCATTCTAAAAATCTCTTTTCCAATATGCTTTCCATAAACTCTCTTTAAATTCCTTTCCAAAATTGTTTTCAAAAACTCTCACCAAAAATCTATTTTTCAAAACTTCTTTTTAAACTCCTTTCCAAAAAGCTCTCTCCAAAATTTCTTTCCTAAAAACACTCCCTAGGTTTCCTTCTTAGAAAACTCTCTTCCTAAAATCTTTTTCCAAAAAACTCTTTCCAACAATCTCCTTCCAAAAATCTCCTTCCAAAACCTCTGTCTTTTCAAATTCACTTCTTAAAAACTCCTCTCTAGGATTTCCTTCCAAAAATCTCCCTTTCTAAAAACTCACTTTCTAAAATTTCTTTTCTTAGAGCCCAAGTCAAACCCTAGAACCCACAATTAGGAAGCCCTAACTTCTGTTCTCAAAAACATGATTTTCAATCTTGCCTTAAAACCTAGGTTTCCAAAGTCTCCCTTTTTACATCTAAATCATAAGTTTCCAAAACCTATTTTTTACAACAAAACTATAGTCTTTCAAATCTAGGGTTTCTAAAACTTCCCTTTCCAAATCCATGCCAAATCCAATCTTTTGTTTTAGGAATCCCAATCCTTCCTAATCGAAACCTTTCCTATTTCAAAACCTTTCTTAAAATGAAACTTTCCTAAATCGAAACTTTCCTATTTCAAAACTTTCCTAAAATAAAATCTTACCTAATTCGAACCTTTCCTAATTCGAACCCTTCCCAAATCCAACCTTCCTTAATCTTCCAAAGCCAACATTTGAGTCAAATCTTTCTTAATCTCAAGTCCTTTTTAAATCCTATCTTTCCTAAGTCTAGGTTTCCTAAACCTCAATCTTTCCAAATCAAAGTCCAATCTCTTCCATTTCAAATTCCAATCTTCTATTCTAAATTTAAATCAAATCCAAATTCCAATTCAATTTCTTTTTCCAATCAAAATCTTGTATTTTCAATCGGACTCTTGTCTGAACTACGACTGACCTGATTCCTCCAAAGGGATACGTAGGCAACTCTCATGAGTGCGGTCACAACCTTTTTCAAACTTTTATTTCCACAACCTTTTTCAAATCTCCAATTCCATAACTACTTTTTAATTTCCAATTCTATATTCTGTTTCCAACTTCCAATTCTAAAAATCTATTTTCAATCCTAAGTTTCAATTTCTAAACTTTCTTTCCAATTTCAAACTTCAATTCTTCTTTTCCAAATCTATTTTTCAATTCTCTTTTTCTTACATTTACACATCATGCATTATTCTTTTTCTAAAGTGGATAGGATTGGACATTTGTTAGTTGAAGACTCTCATAGGTGAATCTAGGGTGAATAGACATGTAGGTACCGCAAGGGCAGGGCAGGGTGATGGCTTAGTGCGTCTTCCCTACACATAACCAACCTCCGAACCTAGGATCACTGTTTTCAAAGACCAAAATGAAGTTATTTTTCAAAAAAGGGCTTAATATTTTCTAAAGGTTGCTAAATAACCTACTTTCCTAAAAACCCTCTCTTGAGGAAGTATTTTCAAAAGGGTTTTCTGAAAACCCTAAGTGTAGTCTTTAAATTGTGCTTAGTTTTTAGGTGACCTAACTCACCTTGATCAAGTTAGGTGGCGACTCCAAACTTTTTCCAAAAGCCTTTAATTCAAATCTATTTTCAATTCAAACCTAGTTGCACTAATTCTTCTTGGAGGATGAGTTCTAACAAGAGAGTACAACGTTTTTTCCGCTTGTGTGTGTATTCCTCGAGTGTGAAAAATCTGGGCGCGACAGCTGGCGACTACACTGAGGACACTTAGAGGGTTAGGCATAGCCATGTCTCTTCACCCTTCACCTATGTAGAGTCTTCAATTAACTTGTTCAATCCTATTCACTTTAAATTTTCAAAACTAAATTTTCAAAATTGCTTTAAAAAAAAAAAAACAAACATTTATTCATATTATCTTGTATTAAGTTTTTCATCCACATACTAACTCTTGCATCTTTATTTTTTAGGTGCTCTTTTTGTTTAAATTTTATTAACTACCATGCATGAATGTGATGAACAGGATGAATGGAAGTTGTTGGGCTCTTTCCTCCGCTTTCAAAAATCACACAAATACTGCATGTACACGTGCATTTTGCATACTTGCATTTTTACCCTGATATGACCCTTCTAGTTAGTAAGGGGGAACGGTATATTGGTTGTGGGTAAGATGCTGTGTCAGTTTCTTCGCCTACGGCCTCTTGATGGTTTCCTCGCTCGGATCACCAACTGATCATGGCACCAGCTCGGGGAGTAGGCCTAGGTTTGAAGATCCGGGGACCAAGCCTTTTTAGGACGTATTAGTCAACCCTCAACCTCATGCTCATATAGACACCTTGCATAGCCGAACCTCTGCTGGATTTAAGACACGCACACTGTTTTCCAAAACCATGGAGGAAAGGGCAACTACTTTTACTTTCCTTTATACCTGTTTATTCTTGTTGTTATAATGACTGTATTCTTACTGTTATAATGCTTGTCTAACTACTTATGCATGCACGTTTACTCTACCATTGTATTTTCTTTCTTTATATTCTAAGCATCCATTTTCATGCATCCCGTATTCCATGTCAAGACGAGAGTTCCAAGTAATTTAAGTCATTGCATTCTCATGCATATGATATACCCAAAGAAAGTGACACCTAGTTCACTCTCCCTTGCATTAAACCTACCTAAACCCTAAGGGTTTCCACATAATCCTAAGGACTTATGGCATGCACCTTAATTTATTCCAAAGGAGGGGCCCAATCCCTCCATGCGCACGGAGATAGGGTTGCCAAGAAGACGAGGCAATCAGTTAACAAAGTCTCTTAGTGACCTCCTCGATATCAAATCCAAAGAAGGCGAATCCAAAGACTCAAGAGTAGTTTAGGATTTCTAATGTAAAAATAGATAGGTGGAAGTCCAAAAGAAAATGTCCCCGTTCCCCCTGTTAAAATGTGTTTCAATTCCTTTATATTTAAACTCAAAAAGTCCTATGTACTCCTCTATTTTTCATGAATGAATGGATGAATGAATGAATGTTTATGCTCAATGGTAAGGTATTTGTATGCAAGTCCCCTATCTCCGAAAGTGAGCTAATACATCATATTTAGTCTCCCTTTTAAGTAGGGGCACCCCTAGGACATGCATTGCATAAAAATCTTCAAATCAAGACACTAACTTCTCTTTTATTTCTTGTCTTCTGTCCTCCCCCTTCTCATCTCCAAATACCAAGAGAATCGAATGCAAAGGCAAGACAAGCAGGGGGTCAGAGAGCCCAATTGAATTCATGGAATCCCTCTAGCACCTCACCAGATTCAAACTCATGGGTAGATAAGCCTAGTTGTTAGAAGAGGCCGAACCTACATCAAGGAGCAAGAAGAACGAACCATCCATCTGCAAGACGTTACCTCCCTGCCATGGCACGACAATCACCGTCCATGCAGAAAAAGGCTTCATCGTTTGCAAAGTTCTGTCAGACACGTACATTACTATAAAAGAATCTCCTAACTTCCGAATGCATGCCAAACACCGCAAGAGATTTATCAATCAGCCCTCTATCGTTTGGTGATACACCCGAATAATGAAATGCCAAAGAAGCTGACAGTTTCAAAACCCTGTCAGGGGTTCTCACCAAGAGATCTACAAGAAAATGGAGATTTTCACAAAATTCGTCTTCCTATTTCTCGCATATCTTCTTTAAATAAACATTTCATGCCATGTAATCATGTTTTTAAATGAAAATAGGTAGTTCCCAGTTATCCCCTCTGTTTCATACTCTTGTAGACGATTGTCACATTTAGGGATTCTTCCCCATTTGGTAAATATCTCGACTTGAAGGATGGGATAGCATAGGCCACACATTTAAAAGGGGTTAAAACCTTTGAGAGACAAAGAGAGAGTGGGAGAAAGGAGGAAGGCAGTCTCAACAAAGGGGTGCAAATTTTATTGAAGAGACGACACTTGCGTGATATCCTAGCTAAGCGATGGGCAGCTGAGTACTCAAAATGATGAGGAGCCATTGTTCTATTTATCCCAAACAAACACTGTCCTTTGCTCAGCCCACTAGAGCCGTCAGTGATCTCTTTTCAGATATCCCCAAACCTATAATCATCCCCCATACTGGAGTAGGTACAGAATAGTTGATTCGATAGAATATACAGTGGTTTACCGGCAGAAACACACCATTTTTTAGGAACATTGTCTAAATTTTGTATAAAGGCTTTATGGACTAAGCAATTTAATTTGAAGTGATGAAAGGCACTCATTTCTTCTACCGTACACAAATAAATTCCTTTGTAAAGCCCACTTGAGCCAGTTACTTTCCTCAATAAAACTGACCAAATGATCACCGCCCATACTGGGTTAAGGCAAAAGTCATAAGTAGGAATTAATGGGCAATGATGAAAAGGGTGATTTTCCAGAAGGTATAATAAGCAACGATGAAAATGGTGATCTTCAAGAAGTTATGGCGTCAAAGGCATCTCTAGTAAAGAAGTTATTGTGTTCGTGGGGATCTTCAAAAGAAGATATTGTCATCCCAAAATATAAATGAAAAAGTTGGCATCTCTAAAAGTTAACTTAGCAACAAATTTCTTGATGAAAAGAAGAATCTTAAATTCGAAGGTAGAAAGCGGTCCAGAAGAACAACAAGAGTATGAAGTAAGGAAGACAGCAATGAATGGAAGTTAAGTTGCCAAAGGTTATTATTGGTCTTTTAAAACCCCACAACTGATAATATTTGAGCCTTGATACCCTTTTTATTCATAAACCCCTTAACCTACCCTACGTTACGGTCCGAATTAAAGTCCTCTTTAATAAAAGAAAATTGCTTAGTCCAGATAAGCCTGAACAATACTAAGACAAGTCGGATGAGAAATGAGAACTGGAGAGAAATGCAGGGGCAATCTCACACTCCAAGGTGTGCTCAGATGGTTTTGGTTTAAACAACCCACTAATAGAAGATCTTTGAACCTAAATATCCCTTTGTTTCTTACAACCCCTAAACCCAGCCTACATTACGGTTCTAAAAGAAGTCTTCTTGGATTGTGGGCTTAGTTGTTTATTGCTCTGCAAAGGACATGCGAGTTGTCGCTCGAGCCATAGTGGCGCTTTGGAGATTTGAGAGAGAAAACCAAGTGAGATCAGAAAAACCACAAACAGCAACATTGTAGAAAGTAGGGATAGGATAGCAAACTGAAAGGTCAAGATCCTTGGAGAATGGTGCAAATGCTATCACTCCCCGATAATAATGGGACAAAACTAAATGGGGCAGAATTCTAGAAAGGAAACAGAATCCTGAGAGTATGGGCCCTGGGGCAATCTTGGGACATTCTTTGTAAATATTTTATATACGTGTAGTATAATGCATCCATGACATGAATAACCTGTACATCCATTAAATTCTTGTGTAGTTTGTATCTATTCATGTACTTATCAAAGGCGTGACATGCATTCAATTCCTTTCCTATATGTACATTCATCCAAAAAAATATAACATGCCTTAAATTCCATTTCTGTGTGAGCCTGTGCATTCATAAAAAATAAAAATAAAACAAACTACAAAATATATATATTTATATATATAAGTAGGACATGCAAAATAAGTCATACATCTAATTCCATGTGCATTCATAAAAATAATAATAAAAAAAAGTATAACATGCGTTTACCTGTTAATTTTTAGAATTGGCATAAGTAAATTGCTTTTGTACAAAAACCAACTCTACATTTTTCTCTCTCTCTCAAATAAGAAACAGCGAAACAGGTAAACTGCAAAAAAGGAGCTAAAGCCACCCCTCAGACATCTCCAGTTGTAAGCACCCCATTTTTAACCGCTCGGCAGTCTACACTTCGTCCAAACTTGTACTCAAGTCAATATGGACATATTCCAATCGAAACCAACTCTCTAAGTCCAAATCCTATCTACCTATCGCTTCGCGGGCCCATTAGGCCCAGATAAAGGCAAAATGACCAAAATGCCCTTAGGGGCATTGTCCTTTCCATTTCCCTTTCTAAATTCCAATGCCTCTCTCAAGACAGTTGATTCCTCGAGACGGTAAATCTATTTCCAAATTAGGCACGTCTTTCTGAAGACGGTAAGTCTCCTTTTCCAACTCCAATGCAATCCCTCTCTCGAAACAGTTGATTCCTCGAGACGCTAAGTCTATTCTAAATCAGGCTCGTCTTTCCGAAGACAGTAAGTCCCTTTTCCAAATTCCAAATTAGGCACGTCTTTCCGAAGATGATAAGACCCCCTTCCAATTCCAACCCCTCCCTCGAGACAGTTGATTCCTCGAGACGGTAAGTCTACTCCAATCAGGCGCGTCTTTCTGAAGACGATAAGACCCCTTTCCAATTCCAATCCCACTCTCGAGATAGTTTATTCCTCGAGACGGTCCGGCACGTTTTTGAAGAAAATCTCTTCAAGACGGTAAGTCCCTTTAAACCTGTCGACCGGGACGAGACCCCAAGTCCCCTAGATGGTAGAGCGGTCCACCTTTGGCACCTGCTAACCCGCCAATATAGAAATGTCCGTTTAGGCATGTCTTCCGAGAAAGTTGACTTCCCAGGCGCTAAGTCCCTTTAACAGCTTCCCAAGATCAGGCAGTCTTGGGAATGAATGCAAACCGTCAGAGTAGCGGAAATACTCACAAACATCACAACCGTCAGAGTAGCTGAAATACTCACAAACAGGTCGATATAAGGAATTGCCAACAAACCCCTGTGTTATGACAACCGCTGCTAGAGTGACGGAAACACTCAAAACCCAGGTTAGCACCGGTGCCTGCTAGCCCACTTCGGTGAAAAATGACCAAACTGCCCCTTGGGCCTTTTTCGAGACTTTTCGGTCAAGATGACCATTTTGCCCCAAGGCATCCTAACGCCCCGGGGACCACACCGGCTTTGGGTATCAAACCGATATCTTCCTGAGAATACTTCTTATAGTATTCCCAATCTTCCTTTACCTTTCCGGATCATTCCGAGTCAATTTCGGCAAACCCGGTGCAAAATAACTGTTTTGCCCCTAGTGGGCCGGTCACCTTTTCCAACCACACCGGCTCTAGGTATCAAACCGGTAACCTCTCAAGAATACTTCTTATAGTATTATCAACCTTCCTTTACCTTTTCGGATCATTCCGAGGCAGTTCCGGTAAACCCAGTGCGAAATGACCATTTTGCCCCTGGTGAGCCAGTCTCCCTTTCCGACCACACCAGCTCTGGGTATCAAACCAGAAACCCCTGGGAACATTCTGAATAATATTTCCAAATCTTAACTCTTCTTCCGGGACAGTCTGAGTCCGTCCCGGCAGCTTCCCGGTCTAGTTGACCGTTTTGCCCCTAAAGGCCCGGTCAACCCTTCCGACACATCCTATCCTCATTTTTCAAGTCAAATACCTCCAGGACACTATTCTAAGTGTTCCTGCTCTTTTCTGGCCTTCCGGATCATTCCCAGCCTCTTCAAATTTTTCCTAGACTTTTCAGAGTCACTTTTAGTGAAGCTAGGCTAAAAATTGCATGGTAGTCACTAGTACAAGCGCCCAAATCTAGTCAAGGATACGTTGCTTGCTGACCTAAATACTTTCCTAACTGGATGGCGCCACTCCTAGTGGCGCCAAGAGAAATTTTGCCCTAGCGCCACTGCAACAGGCGCCAGGTCTATCCCACCTCTATAAATACAGAGCCTCTTCCAATGTTTAAAGGGTCCGCAAACTCAATCTAAAAACACCAATTCTCGATACACAAGGCTCGTACACTCCCCAAACCCTAGCTTCCGTAGGTTTTCCAAACCCTAGCCACCATACACTAAACCCTAGCCTTCTATACACTCATACACACCCCCATACATCTATACACTAGCCTCCAACCTTCCTTTGAAGACTTGAAGACTTGCAATCTGAAATTTGAAGATTGAAGACAACTCTTGAAGATTGAAGAAGAAGATCAAGACGAAGACCGAAGACAAGCAAGGCGCGCAAAATAAACAATACATACGGTAGGCTTTCTCTTTAAATTTCCACACTTCCCCCCTCTCTCTTCTCTCTCCTAACCCACTTGGTTTTTCTCTATTTTAATCCCCCATCTTCTCCCCCCCTTTCTTTGCATGCTTGAAACAAGGGGATTCCTGGTCCATGTGTAGGATTGGACTATTGGAGAGTCACCGTGTCGGGGGCTTTCCTTTAGGCTAATCGGAGACCACGTGGGTTCGACCCCCTTGATTATGTGGTGAAGTCTTAACCTTGTATGTTCACGACCCCAAAATTGCATTATGCATATCATGATCTTGCATCTTCCAAAATCGTTTTCAAAGTTGTTTTCAAAATCGTTTTCAAACTCGTTTTCAAGATTACATCAAAATCTCCTTTTTCAAAACTTGTTTTCAAAATCACAATCCTAGGGTGATTCTACTTTTTCCATGGCTAGAGTTGTTTTAGGAATGTGTTATATTAAAAGTGACTCTTGTGGTCTATATTTTCAAATCTTATTATTTTCAAAACCACTTTCTTAAAGTGGTTCTAACCTCCTTATAGTTAGAATTGCTTTAGGAAAATGAGATATTTTTATACCTTTCCAAAAAACTCTCTTTTAAAAAGTCTCTTTCTAAAACCCTCTTTTTCAATATGATTTCTAAAAACTCTCCTTTCCAAAGTTGTTTTCAAAAACTCCCTCCAAAAATCTATTTTTCAAAACTCCCTTTTTCAATTCCTTTCCAAAACGCTCTCTTGAAAGTACACTTTCTAAAAACGTTCCCTAGGTTTCCTTCCTAGAAAAACTCTCTCCAAAAATCTTTCCAAAAACTCTCTTTTCAAAACTTATCTTCTAGAAACTCCTCTTTAGGTTCCCTTTCCAAAAATCTTCGTTGCCAAAAACACACTTTCCCAAAAAAAATCCCTTTCCTTAAAGCCCAAGTCAAGCCCTAGAACCCACAATTAGGAAACCCAAATTTTCTTTCCAAAAACATGATTTTCAACCTTCCCCAAAATCTAGATTTCCAAAATCTCTTTTTTTTTTTTTTATATCAAAGCTATACATATTTCCAAAACCTCTTTTCTACGTCAAAACTATAGTCTTTCCAAAACTAGGACTTTCAAAAACTCCATCTTTCCAAATCCTTGTCAAATCCAATCTCCCGTTTAGGAAACTAGATCTTATCCTCCGTTTTTGGAAACAAAATCAAACTTTCTCTTTTAGAATCACAATCTAATTCCTTGCTTGAAGAAATAGGAATCTTGACCCTTCCTAGTTTAAACCTTTCCTAATTCCAATCCTTCCTAATCTTCCACTTTTCTAAATCTTAAGTTTCCAAAACTTGAACATAAAAATCTTTCCTAAATTTTAAAACTCAAAATCTAAATCTTTCCTAATTTCCTACCTTCCTAAGCCATAAGTTTCCTAAAACTTTCAAATCTTTGCTTAAACATGAACCTTCCAAATCTAAACTTTCAAATCTTTCCTAAATTCAACCTTTTCTAAAACTCTAAAACTTTCAAAATCTTAAACTTTCTAAATTTCAAATCTTTCCAAATTCAAAACTTTCTTAAGTTGAATCTTTCTAAACTTCCAAATTTTCTAAATTCTAAACTTTCCAAAACTTCAAAACCTTTCCAAATCTAAAACTTTTCTAAACTCAAAACTTTCTTAGTTCATCTTTCTTAAGTTGAAACTTTCTTAATTCAAACATTTCCTAAATTGAAAACTTTCCTTTTTCAAACCTTTCCTCAAACGAAACTTTTCTACTTTCAAAACTTCCCTATTTCAAAACTTTCTAAATTCTAAACTTTCCAACTTTCAAAACTTTCTTAAGTTGAAACATTGCAAATTCAAAACTTTCCTAAGTTGAAACTTTCCTAAAATGAAAACTTTCCTAATTCGAAACTTTCCAAAAATGAAACTTTCCTAATTCGAAACTTTCTTAAATCGGATCTTTCCTAATTCGAAACTTTCCTAGATCTAATCTTTTCCAAAACACTTTCAAGTCAAGTCCAATCTTTCTCTTTTCTTTCCAAAGTCTAGGTTTCCCAAACCTTCATCTTTCTAAAACAAGTCTAAATCTTTCTTCCAAGTTCCATCTTTCTCAAATCAAAATCCAATCTCTTTAATTCTAAAATTCTAAATTCCAATTTTCAATCCTCTATTCTAAGTTCAATCTCTCAATCTTCTAATCCAATTTCCAATTCAATCTCTTTCTTCCAAATCAGTTTATTTTCAATCGGACTCTTATCTGAACTACGACTGACCTAATTCCTCCAAAAGGATACATAGGCAACCTTCCTAGGTGCAGTCACAACTGCTTTCAAATTTCAAATTCCACAACATTTTTCAAATTTCTATTTCTATAACTTTTTTCAAATCTCCAATTCTACAATCTTCTTCAAGTTTTCAATTCCATAACTCTTTTCAAATCTCTTTTCAATTCCAATTTCAAATTTCTATTGCCAAATCTCAATTTTCAATTTCTAAAACTTTCCAATTTCAAAATCTATCTTTTCAAATCCATTCCAATCTCTTTTTAAATCTCCTTTCAAATCAAATCAAACTCTTTTCAAATCTATTTTCTAAGTCTCTTCTCTTGCACTTGCATGTCATGCATCATGTTAGTATCTTTCCAAACATTGTTTTTCAAAGTGGATAGAATTGAAGCATTTAGTTAGTTGAAGACTCTCATATGTGAATCTAGGGTAGATTGACACGTAGGTACCGAAAGGGCGGGGTAGGGTGATGGCTTAGTGTGTCTTCCTTACGCGTAACCAACCTCCAAACCTAGATCACTGATTTCAAAGACCAAAAGGAGTTATTTTTCAAAAAAGGGCTAAGTATTTTCTAAAGGTTGCCAAACAACCTGTTTTCTTAAAAACCCTCTCTTGAGGAGATATTTTTAATAACCTTTTCCAAAACCCCGAAGTGTAGTCTTTGGATTATGCTTAGTTTTTAGGTGACCTAACTCACCTTAATCAAGTTAGGTGGTGACTCCAAATTGTTTTTCAAAAGCCCCTTTATTCAAATCTATTTTCAAATTCAAACCTAGTCGCACTCATTCTTCTGGGAGGGTAAGTTCTAACGAGAGAGTACAGTATTTTTCCCGCTTGTGTGAGTATTCCTTGAGTGCGAAAAATCTGAGCGCGACAGCTGGCGACTCCACTAGGGACACTTAGAGGGTTAGGCCGTAGTCATGTCTCTTTACCCTTGAACCATGTAGAGTCTTCAATTAACTTGGTTCAATCCTATTCACTTTAAATTTTCAAAACCAAATTTTCAAAATTGCTTTCAAAAAACATGCATTTATTCATATTATCTTGTATTATGTTTGTCATCCTCATACTAACACTCGCATATTTGTTTTGTAGGTACAAATTTTATTTAAATTTTATTAACTGCTATGCATGAATGTGATGAACAAGATAAATGGGAGTTGTTAGGCTCTTTCCTCCACTTTTAAAAATCACACATACACTGCATGTGCACCTGCATTTTGCATACTTGCATTTACCCTGATATGTCCTTTCTAGTTAGAAAGGGGGAACGGTATATTGGTTGTGGGCAAGATGCTATGTCAATTTCTTGCCTACGGCCTCTTAATGGTTCCCTCACTCGGATCATTAACCGATCATGGCACCACCTCGGGGAGTAAGCCTAGGTTTGAAGATCCGGGGACTGAGCCTTTTTAGAACGCATTAGTCAACCCTCAACCTCATACTCATATAGATACCATGCATAGCTGAACCTCTGCCGAATTTAAGACACGAGCACCGTTTTCAAAACCACGGAGGAAAGGGCGACTGCTCTTATTTCCATTTATACCTGTCTATTCCTGTTGTTATAATGCTTGTATTTATACTGTTATAATGCCTGTCTAACTGTTCATGCATGCATGTTTACTTCAATTGTATCTTCTCTCCTTATATTCTTTGCATATCCATATTCATGCATTCAATATTCCATGTCAAGACAAGAGTTCCAAGTAACTCAAGTCACTGCATTCTCATGCATAGGATCAACCCATTGAGAATGACACTAAGGTCACTCTCCCTTGCAGTAAACCTACCCAAACCCTAAGGGTTCCCATGTAACCCTAAGGACGCATTACATGCATCTCAATTCATTCCATAAGAGGGGCCCCAATCCCTTTATGCTCACGGAGATAGGATTGCCATGAAGACAAGGGGCAACCAATCAGCAAGGTCTCTCAACGACCTCTTCGACATCAAATCCAACAAAGGCGAATCTGAAGACTCAAGAGTAGTTTAGGTTTTCCCTTTGTAAAGCTAGATAGGTGGAATCCCCAAAGGACAATGTTCCCCCTCCCCCTATTAAAATGTATTTCAATTCTTTTGTATATTAAACCTAAAGTTAAATGTATTTCTTTATTTTTTGTAAATGAATGAATGGATGGATGTATGAATGGCTGAAGGTTCCTACTTAACGGTAAGAAATCTGCATATAGGGGCAAATCCCCTATCTCCAAAAGTTGGCCAATACATCATTAGTCTCCCTCTTCAATAGGGACACCCTAGGACATACATTGCATAAAGCTCTCAAAAAACCAAAAACTGACTTGCGACTTGTGTTTTTGTCTTTTTCTTTTTTCCTTTTCATTTCTATTAACAAAGGTCACCTTGCCCTGAGTCAACATTACTCCCAATAAGGGGCAACATCCACCTAGGGATCCTATTATCACTCGGCAAAGAGCATCATTGATGGCTGCTAACCTTGAAGAATCCTCTCAAGTTTCTCGGGAAGAAGTCAATGAAATGAGGACCAAGATGGATGAGATGCTCAAGCTCATTTAAACTATGGCTATGAAAGATGCTGTTGCAGTCCCATCATCATCTATGACTTCATCCAAGGACCCTGAACCCACTATCCCAAGGATCATGCTTCAGTCTGATAGTGCTGGGAGGATTAAGGAAGATGAGAAAGGGGTTAACACTGAAGAAGAAGAGACCATATTGCTTTCACCTGCAATAAAAAAGGCCCCTCTAGACCCTCTCAGTCTAAAAATCCAAGGGTTGGAAGATTCGTTGCGAAGTCTCCATGGCCACGATACTTACGGGTTCACTTCCTACGATGAGCTTTGCTTCTTTCCTGATTACCCGTGACCGGCTAGGTTCAAAATGCTCGACTTCCAGAAGTACGACGGTACCGGTTACCCCATTGCTCATCTTCGTCTATATGTTGTAGCACTAAGTGGACATGGCAACGATCCAAAGCTCCTTATGCAGCTATTCCAACACAGTCTCACGGGGTCTGCTCTACAATGGTTTGCTCGTTTGGACTTAAGGAAGATCACAACCTGGATGGAGCTAGTAAATGCGTTCAAAGCCTAATACCGTCACAACATCGACCTCACTTCCGATCGATGGTCCTTGATGACGATGAGCAAGGGTGAGAATGAGAGCTTTAAAGGATATGCCCTAAGATGGAGGGAAGCTGCTGCACAAGTTAATCCCCTGCTGGAGGAGAAGGAGTATGTACAACTGTTTGTACATACTTTCCAAGGTATATTCTACGAAAAGCTCTGCACAAGCATGGGAAAAAGCTTCTCTAAGCTCATCATGCAGGGAGAAATGATAGAAAATGGCCTCAAGACAGGAAGAATTACGGACCCCTATGCCAAGATTGGAGAAAATACCGCCAACATAGCCAAGAAGGTGGCTACCACAAGGGGCACGATCAAGAAGGAAAGTAAAGTGTCCGCTATTCTGCCTAGCCAACCACCCCAATACCGTCCCACGCTACAATCAGCCCCAGTCCTGCCCTGACCCACCTTGACCATGCCTGTTCCTACCCCAAACTATGGTCCCGCTGGGGCACGACCCAACTTTAATAGACCTGCTCGACGCATCCGTACCTTTGACGCCTTAGCCTGCACTTAAATCGAGGCTTACCATAGCCTTCTGAAGAACAACATCTTGAAGCCCATACCTGCTCGCCTGTTACCAAGCCCTCTACCCCCAACCTTTAATGCTACCCTTACATGTGAGTACCATTCAAGTGGCCATGGGCATGACACCGAAAGCTGCTTCACGCTCAAGCACAAGATCCAAGACTTGATCAACAATAAGACCATTGATTTGCAGCCGGTAAAACCCGCTCCTACTCCCAATGTGACCACTAATCCTTTGCCGGATCACACCGTCAATATGATACTAGTAGAAATGGGAAGCGAGGAAGAATTCAATGAGCTCAGGGTCGAAGGTTATGAGAACGATTGGGAGGCCGATGAAGAAAATAACTGGGAGGAGGGTCTCCCATTGTGCCCAATTTATCTTTATAACCCTGAGGAGGTGCCTGATGCTTCTGACTGGCCTGTTGAGGAGCCAATATTTATGGAAGACGAGATGACCAAGAACGCAGCTGTTGATGGATGGGGCGCTGAATTTTTACATCCGAAATATGCCGCGGCAGAACAAAACTTACTAGAAAGCCCTTGGCCCGCAGTTGAGTATAACTATGAAGACATGGGCTGGGAGCTAAAGGAGTCAAGAGAGCAGATGGAGCCGTTCAAGTTGGAAGGCAGCGAACTAGCCACCCTGTTTACAGAAAAATTCGTTGCAAAGAAGGAGGCTGACAACCGCGCCAGCAGCATCAACATCTTCGGAGCTGTAGGAGAATCCTTTGCCTGTCTCGCCTTGGCCGAGGATCCAGGTCATGAATGGAGCGTTGAAGATGTGGGAATTGTCCCAAAGCCATACTAAAAAGGAATCCTTTCAAAAGCGTACAAGAAAGGGGTGTTTTCACCCACTTTCTTTCTATCCCTTTTACTTTCTGTCTTTAAATTGATGTTTACATTCCGTTTTTGCTTAGGAACTCTATGCTTTCCATAAAATTGATAATAATAAACAAATAATAGTCTTTTATTCCATTGTTGATGTCTTATCGTCTCTTGGGAATGGTAGCTACTTTCTACACAAGAGGTATGGTGTATCTTATGAAATGATCCAACTTGAAGGGATGATAGCATGAGTTAACCACTCACCCAATGATCAGCTTTCCAGAGAAAGAGAGGATAAGGATGAGTGAGGATACTACCCAAAGGCAGCACTTGCAAGACTCTGAAGATAAGCGATGTGTGGCCAGTTTATCAAAATGAAGAGGAGCCATCTTTCACTTCCCTACATGAAAATAAAAGAATAAATAACTAAACAAATAAACAAAATGTGCTTATGTTTCCTTTTGCTTAACCCCTAGTGCCTCGCGAAAAGCGAAAATTCTCTTTGCCAACCCCGATCCAAGACTGTCCTCCCCATACTGGGGCAGATAATATTTGAGAATCCTAGGAATAGTGTCCACCCCCGCTGTGCTAAGGCAATAATGAAAGCTCTATAGATCAAGCAATCTAATTCAAAGGGAAGAGAGACCCTCATTTCATTTCCCATACAGTCAAAAGCAACCCTTTGCCAAACCCATTTGAGCCACTTATTCTTTTTCCGAGAAAACCCCAACTTAGGGATCACCGTCCACATTGGGTAGATTGAACCGCCAAGGAAAAGGTTCACAGGAAAAGGGTCAAAAAATTAGTTGTTCCATAAATGAAAGGAAAGGACAAAGTAAAGGAAAAGAGTTGCCAAGGGGCATAAGGCCGAAAAAAAAAAATCTATCTAAAGAAAGGCCTAAAGAAAATCATGATTGAGTCATCTTCAAAGGCATAATAAGAGGATCGAAAGAAAAGAAAGTTATGTTTATCTCAAGAAGTATATAGAAAGGGTGGAAGGGAAGGGTCATTTTCACCCTGAGAAGTCATGTAAAAAGCAAGAAGGAAATTTAAAGGTGATCCTAGGTTGCGAAGAAACCCAGTAGAAACAATAGGTTTGAGCCTTTACCCTTTCTTGCAAAACCCCAAAACCATGGCCTACATTACAACCCTACTAAAGTCCACTCTGATTGAAAACAGATTGCTTGATCTAAATGAGCTAGATACGTTACCAAAGCCAAGAAGGGTGCTAGCCTTACTGAGAAAATGGTTAAGGATAGTGTGGATCTAAACCCTACTGGGAAAGACATCAAATTTGAGCCTGCATATCCCGTTGTTTCTGAAATCCCATAACCTAGCCTACATTACGGTCCTAGGTAAAGTCTCCTCGGATTGAAAGGACTGGCCGCTTATCGCTCTGCTGAAGGTCGGGTAAGCTATTGCTAAAACCTCGAGAGTCGAGAGTTTTAGCTCAGTAACCCCATACACTAACCTCGAGGCAGAGAGTCGGAGGTGATCAAAAGGTTGAGAAAGGTGTGAAGTGCTATCATCCAATCGAGGTAGGGTTAGCTAGAAGAGAGGCTAAATCCTCGAAGAGGAAGGAGTTACCATTCCCAAGACTACCAGTCTAACAGCACCCGGTGTCATTCTATTAACATATTTCTAACCTGTGCATATGTTGAAAAAAAAAATCAACATGAGCTTCGCACACATAGGATATAACTCCCTGTAGAAATAGAAGTCATCAACATCAACTCACGCGATAGATACATAACATCATCATCCATCACATGCAACTGATCATATACTTAGCTGAAAGGATCATAAATGTCTTTGTCTATCCATGCATCTGAATACCATAAATATCCATTTTTATACAAAATATCAAAATAAAACTGACTAACATAAATACATCTCAAGAATAGGGGCAAAAGAAGATCGGAGCCTCCACAAGGGGCATCTGTCATAGGTCAAAGTCGATGTCATCTGAATCGAAATCCCCGAAACCTGGCATCGGAGGAGGCGGATAACTACTCGAAGCTCCGCCATTCTACAGAGAAGACAAAACCAAAATCAGCCACATAAAAGAAAACTAAGCAACAGCAGAGTAAAAAGAAGCAGAGAAAGAATAACATACCCCCCCACCGCCCATCTGAGATAACCGAGCCGTTAAGGACGCTACCTTGGCTTGGTACTGATCCCGTTCCATCTGGTATTGACCTCTCTGGTCTCTCATAGCAGTAAACTAGGCCTGGGGCACATATCCTCCAGCACGGCGCCACAAGTCAACCACCTCCTGGCCAACAGTATACCCGCCAACCACTACCTCAAACTGGGTGAAGGCACCGACCAAATGAGCCTCAAAGTGTGCAGCATAATCTGTATCCGGAGGAAGCAAGAACTCGGCACTTGGCTGACGCTCCTGGTAAGGGATAGGCACTCCTGCCACCAGGGCTCCAAACATATACTCCGGTGGAGCTCCTGCTGATCGGAACTCCTCATGAAACTGCCGCCAGTGTCGCTCTCCAAGATAGGACTCCCAAGTGTCATCACTGATAAAAGCAGCTCTCGACAGGGACAACGGAACCAAGTACCGGACTGTCTCGTAATGGACTGATCTAATGAAAGGCCGCCAAGTCACATCCCTCGCCTCAATCAGCTCTAAGTTAGCCTGGAGCGTCACAAAATCGGTAATCTCCGATCGCTGGGCTACCCGGTCATGAGCCCACCTCAAAGCATGAGAATAGAGATCATCCTCAACAACTGCAGGGCGACAAACAGGAAGGTACTTGTAACTCCACCAGATGAGGAAAGGCCAGAAACTAGTCATGCTACCCCAACGGGAAGAAGTCCGAACCCGCATCGACCGAAGGAAGCAGCCAAAGGAGAAGGACCCCCAGTCCAACTCAGATAAAGCTCCAAGATCGACTACTATACTCACCAAATGACATGGCACAAGTGACTTTTTGTTGTTACAGAAGCAGTTAAAGATGATATACAAAATAAGTCGCTGTCTCATGATGTCCCGCCTGGCAGGCGATGGCTCAGTAGCAAAAATATCGTCATCCTGACTGATCCAAGAGACTGGAAAGGCAGAATGCTCAGGAGGAGGCAAGTCCAACAGCAAGTAGGCCTCGTCCCTACTGACTGGATGTAGGGTGATCCGCCGGCCGACAAAGGAGAACCCTGTAATAATCGCCCAATCCAAAGGAGTAGGACCTAACTCGAAGCCAACAAAATGAAAGGTCCCGATCTGCCCGAACCACCGCTCAATCAACGCCAGTACTAAATGCCGATTTAGGCGGTTAGCCTATAATCCCATGAAGGCGCCAAATCTGATCTCCGCCAAGAAGGCACGATATGATGGAGCAGCCCGCTGCATGGTCACAAAAACCTAATGAACAACCCCTCTGAATGCTGTATGTACCCGCAGTGGAGGTAAATGCTGTCTAGAGTACATGCTGGGGTGATAAGCCAATTCACTGAATGGGGGAATATCTGGCACCTACAAGTCTCCCAAGTCAGCATCCGTCTGCCTATGCCTGGAGGAAGCTCTCCCATAACTGGTCACCTGATCCCCAAGACCCGGTACCTCCTCCTCGGCACCAACCTCCTCTGCGAAAGCCTGCTCAACCGGAGGAAACGGGTCGACAGGTAGCCTACTCCCCTACCCACTCTGACTGGAGGAGGATCATCCGGCAGATCGTCGACTACCTCTAGATCGTCTAGAGCCGCCAGTAGAATCTGTCCTAGCCGCCTTCCCCGAGAGGCGTCTCCTCTCAGAGCCATCATCACCTGCGTCTGCCATCCTGAAAAGGTAAGCCAAGGTAAGAGCTGTTAGTATATCAAATAGGCGGTTGACATAATAAAGTAAAATAAAATAAACAACAAACAATAAAAATAATCAAAAAAGAGTTCAAATGACAAGTCAAAACAAATCTCTTACGCACACATTTTGATTTTCTAACTTCAAATCAAATCTCAAGTGTTTTATGTCTTTTTCCTTCAAAAAAATTTTATTTTTAAAAACTCTTTCTAACTCTTCCCTAATTTCTAAAAATTTCGGCAGAGTCCCGTTTAAAAATGGTCCTTACAACACCCATCACATCAATCGTGCACTTCGCAACGTTACAATAACATAACATCAGCACCCGTGCACACTTTTTAAATTTTTAAAATTTTAAAAAACACAAGTTTTATTTTTCTAATAAATCAATGGTTTCAAAAGTCTCCTGAAATTTCTCAAAATTACCTCAAATGTTTTCTAAAATATCCCAATATTTTTCCAAAATTTCAAACTCTAAACATTCCATCAATCTCTCAAATTTTCTTAATTTTCCTAATTTTTGAAATATTTTTCCTATTTTTCAAAAATCAAAAATTCACCAAGTTTTCAAAAAATCACGAAACTTCATACGGTTATGAAACACATTTTTCTAAGACACATTGTACAAAAATTCAGCCAAAAAATGCAATGCCCAATTTTGTAGGAACATATTCACTATTTCTGCAGAAAACCCTCTTCACATAATCACATAAAATCACTCAAATTCAATCATACAAGCACCAAAATGCAAAAATAACATCACCATCATGATCAAAACACATCAAAACATCAACTTCCACTATTCATATGATTCAAACGAAGTTCTACACATCAAAATCAATAAAAATTTGAAAACTCACTTTTTGGAAGTTCTCCGGCGAAATCTTCTCTTTTGGCGACTTTTCTAGCGACGTGCTCTCCTTCCGGCAATCACCTGTGGTCTCCAAGAAGTGCTCCTTTAATGTCTAAGTCGGTTTTCTCGCCAAATCTCTTGGATTTGCAAAAACTCTCCAAAATCCCGCAATTGTTCGAACTAGAAATTTTATGCTTTTAACTCCAAGCCTGGCGCCACGAGCAGATGCGCCAAGCATTTTTTTGCCAAAAGCGCCACTGCTAGTGGCGTTAGTTACAAAATCTGGGTAGCTTTGCCCTTTTTCCCGCCAAATCTCGTTTTCGAAGGCCTTTTTGGCCCGATATCCAATTTTAACTCCCGTTGTCGAAAAATTCTCAATGTCCGTCCCTCTGACTGCCTCGCGGTCAAGATGGGACTTTTACTTTTATCATTTTCTGTCTTTGATAAGCAAAGACAGAAAAAGAAGGGCAGTTGTAAGCACCCCATTTTTGACCGCTCGGCAGTCTACACTCCGTCTAGACTTGTACTCAAGTCAGTATGGACATATTCCAATCGAAACCAACTCTCTAAGTCCAAATCCTATCTACCTATCGCTTCGCGGGCCTATTAGGCCCAGATAGAGGCAAAATGACCAAAATGCCCTTAAGAGCATTGTCCTTTCCATTTCCCTTTCTAAATTCCAATCCCTCTCTCGAGATAGTTGATTGCTCGAGACGGTAAATCTATTTCCAAATTAGGCACATCTTTCCGAAGACGGTAAGTCCCCTTTTCCAACTCCAATTGCAATCCCTCTTTCGAGACAGTTGATTCCTCGAGACGGTAAGTCTATTCTAAATCAGGCTCGTCTTTCCGAAGATGGTAAGTCCTTTTTCCAAATTTCAAATTAGGCATGTCTTTCTGAAGACGATAAGACCCCTTTCCAATTCCAACCCCTCTCTTGAGACAGTTGATTCCTTGAGACGGTAAGTCTACTCCAATTAGGCACGTCTTTCCGAAGACGATAAAATCCCTTTCCAATTCCAATCCCACTCTCGAGACAGTTTATTCCTCGAGACGGTCCGGCATGTTTTTGAAGAAAATCTCTTCGAGACGGTAAGTCTCTTTAAACCTGTCGACCAGGACAAGACTCCAAGTCCCCTAGATGGTAGAGCAATCCACCTTTGGCGCCTGCTAACCCGCCAATGTAGAAATGTCCGTTTAGGTACGCCTTCCTAGAAAGTTGACTTCTCAGGTGCTAAGTCCCTTTAGCAGCTTCCCGAGATCAGGCAGTCTTGGGAATGAACGTGAACCGTTAGAGTAGCGAAAATACTCACAAACATCACAACCGTTAGAGTAGCGGAAATACTCACAAATAGGTCGATATAGGGAATTGCCGACAAACCCTTGTGTCACAACGACCGCCGCCAGAGTGACGGAAACACTTAAAACCCAGGTCAACACCGGTGCCTGCTAGCCCACTTCGGTGAAAATGACCAAACTGCCCATTGGGCCTTTTCCGAGACTTGTTGGTCAAGATGACCATTTTGCCCCTAGGCATCCGAATGCCCCGGGGGCCACACTGGCTCTGGATATCAAACAGACATCTTCCTGAGAATACGTCTTATAGTATTCCCAATCTTCCTTTACCTTTCCGGATCATTCCGAGTCAATTTTGGCAAACCCGGTGCAAAATGACCGTTTTGCCCCCGGTGGGCCGGTCACCTTTTCCAACCACACCGGCTCTGGGTATCAAACCGGTAACCTCTCAAGAATAATTCTTATAGTATTCTCAACCTTCCTTTACATTTTCGGATCATTTTGAACAGTTCTGGCAAACCCGGTGCGAAATGACCACTTTGCCCTTGGTGGGCCGGTCTCCCTTTCAGACTACACCGGCTCTGGGTATCAAACGGGCAACCACTGTGAACATTTTGAATAATGTTTACAAATCTTAACTCTTCTTCCAGGACAATCTGAGCCCGTCCCGGTAGCTTCCCGGTCCAGTTGACCGTTTTGCCCTAAAGGCCCGTTCAACCCTTCCGACACATCCTATCCTCATTTTTCAAGTCAAATACCTCCAGGACTCTATTCTAAGTATTCCTGCTCTTTTCTGGTCTTTCGGATCATTCCCGGCCTCTTCAAATCATCCCCGAAATTTTCGGAGTCACTCCTAGTGAAGCCAGGCTAAAAATTGCATGGTAGTCACTAGCACAGGCGCCCAAATCTAGTTAAGGATACGTTGCTTGCCAACCAAAATACTTTCTTAGCTGGCTGGTGCCACTAGTAGTGGCGCCAAGCCAAGAATTGGCCTGGCGCCACTCCTAATGGCGCTAAGAGGACTTTTGCCCTGGCGCCACTGCAACAGGCGCCAGGTCTATCCCACCTTTATAAATACAGAGCCTCTTCTAGCATTTAAAGGGTCCTCAAATTCAATCTAAAAACACCAATTCTCGATACACAGAGCTCATACACTCCCCAAACCCTAGCTTCCTTAGGTTTTCCAAACCCTAGCCACTATACACTAAACCCTAGCCTTCTATACACTCATACACACACCCATACATCTATACACTAGCCTCCAACCCTCCTTTGAAGACTTGAAGAGTTGCAATCTGAAGTTTGAAGATTGAAGACAACTCTTGAAGATTGAAGACGAAGATCAAGATGAAGACTGAAGATAAGCAAGGCGCGCAAAATAAACAAGACATACGGTAGGCTTTCTCTTTAAATTTCCACACTTCCCCCCTCTCTCTTCTCTCTCCTAACCCACTTGGATTTTCTCTATTTTGATCTCTCATCTTCCCCCCCCCCCTCTTTCTTTTCATGCTTGAAACAAGGGGATTTCCGGTTCATGTGTAGGATTGGACTATTGGAGAGTCACCGTGTCGGAGGCTTTCCTTTAGGCTAACCGGAGACCACGTGGGTTCGGCTCCCTTGATTATGTGGTGAAGCCTTAACCTTGTATGTTCACGACCCCAAAATTGCATTGTGCATATCATGATCTTGCATCTTCCAAAAATCGTTTTCAAACTCGTTTTCAAAATTGCATCAAAATCTCCTTTTTCAAAACTTGTTTTCAAAATCACAATCCTAAGGTGATTCTAGTCTTTCCATGGCTAGGGTTACTTTAGGAAAGCGTTACATTAAAAGTGACTCTTATGGTCCATATTTTCAAATCTTATTGTTTTCAAAATCACTTTCTTAAAGTGGTTCTAACCTCCTTATGGTTAGAATCGCTTTAGGAAAGTGAGATATTTTTATACCTTTCCAAGAAACTCTCTTTTCAAAAATCTCTTTCTAAAACCCTCTTTTTCAATATGATTTCTAAAAACTCTCCTTTCCAAAGTTGTTTTCAAAAACTCCCTCCAAAAATCTATTTTTTAAAACTCCCTTTTTCAACTCCTTTCCAAAACGCTCTCTTCAAATTCCACTTTCCAAAAACGTTCCCTAGGTTTTCTTTCTAGAAAAACTCTCTCCAAAAATCTTTCCAAAAACTCTCTTTTCAAAACTTATCTTCTAGAAACTCCTCTCTAGGTTCCCTTTCCAAAAATCTTCGTTTGCCAAAAACACACTTTCCCAAAAAAAATCCCTTTCCTTAGAGCCCAAGTCAAGTCCTAGAACCCACAATTAGGAAACCCTAATTTTCTTTCCAAAAACATGATTTTCAACTTTTCCCAAAATCTAAGTTTTCAAAACCTCTTGTTTTTTTATGTCAAAGCTATACATATTTTCAAAACCTCTTTTCTACGTCAAAACTATAGTCTTTCCAAAACTAGGACTTTCAAAAACTCCATCTTTCCAAATCCTTGTCAAATCCAATCTTTCCTTTAGGAAACCAAATCCAATCTCCCGTTTAGGAAACTAGATCTTATCCTCCGTTTTTGGAAACAAAATCAAACTTTCTCTTTTAGAAACACAATCTAATCCCTTGCTTTAGGAAATAGGAATCTTAACCCTTTCTAGTTTAAACTTTTCCTAATTCCAATCCTTCCTAATCTTCCACTTTCCTAAATCTTAAGTTTTCAAAACTTGAACATAAAAATCTTTCCTAAATTTTAAAACTCAAAATCTAAATCTTTCCTAATTTCCTACCTTCCTAAGCCATAAGTTTCCTAAAACTTTCAAATCTTTGCTTAAACATGAACCTTCCAAATCTAAACTTTCAAATCTTTCCTAAACTCAACCTTTCCTAAAACTCTAAAACTTTCAAAATCTTAAACTTCCTAAATTTCAAATCTTTCCAAATTCAAAGCTTTCCAAATTCAAAACTTTCTTAAGTTGAATCTTTCTAAACTTCCAAATTTTCTCAATTCTAAACTTTCCAAAACTTAAAAACCTTTCCAAATCTAAAACTTTTATAAACTCAAAACTTTCTTAGTTCATCTTTCTTAAGTTGAAACTTTCTTAATTCAAACATTTCCTAAATTGAAAACTTTCCTTTTTCAAACCTTTCCTCAAACGAAACTTTCCTACTTTCAAAACTTCCCTATTTCAAAACTTTCTAAATTCTAAACTTTCCAACTTTCAAAACTTTCTTAAGTTGAAACATTCCAAATTCAAAACTTTCCTAAGTTGAAACTTTCCTAAAATGAAAACTTTCCTAATTCAAAACTTTCCAAAAATAAAACTTTCCTAATTCGAAACTTTCTTAAATCGGATCTTTCCTAATTCGAACCTTTCCTAGATTTAATCTTTTCTAAAACTCTTTCAAGTCAAGTCTAATCTTTCTCTTCTCTTTCCAAAGTCTAGGTTTCCCAAACCTTCATCTTTCTAAAACAAGTCTAAATCTATCTTCCAAGTTCCATCTTTCTCAAATCAAAATCCAATCTCTTGAATTCCAAAATTCTAAATTTCAATTTTCAATCCTCTATTCTAAGTTCAATCTCTCAATCTTCTAATCCAATTTCCAATTCAATCTCTTTCTTCCAAATCAGTCTATTTTCAATTGGACTCTTGTCCGAACTATGACTGACCTAATTCCTCCAAAAGGATACGTAGGCAACCTTCATAGGTGCGGTCACAACTTCTTTCAAATTTCAAATTCCACAACATTTTTCCAATTTCTGTTTCCATAACTTTTTTCAAATCTCCAATTCTACAATCTTCTTCAAGTTTCCAATTCAATAACTCTTTCAAATCTCTTTTGAATTCCAATTTCAAATTTCTATTTCCAAATCTCAATTTGCAATTTTTAAAACTTTCCAATTTCAAAATTTATCTTTTCAAATCCATTCCAATCTCTTTTTAAATCTCCTTTCAAATCAAATCAAACTCTTTTCAAATCTATTTTCTAAGTCTCTTCTCTTGCACTTGCGTGTCATGCATCGTGTTAGTATCTTTCCAAACATTGTTTTTCAAAGTGGATAGGATTGAACCATTTAGATAGTTGAAGACTCTCATAGGTGAATCTAGGGTAGATTGACATGTAGGTACTAAAAGGGCGGGGTAGGGTAATGGCTTAGTGCGTCTTCTCTACACGTAACCAACCTCCGAACCTAAATCACTGATTTCAAAGACCAAAAGGAGTTATTTTTCAAAAAAGGGCTAAGTATTTTCTAAAGGTTGCCAAACAACCTGTTTTCTTAAAAACCCTCTCTTGAGGAGATATTTTCAAAAACCTTTTCCAAAAACCCTAAGTGTAGTCTTCGGATTATGCTTAGTTTTTAGGTGACCTAATTCACCTTAATCAAGTTAGGTGGCGACTCCAAATTGTTTTTCAAAAGGCTCTTTATTCAAATCTATTTTCAAATTCAAACCTAGTCGCACTCATTCTTCTGGGAGGGTGAGTTCTAGAAAGAGAGTACAGTATTTTTCCCGCTTGTGTGAGTATTCCTCGAGTGCGAAAAATCTAGGCACGACACCAGCACTGGCACACACCTTAGAAAGCTCAAATTTCCACAGCCAATAAGAAATAGAGACTGGGGCAATGGCCCACCCTCGACCTCCCCAATCAAATGACTTCTAACTCAAGAAAATATGTATGCTGAAAAAGGGGAGTAACGAATAAGTGTCCGATTGTTCAAAGATGGAATAATGAAGCATATCCTTGAAAATGAGCATTGACCCCTTGCTAGAGTTTGGTAAGGCTCACGAAGGTCTCTCCCATAACCATAGAACCATGGGAGTACCCCTCACGAATCTTGATAAGCAGTGCACATAACCGATAGTCAACCGAGTCATCCCTCCCGGCAGAAACATCAACAAGTTCAGGAGAAGCAGAGCTAGGGCCACCGTGGAGAAATGAACCAATCTGGAGAAGTATGCCAATCGCCTATCCGTCGCAAACTCAAAATGAGAGAAACAAGAACTTCACTGAGAGATAAGGAAACTGGAGTAGCAGATCTGAAGAAAAAGCCGCACAACAAAGCCCAAGTTGAGAGGAGACAACTGTGATGCAGCTATCAGGAAAAGTAGGTCCCATAATGTCAGCTGAACCATCCCGAAGACCTAGGAGGAAGCCATACTTATGGGGAGTAGGGGCAAGCTCACATTCCCAAAAACGAAAGAGAGATAGGTTAGGTGGCCAAAAGGGAACCACTACTAGAAAAGAAGCTGCACCAATAGGAGAGAAGCCATGTAACCAAAGGACTAATGAAAAATGTCTTGCTCATCTGGAGGATACCCGTCATACCAAACCCGTAGTCAACTCAAAGTAGCGTCGGCCATCCTAAAAGTCAAAAGTGGGAAACCTCGGTGTCCATCTCATCCTCGAAAGTTGCCTCAACCGGAGGGAAGGGGTCGACTGGTGGTCTACTCCCCTGTTCACTCTAACTAGACGATACCTGTCTAGTAGATTGTCGACCGCCTCTGGATCGACTGGAGCTGCTAACAAAATCTGTATGGCCGCTTTGCTAGAGCAGCGTCTCCTCTCAGAACCATCATCACCCGCGTCAGCCATTTTAAAAAGGTAAGCCTAGGTAAGAGGTGTTAATATACAGTATATGCAGATAAAAATAATAATAAAATAAAATAAATAAATGATAAAAAAAAGGATTTCAAATGATAAGTCAAAATAAATTTCCTACACCTTTTGATTTTCCTACTTCAAGTCAAATCTCAAGGGTTTTCTGTCTTTTTCCTTCAAAAGATTTTTATTTCTAAACCTTTTCCAACTCTTTCCCTGATTTCTAAAATTTTTGACAGAGTTTCATTTAAAAATGGTCCCTACAACACCCATGACATCAACACAAAACATAAACTGTGCACTTCACAATGTTACAATTACATGACAACAGTACTCGCGCACACTTTTTGAATTTTTAAAATTTTCAAAACACATGTTTTATTTTTTCAATAAATCAATGGTTTTCAAAAATATCCTAAAATTCCTCAAAATCATTTCAAATGTTTTCTGAAATATTCCTACATTTTTCTAAATTTTAAACTCTAAAAATTCCATAAATTTTCCAATTTTCTTTATTTTTCCTATTTTTCTAAGTATTTTTTGATTTTTCATAAAAATAAAAAATTCACCAAGTTTTCAAAAATCACGAAACTTCACACGGTTGTTAAACACATTTTTCTAAGGCACATAACATAAAAATCTAGCCAAAAAAACCCAAAGCCCAAGCTTGTAAGAATAAACCCCCAATTCCTACAGAAACCTTCTTCACATAATCACGTAAAATACTCAAATTCAGTTCAACAAGCACCAAAATGCAAAAATAACATCACTATAATGTTCAAAACTTATCAAAACATCAATTTCCACTGTTTACACGACTTAAATGGAGTTCTACACATTAAATTCAACATAGGATAGAAAACCCACTTTTAGGAGTTCTTCGACGAAAACTTCTCCCCCGGCGACTTTTCTGACGACGTGGTCTCCTTCCAGCAATCACCTGTGGTCCCTAAGGAGTGCCTATTCAAGGTTCAAGTCGGTTTCCTCACAATGCCTCTCGGTTTTGTGAAAAACTCGTCAAATCCTGCAGCAGTGTCGAACTAGCAGTTTGTTGGTTTTGATCCTAAGCCTGGGGCCACTAGCAGTGGCGCTAAGATAAATTTGCCAAAGGAGTGGCGCCAGTTTCCAAATTCTGGGCAGCTTTGCCCTTTTTCTCGCCAAAACTAAATTTCAAAGGCCTTTTGGGCCTAATACTCATTTCCACAATCCCGTCTTCCAAGATTTCCAAAGTCCGTTCATCCGACCGCCTCACGGTCAACATGGGACTCTTACTCTATCGTTTTTTGTCTTTGACAAGCAAAGACAAAAAAAGAGGGGCAGCTGTAAGCACCCCCTTTTGACCGCTCGGCAGTCTACAGTCCGTCTAGACTTGTATTCAAGTCAATGTGAACATATTCCTAATCTAAATCAACTTTCCCAAGTCTAATCCCGTCATTACATCACTTTGCGGGCTCACTCAGCCCAAATAGAAGCAAAATGACCAAAATACCCTTAGGGCATTGTACGGTCCAATTCCAAATCAGGCACGTCTTTTCGAAGATGGTAAGTCCCCTTTTCAATTCCAACAGGCACGTCTTTTCGAAGACGATAGGTCCCCATTCCAATTCCAACAGGCATGTCTTTTCGAAGACGGTAAGTCCCTTTTTCAATTCCAATAGGCGTGTCTTCCCAAAGACAGTAAGTCATCTTCTCCAATTCTAATTGCAATCCCTTTCTCAAGAAAGTTGAATCCTCGGGACGGTAAGTCTATCCTTTCCGGCATGTTTTTCGAAGAAAGTTTCTTCGGAGTAGTAAGTCCCTTTAAACTCGTCGACCGGGACGAGACCCCAAATCTCGTAGATGGTAGAACGGTCCACCTTTGGCGCATGCTAACCCGCCAATGTAGAAATGTCCATTTTAGCACGCCTTTCGAAAAAGTTAATTTTCAGGCACTAAGTCCCTTTAACAGTTTCCTAAGATTAGGCAGTCTCGGGAATGATCGCAACCATCAAAGTAGCAGAAGTACTCGGGAACATCGCAACCGTCAGAGTAGCGAAAATACTCACAAACAAGTCAATATACGGAATTGCTAACAAACACCTGTATCACGAGACTATCGTCAGAGTGGGGGAAGCACTCAAAATCGAGGTCAACACCGGTGCCTGCTAGCCCACGTCGGTGAAAAATGACCAAACTGCCCCTAGGGCCATATTCCGGCATGTTTTTTAGGAAAGTACCTAAGTCCTCAGAACGGTAAGACCACCCTTCTAAGATCGTCCTAGAGACGATCCGGCATGATTAGGTGCCTTCTAGCCAGTTTGGGGCCAATTTCGAGACTTTTCGGTCAAGATGACCATTTTGCCTTTAGGCATCCAAGTGCCCCGGGGACCACACCGGCTCTGGGTATCAAACTGGTAACCTCCCGAGAATGCTCCTTATAGTATTCTTAACCCTCCATTATTTTTTTGATTCATTCCGAGTCAATTCCGGCAAATCTAGTGTAAAATGACCGTTTTGCCCCCGGTGGGCCGGTCGCCTTTTCCGACCACACCGGCTCTGGGTATCAAACCGATAGCCTTTGGGAACATTCTAAATAATGTTTTCAAATCTCGAGTCTTCTTCTAGGACATTCTGAGTTCGTCCCGGTAGCTTTCCAGCTCAGTTGACCGTTTTACCCCTAATGGCCTGGTCAACCCCTCTAGCACACCCTGACATCCTTTTTCAAGTCCATTACCCCCGAGACACTATTCTAAGGGTTCCTGCCCTTTTTCGGCCTTTCGGGCCATTCTCGGTCCCTTAAATCCTTCCCGGACCTTCCAGAGTCACTCCTAGTGAAGCCAGGCTAAAAATTGCATTGTAGTCACTAGCACAGGCGCCCAAATCTTCTGAAGATATTGCTTGCTGACCTTAAAACTTTCCTAAGTGGCTGGCGCCACTAGTAGTGGCGCTAAGCCAAAATTTGGCCTGGAGTGGTACCAGAAGGTTTTTTTGGCCTGGTGTTACTGCAACAGGCGCCAAGTCATCCCTCTTTCTATAAATACAGAGCTTCCTCCAGCGTGAAGGGGGTCTGCAAACTCAGTCTAAAAATCCTATTTTTTGATACACAGAGCTCGTAGCCTCCTAAAACTCTAGTCTCCCTCAGGTTCTCTAAACCCTGGCCTCCATACACAAACCTTAGAGTTGCTTTAGGAAAGTGTTACATTTAAAGTGACCAATATGGTCCATATTTTTAAAATCGTTGTTTTCAAAACCACTATCTTAAAGTGGTTCTAACCTTCTTATGGTTAGAATTGCTTTAGGAAAGTGAGATATTTTATATACTTTCTAAAAATCTCTTGTCAAAAATCTTCTCCTAAAAATCTCTTTTCCAACATGCTTTCCATAAAATCTCTTTAAATTCCTTTCCAAAATTGTTTTCAAAAACTCCCTCCAAAAATTTATTTTTCAAAACTTCTTTTTAAACTCCTTTCTAAAAAGCTCTCTTCAAAATTCATTTCCTAAAAACACTCCCTAGGTTTCTTTCTTAGAAAACTCTCTTCCTAAATTCTTTTTCCTAAAAACTCTTTCCAACAATCTCCTTCCAAAAATCCCCATCCAAAAACTCTCTCTTTTCAAATTCACTTCCTAAAAACTCCTCTCTAGGATTTCCTTCAAAAAATCTTCCTTTCCAAAAACTCACTTTTCAAAAATCTCTTTTTTTAAAACCCAAGTCAAACCCTAGAACCCACAATTAGGAAACTCTAATTTCTTTTCTCAAAAACATGATTTTCAATCTTGCCTTAAAACTTAGGTTTTCAAAATCTTCCTTTTTACATCTAAATCTTATGTTTCCAAAGCCAATTTTCTACATCAAAACTATAGTCTTTCAAATCTAGGGTTTCTAAAACTTCCCTTTCCAAATCCATGCCAAATCCAATCTTTTGTTTTAGGAATCTCAATCCTTCCTAATCGAAACCTTTCCTATTTCAAAATCTTTTTCAAAATGAAACTTTCCTAAATCGAAACTTTCCTATTTCAAAACTTTCCTAAAATAAAACTTTCATAAAATGAAATCTTTCCTAAGTTGAACCTTTCCTAATTCGACTCCTAAATCCAACCTTCCTTAATATTCCAAGTCCAACATTTGAGTCAAATCTTTCTTAATCTCAAGTCCTTTCTAAATCCTATCTTTCCTAAGTCTAGGATTCCTAAACCTCAATTTTTCCAAATCAAAGTCCAATCTCTTCCATTTCAAATTCCAATCTTCTATTCTAAATTCAAATCAAATCTAAATTCCAATTCAATTTCTTTTTCCAATCAAAATCTTCTATTTTCAATCAGACTCTTGTCCGAACTACGACTGACCTGATTCCTCCAAAGGGATACGTAGGCAATCCTCATGAATGTGGTCACAACCTTTTTCAAGCTTCTATTTCCACAACTTTTTTTAAATCTCCAATTCCATAACTACTTTTCAATTTCCAATTCTATGTTCTATTTCTAACTTCCAATTCTAAAAATCTACTTTCAATCCTCAATTTCAATTTCTAAACTTCCTTTCCAATTTCAAACTTCAATTCTTCTTTTCCAAATATATTTTTCAACTCTCTTTTTCTTACATTTACACATCATGCATTATTCTTTTTCTAAAGTGGATAGGATTGGACATTTGTTAGTTGAAGACTCTCATAGGTGAATCTAGGGTGAATAGACATGTAGGTACCGTAAGGGCGGGGCAAGGTGATGGCTTAGTGCATCTTCTCTACACGTAACCAACCTCCGAACCTAGAATCACTGTTTTCAAAGACTAAAATGGAGTTATTTTTCAAAAAAGGACTTAATATTTTCTAAAGGTTGCTAAATAACCTGCTTTATTAAAAACCCTCTCTTGAGGAAGTATTTTCAAAATGGTTTTCTGAAAGCCCTAAGTGTAGTCTTCGGATTGTGCTTAGTTCTTAGATGACCTAACTCACTTTAATCAAGTTAGGTGGCGACTCCAAACTTTTTCTAAAAGCCCTTAATTCAAATCTATTTTGAATTCAAACCTAGTCGCACTCATTTTTTTAGGAGGATGAGTTCTAACGAGAGAGTACAGTGTTTTTCCCACTTGTGTGTGTATTCCTTCAGCGCAAAAAATCTGGGTGCGACAACTGGCGACTCCACTAGGGACACTTAGAGGGTTAGGCCCTAGCCATGTCTCTTCACCCTTCACCCTTCACCCATGTAGAGTCTTCAATTAACTTGTTCAATCCTATTCGCTTCAAATTTTTAAAACCAAAATTTCAAAATTGTTTTTTAAAAATAAAAAAAAACATGCATTTATTCATATTATCTTACATTAAGTTTGTCATCCACATACTAACTCTTGCATCTTTGTTTTGTAGGTGTGCTTTTTGTTTAAATTTTATTAACTGTCATGCATGAATGTGATGAAAATAATGAATGGGAGTTGTTGGGCTCTTTCTTCTACTTTCAAAAATCATACAAACACTGCATGTGCACTTGCATTCTGCGTACTTGCATTTTTACCCTGATATGACCCTTCTAGTTAGAAAGGGGGAACGGTATATTGGCTATGGATAAGATGCTGTGTCAGTTTTTTCGCTTACGGCCTCTTGATGGTACCCCCGCTCGGATCACCAACTGATCATACCACCACCTCGGGGAGTGGGCTTAGGTTTGAAGATCCAAGGACAGAGCCTTTTTAGGACGCATTAGTCAACCCTCAACCTCATGCTCATATAGACACCTTGCATAGCCGAACCTCTGCTGGATTTAAGATACGCACACTGTTTTCCAAAACCATGGAGGAAAGGCCACTGTTTTTACTTTCCCTTGTACTTGTTTATTCCTGTTGTTATAATGACTGTATTCTTACTGTTATAATGCTTATCTAATTGTTCATGCATACACGTTTACTCTACCATTGTATTTTCTTTCTTTATATTCTATGCATCCTTTTTCATACATCTCGTATTCCATGTCAAGATGAGAATTCCAAGTAACTCAAGTCACTGCATTCTCATGCATATGATCAACCCAAAGAGAGTGACACCTAGTTCACTCTCCCTTGCATTGAACCTAACTAAACCCGAAGGGTTTCCGTGTAACCCTAAGGACTCATGGCATGCACCTTAATTCATTCCATAGGAGGGGCCCCAATCCCTCCATGCGCACGGAGATAGGGTTGCCAAGAAGACAAGAGGCAATCAGTCAACAAAGTCTCTCAGTGACCTCCTCAACATCAAATCCAAAGAAGGCGAATCCGAAGACTCAAGAGTAGTTTAGGATTTCTAATGAAAAAGTAGATAGGTGGAAGTCCAAAAGAAAATGTCCCCCTTCCCCCTGTTAAAATGTGTTTCAATTCCTTTATATTTAAACTCAAAAAGTCCTATGTACTCCTCTATTTTTCATGAATGAATGGATGAATGAATGTTTCTGCTCAACGGTAAGGTATTTGTATGCAAGTCTCCTATCTCCGAAAGTGAGCTAATACATCATATTTAGTCTCCCTCTTAAGTAGGGGCACCCCTAGGAGATGCATTGCATAAAAATCTTCAAATCAAGACACTAACTTCTCTTTTGTTTCTTGTCTTTTGTACTCCCCCTTCTCATCTCCAAATACTAAGAGAATCGAATGCAAAGGCAAGACAAGCAAGGGGTCAGAGAGCACAATTGAATTCATGGAATCCCTCTAGCACCTCACCAGATTCAAACTCATGGGCGGAGAAACCTAGTTGTTAGAAAAGGCCGAACCTACATCAAGGAGCAAGAAGAACTAACCATCCATTTGCAAGACGTTACCTCCCTGCCATGCCGCGACAATCACTGTCCATGCAGAAAAAGGCTTCATCATTTGCAAAGTTCTGTTAGACACGTACATTACTACAAAAGAATCTCCTAACTTCCGAATGTATGCCAAACACCATAAGAGATCTACCAATCAGCCCTCCGTCGTTTGCTGACACACCCGAAGATTGAAATGCCAAAGAAGCTGACAATTTCAAAATCCTATCAGGGGTTCTCACCAAGAGATCCACAAGAAAAGGGAGATTTCCACAAAATTTGTCTATTTTCTTTTCGTCTTCCTATTTCTCGCATATCTTCTTTAAATAAACATTGCATGCCATGTAATCATGTTTTTAAATGAAAATAGGTAGTTCCCAGTTTATCCCTTCTGTTTCATACTCTTATGGACGATTGTCACATTTAGGGATTTTTCCCTATTTGGTAAATGACTCGACTTAAAGGATGGGATAGCATAGGCCACCCATTTAAAAGGGGTTAAAACCTTTGAGAGACAAAGAGAGAGTGAGAGATAGGAGGAAGGTAGTCTCAACAAAGAGGTGCAAATTTTATTGAAGAGACGACACTTGCGTGATATCCTGACTAAGCGATGGGCAGCCGAGTACTCAAAATGATGAGGAGTCATTGTTTTATTTATCCCAAATAAACACTATCCTTTGCTCAGCCCACTAGAGCTGTCAGTGATCTCTTTTCAGATATCCCCAAACCTATAATCATCCGCCACACTGGGGTAGGCACAGAATAGTTGATTCAATAGAATATACAGTGGTTTATCGGCAGAAACACGCCATTTTTTAGGAACATTGTCTAAATTTTGTATAAAGGCTATATGGACTAAGCAATTTAATATGAAGTGATAAAAGACACTCATTTCTTCTAGCATACACAAATAAATCTCTTTGTAAAGCCCACTTGAGCCAGTTACTTTCCTCGAGAAAATCGACTAGATGATCACTGCCTATACTGGGTTAAGGCAAAAGTCATAAGTAAGAACTAATGAGCAATGATAAAAAGGGTGATTTCCCAGAAGGTATAATAAGCAATGATGAAAATGGTGATCTTCAAGAAGTTATGGCATCAAAGGCGTCTCTAGTAAAGAAGTTATTGTCTTTGTGGGAATCTTCAAAAGAAGATACTGTCATCCAAAAATATAAATGAAAAAGTTAGCGTCTCCAAAAGTTGACTTAGCAACAAATTTCTTGATGAAAAAAAGAAATCTTAAATTAAAAGGCATAAAGCGGTCCAGAAGAACAACAAGAGTATGAAGGAAGGAAGAAAGCAATGAATGGAAGTTAAGTTGCCAAATGTGATCATTGGTCTTTTAAAACCCCACAAGTGATAATATTTGAGCCTTTATACCCTTTTTATTCATAAACCTCTTAACCTAGCCTACGTTATGGTCCAAATTAAAGTCCTCTCTAATCAAAGAAAATTGCTTAGTCCAAATAAGCCTAAACAATACTAAGACAAGCTGGATGAGAAAGGAGAACTGGAGAGAAATACAGGGGCAATCTCATGCTCCAAGGTGTGCTTAGATGGTTTTGGTTTAAACAACCCACTAAAAGAATATCTTTAAGCCTAAATATCTTTTTGTTTCTTACAACCCCTAAACCCAGCCTACATTACGGTCCTAAAAGAAGTTTTCTCGGATTGAAGGCTTGGTTGTTTATCGCTCTACAAAGGGTATGCGAGTTGTCGCTCGAGCCATAGTGGCATTTTGGAGATTTGAGAGAGAAAACCAAGTGAGATTAGAAAAATCCCAAACAGCAACCCTGTAGAAAGTAGGGATAGAATAACAAACTAAAAGGTCAAGATTCTTGGAGAATGGTGCAAATGCTATCACACCCCGATAAGAATGGGACAAAATTAAATGGGGCAGAATCCTAGAAAAGAAACAGAATCCTGAGAGTATGGGCCCTGGGGCAATCTTGGGACATTCTTTGTAAATATTTTATATACGTGTTGTATAATGCATCCATGACATGTATAACCTGTACATCCATTAAATTTTTGTGTAATTTGTATCTATTATGTACTTATCAAAGGCATGTCATGCATTTAATTCCTTTCCTGTATGTACATTCATCCAAAAAAATATAACATGCCTTAAATTCCATTCCTGTATGAACCTGTGCATTCATAAAAATAAAATAAAATAAATATATATATATATATATATAAGTAGGACATACAAAATAAGTCATATATCTAATTCTATGTGCATTCATAAAAAAAATAATAATAAAAAAAAGTATAACATGCATTTACCTGTGCATTTTTAGAATTGGCATAAGTAAATTGCTTTTGTACAAAACCAAACTCTATGTCTTTCTCTCTCTCTAATAAGAAAAAGGGAACAAGGTAAACTGCAAAAAAGGAGCTAAAGCCACACCTCAGACATCTCCAACATCGGCATACACCTTAGAAAGCTCAAATTTCCATAGCCAACAAGAAACAGAGACTGGGGCAATGGCCCACCCTCGACCTCCCCAATCAAATGACTTCTAACTCGAGAAACCATGTATGTTGAAAAAGGGGAGTAACGAATAAGTGTCCGATCGCCCAAAACTAGAATAATAAAGCATATCCCCGAAAATGAGTATTGACCCCCTACTAGAGTCTGGTAAGGCTCACGAAGGTCTCTCCCACAACCATAGAAGCATGGGAGTGCCCCTTACGAATCTTGATAAGTAGTGTACATAACCGACAGTCGACCGAGTCATCCCTCCTGGCAGAAACATCAACAAGTTCAGAGGAAGCAGAGCTAGGGCCAACGTGGATAAATGAACCAATCTGGAGAAGTATGCCAATCCCTTGTCCGTCGCAAACTCAAAATGAGAGAAACAAAAACTTCACTGGGACATAAGGAAACTGGGGTAGCAGATCAGAAGAAAAAGCCGCACAACAGAACCCAAACTGAGAAGAGACAATCATGATGCAGCTATCAGGGAAAGTAGGTTCCATAATGTCAGCTGAACCATCCCGAAGACCTAGGAAGAAGCCATACTTATGGGGAGTAGGGGCAAGCTCACATTTCCAAAAATGAAAGAGAGATAGGACAGGTGGACAAAAGGGAACCACTGCCAGAAAACAAGCTGCACCAATAGGAGAGGTGCCATGCAACCAAAGGACTAGTGAAAAATATCTTGCTCATCTGGAGGATACCAGTCATACCAAACCCGTAGTCAACTCAAAGTAGCGTCGGCCATCCTAAAAGTCAAAAATGGGAAACCTCAGTGTCCATCTCATCCTCGAAAGCTACCTCAACCGGAGGAAAGGGGTCGACTGGTAGTCTACTCCCTCGTCCACTCTGACTAGACGATACCTATCCAGTAGATCATCGGCCGCCTCTGGATCGACTAGAGCAGCTAACAGAATCTGTATGGGCTGCCATCCTAGAGCGGCGTCTCCTCTCAGAACCATCACACCCGTGTCTGCCATCCTGAAAAGGTAAGCCCAGGTAAGAGGTGTTAATATACGGTATATGCAGATAAAAATAATAATAAAATAAAATAAATAATTAATTTAAAAAAAAGGATTTCAAATGATAAGTCAAAATGAATTTCCTACACCTTTTAATTTTCCTACTTCAAGTCAAATCTCAAGGGTTTTCTATTTTTTTCCTTCAAAAAGATTTTTATTTCTAAACCTTTTCCAACTCTTTCCCTGATTTCTAAAAATTTCGACAGAGCTTCATTTAAAAATGGTCCCTACAACACCCATGACATCAACACAAAACACAAACTGTGCACTTCACAACGTTACAATCACATGACAACAGCACCCACGTACACTTTCTAAATTTTTAAAATTTTCAAAAAACATGTTTTATTTTTTCAATAAATCAATGGTTTTCAAAAATGTCCTAAAATTCCTCAAAATCATTTCAAATGTTTTCTAAAATATTCCTACATTTTTCAAAATTTTAAACTCTAAAAATTCCATCAATTTTCCAATTTTCTTTATTTTTCCTATTTTTCTAAGTATTTTTTGATTTTTCAAAAAAATAAAAAATTCACCAAGTTTTCAAAAATCACAAAACTTCATATGGTTGTTAAACACATTTTTCTAAGGCACACAGCATAAAAATCTAGCCAAAAAAACCCAAAGCCCAAGCTTGTACGAACAAACCCCCAATTCCTATAGAAACCCTCTTCACATAATCACGTAAAATCACTCAAATTCAGTTCAACAAGCACCAAAATGAAAAAAATAACATCACCATAATGTTCAAAACATATCAAAACATCAATTTTCACTGTTTACAACACTTAAACAGAGTTCTACACATTAAATTTAACATAGGATAGAAAACTTACTTTTTGGAGTTCTTCGGCAAAAACTTCTCTCCCGGCAACTTTTTCGATGACGTGGTCTCCTTCCAGCAATCACCTATGGTCCTAAGGAGTGCCTCTTCAAGGTGCAAGTTGATTTCCTCGCAATGCCTCTCGGTTTTGTGAAAAACTCATCAAATCCCGCATCAGCGTCGAACCATCAGTTTGCTAGTTTTGATCCTAAGCCTAGCGCCACTAGCAGTGGCGCTAAGCTAAATTTGCCAAAGGCGCGACTCCTAGTGGCGCCAGTTTCCAAATTCTGGGCAGCTTTGCCCTTTTTCCCGCCAAAACTCGATTTCAAAGGCCTTTTGGGCCTAATACTCATTTCCATAATCCCGTTTTCCAAGATTTCCAAAGTCCATCCCTCTGACCACCTCACGGTCAACATGAGACTCTTACTCTATCGTTTTCTGTCTTCAACAAGCAAAGACAGAAAAAGAGAGGCAGTTGTAAGCACCCCATTTTTGACCGCTCGGCAGTCTACAGTCCATCCAGACTTGTATTCAAGTCAATGTGGACATATTCCTAATCTAAATCAACTTTCCTAAGTCTAATCCTGTCAATTCATTACTTCGCGGGCCCAGCAGGCCCAAATAGAAGCAAAATGACCAAAATGCCCTTGGGGTGCATTGTTTGGTCTAATTCCAAATCAGACACGTCTTTTCGAAGACGGTAAATCTCCTTTCCAATTCCAACAGGCATTTTTTTGGAAAACGGTAAGTCCCCTTTCCAATTTCAATAGGCGCGTCTTCCCGAAAATGGTAAGTCCCCCTCTCCAAGTCTAATTCCAATCCCTTTCTCGTGAAAGTTGATTCCTCGAGACGGTAAGTCTATCCTTTCCGGCACATTTTTCAAAGAAAGTTTCTTTGGAACGGTAAGTCCCTTCAAACCCGTCGACCGGGATGAGACCCCAAGTCCCCTAGATGGTAGAACGGTCCACCTTTGGCGCCTGTTAACCCGCTAATGCAGAAATATCAGTTTTAGCATGCGTTCCGAGAAAGTTGATTCTCAGATGCTAAGTCCCTTTAGTAGCTTCCCGAGATCAGGCAGTCTCGAGAATGATCACAATCGTCGTAGTAGCGGAAGTACTCGCAAACATCGCAACCGTCAGAGTAGCTGAAATACTCGCAAACATGTCGATACCGGGAATTACCAACAAACCCCTGTATCATAGGACTGCCGTCAGAGTGGCGGAAGCACTCAAAATCCAAGTCAATACCAGTGCCTGCTAGCCCACGTTGGTGAAAAATGACCAAACTGCCCCTAGGGCCATCTTCCAGCACGTTTCTTAATAAAGTACCTAAGTCCTCAGAATGGTAAGACCACCCTTCCAAGATCATCCTATAGACGATCCGAAATGATTAGGTACCTTCTAGCCAGTTCCGAGCCAATTTTGAGACTTTTTGGTCAAGATGACCATTTTGCCGCTAGCATCCAAGCGCCCTTGGGACCGCACTAGCTCTGGATATGAAACCGGTAACCTCCCGAGAATGCTCCTTATAATATTCTCAACCCTCCTTTATAGTATTCTTTCTGGATCATTCCAAGTCAAATTCGGCAAACCTAGTACAAAATGACCATTTTGCCCTTGGTGGGCCCGTTGCCTTTTCCGACCACACCGGCTCTGGGTATCAAACCGGTAGCCTTTGGGAACATTCTAAATAATGTTTCTAAATCTCGAGTCTTCTTTCGGGACATTCTGAGTCCGTCCCGGTAGCTTTCCGGCTCGGTTGACCGTTTTACCCCTAATGGCCCGGTCAACCCCTCTACAAACCCTGACATCCTTTTTCAAATCCATTACCCCCGGGACCCTATTCTAAGGGTTCCTGTCCTTTTTTGGCCTTTTGGGCCATTCCCGGTCCCTTAAATCCTTCTCAAACCTTCCGGAGTCACTCCTAGTGAACCTAGGCTAAAAATTGCATGGTAGTCACTAGTACAGGTGCCCAAATCTTCTGAAAATATGTTATTTGCTGACCTTAAAACTTTCCTAAGTGGCTGGTGCCACTAGTAGTGGCGCCAAGCCAAAATTTGGCCTGGAGTGGCACTTGAAGGTTTTTTGGCCAAGCGCCACTGCAACAGGCGCCAGGTCAACCCTCTCTCTATAAATACAGAGCTTCCTCTAGTGTGAAGGAGGTCCGCAAACTTAGTCTAAAAACCCGACTTTTCGACACACAGAGCTCGTAGCCTCCTAAAACCATGGTCTCCTTTAGGTTCTCTAAACCCAGGCCTCCATACACAAACCCTAGCCTCCTATACACTCATACACACTCTCATACACTCATACATTAGCCTCCAAAGCCTCCATTGAAGACTTGAAGTGCTGCAACTAAAGCTCTCGAAGATCAAGATGAAGACTGAAGCAAAGATCAAAGCAAAGCAAGAAAAGCAAAGCGCGCAAAGCAAAGTAAAATAAACAAGACACAAGGTAGGCTTTCTATTTAAGTTTACGCATCTTCCCCCTCTCTTCTCTCTCCTAACCCACTGGTTTTTTTTCTATTTTAATCCCCCATTTTCTCCCCCCCCCCTTCTTGCATGTTTGAAACAAGGGATTTCGCGGTCCATGTGTAGGATTAGGCTATTGGAGGGTCACCGTGTCGGGGGTTTTCTTTTAGTCTAACCGGAGACCACGTGGGTTCGGCCCCCTTGATTATGTGGTGAAGCCTTTAACCTTGTATATTCACGACCCCATCTTGCATTGTGCATATCATGATCTTGCAGTCTTCTAAAATTCATTTCCAAACTTGTTTTCATGCTTGCATCAAAACTCGTTTTCAAAAGCTTGAATGAAAATCTTCTTTTCAAAACTGGTTTTCAAAATCACAATCCTAAGGTGATTCTAGCCTTTCCATGGCTAGAGTTGCTTTAGAAAAGTGTTACATTTAAAGTGACCAATATGGTCCATATTTCAAAATCGTTGTTTTTAAAACCATTATCTTAAAGTGGTTCTAACCTTCTTATGGTTAGAATCGCTTTAGGAAAGTGGAATATTTTATATACTTTCTAAAAAATCTCTTCTCAAAAATCTCCTCCTAAAAATCTCTTTTCCAACATGCTTTCTATAAACTCTCTTTAAATTCCTTTCCAAAATTATTTTAAAAAACTCCCTCCAAAAATCTATTTTTTAAAACTTCTTTTTAAACTCCTTTCCAAAAATCTCTCTTCAAAATTCCTTTCCTAAAAACACTCCTTAGGTTTCCTTCTTAGAAAACTCTCTTCCTAAAATCTTTTTCCTAAAAACTCTTTCAACAATCTCCTTCCAAAAATCCCCTTCCAAAAACTATCTCTTTTCAAATTCACTTCCTAAAAACTCCTCTCTTGGATTTCATTCCAAAAATCTCTCTTTCTAAAAACTCACTTTTCAAATATCTCTTTTCTTAGAGCCCAAGTCAAACCCTAGAACCCACAATTAGGAAACCCTAATTTCTTTTCTCAAAAACATGATTTTCAATCTTGCCTTAAAAACTTAGGTTTCCAAAATCTCCCTTTTTACATCTAAATCATATGTTTCCAAAACCTACTTTCTAATCAAAACTATAGTCTTTCAAATCTAGGGTTTCTAAAACTTCCCTTTCCAAATTCATGCCAAATCCAATCTTTTGTTTTAGGAATCCCAATCCTTCCTAATCGAAACCTTTCCTATTTCAAAACCTTTCTTAAAATGAAACTTTCCTAAATCGAAACTTTGCTATTTCAAAATTTTCCTAAAATAAAACTTTCCTAAAATGAAATCTTTCCTAATTCGAACCCTTCCTAAATCCAACCTTCCTTAATCTTCCAAGTCCAACATTTAAGTCAAATCTTTCTTAATCTCAAGTCCTTTCTAAATCCTATCTTTCCTAAGTCTAGGATTCCTAAACCTCAATCTTTCCAAATCAAAGTCCAGTCTCTTCCATTTCAAATTCCAATCTTCTATTTTAAATTCAAATCAAATCCAAATTCCAATTCAATTTCTTTTTCCAATCAAAATATTCTATTTTCAATCGGACTCTTGTCCGAACTACGACGAACCTGATTCCTCCAAAGGGATACGTAGGCAACCCTCATGAGTGTGGTCACAACCTTTTTCAAATCTCTAATTCCATAACTACTTTTCAATTTCCAATTCTGTGTTCTATTTCCAACTTCCAATTCTAAAAATCTATTTTCAATCCTCAATTTCAATTTCTAAACTTTCTTTCCTATTTCAAACTTCAATTATTCTTTTTCAAATCTATTTTTTAACTCTCTTTTTCTTACTTTTGCGCATCATGCATTATTCTTTTTAAACATTCTTTTTCTAAAGTGGATAGAATTGGACATTTGTTAGTTAAAGACTCTTATAGGTGAACTAAGGTGAATAGACATGTAGGTACCGCAAGGGCGGGGCAGGGTGATGGCTTAGTTCGTCTTCCCTACACGTAACCAACTTGCGAACCTAGGATCACTATTTTCAAAGACCAAAATGGAGTTATTTTTTAAAAAAGGGCATAATATTTTCTAAAGGTTGCTAAATAACCTGCTTTCCTAAAAACCCTCCTTTGAGGAAGTATTTTCAAAATGGTTTTCTAAAAACCCTAAGTGTAGTCTTCGGATTTTGCTTCGTTTTTAGGTGACTTAACTCACCTTAATCAAGTTAGGTGGCAACTCCAAACTTTTTCCAAAAGCCCTTAATTCAAATATATTTTCAATTCAAATCTAGTCGCACTTATTCTTCTAGGAGGATGAGTTCTAACGAGAGAGTACAGTGTTTTTTCCGCTTGTGTGTATATTCCTCGAGTGCAAAAAATCTGGGCGTGACATAACCCTCAGCCTCATGCTCATATAGTACCCATGCATAACCGAATCTCTACCCGATTTAAGGCACGTATCTTTTTCAAAACCATGGAGGAAAGAGCGATTGCTTTTCAATTATTATGCTTAGATACATGAATGTTCTACTATCAACATCTTGTCATTAATGTTGGTAAACTGTTCATGCATATGTAATCATCCCAAGGCAAGAGTTCCAAAGTAACTCAAGCCATCTGCACTCAATGGATATGATCAACCCTAAAGAGAATGGCCCGCAAGCCAACCTCGAATCATAAGCCTACCTAATTCCTAAGGGTTCCAAACCCTAAGAACCATGGCATGCATCCAAAAATCATTTTCATAAGAGGGACCCCAATCTCTCACTCATAGAGATAAGGTTGCCACAAGAAAAGAGGCAATCCAGAGACAAGGTCATTCAACGACCTCCCAATGTTAACAAGGCGAAACCAAAAACTCAAAAAGTAGTTTAGGTAGATAGGTAGGAAGTCTCATGGAAAATGTTCCCTTTCCCCAATCTATGTAACTTTCGCTTTCTATCTCAAAGAAATAAAATTGCTCTTTCTATTTCCCTTGAATGAATGATTGTATGGAATGAATGAAACAGACACAGGCATGGTATTTGCATATAGGGGCAATCCTGTATCTCCAAAATGAACCTTAGCATCATACCTAAATTCCGACAATCAGCGACACCTCTAGGACATGCATCACATAGAAAATTTCAAAATACCATACTAAATGCTGGTCTCTTTTTCCTTACAAGGCAAATGAAAACAGGAAAGAAACTCTCAAATAGCCCAGTCAGTAGTATGGAAACTATCGACAAGCCATCTTTACTTCTAGAAGCAGCCTTTCAATTGCAAAGAATATTACCACTAAATAGTGAGAGGTAGGATCCAAACACCAATGCAACTGCAAATCACCCTCATGGGATCTTCATTCCTAAGGGTACACCCTTCCCAGTAAGGGTCTGAGGACCTAAAAGCCAAACTCGCACTTTATCACTGTCCAGTCCCAATAAACTGATCTAGACCTAACCCTTGAAACTACTTCTTGCTCTCCATATTTTCGCATCATTCTTACCTTGTTTTTGGACTTTAAACCCATGGTTGCAATGACTAGGTTTACTTCCCAAACTGGTGCCAGAAAAGCCATGCAGCCTAACCAACCATTCCTCGTACATAGCGTTCTGCCACCTTTTTTCATATTACCCATAATCACCACCCCAATAACAAAGCCTGAACCAATCCATGTCATTTCCTCTACCAAGGTGGTTCTGCCTATCATGACCCAAATGCCCATTGCAAGCCTCCACCGTGTCCCGTGGAGCTACCCCCCAACCATGCCTCAGAAAATTGAAGAACCAGTATTCGAGATAAGTTGGGTGACTAGATCTGGGCATTGCTATACCCCCACTGAGGTGGAAAGAAAAAGGAAAACCAAGGGCAAGGAAGGGGAAAGCTCAAACCCTCTCACTGAGCAAGAAATCTCAGAGTTCGCTAAAGCTCTGAAAAAGAATAATTATGACATCATGGAACAGCTCAGAAAAACACCTGCTTACATCTCCATGCTAGGTTTACTGCTCTCCTCTAAGACTCAAGAAGATGCTTTGCTCAGGATCCTAAAAGATGCTCATGTGCCAGAAAACTTTACCTCTAATAATCTACATGACATGATCAGCCTCATCATGGCACCCAATGTCATCACGTTCTCTGATGACAAAGTCCCGGCCGATGGAACAGGGCACACCCATGCCTTGCACATAACCATGAAAACTAGGGGAAACATGGTATCAAGGGTCCTGGTAGACAATGGGTCAACTCTAAATGTTTGACCGTACTCAACCATGGTAAGGCTAGGTATGGACCAAACATACCTTAATTGTAGCACTACCATTATCTGAGCCTTCGACGGATCCTGGCGAGAAACCATGGGAGGGATTGAGATGCCTATCATAGTGGGGCCTGTGAGTGTCGCGCCCAGATTTTTCGCACTTGAGGAATACACACACAAGCGGAAAAAATACTGTACTCTCTCGTTAGAACTCACCCTCCTAGAAGAATGAGTGCGACTAGGTTTGAATTAAAAATTAGTTTGAATAAAGGGCTTTTAAAAAAGATTTGGAGTTGCCACCTAACTTGATTAAGGTGAGTTAGGTCACCTAAAAACTAAGCACAATCCGAGGATCACACTTAGGGTTTTTTGAAAAAGGTTTTGGAAAACGTCCTTAATAGAGGGTTTTAAGAAAATAGGTTGTTTGGCAATCTTTGGAAAACATTTAAGCCCTTTTTAGAAAATAAACTCCATTTTGGTCTTTGAAAATAGTGATTCTAGGTTTGGAGGTTGGTTACGTGTAGGGAAGATACACTAAGCCATCACCCTACCCCACCCTTGCAGTACCTACACGTCTATTTACCCTAGATTCACCTATGAGAGTCTTCAACTAACAAATGTTCAATCCTATCCACTTTAGCAAAAGAATGTTTTAAAAAGAATGATGCATTATATGCAAGTGTAAGAAAAGAAAGTTGGAAAATAGATTTAGAAAGAAATTGAAGAGAAATTGATTTGATTTTAGAAAAGAGATTCGAAAAGATAGATTTAAAATTGGAAAGTTTTAGAAATTGGAAATAGAAATTTGGAAATAGAAATTTGAAATAGATCATGGAATTGGAAGTTTGAAGAAGATTGTAGAATTGGAGATTTGAAAGAAGTCGTAAAAATAAAAATTTGAAAAATGTTGTGACCGCACCCATGACGGTTGCCTACGTATAGTTTTGGAGGAATCAGGTCAGTCGTTGTTCAGACAAGAGTCCGATAGAAAAATAGATGGTTTGATTGGAAAAAAGGAATTGAATTGGAATTTGGATTTAATTTGAATTTAGAATAAAAGATTGGAATTTGAAATGGAAGAATAGAGACCCTAGACCTAGGAAGATAGGATTTAGAAAGGACTCGAGATTAAGAAAGACTTGACTCGAATGGTGGACTTGGAAGATCGAAGAAAGATTGGATTTATGAAGGGTTCGAATTAGAAAAAAGGTCCGATTTAGGACAGTTTCAAAATAGGAAAGTGTCATTTTAAAAAAGGTTTCGAATTAGGAAAGTGTTGGATTAGGAAAGTTTTGAAATATGGAAGTTTTGAAAGTTGGAAAGTTTTGAGTTTAGAAAGTTTTTAGAATTAGAAAGATTTGACGTTTTGAATTTGGAAAGTTGAAATTTGGAAAGGGATGAAATTAGGAAAGGGTTGAATTAGGAAAGATTTGGAAGCTTAATGTTTAAGGAAAGATTTGAAAGTTCTGGGAAACCTATGGTTTAAGAAGGTATGAGATTAGGAAAGATTGAATTAGGAAATGTTTAGACTAGGAAGGGTTGAGATTCCTATTCCCTAAAACAAGGGATTGGATTTTGTTTCTAAAGGAGGTGTTTTGATTTTGTTTTCAAAAACGTAGGATAGGGTTTGGTTTCTTAAAGGGGAGAGTGGGTTTGGTTTCCTAAAGGGGAGATTGGGTTTGGAAAGATGGAATTTTGGAAATTCTAGTGTTGGGAAGACTATAGTTTTGACGTAGAAAAGAGATTTTGGAAATATATATATAGTTTTGATGTAGAAAATAAGAGGTTTTGGAAACCTAGGTTTTGAGGCCAAAATAATGAAATTGAAAATCATGTTTTTAGGAGGGAAAATTAGGGTTTCCTAATTGTTGGCTCTAGGGCTTAACTTAGGCTCTAAGGAAAGAGTTTTTGGAAAAATGTGTTTTTGGAAACGAAAATTTTTAGAAGAAAATCCTAGAAAGGAGTTTTTGGAAAGAAATCATAGAGAGGAATTTTTAGAAAGTAAACTTAAGAGGAGTTTTAGGGAAAAAAAAGATTTTGGAAGAAGCTTTTAGGAAAGAGTTTTTTAGGAAGAGTTGTTTAGGAAAGAAATGTAAGGAGCTTTTTTGGAGAGTGAACTTTGAGGAAAGCGTTTTTTGGAAAGGAGCTTTTAGGAAAGATGTTTTTGGAAAGAGATTGTTGGAAATGAGTTTTTAAAAACAATTTTGGAAAGGAGATTGGAGAGAGTTTTCTAGGAGGGAAACCTAGGGAGTGTTTTTAGAAAAGAAACTTAAAGAGAGTGTTTTGGAAAGGAGTTGAAAAGGATTTTTTTAAAATGAATTTTTGGAGGGAGTTTTTGAAAAATAATTTTGGAAAGGAATTTGAGGAAGGAGATTGAAGGGAATTTTTAGAAAGTATGTTGAAAAAGAGGTTTTTAGAAGGAGAGATTTGAAAAGAGAGTTTCTGGAAAGTATAAAAATATATCACTTTCCTAAAGCGATTCTAACCATAAGAAGGCTTGAACCACTTTAAGAAAGTGGTTTTGAAAACAACAAGGATTTGAAAATATGGACCATATAGGTCACTTTAAATGTAACACTTTTCTAAAGCAACCCTAGCCATAAAAAGGCTAGAATCACCTTAGGATTGTGGTTTTGAAAACAAGTTTTGAAAAAAGAAGATTTTGATGCAATTTTAAAAACGATGTTAATGCAAGCTTTGAAAACGAGTTTGAAAATGAACTTTGGAATAATGCAAGATCATGATATGCAAAATGCAAAGAGGGTCGTGAACATACAAGGTTAAAGGCTTCACCACATAATCAAGGAAGGCCGAACCCACGTGGTCTCCGGTTAAACTAAAAGAAAGCCCCCGACACGGTGACCCTCCAATAGTCTAATCCTACACATGGACCAAGAACTCCCTTGTTTCAAGCATGCAAGAAGGGGGAGAAGAAGATGGGGGATTAAAATAGAAGAAAACCCAAGTGGGTTAGAAGAGAGAAGAGAGGGGGAAAGATACGTAAACGTAAATAAGAAGCCTACCTTGTGTCTTCTTTATTTTGCTTAGCTTTGCGCGCTTTGCTTTGCTTGTATTGCTTTGGTCTTCACTTCAATCTTCAAGAGTTTGTCTTCAATCTTCAAAGCCTCAGATTTCAGCAGTTCAAGTCTTCAAAGGAGGCTTTGGAGGCTAGTGTATGAGTGTATAGAAGTGTATGTGAGTGTATAGGAGGCTAGGGTTTGGAAAACCTAAGGAGACTAGGGTTTAAAGAGGCTACGAGCTCTGTATATGAAAAAGTAGGGTTTGAGACTGAATTTGGGGACCTCTTTCATGCTGGAGGAGGCTTTGTATTTATAGAGAAGGGATAGACCTGGTGCCTATTACAATGGCGCTAAGGCAAAATTCCTCTTGGCGCTCCTAGTGGCGCCATGCCATTTTTTGGCTTCGCGCCACTACTAGTGGTGCCAGCAAGTTAGGAAAGTTTGTTAAGTCGGCAAGCAACATATCTTTGATAGATTTGGGCACCTGTACTAGTGACTACCACGTAATTTTTAGCCTAGCTTCACTAGGAGTGACTCCGGAAAGTTTGGGAAAGATTTAAGGAGCTGGGAATGGCCCGGAAAGCCGGAAAGGGATAGGAACACTTAAAACAGTGTCCCAGAGGTAACGGAGTTGAAAAAGGATGACAAGATTTGTCGAAAGGGTTGACCGAGCCATCAGGGGCAAAACAGTCAAGCGGGCCAGAAAGCTGCCGGGACGGACTCGGAATGTCCCGGAAGAAGACTCGAGATTTGGAAACATTATGTAGAATGTTTCCAAAGGAGACCGGTTTGATATCCAGAAACGGTGTAGTCAAAAAAGGCGACCGGCCCACCAGGGGCAAAATGGTAATTTTGTACCGGGTTTACCGGAACTGACTCGAAAAAATTTGGAAAGATAAAGGGAGGACGGGAATACTATAAGAAGCATTCTCGGGAGGTTACTGGTTTGATACCCAGAGCCGGTGTCGCTAGAAACGGCGACCGGCCCACCAGAGGCAAAACAGTCTTGTCGCACCGGGTTTGCCGGAACTGACTCGGAATGATTTGGAAAGATAAAATAAGGTTGATAACACTATAAGAAGCATTCTCAAGAAGTTATCGGTTTGATACCCAGAGTCGGTGTGGTCCCTGGGGCGCTCGGCTACCTAGTGGCAAAATGGTCATCTTAACCGAAAAGTCTTGGAATTGGTCCGAAACTGACTAGAAGGCACCTAATCATACCGGATTGAATTTTAAGAGAATCTTGGAAAGGGGTGGACTTACCATTCTAAGGACTCAGGTGTGTTCTCGAGAAACAAGCCGAAAAACGGCCCTAGGTGCAGTTTGGTCATTTTTCACCGAAGTGGGCTAGCAGTCACCGGTGTTGACCTGGGTTTTAAGTGTTTCTGCCACTCTGACGGCGGTCGTGTGACGTAGGGTTTGTTGGCAATTCCCTATATTGACCTGTTTGTGAGTATTTCCGCTACTTTGACGGTTGCGATGTTTGTGAGTATTTTCGCTACTCTAGCGGTTCACGATCATTTCCAAGACTTGTGATCTCAGGAAGCAGCTAAAGGGACTTAGTGCCTGAGAAGTCAACTTTCTCGAAGGGTATGCCGAAACGGACATTTCTGCATTGGCGGGCTAACAGGCGCCAAAGGTGGACCGTTCTACCATCCAGGGGACTTGGAGTCTCGTCCGGGTCGATAGGTTGTAAAGGGGGTTTACCGTCTCCGAAAGGACGTGCCTGTTGGAATTGAAAAGGGGTGTTATCGTGTTCGGAAAGACGTGCCTAATTTGGAATTGGAAAGGGAACTTACCGTCTTCAGAAAGACGCACTTGATTTGGAATTGGAAAGGGGACTTACAATCTTCAGAAAGACGTGCCTGTAGGAATATGGAAAAGGAACTTACCGTCTTCAAAAAGACACACCTGGGGAATGGACAATGCCCCTAAGGTCATTTTGGTCATTTTGCCTCTATTTGAGCCTGGTGGGCCCGCGAATTGATGGATAGACGGGATTAGACTTAGAGAGTTGATTTCGACTGGAATACATCCATATCGACTTCAGTATAAGTTTGGACGGATCGTAGACTGCCGAGCAGTAAAAAATGGGGGGTTTACAGCTGCCCCTCTTTTTCTGTCTTTACTTGTCGAAGACAGAAAATGATAAAGTAAGAGTCCCATGTTGACTGTGAGGCGGTCGGACGGACGGACTTTGGAAATTTTTTGACAACGGGGGTTGAAAATGGATATTGGGCCCAAAAGGTGTCACGCCCAGATTTTTTGCACTCGAAGAATACTCACACAAGCGAGAAAAATGTTGTACTCTCTTATTAGAACTCACCCTCCTAGAAGAATGAGTGCGACTAAGTTTGAATTGAAAATTGATTTGAATAAAGGGCTTTTGAAAAAGATTGGAGTCGCCACCTAACTTGATTAAGGTGAGTTAGGTCACTTAAAAACTAAGAATAATCCGAAGACTACACTTAGGATTTTGAAAATACGATTTTGAAAATATCACCTCGAGAGAGGGTTTTTAAGAAAAACGGGTTGTTTGGCAACCTTTGGAAAACATTTAGCCCTTTTTAGAAAAAAAACTCCTTTTTGGTCTTTGAAATCAGTGATCTAGGTTCGGAGGTTGGTTACGTGCAGGGATGACGCACTAAGGCATCACCCTCCCCGCCCTTTCGGTACCTACATGTCAATCTACCCTAGATTCACCTATGAGAGTCTTCAACTAACTATTGTCCAATCCTATTCACTTTAGAAAAACAATGTTTGAAAAGAAATGATGCATGAGATGCAAGTGCAACATAAGAGAGAGTTGGAGAATAGATTTGGAAATAAATTTGAAAAGAAATTGATTTGATTTGAAAGAGATTTAAAATTGGATAGATTTGAAATTGAAAAGTTTTGGAAATTGAAAGTAGAGATTTGAAAATAGAAATTTGAAATTGGAAATTTGAAAATAGATTAGAGATTTGGAAAGATTTTGGAATTTGAAATTTGAAAAATATGGAGGAATTTGAAATTTGAAAGAAGTTGTGACCGCACCCATGAGGGTTGCCTACGTATCCTTTTGGAGGAAACAGGTCAGTCGTAGTTTTGACAAGAGTCTGATTGAAAAGAGATTGATTTGGAAGAAAGAAATTGAATTGAAAAGAGGATTTGATTTGAACCTAGAATAGAAGATGGCAAATTGGAATTGTTTTCGAAAGATTGAGGTTTAGAAAACCTAGACTTAAGAAAGATGAGACTTAGGAAATACTTGACAGTTTAAGAACGATTGGATTTACGAAAAGTTTGAATTAGGAAAGGTCCGATTTAGGAAAGTTTCGAATTTGGAAAATTTCATTTTTGGAAAGTTTCAACTTAGGGAAGTTTTGAAAATTAGAAAGTTTTCGAATTAGGAAAGTTTCATATTCAGAAAGTTTTGAATTAGGGAAGTTTCAACTTAGGAAATTTTTAAATTAGGAAAGGTTTTGAAAGAGGAAAGGTTTTGAAAATAAGAAAGTTCTGAGAATAAGAAAGTTTTGAGAATAAGAAAGTTTTAGATTTGGAAAGATTTGAAGTTTAGGAAAGTTTAGAATTTTGGACAGATTCGAAATTGGAATGTTTAGAATTTAGAAAGATTTAACTTAAGAAAGTTTCAAATTTAGAAAGTTTTGAATTTGGAAAGATTTGAAATTTAGAAAGTTTAAAATTTAAAAAGTCTTGGAGTTTGAGTTTTAGAAAATCTTGAGATTAGGAAAGGTTTGAGTTTAGGAAATGTTTGAAAACTTATATTTGGGAAGTTAAGATTTTGAAAGGGATAGAGTTAGGAAAGGGTTGAATTAAGAGAGATTTGGAAGTTGAATTTTAAAATTTAGGAAAGATTTTTATGTTCAAGCTTTGGAAACTTAAGATTTAAGAAAGTAGAAGTTTAGGAATGATTTGAATTAGGAAAGAGTTGCATTAGGAAGGGATTGGATTTTGTTTCTAAAAGGGAAGATTTGATTTTATTTCAAAAGACGGAGGATAGGATCTAATTTCCTAAAGGAAAGATTGGATTTGGTTTCCTAAAGAGAAGATTTGATTTGACAAGGATTTGGAAAGGGAAAGTTTTAGAAACCCTAGATTTGGAAGGCTATAATTTTGACGTAGAAAATAGGTTTTGGAAACATGTATAGTTTGGATGTGAAAACAAGAGGTTTTGGAAACCTAGGTTTGGGGCAAAGTTTGAAAACCATGTTTTTGGAAAGAAAATTAGGGTTTCCTAATTGTGGGTTCTAGGACTTGACTTGGGCTCTAAGGAAAGAGGATTTTTGGAAACGAAAGTTTTCTAGAAGGGAATCATAGGGAGGGGTTTCTAGAGGGAACAGTTTTTGAAAAGTGTGTTTTTGAAAACGAAGATTTTAAAAGGAAAATCCTAGAAGGGAATTTCTAGGAAGAAGATTTTGGAAAGAGAGTTTTTAGAAAGATTTTTAGGAAGCGTTTTTGGAACGTGGATTTTGGGGAGAGAATTTTGGAAAGGAGTTGAAAAATGAGGTTTTGAAAAATAGATTTTTGGAAAGAGTTTTTGAAAACGACTTTGGAAAGGAGAGTTTTAGGAAAACGTGTTGGAAATGAGATTTTTAGGAAGAGATTTTTGAAAAGAGAGCTTTTTGGAAAGTATAAAAACGTTTCACTTTCCTAAAGCGATTCTAACCATAAGAAGGTTAGAACCACTTTAAGAAAGTGGTTTTGAAAACAATAAAATTTGAAAATATGGACCATAAAAGTCACTTTGAATGTAACACTTTCCTAAAGCAACTCTAGCCACGGAAAGGCTAGAATCACCCTAGGATTGTGATTTTGAAGACATGTTTTGAAAAAGGAGATTTTGATGCAATTTTGAAAACAGGTTTGAAAACGATTTTGAAAACAACTTTGAAAACGACTTTTGGAAGATGCAAGACCATGATATGCACAATGCAATTTTGGGGTCGTGAACATACAAGGACAAGGCTTCACCACATAATCAAGGGGGCCGGACCCACATGGTCTCTGGTTAGACTAGAAGAAAGCCCCCGACACGGTGACTCTCCAATAGCCCAATCCTACACATGGACTGGGAGTCCCCTTGTTTCAAGCATGCAAAGAAAGGGGGGGAAAGAGATGGGGGATTAAAATAGAGAAAATCCAAGTGGGTTAGGAGAGAGAAGAGAGAGGGGGGAAGTGTAGAAATTTAAATGGAGAACCTACTTTGTATCTTGTTTATTTTGCGCCCCTTGCTTTCTTCGGTCTTCGTCTTCAATCTTCAAGAGCCGCCTTCAATCTCCAAACTTTAGATTGCAACTCTTCAAGTCTTCGAAGGAGGGTTGAAGGCTAGTGTATGAGTGTATGGGGGTGTGTATGAGTGTATAGAGGGCTAGGGTTTAGTGTATGGTGGCTAGGTTTTTAAAAACCTAGGGAAGCTAGGGTTTTGGGAGTGTTCGAGCTCTGTATATCGAATTATATGATTTTTTGTTTGAGTTTGTAGATCCTTTTCACGCTGGAAGAGGTTCTGTATTTATAGAGGGAGGAATACATTGGCGCCTGTTGTGGTAGCGCTAGGCCAAACTTTACACTGGCGCCACTCCTGGTGGCGCCAGGCCATTTTTTGGCTTGACGCCACTACTAGTGGCACCAGCCACTTAGGAAATGTATAAGGTTGGCAAGCAACGTATCTTTGACTAGATTTGGGCGCCTGTACTAGTGACTACCATGCAATTTTTAGCCTAGCTTCACTAGGAGTGACTCCGGAAAGTCCAGGAATGATTTAAGGGACCGGGAATGGCCCGGAAGGCTAGAAAAGAGCAGGAACACTTAGAATAGTGTCCCGGAGGTATTTGACATGAAAAATGAGGACAAGATGTGTCGGAAGGGTTGACCGGGTCTTTAAAGGCAAAACGACCAATCGGATCGGGAAGTTGCCCAGACAGACTCGAACTATCTAGGAAGAAGACTTGAGATTTGGAAACATTATTCAGAATGTTGCCAGAGGTTGTTGGTTTGATTCCCATAGCCGGTGTGGTCGGAAAAAGAGACCGGCCCACCAGGGGCAAAACGGTTATTTCGCACCGGGTTTGCCGGAACTGACTCAGAATGATCCGAAAAGGTAAAGGGAGGTTGAGAACACTATAAAAAGTAGTCTCAGGAGGTTACCAGTTTGATACCCAGAGCCGGTGTGGTCGAAAAAGGAGACCGGCCCACCAGGGGCAAAATGGTCATTTTGTACCGGGTTGGCCGGAACTGACTCGGAATGATCTGGAAAAATAAGGAAAGGTTGAGAGTACTATAAGAAGCATTCTCGAGAGGTTACCGGTTTGATACCCAGAACCAGTATGGTCGAAAAAGAAGACCTGCCCACTAGGGGCAAAACGGTCATTTTGTACCGAGTTGGCCGGAATAGACTCGGAATGATCCGGAAAGATACAGAAAGGTTGAGAATACTATAAGAAGCATTCTCGAGAAGTTACTAGAGGGGCCTTGATTGGAACCGTCTCGAGGAATAAACTGTCTCGAGAGAGGGATTTGAAAGGGGACTTACCGTCTCTAAAAAGATGTGCCTGAATTGGAACCATCTCGAGGAATAAACTGTCTCAAGGGAGGGATTGGAAAGGGGACTTACCGTCTTCGAAAAGACATGCCTGATTTGGAACCGTCTCGAGGAATAAACTGTCTCGAGAGAGGGATTGGAAAGGGGACTTATCGTCTCCGAAAAGACGTGCCTGATTGGAACTATCTCGAGGAATAAACTGTCTCGAGAGAGGGGTTGGAGTTGGAATTGGAAAGAACAATGCCCCTAAGGGCATTTTGGTCATTTTGCCTATATTTGGGCCTGGTGGGCCCGCGTGGCGATGGACAAACAGGATTTGGACTTAGAAAATCGGTTTCGATTGGAATACGCCCACAATGACTTGAAAACAAGTCTGGACGGAGTGTAGACTGCCGAGCGGTAAAAAATGGGGTGCTTATAGGTTCCCCTCTTTTTCTGTCTTTGCTTGTCAAAGACAAAAAACAATAGAAGTAAGAGTCCCATGTTGACTACGAGGCCGTCGGAGGGACAGACATTGGAAATTTTTCGACAACGGGGGTCGAGAATGAATAGCGAGCCAAAAAGGCCTTCGAAAATGAATTTTGGCAGGAAAAACGGCAAAACTGTCCAGAATTTGAAGGGAATTCGTTTTGACCTAAGTCTTGAGTTTGGAAATCTTGTTGGACAGAAAACTTGGAAAGATTTTGGAAAATAGCATTTTAGGAGACATTTTGGAGGTAAGAATTTAAGAACTTTTTCGGATTTGAAAATTTTTTAGATTGACAAGGATTTAGGATGGAAAACTTCAGAACTTGATAGAAACTTTGAAAGGAAGAATTTTTTGAGTGAAACCTTGAAAATTTTTAAGGATTTATTTTGCCTAAGACTCTTTTGAAAGAAAAGTTTGGGGGCAAGGATTTGGAAAAGGAATTTTCTTGAAGAACTGAATCAGAAAAACTTGGAGATGGATTGAAAAAATTTGAGACTTGATTTTGAAAATGATTTTTGACCTTGATTTTTGAAGTAGATTTGGGAAGGAAACATTTTGCAACCTTAGAATTTGATTTTTGAAGTGATTTTGCAACCTTAGAATTTGGCCTAGACAGATTCTGTCGGCAGCTCTAGCCGCTCTAGGGGTAGTCAGCACTTTGCCAATTGAGCACCTTCTAGCTAGAGTGGGAGGGGGAGTAGGCCTCCAATTGACCCCTTCCCTCCAGTTGAGCTAGCCTTCGAGGACGAGATGGACATCGAGGTTTCCCACTTTTGACTTTTGGGATGGCCGACGCTATTTTGAGCTAACTACGAGTTTGGTATGACGGGTATCCTCCAGATGAGCAAGACATTTTCATAGGTCCTTTGGTTGCATAGCTTCTCTCCTATTAGTGTAGCTTGTTTTCTAATAGTGGTTCCCTTCTGGCCACCTGACCTGTCTCTCTTCCATTTTGGGGAATGTGAGCTTGCCCCTACTCCCCATGAGTATGGCTTCCTCCTAGGTCTTCGGGATGGTTCAGCTGATATTATGGGACCTATTTTCCTGATGGCTGCATCACGATTGTCTCTTTTCAGCTTGGGCTTCATTTTGTGGCCTTTTCTTCTAATCTGATGCCCCAATTTCCTTATGTCTCAATGAAGTTCTTGTTTCTCTCATTTTGAGTTTGCGACGGATAGGGGATTGGCATGCTTCTCAAGATTGGTCCATTTCTCCATAGTAGCCCTAACTCTGCTTCTCCTGAACTTGTTGATGTTTCCACCGGGCGGGATGACTTGGTCGATTGTCGGTTATGTGCACTGCTTGTCAAGATTCACGAGGGCACTCCCATGCTCCTATGGTTGTGGGGGAGACCTTTGTGAGTCTTTTGAGATTCCAGTAGATTGTTGACGCTCATTTCTGGGGATGCGCTGCTCTCCTTCAGCTTTGGGCGATTGGGCATTTGTTTGTTACTCCTTTATTCTAGCACACATGGTATTCTGAGCTTAACCATATACATTCCTGGGCAAGATCTTAGAGAGTCATGGCAGATGAAAGGAGGCCTTCGCGGACCGTCGTAACCTGGGCTGACTACCTCCAGAGCATGAGGTCAGGCACGGTCAGGTGGTATTCAGGATTGGTTCGTAGGTATTGCTTGAGAAGTCAGTCTTCCGAGAGGGCCTTCGTGCCCCTAGTAGGCCCGCGGGGCATTGCCTCTTTCTTCATGATTTGGGTTCTGCGACAGCTTGGTAGGAGTCAGGATATCCCTTATTCAGCATCTGCAACTGAGTTCACTCTTGCTTTTGAGGTATCGATCTCGAGAGCGCTGCTGAAGAGAGTTATGGATACATGGAGATTTTTGTTTCCTCATGTAGACGATGATGGCCCATTCTCTGTCATACCCCCTCCTGTAGGGTACACTAACTTCTTGGCAGCTATGATTGTTCAGGGGTTCCGTCATGGGCAGGAAAACTGCCGACTGATACAGATATTGCATGACCAGTTGAGAGTGAGGGACGCTAAGGTAGCTTATTTGGAGATGCAGCTAACAGTGGCCAGATCGACATGTGATCGCCCACCTTTAAGTATCTCGAGGGGACGTAGGCAACCACAAGGCGCTCTAGACCGTTCCACTCCCCCGGAGGATGGTGCGACGGATAGTTAGTCTTTGCGGGAGGCTGTGTAGTCCCTTACCCAAGAGAGGGATATGCTTCCGACCAGGTGTACAGACTACAAGCGAGGCTGGTTTGGTTCTTCTGCAGCTCGTACTTCTTCGAGTGCCCCTCTTGCGGTTGGCGAGCCAGTTGATCCTTGCCTAGCTGATTCTACCTCTGATGGTGATGGGGAGCGATATATTTTGGCTCCTTGCTCCCAGATTTGTTGATTCATGGTTTCTCAAGTCAGAAGTCCTTTGAAAGGGAGGTCGAGGGTGGGCCATTGCCCCATTCTCTGTTTCTTGTCGGTCGTGGAAATTTGAGCTTTCTGAGGTGTGTGCCAGTACCTTTTTACATTTCGTGTTGTTCACTATTTCCTATTTGAGAGAGAGAGAGAGAAAGACATAGAGTGAGTTTTTATGCAAAAATAGTTTAAAAAAATGCCCCAGTAAAGGGTGTCATCATTTTTTATGATGATTGCACATGGGATTAAATACATGATCTATTTTTTATGAATGCACATGTTTATATAAGAATTGAATCGAATGCATATGCTACTTTTTTATTTTATGAATACACAAGTTCACACATAAGTGGAAATGAATGCATGTTATACTTCTGGATAATGCACATATAGGAATAGAATTAAATGCAATGTCCCCTTTTTCTTTTGTGATGAATGCACAGATTTATGTAAGAATTGAATTAAATACATGACCTACTTTCTTACAAATGAACATGTTCATGCAGGAATGCAGTTGAATGCATGAATAGATACAAACTTCGCAGGAATCTAAATGGATTTACAGGTTATACATGTCGTGGATGCATCAGTACTACATGTATATAAACTATTTACAAAGAAAACCCCAGGATTGCCCCTTAGGCCCATACTCTTAGGATTTTATTTCTTTCCAGGATTCTACCCCATTTAGTTTTGTCCCATTCTCATCGGGGTGTGATAGCATTTGCTCCATTCTCCAGGGATCTTGACCTTTTGGTTTGCTATCCTATCCTTACTTTCTATAGGGTTACTGTTTGGGGTGTTTCTGAGCTCACTTGGGTTTCTCTCTCAGATCCCCAAAATGCCACCACAGCTCAAGCGACAACTCCCATGCCCTTTGCAGAGCGATAAACAGCTAAGCCTTCTATCTGAGAAGACTTCTTTTAGGACCGTAATGTAGGCTGGGTTTAGGGGTTGTAAGAAATAAAGGGATATTTAGGCTCAAAGATCTTATTTTAGTGGGTTGTTTAAACTGAGACCATCTGAGCACACCTTGAAGCAAGAAATTGCCCCTTGCATTGCCTTCCAGCTCTCCTATCTCACCCTAGTTGTCTTGGTATTGTTAAGGCTTATTTGGACTAAGCAATTTTCTTTGATCAGAGAAGACTTTAATTTGGACCGTAACGTAGGCTAGGTTAAGGGGTTTATGAATGTAAAGGATAGAAAGGTTCAAACATTATGACTTGTGGGGTTTTAAAAGACCAATGATCACCTTTGGCAACTTAACTTCCATTCACTGCTTTCTTCTTTCCTTCATACTCTTGTTATTCTCCTGGATCACTTTCTGCCTTCTAATTTAAGATCCTTTTTTCATCAAGAAATTTGTTGCTAAGTCGACTTTTGGAGATGCCAACTTTTTCATTTATATTTTGGGATGACCGTATCTTCTTTTGAAGATCCCCACGAACATAATATCTTCTTTAGAGACGCCTTTGACGCCATAACTTCTTGAAGATCACCATTTTCATCGTTGTTCATTATATCTTCTTGGAAATCAACCCTTTCATCATTGCTCATTATATCTTCTTGGAAATCACCCCTTTTCATCATTGCTCATTATATCTTCTTGGAAATCACCTTTTTCATCATTGCTCATTAATTCTTACTTATGAATTTTGCCTTAACCCAGTGTGAGCGGTGATCATCTGGTCAGTTTTCTTGAGGAAAATAATCGGCTCAAGTGGGCTTTACAAAGGGATTTATTTGTGTATGGTAGAGGAAATGAGGGTCTTTCATCACTTCAAATTAAATTGCTTAGTCCATATAGCCTTTATACAAAATTTAGACAATGTTCTTATAGATAGTGTGCTTCTGCCCGTGAACCCCTATATATTTTACTGAATCAATTATTCTGTGCTTACCCCATTGTGGGGGATAGTTATAGGTTTAGGGATATCTGAAAAGAGATCACTGACGGCTCTAGTGAGCTGAGCAAAGGATAGTGTTTATTTAGGATAAATAGAACAATGGCTCCTCATCATTTTGAGCACTCGACTGCCCATCGCTTAGCTAGGATATCATGCAAGTGTCGCATCTTCAATAAAATTCGCACTTCTTTGTTGAGATTGCCTTCCTCCTATCTCTTAGTCTCTTAAAGGTTTTAACCCCCTTTGAGTAAGTTGCCCATGCTATCTCATCCTTTAAGTCGAGTCATCACTAAATGGGAAAAAAATCCTTAAAAGTAATATTCATCCACAAGAGTATGAGACAAAGGGGATAAACTAGAAACTATCCATTTTTATTTTTAAAACATGGTTGCATGTCATGCAATTTTTATTTAAAGAAGATATGCGAGAAAAAGAAAGCAGAGAAATTTTGTGGAAACCTCCCTTTTCTTGTAGACCTTCTGATAGGAGCCCCTAATAGCGTTTTGGGGCTATAACCATCTCCTTGGTATTCCATTCGCTAGACGCATCCTCAAACAACATAGGGTAAATTGACAAAATCTTCTGTGACGCTTAGGAAATTGCCGAAGATGGTATTACTGTTGATTTCCTCCTCCATGATTGTATTGACGGTGTGATCGTGTTGCAGACTAGCAGGGACAACGGGGACTGGTTTCACCTCCTTGATTTTGACGATCTTATCATCTATTAGACCTTGGATTTTATGTTTCAGAGATTGGCAACTTTCTGTGTCATGGCCTAGTCCGCCTGAGTGAAATGCGCACCTGAGTGTTGAGTTGAAAGAGGATGGTAAAGGTTTAACTAATGGTGTAGCCGGTATTGGGCGCATGTATCCAGCTTTTAGCAAATTATTGTAAGTATCTGTTTGGGTGCCAGCCAATTGGGTAAAGGGTCGATTCCGCCTTCTTGCTCTTTTAGGTCTAGTATACGACGACGCATAAACCAACTCAAAAGTAGGTACCCTAAGTGTTGCTGGTGCAGACGGTTGTGAGGGCAGAGGGTCGAAGGCTGTGGTAGTAATTCCTGTTAGGTTCGCTGCTTGGGATTCGTTGAGACTTTGCATCTTCCGTTTTAGGGTATGGCAACTTCCGATGTTATGACCTTTAGGTTCAAGCACCTTATCAAGAATAGGCTTTGCAGGTACCATGACCAGGCGCCCGGATTCACAAAGTTGTCGATAAGCTGCATCTCTAGAGCATTCAGGCAGGGTGAAGCTTTGACTTTCCTTTTTTACCTTCTTTTGTGAAAGAGTATGCCCGAATTCAATCTGTGTCTGATCCGCATTCTGTGAGGGGTTGGTAGGAGTTTGAGGGTGGAGTACTGTGGCGACATGGAGTTGAGGTTGTGGTGGGGGAATGATCTTCTGGCGAGATGTTAACTTTTCTTCTTTTTTCACATTGGTCATTTTTGCATGAGATAAAGGGATCATGGTCTCTAGTTTCATCGTCCTTTTTCTGAGTTCCGCTTGTTCTTCGAATATTCGGGTCTGCCCCTGCCTGAGTGGTTGATTGGGTGGCACTGAGGTTGCGAGCATTGTTGAAGTGGGCTATTTGGACACCATTGCCGGCATCAGCTTGAACATTTCATCTATTTTGTTTTTCATCCCATTAATCTCCTTGCGAGTGACAGGGGAGGTCTCATCGAGGTTGGCTGCCATTAGTAGAGTTCTTTGTAGGGTAATGATGGGGCTTCTAGGTGGACGCTGTTTTTTCTTGGGAGCAATGTTGACTTTTACGGTAGGATTTCTGTAAAATATATAAAAGGAAGAAACAGAAAGACAAAAACAAAAATTGCAAGTCAGTTTCTGGTTTTTAGAGAGCTTTATACAATGCATGTCCTAGGGTGCCCCTACTTAGGAGGGAGACTAAACATGGTGAATTAGCTCACTTTTGGAGATAGGAGAATTGCCCCTGTATGCAGATATCTTACCGTCAAGTGGGAATCTTTAGCCATCCATCCATTCATTCATAAAAGTAAAGAAATACATTGAATTTTGGGTTTAAGATACAAAAGAATTGAAATACATTTTAATAGGGGGAAGGGGAACATTTTCCTTTGGACTTCCTCCTATCTACTTTTACAAAGGAAAATCCTAAACTACTCTTGAGTCTTTGGATTCACCTTCCTTAGATTTGATGTTGAGGAGGTCGCTGAGAGGACTTGTTGATTGATTGCCCCTTGTCTTCTTGACAATCCTATCTCCGTGAGCATAGAGGGATTGGGGCCCCTCTTATGGAATGACTTGAGATGTATGCAATGAATCCTTAGGGTTACGTGGGAACCCTTAGGGTTTGGGTAGGTTTGATGCAAGGGAGAGTGATCTTGGTGTCACTCTCAATGGGTTGATCATGTGCATGAAGATGCAGTGACTTGAGTTGCTTGGAACTCTTGTCATGACATAGGGTATTGATTGCATGCACATGGATATGCAAAAAGTAAGGAGAGAGAATGCAATAGCAAGGTAAACGTGAATGCATGAGCAGTTAGACAGGCATTATAACAATATAGATGCATGCATTATAACAATAGGAATAGACAGGTATAAATGAAAGTAAGAGCAGTCGCCCTTTCCTCCGTGATTTTGAAATCAGTGCTCGTGTCTTAAATCCGGCAGAGGTTCGGCTATGCATGGTGTTTATATGGGTATGTGGTTGAGGGTTGACTAATGCGTCCTAAAAAGGCTCGGTCCCCGGATCTTCAAACCTAGGCCCACTCCCCGAGGTGGTGCCATGATCAGTTGGTGATCCGAGCGGGGGGAACCATTAAGAGGCCGTAGACAAGAAACTGACACAGCATCTTGCCCACAACCAATATACCGTTCCTCTTTTCTAACTAGAAAGGACATATCAGGGTAAAATGCAAGTATGCAGAATGCAAGTGCACATGCAGTGTGTGTGTGATTTTTTAAAAATGGAGGAAAGAGCCCAATAACTCCCATTCATCCTGTTCATCACATTCATGTATAGCAGTTAATAAAACTTAAGCAAAAAGCGCACCTACAAAACAAAGATGCAAGTGTTAGTATGTGGATGACAAACATAATACAAGATAATATGAATAAATGCATGCTTTTTTTTTTAAATAATTTTGAAAATTTAGTTTTGAAAATTTAAAGTGAATAAGATGGAATAAGTTAATTGAAGACTCCACATGGGTGAGGGGTAAAGAGACATGACTACGGCCTAACCCTCTAAGTTTCCCTAGTGGAGTCGCCAGCTGTCGCACCCAGATTTTTCGCACTCGAGGAATACTCACACAAGCGAGAAAAATATTGTACTCTCGCATTAGAACTCACCTTCCTAGAAGAATGAGTGCGACTAAGTTTGAATTGAAAATTGATTTGAATAAAGGGCTTTTGAAAAAGGTTGGAGTTGCTACCTAACTTGATTAAGGTGAGTTAGGTCACCTAAAAACTAAGAATAATCCGAAGACTACACTTGAGAGAGGGTTTTGAAAAAACGATTTGGAAAATATCACCTTGAGAGAGGGTTTTTAAGAAAAATAGGTTGTTTGGCAACCTTTGGAAAACATTTCGCCCTTTTTAGAAAAAAAACTCTTTTTTGGTCTTTGAAATCAGTGATCTAGGTTTGGAGGTTGGTTACGTGCAGGGATGATGCACTAAGCCATCACCCTACCCCGCCCTTTCGGTAACTACATGTCAATCTACCCTAGATTCACCTATGAGAGTCTTCAACTAACTATTGTCCAATCCTATTCACTTTAGAAAAACAATGTTTGAAAAGAAATGATGCATGAGATGCAAGTGCAACATAAGAGAGAGTTGGAGAATAGATTTGGAAATAAATTTGAAAAGAAATTGATTCGATTTGCAAGAGATTTAAAATTGGATAGATTTGAAATTGAAAAGTTTTGAAAATTGAAAGTAGAGATTTGAAAATAGAAATTTGAAATTGGAAATTTGAAAATAGATTGGAGATTTGGAAAGATTTTGGAATTTGAAATTTGAAAAATATGGAGGAATTTGAAATTTGAAAGAAGTTGTGACCGCACCCATGAGGGTTGCCTACGTATCCTTTTGGAGGAAACAGATCAGTCGTAGTTCCGACAAGAGTCTGATTGAAAAGAGATTGATTTGGAAGAAAGAAATTGAATTGAAAAGAGGATTTGATTTGAACTTAGAATAGAAGATGGCAAATTGGAATTGTTTTCGAAAGATTGAGGTTTAGGAAACCTAGACTTAAGAAAGATGAGACTTAGGAAATACTTGACAGTTTAAGAAAGATTGGATTTACGAAAGGTTTGAATTAGGAAAGGTCCGATTTAAGAAAGTTTCAAATTTGGAAAGTTTCATTTTTGGAAAGTTTCGACTTAGAGAAGTTTTGAAAATTAGAAAGTTTTCGAATTAGGAAAGTTTCATTTTTAGAAAGTTTTGAATTAGGGAAGTTTCAACTTAGGAAATTTTTAAATTAGGAAAGGTTTTGAAAGAGGAAAGGTTTTGAAAATAAGAAAGTTCTGAGAATAAGAAAGTTTTGAGAATAAGGAAGTTTTAGATTTGGAAAGATTTGAAGTTTAGGAAAGTTTAGAATTTTGGACAGATTCGAAGTTGGAATGTTTAGAATTTAGAAAGATTTAACTTAAGAAAGTTTCAAATTTAGAAAGTTTTGAATTTGGAAAGATTTGAAATTTAGAAAGTTTAAAATTTAGAAAGTCTTGGAGTTTGAGTTTTAGAAAATCTTGAGATTAGGAAATGTTTGAGTTTAGGAAATGTTCGAAAACTTATATTTGGGAAGTTAAGATTTTGAAAGGGATACAGTTAGGAAATGGTTCAATTAAGAGAGATTTGGAAGTTGAATTTTAAAATTTAGGAAAGATTTTTATGTTCAAGCTTTGGAAACTTAAGATTCAAGAAAGTAGAAGTTTAGGAATGATTTGAATTAGGAAAGAGTTGCATTAGGAAGGGATTGGATTTTGTTTCTAAAAGGGAAGATTTGATTTTATTTCAAAAGACGGAGGATAGGATCTAGTTTCCTAAAGGAAAGATTGGATTTGGTTTCCTAAAGAGAAGATTTGATTTGACAAGGATTTGGAAAGGGAAAGTTTTAGAAACACTAGATTTGGAAGGCTATAATTTTGATGTAGAAAATAGGTTTTGGAAACATGTATAATTTGGATGTGAAAACAAGAGGTTTTGAAAACCTAGGTTTGGGGCAAAGTTTGAAAACCATGTTTTTGGAAAGAAAATTAGGGTTTCCTAATTGTGGGTTCTAGGACTTGACTTGGGCTCTAAGGAAAGAGAATTTTTGGAAAGTGCATTTTTGGAAACGAAAGTTTTCTAGAAGGGAATCCTAGGGAGGAGTTTCTAGAGGGAAGAGTTTTTGAAAAGTGTGTTTTTGGAAACGAAGATTTTAAAAGGAAAATCCTAGAAGGGAATTTCTAGGAAAAAGATTTTGGGAAGAGAGTTTTTAGAAAGATTTTTAGGGAGCATTTTTGGAAAGTGGATTTTGGGGTGAGAATTTTGGAAAGGAGTTGAAAAAGGAGGTTTTGAAAAATAGATTTTTGGAAAGAGTTTTTGAAAACGACTTTGGAAAGGAGAGTTTTAGGAAAACATGTTGGAAAAGAGATTTTTAGGAAGAGAATTTTGAAAAGAGAGCTTTTTGGAAAGTATAAAAACGTTTCACTTTCCTAAAGCGATTCTAACCATTAGAAGGTTAGAACCACTTTAAGAAAGTGGTTTTGAAAACAATAAAATTTGAAAATATGGATCATAAAAGTCACTTTGAATATAACACTTTCCTAAAGCAACCCTAGCCACGGAAAGGCTAGAATCACCCTAGGATTGTGATTTTGAAGACATGTTTTGAAAAAGGAGATTTTGATGCAATTTTGAAAACAGGTTTGAAAACGATTTTGAAAACAACTTTGAAAACGACTTTTGGAAGATGCAAGACCATGATATGCACAATGCAATTTTGGGGTCGTGAACATACAAGGACAAGGCTTCACCACATAATCAAGGGGGCCGGACCCACGTGGTCTCTGGTTAGACTAGAAGAAAACCCCCGACACGGTGACTCTTCAATAGCCCAATCCTACACATGGACCGGGAGTCCCTTGTTTCAAGCATGCAAAGAAAGGTGGGGAAAGAGATGGGGGATTAAAATAGAGAAAACCCAAGTGGGTTAGAAGAGAGAAGAGAGAGGGGGGAAGTGCAGAAATTTAAATGGAGAACCTACCTTGTATCTTGTTTATTTTGTGCGCCTTGCTTTCTTCGGTCTTCGTCTTCAATCTTCAAGAGCCGCCTTCAATCTTCAAACTTCAGATTGCAACTCTTCAAGTCTTCGAAGGAGGGTTGAAGGCTAGTGTATGAGTGTATAGAGGGCTAGGGTTTAGTGTATGGTGGCTAGGTTTTGGAAAACCTAGGGAAGCTAGGGTTTTGGGAGTGTTCGAGCTCTGTATATCGAATTAGATGATTTTTTGTTTGAGTTTGTAGATCCTTTTCACGCTGGAAGAGATTCTGTATTTATAGAGGGAGGAATACATTGGCGCCTGTTGCACTGGCGCCAGGCCAAACTTTACACTGGCGCCACTACGAGTGGCGCCAGGCCATTTTTTGGCTTAGCGCCACTACTAGTGGCGCCAACCATTTAGGAAATTTGAAAATAGATTGGAGGTTTGGAAAGATTTTGAAATTTGAAATTTGAAAAATATGGAGGAATTTGAAATTTGAAAAATATGGAGGAATTTGAAATTTGAAAGAAGTTGTGACCGCACCCATAAGGGTTGCCTACGTATCCTTTTGGAGGAAACAGGTCAGTCGTAGTTCAGACAAGAGTCCGATTGAAAAGAGATTGATTTGGAAGAAAGAAATTGAATTGAAAAGAGGATTTGATTTGAACCTGGAATAAAAGATGGCAAATTGGAATTGTTTTCGAAAGATTGAGGTTTAGGAAACCTAGACTTAAAAAAGATGAGACTTAGGAAAGACTCGACAGTTTAAGAAACATTGGATTTAGGAAAGGTTTGAATTAAGAAAGGTCCGATTTAGGAAAGTTTCGAATTTGGAAAGTTTCATTTTTGAAAAGTTTCGACTTAGGGAAGTTTTGAAAATTGGAAAGTTTTCGAATTAGGAAAGTTTCATTTTTAGAAAGTTTGAATTAGAAAAGTTTCAACTTAGGAAAGTTTTAAATTAGGAAAGGTGTTGAAAATAAGAAAGTTTTGAAAATAAGAAAGTTCTGAGAATAAGAAAGTTTTGAGAATAAGAAAGTTTTAGATTTGGAAAGATTTGAAGTTTAGGAAAATTTAAAAGTTTGGAAAGATTCGAAGTTGGAATGTTTAGAATTTAGAAAGATTTAACTTAAGAAAGTTTCAAATTTTGAAAGTTTTGAATTTGGAAAGATTTGAAATTTAGAAAGTTTAAAATTTAGAAAGTCTTGGAGTTTGAGTTTTAGAAAATCTTGAGATTAGGAAATGTTTGAGTTTAGGAAAGGTTTGAAAACTTAGATTTGGGAAGTTAAGATTTTGAAAGGGATAGAGTTAGGAAATGGTTGAATTAAGAGAGATTTGGAAGTTGAATTTTAAAATTTAGGAAAGATTTTTATGTTCAAGCTTTGGAAACTTAAGATTTAAGAAAGTAGAAGTTTAGGAATGATTTGAATTAGGAAAGAGTTGTATTAGGAAGGGATTGGATTTTGATTCTAAAAGGGAAGATTTGATTTTATTTCAAAAAACGGAGGATAGGATCTAGTTTCTTAAAGGGAAGATTGGATTTGGTTTCCTAAAGGGAAGATTTGATTTGACAAGGATTTGGAAAGGGGAAGTTTTAGAAACCCTAGATTTGGAAGGCTACAATTTTGACGTAGAAAATAGGTTTTGGAAACATGTATAGTTTGGATGTGAAAACAAGAGGTTTTGGAAACCTAGGTTTGGGGCAAAGTTTGAAAACTATGTTTTTGGAAAGAAAATTAGGGTTTTCTAATTGTGGGTTCTAGGGCTCTAAGGAAAGAGGATTTTTGGAAAGTGCGTTTTTGGAAACGAAGGTTTTCTAGAAGGGAATCCTAGGGAGGAGTTTCTAGAGAGAAGAGTTTTTAGAAAGTGTGTTTTTGGAAATGAAGATTTTAGAAGGAAAATCCTAGAGGAGAAGTTCTGGAAGGAAGATTTTGGGAAGAGAGTTTTTAGAAAGATTTTTAGGGAGTGTTTTTGGAAAGTGAATTTTGGGGAGAGAATTTTGGAAAGGAGTTGAAAAGGAGGTTTTTAAAAATAGATTTTTGGAAAGAGTTTTTGAAAACGACTTTAGAAATGAGAGTTTTAGGAAAATGTGTTGGAAAAGAGATTTTTAGGAAGAGATTTTTGAAAAGAGAGCTTTTTGGAAAGTATAAGAATGTCTTACTTACCTAAATCGATTCTAACCATAAGAAGGTTAGAACCACTTTAAGAAAGTGGTTTTGAAAATAATAAAATTTGAAAATATGGACCATAAAAGTCACTTTGAATGTAACAGTTTCTTAAAGCAACCATAGCCATGGAAAGGCTAGAATCACCCTAGGATTGTGATTTTGAAGACATGTTTTGAAAAAGGAGATTTTGATGCAATTTTAAAAACAGGTTTGAAAACGATTTTGAAAACAACTTTTGGAAGATGCAAGACCATGATATGCACAATGCTATTTTGGGGTCATGAACATACAAGGCTAAGGCTTCACCATATAATCAAGGGGGCCGGACCCACGTGGTTTCTGGTTAGACTAGAAGAAAGCCACCGACACGGTGACTCTCCAATAGCCCAATCCTACACATGGACCGGGAGTCCCCTTGTTTCAAGCATGCAAAGAAAGGGGGGGAAAGAGATGGGAGATTAAAATAGAGAAAACCCAAGAGGGTTAGGAGAGAGAAGAGAGAGGGGGGAAGTGCGAAAATTTAAATGGAGAACCTACCTTGTATCTTGTTTATTTTGCGCGCCTTACTTTCTTCGGTCTTCGTCTTGGTCTTAATCTTCAATCTTCAAGAGCCGCCTTCAATCTTCAAACTTTAGATTGCAAATCTTTAAGTCTTCGAAGGAGGGTTGAAGGCTAGTGTATGAGTATATGGGAGTGTTTATGAGTGTATAGAGGGCTAGGGTTTAATGTATGGTGGCTAGGTTTGGGAAAACCTAGGAAAGCTAGGGTTTTGGGAGTGTTTGAGCTCTGTATATCGAATTATATAATTTTTTGTTTGAGTTTGCAGATCCTTTTCACGCTAGAAGAGGCTCTGTATTTATTGAAGGAGGAATACACTGGTGCCTATTGCAGTGGTGCTAAGCCAAACTTTACACTGGCGACACTAGGAGTGGCGCCACTACTAGTGGCGCCAGCCATTTAGGAAATGTTTAAGGCCGGCAAGCAACGTATCTTTGACTAGATTTAGGCGCCTGTACTAGTGACTACCATGTAATTTTTAGCCTAGCTTCACTAGGAGTGACTCCGGAAAGTCCAGGAATGATTTAAGGGACCGGGAATGGCCCGGAAAGCTGGAAAAGAGCAGGAACACTTAGAATAGTGTCTCGGAGGTATTTGACATGAAAAATGAGGACAAAATGTGTCGAAAGGGTTGATCGGGCCTTTAGGGGCAAAATAGTCATTCGAATCGGGAAGCTGCCGGGACAGACTTGGACTGTCCCAGAAGAAGACTCGAGATTTGGAAACATTATTCAGAATGTTCACAAAAGTTGTTGGTTTGAATCCCAGAGCCGGTGTGGTCAGAATAGGAGACCGGCCCACCAGGGGCAAAATGGTCATTTCACACCGGGTTTGCCGGAATTGACTCTGAATGATCTGAAAAGGTAAAGGGAGGTTGAGAACACTATAAAAAGTAGTCTCAGGAGGTTACCAGTTCGATACCCAGAGCCGGTGTGGTCAAAAAAGCAGACCGGCCCACTAGGGGCAAAACGGTCATTTTGCACTGGGTTGGCCGGAACTAACTTGGAATGATCCGAAAAGATAATGAAAGGTTGAGAGTACGATAAGAAGCATTCTCGGGAGGTTACCGGTTTGATACCCAGAGCCGGTATGGTCGAAAAAGAAGACCTGCCCACTAGGGGCAAAACGATCATTTTGTACCGGGTTGGCCGGAACTGACTCAAAATGATCCAGAAAGATACGAAAAGGTTGAGAATACTATAAAAAACATTCTCGCAAAGTTACTAAAGGGGCCTTGAGTGGAACCGTCTCGAGGAATAAACTATCTCGAGAGGGGGATTTGAAAGTGGATTTACCGTCTCTGAAAAGACGTGCCTGAATTGGAACCATCTCGATGAATAAACTGTCTCAAGAGAGGGATTGGAAAGGGGACTTACCGTCTTCAAAAAGACGTGCCTGATTGGAACCGTCTCGAGGAATAAATTGTCTCGAGAGAGGGATTGGAAAGGGGACTTACCATCTTCGAAAAGACGTGCCTGATTGGAACCATCCCAAGAAATAAACTGTTTCAAGAGAGGGATTGGAAAAGGGACTTATCGTCTCCGAAAAGACGTGCCTCATTTGGAACTGTCTCGAGGAATTAACAGTCTCGAGAGAGGGATTGGAAAGGGGACTTATCGTCTCCGAAAAGACGTGCCTGATTGGAACCATCTCGAGGAATAATCTGTCTCGAGAGAGGGGTTGGAGTTGGAATTAGAAAGAACGATGCCCCTAAGGGCATTTTGGTCATTTTCCCTCTATTTGGGCCTGGTGGGCCAGCGAGGCGTTGGACAAACGAGATTTGGACTTAGAAAATCGGTTTTGATTGGAATACGTCCGCAATGACTTGAAAACAAGTCTGGACGGAGTGTAGACTGCCGAGCGGTAAAAAATGGGGTGCTTACAAAAGGGGTTCGAAAACAAGTTTTGACAGGAAAAAGGGCAAAGCACCCAGAATTTGTAAACTGGCGCCACTAGGAGTGGCGCTTTTGGCAAAGTTGGCTTGGCGCCTCTACTAGTAGTGCCAGGCTTGGGATTAAAACCAGAAAAATTCTGGTTCGAACACTTGCGGTATTTTGAAGTGTTTGTGAAAGATTGAGAGTTTTTGTGGGGAAACCAACTTGAACCTTAAAGGAGCACTTCTTGGAGACCACGGGTGATTGTCGAAAGGAGACCACATCGCTGGAAAAGTCGCCAGAAGAGAAGATTTTGCCGAAGAACTCCAAAAAGTGAGTTTTCAAATTTTTGTTGATTTTGATGTGTAGAATTTCGTTTGAACCATGTGAATAGTAGAAATTGATGTTTTGATATGTTTTCAACACTATGGCGATGTTATTTTTGCATTTTAGTGCGATGACAAGATTTGTCAGAAGGGTTGACTAGGCCATCAGGGGCAAAACAGTCAATTGGCCAGGAAACTGCCGGGACGGACTCCGAATATCCCGGAAGAAGACTCGAGAATTGGAAACATTATTGAGAATGTTCCCAAAGCCTACCAGTTTGATATCCAAAGTCGGTGTGGTCAGGAAAGGCGACCAGCCCACCAGGGGTAAAACGGTCATTTTGCTCCTGGTTTATCGGAACTGACTCGAAAAAATCCAAAAAGATAATGGGAGGTCGGGAATACTATAAGAAGCATTCTCAGGAGATTACCAGTTTGATACCCAGAGCCGGTATGGCTAGAAACGGCGACCGGCCCATCAGGGGCAAAACGGTATTTTCGCACCGAGTTTGCCGGAACTGACTCGAAATGATCTGGAAAGATAATAGAAGGTTGAGAAGACCGTAAGAAGCATTCTCAAGAGGTTACCGGTTTGATACGCAGAGCCGGTGTGGTCCCCGGGGCGCTCGGATGCCTACGAGCAAAACTGTCATCTTGACTGAAAAGTCTAGGAATTGGCCCGAAACTGGCTAGAAGGCACCTAATCATGCCGGATTGAATTTTAAGACAATCTTGGAAAGCGGTGGACTTAACATTCTGATGACTCAGGTGTGTTCTTGAGAAACGCTCTAGAAAATGGCTCTAGAGGCAGTTTGGTCATTTTTCACCGAAGTGGGCTAGGAGGCACCGGTGTTGACCTGGATTTAGAGTGTTTCCGCCACTTTGACAGTGGTCGCGTGATACAGGGGTTTGTTGGCAATTCCTTATATCGACCTGTTTGTGAGTATTTCCGCTACTCTGACGGTTGCGATGTTTGAGAGTATTTCCACTACTCTAACGGTTCGCAATCATTCCCAAGATTGCCTGATCTCGGGAAGCTACTAAAGGGACTTAGCGCCTGAGAAGTCAACTTTCTCAGAAGGCGCGCCGAAACGGACATTTCTGCATTGGCGGGCTAGCTGGCGCCAAAGTTGGACCGTTCTACCAATTAGGGGACTTGGGGTCTCGTCCGAGTCGACATGTTATAAAGGGGGCTTACCGTTAGAGAAAGACGTGCTTGTTGGAATTGGAAAGGGGTCTTATTGTTTTCAGAAAGACATGCCTGATTTGGAATTGGAAAGGGGACTTACCATCTTTCGAAAGATGCACCTGATTTGGAATTGGAAAGGGGACTTACCGTCTTCAGAAAGACACGCCTGTTTTGGAATTGGAAAGGGGACTTACCGTCTTCAGAAAGGCGCGCCTATGGGAATATGGAAAGGGGACTTACCATTTTCGGAAAGACGTGCCTGTGGAATGGACAATGCCCCTAAGGGCATTGTGGTCATTTTGCCTCTATTTGGGCCTGGTGGGCCCACGAAGCGATGGATAGACGGGATTAGAGTTAGAGAGTTAATTTCGAATGGAATACGTCCATATTGACTTGAGTACAAGTCTGGACGGACCGTAGACCATTGAGCGGTCAAAAATGGGGTGCTTACAGTGAGCTTCACTATAAAGCTCTAAGTCCTACAGATACCTTCAGGTTACAACATGTTGCTAGGATGACCATTGATCCATTCGGCAGGTGTTGTACCCTCCAGCCTCCACCAAAAGGTCAAGTTTATCATTGGTGCCCAGTTAATCACCATGAATGCTGAAACTGAGTATGCCTTCTACAAAGCAGATGAGACGCCATATAATGGAGCGACAGTTTCCTCTAGTTTTCAGTCCTTCGAATATGTCACAGTGATGCAGGAAGAAGACCAAGTAAAGCCAAAACATTCCTCAAATGCCTAAATAATAGCTCACTACTTCCAAACAAGGGGGTATCAACCTGGAAAAAGACTCGGGAAAAATTTGCAAGGAAGATCGGATAAGGTGGAACTGCCATCGGTAGAACCCCTATTTGCATTAAGGCAAAAGGCAACCAGGAACGAGGTATGGGACAAAGGAGAGAAATGAAAAGACCTACCTTTGAAGGCGGACTGATCGATCACTTCTTCCTGCTTAGTCTATTGGGGCCAAATTAGAAGAAAGAAAGAAAACAACCCGAGGATGCTCCCGGATCTCCTTAGAAAGTCCTAATGGTTAGTACATACTATCCCCCTAGAGAAGAAATAAGGAATGCTCCCATTTGGCCAACTAGCCTGGGCAAAAAAGCCAGCAATTGGACCAGCGAAAGTCTGATCCGAGCTTGAAACTTTTGGTATTAAAAATCATCAACAGGAAGCCCCAGAGCGGTAGATTCACTTTCTCATTTTCTTAAAATTATGCCATTTTATTTTGAAATGTGAGTCATCAAATAAAATTGTTGTTTAGATTGTGGGACAAACATCTTTATTTTGCTATTTACTAGGGACCCCCAAATTCAACTCTTTGCTCAACTAGTTGAGAGAATCCCTTTTGTTGAAAACCATAACTTTGATACTGAGTTCGATAACCGATCCTTAAGAGTAGAATTTTAGATAGATCATATAGATGAAATACCAGAGGAAATCCGAGAACAGGTGGAAAAGCATGAGAACCGCACTACCCCCAACATTGAGGAAACAGAAACAATCAACTTGGGGAACATTGAAAATCCTAAGGAACTAAAAATCAGAATAGGACTAGACCAAGGGCAGCGAAGGGAACTAATAGAATTGTTGATCGTATACCTCGATGTCTTCGCTTGGTCTTAACAGGATATCCTAGGATTAGATGAGTTTATTGTTGAGAGATTGTCCTTAGATCCTAAGATGAAGCCATTTAAACAAAAGCTACGGAGACTTAAGCCTGAATGGAGCTTGAAAATGAAGGAAGAAGTGATCAAGCAGTTCAATACCAAATTTCTACAAGTGGTGGAGTATCCCCAATGGCTCACCAATATTGTCCCAATTCCGAAGAAGGATGGAAAGGTCCAAATGAGTATTGACTTTCAGGATCTCAACAGGGCAAACCCAAAAGACGATTTTCCTTTTCCGCACATCGACCTCGTCGTCGACAACAGAGCGGGGCATGAGATGTTATCATTTATGGATGGATTTTTGGGATACAACCAGACCGAGAGAAGACTGCCTTCATAACCCCATGGGGGGTGTATTGCTATCGGGTAATGCCTTTTGGGTTTTGAAATGTAGGAGTAATTTACCAAAAGGCCATGGTGACCCTGTTCCATGATATGATGTATCATGAGGTGGAAGTCTATGTCGATGATATGATTGTAAAGTCAAAAGTACGAGAAGATCACTTAGTCAATCTATGAAAGGTATTCGATCGGCCCCGTAAATACCAGCTCAAGCTAAATCTGCCCAAATGCAATTTCGGGGTTTCTTTTGGGAAGTTATTGGGGTTTATCATTAATGAAAAGGGGATTGAGATCAACCCAGCAAAGATCAAATCCATTGTTGAAATGCCTCCCCTGAAGGGAGAAACAGAGATTTGGTCCTTTTTGGGGAAGCTAAACTTCATTAACTGTTTCATCGCCCAGATGACCCACCTTTGCGAGCCAATTTTGAAACTACTCAGGAAGGACATTATAAAGGAATGGAATAGAGATTGCCAGACTGTTTTTGAGAAAATCAAAGAATAGCTTCAGAAACCTCCAATCTTGGTGGCACCCACTCTAGGAAAGCCTCTTCTGATATACCTAACTGTTTTAGACAACTCCATGGGGTGTGCCTTGGAGCAACATGACGAAACTGAAAAGAATGAGTAAGCCATCTACTACCTTAGTAAGAAATTTTTGTCATATGAAGTGAAGTACTCAGCTTTGGAAAAGACGTGTTGTGCCTGGCCTGGGCAGCCCATTAACTGTGACATTACATGCTCTATCCTACAACATTTCTCATTTCTCAAATAGATCCGATCAAATATATGTTTGAGAAACCAACCCTATCCAGTAGGATAGCCCGATAGCACATAATCTTATTAGAGTTTGACATCACCTTCACTACTTGCAAGGCAGTTAAGAGGTAGGTGATAGTTGATTATCTTGCTGAGAATCCCATAGAAGACTACCAGTCAATGAAGCCTCGCTTCCTTAGTGAGGATATACTCTATATTGAAACTGTAACCGAGAAGACAGAGGGGCCAGGCTAGAAGATGTACTTTGATGGAGCTTCAAACAGAAAATGAGCCGTAATTGGGATAGTAGTGGCATCAGAAGCAGGTAGTCATTACCCTATCGTGGTCAAGTTGAAATTAGACCTCTGCACCAATAACATCGCTGAATATGAGGCTTGTGTTATGGGCTTGAGATTAGCTATAGAGATGAAAATCGATGAGATAATCGTATTTGGGGACTCTAACCTGGTCATGCAATAGTCCAAGGAAGTATACCAAACCAGAGATGCCAAACTTTCTCCGTACCACCAATAAGTCAAAGACTTGTGCCAAATATCTCGAAACATAGACTTCTGCCACATTCCTCGTATAGAGAATTACTTCACCGATGCCTTGGCCACCCTGGCTGCAGCCATCAAGGTGGACAATGGAATGGAAATACCGCCACTCTAGATCTTTATCAGGAATGCCCCTTTTTTTTTTGTCTTCATACAAGCATTGAGCCAGATGGTCGACCTTGATTGTATGACATTATGAGGTATATACAGCTAGAAGAGTTTCGTAGCCAAGCCTCTCACAACGATCAGAAAACCATCTACAAAATGGCCAAACACTATTTTATAGTGGGGAATGAGCTCTTCAAAAGGTCTTTGTTTGGTCCATTGAAATGTGTAGATGTAATAGAGGCCAAGAAAATCATGGAAGAGGTACATGGGGGAACCTACGGTCCACATATAAACGGCCATACTCTTTCTAAGAAGATCATCAAGACAGGTTACTACTGGTCAACTATGGAATCAGACTGCGCCTGATATGTTTTACGATGCCATAAATGTCAAACACATGGAGATTTGTTCAAAGCCCCACCGACTGAGCTCTAGTCTATGTCAGCACCATGGCCTTTCTCCATGTGGGGGATAGACATGGTAGGTCCCATCACTCCCAAGGCCCCCTAATGGCCACCAGTTCATCTTGGTTGCTATAGACTACTTCACCAAGTGGGTAGAGGCGGCCTTGTATGCCCAAATTATGAAGAAGATAGTTGACAGGTTCATTAAGAATCACATTATCTGCCGATTTGGAATTCCAGAGTCTCTCATCTTGGATAATGCCTCGAATTTGAACAATGAAATGATGTCTCGGCTCTGCTCTAAGTTTCATATCACTCACCAGAATTCTATTGCCTATTGCCCGCAAATGAACGGAGCAATAGAAGCAGCCAATAAGAATATCAAAAAGGTCATCCAAAAAATGATTAACAACCACTGGGACTTACCAGAGAAACTCTCTTTTGCACTAATAGCTTACTGAATAACCATGAGAGTATTAACCAGAGGAACCCCATATGAGTTGGTCTATGGGATAGAAGTCGTTCTCCTAGTTAAAGTCAAAATTCCATCCTTGAGGATCATAATGGAAACAAAGCTAGAAGAAGCAGAATGGGTTCAAGATTGCTATGCTCAAATCTGCTTACTAGATGAGAAACGGTTTGTTGTTATCCATCATGCCCAATACTACAAAAAGCGGATGATCCAAGCCTTTTACAAAAATGTTCGACCTCGATCCTTCCAACTAGGGGACCCTGTATTGAAGAAAATTCTCCCAAACCAAAAGGAGGCCCGAGGGAAGTTTGCACCTAACTGCGAAGGGCCGTTCATAGTAAAGAAGGTCCTAACCAGAGGAGCATTTATTTTGGAAGAGATGGATGGTACCCTAGGTTAACTTGACCCTAGTCATCGAACCCTAGGTCAACTTGACCCTAGTTATCCAACCCTAGGTTAACTTGACCCTAGTTGTCCAACCCTAGGTTAACTTGACCCTAGTTGCCAAACCTTAGGTTAATGAAACCCTAGTTGATTAACCCTAGGTCACCTCGACCTACGGTTGACCTCACCTTAGGTCACCCCTAACCTTAGGCCAACACAACTTAGGTAAATAGACTTCAAGGTACCAACTCATGAACCCCTTTTAAGGGTTTTTCTTATTTAAAACTACTCTCATAATCCATTTTTACAAAACCTCCTACTCTCTTGAGATTTCAAAAGCCAACTCCATAACCTCTTCAAATGTTCCTGTATTCCATCTTCAAAGTATTTCCAAAAATGTTTTCAAAAACTCACAACCCTAAGGTGTCCCTACCCCTTCTATAGTTAGGGATTCCAAAGGAAGGTGATATATCAAGAATAACCTCCAAGGTTGTCCATATTAGGGTTCCAAAGTCCCAAGTGTTTTTAAAAAGCACTTCCGAAGGCTTTTTAAAGACCAGTTTATTAAAACACTCGAAAGCTCTACCTCCAAAGTTTTCAAAACAAGACTCCAAAACTTTTCTAAAGCTCCCTTGAGTTGTTTCAAAATCATTCCAAAACCCCCTTGGTTCAAATTCAAAAACATTCAAAATCATTTTCAAATCCAATTTCAAAACATTTCAAACATCTCAAGTCCTATTTCAAAGGCCTTTTTCTAAAACTCTCAAGTTCTCTTTTTTCAAAGACCACAAAGCGTCTTCAAAAATTTCCAAACACCTTAATGTGTCTTCAAAACATTCTAAAGGCCCTAATGCACCTATTTTCCATCAGGCTCTTGCCCGAACTACGAATGACCTGATTCTCGCCAAATGAGATACGTATGCAACCTAAAATGGTGCGGTCATAACTTTTATTCCAACTCCAATCCCCTTTTCAAAAATTTCAATCAATTCAATGTTTCTATCTCAAACCCCTTTAAATCTCCCATGTTTTCAAACTTCTTCCAAAACTTGCATCATGCATCATTCATCCGAAAAGTGATGACTAAAACCCCGTTTTCAAAATTCTAAAGTGGATATTAAGTGGACAATGGTAACCGGTTATTCTAGTGAGTGAACAAAGGGTGATTAGACATGTAGGTACCGAAAGGGCAGGGTAGGGTGATAATCTTAGGATATCTTGGCTACACATAACCAACCCCCGGACCATAGATTTCTGTTTTTAAAAGACCAATTGGAGTTACTTTCAAAAAGGGCTTAAGACTTTCTAACGGTTGTCAAACAACCTATTTTCTCAAAGACCCTTTCTCGAGAGAGTTTTTCAAAACCTTTTTCAAAAACCCTAAGTTTAATCTTCGGATTGACACTCAATTTTCGGTGACCTAACTCACCTTAATCAAGTTAGGTGGCGACTCCTATCTTTTCTAAAAAAGCCCTTAATCAAACCAATTTCAATTCTAACCTAGTCACACTCGTCCTTCTAGGAGGACAAGTTCTAATGACAGAGTTCCGTGCTTTTGTCTCCAAGCCGAAAGGACCTTGGACCCAAAAAATCGGGGCGCGACACCTCAGACAGAAGTCCAGACCAGATCCAGACCAGTCAACACCGACGCCTGCTAGCTTGTCCCTGTGAAAAATGACCATTTTGCCCATAACAAGCTTGACACTTCGAGAAAATACCAAGTCCTTAGAAAGGTAAGACCACCTTCCACGGCCATCTCTAAACGGTCCGGCCTCTCTAGTGCCATCTAGTAAACCTTAGTCCTTTCTCGGAGGTTCCCTAATCAAAGTGACCATTTTACCTCTAGGCATCCAAATGCCCAAGGAAACTACACCGGCTATAGTGTAAGCACCCCATTTTTGACCGCTCGGTAGTCTACACTCCGTCCAGACTTGGTTTCAAGTCATTGTGGTCATATTTCAATCGAAATCATTTCTCTAGGTCCAAATTCTGTCTTTCCATCGCTTCGCGGGCCTGTTAGGCCCAAATAGAGGCAAAATGACCAAAATGCCCTTAGGGGCATTGTCCTTTCTTATTCCAATCCCAATCCCTCTCTCGAGACATTTTATTCCTCGAAACGGTCCGAGTAGCAAAACTACTCATAGAACCGTTAGAGTAGCGAAAATACTCACAGAACCGTTAGAGTGGCGGAAACACTCACAAAACCGTTAGAGTAGCGGAAGTACTCACAAAACCGTTAGAGTGGCGGAAACACTCACAATCTAGGCACGTCTCCTCGGAGACGGTAAGACCCCTTTCCAATCTCACTCTCGGGACAGTTTATTCCTCGAGACGGTTTCAATCCAGGCACGCCTCTTCAGAGACGGTAAGACCCCTTTCCAATCCCACTCTCGAGACAGTTTATTCCTTGAGACGGTTCCAATCCAGGCACGTCTCCTTCGAGACGGTAAGACCCCTTTCCAATCCCACTCTCGAGATAGTTTATTCCTCGAGACGGTCCGAGTAGCAAAACTACTCACAAAACCGTTAGAGTAGCGGAAATACTCTACTGTTAGAGTAGCGGAAATACTCAACCCTGTCCGAGTAGCGGAAATACTCACAAATCATCAACCCCGTCCGAGTAGCGAAAATACTCACACCATTAGAGTGGCGGAAACACTCAAAACCTAGGTCAACACCTGTTTCTATTAGCTCACTTCGGTGAAAAATAACCAGACTACCCTTAGGACCTTTTCCGAGACCTTTCGGTCAAGATGACCATTTTGCCCCTAAGCATCTGAATGCCCCGGGAACCACACCGGCTCTGGGTATCAAACCGGTAACCCCCTGAGACTACTTTTTATAGTATTCTCAATCTTCCTTTACCTTTCCGGATCATTCTGAGTCAGTTCCGGCTAACCCGGTACAAAATGACCATTTTGCCCCTAGAGGACCGGTCTCCTTCTTTGACCACACCGGCTCTGGGTATCAAACCGGTAATGTCCCGAGAATACTTTTTATAGTGTTCTCGACATTCCTTTACCTTTCTGGACCATTCCGAGTCAGTTCCGGCAAACCCGGTATAAAATGACCGTTTTGCCCCTGGTGGGCAGGTCTCCTTTTCCGACCACGCCGGCTCTGGGAATCAAACCGGCAACCTCCGGGAACATTCTGAATAATGTTTTCAGATCCCAAGTCTTCTTCCGGGACAGTCCGAGTCTATCCCGGTGGTTTTCCGGTCCAATTGACCGTTTCGCTCCTAAAGGCCCGGTCAACCTTTTCGACTCACCTTATCTTCATTTTTCAAGTCAAATACCTCCAGGACACTATTTTAAGTGTTCCTGCTCCTTTTCGGCCTTCTGGGTCATTCCCGGCTCCTCCAAATCATTCCCGGACTTTCCGGAGTCACTCCTAGTGAAGCCAGGCTAAAAGTTGCATGGTAGTCACTAGTACAGGCACCCAAATCTAGTCAAAGATACGTTGCTTGCCGACCTTAAACCTTTCCTAATTGGCTGGCGCCACTAGTAGTGGTGCCAAGCCAGAAAATGGCCTGACGCCACTCCTAGTGGCGCCAGTGTAAAGTTTGCCCTAGCGCCACTGCAACAGGCGCCAGGTTTGTCCTCCCTCTATAAATACAGAGCATCGTCCAACGTGAAAGGGGTCTGCAAACTTAACCTAAGAATCCTATATTTCGATATACAGAGCTCGAGCACCTCCTAAACCCTAGCCTCCCTAGGTTTTCCAAACCCTAGCTACTATACATAAACCCTAGTCCCCTATACACTTATACACTCCCCCATACACTCATGCACTAGCCTTCAACCATCCTTTGAAGACTTGAGGAGCTGCAATCCAAAGCTTGAAGACAACTCTTGAAGGCTGAAGGTGAAGATCAAGACAAAGACCGAAGACCAAAGACAGCGCGGCGCGCAAAATAAAGAAGACATACGGTAGGCTTTCTCTTTAATTTTCTGTACTTCCCCCTCTCTATTCTCTCTCCAACCCACTTGGGTTTTCTCTATTTTAATCCCCCATCTCTTTCCCCCCCTTTCTTTACATGCTTGAAACAAGGGGACTCCCGGTCCATGTGTAGGATTAGACTGTTGGAGAGTCACCGTGTCGGGGGCTTTCTTCTAGTCTAACCAAAGACCACGTGGGTCCGGCCCCCTTGATTATGTGGTGAAGCCTTAACCTTGTATGTTCACGACCCCAAATTGCATTGTGCATATCATAGTCTTGCATCTTCCAAAAACCGTTTTCAAAGTCCTTTTTTTTAAAATCATTTTCAAACTTGTTTTCAAAATTGCATCAAAATCTCTTTTTCAAAAACTTGTTTTCAAAACCACAATTCTAGGGTGATTCTAGCCTTTCCATGGCTAGGGTTGCTTTAGGAATGTGTTACATTAAAAGGGACCTTTTTGGTCTATATTTTCAAATCTTATTGTTTTCCAAAACCACTTTCTTAAAGTGGTTCTAGCCCTCTTATGGCTAGAATCGCTTTAGGGAAGTGAGACGTTTTTATACTTTCCAAAACTCTCTCTCTTTTCAAAAATCTCTTCCTAAAAATCTCCTTTTCAACATACTTTCCTGAAACTCTTCTCCTCAAAATTGTTTTCAAAAACTCCCTTCCAAAATCTATTTTTCAAAACTCTCTTTTTCAACTCCTCTCCAGAATCTTTTCCTCAAAACACACTTTCCAAAAACTCCTCCCTAGGATTTCCCTTCTAGAAAACCTTCGTTTCTAAAAACGCACTATCCAAAAACTCTTTTCTTAGAGCCCAAGTCAAGCCTTAGAGCCCACAATTAGGAAACCCTAATTTTCTTTCCAAAAAACATGATTTTCAAACTTCGCCCTAAACCTAGGTTTCCAAAACCTCTCGTTTTCTACATAAAAAATATACATGTTTCCAAAACCTATTTTCTACGTCAAAACTATGGTTTTTCAAATCTAGGGTTTCTAAAACCTCCCTTTCCAATTCCTTGCCAAATCAAATCTTCCCTTTAGGAAACAAAATCAAACCTTTGCTTTAGGAAACCAAATCCAATCTTCCCATTTAGGAAACTAGATCCTATCCTCCGTTTTTGGAAACGAAATCAAACCTTCCCTTTTAGAAACAAAATCCAATCCTTTCCTAATCCGACTTTTTTTTCTTAATCCTTCCCAAACTTCCACTTTCCTAAACCCTAAATTTCCAAAAACTTGAACATAAAAATCTTTCTTAATTCAACCCTTTCCTAATTCAACCCCCTTTCCAAATCTTAACTTTCTAAATTCAAGCTTTTAAACCTTTCCTAAGTTCAAACCTTTCCTAATCTCAAGATTTTCTAAAGCTCTAAAACTTTCTAAATCTTAAACTTTCTAAATTTCAAATCTTTCCAAATTCGAAACTTTCTAAATTTGAAACCTTCTTAAGTTAAATCTTTCTAAACCTAAAAGCTTTCTAAATTCTAAACTTTCTTAAACTTCAAATCTTTCCAAATCTAAGACTTTTCTAAACTCAAAGCTTTCTTAATTTAAGATTTTCTTAACTCGAAACTTTCTTAATTCAAACATTTCCTAAATTGAAAATTTTCCTTTTTCAAACCTTTCCCAAAACGAAACTTTCTTATTTTCAAAAACTTTCTTGTTTTCAAAATTTTCCAAAATCGAAACTTCCCTTTTTCAAACATTTCTAAATTCGAAACTTTCTTAATTCAAACCTTTCCTAATTTCAAAACTTTCTTAATTTCGAAACTCTCCTAATTTGAAAACTTTCCTAATTCAAAACTTTCCTAAGTTGAAACTTTCTTAAACCAAAACTTTCCTAATTCACAACTCGAAACTTTCTTAATTTGAAACTTTCCAAATTCTAAGCCTTTCTTAAACTAAACTTTTCCTAATTCCAAAACATTTCTAAATCCAAAACTTTCCGATTTTCAAAACTTTCCTAATTCGAAACTTTCCTAAAATGACACTTTCTTAATTTGAAACTTCCCTAATTTGAACATTTCCTAAATCCAATCTTTCCTAATTTCTTAAACCTTCTAAGTCATGTCAAATCCTTCCTAAGTCTCTTCTCTTTCCTAAGTCTAAGTTTTCTAAACCTTCTCTTTTTCAAAACAAGTCCATTCTTTTCCAAAATTTCAAATTCCAATCTCCTTTTCTAATCTTAAATCAAATCCAGTTTTCAATTCAATTTCTTTCTTCCAATCCAATCTCTCTCTTCAAATCAATTTATCTTCAATCGGACTCCGGTCCGAACTACGACTGACCTGATTCCCCCAAAGGGATACGTAGGCAACCTCCATAGGTGCGGTCACAACACTTTTCAAACTTTCAATTCCACCCTCACGGGTGTGGTCTCCATATTTTCAAAGTTCCAATTTCAAAATTTTTCTATTTTCAAATCCCTATCTCCAAGTTTTCAAACTTTCCAATTTCAAATTCTATTTCTTCAAGTCTATTTTCAAATCAAATCAATTTCAAATTAAACTCTTTTCAAATCTATTTTTCAATTCTCTTAATTTGCACTTGCATATCATGCATCATGTTTTCCAAACATTGTTTTTCAAAGTGAATATGATTGAACTATAGTTAGTTAAAGACTCTCATAGGTGAATCTAGGATAGATTGACATGTAGGTACCGAAAGGGCGGGGTAGGGTGATAGCTTAGTGCGTCTTCCCTACACGTAACCAACCTCCGAACCTAGATCACTGATTTCAAAGACCAAACGGAGTTATTTTTCTAAAAAGGGCTAAATGTTTTCCAAAGGTTGCCAAACAACCTGTTTTTCTTAAAAACCCTCTCTTAAGGAGACATTTTCAAATTGTTTTTCAAAAATCCTAAGTGTAGTCTTCGGATTTCTCTTAGTTTTTAGGTGACCTAACTCACCTTAATCAAGTTAGGTGGCGACTCCGAATCTTTTTCAAAAGCCCTTTATTCAAACCAATTTTTCAATTCAAACCTAGTCGCACTCATTCTTCTAGGAGGGTGAGTTCTAACGAGTGAGTACAACATTTTTCCCACTTGTGTGAGTATTCCTCGAGTGCGAAAAATCTGGGCGCGACATATAGGTATCAAACCGGCAACCCCCAATTAACTCTGGCCAACCCTAGTCAACTCTAGTGATTCCAGTCAACTTTGGTCAACCCCAATCAACTCTAGTTAACCCAGTCAACCCCAGTCAATCTTGGTCAACCCTAGAACTCCTAGGATGAGGTGACCGTGATACAGTCAGTCTCTTCAACCATACTGGCCCTGGGAATCAAACCGGCAACCTCCAGGACAATGTCCAAAGTATTTCATTCCATTTCTAGTCGAGTCCCGCCATTTGGCACTTTTATTTTCAAACCAGAACCTCCCTGCTCCACTCCAAGCGAAGCATGACCAATTTTTAGCCTTGAGCCACTTCTAGAGGCGCATACCAGTTGTCAAAAGTAGTTAAAAATCAACCAGCCTTCTAATCAGCCCCCTTTTTCAGCTCTCATTAACGAGTCTACGCCACTATTAGTGGCGCACACTTTAACTTTGGCCGTGCACCACTAATAGTGGCACATAGCCCCCATAATCGATTACAAATTGACCAGCCCCGTATCTAGCCTTTTTTTTAAAGCCCTCATTAAGTCCCCTGCGCCACTCTTAGTGGTGCAAGGCTAGGCTCAAGGGGTACGCCACTAAGAGTGGCACACCATTCCCCTCCTTTTGCACTATAAATACAAACATCCCCCCTCTCTCTTTTAGGTCAAAAAAATTACTCAAAAATTCTCCCATTTTCTTCCAGACAGCTCCCAGAGCTCTCTCTCTCTCTTTCACAGTCTTGCCAGCCGAGCCTTAGCTCGAAGCTTCAAAGCCTTAGCCTCCAAGCTCCATCGAAGGTCCGCCTCGTTACTCGAAAGCTCCCGAAGTCTTCCCAAGTCCAAGGCCCAAGCCTCCATTGAAGAAAAAAGAAACGAGACAAGGAATCCTCCATTTACCTTTTCGTATTCCCCACTCTCTCTATTCTCCCTTTGAACCCACTTAGATTCTTCTCTTTTTAAACCCCTATCTCTAAACCCTCATTTCTTGCATGCTTGGAACAAGAAGACGTTAAGTCCATGTTGAGAGTGAGCGAGAGGAGTCCACCGATCATGACTCTCTTCTTGACTCTTACTTGCTTCACGGCATGGCCTAAGGACCCTCTTGCAATACGATGATACCTAACCTTTTATGATTCATACCGTTATTAATGTCAAATTGCATTTGCATTATTGCCTTTTCTATCTCTAAAAACCACTTTCAAAGTTGTTTTCTAAAAACTACAATTCTAGGTTGATCCTAACCCTTTTATGGTTAGGGTTGCCCTAGAAAAGTGTGATATTAAAATGGCTCCCATTAGCCTACATTTGTGTCTTTTCAATAACACATTCCCGAAATAATCCTAGTCATTTCATAACTAGAGTTGTCTCGAGAAATGTGACATTCAAAATGACCCAAAAATGTCTACATTTTTGGCTTCATGCCTTTGTCGTTCTTTAAGTCACCAGCCTAAAGTGATTCTTACCTTTTAATGGCTAGAATGGCTTTATGCAAAGTGTGATATTCATTTGGAGTTCTAAAATCCAAGTTAGGGTTTCGGGCCCTAAAACATGTTTTCAAAAGAATCGATTTTTTAACTATTTACAAAACTCATAGTTGTTAAACCCTAGAAATCCAATCTTAGGAAAATCTTGTTTTTGCCAACTTAGAAAGCTTCCATTTTTAAATAAAAAAAACATACCTTTTTCAAAACTCTCAAAATCCTCAATTTCCAAATCAATCAAATATTTCCTTTTCAAACTTTCCTTTCTAAAATCAACCAAATCAAAACTTTCCATTTCAAATCCCTCAAATCACTCCTTTTTCAAACATTCCAAATTTAAACCCTAAATCAACTCCTCCCATTTTGGACACAATCCAAACTTACCTTTTTTAAGCAAATCAAATCATTTTCAAAATAGGAAACAAAACCTCTTCAAATTTTCCAAAGAGTTTAAAAATCTTTTCAAACCCTTTAAAATCTTCCAAATCTTTGCAAATCTTTTCGAAAGGAAACAAATCAAATCTTTTTCAAAAAAGGAAACAAATCTTTTCCAAAAAGGAAATAAAATCTTTTTCAAATTCTTAAATCAAATCTAATCTTTTTAAATCAAATCAAATCTCAATCTTTTGAAATCAATGAAACATTTTCAAATCTAATCATTCTGAAAAGGAAACATTTTAAAATCAAACCAAATCTTCCTGAAAAGAAAACATTTTCAAAGTCCAATCTTCCAGAAAAGGAAACATTTCAAAATAAAATCAAATCTTCCTGAAAAGGAAATATTTTCAAACTCAAACTTTCTTGAAAAGGAAACTTTTTAAAAATGGAAACTTTCTAGAAATAGAAACCCATTTCAAAATTTCAACTCTTTCGAACTCTTGTCCGAACTACAGTTGACCTAATCCTCTTTAAGGAGGTACATAGGGAACCTTTCATTGGGTGCAGTCACAACCCTTTTTAAATTTCCAATTTTATCACCATTTTTAAACTCAATTCCATCTTTCAAACTCTTTTTCAAACTTTGTTTTTAAAGTTTTCTAAGTGGATAGCATTAAACATAGGTAACCAGTGAGTCATAATTAAGTGAGTAAAAGGTGAATAGACATATTGGTACCGTAAGGGCGGAGTAGGGTGATAGTCTCAGGACATCTTCCCTACACGTAACCAACCCCCCGGACTTAAGAATTTTTGTTTCAAAGACCAAAACCAGAGTCAATTTTCAAAAGAGTTTTCCAACATTTTTAGGATTGTCAAACAAACCTACCTTCTAAAACTCTCTCATGAGGACGTTTTTCAAAAACACTTTTCAAAACCTAAGTTTAACCCTCGGGTTTTACTTAGTGTAGATGACCTAGCACATCTTTAAATATGTTAAGTATCGACTCCAAAGACCTTTTCAAAAAAGCCCTAATCAATTCCATTTCAAAAATTCAAACCCCGTCGCACTCGCCCTTCTAAGAGGGCGAGTTCTAACGAGAGACTACCGTGCTTTTTCCCGAGTCAAGAGGGCTTGGTTTAAAAAAGGGGCACAATAGCTTGGCGACTTTGCTAGGGACAATTAGAGGGTAAGGCCTATGTCATGTCTAATCACCCTTCACTTACCTTAAGCTTGCCGGTCACCTTGTTTTATTATATCCACTTTCTAAACTTTTCAAATTTCAAATTTCTCAAAATGATCTTTGTTTTGCAAAAAGTCAAACATTGCAATTCATTACATGCTCTTTCATTTTTCGTACATCATACTTTATTTTTCCTTTGAGTTCCTCGAAAAGTACTAACTCTGTGTATTTGTTTTGTAGGTGGACCCTTGTTCACATTTTAATTTATGTTCATAAACTGCCATGTATGTTATGTGTGACAGGATGTATGGGAGTTGTTGGACTCTTTCCTCCAATTTTCAAAATCAAACACACACTTGTGTGTGCATTTTTATGGAATATTGACCCTAGTTACTACCTTCTAGTTAGAAGGGGGAACAGTACATTGACTATTGGTGGTAGGTAGATGTGTCACCTAACCAATGGTCTTTAGATAGTTCCCCTACTTGGATCACTAACCTATAATGGCACCACCTCGGGGAGTGGGCCTAGGTTTGAAGATTCGGGAGCCGAGCTTTTTAGGAAGCATTAGTAGCCCTCAACCCCATGCTCATATAGCACCCATGCATAGCCAAACCTTTGCCCGATTTAAAGCACATGTCTTTTTCAAAACCAAGGAGGAAAGAGCGACTGCTTTTCAATTTCCTTACTCCTGTTGTTATTATGCTTACATACGTGAATGATTTGCTATCAATATCTTGTCATTCATGCTATTAAACTGCTCATGCATATGTAATCATTCCAAGGCAAGAGTTCCAAAGTAACTCAAGACATCTGCACTCCATGCATATGATCAACCGTAAAGAGAATGGCCCGCAAGCCAATCTCAAATCATAAGCCTACCTAATTCCTAAAGGTTCCAAACCCTAATGATCATGGCATGCATCTAAGAATCATTCCATAAGAGGGGCTCCAATCCTTCTTACTCGTGGAGATAAGGTTGCCACAAGATAAGGGGCAATCTAGAGACAAGGTCATTCAACGAGCTCCCGATATCAACAAGGCAAAACCAAAGACTCAAAAAATAGTTTAGGTAGATAGGTGGAAAGTCCCATGCAAAATGTTCGCTTTCCCCAATCTATGTAATTTTAACTTTCTATATCAAAGAAAATAAAATTGCTCCTTTTATTTCCTTTGAATGAATGGTTGTATGGAATGAATGAAATAGACACAAGTATAGTATCTGCATAGAGGGGCAATCCCCTATCTACAAAGTGAGCTTTAGCATCATACCTAAATCCTAACAAACAGGGACACCCTTAGGGCATGCATTGCATAAAACTTTCTAAATATCAAACACTAACTTGTGGCTTGTTGTAAGCACTCCATTTTTTCCTGTTCGACAGTCTCCAGTCTGTCCAGACTTGTATTCAAGTCAATATGGACATATTTTAAGTTAAATCAGTTTTCCAGACATAATCTAGTCAATCGATTATTTCGCGGGCCCATTGGGCCCAATAGAGGCAAAATGACCAACTTGCACTTAGGGCATTGTTCGGTCCAATTCCAGTGGGTAGGTCTTCTCAAAGACGGTAAGTACCCTTTTCAATCTCAATTCCAGTCCAATTCCAATTAAATCTGGCACACCTTTCGAGAAAGTTAATTCCTCAAGGTGGTAAGTCCATCCTATTCGGCACGTTTTTTGAGAGAGCTCTTCAGAACGGTGAGTCCCTTCAAACTCGTCGACCGGGACAAGACCCCAAGTCCCTCAGATGGTAGAACGGTCCACCTTTGGCACTTGCTAGCCCACCAATGAGGAATGTCCGTTTCGGCACACCTTTCGAGAAAGTTAATTCCTCAAGCGATAAGTCTACCTAACAGCTTCCTGAGATCAAGCAGTCTCTGGAATGATCGCGACTCATTAGAGTAATAAAAATACTCATAAACATCGCACCCGTTAGAGTGGTGGAAACACTTGTAAACATGTCGATATAGAGAATTGCCAACAAACTCCTATGTCACGGGACCACCGTCAGAGTGACAGACACACTAAAAACCCAGGTCAACACCAGTGCCTACTAGCCCACTCCGGTGAAAAATGACCAAACTGCCCCTAAGGTCATTTCTAGCACGTTTCTTGAGAAAGTACCTAAGTCCTTAGAACGGTAAGTCCACCCTTCTAGGGTCATCCCAAAGCTGATCCAGCATGTTTAAGTGCCTTCCAGTCAGTTTTAGGCCAATTCTGAGACCCTCCGATCAAAATAACCATTTTGCCCCTAGGCATTCGAGCGACCCGGGAACCACACCGGCTCTGGGTATCAAACCGGTAACCTCCTGGGGATGTTTCTGATTGTATCCCCAGCCTTCCTTTACCTTTCCAGATCATTTTGAGTCAGTTCTAGCAAATTGGATGCAAAATGACTATTTTGCCCTTAGTGGGCCGGTCACCTCTTCTAACCAACCCACTTTGGGTATCAAACCGGTAACCTCCTGGAACAATTTAGCTCATGTTTCCAAGTCTCGAGTCTTCTTCTGGGATATTCCATGTCCATCTCGGTAGTTTTTTGACTCGATTGAGCGTTTTGCCCCTAACGGCTTAGTCAACCCCCGGGACACTATTCTAAGGGTTCCTGTCCCTTTTTGGCCCTCTAAATCATTTTCAGACCTTTCAGAGTCACTCCTAGTGAAGCCAGGCTAAAAATTGCATGGTAGTCATAGGTACAGGTGTCCAAATCTTCTGAAGATACGTTGCTTGCTGACTTTAAAACTTTCCTAAATGGCTAGTGGCGCCAAGCCAAAATTTGGCTAGTGGCGAAGTCCTTCCAAACCCTAGTTCCCTTTAGGTTCTTCAAACCCTAGCCTCTATACACTTAACCCTAGCTCACATACACTCATACTGGCCTTCAAAACCTCCATTGAAGACTTGAAGCATTGCAACTCCGAAGCTCCCAAAGATCGAAGCAAGCTCTCGAAGACCAACGCAGAGCAAAGCAAAGATCAAAGTAAAGAAAGCAAGCATAACAAAGCAAATAAAAGAAGATGCAAGGTAAGTTTTCTATTTACGTTTACGTAATTCCCCCTGTCTCTTCACTCTCCTAACCCACTTGGGTTTTCTTCTATTTTAATTCTCCATCTTCTACCCCCCCTTCTTGTATGCTTGAAACAAGGGATTCCCAGGTTCATGTGTAGGATTAGGCTATTGAAACTCACCGTGTCGGGGGCTTTCTCTTAGTTTAACCGGAGACCACGTGGGTTTGACCCCCTTGATTACGTGGTGAAGCCTTTAACCTTGTATGTTCACAACCCCAACTTGCATTGTGCATATCATGATCATGCATAGCTCCAAAAATTGTTTTTAGACTTGTTTTCAAAACTTGCATCGAAAATCATTTTCAAAACTTATTTTCAAAATCACAATCCTAAGGTGATTCTACCCATTCCATGGTTAAGGTTGCTTTAGAAAAGTGTTACATTTAAAGTGACCGACATGGTCCATATTTTCAAATCCTTATTGTTTTCAAAACCACAATCCTAGAAGGGTTCTAACCTTCTTGTGGTTAGAATCGTTTTAGGAAGGTGATATATTTTTAAAGGTTAGCAAAAGTCCGCACATATCCTGTCCAAAATCTCTTTTTCTGAACTTTCTAAAAATCTCTTTTTTCAAAACTTATTTTTGAACTCCTTTCCAAATAACTCTATTCAAAATTCACTCTCTACAAATGCTCCTTAAGTTTGCTTCCTAAACAACTATTTCCAAAAATCTCTTTCCAAAAACTCTCTTTTCAAGTTTACTTTCTAAAAACTTATTTCTAATATCTTCTTCAAAAAAGCTTTCTTTCTAAAAGTTCTACATTCCAAAATCTCTTTCCTTGGAGTCCAAGTCAAGCCCTAGAACCATGATTAGGAAACCCTAATTTCCAATTCCCCATTTTCTACCCCAAAATCTAGGATTTCTAAAACTTCACCTTCTAATTCCATGCCAAATCCAATCTCCCATTTAGGAAACTAAATTCAATCCTCCGTTTTTTGAAATAAAATAAAATCTTTTGTTTTAGGAAATAGGAATCCCAATCCTTCCTAATCCAAACTTTTTTCTGATCCCAATCCTTCCTAATCTCATGCCTTCCTAAACCTTAAGTTTTCAAAACTTAAACTTTCAAATCTTTCATTAAACATTAACCGTCTTAATCTTTCTAATTCCAACATTTCCTAATTCCATATCTTTCCAAATTTTAACTTTCGAAATCTAAATCTTCAAATCTTTCTTAAACTCAAACCTTTCCTAATTTCAAGTATTTCTAAAACTCAAATTTTGAATCTTTCTAAATTCAAAACTTTCTAAAGTTAAAATTTTCTAAATTCAAAACTTTCTTAAGTTAAAACTTTCTAAATTCAAAACTTTCCAATTTCAAAACCTTTCCTATTTTAAACTTTCCTAATTCAAAATATTTCCTAAAATGAAACTTTCTTAAAATAGGCTTTCCTATTTTGGAACTTTCCTAATTCGAACCTTTCCCAAGTCTAATCTTTCCCAAATCTTGCAAGTCTAACATTCGAGTCAAATCTTTTCGAAAACCCTTCCAAGTGAAGTCCAATATTTCTTAAACCTCAAGTCTTTCCTAAGTCTAGGTTTCCTAAATCTTTATCTTTTCAAATCTAGTCCAAGTTCTCTTTCAAGGGTCAAGTCCTCTTTCAAGTTTAATTCTACGTCTAAGTTCAATTATGATTTCAAATCTTCTATTCCAAGTTCCAACTCAAACTCTTTTTCAAATCAAACTTTCTATTTTTTATCGGATTCCTGTCCGAACTACTACTAACCTAATTCCTCAAAAGGGATATGTAGGCAACCCTCATGGGTGCGGTCATAACTTTTTTTTAAATCTCCAATTCCATAACTATTTTCAAACTTCCAATTCTAAAAATCTGTTTTCAAATCTCTATTTCCAAATCTTTTGTTTCAAATCAAATTAAGTTCTTTTTCAAATCTATTTTCAAAATCAAGTTTTATTCTCTCACTTGCATATCTTGCATCATGTCAAATTTCTTTTCAAAGTTCTTTTCAAAAGTGGATAGTTTTGGACATTTATTAATCAAAGACTCTAATAGGTGAATCTAGGGCGAATAGACATGTAGGTACCGCAAGGGCGGGGAAGGGTGATGGCTTAGTGCGTCTTCCCTACACTTAACCAACCTCCGAAGCTAGATCACTATTTTCAAAGACTAAATGGAGTTATTTTCAAAAAGGGTTTGCGTTTTTTCAAAAGGTTGTCAAACAACCTGTTTTCTAAAAAACCCTCTCTTGAGGAAGTTTTCCAAAAGCCCTAAGTGTAATTTTTGGATTGTGCTTAGTTTTTAGGTGACCTAACTCACCATAATCAAGTTAGGTTGCAACTCCAAATGTTTTTCAAAAGCTCTTTATTCAAATCAAATGTTCAATTCAAACCTAGTCGCACTCACTCTTCTAGGAGGATGAGTTCTAACGAGAGAGTACAGTATTTTTCCCGCTTGTGTGTGTACTCCTCGAGTGTGAAAAACCTTGGCGTGACAGCTAGCGACTCCACTGGGGACACTTAGAGGGTTAGGCCATAGTCATGTCTCTTCACCCTTCACCCATGTAGAGTCTTCAATTAATTTGTCCAATTCTATCCACTTCCAATTTTCAAAATCAAATTTTCAAAGTTGTTTTAAAAAACATGCATTTAACTCCATTCATATTATCTTGCATTAAGTTTGCCATCCACATACTAACTCTTGCATCTTTGTTTTATAGGTGGGCTTTTGTTTGCATTATTGTTTTATGTCATACTAACTGCTATGCATGAATGAATGGAATGAATAGGATGGATGAGAGTGGTTGGGCCCTTTCCTTCAGTTTTAAGAATCACAGATGCGTTGCAGGTACACTTGCATTCTGTATATTTACATTCTCTACCATGATATGTCCTTTCTAGTTAGAAGGGGGAACTGTATATTGGTTGTGGGCAAGCTGCTGTGTCAGTTTCTTCGCCTATGGTCTCTTAATGGTTTCCCTGCTTAAATCATCAACTGATCATGGCACCACCTCGGGGAGTGGACCTAGGTTTGAAGATTTAGGAACTGAGCCTTTTTAGGACGCATTAGTAAACCCTCAACCTCATGCTTATATAGACACAGTGCATAGCCGAACCTTTGCCGAATTTAAGACACGCGCACTGTTTTCAAAACCATGGAGGAAAGGGCAACTGCTTTTACTTTCCTCTATATCTATTTATTCATGTTGTTATAATGACTGTACTCTTATTGTTGTAATGCCTGTATAACTGTTCATGCATCCATGTTTACTTTGCAAAATACATTATCTCTCTCTTTACTCTATGCACCCATGTTTATGCATTCCATATTCCATGTCAAGACAAAAGTTCCAAAGTAACTCAAGTCATTCCATCTCCATGCATATGATTAACCCAAAGAGAGTGACACCAAGTTCGCTCTCCATTGCATTAAACCTACCAAAACCCTAAGGGTTCCCACGTAACCCTAAGGAATCATTGTTTGCATTTTAAGTCATTCCATAAGAGGGGCTCTAATCCCTCTACGCTTACGGAGATAGGGTTGCTGAGAAGACAAGGGGCAATCAATCAATAAGGTCTCTCAGCAACCTCCTCGACGCCAAATCCAAAGAAGGTGAATCCGAAGACTCAAGAGTAGGTTAGGATTTCATATGTAAAACTAGATAGGTGAAAGTCCAAAGAAGAATGTTTCCCTCTCCCCCATTAAAGTCTACCCTTTTTCTTCTTGTATTCTAAATTTAAAGTTCAGTGTGTCCTTTCCTATAAACGTACAAATGAAAGAAGATTCTCATCTGCCAGTAAAGTATCTGCATATAGGGGCAAAACCCCTATGTTCGAAAGTGAGCCAAAGCCATCATATTTAGTCTCCCTCTCAAATAGTGGCACTCTAGGGCTTGCATTGCATAAAACTCTCTAAAAACCACAAACTAACTTGCAATTTGTGTCATTGTTTTTCTGCTTCTTTCTTTTTCATTTACAGAGATCACACTATAGCAAGGCAACATTGCTCCCAAGAAAAGTCAACATCCACTTAAGGACCCCATTATCACCCGGTAAAGAGCATCACTTATGGTGGCCAAACCCGAAGAATCATCTCAAGTCTCTCAAGAGGAGGTCAATGAAATGAGGATCAAGATTGATGAAATGTTTAAGCTCATTCAAACTATGGCCCTAAAGGAGGCTACTGCAATGCTATCATCATCCATGACTTCGTCCAAGGACCTTGAACCCACTAACCCAAGGAAAGTACTTCAATCTGACAATGCTAGGAGGAACAAGGAAGATGCCAAGGGGATCAATACTGAAGAAGAGAAAACCATATTACTTTCACCTGTCGTAAAGAGGACTCCACTAGACCCTCTCAATCGGAAAATCCAAGAGCTAGAGGATTCACTGCGAAGTCTGTATGGGCATGTCACTTACGGGTTTACTTCCTATGATGAGCTCTGTTTCTTTCCGGATCACCCGAGACTTGCTAGGTTCAAAATGCCTAACTTCCAGAAGTATGATAGCAGTGGTAACCCTATTGCCCATCTTCGTCTCTATGCTGGGGGCACTAAGTGGTCGTGGGAACGATCCAAAGCTCCTCATGCAGTTGTTCCAACACAGTCTCATTGGGTCTGCTCTACAATGGTTCGCCCGTCTAGACCTAAAGAAGATCACCACTTGGATTGAGTTAGTCAATGCATTCAAAGCCCAATACCGTCATAACATCGACCTCACTTCCGATCAATGGTCCCTAATGACAATGAGTAAAGGTGAAAAAGAAAGCTCAAAGGCTATAGCCGAAGATGGAGGGAAGCCACTGCATAAGTCAACCCCCCACTAGAAGAAAAGGAGTACATGCAATTGTTTATACACACTTTCCACGGCATATACTATGAGAAGCTTTGCACTAGCGTAGGAAAGAGCTTCTCTGAACTCATCATGTAAGGGGAAATGATAGAAAATGGCCTAAGACGGGGAGGATCACTGATCCCTATGCAAAGACTGGAAAAGTTTTGCCAACATAGCCAAGAAGGTGGCTACTACAAGGAGAATAGTCAAGAAGGAAAGCGAGGTGTCTGCCATCCTATCTGGCCAACCACCCCAATACCGACCACCACTACAATCGCACCCTGTCCTACCCCTGTCCTGCCCCTGCCCACTGTAGCCATGCCTGCTCCAACCCCTAACTATGGCCTTGCTAGGGCACAACTTAACTTTAATAGACATGCCCAATGCATCCGTACCTTTGATACCTTAGCCTACACCCAAATTGAGGCCTACCACAACCTTCTGAAAAAGAATATCTTGAAGCCCATACTTGCTCACCCATTGCCAAGCACTCTACCCCCAACCTTCAATGCCGCCCTCACTTGTGAATACCATTCGGATGGCCAAGGGCATGACACCAAAATTTGATTCTCTCTCAAGCATAAGATCCAAGACTTAATCGACAACAAGACTATTGATCTTCAATTGGTGAATCCTGTGCCAATCTCCAATGTGACCACCAACCCTCTGCCGGACCACACTATTAATATGATACTAGTAAAAATGGAAGGTGAGGGAGAGTATGAACCCATGACTGAGGATTACAAGGAAAATTGGGAGACTGATGAAGAGGATGACTGGGAGTAGATCTCCCATTATGCCCGATCTATCTCTATGACCCTAATGAGGTGCTGGATTCTTCTGATTGGCCAGTTTGGGAGCCAATGCTTTTGGAGGAGGATCTTGCTAAAAACGTGGCTATTGATGGATGGGGTGCTGAGTTTCTACACCCGAAGTATGCCGCGGTAGAACGTCACTTATTAGAGAACCCTTGGCCCGTGATCGAGTGCGATTATGAAGACTTAGGTTGGGAGCTAAAGGAGCCAAAGGCATCAACAGAGCCATTCGAGTTGGAAGGAAGCGAGTTAGCTATGTTATTTTTTGAGGAGCCTACCGCCAAGGACATCAAAGGGGTCAATAAAACTGACAACTGCACCATCACTACCAACAGGCCTGGAGTTCTAGAAGAAGCTTTCGCCTGCCTTGCCCTGGCTGGAAGCCGTGACTGTGGATGGAGTGTTGAAGATGTGGGCATCATCCCAAAGCCATACTAAAGAAGAAGAGAATCCCGTCAAAAGCGTACAAGAGAGGGGTGTTTTCACCTACTTTCTTTCTATCCCTTTACATTTTGTTCTTAAATTAATATCTGTATTTCTATTTCTTTAAAAAAGAAGAACTATATGCTTTTCACTGACATAATAAAATGATTAAGTCCTTTTATTCATTGTTGTTATCTTATACTCTTTTTGTGAATAGTAAATACTTCCTACACAAGGGGCGTGGTTTATCTTATGGAATGATCTGACTTGAAGGGGGGATAGCATGAGTTAACCACTCGACAAAGGATTAGCTTTTTGAAGAGAGAAAGGATAGGGATGAGTGAGGAAACTACCCAAAAGCAACACTTACAAGACACCGAAGCTAAGCGATGCGGGGCCAGATTACTAAGATAAAGAAAAGCCATTTTTTGTTTCCTTATATAAAAGGAAAATGTGTTTATGTTCCCTTTACTTAGGCCCTAGTGCCTCACAACAAGAAAAATATTCCTTGTCAACCACGATCCAAGGTAGTCCCTCGCACACTGGGGCAGACAATAATCGAGAACTCTAGGAATGGTATCCATCCTCTATCATACTAGGGTAGCGTTGAAGGCTCTATGGATCAAGTAATCTAGTTCAAAGTGAAGAGAGGCCCGCATTTCATTTCCCATACAGTCAGAAGCATCCCCATGCCAAATCCATTGAGCCATTTATCTTTTTCGAGAAAAGCCCAACCTAGGGGTCACTGCCCGCAATGGGTTAGATTGAATTGTTAAGAAAAAAAAGTCTAAGGAAAAAAGGGGTTGTAGCATTGTTCGTTTCATAAAAGGAAATAAAAGAGATGAAAAAGAAAAAGAAAAGCGAAGGAAAAGAGTTGCCAAGGGGAAGCCGGCCATTTAAAAAAAAAAAAAAGAGAATGTTGTGTTATCATGAAAAGCATATAGAAAGGCCAGAAGTCAGAGGGTAAATGTCAGACAATTCCGTTAGAAGGTCAAAGGTTACAAGAAAGGTCAACCCCCTCTATGAAAGAAAATTTAAAGGTGATCCCAGGTTATAAAGAAGCCCAATAGAAACAATAGGTTCGAGCTTTTACCTTTTCTTGCAAAAACCCAAAACCACGGCCTACATTACAACCCTACTGAAGTCCACTCTGATTGAAAATGGATTGCTTGATGTAAATGAGCTAGACACACCACCGAAGCTAAAGAAGGATGCTAACCTTGTCAAAACCCTGCTGAAAGGAGAGTTAAGGATGGTATTGATCTAAACCCTGCTGAAAGCAACATTGAATTTGAGCCTGTATATCCCGTTATTTCGAAAACCCCATGACCTAGCCCACATTACGGTCCTAAAGCAAAGTCTCCTCAAATTGAAAGATTGGCCGCTTATTGCTCTGCTAAAGGTCAGACAGCTATTGCCAAAGCCCCGAGAGTTGAGAGTTTCAGCCCCAATAATCCTATACACTAACCCCAAGATAGAGAATCGAATGTGGTCAAAAGGTTGAGAAAGGTGCGAAGTGCTATCATCCAGTCAAGGTAAGGTTAAGCCAAAGGAGAGGCCAAGCCTCCGTAAAGGAAGGAGTCGTCATTCTGAAGATACCGAGTTTGACAACACCCTTTCTCATTCCATTAACTAGTGTATTTCTAATATGTACTTGCATTTTCCTTAAAAAAAAAAAAATCAGCATGAGCTTTGCATACATAGGACTTAGCTCCCTATAAAACCAGAAGTCACCAATACAGTTCAATATCAACCAATGTAATAAATATACATCATCATCGTCTCTACACATGCATCTGATCATATATTTAGCTGTAAGAATCATAAATATCTTTGCCCGTCCATGCATCTAACTATCATAAACATCCATCTTTGTACAAAATTTACAAAATAAGCCTGTCTAACATAAATACATCTCCATGATAGAGGCAAAAGAAGATCAGGGTCTATGACACAAGGGGCATCTGTCAAAGGTCAAAATCAATATCATCCAGATTGAAATCTCCGAAACCCAGCACAGGAGGAGGTGGATAACTACTAGAAGCACCAGCATCTGGCGAAGAAGATAAAACCGGAATTAGCAAGGTAAAGGAATAACTAAACCATAGCAGAGCGAAAAGAAGAAGAAGGGAAGGATAACATACTCCGTCACCTCCCATTTGGGCTAACTGGGCCGTCAAGGAAGCCACCTCTGCCTGGTACTGATCCTGCTTAGTCTAGAACCGGTCCCTCTGGTTTCTCACTGCAGTAAACTCAGCTTGGGGCAGGAAACCCCTGGCATGGCACCACAAGTCGACCACCTCCTAGCCAACAACATATCCGCCGACTACTATTCAAACTGGGTGAAGGCACTGATAGAATGAGCCCCAAAGTGCGCGGCATAGTCCGTATGTGGAGGAAGCAGAAAATTGGCACCCGGCTAGCACTCCTGATAAGGAATAGGAACTCCCTCCACCAAGGCTCCAAACATGTACTCCAGTGGATCTCCTGCTGACTGGAAGTCCTCATGAAATTGCCGCTAGTGGCGATCTCCTAGGTAGAACTCCCAAGAATCATCGCTGAGAAAGGGAGCCCTCGACAGGGACAACGGGACCAAGTACTGCACCGTCTCATAATGAACCGACCCAATAAAAGGCTGCCAAGTCACGTCCCTCGATCAACTCCAGGTTTTTCCATAGCCTCATAGAATCAGTGATCTTCGATCACTGGGTTACCCGGTCACAATCCCACCTTAAAGCATGAGGATAAAGGTCATCCTCGATAACTGCAGGGCGACGAGCAGGCAGGTACTCATAGCTCCACCAGACAAGAAAAGGCCAAAAACCAGTCATGCTGCCCCAAGGAGAGGAAGTCCAGACTCACATCGACCGAAGGAAGCAGTCGAAAGCGAAGGATCCCCAATCCAGCTCAGACAAAGCCCTGAGATCAGCTATTATACTCACCAACCAGAAATCACAAGTGATTTGTTGTTATTGCAGAAGTAGCTGAAGATGATGTACAAAACAAGTCACCGCCTCATGATGTCTCACCGGGCAGGTGATGGCTCAACAGCAAAAGGACTATTATCCCGACTGAGCCATGAGACTGGGAAAGCAGAACGCTCAGAAGGGGGCAAGTCCAGCTGCATGCATCGGCTCTACTGACTGACTGCAAGGTGATCTGCCGACCGATGAAGGAAAGCCCCGTCATGATCGCCCAATCCAATGGGGTAGGACCCAGCTGAAAACTAACAAAATGAAAAGTCCTAGTCTCTCCGAACCACCTCTTAATAAGCGTTAGCACTAGATGTCTGTTTAGGTGGTTAGCTTGTAATCCCATGAAAGCCCCAAACCCAATCTCAGCCAAGAAAGCACAGTAAGATGGAGCTGCCCTCTGCATAGTACTGAAGACAAGATGAACAGCCCCTCTGAAAGCTGTGCGTACTCGCAGAGGAGGCAAATGTCGTCGCGAGTAGACACTAGGATGATACGCAGGGTCTCCCAATGGTGGAATATCCGGTATCGTCACGTCACCAAGATTAGCATCCATCTGTCTATGTTTAGCGGAGGCCCTCCTATAGCCGGTCACCTGATCACCAAGGCCTAGCACCTTGTCATCAACACCTATCTCCTCCTCACAAGTTGCCACAATCGGAGGAAAAGGGTTGACGGGTGGTCTACTCCCCCGGCCGCTCTAGCTAGAAGATGCATGTCCAGTAGATCGTCGACTACCCTTGGATCGACTAGAGCTGCTGACAAAAATCTATATGGGCCACCTTCCCAGAGTGGCGTCTCCTCTCAGAGCCGTCATCGCTTGGGTCTGCCATTCTAAAAATCAAGGTAAGAATACCAACATAAGGTGAGTATAACTCATAAAGGTAAAAGAGATGAAAAGTAAGGAAAAGAAGAAAGAGAAACAATGAAAATAAATAAATAAATAATAAAAATAAACAAATAATAAAAAATTAAAAAGATTTCAAATGATAAGTCAAAATGAATTTCCTACACATCTTGATTTTAAAATTCGCTTCTGAGTCAAAATGAATTTTCTACAAATTTTGATTTTAAAATTCCCCTTCTAAGTCAAAATAAATTTCCAATGCATTTTGATTTTCCAACTTCGAGTGCAAATAGATTTTCTAAAACCTCAAGAGTTTTCTGTCATTTTCCTTCAAAAAGATTTTATTCCAAAACTTTTTTAACTCTTTCCCTAATTTTGAAAAATTTCGGTAGAGTTCTGCTTAAAAATGATCTCTACAACACTCACAACATTGACATAAAACACAAACCATGCACTCTACAACATTACAATCACATAATACCAACACCCCCGCACACTTTTCAAATTTCTAAATTTTTCAAAAGACTTGTTTTATTTTCAAGGTTATCCCAAAATTTCTCAAAATCATTTCAAATATTCCTACATTTTTCTAAACACTAAACTCCAATAATTTCCTAATTTTCGCAATTTCTCCTATTTTTCTAAGTATTTTTTTATTTTTTAAAAAATTAAAAATTCACTGAGTTTTCAAAAAATCACGAAACTTCACACGGCTATTAAACACATTTTTCAAAGACACACAGTATAAAAATCTAGTTGAAAACCCCAATAACCAAAGCTGTAGGGACGAACCCCCAATTCCTGCAAAAGTCCCCTTCACATAAACACGTAAAATCACTCAAATTCAATCAAACAAGCACCAAAATGCAAAAATAACTTCACCACAGTATTCAAAACATATCAAAATATAATTTTTCACTGTTCGCATGGCTCAAACAGAATTATACACATCAAAATCAACATAAAATAAAAAAACTCACCTTTTGGAGTTCTCTGGCGAAATCTTCTCTTTCGGTAACTTTCCCGGCAACGATGTCTACTTTCGGCAATCCCTCATGGTCCCTATGAGGCACTCTTTCAATGTCCAAGTCGATTTCCTCACAAAGACTCTCAGTATTTTTGAGAACTCTTTAAATCTCACAAGAACATCGAACCAGCAGTTTGTTGGTTTTAATCCCAGGCCTGGTGCCACTGCAATCCAAATTTAACAAAGGCGTCACTGCTAATGGCCCCAATTTTCGATTTCGGGCCGTTTTGCCCTTTTTATAGCCAAAACTTGATTTTAAAGGCCTTTTGGACTCAATATCCATTTCCAAACTTCAGTTTTCAAAATTTTCCAAAGTCCGTCCCTCGGACCGCCTCACGGTCAACATGGGACTCTTAGTCTATCATTTTCTGTCTTCGACAAGCAAAGACAAAAAAAGAGAGGTAGTTGTAAGCACCCTATTTTTGTCCTCTCGGCAGTCTCTAGTCCATCCAAACTTGTATTCAAGTCAATATGGACATATTTTGAGTCAAATCAGTTTTCTAGACATAATTTAGTCAATCGATCGCTTCGTGGGCCCATTGGCCCAATAAAGGCAAAATAACCAAAGTGCCCCTGGGGCATTGTTTGGACCAATTCCAGTGGGCACGTCTTGTAAAGACAGTAAGTCCCCTTTTAAATCTCAATTCTAGTCCAATTCCAATTCCAATTAAATCCGACACACCTTTCGAGAAAGTTGATTCCTCAAGGTGGTAAGTCCATCTTATTTGACACATTTTTCAAGAGAGCTCTTCGGAACAGTAAGTCCCTTCAAACTCGTCGACTAGGACGACACCCCAAGTCTCCGAGATGGTAGAACGGTCCACCTTTGGCGCCAACTAGCCCGCCAATAAAGAATGTCCGTTTTGGCACGCCTTTTGAGAAAGTTAATTCCTTAGGCGATAAGTCCACCTAGCAGCTTCCCCATATCAGGTTGTCTCTAGAATGATCGCGACCTATTAGAGTAATGAAAATACTCGTAAACATCGCAACCATCAGAGTGGCGGAAACACTCGTAAACAGGTCAATATAGGGAATTGCCAACAAACCCCTATGTCACGGGACCACCGTCAGAGTGATGACAACACTCAAAACCCAGGTTAACACCAGTGCTTGCTAGCCCACTCTAGTAAAAAATGACCAAACTGCCTCCAGGGCCATTTTCGGCACGTTTTTTTAAAAAAGTACCTAAGTCCTCAGAATGGTAAGTCCACCCTTCCAGGGTCATCCCAAAGCCGATCCGGTATGCTTACGTGCCATCCAGTTGGTTTCAGGCCAATTTTGAGACCCTCCAGTCAAAATGACCATTTTGCCCCTAAGCATCCGAGCGCTCTGGGAACCACACCGGCTTTGGTATCAAACAGGTAACCTCTTGGGGATGTTTTTGATAGTATCCCTGGCTTTCCTTTACCTTTCCAGATAATTCCGAGTCAGTTCTGACAAATTGAATGCAAAATGACCGTTCTGCCCTTGGTGGGCCAGTCACCTCTTCTAACCACACCGGCTCTGGGTATTAAACCGGTAACCTCCTAGAACAATTTAGCTAATGTTTCCAAGTCTTGAGTCTTCTTCTAGGATATTTCAAGTCCATTTCGGTGGCTTTTGACCCGATTGACCGTTTTGCCCCTAATAGCCCAGTCAACTCTTTCAACACGTCCTATCATCATTCTTCAAATGTACTACCCCTGGGACACTATTCTAAGGGTTCTTGTCCCTTTTTGGCTCTTTGGGCCATTCTTGGCCCTCTAAATCATTCCCGGACCTTTCAGAGTCACTTATAGTGAAGCCAAGTTAAAAATTGCATGGTAGTCACTAGTACAAGCGTCCAAATCTTCTGAAGAAATGTTACTTGCCGACCTTAAAACTTTCCTAAGTGGCTGGTGCCACCACTCCTAGTGGCGCCAGAAGGAAATTTTGCCTAGCGCTACTGCAACTGGCGCCAGGTCAATCCTCTGTCTATAAATACAGAGCCTTCTCTAGCGTGAAAGAGGTCCGTAAACTTAGTTAAAAAACTCTCCTCTTCGATATACAGAGCTCGAAGTCCTTCCAAACCCTAGTTCCCTTTAGATTCTTCAAACCCTAGCCTCCATATACAAACTCTAACCTCTATACACTTAACCCTAACTTATACACACTCATATACTAGCCTCCAAAGCCTCCATTGAAGACTTGAAGCGCTGCAACTCCAAAGCTCCCGAATATCCAAGCAAGCTCTCGAAGACCAACACAAAGCAAAACAAAGATCAAAGTAAACAAAACAAGCAGAAAAAAGCAAATAAAAAAGACGCAAGGTAGGTTTCCTATTTACGTTTACGTAATTCCCCCTCTCACTTCTTTCTTCTAACCCCCTTGGGTTTTCTTCTATTTTAATCCCCCATATTCTACCCCCCCTTTCTTGTATGCTTGAAACAAGGGATTTCTCTGTTCATGTGTAGGATTAGGCTATTGAAAGTCACCGTGTCGGGGCCTTTCTCTTAGTCTAACCGGAAGCCATGTGGGTTCGGCACTCTTGATTATGTGGTGAAACCTTTAACCTAGTATGTTCACGACCCCAACTTGCATTGTGCATATCATGATCATGCATCTCTCCAAAAATTATTTTCAAACTTGTTTTCAAAACTTGCATCAAAAATCGTTTTTAAAACTTGCATTAAAATTTTCTTCTTCAAAACTTATTTTCAAAATCCCAATCCTAAGGTGATTCTAGCCTTTCCATGGTTAGGGTTGCTTTAGAAAAGTGTTACATTTAAAGTGACCGACATGGTCCATATTTTCAAATCCTTATTGTTTTCAAAACCACAATCCTAGAAGGGTTCTAACCTTCTTATGGTTAGAATCGTTTTAGGAAGGTGATATTTTTTTAAAGGTTAGCGAAAGTCCGCATTCAAATCCTCTCCAAAATCTCTTTTTCTGAACTTACTTTCTAAAAATCTCTTTTTTCAAAACTTCTTTTTAAACTCCTTTCCAAATAGCTCTATTCAAAATTCACTCTCTAAAAACGCTCCTTAAGTTTGCTTCCTAAACAACTATTTCCAAAAATCTCTTTCCAAAAACTCTCTTTTCAAGTTTACTTTCTAAAAACTCATTTCTAAGATCTTCTTCCAAAAATCTTTCTTTCCAAAAGTTCTACTTTTCAAAATCTCTTTCCTTGGAGTCCAAGTCAAGCCCTAGAACCATGATTAGGAAACCCTAATTTTCAATTCCCTATTTTCTACCCCAAAATCTAAGATTTCTAAAACTTCACCTTCTAATTCCATGCCAAATCCAATCTCCCATTTAGGAAACTAGATCCAATCCTCCGTTTTTGGAAATAAAATCAAATCACCTTCTTTTAGAAATAAAGTCCAATATCTTGTTTTAGGAAATAGGAATCCCAACCTTTCCTAATCCCAATCCTTCCTAATCCAAACTTTTCCTGATCCCAATCCTTCCTAATCTCATACCTTCCTAAACCTTAAGTTTGTTATACTTAAACTTTCAAATCTTTCCTTAAACTTTAAGCTTCTTAATCTTCCTAATTCCAACCTTTCCTAATTCTATATCTTTCTAAATTTCAACTTTCCAAATGTAATTCTTTAAATCTTTCTAAATCTCAAACCTTTCCTAATTTCATGTATTTCTAAAACTCAAACTTTGAATCTTTCTAAATTCAAAACTTTCATAAGTTAAAACTTTCTAAATTCAAATCTTTCCTAATTCAAAACTTTGTTAAGTTAAAACTTTCTAATTTCAAAACTTTCCAATTGCAAAACCTTTCCTATTTTAAACTTTCCTAATTCGAAATCTTTCCTAAAATGGGACTTTCCTATTTTGAGACTTTCCTAATTCGAACATTTCCTAAGTCCAATCTTTCCCTAATCTTCCAAGTCCAACATTTGAGTCAAATCTTTTCTAAAACCCTTCCAAGTCAAGTCCAATCTTTCTTAAACCTCAAGTCTTTCCTAAGTTCTATCTTTCCTAAGTCTAGGTTTCCTAAATCTTTATCTTTCCAAATCTAGTCCAAGTTCTCTTTCAAGGGTCAAGTCCTCTTTCAAGTTCAATTCTACGTCTAAGTTCAATTCTGATTTCAAATCTTCTATTCCAATTTCCAACTCAAATTCTTTTTCAAATTAAACATTCTATTTTCTATCAGACTCTTGTCCGAACTACAACTGACCTGATTCCTCAAAAGGGACATGTAGGCAACCCTCATGAGTGCGGTCATAACTTTTTTTTAAATCTCCAATTCTATAACTATTTTTGAACTTCAAATTCTAAAAATCTATTTTCAAATCTCTATTTCCAACTCTTTCTTTCAAATCAAATTTAGTTCTTTTTCATATCTATTTTCAAAATCAAGTTTTATTCTCTCACTTGCATATCATGCATCATGTCAAATTTCTTTTCAATGTTATTTTCAAAAGTGGATAGTTTTGCACATTTATTAATCAAGGACTCAAATGGGTGAATCTAGGATGAATAGACATGTAAGTACTGCAAGAGCGGGGTAGGGTGATGGCTTAGTGCCTCTTCCCTGCACGTAACCAATCTCCGAACCTAGATCATTGTTTTCAAAGACCAAATAGAGTTATTTTCAAAAAGGGCTGGCGTTTTTTCCGAAAAGGTTGTCAAACAACCTATTTTCTAAAAAACCCTCTCTTGAGGATGTTTTCCAAAACCTTTTTCAAAAACCTTAAGTGTAATCTTCGGATTGTGCTTAGTTTTTAGGTGACCTAACTCGCCTTAATCAAGTTAGGTGGCGACTCCAAATGTTTTGCAAAAGGCCTTTATTCAAATCAAATGTTCAATTCAAACTTAGTTGCACTCATTCTTCTAGGAGGATGAGTTCCAATGAGAGAGTATAGTATTTTTCCTGCTTGTGTGTGTATTCCTCGAGTGCAAAAAATCTGGGCGCGACACTTGTGTCTTTGTTTTTCTTTTTCTTTCACAAAAACTACACCATAGAAGGACATCCTTGCTCGCAAGAAAGATTCACATCCACTAAGGGACCCGATCATCATCCAGCAAAGAGCTTTGCTAATGGCAGCCAACCTTGATGAAACCTTGCATATCATTCGCAAGGAGATCAATGAGATGAAAAGCAAAATAAATGAAATGTTTAAGCTAATGCAGGAAATGGCGTCTAAAGGGCCATCTTCGGCAATGCCCTCAACCTCAGTGTTACCCAATCGACTACTCAGGCAGGAGCAGACCCGGATATTGGAGGAACAAGCAGAACTCAGAAAGAGAATGATGAAACTAGAGACCATGATATCTCTATCTCGCGCAAAAATGACCTATATGGAAAAAGAAGAAAAGTCAACCTCCCGATAGGATACCATCACCCAACCATAACCTTGACTCCATGTTGCCACACTACTCACCCTCAACCTCCAACCAACCCCCTATAAGATGGGGATTAGACACAGGTTGAAGTCGGGCGTATTCTTTCTCAAAAAGGGTAAAAAAGGAAAGTCAAAACTTCATCCCGCCCGAATGCTTTCCAGATGCAGCTTATCGGCAACTTTGCAAATCTGGGCTCTTGGTTATGGTACCTCCTAAACCCACTCTTAATAAAGCTCTTAAACTTGAAGGTCATAACATCAAAAGGTGCCACACTAAAGCACAAGATCCAAAGTCTCAATGACCCCCAATCTACAAACTTGGCAGAGATACTTTTGACCATATGGGAAATGAAATAAGGGCCCTTCTTCATTTCGAACCAGATTGCTTGATCCATATAGCCTTCATATTGCTTCAAACTTTGTGAAAGACTAATGACATTCTTTGTCGAGTCCTCAATTATCTGTCTGCCCCGGTATAGGGGAATGGTTTTGGATCAGGGTTGACAAGAAATCCTCCACTTTCTGCGAGGCACTAATGGGTTAAGCAAAGGGGATATACACTTCTCTTTTATTTTTTCTTTGTGGAAAATGAAAGATGGCTCCCCTTCCTTTTGATAGTCTAGCTACACATTACTTAGCCACAGTATCTTGTAAATGCTGCTTTCTAAGTGATTGCCTCACTCATTTTCATCCTCTCTCTCTTTGAAAAGTTAATCATTCAAGAAGTGGTAACTTCATGCTATCACACCCTTCAAGTCAAGTCTTCCATAACATAGAACGCACCCCTTGTTTTGGAAGTATTCACCATTCACAAGAATATGAGATAACAACAATCGAATAAAACTATCTTTTTATTACATTAGTGAAAAGCATAGAGTTTTTATGGGAATGGAAATGTAGATGTTAATTTAAAGACAAAAGGTAGAAGGAATAGAATGAAAGCGAGTGAAAACACCCCTCTCTTGTACGCTTTTAAATAAGACCCTCTTAGTTGGGCTTTAGAATAATGCCCACATCTTTAATATTCCATCCATCATTGAGATCCTCAGCCAAGGCAAGGAAGACAAAGGCTTCTCCTAGGGCTCTGAGCGAGTTGGCAGTAATGGTGAAATTTCCATCTTCATTGACCTCCTTGCTTTCCTCTGTTGCCTTCTTAGTTTCCTCGATAAACAAGTTGGCTAGCTCGCCTCCCTCTAGTTCAAATGGTTTCATCGATGCTTTTGGTTCTTGATGTCCCCAACCCATATCTTCATAGTCAAATTTAGTCGAGGGCCAGGGGTTCTCTGATAGATGGTGCTCAGCTGTGGCATACTCATCACCCAAACCATTGGCAATCATTTCTTTGGAAAGGACCCCTTCGGTGGGTGTAGATTCTTCAACAGGCCACTCAGAGGGATCATGTACTTTATCAGGATCATATAGATAAATTGGGTATGGCAAAAAATCCTTTTCACAATCACTCTCCTCATCAGTCTCCCAACCCCCATCATAATCCTCGACCATGATCACATTAAGTTCATCCTCCTCTTCTATTTTCTCTAGTATCAGGTTAACAATGTAATCTGACAAAGGACTTGTGGTCACATTGGAAGCAGAAGTAAGATTCATCGGTTGTACGTTTATGGTTCTGTTGCCTATCAAGTCTAGAATTTTGTGCTTGAGGGAGAAAAAACTTTCAGTGTCATACCCTTGCCCTCCTGAATGGTATTTACAAGTTTTTACTAAGTTGAAGTAGGTTGGTAAGGGATTGGGCAGAGGTCGATAAGGTATAGGTTTCAGGTATCCTACTGCTAAAAGGTCATAAAAGGTTGTGGTCTGTGTGCAAGCAAGTTTAGTAAAAATTCGATCTTTCTTAGTTGACCTCTTAGGTTGAAAGGGTGTCCTAAATGTTTTTAAAGGTCGAGGGTCAGGTTCCGATGTGATAACAACAGGGTCATTGGCTTGGAAATTGAGGATGCTTTGGATTTTGCATTTTAAAGTGGGACTGTCTTCTGTGTCATGGCCAGGTGAGTTGGAATGATATTCATATGATAGATTTGGATTACATGATTGGCGCATTTGGTTGAAGACATGCTTGGAAGGTATCTGAATGAGGTGGTTAACTTAGCAATGATGTCAGTAGGCAGTGGTTAGAGAGCAATCCAATGGAGTGTAATCTTGGTCCTCTCCCTTGGTTCTTTTTCATAAGACAACATGCCCCTCATGGGTTTGGACTTGAAGAGCCTCTGCCTACTCATTGGTTGTTATACTGGCACATGATAGGAGCAAGGAGAGCATTGTTTCCATTTTGGTCATCCTTTTCCCAAGTCCTCTTACTTCTTTTAGTATATAGGCCTAGTCTTGCTCGAGGACCAAACTTGGTGGTGCATTGAGTGACTCCATGGATGTTTTCCAATGTGGATTTTAGTTTTTAATCCGTAGCAATGGGGGAAAAAAATATAAAACCAGAAAAAAAAAGTTAGTGCCTTGTTTTGAAAATTTATATGCAATGCATGCCTTAAGGATGTCTCTACTTGAGATGAAAACTAAACATGATGTATTGGCTCACTTTTAGAGATAGGGGCTCTGCCCCTATATGCAAATACCTTACCATTGATCAGGAACATACATTCATTCACGAAAAGTAAAAGGATACACTGAACCTTGAGTTTAAGATACAAAAGGAACCAAAGTACACTTTAATAGGGGGAGGGGGAACATTTTTCTTTAGACTTTCACCTATCTACTTTTACATTTGAGATCCTAAACTACTCTTGAGTCTTGGGATTCGCCTTCTTTGAGTTTAATGTTGAGGAGGTTGCTGAGAGACCTTACTGATTGATTACCCCTTGTCTTCTTGGCAACCCTATCTCCGTAAGCATAGATGGATTGGAGCCCCTCTTTATACACTGAATATGTATGCCATGAGTCCTTAGGGTTAGGTGGGAACCCTTAGAGTTTAGGTAGGTTTTATACAAGGGAGAGTGACTTTGGTGTCACTCTCTATGGGTTGATCATATGTATGAAAATGTAGTGACTTGAGTTACTTTGGAACTCTTGTCTTAGCTTGGAATATTTAATGCGTGAACATGGATGCAAAGAGTATAGAGAGAGAGAAAGAGAAAGAATGCATTTATAAAGTAAATATGCATGCATCGATAACATATAAGCATCATAACAGCAACAATACAAGTATTATAACAACAAGAATAAATAGGTATAAAGGAAAGTAAAGTAGTCACCCTTTCCTCAATGGTTTTAAAATCAACTTGTGTGTCTTAAATTCAGTAGGGGTTCAGCTATGCATGGTTTTTATATGAGCATGAGGTTGAGGGTTTACTAATGCTTCCTATAAAGGCTCGGTTCCCATATCTTCAAACCTAGGCCCACTCCCTAAGGTGGTGTCATTATCGGTTAGTGATCTGAGCAGGGGAACCATCAAGAGGCCTTAGGCTAAGAAACTGACATAACATCCGCCCACAACCAATATACTATTCTCGCTTCTAAATAGAAGGGATGTAACCATGTAAAAAATGCAAGTGCACGTGCAATGTGTGTATGAAATTTTCTAAAGCAGAGGAAAGGGCCCAACAACACTCATCCATCCTGTTCATTTCATCCTATTCATTCATAATATACATGGCAGCTAATATGACATAAAATAAAATGTGAACAAGAGTCCACCAAAAAAACAAAGATGCAAAAAGTCAGTACTTGGATGACAAACTTAATGCAAGATAGTATGATTGAATGTAAATTAAATGTATGTTTTTTGAAAATAGTTTTGAAAATTTTTTATTTTGAAAATTTGAAGTGGATAGAATTAGACAAGTTAATCAAAAACTCTAGATGAGTGAAGAGTGAAAAGACATGATAATGGCCTAACCCTCTAAGCATCCCCAGTGGAGTAGCCAGCGGTCGCACCTTAATTTTTCGCACTCAAGAAATACACAAGTGTAAAAAACTCGGCACTCTATCGTTAAAACTCATCCTACTACAAGGATGAGCGACTAGGTTTGAACTAAAAATTAATTTAATTAAAGGCTTTTGAAAAATATTTGGAGTTGCATCCTAACTTTGTTAAGGTGAGTTAAGTCACCTAAAACTAAGTGCAATCCGAAAATTAAACTTGGGGTTTTTGAAAAGGTTTTAAAATACTTCCTCAAGAGAGGATTTTTAAGAAAACATGTTGTTTGGCAACCTTTGAAAAAATTTAAGCCCTTTTTTTGAAAGTAACTCCATTTTTTATCTTTCAAAAACAGTGATTCTAGGTTCGGAGGTTGGTTACATATAACGAAGATGCACAAGGCTACCACCCTATCTCGCTCTTGTGGTACCTACATGTCTATTCACCCTAGGTTTACTCATTTATAATCTTCGATTGTCCATTATCCAATTATGTCTACTTTGAAAAGAATTTCAGAAAAAGATTTGACATGATACATGACATGCAAGTGCAAGAAAAGAATTTGATTTTGAAAGCAGATTTGAAGAGAGGATACGAAGCTTGAAAAAAGTTGTGAAAATTAAAAACCTAAAAAAAGGTTGTGGAATTGGATATTTGAAAAAAATTGTGGAATTGGATATTTGAAAAAAATTATGGAATTGAAAATTTGAAAAGGTAATGACCGCACCCATGAGGGTTGCCTATATATCCCTTTGTTGGGAATCCAATCAGTCATAGTTCAGACAAGAGCTCAATTGAAAATAAAAGGTTTGATTTGAAAAGAGTTTGATTTAGAACTTTGGAAAATTAGAATTGGACTTGAGGAGTAAGACTTGGACTTGCGTTGGAAGGATTAAGTTTTAAAAACATCTTGACCTAGATTGGAGTTTTAAAAACATTTTGGTTTAGAAAAGAGTTGGAAGCCTCCTAACTTTAGAGTTAGGGTTGAACTAGGGTTTAGGCATCCTAAGACTTAGGGTAACCTAGGGTTAAAGCATGCACTTGGAAAAGACTTGATTTCAACGTAAGAAGTTTGATTTTAGAAAGTTTGGTTTTAGAAAACTTAGAATTAGGAAAGATAGGATTTAGGAAAGACTTGATTTGATTTAGAAATGCTTGACTTGGAATGGATTAGAAAAGATTTGACTTGAGTATTTGATTTGAAAGAATTTAGAAAGTTAGGGTTTAAAAAAGATTGGATTTAAGAAATCTTGGAATTAGGAAAGTTCCATTTTAGGAAAGTGCCAAATTAGAAAAGTTTTATTTTAGAAAAGTTTTGAATTAGCAAAGTTTCCTTTTTTACAAAGAGTTGGTTTTGGAAAGATTTGAATTTGAAAATTTTGAATTTTGAAAAGATAGAATTTGGAAAGATAGAATTAGAAAGTTTCGAATTTAAAAAGTTTGAATTTAAGGAAGGTTTGAAAGTTTGAAAAGATTTGAAAGTTTGAAATTACGAAAGGTTTAAAAGTTTGAATTTGGAAACACTTGAAGTTAGGAAATATTAGAATTATGAAAGATTTGATAGTTTGAAATTTAGGAAGTTGGGATTTGGAAAGGTATGAAATTAGGAAAGAGTGGAATTAGGAAATGTTGGATTCTATTTCCTAAAATTGAAGATTAGATTTTATTTTCAAAAATAAATTATTTGATTTGTTTCCAAAGGTGAAAGATTTGATTTGGTTTCTTAAATTAAAGATTGGATTTGACGTGGAATTAGAAAGGTTGAGTTTTGAAAATCTTGGATTTAGAAGTCTATGATTTGGTGCGAAAAGAAGTTTTGGAAACCTAAGATCTTGATGTAAAAAGTAGTTTTGGAAACCTAGGTTTCGAGGTAAAATAGGGAGTCGAGATTTTAAGAAAAAAAATTAGGGTTTCCTAACCATGGATTCTAATGCTTGACTTGAGCTTTAAGGCAAAAAGTTTTGGGAAACTAGACCTTTGAAAAGAGAGTTTTTTAGGAGCTAGATTTAAAAAGCAATTTTGAAAAGGGGTTTGAATATGGTCTTTTACAAGCCTTTAAAATATTTTACTTCCCTAAAACAATTCTAACCATAAAAATATTAGAACCATTCTAGGTTTGTGATTTTAAAAATAATAAGGGTTTTGGAAATATGGACCATAATGATCACATTAAATATAACACTTTTCTAAAACAATCCTAACCATGGAATGGCTAGAATCATCTTAACATTGTAGTTTTGACAAAAAAATAATTTAGGATTTACACCTAAAATTTGAACCTTGATGGCCACATTAAATATAACATTTTCGTAAAATAACCCTAACCATGGAATGGCTAGAATCGTCATAGGATTATGATTTTGAAAACAAGTTTGAAAAAAGAAGATTTTTAATGCAAGTTTTGAAAGAGGATTTTGATGCAAGTTTTGAAAACAACTTTGAATGGGTGTATGAATATGACATGCATAATGTAATAGGGTCATGAATATATAAGGTTAGGTTTCACCACATAATCAAGAGGGTCGAATCCACACGATCTAAGGTTGAGCTAGAAGAAAGTCTTTAGCACGGTGAGCTTCAATAGTCCTTCCTACGCATGAATCGAGGAATTTCTTATTTCAAGCATGCAAGAAGATGAGGTAGAAGATAGAGGATTAAAATAAAAGAAAACCTAAGTCGGTTAAGAGAGAGAAGCAAGGGGGGGCGGGGAATTACATAAACGTAAATAGAAAACCAACCTCATATTGTTCTTGCTTTGATTGCTTTGCTTTACATGAATCTTGAAAGTTTCGAAGTTGCAGCACTTGAGACTTCAATGGCTTGTTTTGAAGCTTGTGTTTGAGTGTATAGAGGCTAGGGCTTGAAGAGGCTTAAGAGGAATGAGGTTTGGAGAGACTTTGAGCTCTAATTTCAAAGAGGCAGCATTTCTGGACTAAGTTTGTAGACCCTTTTTATGCAGGGAGAGGGTCTGTATTTATAGGCAACTTAAACCGCCCTGACGCCTATTGCAGAGGTGCCAGGCTAAAGTTTACATTAGCGCCGCTCTTAGTGGTGCAATGCCCTTTTTTGGCTTGGCACCACTACTTGTGGCACTAGCCACTTAGGAAAGTATTTAGAGCGGCAAGAAACATATTTTTGACCCTTGGTACGCAAGGTAGAAGATTTGGGTGCCTGTCCTAGTGACTACCATGCAATTTTTGGCTTGGCTCCACTAGGAGTGACTTTGGAAGGTCCGGAAATGATTCAGAAGATCAGGGATGGACAAGAACCCTTGAAATGATGTCCTGGGAGTAACGGGCTTCAGAAACAATGTCGGGATTATTGAAAAGGTCAACCAGCCCAACAAGGGTAAAACGGTCAATTGGACCTAGAAAACCACTAGGATGGACTCGGAATGACCTGTGAGGAGGCTTGAAGGTTAGCAACACTATTGAGAGTGTTCCAGAGGATTGTCAATTTGATATCCAAAGCCAGTGTGATTGGAAAAGGCGATCGGCCCACTAGGGGCAAAACGGTCATTTTGTACCGAACTTGCTGTAAACACCCCATTTTTGACCGCTCGGCAGTCTACACTCCGTCTAGACTTGTTTTCAAGTCATTGTGGGCGTATTCCAATCGAAACCGATTTTTCTAAGTCCAAATCCCATTTGTCCATCGTCTCGCAAGCCCACCAGGCCCAAATAGAGGCAAAATAACCAAAATGCCCTTAGGGGCATTGTTCTTTCCAACTCCTTTCTAATCCCTCTCTCGAGACAGTTTATTCCTTGAGACGGTTCCAATCAGGCACGTCTTTTCAAAGACGGTAAGTCCCCTTTCCAACCCCTCTCTCGAGACAGTTTATTCCTCGAGACGGTTCCAATTAGGCATGTCCTTTCGAAGACGGTAAGTCCCCTTTCCAACCCCTCTCTTGAGACAGTTTATTCCTCGAGACGGTTCCAATCAGGCACGTCTTTTCGAAGATGGTAAGACCCCTTTCCAACCCCTCTCTCGAGACAGTTTATTCCTCGAGACGATCTGAGTGGCAGAAATACTCGCAAACATCACAACCGTTAGAGTAGCGAAAATACTCATAAATGGGTCGATATAGGAAATTGCCAACAAACCTTTGTGTCACGACGACCGCCGTCAGAGTAGCGGAAACACTCAAAACCCAGGTCAACAGCAGTGTCTGTTAGCCCACTTCAGTGAAAAATGACCAAACTGCCCCTTGGACCTTTTCCGAGACTTCCTGGTCAAGATGACCATTTTGCCCCTAGGAATCCGAATGCCCCACGAACCACACCGGCTCTGGGTATCAAACTAATAACCTTCTGAGACTGCTTTTTATAGTACTCTCAACCCTTCTTTATCTTTCTAGGTCATTCTGAGTCAGTTCCGGTAAACTTGGTACAAAATGACTGTTTTGCCCTAGAGGGCCGGTCTCTTTTTCGACTACAGCGGCTCTGGGTATCAAACCGATCCGATTGACCGTTTTGCCCCTAAAGGCCCGGTCAACCCTTCCGACACATCTTGTCCTCATTTTTCAAGTCAAATAGCTCTGGGACACTATTCTAAGTGTACCTGCTCTTTTCCAGCCTTTCGGATCATTCCCGGTCCTCCAAACTCCTTCCTGGACTTTCCGAAGTCACTCCTAGTGAAGCCAAACTAAAAATTGCGTGGTAGTCACTAGTACAGGCGCCCAAATCTAGTCAAAGATACGTTGCTTGTTGACCTTAAACATTTCCTAAATGGCTGGCGCCACTACTAGTGGCGCCAAGCCAAAAAATGGCCTGGCACCACTCCTAGTGGCGCCAGTGGCGCCAAGCCAAAAAATGGCCTGGCACCACTCCTAGTGGCGCCAGTGTAAAGTTTGGCCTGGCGCCACTGCAACAGGCGCCAATGTATTACTCCCTCTATAAATACAGAGCCTCTTCCAGCATGGAAAGGATCCGCAAACCCAAACAAAAAAATCATATAATTCGATATACAAAGCTCGAACACTCCCCAAGCCCTAGCTTCCCTAGGTTTTCCAAACCCTAGCCACCATACACTAAACCCTAGCCTCCTATACACTCCTATACACCCCTATACACTCATATACTAGCCTTCAACCCTCCTTCGAAGAGCTGCAATCTAAAGTTTGAAGATTGAAGGCGACTCTCGAAGATTGGAGACGAAGATCGAAGACAAGCAAGGCGCGTAAAATAAACAAGACATACGGTAGGCTCCCTATTTAAATTCCTGCACTTCCCCCCTCTCTTCTCTCTCCTAACCCACTTGGGTTTTCTCTATTTTAATCCCCCATCTCTTTCCCCCCTTTCTTTGCATGCTTGAAACAAGGGGATTCCTGGTCCATGTGTAGGATTGGGCTATTGGAGATTCACCGTGTCAGGGGCTTTCTTCTAGTCTAACCAGAGACCACGTGGATCCGGCCCCCTTGATTATGTGGTGAAGCCTTAACCTTGTATATTCACGACCCCAAAATTGCATTATGTATATCATGGTCTTGCATCTTCCAAAAGTCGTTTTCAAAGTTGTTTTCAAAATCGTTTTCAAACCTATTTTCAAAATTGCATCAAAATCTTCTTTTTCAAAACATGTCTTCAAAATCACAATCCTAGGGTGATTCTAGCCTTTCCATGGCTAGGGTTGCTGTAGGAAAGTGTTACATTCAAAGTGACCAATATGGTCCATATTTTCAAATCTTACTGTTTTCATAACCGCTTTCCTAAAGTGGTTCTAGCCTTCTTATGGTTAGAGTCGCTTTAGGAAAGTGAGATCTTTTACATTTTTCAAAAAGCTCTTTTTTCAAAAATCTCTTCCTAAAAATCTCTTTTTCAACATACTTTCCTAAAACTCTCCTCTCCAAAGTTGTTTTCAAAAACTCCCTCCAAAATCTACTTTTCAAAGCTTCTTTTTTCAACTCCTTTCCAAAAACTCTTTCTCCTCAAAATTCACTTTCTAAAAATACTCCCTAAATTCACTTTCCTAAAAACTCTCTCCAACAATTTCCTTCTAAAAATCTTTCTAAAAAGCTCTCTTTCCAAAATCTTCCTTCTAGAAACTATCCTCTAGGATTTTCTTTCTAAAATCTTCGTTTCTAAAAACTCACTTTCCAAAAACTCCTTCTCTTTAAAATCTCTTTCCAAAAATTCTTCCCTCTAGAAACTCCTCTTTAGGATTTCCTTCCAAAATCTTCGTTTCTCTAAAAACACACTTTCCAAAAACTCCTTCTCTTTAAAATCTCTTTCCAAAAACTCTTCCCTCTAGAAACTCCTCTTTAGGATTTCGTTCTAAAATCTTCGTTTCTAAAAACACACTTTCCAAAAACTCCTTCTCTTTAAAATCTCTTTCCAAAAACTCTTCCCTCTAGACACTCCTCTTTAGGATTTCCTTCCAAAATCTTCGTTTCCAAAAACGCACTTTCCAAAAACACTTTCCTTAGAAGCCCAAGTTAAGCCCTAGAACCCACAATTAGGAAACCCTAATTTTCTTTTCAAAAACTTGGTTTTCAAACTTGCCTTAAAACCTAGGTTTTCAAAACCTCTTGTTTTCTATACCAAAACTATACACATTTCCAAAACCTCTTTTCTACGTCAAAATTCTACACTTCTAAACCTAGGGTTTCTAGAAATTTTCTTTTTCAAATCCTTGTCAAATCAAATTTTCCCTTTCGGACACCAAATCCAATCTTCTCGTTTAGGAAACTAGATCTCGTCCTCCGTTTTTGGAAACAAAATCACACCTTTGCTTTTAGAAACCAAATCTAATCCCTTCCTAATCCAACTCTTTCCTAATTCAACTCCTTCCTAATTTTTCACTTTCTTAAATCTTAAGTTTCCAAAACTTGAATATAAAAATCTTTCCTAAATTTTAAAACGCAACTTTCAAATCTTTCCTAATTCAACCCTTTCCTAATTCTACCCCTTTTCTGAATCTCAACTTTCCAAATCTAATTTTTCAAACCTTTCCTAAGTTCAAACCTTTCCTAATCTCAAGATTTGCTAAAAACTTTAAAACTTTCTAAATCTTAAACTTTCTAAATTTCAAATCATTCCAAATTCAAAACATCCCTATTTCAAAACATTCCAAATTCTAAACTTTTCAACTTTCAAAACTTCCTCATTTCAAAACCTTTCTTAAAACCAAACTTTCCAATTTCAAAACTTTCCTAAACCTAAAACTTTCCTAAGTTGAAATTTTCTTAAATTCAAAACTTTCCTAAGTTGAAACTTTCTTCAATTTCAATCTTTCCTATTTTAAAACTTTTCAAAAATGAAACTTTCCTAATTCGAAACTTTCCTAAATTGGACCTTTCCTAATTCGAACATTTCCTAAAATCCAATCTTTGCAAATCTTTCAAGTCCAACATTCGAGTCGAATATTTTTAAATCTCAAGTCTTTCCTAGGTCTCCTATCTTTCCTAAGTCTAGGTTTCCTAAACCACCATCTTTCCAAAACAAGTCTAAATCTTTCTTCCAAGTTCTATCTTTTCAAATCAAAATCCAATCTCTTCAATTCCAGAATTATAAATTCTAATTTTCAATCTTCTATTCTAAGTTCAATCTCTCAATTTTCTAATTCAATCTCTTTCTTTCAAATCAATCTCTTTTCAATTGGACTCCGGTCTGAACTACAACTGACCTGATTCCTCCAGAAGGATACGTAGGCAACCCTCATGGGTGCGGTCACAACTTTTTTCAAATTTCTATATTCTTCAAAACTCAAATTCTACAATCGTTTCAAATTTCCAATCAATTTCCAAATTTCCAATTTCAAATCTCTATTTTCAATTCCCAAAACCTTTTTTCCAAATTCAAACTTCTATCTCTTCCTTTTTAAATCAAATCAAATCTCTTTTCTAATCTATTTCTAAATCAACTCTCTTCTGTTGCACTTGCATATCATGCATCATGTTAGTTTCTTTTCAAACATTATTTTTCAAAGTGAATAGGATTGAACATTAGCTAGTTAAAGACTCTCATAGGTGAATCTAGGGTAGATTGACATGTAGGTATCAAAAGGGCGGGGTAGGGTGATAGCTTAGTGCGTCTTCCCTACACGTAACCAACCTCCGAACTTAGATCACTGTTTTCGAAAAACCAAAAGGAGTTATTTTCAAAGAAAAGGGCTAAATGTTTTCCAAAGGTTGCCAAACAACCTGTTTTCCTAAAAAACCCTCTTTTAAGGAGATGTTTTCCAAAATCATTTTCCAAAAACCCTAAGTGTAGTTTTTGGATTATGCTTAGTTTTTAAGTGACCTAACTCACCTTAATCAAGTTAGGTGGCGACTCCAAATTTTTTCTAAAAAGCCCTTTATTCAAACCAATATTTCAATTCAAACCTAGTCGCATTCATTCTTCTAGGAGGGTGAGCTCTAACGAGAGAGTACAATATTTTTCCTGCTTGTGTGAGTATTCCTCGAGTGCGAAAAATCTAGGCGCAACAGCTGGCGACTCCGCTGGGGATACTTAGAGGGTTAGGCCGTAGTCATGTCTCTTTACCCTTTACCCATGTAGAGTCTTCAATTAACTTGGTTCAATCCTATTAACTTTAAATTTTCAAAACTAGATTTTCAAAATTATTTTCAAAAAAATCATGCAGTTATTCATATTATCTTGTATTATGTTTGTCATCCACATACTAACACTTGCATCTTTGTTTTGTAGGTGCGCTTTTTGCTTAAGTTTTATTATCTGCTATGCATGAATATGATGAACAGGATGAACGGGAGTTGTTGGGCTCTTTCCTCCACACATTGCATGTGCACTTGCATTCTGCATACTTGCATACCTTGATATGTCCTTTCTAGTTAGAAAGGAGCAACGGTATATTGGTTGTGGGCAAGATGCTGTGTCAGTTTCTTCACCTATGGCCTCTTGATGGTTCCCCCGCTCGGATCACCAATCGATCATGGCACCACCTCGGGGAGTGGGCCTAGGTTTGAAGATCTGGGGATCGAGCCTTTTTAGGACGCATTAGTCAACCCTCAACCTCATACTCATATAGACACCATGCATAGCCGAACCTCTGCTAGATTTAAGACACGAGCACCGTTTTCAAAATCACGGAGGAAAGGGCGACTGCTCTTACTTTCATTCATACTTGTCTATTCCTGCTGTTATACTGACTGTATTCATACTGTTATAATACCTATTTAACTGCTCATGCATGCAAATTTATCTTGCTACTGCATTCTCTCTCCTTATACTCTTTGCATACCAATGTTCATGTATTCAATATTCCATGTCAAGACAAGAGTTCCAAGTGACTCAAGTCACTGCATTCTCATGCATATGATCAAGCCATTGAGAGTGACACCAAGGTCACTCTCCCTTGCATTAAACCTACCCAAACCCTAAGGGTTCCCGCGAAACCCTAAGGACTCATTGCATGTATCTCAATTCATTCCATAAGAGGGGCCCCAATCCCTTTATGCTCATGGAGATAGGGTTGCCAAGAAGATAAGGGGCAATCAATCAACAAGGTCTCTCAGCGACCTCCTCGACATCAAATCCAACGAAGGCGGATTCGAAGACTCAAGAGTAGTTTAGGTTTTTCCTTTTGTAAAAGTAGATAGGTGGAAGTCCAAAGGAAGATGTTCCCCCTCCCCCTATTAAAATGCATTTCAATTCTTTTGTATCTTAAACCCAAAATTTAATGTACTTCTTTATTTTTATGAATGAATGCATGAATGGCTGAAGGTTCCTCCCTGACGGTAAGGTGTCTGTATACAGGGGCAAATCCCCTATCTCCAAAAGTGAGCCATACATTATGACTAGTTTCCCTCCTAAAAAGGGGCACCCTAAAACATACATTGCATAAAGTTTTCTAAAAAAAACCAGAAACTGATTTGGGACTTGTGTTTTTGTCTTTTTCTTTCTTCCTCTTCTATTTTTGTTTACAGATGTCACCTTGCACTGAGTCAACATTGCGCTCCCAAGAAAGTGCAACATCCACCTAGGGACCCCATTATTACCCGGCAAAGAGCATCACTGATGGCTGCGAACCTTGAAGAATCTTCTCAGGTCTCTCGAGAGGAAGTCAACGAAATAAGGACTAAGATGGATGAGATGCTCAAACTCATTCAAACTCTGGCCATGAAGGATGCTATTGCAGTCCCGTCATCATTTATGACTTCATCCAAAGACCTTGAACCCGCTAATCCAAGAATCATGCTTCAGTCCGACAATGCTGGGAGGACTAAAGAGGACGCCAAAGGGGTCAACACTGAAGAAAAAGAGACCATATTGCTTTCACCTGCTATACAGAAGGCCTCTCTAGATCCTCTTAGTCTGAAAATCCAAGGATTGGAAGATTCGTTGCGAAGTCTCCATGGCCACGATGCTTACGGGTTCACTTCTTATGATGAGCTCTATTTCTTCCCTGACCACTTGAGACCTGCTAAGTTTAAAATGCCTGACTTCCAAAAGTACGACGGTATCGGTAACCCCGTTGCTCATCTTTGTCTATATGCTGGAGCGCTTAGTGGACATGGCAACGATCCGAAGCTCCTTATGCAGTTATTCCAACACAGCCTCACAAGGTCGGCTCTGCAATGGTTCGCTCGTTTGGACTTAAGGAAGATCACAACCTGGATGGAGCTAGTCAATGTGTTCAAAGCCCAATACTGGCACAACATCGACCTCACTTCTGATCGATGGTCCTTGATGACAATCAGCAAGGGTGAGAAGGAGAGCTTTAAAGCCTATGCCCTGAGATGGAGGGAGGCCGCTGCACAAGTAAACCCTCCGTTAGAGGAGAAGGAGTATGTACAATTGTTTGTATATACTTTTCAAGGTATATTTTATGAGAAGCTCTACACAAGCGTAGGAAAAAGCTTCTCCGAGCTTATCATGCAGGGAGAGATGATAGAAAACGGCCTCAAGATAGGAAGAATCACAGATCCCTATGCCAAGACCGGAGAAAATACTGCCAACATAGCCAAGAAGGAGGCTACTACAAGGGGCACGATCAGGAAGGAAGGTGAAGTGTCTGCTATTCTGCCTAGCCAACCCCCCCAATACCGACCCCCGCTACAATCACCCCCGGTCCTGCCCTTGCCCACCTTGACCATGCCTGCTCTAATCCCAAACTATGGTCCCGCTGGGGCACGACCTAACTCCAATAGACCTGCTCGACGTATCCGTACCTTCGACGCCTTAGCCTGCACCCAAACCGAGGCTTACCATAGCCTTCTGAAGAACAACATCTTGAAACCCGTACCTGCTCGCCCGTTGCCAAGCCCTCTACCCCCAACCTTTAATGCTGCCCTTACATGTGAGTACCATTCAGGTGGCCAGGGGCATGACACCGAAAGTTGCTTTGCTCTCAAGCACAAGATCCAAGACCTGATCGATAACAAGACTATTGATCTGCAGCCAGTAAGACCTGCTCCTACTCCCAATGTGACTGCTAACCCTCTGCCGGATCACACAGTCAATATGATACTAGTAGAAATGGAAGGCGAGGGAAAATTCGACGAGCTCGGGGCCAAAAGTTATGAGAGCGGTTGGGAGGCCGATGAAGAAAATGACTGGGATGAAGATCTCCCATTGTGCCCGATTTATCTTTATAACCCTGAGGAGGTGCCTGATGCTTCTGACTGGCCCATTGAGGAGATAATATTTTCGGAAGATGAGATGACCAAGAACATAGATGTTGATGGATGGGGTGTTGAGTTTCTGCATCCGAGGTATGCCGCAGCAGAACGTCACTTACTAGAAAACCCTTGGCCCACAACTGAGTACAATTATAAAGACATGGACTGGGAGCTAGAGGAATCAAGAGAACAGACAGAGCCTTTTGAATTGGAATGGGGTAAGCTGGTCACCCTGTTTACAGAAGAACCCATTGCAAAGAACAAAAAGGAGGCTGACAACTGCATCAACAGTGTCAACATCTTTGGAGCTCTAGGAGAAGCCTTTGCTTGTCCCGCCTTGGCAGAGGATTCGGGTCACGAATGGAGCATCAAATACGTGGGAATTGTCCCAAGGCCGTACTAAAAATGGGTTCTTTACACAAGCGTACAAGAGAGGGGTGTTTTCACCCACTTTCTTTCTATCCCTTCACTTTCTATCTTTAAATTAATGTTTACATTTTCTTATTGCTTGAGAACTTGATGCTTTTTGTAAATATAATAATAATCAAATAACAGTCTTTTATTCCATTATTGTTGTCTTGTCTTCCTTGGGGAATAGTTACTACTTTTTACGCAAGGGGCATGGTGTATCTTATGGAATGATCCAACTTGAAGGGACGATAGCATGAGTTAACCACTCACCAAATGATCAAATTTCCAGAGAGGGAGAGGATAAGGATGAGTGAGGATACTACCCAAAGGCAGCACTTGCAAGACTCTGAGGCTAAGCGATGGGTGGCCAGTTTATCAAAATAAAGAGGAGCCATTTTTCATTTCCCCACATATGAAGAATAAATAACTAAATAAATGAAAAAATGTGCTCATATTTCCTTTACTTAACCCCTAGTGCCTCGCGGAAAGCGAAAATTTTCTTTGTCAACCCTAATCTAAGACTGTCCTCCCCATACTGGGGCAGACAATAGTTGAGAACTCTAAGAGTGGTGTCCACCTTTATCATGCTAGGATAGTGTTGAAAACTCTATCGATCAAGCAATCTAATTCAAAGTGAAGAGAGGCCCTCATTTCATTTCCCATACAGTCAAAAGCAACCCCTTGCCAAACCCATTGTGCCACCTATCCTTTCTTGACAAAACCCCAGCCTAGGGATCACCGCCCACATTGGGTATATTGAACTGCCAAGGAAAAGATGTAAGGAAAAAGGATCAAGGAATTATTCATTTCATGAAGAAAAAGAAAGAAAAAGCAAAGGAAAGGAGTTACCGAGGGGCAAGAGGCCAAAATAAAAATAAAAATAATCCTTTAATGAAAGGCTTGAAGAAAATCATGATTGAGTCATCTACAAAAGCGTGATAAGAAGGTCAAATGAGAAGAAAATCATGTTTATCTCAAAAAGATATATAGAAAGGGTGAAAGAGCAAGGTCATTTTCACCCTGAGAAGTATGTGGCCAAAAGCGAGAAGGAAATTTAAAGGTGATCCTAGGTTATGAAGAAACCTAATAGAAACAATAGGTTCGAGCCTTTACCCTTTCTTGCAAAACCCCGAAAACATGACCTGCATTACAACCCTACTAAAGTCCACTCTGATTTAAAATAGATTGCTTGATCTAAATGAAAAGTAGTTAAGAATGGTATGGATTTAAACCCTATTGAAAACAACATCAAATTTGAGCCTGCATATCCCGTTGTTTCTAAAACCTCCATAACCTAGCCTACATTACAGTTCTAAACGAAGTCTCCTCGGATTGAAATGACTAGCCACTTATTGCTCTGCCAAAGGTCAGCTAAGCTGTTGCTAAAACCTCGAGAGTCGAGAGTCTCAGCCCAATAACCCTATATACTAACCCTAAGATAGAAAGTTGGAGGCGATCAAGAGGTTGAGAAAGGTGTGAAGTGCTATCATCCAATCAAAGTAGGGTTGAGCCAGAAGAGAGGCTAAATCCCTGAAGAGGAGAGAGTTACCATTCACAAGACTACAAGTCTAACAGCACCTTGTGTCATTCTATTAACATATTTCTAACTTGTGCATATATGTAAAAAAAAAAAAAAATCAGCATAAGCTTTGCACACATAGGATATAACTCCCTGTAGAAATAAAAGTCACCAACATCAACTCATGTAATAAATATCTAACATCATCATACATCACATGCATATGATCATATGCCTAGTTGTAAAGATCATAAATGTATCTGTTTATCTATGCAACTAAGTACCATAAATATCTATTTTTGTACAAAATATCATAATAAAACTGTCTAACATAAATATAACTCAGGCACAAGAGGCAAAAGAAGATCAGAGTCTCCACAAGGGGCATCTATCGCAAGTCAAAGTTGATATCATCTAGATCAAAAACCCCGAAACCCGGCACCGGAGGAGGTGGGTAACTACTCGAAGCACCACCATCCTGCAGGGAAGATAGAACCGAAATCAGCTGCATACAAAAGGAACTAAGCAACAGCAGAGCAAGAAAAAGCAAGGAAAGAATAACGTACCCCCCCACCGCCCATCTGAGATAACCGAGCCATTAGGAAAGCTACCTCGGCCTGGTACTGGTCCTGCTCCATCTGGTACTGGTCTCTCTGGTCTCTCACAGCAGTAAACTCGACCTGGCGCACATATCCTCTAGCACGGCGCCACAAGTCAACCACCTCCTGGCCAATAGTGTACCTGCCAACTACTACCTCAAACCAGGTGAAGGCACCGACCGAATGAGCCCCAAAGTGCGCAGCATAATCTGTATTCGGAGGAAGCAAGAACGCGGCACCTGGCTGATGCTCCTGATAAGTGATAGGCACTTGTAAGCACCCCATTTTTGACCGCTCGGCAGTCTACACTCCGTCCAGACTTGTTTTCAAGTCATTTTGGGCATATTCCAATCAAAACCAATTCTCTAGGTCCAAATTCCGTCTTTCCATCGCTTCGCGGACCTGTCAGGCCCAAATAGAGGCAAAATGACCAAAATGCCCTTAGGGGGCATTGTCCTCTCTTATTCCAATTCCAGTCCCACTCTCGAGACAGTTTATTCCTCGAGACGGTCCGAGTAGCAAAACTACTCACAAAACCGTTAGAGTGGCGGAAACACTCACAAAATCGTTAGAGTAGCGGAAGTACTCACAAAACCGTTAGAGTGGCGGAAACACTCAAAACCCAGGCACGTCTCTTTGGAGACGGTAAGACCCCTTTTTTATCCCACTCTCGAGACAGTTTATTCCTCGAGACGGCTCCAATCCAGGCACGTCTCTTCGGAGACGGTAAGACTCCTTCCAGTCCTACTCTCGAGACAGTTTATTCCTTGAGACGGTCTGAGTAGTAAAACTACTCACAAAACCGTTAGAGTAGCGGAAATACTCACAGAACCGTTAGAGTAGCGGAAATACTCACACACCCGTTAGAGTAGCGGAAATACTCAACCCCGTCCGAGTAGCGGAAATACTCACACCATTAGAGTGGCGGAGACACTCAAAACCTAGGTCAACACCCGTGTCTATTAGCTCACTTCGGTGAAAAATGACTAGACTACCCTTAGGACCTTTTCCGAGACTTTCCAGTCAAGATGACCATTTTGCCCCTAAGCATCCGAATGCCCCGGGAACCACACCGGCTCTGGGTATCAAACCGGTAATGTCCTGAGAATACTTTTTATACTGTTCTCGACCTTCCTTTACCTTTCCGGACCATTCCGAGTCAGTTCCGGCAAACCCGGTACAAAATGACCGTTTTGCCCCTGGTGGACCGTTCTCCTTTTCCGACCACGCCGGCTCTGGGAATCAAACCGGCAACCTCTGGGAACATTCTAAATAATATTTCCAGATCCCAAGTCTTTTTCCAGGACAATCCGAGTTCGCCCCGGCAGTTTCTTAGTCCGATTGACCGTTTTGCCCCTAAAGGCCCGATCAACCTTTACGACCCACCTTATCCTCACTTTCCAAGTCAAATACCTCTAGGACACTATTTTAAGTGTTCTTGCTCCTTTTCGGCCTTTCGGGTCATTCCCAACTCCTTCAAATCATTCCCAGACTTTTCGGAGTCACTCCCAATGAAGCCAGGCTAAAAATTGCATGGTAGTCACCAGTACAGGCGCCCAAATCTAGTCAAAGATACGTTGCTTGCCGACCTTAAATCTTTCCTAATTGGCTGGCGCCACTAGTAGTGGCGCCAAGCCAAAAAATGGCCTGGTGCCACTCCTAGTGGCGCCAGTGTAAAATTTGTCCTAGCGCCACTGCAACAGGTGCCAGGTTTGTCCTCCTTCTATAAATACAGAGCCTCATTCAACGTGAAGAGGGTCTGCAAACTTAACCTAGAAATCACACAATTCGATATACAGAGCTCGAGCACATCCAAAAACCCTAGTTTCCTTAGGTTCTCCAAACCCTAGCCACCCTTCACTAAACCCTAGTCATCATACACAAGCCCTAGCCTCCTATACACTTACACACTCCCCCATATACTCATACACTAGCCTTCAACCATCTTTTGAAGACTGGAGGAGCTGCAACCCGAAGCTTGAAGACAACTCTTAAAGACGAAAGACGAAGATCAAGACCGAAGACCGAAGACATCACGGCGCGCAAAATAAACAAGATACAAGGTAGGCTCCCTATTTAAGTTTCCGCACTTTCCCGCTCTCTCTTCTCTCTCCAACCCACTTGGGTTTTCTCTATTTTAATCCCCCATCTCTTTCCCCCCCTTTCTTTGCATGCTTGAAACAAGGGGACTCCCGGTCCATGTGTAGGATTAGACTGTTGGAGAGTCACCGTGTCGGGGGCTTTCTTCTAGTCTAACCAGAGACCACGTGGGTCCGGCCCCCTTGATTATGTGGTGAAGCCTTAGCCTTGTATGTTCACGACCCCAAATTACATTGTGCATATCATAATCTTGCATTTTCCAAAATTCGTTTTCAAAGTTGTTTTCAAAACTATTTTCAAACTTGTTTTTCAAAATTGCATCAAAATCTCTTTTTCAAAAACTTGTTTTCAAAACCACAATTCTAGGGTGATTCTAGCCTTTCTATGGCTAGGGTTGCTTTAGGAAAGTGTCATATTAAAAGTGACCTTTTGGTCTATATTTTCAAACCTTATTTTCAAAACCGCTTTCCTAAAGTGGTTCTAGCCCTCTTATGGTTAGAATCGCTTTAGGAAAATGAGACGTTTTCATACTTTCCAAAAAACCTCTCTCTTCAAAAATCCCTTCCTAAAAATCTCTTTTTTCAACATACTTTCCTAAAACTCCCCTCTCTAAAATTGTTTTCAAAAACTCCTTTCCAAAATCTATTTTTCAAAATTCCCTTTTTCAACTCCTTTCCAAAACTCTTTCTCGTTAAAATCCCCTCCTAAAAACTCTCTTCAAAAACCTTTCTAAAAAACTCTCTTTCCAAAATCTTCCTTCTAGAAATTTCCTCTCTAGGATTTCCTTCCAAAATCTATGTTTTCAAAAACACACTTTCCAAAAACTCCTCCCTAGGATTCCCTTCTAGAAAACCTTCGTTTCCAAAAATGCGTTTTCCAAAAACTCTTTCCTTAGAGCCCAAGTCAAGCCCTAGAAACCACAATTAGGAAACCCTAAATTTTCTGCCTAAAAACATGATTTTCAAACTTTATCCCAAACCTAGGTTTCCAAAACCTCATGTTTTCACATAAAAAATATACATGTTTCCAAAACCTATTTTTTACGCCGGAACTATAATTTTCCAAATCTAGGGTTTCTAGAATCTCCCTTTCCAAATCCATGCCAAATTCTATTTTCCCTTTAGGAAACCAAATCAAATCTCCCCGTTTAGAAAACTAGATTCCGTCCTCCGTTTTTGGAAACAAAATCAAATCTTTTCTTTTGGAAACCAAATCCAATCCCTTCCAAATCCAAATTTTTCCTAATTCCAATCCTTCCTAATCCTCTACTTTCCTAAATCTTAAGTTTCCAAAACTTGAAAATAAAATCTTTCCTAAGTTTTAAAACACAAAATTCAAATCTTTCCTAATTCAACCCTTTCCTAATTCTACCCTCCTCTCAAATCTTAATTTTTCAAATCTAAGTTTTCAAACTCTTCCTAAACTCAAACCTTTCCTAATCTCAAGATTTTCTAAAATTCTAAAACTTTCTAAATCTTAAACTTTCTAAATTTGAAATCTTTCCAAATTCAAAACTTTCTTAAGTTAAATCTTTCTAAACCTAAATCTTTCCAAATTCTAAACTTTCCAAAACTTCAAAATCTTTTCAAATCTAAGACTTTTCTAAACTCAAAACTTTCTTAATTTAAGACTTTCTTAAGTTAAAACTTTCTTAATTCAAACATTTCCTAAATTGAAAACTTTCCTTTTTCAAACCTTTCCTAAAACAAAACTTTCCAATTTTCTAAAACTTTCCTAAATTCAAAACTTTCCTAAACCTAAAACTTTCCTAAATTCAAAACTTTCTTAATTTGAAACTTTCCAAATTTTAAACCTTCCTCAAACTAAACTTTTCTTAATTCAAAACATTTCTAAATTCAATACTTTCCCATTTCAAAACTTTCCTAATTTCGAAACTTTTCAAAAATGACACTTTTCTAATTTCGAAACTTTCCAAAAACGAAACTTTCCTAAATCGGACCTTTCTTAATTCAAACATTTCCTAAATCTAATTTTTCTCTAAACCTTCCAAGTCGAGTCAAATCTTTCCTAAGTCTAGGTTTCCTAAAACCAAGTCTTTCCAAAATCAATCTTCCTAAATCAAAGTCCAATCTTCTCAATTTCAATTTCCAATCTCCTCTTCTAATTTCAAGTCAAATTCAATTTTCAATTCAATCTCTTTTCAAATCAAACTTTCTACTTTCAATCGGACTCCGGTCCGAACTACGACTGACCTAATTCCCCCAAAGGGATACGTAGGCAACCTCCATAGGTGCGGTCACAATACTTTTCAAACTTTCAATTCCACCCTCATGGGTGCGGTTTTCAAAATCTTTTCAAATCTCAAATTCCAATCTACTTTCAAACTTCCAATTTCTATTTTCAAATTTTCAAACTTTCCAATTTCAATTCCATTTCTTCAAATCTATTTTCAAATCAAATCAATTTCAAATCAATTTCTTTTCAAATCAATTTCTATTTTCCAATTCTCTCATCTTGCACTTGCACATCATGCATCATGTTAGTTTTCAAACATTGTTTTTCTAAAGTGGATAGGATTGGACATGGGTTAATTAAAGACTCTCACAGGTGAATCTAGGGTAGATTGACATGTAGGTGCCGAAAGGGCGGGGTAGGGTGATAGCTTAGTGTGTCTTCCCTACACGTAACCAACCTCCGAACCTAGGATCACTGTTTTCAAAGACCCAAAGGAGTTATTTTTCTAAAAAGGGCTAAATGTTTTCCAAACGTTGCCAAACAACCTGTTTTCTTAAAAACCCTCTCTTGAGGAGATATTTTCAAAATTATTTTCTACAAACCCTAAGTGTAGTCTTCGGACTATTCTTAGTTTTTAGGTGACCTAACTCACCTTAATCAAGTTAGGTGGCGACTTCGAATCTTTTTCAAAAGCCCTTTATTCAAACCTGTTTTCAATTCAAACCTAGTCGCACTCATTCTTCTAGGAGGGTGAGTTCTAACGAGAGAGTACAACATTTTTTCCGCTTGTGTGAGTATTCCTCGGGCGCAAAAAATCTGGGCGCGACAGCACTCTCGCCACCAGGGCTCCAAACATATACTCTGGCGGAGCTCCTGTCGATTGGAACTCCTCATGAAGCTGTAGCCAGTGTCGCTCTCCAACATAGGACTCCCAAGTGTCATCACTGAGAAAGGCAGCTCTCGACAAGGACAACGGGACCAAGTACCGAACTATCTCATAATGGACTGATCTAATGAAGGGCCGCCAGGTCACATCCCTCGCCTCAATCAGCTCCAGGTTAGCCCGGAGCATCACAAAATCGGTAATCTCCGATCGCTGGGCTACCTGGTCACGAGCCCACCTCAAAGTGCGTGGATAGAGGTCATCCTCAACAACTGCAGGGTGACACATCAGCAGGTACTCGTAACTCCACCAAACAAGGAAAGGCCAGAAGGTAGTCATGCTGCCCCAAAGAGAGGAAGTCCGAACCCGCATCGACCGAAGAAAGCAACCAAAGGAAAAGGACCCCCAGTCCAGCTCAGATAAGGCTCCAAGATCGGCTACTATACTCACCAAACGACATGGCACGAGTGACTTGTTGTTGTTGCAGGAGCAGCTAAAGATGATATACAACACAAGTCGCCGTCTCATGATATCCCGCCTGGCAGGCGATGGCTCAGTAGCAAAACTACGGTCATCCTGACTAATTCAAGAGACTGGGAAGGCAGAACGCTCAGGAGGAGGCAAGTCTAATAGCAAACAGGCCTCGTCCTTACTGACTGGATGAAGGGTGACTCACCGGCCGACAAAAGAGAGCCCTGTAATAATCGCCCAATCTGAAGGAGTGGGACCTAACTCGAAGCCGACAAAATGAAAGGTCCCGGTCTCCCCAAACCACCTCTCAACAAGCGCCAGTACTAAATACCGATTCAGGCGGTTAGCCTATAATCCCATAAAGGCACCAAATCCAATCTCTGCCAAGAAGGCACGTTATGATGGGGCCGCCAGTTGCATGGTCACAAAAACGTGATGAACAGCCCCTCAGAAAGCTGTATGTACCCGCAGGGGAGGCAAATACTGTCTAGAGTACACACTGGGGTGATAAGCAAGATCCCCGAGTGGAGGGACGTCTGGTATCTACAGATCTCCCAAGTCGGCATCCGTCTGCCTATGCCTGGAAGAAGCTCTCCCATAACCGGTCACCTGATCCCCAGGGCCCGATACCTCCTCCTCGGCACCAATCTCCTCCGCGAAGGCCTGCTCAACCGGAGTAAAAGGGTCGACAGGTAGCCTACTCCCCTGCCCACTTTGACTGGATAAAGATCGTCCAGTAGATCGTCGACTACCTCTAGATCGGCTAGAGCTGCCACTAGAATCTGTTCGGGCCGCCTTCCCCGAGCGGCGTCTCCTCTCAGAGCCGTCATCACTCGCGTCTGTCATCCTAAAAAGGTAAGCCAAGGTAAGTGATGTTAATATACCATCCATGCAGTTTAAATAATAGTAAAATATAATAAACAAATAACATAAACAAAACAAATAAAGGATTTCGAATAACAAATCAAAAACAAAATTTCTACACATCTTGGTTTTCCAACTTCAAATCAAATCTCAAGGGTTTTCTGTCTTTTTCCTTCAAAAAGATTTTATTTCTAAAACTTTAACCAACTCTTTCCCTAATTTCTTAAAAATAAAAATAAAAAATAAAAAATTTCGGCAGAGTCCTGTTCAAAAATGGCCCATACAACACCCATGACATCGACACAAAACACAAAACGTGCACTTCACATGGTCACAATCACATAATATCAGCACCCGTGCACATTTTTCAATTTGTCAAATTTTCAAGAACACATGTTTTATTTTTTCAATAAATCCATGGATTTCAAAAATGCCTCAAAATTTCTCAAAATTCTTTCAAATGTTTTCCAAAAATATTCCTACCTTTTCTAAATTTTTAACTCTAAAAATCCCATCAATTTCCTGAGTTTTCTCATTTTTCTAAATTTTCTAAGTATTTTTCCTATTTTTCAAAAAATCAAAAATTCACTGAGTTTTCAAAGAATCACGAAACTTCATACGGTTGTTAAACACATTTTTCTAAGGCACATTGCACAAAAATATAGCCAGAAAATCTAATACCCAAGCTTGTCAGAACAAATCTCCTATTCCTGTAGAAAACCCCCTTTACATATTCACATATAATCACTCAAATTCAATCAAACAAGCATCAAAGTGCAAAAACAACATCACCAAAGTGCTCAAAGCATATCAAAACATCAATTTTCACTATTCACATGATTCAAACGAAGTTCTACACATCGAAATCAACAAAATTTGAAAACTCACTTTTTGGAAGTTCTCCAGCGAAATCTTCTCTTCCGGCGACTTTTCCAGCGATGTGGTCTCCTTTTCGCAATCACCCGTGGTCTCCGAGAAGTACTCCTTCAATGTTCAAGACGAATTCCTTGCAATGCCTCAGAAATTTGTGAAAACTCTTCAAATCCCGTAGGTGTTCAAACCAGAAAATTTTCTGGTTTTAATCCTAAGCCTGGCGCCACTAGTAGAGGCGCCAAGGTTTTTCGGCCAAAAGCGCCACTCCTAGTGGCGCTAGGTTCAAATTCTGGGCATTTTGCCCTTTTTCCCGCCAAAACTCATTTTCGAAGGCTTTTTTGGCCCGTTATCCGTTTTTGACCCCCGTTTGTCAAAAGATTTCCAATGTTCATCCCTCCTACTACCTCACAGTCAACATGGGACTCTTACATCTATCGTTTTCTGTCTTTGCTTGACAAAGACAGAAAAAGAGTGCAGCTGTAAGCACCCCATTTTTGACCGCTCGGCAGTCTACACTCCATCCAGACTTGTTTTCAAGTCATTGTGGGCGTATTCCAATCGAAATCGATTTTTCTAAGTCCAAATCCCATTTGTCCATCATCTCGCGGGCCCACCAGGCCCAAATAGAGGCAAAATGACCAAAATATCCTTTGGGGCATTGTTCTTTCCAACTCCTTTCCAATCCCTCTCTCGAGACAGTTTATTTCTCGAGACGGTTCCAATCAGGCACGTCTTTTCAAAGACGGTAAGTCTCCTTTCCAACCCCTCTCTCGAGACAGTTTATTCCTCGAGACGATTCCAATCAGGCACATCTTTTCGAAGACGGTAAGTCCCCTTTCCAACCCCTCTCTCGAGACAGTTTGTTCCTCGAGACGGTTCCAATCAGGCACGTCTTTTTGAAGATGGTAAGTCCCCTTTCCAACCCCTCTCTCGAGATAGTTTATTCCTCGAGACAATCTGAGTGGCAGAAATACTCACAAACATCACAACCGTTAGAGTAGCGAAAATACTCACAAATAGGTCGATATAGAGAATTGCCAACAAACCCCTGTGTCACGACGACCGCCGTCAGAGTAGCGGAAACACTCAAAACCCAGGTTAACACCAGTGTCTGTTAGCCCACTTCAGTTAAAAATGACAAAACTGCCCCTTGGAGCTTTTCCGAGACTTCCCGGTCAAGATAACCATTTTGCCCTAGGCATCTGAACGCCGCGGGAACCACACCGGCTCTGGGTATCAAACCAGTAACCTTCTGAGACTGCTTTTTATAGTACTCTCAACCCTTCTTTATCTTTTCGGGTCATTCTGAGTCAGTTCCGGCAAACTCGGTACAAAATGACCGTTTTGCCCTGGAGGGCCGGTCTCTTTTTTCGACTACAGCGGCTTTGGGTATCAAACCGATCCGATTGATCGTTTTGCCCCTAAAGGCCTGGTCAACCCTTCCGACACATCTTGTCCTCATTTTCCAAGTCAAATACCTCTGGGACACTATTCTAAGTGTTCTTGCTCTTTTCTGGCCTTTCGGGTCATTCCCGGTCTTCCAAACTCCTTCCCGGATTTTCCAGAGTCACTCCTAGTGAAGCCAGACTAAAAATTGCGTGGTAGTCACTAGTACAGGTGCCCAAATCTAGTCAAAGATACGTTGCTTGCTGACCTTAAATATTTCCTAAATGGCTAGCGCCACTACTAGTGGCGCCAAGCCAAAAAATGGCCTGGCACCACTCTTAGTGGCGCCAGTGTAAAGTTTGGCCTGGCGCCACTGCAACAGGCGCCAGTGTATTTCTCCCTTTATAAATACAGAGCCTCTTCCAGCGTGAAAAAGATCCGCAAACTCAAACAAAAAACCATATAATTTGATATACAGAGCTCGAACACTCCCCAAACCCTAGCTTCCCTAGGTTTTCCAAACCTTAGCCACCATACACTAAACCCTAGCCTCCTATACACTCCTATACACCACCATACACTCATATACTAGCCTTCAACCCTCCTTCGAAGACTTAAAGAGCTATAATCTGAAGTTTGAAGATTGAAGGCGACTCTTGACGATTGGAGACGAAGATCAAGACGAAGATCGAAGACAAGCAAGGCGCGCAAAATAAACAAGACATACGGTAGGCTCCCTATTTAAATTTCCGCACTTCCCCCCTCTCTCTTCTCTCTCCTAACCCACTTGGGTTTTCTCTATTTTAATCCCCCATCTCTTTCCCCCCCTTTCTTTGCATGCTTGAAACAAGAGGATTCCCGGTCCATGTGTAGGATTGGGCTATTGGAGAGTCACCGTGTCGGGGGCTTTCTTCTAGTTTAACCAGAGACCACGTGGGTGTGGCCCCCTTGATTATGTGGTGAAGCCTTGACCTTATATGTTCACGACCCCAAAATTGCATTGTGCATATCATGGTCTTGCATCTTCCAAAAGTCGTTTTCAAAGTTGTTTTCAAAATCGTTTTCGAACCTGTTTTCAAAATTGCATCAAAATCTCCTTTTTCAAAACATGTCTTCAAAATCACAATCCTAGGGTGATTCTAGCTTTTCCATGGCTAGGGTTGCTTTAGGAAAGTGTTACATTCAAAGTGACCAATATGGTCTATATTTTTAAATCTTGCTGTTTTCAAAACCGCTTTCCTAAAGTGGTTCTAGCCTTCTTATGGTTAGAATCGCTTTAGGAAAGTGAGATCTTTTACATTTTCCAAAAAGCTCTCTTTTCAAAAATCTCTTCCTAAAAATCTCTTTTTCAATATACTTTCCTAATCTCAAGATTTTCTAAAAACTTTAAAACTTTCTAAATTTCAAATCATTCCAAATTCAAAACTTCCCTATTTCAAAACATTCCAAATTCTAAACTTTCCAACTTTCAAAACTTCCTCATTTCAAAACCTTTCTTCAAAACCAAACTTTCCAATTTCAAAACTTTCCTAAACCCAAAACTTTCCTATGTTGAAATTTTCTTGAATTCAAAACTTTCCTAAGTTGAAACTTTCTTAAATTCCAAACTTTCCTATTTTAAAACTTTCCAAAAATGAAACTTTCCTAATTCGAAACTTTCCTAAATCGGACCTTTCCTAATTCGAACATTTCCTAAAATTCAATCTTCGCAAATCTTCCAAGTCCAACATTCGAGTCAAATCTTTCTAAATCTCAAGTCTTTCCTAGGTCTCCTAATTTTTAAAAAGAAAATCTTCCAAGTCCAACATTCGACTCCAAATTTTTTTTAAAAAGCCCTTTATTCAAACCAATCTTTTAATTCAAACCTAGTCGCACTCATTCTTCTAGGAGGGTGAGTTCTAACGAGAGAGTACAACATTTTTTCCGCTTGTGTGAGTATTCCTCGAGTGCAAAAAATCTGGGCGCGACTCTTGCCAGAATAGGCTCGGAATGATTCGAAAAGGGGTTGGAAGGCCAGAAATATAATTAGAAGCATCCTCAAGAGGTTACCGATTTGATACCCAGAGGCTATGTGGTTCTCGAAGGCGATCGGATGCATAGGGGCAAAATAATCATTTTGACCGGATGGTCTCAGATGGTCTCAGAATTGAACCGACTAGAAGGCACTCAGACATGCCAGATTGTCTTTTGAACAATCTTGGAAGGGTGGACTTAACGTTCTAAGGACTTAGGTACTTTCTCGAGAAGCGTGCAAAAAAGGCCCTAGGGACAATTTGGTCATTTTTTTACCAAAGTGGACTAGTAGGCATTGGTGTTGACTTAGTGTCGCACCCCATTTTTATTTTAGGACGAGCCCTCTAGGCTTGGGGAAAAAGCACGGTACTCACTTATTAGAACTCGCCCTCCTAAAAAGGCGTGTGCTGCGGAGTTTGAATTTTTGAAATGGAATTGATTAGGGCTTTTTGAAAAGGTCTTTGGAGTCGCCACCTAACATATTTAAAGATTTGCTACATCATCTGCACTAAGTAAAACCCGAGAGTTAAACTTAGGTTTTGGAAAGTATTTTTGAAAAAAATCCTCATGAGAGGGTTTTGATAACCCTAAAAATGTTAGAAAGCCCTTTTGAAAACCGACTTTGGTTTTGGTCTTTGAAACAAAAATTCTTAAGTCCGGGGGTTGGTTACGTGTAAGGAAGATGTCATAAGACTATCACCCTACCCTGCCCTTATGGTACCTAAATGTCTTTTCACCTCTTCACTCACCTAATTATGACTCACCGGTTACCTATGTTTAACTCTATCTACTTAGAAATCTTTGAAAAATAAAGTTTGAAAAAGAGTTCGAAAGATGGAATTGGATTTAAAATTTTGAAAAGAGTTGTGGAATTGGAAATTTGAAAATGATTGTGGAATTGAAAATTTTAAAAGGGTTGTGACTGTACCCAATGAAGGGTTGCCTACGTACCTCCTTAAAGAGAATCAGATCAGCCGTAGTTTGGACAAGAGTCCAAAAGAGTTGGAATTTTGAAATGGGTTTCTATTTCTATAAAGTTTTCATTTTTAGAAAGTTTCCTTTTCAGAAAAGTTTGAATTTGAAAGTGTTTCCTTTAAGGAAAGTTTGACTTTGAAAGAATTCCTTTTCAAGAAGATTTTATTTGATTTGAAAAGATTGAGATTTGATTTGGAAAGATTTAATTTGGAAAAATGTTTCCTGTTCAAAAAGATTGGATTGATTTGAAAAGATTAACTTGATTTGAAAAAATTTGATTTGATTTTGAAAAAGGCAAGTTTGGATTGTTTCCAAAATAGGAGGAGTTGATTTAGGATTTAATTTTGAAAAGTTTGGAAAAGGAGTGGTTTGAGGGATTTGAAATGGAAGGTTTTGATTTGATTGATTTTTAAAAAAGGAAAGTTTGGGAAAAGAAAGGTTTGATTGATTTAGAAATTAAGGATTTTGACAATTTGAAAAAAAGGTATGATTTTGGCTTTGAAAAATGAAAGTTTCTAAGTTGGCAAAAACAGGATTTTCCTAGGATTGGACTTCTAGGGTTTGACAAATGAGAGTTTTGTAAATGGTTTGAAAACCGAGTCTTTTGAAAATATGTTTTAGGGCTCTAACTTGGATTTTAGACATCCAAATGAATATTGCACTTTTGCCTAAGGCCATTTTTGCCATTAGAAGGAAAGAATCACTTTAGGCTCATGACTCCAAAAAATAACAAAGGCACGAGGCAAAAAATGTCGACTTTTTCAAGTTATTTTGAATGTTGCACGTTTCTCAAAATAACTCTAATCACGAAAAGACTAGGATCATTCCAGGACTGTGCTTTTGAAAGCAAATGTAGGCTAACAGTAGCCATTTAAAATGTCACACTTTTTTAGGAGAACCCTAACCATGAAAGGGATTAGGATCCACCTAGAATTGTGGTTTTGAGAAAAATAACTTTGAAAACGTTTTTAAGGGATAAAGAGATGGTGAGAATGCCAATGCATGACAATAATTATAATGGTATAAAACATTGCAAGAGGGCCCTAAGGCCATGCCATGAGGCAAGTGAAGGTCAAAGACAGTCCCGTTCGATAATCTCCTTTCGTTCACTCTAGGCATGGACTTAACATCCCCTTGTTTCAAGCATGCAAGAAAGGGGGGTTTAGAGATAAAGGATTAAAAAAGAGAAGAACCTAAATAGGTTCGAAAGGGAGAAGAGAAAGTAGGGGATGTAGAAAAATAAACTTAAAGATTACCTTATTTCTCTTCTTCTTTCTTTTATGAAGACTTGAGCCTCAGACTTGGGAAAGCTTCGGAGACTTCCAAGCAGCAAGGCAGAACTTGGATGGAACTCGAAAGCTATAGCTTTAGAACTTTGGGCTCAAATTCGGCCGACGGAACTTTGAGAGTGAGAGAGAGGGCTCCAGGAGCTGTTTAGAAGAAAAAAGCGAGAGTTTTTGGATTAATTTTTTGACCTCAAACAAATATGGGGAAGGTTTGTATTTACAATGCAAAAATGGGAATTCTGTGCACCACTCTTAGTGGCATACGACTTGATTATGGCTGTACGCCATTAAAAGTGGCGTAGGCTCATATAAGATGGCTTTGAAACCAGGCTGGATATGAGGCTAATAGATTTGTAACCAATCTAGGGGTTATGCACCATTGTTAGTGGCGCACGCCCAAAATTAGGGCGTGCACCACTGACAGTGGCGCAGGCTTATTAATGAGGGCTGAAAAAGGGGCTGCTCAACTTGTAACCACTCTTGATAGCTAGTGTGCACCGCTAGAAGTGACTCAAGGCTAAAAATTGGTCATGCTTCACACGGAGTAGAGCAGGGAGATTTTGGTTTGAAAGGGAAAGTGCCAAAAGGCGGAGGTTGGCCAGAAATGGAAGGCGATACTTTAGAAAGAGTCCCAAAGGTTGCCGGTTTGATTCCTAGAGTCAATGTGGTTAAAGAGAGTGACCGGATCACGGTCACCTCATCCTGGGAGTTCTAGGGTTGACTGGGTTGACCAAAGTTGATTGGGTTGACTAGAGTTTACTAGGGTTGACTAGGTTGACCAGAGTTGACTGGGTTGACTAAAGTCGATTGGGTTGACCAGAGTTGACTGGATTGGCCAAAGTTGACTGGGGTTGCCAGTTTCATACCTAGGGCCGGTGTGGTTCCCCAAGGCATTTGGTTGTCTAGGGGCAAAATGGTCATTGACCAGGGAACATCCGGGAAAGGACCGGGGTTGATTGGATGACACTAGACATGCTGGACCATCTAGGGATAGCCTTGAGAAGGTGGTCTTACCGTTCTAAGGGCTTGGTACTTTCTCAAAGAATGTGTCGAGCCCGCTAGCAGCAAAATGGTCATTTCTCACCAAAATAGGCTAGTAGGCATCGGTTTTGACTGATTTAGATCTGATTTGGACTTCTATCTGAGGAATTGGTACTTTCTCGGTGGATAGGTTTGAAAGGGTCTTACCGCCTTGAGGGATAAAATTTCTCGAAGGTCGTGTCAAACTTAAACGGTCTTCTCTTCTTCAAGGAATTGTGCTTTCTCAAAGAACGTGTCGGATTAGTAAACATTCAACATTGGCGGGCTAGTAGGTGCCAGAAGTGAACCACTCTTCTACTTTAGTGACTTAGGTACTTTTTGAAGATGAGTGTGAAAGGGGCTTTACCGATCCAAGGAATAAGCATTCTCGGTGATTGTGCGATACTGGATTGAAAAGTCCTACTATCAGTGAGGGATCAACTTTCTCAAATGATGAGATAACTGGGTTTTACCTTGGATTTGGATGGACTTACGGTCATATGGAAGATGTGCCGGACTAGATTAGACTGACTAATGCAATAAGGGCATTTTGGTCATTTTGCCTTTGAGCTTGCGAAGTGGTTGTTTGATTAGACTGGTTTTTGAAAGCCGGTTTGCACTTGAGTATGCTTGTGTTGCTTTGTAGAAGCTCCCTGTCAGGCCGGAAATCGCCGAGTGGCCAAAATAGGGTGCCGATAGTTGCCCTTCTTTTTCTGTCTTTACCAGTTAAAGGCAGAAAACGATAAAGTAAGTACCTAATGAAGGTCACGAGGTAGTTGGAAGGACCAGAGGTTTGAAACTTTGAAAATTTGGAGGTTGAAGCTTGAAAATGAGGTTAGGAGGCCTTTTAAAACTGGTTTTGGCAAGCAAAGAGGCCGAGGTGGGCCCAACCTGGCTATGCGCCACTTTTAGTGGTGCCCGACTTATTCTTTTTATGTAGCTAGCTAAGATTTTGTGCAGCAAGGGCAGTCTTGACGCTTATGCAGTTGTTCTTCCATCTGCTGAGGTGGTGGAGCCATCACATTTCAGAGAAGCTGGAGGTGAGCAGATGGATCCTACCTCTTCATTTAATTTTTCTTCTGGTGATGACGGGAACCATATTGTTCTTGTTTCCTGCTGTCCATTGAAGATTATGTCCTTGAGTTCTTGCAAAGAGCAGCTTTTTTAGTTTGTTTTGTTATTTTTAACAAATGATTTTTACCACAATAGTCGTTTTGGTTCTTGAATAGGCCTTTCCCTACATGGTAAGTACGGCATTATGATTTGCTATTTTTATAGTGACTTGACAGGTCTCCTTTAGAATATTCTTTACAAAGACCCTTTTCTTCTTTTGCTATGCTTAGCCGATTCTCGAGAATGCCTTTCTATGATTCCCATGACCTCTTTTCTCAATTTCAACTACCAACATTTTGGCATATCTTTGCTAAGAACTATGGTTAGTAAGCGGAGGATTTTTTTTTTTTTTAGCTTGTTTTGCTACTAGTGCCCTTACAGGTTTTCACCAATACCAGCCTTGCCATTGTTGCACTAAGGTGCCCTTTGCGGGTTTTCATCTAGTCGGCAGCTTTGTATCTTGCCATGCCCCTAACTTTTTACCCATGACGCCCTTTCAGGTTTTCATTATGTCCTCGGGGTCATGCTTTTTTTTTTTTAAACAGGTGTTCAGAAGGCATAGGACATGTTCCTACCATCTCTTTTATTCTTTTTAAGCATTGTCCTTTCTCATGAGGAGCTCTTTCGAACCAAGCAGTCTATTCCAACCAGAGAGGGCTTTATCAGGGTTGTATTGCAAGCTTGTTTTCAAGGGTTTTTAGAAAGAAAAGGGTAGAGGCTCCAACCTAACATTCTAGTTTTGGGTTTCAAGCCTAAGAATGCTTTTTTTGAGTTGGCTTATTACCTTGGGAATTTTTAGGAAGGATTTCTATACTTTTGCTTACAATAGGACCCTTTTTTTTTTTTTTTTTTAAGGATAGCTAGCATTTGGTGCTTTTGATTCTCTTTGTGGCATTTTCCTCTTTTCTTCTTTTCACCCAGTGTGGGTGGTGGTCTAAAGGCTGGGTGGAAGCTTTTTTGAAAAAAAATAAAATGGCTCAAATGGGTTTTATAATGGGTGTTTTTCAAATTGTATGGGGGCAAGAATGATGGCCTCTCTTCATTTTGAATTATACTGCTTTGTCTGTAGAACTCCCATTAAGCAAATTCAGACTCTTCTGTAAAAGGTAAAAGAAGATGATAAGAGATGTGAAAAATAATCTCTTCATTACTTGCGGTAGTCACCTTTACTACGTGAAATAACGCTTGGCTGCATCAAAGTTTAACAGGTTTGGGGATAACTAGGGTCAAGTTAACCTAGAGTTGGACAACTAGGGTCAGGATAACCTAGGGTTGGAATGGAGGATGGCTTGAAAGATGGTTTGATGGATTCTTGAAAAGAGTTTTAGAAAACAAATCATGTTATGTAAAGGCCTTTGGTTGACAACCATTTTGAAGATCATTTCCATGAAAATTTGGCTCTAGCCAAGAATATAGTTTATATGGTTGGTGTTTGAAAACCATTCCAAAGAAGGTTTTCTTAGGGCCATTATAACCTTTATCTTGACAAGAGTGGAGATTTCAAAAATCAACAAAATGATGACAACTTTTGGAAAGCCATTTTTTATGCAAAGATGGAGGGAATGAATTTTTGGAAATTATTTTTGAGAGGAAGATTTTGAAAACCATTTTTTAGAGGACACCATTCTAACATGGTAGAGTTCCTATGGCCAATATAAAGGGAGACCACCCAAGGAAGGTTTTCATGGGGCCATTTCAACCACTAAACTTGAGTGACTGGAAACCTTTGGAAATTAAATACTTTGAAAATCACTTTTACACAAAAATAGAAAGAGAATGGAACCATTCTAACAATTTAGGGCTCCTATGGCCAATATGAAAGGGAAACCACTCAAGAGAGGGTTCCATGGGCCATTTGAACCACTAAACTTGAAAGAATAGAACCTTGCGAGTTAGAGAGTTTGAAAACCATTTTCATGCAAGTTGAAATGCAATGATGCAAAGGTGTGAGTTAAGGGTTAGTGGGGGATTTTCTATGGCATGATTTCTAAGGTCTCACCTTAAACTTCAAGGGACCAACTCTTAAAACCATTTTGAAGGGAGTATTGGACTTGAAAATGGCATGGAAAGAAGAATAATGCAAGCTTTATAGAACATGGTCATAAACATGAAAATAAAGGCAAGCACACAAGACATGATCAAGATAGTAAAATGCAAGGGGGTCATGAATACATACAAGGCTTTAGGCTACACCATATAATCAAGAGGCTCCTAGGCCATACCATCTTAAAGTAGGCTAGTGAGAGATCCCCCTACACGGTGGCTCTGACTAGCTTTCCTCTAGACATGAACTAAGAGCCCTCTTGGCTTCAAGCATGCAAGAAAAGAGGGGTTGAAGATGGGGATTAAAATAGAAAATAGCTCAAGTAAGCTAGGAGGGAGAAGAGAAAAGTGGGGGAAGACAAAATGGTAAAAGAAATACCAGCTTTAGCCTTCAACACACTTGTAATCTTCTATGGGTGCCTTGACTTAAACTAGGATGGCTTCAAGTAAGCTTCAGGGGCTAGAAAGAGGGGTTTAATGGTGTATAGGGCTATGTAGGTGAAGTGTATGGGCTAGAGGGAGGTGGAATCTAGCCTAAGTGTTGGGGGAGTGGAATGTATGTAGAGATTCGAGGTTCTGGAGTGGTTTCAGCAGACCTTCGCATTAATTTTTGGTTCTGGAATATGCAAAGGGGGAGGCCTCTATTTATAGGTAACTTGGAACAGGCCTGATGCAAATGCTATATGTGCCTAGCCAAAATTTGCCCTTGCGCATGTAGCACATGCACCAGTACTGTTCCATTACCAGAACGCCACATGGCATCCCTTCTACTGGCCAAATCCTGATGGTTGATCAAACTTTGGTCAATTTGATCAAAATCTGGGCACATGTAGCATATGCTCCGTCACCGGGAGTGTTCGTTTAAACTTTGTCTCGATAATTAAGCCAACCAGGACGGTTTCGGGGGAGTCGGTTGCACCCACGATGTTCTCCTAGGGTTTCCTGTGAATTTTCATGTTTTTGAAAAGTTAGAATGGTTTTTAGAAGTGTGGGATATTGTATCAAGAAATGTGCTTAAAATGGTATCTTTGCGGAGCGTCTGTGATACGCTCCGTGGGGGTTCGAAAGTAGCTGTTTTTGTATTGCATAATCAAGGCCTTCGGGAAGCGATTTCTTTGTTCGGACCTTACCAATGGAAAGTACTCTAGAAATGCTTTCAGAAATTCCTTGATTTACACATTTCTCCAGTTATTTGACACTGCGTTGTAATCAGGGAATTGGAAAAAAAGTCAATCTAGGCAGAGCGTCTGCAAGACGCTTTAGGAGTTACTGAAAGTTACAGTGTTTGAGCCATATGATGAAGGCCTTTAGGGAGCGATCGAGCCGTTTTAATGGAAAGACCTATGGATGACCTTTTGGGAATTTTTTGGTTTACGCATTCCTCAAGTCATTTGATGATGCGTTATAACCAGGGAGTCGGGAGAAATAGGAATTTAGGCGGACCATCTGTGAGATGCTCTGGGGAACTTTTATCGAGCCGTGGGTGTTTAGCATCGTGATTTCTTCCTTAGGTTAAACATGGGTGTACGACGAGATTTTCCGTTCAGTAACCTAGGACCGGTGTTGTTTTGGGGTGCGCTCAGGTCGTTAGTGGCAAAATGGTTATTTCGGCCGAGTTGGGTTGAAAATGGTTAGGAATGGATCTGAGAGTCATGTTACGCGTGCCAAGTCATTCGGGGATGATTTTGGGAGAGTCTTTTATTGTTCGGTAGGGTTTGCACAGTGTTGGGGCGTTTAGGGGTAAAACGGCCATTTTGACCGGAGTTAGCCTAAATGGGACCGAAATTAGACTGGGTAGGCATGGAGTACGACTAACAATTTAGTAACATTTTGGAAGGGTGGACTTACCATTTTGAGGGATTTTGAATTTTCTCAAAACGTGCTTGGACGCCCAAGGGGCAAGTTTTGTCATTTTTTATCGAGTCGGGCTAGCATGTGCCAGTGTTAACCTAGGTGTTGGTTCCCGAGGCCGCCCAGTCTCGGAAAACTGCCTGTGCAGTGTTGGTCCCTGAGACCGTCTGGTCTCAAAGAGCTAACTGTAGGGTGGTGTTGGTTCCTAAGAACGCTTGGTCTCAAAAAGATACCTGTGAGGGTGGTGTTGGTCTCGGAGAACACCTAGTGTCGGGAAACTACCGAATGATGGACATTCTACATTGGCGGGCTAGTAGGCACCAGAAGTGAACCGTGTAAAATTTGATTAGGTGTTGGTCCTCGAGATCGCCCGATCTCGGGAAGCTACCCGGATGGCATTGGTTTTCGAGACCGCCGGGTCCCGAAAAGTTGCCTAGAATGATGTTATGGCTTCATTGGGCTTTATGGGCCCTAGAAGCAACTAGTTGACTAGATTGGAGTTTGAAAAGCTCGTCTTGAGCTTGCATGTGTTGTGATGCTTGAAAACTGGATCCACTCGGGCTAGAGATTGCCAAGCAGGCAAAATTGGGGTGCTTATAGCTGCCCCTCTTTTTTCGTCTTTGCTTGTCGATGGTAGAAAAATAACAATGTAAGAATCCCTTTTTGGTCGCGAGGTGATTAGAGGGACGATATGCCAGTAAGTTTGGAATGCTCTGGGACCCCTTGTAAGTCGCCTGTGTGGAAGGTTTTGAAAAGCTTTGCATTTTGAAAGCTCCAATCAGGATCTGAGTTGCCGGTTTTGACAAAATTCGATTCAGAACATTTGATTTTTGAAACTGAATGTTCAAAGCTTGATTGTCGGCTTTTGAAAGCCTCGGAAAAATTTTTGGACTCCCTGGAAATTTAAAACTGGTTTTGGTGGGAAGCTGAACAGCCGCGCGTGCATGTTACATGCACATGGTCTTTTTGGACATTGGTGCATGTAGCACATGCTCTAGTTGGAATTTCTTTTTGGCGCATCTGCTACATGCGCTAGCTCGTGGGTATTAAAACAGAGCAGTTCACATTTTTTGTGTTGCATTTTGAGTTTAGAGTTTAGTTTGAGAGTTGATCTGAGGGACTTTCGAGGGGTTTCGATCGGGAATCATTATAAGGGTGTTAGGAGACGTCGGGTGATTACCGAAAATCGTTATTGTCGCCGGATTCTAGCCAGACAACTTGTTTTTCGCTGGAAAACCCAAAGGTTAGTTTCTTTGAAATTTTGTCAATTTCGATGCGTACGTTCCTATTTTTTTGTGTATGATAAGTGTAAATCTAGTTTTAGAACGTTTAGAACACAATGGTTTGATTGTTTTTGTAATTTGGTGAAGATTTGAGGATGAGTTTGCATGTTTATGAAATTGGGTTTCCTGCAGGGATAGAAAAATTGCCTCTACAGGCTTGGGCATTGTGTTTTTATGTGTGTGTTTTGCACCAAGAACCTTAGAAAAAGGTGTAGAATAACTGTATGAAGTTTTATAATTTTATGAGAAATTTCAAATTTTGAATTTTTGAAAATTACGAAAAATAGGAAAACTTGAAGAAAATTAGAAAACGGACCTTGTTGAAGGTTGGAAAAATCATAGAATATTTTTGAAAAATTTTGGTGACATTCTTGAATGTTTTAGGAATTTTTGTGAAATTTTTGAAAATATAGATGTAGCCAAAAATTTTGGCAAGATCGAAAAACTAGTTTAAAAATTGTGTTCGAGAACGGGATGCGTGTTTTGGAGGATGGGGTTGTTTTGGTTGAAGGTTTGAGATGTCTAGGACTGTGTTTGTGACTTGTTGAATTTTGGGGTAGTGACTTTTTAAAGCAAAACTCTGCCAAAATTTTCAAAAATTTTAACACCCAACTTTAAAACCTTTCAGAAAAGCAATTCTTTTTTAGAATGGGGCTCTTGAAGGGTAAAGCCCCGAGAAACCAAAATTTTAGAAAATCTTTGGGAGTAGGGTTTTTTAAAGGGGAAAACCTCGAAAAATCGATTTTAGAAAAACTGTAGAAAACTTTAGAACGGGGCTTTTGAAGGAGAAAGCCTGGGAAACCACTTTGAAAATTAGAAACAAACCCTTTTTGAGGGAAAGGCTTGGAAAACCGTTGAAGACTCTAAAACGGGGCTTTTGAGGAGGAAACTCGGGAAACCAGTTTGAAATTTAGAAACCACCACTAAAAGCATTGAGATAGGACTTTCGAGGGGAAAGCTCGAGAAATCGGTTTGAAATTTAGAAACCAAACTTTTTGAGGAAAAATCTTGAAAAACCACTAAAACCTTGAAATAGGGCTTTTGAGGGGAAAGCTCGAGAAACCGGTTTGAAATTTAGAAACCAAAATTTTTGAGGGAAAAGCTTAAAAAACCACTGAAAATCTTGAAATAGGGCTTTTAAGGGGAAAGCCCGAGAAACCGGTTTGAAATTTGGAAGTGGGACTTTTTGAGGAAGAAGGCCCAGAAAACCATCAGAAAACATTTAGAAACAAGGCTTTTGAGGGGAAAGCACAGGAAACCGATTTGAAATTTTGAAACCAAACTTTTTGAGGAAAAAGATTGAAAAATCATTAGAAAACATTTAGAAACAGGGCTTTTGAGGAGAAAGCCTGGGAAACTGATTTGAAATTTGGAAATCAAACTTTTTGAGGAAAAAGCTTGAAAAACTGCTGAAAATTTTGAAGTAGGAATAGATGGGACCTTAGGCCCCCCTTTTTTCCTTTTGTTTTCTTTTTTCTTCTTTTCTTTTTTTTTCTTTGTTTTTTTTTTTTCTTCCTTTTTTTTCTTTTCTTTTTTTTTTCTTCTCCTTTTTTGTTGACATATTTATCTCTTCCTTTTTATATGTATTTGGTGACTAATCAATTTTTGCATGTTGTCATTCTTTCAGGATGTCGGAAGCAGGTGGCGATGGTTCTGATAGGAGGCGCCATGGGAAGGTGCCACGGATAGAGCCCGAGGAGGGCAGTAGCAATAGCAGCCGAAGCAGCTTGGCTAGGGGTGGTAGCAGGAGTGGCTCCGCTCGAGGCGGCAGTAGTGGTTGCCAGCGACCTTCGAGCTGGATGGTCTCTAGTGGCAGTTCTGCAATGGGGCAGCCTTCGATTGCTCCGGAGGAGAGAGTTATGGATGACATTGATTCGGTCATGGATCCGTGGACGGGATATGGCATGACATTTGTTCGGGACATACAGGGGGACACTTCTTTTACAGATGACCAGTTAGCGATTCTCAACGTTTCACTGCTACGAGACATGGCATATCATCCGAGTTTGTGCTCACGTTACAGTCAAATGCCGTCATCAACCCATAGTTCTTTCAGAGGGGCCAGTGTAAGCACCCCATTTTTGACCGCTCGGCAATCTACACTCCGTCCAAACTTGTACTCAAGTCAATATGGACATATTCTAATCAAAACCAATTTTCTAAGTCCAAATCCCGTTTGTCCATCGCCTTGTGGGCCCACCAGGCCCAAATAGAGGCAAAATGACCAAAATGCCCTTAGGGGCATTGTTCTTTCCAATTCCAACTCCAATCCCTCTCTCGAGACAGTTTATTCCTCGAGACGGTTCCAGTCCAGGCACGTCTTTTCGAAGACGGTAAGACCCCTTTCCAATCCCTCTCTCGGGATAGTTTATTCCTCGAGACGGTTCTAATCTAGGCACGTCTTTTCGAAGACAGTAAGACCCCTTTCCAATCCCTCTCTCGGGACAATTTATTCCTCGAGACGGTTCCAATCCAGGCACGTCTTTTCGAAGATGGTAAGACCCCTTTCCAATCCCTCTCTTGAGACAGTTTATTCCTCGAGACGGTTCCAATCCAGGCACGTCTTTTCGAAGACGGTAAGTCCCCTTTCCAACCCATCTCTCGAGACAGTTTATTCCTTGAGACGGTTCCAATCCAGGCACGTTTTTTTGAAGACGATAAGTCCCCTTTTCAATCCCTCTCTCGAGACAGTTTATTCCTCGAGACGGTCCGAGTAGCGAAATACTCGCAAACATCACAACCGTTAGAGTAGTGGAAATACTCACAAATATGCCGAGATAGGGAATTGCTAACAAACCCCTGTGTCACGACGACCACCGTCAGAGTGGCAGAAACACTCAAAACCCAGATCAACACCAGTATTTGTTAGCCAACTTCGGTGAAAAATGACCAAACTGCCCTTTGGACCTTTTTTGAGACTTTCTGGTCAAGATGACCATTTTGCCCCTAGGCATCCGAATGCCTTGGGAACCACACCGGCTCTGGGTATCAAACCGATAACCTTCTGAGATTACTTCTTATAGTATTCTCAACCTTCCTTTACCTTTTCAGATCATTCCGAGTCAATTCCGGCCAACCCCGCACAAAATGACTGTTTTGCCCCTAGAGGGCCGGTCTCCATTCTTGACCACACCAGCTCTGGGCATCAAACCGGTAACCTCCTGAGACTACTTTTTATAGTGCTCTCAACCTCCCTGTACCTTTCTGGATCATTCCGAGTTAGTTCCGGCAAACCCAGTGTGAAATGACCGTTTTGCCCCTGGTGGGCCGGTCACTTTTTTCGACCATACCAGCTCTGGGAATCAAACCGATAACCTTTGGGAACATTCTGAATAATGTTTTCAAATCCCAAGTCTTCTTCTGGGATAGTCTGAGTCTGTCCCGGCAGTTTCTTGATCCGATTGACCGTTTTGCCCCTAAAGGCCCGGTCAATCTTTCCGACCCATCTTATCCTCATTTTTCAAGTCAAATACCTCCAGAACACTATTTTAAGTGTTCCTGCTCTTTTCCGGCCTTCCGGGTCATCCCCGGTCTTCCAAAATCCTTCTCGGACTTTTCGGAGTCGCTCCTAGCGAAGCCAGGCTAAAAATTGCATGGTAGTCACTAGTATAGGCGCCCAAATCTAGTCAAAGATACGTTGCTTGCCAACTTACAAAGTTTCCTAACTGGCTGGCGCCACTAGTAGTGGCGCCAAGCCAAGAATTGACCTGGCGCCACTCCTAGTGGCACCAAGAGAAATTTTGCCCTGGCGTCATTGCAACAGGCGCTAGGTTTATCCAACCTCTACAAATACAGAGCCTCTTCCAGCGTTTAGAGGATCCACAAACTCAAACCAAAAATCATATAATTCGATATACAGAGCTCGAGCACCTCCTAAACCCTAGCCTCCTTAGGTTTTTCAAACCCTAGCCACCATACACAAACCGTAGCCTCATATACACTCCTATACATCCCCATACACTCATACACTAGCCTTCAACCCTCCTTTGAAGACTTGAAGAGCTGCAATCTACAGCTTGAAGACAACTCTTGAAGATTGGAGACGAAGATCAAGACAAAGACTGAAGATCGAAGGCCGTACGGCGCGCAAAATAAACAAGACATACGGTAGGTTCTCTATTTAAATTTCCGCACTTCCCCCTCTCTCTTCTTTCTCCTAACCCACTTGGGTTTTCTCTATTTTAATCCCCCATCTCTTTCCCCCCCTTTCTTTGCATGCTTAAAACAAGAGGATTCCCGGTCCATGTGTAGGATTGGGCTATTGGAGAGTCACCGTGTCGGGGGGTTTCTTCTAGTCTAACCAGAGACCACGTGGGTCCAGCCCCCTTGATTATGTGGTGAAGCCTTAGCCTTGTATGTTCACGACCCCAAAATTGCATTGTGCATATCATAATCTTGCATTTTCCAAAAACCGTTTTCAAAGTTGTTTTTCAAGTTGTTCTCAAACTTGTTTTCAAAATTGCATCAAAATCCTCTTTTCAAAAACTTGTTTTCAAAACCACAATCCTAGGGTGATTCTAGCTTTTCCATGGCTAGGATTGCTTTAGGAAAGTGTTACATTTAAAGTGACCAATACGGTCTATATTTTCAAATATTGTATTTTTCAAAACCACTTTCCTAAAGTGGTTCTAGCCTTCTTATGGTTAGAATTGCTTTAGGAAAGTGATATCTTTTATACCTTGCAAAAAACTCACCTTTCAAATCCCTCTTCCTCAAAATCTCTTTTTCAACATACTTTCCTAAAACTTTCCTCTCAAAAATTGTTTTCAAAAACTCCCTCCCAAAATCTATTTTTCAAAACTCCCTTTTTCAACTCCTTTCAAAAATGCTCTCCCCAAAATCCACTTTCTAAAAATGCTTCCTAAACATCTTTCTAAAAACTCTCTTTCCAAAATCTTCCCTCTAGAAACTCCTCTCTAGGATTCCCTTCTAAAAATCTTCGTTTCCAAAAATACACTTTCCAAAAACTCTTTCCTTAGAGTCCAAATTAAGCCCTAGAACTCACAATTAGGAAACCCTAATTTTCTTCTCCAAAAACATGATTTTCAAACTTTGCCCCAAATCTAGGTTTCCAAAACCTCTTGTTTTCTGCATCCAAACTATACATATTTTCAAAAGCTCTTTTCTATTTTAAAACTATCACCTTCCAAATCTAGGGTTTCTGAATCTCCCTTTTCTAAATCCTTGCCCAAATCCAATCTCCCCGTTTAGGAAACTAGATCCAATCCTCCGTTTTTAGAAACAAAATCAAACCTTCTCTCTTAAAAACAAAATCCAATCCATTCCTAATCCAAATCTTTCCTAATTCAACTCTTTCCCAATCTTCTCCTTTCCTAAATCTTAAGTTTCCAAAACTTGAACATAAAAATCTTTCCTCAATTTTAAAACTCAAAATCTAAGTCTTTCCTAATTCAAATCCTTCCTAATTTCCTACCTTCCTAAACCATAAGTTTCCTAAAACTTTCAACTTCCACATCTTTCCTAATCCTACCCCTTTTCCAAATTTCAATTCTCTAAATCTAATTTTCCAAACCTTTCCTAATCTCAAGATTTTCTAAAAACTCTAAAGCTTTCTAAATGTTAAACTTTCTAAATTTCAAATCATTCCAAATTCAAAACTTCTCTATTTCAAAACTTTCCAACTTTCAAAACTTCCTCATTTCAAAACCTTTCTTAAAACCAAACTTTCCAATTTCAAAACTTTCCTAAACCTAAAACGTTCCTAAGTTGAAACTTTCTTAAATTCAAAACTTTCCTAAGTTAAAATTTTCTTGATTCAAAACTTTCCTAATTTCGAAACTTTCTTAATTCGAAACTTTCCAAAAATGAAACTTTCCTAATTTGAAAACTTTCTTAAATCAGACATTTCCTAATTCGAAACTTTTCTAATCGGACCTTTCCTAATTCGAACATTTTCTAAAATCCAATCTTCCCAAATCTTCCAAGTCAAATCTTTCCTAAGTCCCTTTCCTAAGTCTAGGTTTCCTAAAACTAAGTTTTCCAAGGTCAAGTCTTTTCAAATCTTCAATCTCTCAATCTTCTAATCCAATCTCCAATTCAATCTCCTTCTTTCAAATCAATCTCTTTTCAATCGGACTTCAGTCCGAACTACGACTGACCTGATTCCTCCAAAAGGATACGTAGGCAACCCTCATGGGTGCGGTCACAACATTTTTCAAATTTCAAATTCCACAATTTCTTTCAAATTTCAAATTCCTCCACATTTTTCAAATCTCAAATTCCACAACATGTTTCAAATTTCTATTTCTACAACTTCTTTCCAATCTCCCATCTTACGATTCTCTTCAAATTTCTAATTCCATGATCTATTTCAATTTTCAACCTTCAATTTGAATTTCCAAAATCTTTTTTCCAAATTCAAACTTCTATCTCTTTCTTTTCAAATCAAATCAAATCAATTTCTTTTCAAATCTTTTTCCAAATCAACTCTCTTCTATTGCACTTGCATATCATGCATCATAATAGTTTTTAAACATTGTTTTCTACAGTGAATAGGATTGAATTATAGTTACCTGAAGACTCTCGTAGGTGAATCTAGGGTAGATTGACATGTAGATACCGAAAGGGCGAGATAAGGTGATGGCTTAGTGCGTCTTCCTTACACGTAACCAACCTCTAAACCTAGATCACTGATTTCAAAGACCAAACAGAGTTATTTTTCAAAAAAGGGCTAAATATTTTTCAAAGGTTGCCAAACACCCTGTTTTTCTTAAAAACCCTCTCTCGAGGAGATATTTTCAAAATTGCTTTCCAAAACCCTAAGTGTAGTCTTCGGATTATTCTTAGTTTTTTTTTTAGGTGACCTAACTCACCTTAATTAAGTTAGGTGGCGACTCCAAACTTTTTCTAAAAGCCCTTTAATCAAATCTATTTCAAGTCAAACCTAGTCGCACTCATTCTTCTAGAAGGGTGAGTTCTAACGAGAGAGTACAGCATTTTTCCCGCTTGTGTGAGTATTCCTCAAGTGCGAAAAATCTGGGTGCGACAGTTGGCGACTCCACTGGGGACACATAGAGGGTTAGGCCATAGTCATGTTTCTTTACCCTTCACCCCTGTAGAGTCTTCAATTAACTTGGTTCAATCCTGTTCACTCTAAATTTTCAAAACTAAATTTTCAAAATTGTTTTCAAAAAACATGCATTCATTCATATTATCTTGTATTATGTTTGTCATCCACATACTAACACTTGGATCTTTGTTTTGTAGGTGCGCTTTTTGCTTAAGTTTTATTAACTGCTATGCATGAATGTGATAAACAGGGTAAATGGGAGTTGTTGGGCTCTTTCCTCCACTTTTAAAAAAATCACACACACACTGCATGTGCACTTGCATTCTGCATACTTGCATTATTACCCTGATATGTCTTTTCTAGTTAGAAAGGGGAAACGGTATATTGGTTGTGGGCAAGATGCTGTGTCAGTTTCTTCGCCTACGGCCTCTTGATGGTTCCCCCGCTTGGATCACCAACCGATCACGGCACCACCTCGGGGAGTGGGCCTAGGTTTGAAAATCCAGGGACCGAGCCTTTTTAGGACGCATTAGTCAACCCCCAACCTCATACTCATATAGACACCATGCATAGCCGAACCTCTGCCGGATTTAAGACACAAGCACTGTTTTCAAAATCACGGAGGAAAGGGTGACTGCTCTTACTTTCATTTATACCTGTCTATTCTTGCTGTTATATTGCTTGTATTTATATTGTTATAATGACTATCTAACTGCTCATGCATGCACGTTTATCTTGCTCTTGCATTTTCTTTCCTTATACTCTTTGCATACCCATATTCATGCATTCAATATTCCATGACAAGACAAGAGTTCCAAGTAACTCAAGTCACTGTATTCCCATGCATATGATCAACCTATTGAGAGTGGCATCAAAGTCATTCTCTCTTGCATTAAACTTACCCAAACCCTAAGGGTTCCCGCGTAACCCTAAGGACTCATTGCATGCATCTTAATTCATTCCATAAGATGGGCCCCAATCCCTCTATGCTCACAGAGATAAGGTTGCCAAGAAGACAAGGGGCAATCAATCAACAAGGTCTCTCAGCGACCTCCTCGACATCAAATCCAAGGAAGGCAAATCCAAAGACTCAAGAGTAGTTTAGGATCTCCCTTTGTAAAAGTAGATAGGTGGAAGTCCAAAGAAAAATGGTCCCCCTCCCCCTATTAAAATGTATTTCAATTCTTTTGTATCTTAAACCCAAAATTCAATGTACTTTTTTTTTTTTTACTCTTATGAATGAATGCATGAATGGCTGAAGGGTCCTCCTTGACGGTAAGGTGTCTGCATACAGGGAAAAATCCCCTATCTCCAAAAGTAAGCCATACATTATAACTAGTTTCCCTTCTAAAAAGGGGCACCCTAGAACATGCATTGCATAAAGCTTTCTAAAAGCTAGAAACTGACTTGGGACTTGTGTTTGTGTCTTTTTTATTTCTTCCTCTTCTATTTTTGTTTGTAGAAGTCACCTTGCACTGAGTCAACATTGCTCCCAAGAAAGTGCAACATCCACCTAAGGACACCATTATTACCCGACAAAGAGCATCACTGATGGCTGCTAACCCTGAAGAATCTTCCCAGGTCTTTCGAGAGGAAGTCAACGAAATGAGGACTAAGATGGATGAGATGCTCAAACTCATTCAAACTCTGGCCATGAAGGATGCTACTGCAGTCCTGTCATCATCTATGACTTCATCCAAAGACCTTGAACCCGCTAATCCAAGAATCATGCTTCAATCTGACAATGCTGGGAGGACTAAGGAAAACGCCAAAGGGGTCAGCACTGAAGAAGAAGAGACCATGTTGCTTTCACCTGCTATAAAGAAGGCCTCTCTAGATCCTCTTAGTCTAAAAATCCAAGGATTGGAAGATTCGTTACAAAGTCTCCATGGCCACGATGCTTACGGATTCACTTCTTATGATGAGCTCTGTTTCTTCCCTGACCACCCGAGACCTGCTAAGTTTAAAATGCCTGACTTCCAGAAGTACGACGATACCGGTAACCCCGTTGCTCATCTTCGTCTATATGTTGGAGCGCTTAGTGGACATGGCAACGACCCGAAGCTCCTTATGCAGTTATTCCAACACAGCCTCACAGGGTCGGCTCTGCAATGGTTCGCTCATCTGGACTTAAGGAGGTCACAACCTGGATGGAGCTAGTTAATGCATTCAAAGCCCAATATCGTCACAACATCGACCTCACTTCTAATCAATGGTCCTTGATGACAATGAGCAAGGGTGAGAAGGAGAGCTTTAAAGCCTATGCCCTGAGATGGAGGGAGGCCGCTGCGCAAGTAAACCCCCCGCTGGAGGAGAAGGAGTATGTACAATTGTTTGTACATACTTTTCAGGGTATATTTTACGAGAAGCTCTGCACAAGCGTAGGAAAAAGTTTCTCCGAGCTTATCATGCAGGGAGAGATGATAGAAAATGGCCTCAAGACGGGAAGAATTACAGATCCCTATGCCAAGACTGGAGAAAATACCACTAACATAGCCAAAAATGTGGCTACTACAAGGGGCACAATCAGGAAGGAAAGTGAAGTGTCCGCTATTCTGCCTAGCCAACCACCCCAATACCGACCCTCGCTACAATCACCCCCAGTCCTGCCCTTGCCCACCTTGACCGTGCTTGCTCCAACCCCAAACTATGGTCCCACTGGGGCACGACCCAACTTCAATAGACCTGCTCGACTTATCTATACCTTCGATGCCTTAGCCTGCACCCAAACCGAGGCTTACCATAGCCTTCTGAAGAACAACATCTTAAAGCCCGTCCCTGCTCGCCCGTTGCCAAGCCCTCTACCCCCAACTTTAAATGCTGCCCTTACATGTGAATACCATTCAAGTGGCCAGGGGCATGACACCGAAAGCTGCTTTGCTCTCAAGCACAAGATCCAAGACCTAATCGATAACAAGACCATTGATCTGCAACTAGTAAAACCGGCTCCTGCTCCCAACGTGACCACCAATCCTTTGCCAGATCACACCATTAATATGATACTAGTAAAAATGGAGGGCGAGGGAGAGTTTGACAAGCTCGAGACTGAGGATTATGAGGACGATAGGGAGACCGAGGAAGAAGATGACTGGGAGGAGGATCTCCATTATGCCCAATTTATCTCCATAACCCTGATGAGGTGCCTGTTGCTTCTGACTGGCCCGTTGAGGAGCCAATGTTCATAGGAGATGAGACTACTGAAAACATAGTTGTTGATGGATGGGGTGCTGAGTTTCTGCATCCAAAATATGCCGCAGCCGAACATCATTTACTAGAGAACCCTTGGCCCACAAATGAGTACAACTATGAAGAAATGAGCTGGGGTATAGAGAAGCCAAGAGCACAGATAGAACCTTTCGAGTTGGAAGGAGGTGATCTAGTCACCCTGTTTACAGAAGAACCCCCTGCAAAGAACAAGAAGCAGGCTGACAACCACATCAACAGTGCCAACATCTTTGGAGCTCTAGGTGAAGCCTTTGCTTGTCTCGCCTTGGCAGAGGATCTGGATCGCGAGTGAAGCATCGAAGATGTGGGAATTGTCCCAAGGCCGTACTAAAAATGGGTTCTTTGCATAAGCATACAAGAGAAGGGTGTTTTCATCCACTTTCTTTCTATCCCTTTCGCTTTCTATCTTTAAATTAATGTTTATATTTTCTTATTGCTTAAGAATTTAATGCTTTTCTTAAAAATAATATTAATAATCAAATGACAGTCTTTTATTTCATTGTTGTTGTCTTGTCTTCCTTAGGGAGTAGTGACTACTTTCTACGCAAGGGGCAAAGTGTATCTTATAGAATGATCTGACTTGAAGGGATGATAGCATGAGTTAACCACTCGACAAATGATTAGCTTTCCATAGAGAGAGAGAATAAGGATGAGTGAGGATACTACCCAAAGGCAGCACTTGCAAGACTTTACAGCTAAGCGATGTGTGGCCAGTTTATCAAAATGAAGAGGAGTCATCTTTCATTTCCCCACATATAAAGAATAAATAACTAAATAAATGAGCAAATGTGCTCATATTCCCTTTGCCTAACCCCTAGTGCCTCGCGAAAAGTGAAAATTTTCTTTGTCAACCTTGATCCAAGACTGTCCTCCCCACACTGGGGCAGACAATAGTTGAGAACTCTAGGAGTGGTGTCCACCTCTATCATGCTAGGATAGTGTTGAAAGCTCTATGGATCAAGCAATCTAGTTCAAAGTGAAGAGAGGCCCTCATTTCACTTCCCATACAGTCAAAAGCAACCCCTCGCCAAACCTGTTGAGCCATTTATCCTTTTTTCTGGAAAACCCCAACCTAGGGATCACCACCCACATTGGGTATATTGAACTGCCAAGGAAAAGATCAAAGGAAAAAGGGTCAAAGAATTATTCATTTCATAAAGTAAAAAAAAGAAAAAGCAAAGGAAAGGAGTTGCTACAGGGCAAGAGGCCGAAAAATAAAAAAAACCATGATTCTAAAGAAAGGCCTAAAGGAGCCATGATTGAGTCATCTTCAAAAGCATATAAGAAGATCAAATGAGAAGAAAGTCATGTTTATCTCAAAAAGTATATAGAAAGGGTGAAAGAACAAGGTCATTTCCACCCTGAGAAGTATATGGTCAAAAACAGGGAGGAAATTCAAAGGTGATCCTAGGTTATGAAGAAACCCAGTAGAAACAATAGGTTCGAGCCTTGTCCTTCTCTTACAAAACCCCGAAACCATGGCCTACATTACAACCCTATTAAAGTCCTCTCTGATTGAAAGCAGATTGCTTAATCTAAATGAGCTAGATACACTGCCAAAGCTAAAGAAAGATTTTAATCCTACTGAAAAGTAGTCAGGGATGGTATGGATCTAAATCCTACTAAAAAACAACGTCAAATTTGAGCCTAAATATCCTGTTGTTTCGAAAACCCCATAACCTAGCCTACATTACAGTCCCAAGCAAAGTTTCATTAGATTGAGGGGACTGGCCACTTATCGCTCTGCCAAAGGTCAGGTAAGCTATTACTAAAACCCCGAGAGTCGAGAATCTCAGCCTAGTAACTATATACACTAACCCTAAGACAGAGAGTTGGAGGCGATCAAAAGGTTGAGAAGGGTGCAAAGTGCTATCATCCAATCAAAGTAGGGTTGAGCAAGAAGAGAGGCTAAATCCCCGAAGAAGAGGGGGTCATCATTCCCAGGACTACAAGTCTAACGACACCCTATGTCATTCTATTAACATATTTCTAACTTGTGCATATGTTAAAAAAAAAAATTCAGCATAAGCTTTGCACACATAGGATATAACTCCCTGTAGAAATAGAAGTCACCAACATCAACTCATGTAATAAATATCTAACATCATCATACATCACACGCATCTAAACATATGCCTAGCTGTGAAGATCATAAATGTATCTGTCTATCCATGCATCTAAGTACCATAAATATCCATTTTGTACAAAACTTGCAAAATAAAATTGTCTAACATCAATACATCTCAGGAACAAGAGGCAAAAGAAGATCGGAGCCTCCACAAGGGGCATCTATCACAGGTCAAAGTCGATATCATCTGGATCAAAGTCCCCGAAACCCGGCATCGGAAGAGGTGGGTAACTACTCGAAGCACCACCATCCTGCAAGGAAGATAGAACCGAAATCCACTCCATGCAAAAGGAACTAAGCAACAGTAGGGCAAGAAGCACCAAAGAAAGAAAAACATACCCCCCCACCACCCAACTGAGATAATCGAGCTGTCAGGGAAGCCACCTCGGCCTGGTACCGATCCCGCTCCATTTGGTACTGATCTCTCTGGTCTCTCATAGCAGTAAACTCAGCCTGGGGCACATATCCATCGGCTCAGCGCCACAAGTCAACCACCTCCTGGCCAACAGCGTACTCGCCGACTACTACCTTAAACCGGGTGAAGGCACCGACCGAATGAGCTCCAAAGTGCGCAGCATAATTTGTATCTGGAGGTAGTAAGAACTCAGCACCGGGCTTACGCTCCTGATAAGAGATAGGCACTCCTGCCACCAGGGCTCCAAACATATACTCTGGCAGAGCCCCTGCTGATCGAAACTCCTCATGAAACTGCCACCAGTGTCACTCTCCAAGATAGGACTCCCAAGTGTCATCACTAAGAAAAGTAGCTCTCAACAGGGACAATGGGACCAAGTACCGGACTGTCTCGTAATGGACTGATCCAATGAAGGGCCGCCAGGTCACATCCCTCGCCTCAATCAGCTCCAGGTTAGCTCGGAGCGTCACGAAGTCAGTAATCTCTGATCACTAGGCTACCCGGTCACGAGCCCATCTCAAAGCGCGAGGATAGAGGTCATCCTCAACAACTGCAGGGCGACGCACCGGTAGGTACTCGTAACTCCACCAAACAAGGAAAGGCCAAAAGCTAGTCATGCTGCCCCAACGAGAAGAAGTCCGGACCCGCATCGATCGAAGAAAGCAGCCAAAGGAAAAGGACCCCCAGTCCAGCTTAGATAACGCTCCAAGATCGGCTACTATACTCACCAAACGGCACGGCATGAGTGACTTGTTATTGTTCCAGAAGCAGCTAATGATGATATACAACACAAGTCGCCATCTCATGATGTCCCGCCTGGCAAGCGATGGCTTAGTAGCAAAAGTACGGTCATCCTGATTAATCCAAGAGACTGAGAAGGCAGAACGCTCAGGGGGAGGCAAGTCCAACAACAAACAGGCCTCGTCCCTACTGACTGGATGTAGGGTGATTTGCCGGCCGACAAAGGAGAGCCCTGTAATAATCGCCCAATCCAAAGGAGTAGGACCTAACTCGAAGCCAACGGAATGAAAGGTCCCGATCTCTTCGAACCACCTCTCAATAAGTGCCAGTACCAAATGCTGGTTCAGGCGATTAGCCTGTAATCCCATAAAAGCGCTGAATCCAATCTCTGCCAAAAGGGCGTGATATGATGGGGCTACCCGCTACATGGTCACAAAAACCTGATGAACAGCCTCTCTAAAAGCTGTATGTACCAGCGGAGGAGGCAAATGCTGTCTAGAGTACACGCTGGGGTGATAGGCAAGATCCCCGAGTGGTGGGATGTCTGGTATCTGCAGATCTCCCAAGTTAGCATTTGTTTGCCTATGCTTGGAAGAAGCTCTCCCGTAACCGGTCACCTGATCCCCAGGGCCCGGTACCTCCTCCTCAGCATCAATCTCCTCGGCAAAGGTTTGCTCAACCGGAGGAAGAGGGTCGACAGCTAGCCTACTCCCCTGCCCACTCTGACTGGATGAAGATCGTCGGGTAGATCGTCGACTACCTCAAGATCGACTAGAGCCGCCAGTAGAATCTGTCCGGGCCGCCTTCCCTAAACGGCGCCTTATCTCAGAACCGTCATCGCCCGCGTCAGGCATCTTGAAAAGGTAAGCCAAGTTAAGAGACGTTAACATGCCATCCATACAGTTTAAATAATAGTAAAATAAAATAAACAACTAACACAAACAAAACAAATAAAGGATTTTGAATAACAAATCAATAACAAAATTTCAACACATCTTGATTTTTCCAACCTCAAATCAAATCTCAAGGGTTTTCTGTCTTTTTCCTTGAAAAAGATTTTATTTCTAAAACTTTAATCAACTCTTCCCCTAATTTTGAGAAATTTCGGCAGAGTCCTGTTTAAAAATGGCTTCTACAACACCCACGACATCAACAAAAAACACAAAACATGCACTTCACATTGACACAATTGCATGACATTAGCACCTGTGCACATTTTTTGATTTTTTTGAAATTTTCAAGACACATGTTTTATTTTTCAAATGAATCAATGGTTTTCAAAAGTTTCTTGAAATTTTTCAAAATCACCTTAAATGTTTTCTAAAATACTCCAAAATTTTTCCAAATTTCAAACTTTAAAAATTTCATCAATTTCTTGAGTTTTCTCATTTTTCTAAATTTTCTAAGTATTTTCCTATTTTTCAAAAAATCAAAAATTCATTGAGTTTTCAAAAAATCACGAAACTTTATGCGGTTGTTAAACACATTTTTCTAAGACACATTACACAAAAATATAGCCAGAAAACCCAATACCCATGCCTGTAGGAACAAATTTTCTATTCTTGCAGAAAACCCTCTTCGCATAATCATGAAAAATCATTCAAATTCAATCAAACAACCATCAAAATACAAGAACAACATCACCAAAGTGTTCAAAGCATGTCAAAACATCAATTTCCACTATTCACATGATTCAAACGAAGTTCTACACATCAAAATTAACAAGATTTGAAAACTCACTTTTTGGAAGTTCTCCGGCGAAATCTCCTCTTCCGGCGACTTTTCCGGCGACGTGGTCTCCCTCCGGCAATCACCCGTGGTCCCCAAGAAGTGCCCTTTAAAAGTTCAAGTCGATTTCCACTTGAAGACTCTCGGATTCTCCAAAAACTTTTCAAATCCCGTACGTGTTCGAACTATAAATTTTCTGGTTTTAATTCTAAGCTTGGCGCCACTAGTAGAGGCGCCACTGCTAGTGGCGCTGTAAGCACCCCATTTTTGACCGCTCGGCAATCTACACTCTGTCCAGACTTGTTTTCAAGTCATTGTGGACATATTCCAATTGAAACCAATCCTCTAGGTTCAAATTCCGTCGTTCCATCACTTCGTGGGCCTGTCAGGCCCAAATAGAGGCAAAACGACCAAAATGCCCTTAGGGGCATTGTCCTTTCTTATTCCAATTTCAATCCCTCTCTCGAGACAGTTTATTCCTCGAGACGGTCCGAGTAGCAAAACTACTCACAAAACCGTTAGAGTGGCGGAAACACTCACAATCCAAGCATATCTCTTTGGAGACGGTAAGACCCCTTTCCAATCCCACTTTCGAGACAGTTTGTTCCTCGAGACGGCTCCAATCCAGGCACGTCTCTTCGGAGACGGTAAGACCCCTTCCAGTCCCACTCTCTAGATAGTTTATTCCTCGAGACGGTCCGAGTAGCAAAACTACTCATAAAACCGTTAGAGTGGTGGAAACATTCACAAAGCCGTTAGAGTGGCAGAAACATTCACAAAACCGTTAGAGTGGCAGAAATACTCACAATCCAGGCACGTCTCTTTGGAGACGGTAAGACCCCTTTCCAATCCCACTCTCGAGACAGTTTATTCCTAGAGACGGCTCCAATCCAGGCACGTCTCTTCGGAGACGGTAAGACCCCTTCCAGTCCCACTCTCGAGACAGTTTATTCCTCGAGACGGTCTGAGTAGCAAAACTACTCACAAAACCGTTAGAGTGGCGGAAACACTCACAAAACCGTTAGAGTGGCAGAAACACTCACAATCCAGGCACGTCTCTTTGGAGACGGTAAGATCCCTTTCCAATCCCACTCTCGAGACAGTTTATTCCTGGAGACGGCTTCAATCCAGGCACGTCTCTTCGGAGATGGTAAGACCCCTTCCAGTCCCACTCTCGAGACAGTTTATTCCTCGAGACGGTCCGAGTAGCAAAACTACTCACAAAACCGTTAGAGTGGCGGAAACACTCACAAAACCGTCAGAGTGGCGGAAACACTCACAAAACCGTTAGAGTGGCAGAAACACTCACAATCCAGGCACGTCTCTTTGGAGACGGTAAGACCCCTTTCCAATCCCACTCTCGAGACAGTTTATTCCTAGAGATGGCTCCAATCCAGGCACGTCTCTTCGGAGACGGTAAGACTCCTTCCAGTCCCACTCTCGAGACAGTTCATTCCTCGAGACGATCCGAGTAGCAAAACTACTCACAAAACCGTTAGAGTAGCGGAAATACTCATAGAACCATCTGAGTAGCGGAAATACTCAACCCCATCCGAGTAGCGGAAATACTCAACCGTTTGAGTAGCGGAAATACTCGCAAAACCGTTAGAGAAGCGAAAATACTCACACCGTGAGAGTGGCAGAAACACTCAAAACCCAGGTCAACACCAGTGTCTGTTAGCTCACTTCGGTGAAAAATGACCAGACTACCCTCAGGACCTTTCCGAGACTTTTCGATCAAGATGACCATTTTGCCCCTAAGCATCCGAATGCCCCGGAAACCACACCGGCTCTGGTTATCAAACCGGTAACCTCCTGAGAATATTTTTTATAGTATTCTCAACCTTCCTTTACCTTTCCGGACCATTCTGAGTCAGTTCCGACCAACCCGGTACAAAATGGTCGTTTTGCCCTTGGAGGGCCGGTCTCCTTCTTTGACCACACCGGCTCTGGGTATCAAACCGGTAATATCCCGAGAATACTTTTTATAGTGTTCTCAACCTTCCTTTACCTTTCCGGATCATTCCGAGTCAGTTCCGGCAAACCCGGTACAAAATGACCGTTTTGCCCCTGGTGGGCCGATCTCCATTTTCGACTACACCGGCCCTGGGAATCAAACCGGCAACCTCTGGAAACATTCTAAATAATGTTTCCAGATCCCAAGACTTTTCCCGGGACAATCCGAGTTTGCCCTGACAGTTTTCCGGTCCGATTGACCGTTTTGCCCCTAAAGGCCCGGTCAACCTTTGCGACCCACCTTATCTTCATTTTTCAAGTCAAATACCTCCAGGACACTATTTTAAGTGTTCCTGCTTCTTTCCGACCTTCCGGGTCACTCCCGGCTCCTTCAAATCATTCCCGGACTTTCCGGAGTCACTCCTAGTGAAGTCAGGCTAAAGATTGCATGGTAGTCACTAGTACAGGCGCCCAAATCTAGTCAAAGATACGTTGCTTACCGACCTTAATTGTTTCCTAAATGGCTGGCGCCACTGCAACAGGCGCCAGGTTTGTCTTCCCTCTATAAATACAGAGCCTCGTTCAACGTGAAATGGGTCTGCAACCTTAACCTAAAAATCCTATATTTCGATATATAGAGATCGAGCATCTCCAAAACCCTAGCCTCCCTAGGTTTTCCCAAACCCTAGCCACTATACACAAACCCTAGCCTCCTATACACTCATACACTCCCCTATACACTCATACACTAGCCTTCAACCACTCTTTGAAGACTTGAAGAGTTGCCATCCAAAGCTTGAAGACAACTCTTGAAGGCTGAAGGTGAAGATCAAGACAAAGACCGAAGACCGAAGACCGAAGACAGCGCGGCGCGCAAAATAAAGAAGACATACGGTAGGTTTTCTCTTTAATTTTCTGCACTTGCCACCTCTCTCTTCTCTCTCCAACCCACTTGGGTTTTCTCTATTTTAATCCCCATCTCTTTTTCCCCCTTTCTTTGCATGCTTGAAACAAGGGGATTCCCGGTTCATGTGTAGGATTGGGCTATTGGAGAGTCACCGTGTCGGGGGCTTTCTTCTAGTCTAACCAAAGACCACGTGGGTCCGGCCCCCTTAATTATGTGGTGAAGCCTTAACCTTGTATGTTCACAACCCCAAATTGCACTGTGCATATCATAGTCTTGCATCTTCTGAAATTCGTTTTCAAACTCGTTTTCAAAATCGTTTTCAAACTTGTTTTCAAAATTGCATCAAAATCTCTTTTTCAAAAACTTGTTTTCAAAACCATGATTCTAGGTTGATTCTAGCCTTTCCATGGGTAGGGTTGCTTTAGGAAAGTGTTACATTACAAGTAACCCTTTTGGTCTATATTTTCAAACCTTATTGTTTTCCAAAACCACTTTCTTAAAGTGGTTCTAGCCTTCTTTTGGTTAGAATTGCTTTAGGAAAGTGAGACGTTTTCATGCTTTTAAAAAAAAACTCTCTCTTTAAAAATCTCTTCCTAAAAATCTCTTTTTCAACATACTTTCCTAAAACTCTCCTCTCCAAAATTGTTTTCAAAAACTCCCCTCCAAAATCTATTTTTCAAAACCCTTTTTTTTCAACTCCTTTCCAAAACTGTCTCTTTTAAAAATTCACTTTCCAAAAACGCTCCCTAAAAATCTTTCCAAAAACTCTCTTTTTCAAAATCTTCCTTCTAGAAATTTCCTCTATAGGATTTCCTTCCAAAATCTATGTTTCCAAAAACACACTTTCCAAAAACTCCTCCCTAGGATTCCCTTCTAGAAAACCTTCGTTTCCAAGAACGCGTTTTCCAAAAACTCTTTCCTTAGAGCCCAAGTCAAACCCTAGAGCCCACAATTACGAAACCCTAATTTTCTTTTCAAAAACGTGGTTTTCCAAACTTTGCCCCAAACCTAGGTTTCCAAAACCTTTTGCTTTCACATCTAAACTCTACACGTTTTCAAAACCTATTTTCTACGTCAAAACTATAATTTCCCAAATCTAGGGTTTCTAGAATCTCCTTTTCCCAAATCTTTGCCAAATCCTATCTTCCCTTTAGGAAACCGAATCAAATCTCCCCTTTGAAGAAACTAGATTCCATCCTCCATTTTTGGAAACAAAATCAAATCTTTTCTTTTAGAAACAAAATCCAATCCCTTCCCAATCCAGCTCTTTCCTAATTCAAATCCTTTCTAATCCTCCACTTTTCTAAATCTTAAGTTTTCAAAATTTGAACATAAAATCTTTCCTAAGTTTTAAAACTCAACTTTCAAATCTTTCCTAATTCAACCTTTTCCTAATCTCAAGATTTTCTAAAACTCTAAGACTTTCTAAATCTTAAACTTTCTAAATTTCAAATCTTTCTAAATTCTTAAACTTTCTTAAACTTCAAATCTTTCCAAATCTAAGACTTTTCTAAATTTAAAACTTTCTTAATTCAAACATTTCTTACACTGAAGACTTTCTTTTTTCAAACCTTTCCTAAAACAAAATTTTCTTATTTTCAAAACTTCCTTGTTTTCAAAACTTTCCAAAATTGAAACTTCCCTTTTTCAAAACTTTCTTAATTTCGAAACTCTCCTAATTCAAAACTTTCCTAAGTTGAAACTTTCCTAAACCAAAACTTTCCTAATTCACAACTCGAAACTTTCCAAAAATGAAACTTTCCAAATTCGAAGCTTTCCTAACTTGAACCTTTCCTAATTCAAGCATTTCCTAAAATCCAATCCTTCCAAATCTTCCAAGCCAAGTCAAATCTTTCCTAAGTCTCTTCTCTTTCCTAAGCCTAGGTTTCCTTAAACCTTCTCTTTTCCAAAACAAGTCCAAATCTATCTTTTTAAATCCAAGTCCAATCTTTTCCAAAATTTCAATTTCCAATCTCCTCTTCTAATCCCAAATCAAATCCAGTTTTCAATTCAATCTATTTCTTTTAATTCAATTTCTCTCTTCAAATCAATCTCTTTTCAATCGGACTCCGGTGCGAACTACGACTAACCTGATTCCCCCAAAGGGATACGTAGGCAACCTTCATAGGTGCGGTCACAATACCTTTCAAACTTTCAATTCCACCCTCATGGGTGCGGTTTTCAAAGTCTTTTCAAATCTCAAATTCTAATCAATTTTTAAAATTCCAATTTTGAAATTTCTATTTTCAAATTTCTACTTTCTATTTTCAAACTTTCCAATTTCAATCCTATCTTTTCAAATCTATTTTCAAATTAAATCAATCGCTTTCCAAATCTATTTTTCAATTCTTTTCTATTGCACTTGCATATCATGCATCATGTTAGTTTCTTTTCAAACATTATTTTTCTAAAATGGATAGGGTTGGCCAATAGTTAGTTGAAGACTCTCATAGGAATCTAGGGTAGATTGACATGTAGGTACCGAAAGGGCGGGGTAGGGTGATAGCTTAGTGCGTCTTCCCTACACGTAACCAACCTCCGAACCTAGAATCACTGTTTTCATAGACCAAAAAGGAGTTACTTTTCAAAAAGGGCTAAACGTTTTCCAAAAATTGCCAAACAACCCGTTTTCCTAAAAAACCCTCTCTTGAGGATGTTTTCCAAAATTGTTTTCCAAAATCCCTAAGTGTAGTCTTCGGATTATTCTTAGTTTTTAGGTGACCTAACTCACCTTAATCAAGTTAGGTGGCGACTCCAAATCTTTTTCAAAAGCCCTTTATTCAAACCTAGTCGCACTCATTCTTTTAGGAGGGTGAGTTCTAACGAGAGAGTACAACATTTTTCCCGCTTGGGTGAGTATTCCTCAAGTGCGAAAAATTTGGACGCGACAGTTGGCGACTCCGCTAGGGAGACTTAGAGGGTTAGGCCGTTAGTCATGTCTCTTTACCCTTCACCCATGTAGGGTCTTCAATTAACTTGGTTCAATCCTATTCACTTTAAATTTTCAAAACTAAATTTTCAAAATTGTTTTCAAAAAAAAAAAAACATGCATTTATTCATATTATCTTGTATTCTGTTTGTCATCCACATACTGACACTTGTATCTTTGTTTTGTAGGTGCGCTTTATGTTTAAACATTATTAACTGCTTTGCATGAATGTGATGTACAGGATGAATGAGAGTTGTTGGGCCCTTTCCTCCACTTTTAAAAATCACGCACACACTGCATGTGTACTTGCATTCTGCATACTTGCATACCCTGATATGTCCTTTCTAGTTAGAAAGGGGGAACGGTATATTGGTTGTGGGCAAGATGCTGTGTCAGTTTCTTCGCCTACGGCCTCTTGATGGTTCCCCCGCTCGGATCACCAACCGATCATGGCACCACCTCAGGGAGTGGGCCTAGGTTTGAAGATTCGGGGACCGAGCCTTTTTAGGACGCATTAGTCAACCCTCAACCTCATACTCATATAAACACCATGTATAGCCGAACCTCTACCGGATTTAGGACACGAGCACCGTTTTCAAAATCACGGAGGAAAGGGCGTCTGCTCTTACTTTCATTTATACCTGTTTATTCCTGCTGTTATAATGCTTGTATTTATACTGTTATAATGCCTATCAAATTGTTCATGCATGCATGTTTACTTCAATCATACTTTCTCTCCTTATACTCTTTGCATATTTATGTTTATGCATTCAATATCCCATGTCAAGACAAGAGTTCCAAGTAACTCAAGTCACTGCATTCTCATGCATATGGTCAACCCATTGAGAGTGACACCAACGTCACTCTCCCTTGCATTTAAACCTACCCAAACCCTAAGGGTTCCCGCGTAACCCTAAGGATTCATGGCATGCACACCAATCCATTTCATAAGAGGGGCCCCAATCCCTCTATGCTCACGGAGATAGGGTTGCCAAGAAGATAAGGGGCAATCAATCAACAAGGTCTCTTAGCGACCTCCTCAACATCAAATCCAAGGAAGGCGAATCTGAAGACTCAAGAGTAGTTTAGGGTTTCCCTTTGTAAAATTAGATAGGTGGAAATCCAAAGGAAAATGTTCCCCCTCCCCCTATTAAAATGTATTTCAATTATTTCGTATCTCAAACCTAAAATTTAATGCACTTCTTTATTTTTATGAATGAATGCATGAATGATTGAAGGTCTCTACTTAGCGGTAAGGTATCTGCATACAGGGGCAAACCCCCTATCTCCAAAAGTGAGCCGATACATCATTATTAGTTTCCCTCTTAAAAAGGGGCACCCTAGGACATGCATTGCATAAAGTTCTCTAAAAACCAAAAACTAACTTGTGACTTGTGTTTTTTTCTTTTTCCTTTTTGTCTTTTTATTTCTATTTACAGAAGTCACCTTGTACTGAGTCAACATTGCTCCTAAGAAAGTGCAACATCCACCTAGGGATCCTATTATCACTCGGCACAAAGCATCATTGATGGCTGCTAACCGTGAAGAATCCTCTCAAGTCTCTTGAGAGGAAGTTAATGAAATGAGGACTAAGATGGATGAGATGCTCAAACTCATTCAAACTTTGGCCATGAAGGATACTACTGCGGTCCCGTCATCATCAACGACTTCATCTAAAGATCCTGAACCCGCTAATCCGAGGATCTTGCTTCAGTCTGACAATGCTAGGAAAACCAAAGAAGACGCCAAAAGGGTCAATACTGAAGAAGAGGAGACCATATTGCTTTCACCCGTTACGAAGAAGGCCCCTCTAGACCCTTTCAGTCTGAAAATCCAAGGGTTGGAGGATTCGTTGCGAAGTCTCCATGGCCATGATGCTTACGGATTCACTTCCTATGATGAGCTATGTTTCTTCCCTGACCACCCGAGGCCTGCTAAGTTTAAAATGCCTGACTTCCAGAAGTAAGACGGTACCGGTAACCCTGTTGCTCATCTTCGTCTATATGCTGGAGCACTAAGTGGATGTGGCAACGACCCGAAGCTCCTTATGCAGTTATTCCAACACAGCCTCACCGGGTCGGCTCTACAATGGTTCGCTCGTCTGGACTTAAGGAAGATCACAACCTGGATGGAGTTAGTCAATGCATTCAAAGCCCAATACCGTCACAACATCGATCTCACTTCGATTGTTGGTCCTTGATGACGATGAGCAAGGGTGAGAAGGAGAGTTTTAAAGCATACGCCCTAAGATGGAGGGAGGCCGCTGCACAAGTCAATCCCCCGTTGAAGGAGAAGGAGTATGTACAACTATTTATACATACTTTTCAAGGTATATTCTATGAGAAACTCTGCACAAGCGTGGGAAAAAGCTTCTCTGAACTCATCATGCAGGGGGAAATGATAGAAAATGGCCTCAAGATAGGAAGAATTACAGATCCCTATGCCAAGACTGGAGAAAATACCACCAACATAGCCGAGAAGGTGGCTACTACAAGGGGCACGATTAGGAAGGAAAATGAAGTGTCTGCTATTCTGCCTAGCCATCCACCTCAATACCGACCTTTGCTCCAATCACCCCAGGTCTTGCCCTTACCCACCTTGACCATGCCTGCTCCAACCCCGAACTATGGTCCCGCTGGGGCACGACCCAACTTCAATAGACCTGCTCGGCGTACCCGTACCTTCGACGCCTTAGCCTGCACCCAAACTGAGGTGTACCATAGCCTTTTGAAAAACAACATCTTGAAGCCTATACTTGCTCGCCCGTTGCCAAGCCCTCTACCTCCGACCTTTAATGCCGCTCTTACATGTGAATATCATTCAGGTGGCCAGGGGCATGACACCGAAAGTTGCTTTGCTCTCAAGCACAAGATCCAAGACCTGATCAACAATAAGACTATTGATCTGCAGCCAGTAAAACCTGCTCCCACTCCTAATGTGACTGCTAACCCTCTGTCAGATCACACCGTCAATATGATACTAATAGAAATGGAGGGCGAGGGAGTGTTTGACGAGCCTAAGGCTGAGGACTATGAGGACGATTGCGAGACCGAAGAAGAAGATGACTGGGAGGAGGATCTCCCATTATACCCAATCTATCTCCATAACCCTGATGAAGTGCCAGATGCTTCCGACTGGCCCATTGAGGAGCCGATGTTCCTGGAAGATGAGACTACTGAAAACATGGTTGTTGATGGGTGGGGTGATGAATTTCTACACCCGAAGTATGCTGCAGCTGAAAGTCACTTGCCGAAAAACCCTTGGCCCGTAACTGAGTACAACTATGAAGACATGGGTTGGGGACTAGAGGAGTCAAGAGAACGAGCAGAGCCATTCGAACTGGAAGGGGATGAGCTGGTCACCCTGTTTACAGAAGAACCCCCTGCAAAGAACAAGAAGGAGGCTGACAACCGCATCAACAATGCCAACATCTATGGAGCTCTAGGGGAAGCCTTTGCTTGTCTCGCCTTGGCAGAAGATCCGGGTCGCGAGTGGAGCATCGAAGACGTGGGAATTGTCCCAAGGCCGTACTAAAATGGATTCTTTACAAGAGTGTACAAGAGAGGGTTGTTGTCGCCCACTTTCTTTCTATCCCTCTTACTTCCTGTGTTTAAATTCATGATTACATCTTCTTATTGTTTAAGAATTCTATGCTTTTCGTAATAATAATAATAATCAAATAATAGTTTCATTGTTGTTGTCTTGTCTTCCCTGGGGAATAGCGACTACTTTCTACGCAAGGGGCATGGTTTGTCTTATGGAATGATCCAATTTGAAGGGATGATAGCATGAGTTGACCACTCGCCAAATGATCAGCCTTCCATAGAGAGAGAGAATAAGGATGAGTGAGGATACTACCCAAAGGCAGCACTTGCAAGACTCTGAGGTTAAGTGATGTGTGGCCAGTTTATCAAAATGAAAAGAAGTCATCTTTCATTCCCCCACATATAAAGAATAAATAATTGAATAAATAACTAAATGTGCTCATATTCCCTTTGCTTAACCCCTAGAGCCTCGCGAAAAGCAAAAATTTTCTTTGTCCACCCTGATCCAAGACTGTCCTCCCCACACTGGGGCAGACAATAGTTGAGAACTCTAGGAGTGGTGTCCACCTCAATCATGCTAGGATAGTGTTGAAAAACTCTATGGATCAAGCAATTTAATTCAAAGTGAAGAGAGGCCCTCATTTCATTTCTCATACAGTCAAAAGCAACCCCTTGCCAAATCCGTTGAGCCACTTATCATTTCTTAACAAAACCCCAACCTAGGGATCACTGCCCACACTGGGTATATTGAACTTCCAAGGAAAAGATTCAAGGGGAAAGGGTTGAAGAATTGTTTCGTTTCATAAAAGAAAAGAAAAGAAATAAAAAGGAAAAGCAAAAGAAAGGAGTTGCCAAGGGGCAAGAGGCCAAAAAAAAAAAAAAAAAAAAGAAAAGAAGAAAACCATGATTCTAAAGAAAGGCCTAAAGAAAATCGTGATTGATTTAACTTCAAAGGCACAGAAAAGAAAATCATGTTTATCTTAAGAAGTACATGGAAAGGGTGAAAGAACGAGGTTATTTTTACCCTGAGAAATATATGGCCAACAGCGAGAAGAAAATTTAAAGGTGATCCTAGGTTACAAGGAAACCCAGTTGGTACAATAGGTTTGAACCTATACCTTTTCTTGCAAAACCCCGAAACCATGGCCTACATTACAACCCTATTAAAGTCCCCTCTGATTGAAAAAAGATTGCTTGATCTAAATGAGTTAGATACGCTACCAAAGCTTAAAAAAAAAAAAAAAATGGATGCTAATCCTACTGAAAAACGGTTAAGGACAGTTTGGATCTAAACCTTGCTGAAAACAACATTGAATTTGAGCCTACATATCCCGTTGTTTCTAAAACCCCATAACCTAGCCTACATTACGGTCCTAAATAAAGCCTTCTTGGATTGAAATGACTGGCCACTTATCGCTCTGCCAAAGGTCAGGTAAGTTGTTGCTAAGACCCCGAGAGTCGAGAGTCTCAGCCCAATAACCCTATACACTAACCCTAAGACGAAAGAGTTGGGGGCGATCAAGAGGTTGAGTAAAGTACGAAATGCTATCATCCCATCGAGGTAAGGTTGAGCTAGAAGAGAGGCTAAATCTCCGAAGAAGAGGGAGTTACCATTCCCAAGGCTACAAGTCTAACAGCACCTTGTGTCATTCTATTAACATATTTGTAACTTGTACATATATAAAAAAAAAAAAAAATTAGAATGAGCTTTGCATATATAGGACATAGCTCCCTGTAGAAATAGAAATCACCAATATCAACTCATGTAATAAATATCTAACATCATCATACATCATATGCCTCTAATCATATGTATATGTCTATCTGTGCATCTAAGTACCATAAACATCCATCCTTATACAAAACTATGCAAAATAAAACTGTCTAACAACAATACATCTTAGGGACTAGGGGCAAAGGAGGATCAGAGTCTCCGCAAGGGGCATCAATCACAGGTCGAAGTCAATATCATCTAGATTAAAATCCCCAAAACCCGGCATCAGAGGAGGGGGGTAACTACTCGAAGCACCACCATCCTACAGGGGAGACAAAATCAAAATCAGCTGCAAGCAAAAGGAGCTAAGCAACGACAGAGCAATAAGGAGCAAGGAGAGAATAACTTACCCCCCCACCACCCATCTGAGATAACTGAGCCGTCAGGGAAGCTACCTCGGCCTGGTACTGGTCCTGCCCCATCTGGTACCGGTCTCTCTGATCTCTCACAGTAGTAAACTCGACCTGGGGCACATATCCTCCAACCCGGCGCCATAGGTCAACCACCTCCTGGCCAACAACGTACCCGCCGATAACTACCTCAAATCGGGTGAAGGCACCAACCGAATGAGCCCCAAAGTGCGTAGCATAATCCGTATCTGGAGGAAGCAAAAACTCGGCACTTGGCTGACGCTCCTAGTAGGAGATAGGCACTCCTGCCACCAGGGCTCCAAACATATACTCTGGCGGAGCTCCTGTTGATCGAAACTCCTCGTGAAACTGCCTCCAATGTCGCTCTCTAAGGTAGGACTCCCAGGTGTCATCACTGAGAAAAGCAGCTCTCGACAAAGACAACGAGACCAGGTACCGGACTGTCTCGTAATGGACTGATCCAATGAAGGGCCGCCAAGTCACATCCCTCGCCTCAATCAACTCCAGGTTAGCCCGGAGCATCACGAAGTCAGTAATCTCTGATCGTTGGGCTACCCGGTCACGAGCCCACCTCAAAGCACGAGGATAGAGATCATCCTCAACAATTACGGGACGACGCACTGGCAGGTACTCGTAACTCCACCAGAGCAGGAAGGGCCAAAAGCTAGTCATGCTGCCCCAACGAGAAGAAGTCCGGACCCGCATCGATCGAAGAAAGCAGCCAAAAGAAAAAGACCCCCAGTCCAACTCAGACAAAGCTCCCAGATCGGCTACTATACTCACCAGACGGCACAGCACGAGTGACTTGTTGTTGTTGCAGAAGTAGCTAAAAATGATGTACAACACAAGTCGCCGTCTCATGATGTCCCGCCGGGCAGGCGATGGCTCGGTAGCAAAAGTACGCTCACCCTGACTAATCCAAGAGACTAGGAAGGTAGAACGCTCGGGCTGAGGCAAGTCCAACAACAAACAGGCCTCGCCCCTACTGACCGAGTGTAGGGTGATCTGCCGGCCGACAAAGGAAAGTCTAGTAATAATCGCCCAATCCAAAGGAGTGGGGCCTAACTCGAAGCCAACAAAATAGAAGGTCCCAGTCTCCCCGAACCACCTCTCAACAAGTGCCAGTACCAAATGCCGGTTCAAGTGGTTAGCCTGTAATCCCATAAAGGCGCCAAACCCGATCTCTGCCAAGAAGGAACGGTATGATGGGGCAGCCTGCTGCATGGTCACAAACACCTGAACAGTCCCTTGAAAAGCTGTATGTACCCGCGGAGGTGGCAAATGCTGTCTGGAATATACACTAGGATGATAGGCCAGATCCCCGAGAGGTGGGACATCTGGTATCTGCAAATCTCCCAAGTCAACGTCTGTCTGCCTATGCCTGGAAGAAGCTCTCCCATAGCCGGTCACCTGGTCCCGAAGGCCCGGTACCTCCTCCTCGGCGTCAACCTCCTCAGCAAAAGCCTACTCAACCGGAGGAAAAGGGTTGACAGGTAGTCCACTCCCCTGCCCGCTCTGGCTGGATGAGGATCGTCCGGTGGATCGTCGACTACCTCTAGATCGACTAGAACCGCCAGCAGAATCAGTCCGGGCCACCTTCCCCAAGCGGCATCTCCTCTCAGAACCGTCATCACCTGCGTCTGCCATCCTGAGAAGGTAAGCCAAGGTAAGTGATGTTAATATACCATCCATGCAGTTTAAATAACAATAAAATAAAACAAACAAATAACACAAAACAAATAAACGATTTTGGTTAACAAATCAAAAACAAAATTTTCACACATCTTGATTTTCCAACTCCAAATCACGTCTCAAGGGTTCTCTGCCTTTTCCCTTCAAAAAGGTTTTATTTCTAAAATTATAACCAACTCTTTTCATAATTTCTAAAAATTTCGGCAGAGTCCCGTTTAAAAATGGCCCCTACAACGCCCATGACATCAACACAAAACACGAAATATGCACCTTCCAACGCTACAATCACATGACAATGGCACCCGTGCACACTTTCCAATTTTTCAAAATTTTCAAAACTCATGTTTTATTTTTCAAATAAATCAATGGTTCTCAAAAGGCTTCCAAAATTTTTCAAAACCACCTCAAATGTTTTCTAAAATATTCCAATCTTTTTCCAAATTTCAAACTCTAAAAATTTCATCAATTTCTTGAATTTTCTAATTTTTTCTAATTTTCTAAATATTTTTCTATTTTTCAAAAAATCAAAAATTCACCGAGTTTTCAAAAAATCACGAAACTTCATACGGTTGTTAAACACATTTTTCTAAGGCACATTGCACAAAAACATAGCCAGAAAACCCATTACCCATGCCTGTAGGAACAAATCCCCTAGTCCTGCAGAAAACCCCCTTCACACGTTTACATATAATCGCTCAAATTCAATCAAACAACCATCAAATGGCAAAAACAACATCACCAAAGTGTTCAAAGTATATCAAAACATCGATTTCCACTGTTCACATGATTCAAATGAAGTTCTACACATCAAAATCAACAAAATTTGAAAACTCACCTTTTGGAAGTTCTCCGGCGAAATCTTCACTTTCGGCGACTTTTTCGGCGACGTGGACTCCCTCCGGCAATCACCCGTGGTCCCCAAGGAGTGCTCCTTCAATTTCCAAGATCGATTCCTTGCAATGCCTCACAAGTTTGCGAAATTTCTTCAAAGTGCTGCGGCTATTCGAACCAGAAATTTTCTGGTTTTAACTTTAAACCTGGCGCCACTAGCAGAGGTGCCAGTTCATTTCTGCCAAAGGCGCCACTACTAGTGGCGCCAGTTATAAATTCTGGGCAGTTTTGCCCTTCTTCCCGCCAAAACTCGTTTTCGAAGGCCTTTTTGGCCTTTTATCCGTTTTCGACCCCCGTTGTCGAAGGATTTCCAGTGTCCGTCCCTCCGACTGCCTCGCGGTCAACATGGGACTCTTACTCTTATCATTTTCTGTCTTTGACAAGCAAAGACAGAAAAAGAGGGGCACCTGTAAGCACCCCATTTTTGACCGCTCGGCAGTCTACACTCCGTCTAGACTTGTTTTCAAGTCATTGTGGACATATTCCAATCAAAACCAATCCTCTAGGTCCAAATTCCGTCGTTCCATCGCTTTGCGGGCCTGTTAGGCCCAAATAGAGGCAAAATGACCAAAATGCCCTTAGGGGTATCGTCCTTTCTTATTCCAATTCCAATCCCTCTCTTGAGACAGTTTATTCCTCGAGACGGTCCGAGTAGCAAAACTACTCACAAAACCGTTAGAGTGGCGGAAACACTCACAATCTAGGCACGTCTCTTTGGAGACGGTAAGACCCCTTTCCAATCCCACTCTCGAGACAGTTTATTCCTCGAGACGGCTCCAATCCAGGCACGTCTCTTCGGAGATGGTAAGACCCCTTCCAGTCCCACTCTCGAGACAGTTTATTCCTCGAGACGGTCCGAGTAGCAAAACTACTCACAAAACTGTTAGAGTGGTGGAAACATTCACAAAACCGTTAGAGTGGCAGAAACATTCACAAAACCGTTAGAGTGGCGGAAACACTCACAATCCAGGCACGTCTCTTTGGAGACGGTAAGACCCCTTTCCAATCCCGCTCTCGAGACAGTTTATTCCTCGAAACGGCTCCAATCCAGGCACGTCTCTTTGGAGATGGTAAGACCCCTTCCAGTCCCACTCTCGAGATAGTTTATTCCTTGAGACGGTCTGAGTAGCAAAACTACTCACAAAGTCGTTAGAGTAGTGGAAATACTCACAGAACCGTCAGAGCAGCGGAAATACTCAACCCCGTCCGAGTAGCGGAAATACTCAACCCCGTTAGAGTAGCGGAAATACTCAACCGTTAGAGTAGCGGAAATACTCACAAAACCGTTAGAGAAGCGAAAATACTCACACCGTGAGAGTGGCAGAAACACTCAAAACCCAGGTCAACACCAGTGTCTGTTAGCTCACTTCGATGAAAAATGACCAGACTACCCTTAGGACCTTTTCCGAGACTTTTCGATCAAGATGACCATTTTGCCCCTAAGCATCAGAATGCCCCGGGAACTACACCGGCTCTGGGTATCAAACCAGTAACCTCCTGAGAATACTTTTTATAGTATTCTCAACCTTCCTTTACATTTCCGGACCATTCCGAGTCAGTTCTGGCCAACCCAGTACAAAATGGCCGTTTTGCCCCTAGAGGGCCGGTCTCCTTCTTTGACCACACCGGCTCTGGGTATCAAACCGGTAATGTCCCGAGAATACTTTTTATAGTGTTCTCAACCTTCCTTTACCTTTCTGGATCATTCCGAGTCAGTTCCGGCAAACCCGATACAAAATGACCGTTTTGCCCCTGGTGGGTCGGTCTCCATTTCCGACTACGCTGGCCCTGGGAATCAAACCGGCAACCTCTGGGAACATTCTAAATAATGTTTCCAGATCCCAAGTCTTTTCTCGGGACAATCCGAGTTCGCCCCGACAGTTTTCCGGTCCGATTAATCGTTTTGCCCCTAAAGGCCCGGTCAACCTTTCCGACCCACCTTATTTTCATTTTTCAAGTCAAATACCTCCAGGACACTATTTTAAGTGTTCCTGGTTCTTTTCGGCCTTTCGGGTCACTCCTGCCTCCTTCAAATCATTCTCGGACTTTTCGGAGTCACTTCTAGTGAAGCCAGGCTAAAGATTGCATGGTAGTCACCAGTACAGGCGCCCAAATCTAGTCAAAGATACGTTGCTTGCCGACCTTAATTGTTTCCTAAATGGCTGGCACCACTAGTAGTGGCGCCAAGCCAAAAAATGGCCTGGCGCCACTCCTAGTGGCGTCAGTGTATAATTTGGCCTGGCGCCACTGCAACAGGCGTCAGGTTTGTCTTTCCTCTATAAATACAGAGCCTCGTTCAACGTGAAAAGGGTCTGCAAACTTAACCTAAAAATCCTATATTTCGATATACAGAGATCGAGCATCTCCAAAACCCTAGCCTCCCTAGGTTTTCCCAAACCCTAGCCACTATACACAAACCCTAGCCTCCTATACACTCATACACTCTCCTATACACTCATACACTAGCCTTCAACCACTCTTTAAAGACTTGAAGAGCTGCCATCCAAAGCTTGAAGACAACTCTTGAAGGTTGAAGGTGAAGATCAAGACAAAGACCGAAGACCGAAGACCGAAGACAGCGCGGCGCGCAAAATAAAGAAGACATACGGTAGGTTTTCTCTTTAATTTTCTGCACTTCCCCCCTCTCTCTTCTCTCTCCAACCCATTTGGGTTTTTTCTATTTTAATCCCCCATCTCTTTCCCCCCCTTTCTTTGCATGCTTGAAACAAGGGATTCCCGATCCATGTGTAGGATTGGGCTATTGGAGAGTCACCGTGTCGAGGGCTTTCTTCTAGTCTAACCAAAGAGCACGTGGGTCCGACCCCCTTGATTATGTGGTGAAGCCTTAACCTTGTATGTTCACGACCCCAAATTGCATTGTGCATATCATAGTCTTGCATCTTCCGAAATTCGTTTTCAAACTTGTTTTCAAAATCGTTTTCAAACTTGCTTTCAAAATTGCATCAAAATCTCTTTTTCAAAAACTTGTTTTCAAAACCATGATTCTAGGGTGATTCTAGCCTTTCCACGGCTAGGGTTGCTTTAGGAAAGTGTTACATTAAAAGTGACCCTTTTGGTCTATATTTTCAAACCTTATTGTTTTCCAAAACCACTTTCTTAAAGTGGTTCTAGCCTTCTTTTGGTTAGAATCGCTTTAGGAAAGTGAGACGTTTTCATGCTTTTCAAAACTTTCAAAAAAAACTCTCTCTTTCATGCTTTTCCTAAACCAAAACTTGCCTAATTCATAACTCGGAACTTTCCAAAAATGAAACTTTTCAAATTCGAAGTTTTCCTAACTTGAACCTTTCCTAATTCAAGCATTTCCTAAAATCCAATCCTTCCAAATCTTCCAAGCCAAGTCAAATCTTTCCTAAGTCTCTTCTCTTTCCTAAGTCTAGGTTTTCTTAAACCTTCTCTTTTCCAAAACAAGTCCAAATCTATCTTTTTAAATCCAAGTCCAATCTTTTCCAAAATTTCAATTTCCAATCTCCTCTTCTAATCCCAAATCAAATCCAGTTTTCAATTCAATCTCTTTCTTCTAATTCAATTTCTCTCTTCAAATCAATCTCTTTTCAATCGGACTCCGGTCCGAACTACGACTGACCTGATTCCCCCAAAGGGATACGTAGGCAACCTTCATAGGTGCGGTCACAATACCTTTCAAACTTTTAATTCCACCCTCATGGGTGCGGTTTTCAAAGTCTTTTCAAATCTCAAATTCCAATCAATTTTCATAATTCCAATTTCAAAATTTCTATTTTCAAATTTCTACTTTCAATTTTCAAACTTTCCAATTTCAAACCCATCTTTTCAAATCTATTTTCAAATTAAATCAATCCCTTTCCAAATCTATTTTTCAATTCTTTTCTATTGCACTTGCATATCATGCATCATGTTAGTTTCTTTTCAAACATTGTTTTTCTAAAATGGATAGGGTTGGCCAATAGTTAGTTGAAGACTCTCGTAGGAATCTAGGGTAGATTGACATGTAGGTACCGAAAGGGCGGGGTAGGGTGATAGCTTAGTGCGTCTTCCCTACACGTAACCAACCTTCAAACCTAGAATCACTGTTTTCATAGACCAAAAAGGAGTTATTTTTCAAAAAGGGCTAAACGTTTTCCAAAAATTGCCAAACAACCCGTTTTCCTAAAAAACCCTCTCTTGAGGATGTTTTCCAAAATCGTTTTCCAAAATCCCTAAGTGTAGTCTTCGGATTATTCTTAGTTTTTAGGTGACCTAACTCACCTTAATGAAGTTAGGCGGCGACTCCAAATCTTTTTCAAAAGCCCTTTATTCAAACCTAGTCGCACTCATTCTTTTAGGAGGGTGAGTTCTAACGAGAGAGTACAACATTTTTCTCGCTTGGGTGAGTAATCCTCGAGTGCGAAAAATCTGGGTGCGACAAGCGCCAGGTTCAAATTCTGGGCAGTTTTGCCTTTTTCTCGCCAAAACTCATTTTCAAAGGCCTTTTAGGACCATTACCCATTTTCGACCCCCGTTGTCATAAGATTTCCAATGTCCATCCCTTCGACTGCCTCGCGGTCAACATGGGACTTTTACTTCTATCGTAAGCATCCCATTTTTGACCGTTCGGCAGTCTACGCTCCATCCAAACTTGTACTCAAGTCAATATGGACATATTCCAATCAAAACCAATTTTCTAAGTCCAAATCCCGTTTGTCCATCGCCTCGCGGGCCCACCAGGCCCAAATAGAGGCAAAATGACCAAAATGCCCTTAGGGGCATTGTTCTTTCCAATTCCAACTCTAATCCCTCTCTCGAGACAGTTTATTCCTCGAGACGGTTCCAATCCAGCCATGTCTTTTCGAAGATGGTAAGACCCCTTTCCAATCCCTCTCTCGGGACAGTTAATTCCTCGAGACGGTTCCAATCCAGGCACGTCTTTTCGAAGACGGAAAGACCCCTTTCCAATCCCTCTCTCGGGACAGTTTATTCCTCGAGACGGTTCTAATCCAGGCACGTCATTTCGAAAACGGTACGACCCCTTTCCAATCCCTCTCTCGGGATAGTTTATTTCTCGAGATGGTTCCAATCCAGGCACGTCTTTTCGAAGATGGTAAGTCCCCTTTCCAACCGTCTCTCGAGACAGCTTATTCCTCGAGACGGTTCCAATCTGGGCACGTCTTTTCGAAGACGATAAGTCCCCTTTTCAATCTCTCTCTCGAGACAGTTTATTCCTCAAGACAGTTCGAGTAGCGAAATACTTGCAAATATCACAACCGTTAGAGTAGCGGAAATACTCACAAATAGGTCGAGATAGGGAATTGCTAACAAACCCCTGTGTCACGACGACCACCGTCAGAGTGGCGAAAACACATTAAACCCAGGTCAACACCAGTGTCTATTAGCCCACTTCGGTGAAAAATGACCAAACTTCCCTTTGGACCTTTTCCAAGACTTTTTGGTCAAGATGACCATTTTGCCCCTAGGCATCCGAATGCCCCGAGAACCACACCGGCTCTGGGTATAAAACCGGTAACCTTCTGAGATTACTTCTTATAGTATTCTCAACCTTCCTTTACCTTTCCGGATCATTCCGAGTCAGTTCCGGCCAACCCCGTACAAAATGACTGTTTCGCCCCTAGAGGGCCGGTCTCCTTTCTTGACCACACCGGCTCTGGGCATCAAACCGGTAACCTCCTGAGACTAGTTTTTATAGTGCTCTCAACCTCCCTTTACCTTTTCAGATCATTCCGAGTCAGTTTTAGTAAACCTAATGTGAAATGACCGTTTTGCCCCTAGTGGGCCGGTCACTTTTTCCGACCATACCGGCACTAGAAATCAAACCGGCAACCTTTGGGAACATTCTGAATAATGTTTCCAAATCTCAAGTCTTCTTCCAGGATAGTCTGAGTCTGTCCCGGCAGTTTCCTGATCCAATTGACCGTTTTGCCCCTAAAGGCCCGGTCAACCTTTCCGACCCATCTTATCCTTATTTTTCAACTCAAATACCTCCATGACACTATTTTAAGTGTTCCTGCTCTTTTCCGGCCTTTCGGGTCATCCCCGGTTTTCCAAATCCTTCTCGGACTTTTCAGAGTCACTCCTAGTGAAGCCAGGCTAAAAATTGCATGGTAGTCACTAGTACAGGTGCCCAAATCTACAAAGATACGTTGCTTGCTGACTTACAAAGTTTCCTAACTGACTGGCGCAACTAGTAGTGGCGCCAAGCCAAGAATTGGCCTGGCGCCACTAGGAGTGGCGCCAAGAGAAATTTTGCCCTGGCGCCACTGCAACAGGCGCCAGGTTTATCCAACCTCTATAAATACAGTGCCTCTTCCAGCGTTTAGGGGATCCGCAAACTCAAACCAAAAATCATATAATTCGATATACAAAGCTCGACCACCTCCTAAACCCTAGCCTCCTTAGGTTTTTCAAACCCTAGCCACCATACACAAACCGTAGCCTCATATACACTCCTATACATCCCCATACACTCATACACTAGCCTTCAACCCTCCTTTGAAGACTTGAAGAGCTGCAATCTAAAGCTTGAAGACAACTCTTGAATATTGGAGACGAAGATCAAGATGAAGATCGAAGATCGAAGGCAGCACGACACGTAAAATAAACAAGACATACGGTAGGTTCTCTATTTAAATTTTCGCACTTCCCCCTCTCTCTTCTTTCTCCTAACCCACTTGGGTTTTCTCTATTTTAATCCCCCATCTCTTTCGCTCCCTTTCTTTGCATGCTTGAAACAAGGGGATTCCCGGTCCATGTGTAGGATTGGGTTATTGGAGAGTCACCGTGTCGAGGGATTTCTTTTAGTCTAACCAGAGACCACGTGGGTCCGGCTCCTTTGATTATGTGGTGAAGCCTTAGCCTTGTATGTTCATGACCCCAAAATTGCATTGTGCATATCATAATCTTGCATTTTCCAAAAACCGTTTTCAAAGTTGTTTTTCAAATAGTTTTCAAACTTGTTTTCAAAATTACATCAAAATCCTCTTTTCAAAAACTTGTTTTCAAAATCACAATCTTAGGGTGATTCTAGCTTTTCCATGTCTAGGATTGCTTTAGGAAAGTGTTACATTTAAAGTGACCAATATGGTTCATATTTTGAAATCTTATTGTTTTCAAAACCACTTTCCTAAAGTGGTTCTAGCCTTCTTATGGTTAGAATTGCTTTAGGAAAGTGAGATCTTTTACACCTTCCAAAAAACTCACCTTTCAAATCCCTCTTCCTCAAAATCTCTTTTTCAACATACTTTCCTAAAACTTTCATCTCAAAAATTGTTTTCAAAAACTCCCTCCCAAAATCTATTTTTCAAAACTCCCTTTTTCAACTCCTTTCGAAAATGCTCTCCCCAAAATCCACTTTCTAAAAATGCTCCCTAAACATCTTTCTAAAAACTCTCTTTCCAAAATCTTCCCTCTAGAAACTCCTCTCTAGGATTCCCTTCTAAAAATCTTCGTTTCCAAAATACACTTTCTAAAAACTCTTTCCTTAGAGTCCAAATCAAGCCCTAGAACTCACGGTTAGGAAACCCTAATTTTCTTCCCCAAAAACATGATTTTCAAACTTTGTCCCAAATCTAGGTTTCCAAAACCTCTTGTTTTCTACATCCAAACTATACATATTTTCAAAACCTCTTTTCTATGTTAAAACTATCACCTTCCAAATCTAGGGTTTCTGAATCTCCCCTTTCTAAATCCTTGCCCAAATCCAATCTCCCCGTTTAGGAAACTAGATCCAATCCTCCGTTTTTGGAAACAAAATCAAACCTTCTCTCTTAAAAACAAAATCCAATCCCTTCCTAATCCAAATCTTTCCTAATTCAGCTCTTTCCCAATCTTCTCATTTCCTAAATCTTAAGTTTCCAAAACTTGAACTTAAAAATCTTTCCTAAATTTTAAAACTCAAAATCTAAGTCTTTCCTAATTCAAATCCTTCCTAATTTCCTACTTCCTAAACCATAAGTTTCCTAAAACTTTCAACTTCCACATCTTTCCTAATCCTACCCTTTTTCCAAATTTCAATTCTCTAAATCTAATTTTTCAAACCTTTCCTAATCTCAAGATTTTCTAAAAACTCTAAAGCTTTCTAAATCTTAAACTTTCTAAATTTCAAATCATTCCAAATTCAAAACTTCCCTATTTCAGAACTTTTCAACTTTCAAAACTTCCTCATTTCATAACCTTTCTTAAAACCAAACTTTTCAATTTCAAAACTTTCCTAAACCTAAAACGTTCCTAAGTTGAAACTTTCTTAAATTCAAAACTTTCCTAAGTTAAAACTTTCTTGATTCAAAACTTTCCTAATTTCGAAACTTTCTTAATTTGAAACTTTCCAAAGATGAAACTTTCCTAATTTGAAAACTTTCTTAAATCAGACATTTCCTAATTCGAAACTTTCCTAATCGGACCTTTCCTAATTTGAACATTTCCTAAAATCCAATCTTCTAAAATCTTCCAAGTCAAATCTTTCCTAAGTCCCTTTCCTAAGTCTAGGTTTCCTAAAACCAAGTTTTCCAAAGTCAAGTCTTTTCAAATCTTCAATCTCTCAATCTTCTAATCCAATCTCCAATTCAATCTCCTTTTTTCAAATCAATCTCTTTTCAATCGAACTCCGATCCGAACTACGACTGACCTGATTCCTCCAAAAGGATACGTACGCAACCCTCATGGGTGCGGTCACAACATTTTTCAAATTTTAAATTCCACAATTTCTTTCAAATTTCAAATTCCTCCACATTTTTCAAATCTCAAATTCCACAACATGTTTCAAATTTCTATTTCTACAACTTCTTTCCAATTTCCAATCTTACGTTTCTGTTCAAATTTCCAATTCCATGATCTATTTCAATTTTCAACCTTCAATTTGAATTTCCAAAATCTTTTTTTCAAATTCAAACTTCTATCTCTTTCTTTTCAAATCAAATCAAATCAATTTCTTTTCAAATCTTTTTCCAAATCAACTCTCTTCTATTGCACTTGCATATCATGCATCATAATAGTTTTTAAACATTGTTTTCTACAGTGAATAGGATTGAATTATAGTTAGTTGAAGACTCTCATAGGTGAATCTAGGGTAGATTGACATGTAAATACCGAAAGGGCGGGGTAGGGTGATGGCTTAGTGCGTCTTCCCTACACGTAACCAACCTTCGAACCTAGATCACTGATTTCAAAGACCAAACGGAGTTATTTTTCAAAAAAGGGCTAAATATTTTCCAAAGATTGCCAAACAACTTGTTTTTCTTAAAACCCTCTCTCAAGGAGATATTTTCAAAATTGTTTTCCAAAACCCTAAGTGTAGTCTTCGGATTATTCTTAGTTTTTTTTTAAGTGACCTAACTCACCTAAATTAAGTTAGGTGGCGACTCCAAACTTTTTCTAAAAGCCCTTTAATCAAATCTATTTCAATTCAAACCTAGTCACACTCATTCTTCTAGAAGGGTGAGTTCTAACGAGAGAGTACAACATTTTTCCCGCTTGTGTGAGTATTTCTTGAGTGCGAAAAATCTGGGCGCGACAGCCAGTATTTCGGCTTTGAGAGCCATGCTGGTGTTGGCTCCATCCTATCAGGACTTCCTACACTGGATCGGCTTTGGGGCCTTTATGACTCTTCAGACGGATAGGCTTGATCACCAGATAGCAGTTGGGTTATTGGAGCGGTGGTTCGGGGAGACCGGGACTATGCACTTGGTGACGTTCGAGTTGGGGCCTACTCCTGTCGACTGGGCCATGATTACTAGACTGTCCTTTGGAGGTGTTCTGATATCTCTACAGGCCATGCCTCTGGAGGAGGCTCGTCTTCTCTTGGGTTTGCCTTGGATTGCAGGCTCGAGTTTTTCGACTTCATTCTTATGTTCGGCAGAGACAGCATTTGCTCTTGAGCCCTCTCCAGCCGACCAGGTCATCATGAGGCGCCGGTTAGTACTATACGTCATCTTTTGTTGCTTTTTGCAACAACAATAAGTCGACGGTTCCTTTATCTCTGGTGAGCCTGGTAGCAGACTTGGATGCGCTAGACTATGTGGATTGGGGTGACTTCACCTTTTCTAGCTTCTTACGAGGGATGAGAGTGAGGACTTCTGGAGCTTAGGGGAGCTTGACGAGTTTTTGGCCATTTTTGATATGGTGGAGCTATGAGTATCTGCCTGTCTGTCGACCAGAGGTGTTTACTGGCGATGCCTTCCTGCGGGCCACGAGGTGGGACAGACAGCAGGTAGTCCAGCTATCCTTGCTTACGGATTTTGTTGCCCTTCAGGCTAACTTGGAGCTGTTGAGACCTCGAGACGTGACTTGGACACCTTACCGCTGATCTCCCCAGTATATCGGTATAAGGGATATCATTCTTTTGTCCAAGTCGTGGGTTACTTTCCGAGGCCCTGTTTCATGGGAGACATATTTGGGGAGCACCACTGGTGGCAGCTTCATACTGACTTCTGTGTTGTCATGGATCCTCTTCAATACATGTTCGGATTTTACCAAGTCGGGGTGGAGATTCCTTATATAGTCGGGGTTCCTAGTGAGCGCTTCCTTCTTCCACCTGATGTGGACTACGAGGCCCATTTCAGGGCGAGGTCCATTGGCACTTTTACTTAGTTGGACCTAGTGGTTGGAGGGCAGGTAGCCGGTTATGAGGTGGTGGAGCTATGGCGCTGAGCTCAGGGCTTTGTTTCTGAGAAGGAGTACCTAGCAGCTTGCCAGGCATGAGATCAGTATCGTGCTAAGTGGAGGCCCTGACTGCTCGTATATCTCTGATGGAGGGCCGCTAGGTATGCTATTTATGATTCATCTTTTTCATGTTCTTTATGCATCCCCTGTGTTCTAATTCTAGCTTCTCTTTCCTTTTGTCTTTTTCCTTGGTTAGGGTCCTTATGATACGGGAGCTTCCTCCAGCCAGCCTTCCCCGTATGTGCTGGACCTGGGCGATTTTGACTTGGACGATGATCCTGCTCCTTGAGGCGCCTCTTTCCACCTGTGGACACAGTTGTAGTTTAGTTAGACTGACTGTATTGCTTATGTTTTGAGGCCGTATGTTGGCCCTCATGGATGATGATTATTGCTAGTTATATGTACACTATTGCTATTATTTTTTTGCTTCTTTGTACGAGATGATGATTAGTTTTTCCTTTTAGTCTCGTTTTGCGTGTATGCATATGAAAATATAATGAATATGAATACAAACACAGGAGTACAGAAATCATGATATGTATAAGAAATGCTGGGTGCATGCAAGCTTTAAGTAGATGTGAAAAAGGTGGGTGTATCGCTGCACATGTTCAGGCAAAGCACACAGGCATATATATAACTTTATGAAGATAGGCCTAGAGGTAGGTTTCAATTTTCTGGGTGTTCACTGGGGACCATCATTTTGGCCTTTTACTCTTTCCTTGAAGATTTCCTTTTCTGTTATTCCTTTTTTTTGCCATGATGAGATAATAGTTACCCCATTCTTAGGGTTTTAATTTTCTGACCTGACTCTCCTCTCTCTTATCTGAGGATCTGCCACTCACTCGACTTTCTCTCGGGGACCTTATATTAGAACTAGTAGACTTTCTAGGTGACGACCGAAGTAGCCTGCAGCAAAGGAGCGGGTAGTTTCCATCCTCAATCCGAGAAGGCTTTACTTTGGACCGTAATGTAGGCTAGCTTAAGGGTGAGGAATGAAGCGGTATTCAGACTCAAGCAATTTCTTATTCTTTTTTTTATTTTATGGGGTGATAATAACCAGAACCTCCTTGAGTAAGCTTCTGCAATTTTGTTCACCTTTCTTCTTCCGAATGTCAGCATTTTTTCTTAAATTTGTTTAGACTAAGCAACCTTTTCTGATCTAAGGGGACTTTTTCGTGTGTTGTAGTGTGGCTAGGTTATGGGTTTTTGAAAGGAAGGGTATTAAAGGCCCAAAGTGTTACACTTTTTTTGGGGTTTACTGGTGATCACCTTTTTTGGTCCTTTCCTCCTTAGGTCTCTCTCTTTTTTTTTTTTTTTTGGTATAAACTTTTACCCACATAGGGTTTGTTACTCCCTCTGACTTTTGCCCCAGTGTTGATATTTTCATAGTTAGTTGGTTTCTTAGGGCATCCCATCATCTTTTTTTTTTGTATACCAGGGAGCTTTCTTTACTCACATTCCTTTCTTATGACCTTTCTTTGCTAATTTACTTTTGTTCACTATGGATGGTGATCATCAGAATGGGTTTGCTGAAGGAATATGATTTGGCTCAAAAGGGGTTTTTCAAAAGGGATTCTTTTAACTGTATGGTAAAAGAATAGATGGCCCTTCTTCCTTTCAGACAAGATTGCTTAGTCTATGAAGTTCAGTCTTAGGGTTTGGCGTCATCCTTTGAAATAAGTAAATGTTAGTTTGATAGTTCCGTTACTCGTGCCTGCCCTAGTGTGGGGGTGATTCCTAGTTAGAGTGTTTGAATAAGACTTATTTACGGCTCAAGTGGGCTGTTCAAAGGAACTGCTTTGCTACTTTAGGGAATTTAAAGTGATGGCTTCTCTTCCTTTCAAGGGTCTAACTACCGACTGCTTTGCCCTGGCATCCTCTGAGTGCCGCCCTTTTTCTGTGATCCGCTTTCCCTCTCTCTCCTTTCTTTAGTGTTTCTTCTTTTTGGATAAGGAATGATCCCCATAGACGAGGGTGCACATACTATCCCGCTTTTCAAGTCAAGGCATAACAATAAGAAGGGAAACTTCTAAGAAAGGTCAAATGCCAAAGATGATAAATGCAAACTTTAAATTCTTTCTCTTTCATTTCAAAGGTTTTGTGTACATGATGAGCTCTTGATTAACAAAAGGTAAAAGTAAAGTTGACAAAACAAAGTTGACAGGAAAGTAAAAGGCAAAGTTTGATAGAAGAATGTCCCTTTGATATTCACTTCCTCAAGTGGGCTTTGGGACCACGCCTGCCTCGTCCATACTCCATCTGCCGACTTCTTCACTCGGTTATGCTGGACGAATTGATGCATTGGTTGCGGAGTGGCAGAGATGGGCAGTCATAGTGCAGTCAGGAACTCCTCCCTTTCCTTCCCTTTCTCTAGTGGGGTCATTGAGGTTGTGCATTCCATCTTGGGACCCTTGATAACTTTCCTTCGGTTGGACGGTTTTCTCTTGCTCAGCTTCTTGGGGTTTCGCAACCAAACTTTCTTCCAGGACTTGCGACGACTTTTCCTTGGCTTCTTCTTTTTTAGCTTCCTCTTTGTCAATTTTAGCAAACAGGCTATCCAAATCACCTTTGTTGAACTTGAACAGTGGGTTCGACAATTTTGGCTCATAGATGCCCCAGCCCATATCCTCATAATTGAAGAGTTCCTCTTTCAGGCGAGCCTTCGCTTTAGCATATCTAGGGTGCAGGAATTTTTCTCCCCAGCCATCTACATGTGCAGTATCAGCGGGAATGTTTGCAATGGGTTCATCCACCGGCCAGTCAAGAAAATCTTGCTCTCCACTTGCATTGTAAAGATGGATAGGGCATGGCGGCAGTTCTTCCTCCCAATCACTTTCTTCCTCAGTGTCTGACTCGGCTTCGAAGTACTCTACAGTTATGATGCCATCCGGATCTGCCTCTTCTTCGGTGATGATATTGACAGCATGGTCTGGTAAGGGATTCGCCGTGACATTGGGAGTAGGGGCCGATTTTGCTTGTTAGGTGTTGATGACCTTGTTATCAATGAGGTCTTGGATTTTATGCTTTAAAGAGAAGCAAGACTCTATATCATGCCCCTGTCCCCCAGAATGGTACTCGCAGGTAAGGGTTGGCGGCAATGGGCTTGGCAATGGCCGCAGGGGAATAGGGTTTATGTGCTTGGCCTTGAGGAGCTCATAATAGGTCTTTGTTTGGGTGCATGCCAATCGTGTGAACTCTCGATTCCGTTAGTTGTTTTTGTGGGGGTTGAGGTATGGTTGAGCTGTAACAGGTCCAGTTGCGGGTGCTTGGGTATTAGTAATGGGGATGTTGATGATGGGAGCAGGCGATGGTGGTCAAGCTTGATATTGGGGTAGTATGGCTACTGTTGTGTAGGCAGGACGGTAGATACCTCTCCTTCTTTCTTATCGGTACCCTGAGTAGTCACTACTTTCTTGGCTGCGTTTATGAATCCCTCACTTATCTTAGCATAGGGGTCCATGATTCTGCCAGTTTTCAATCCATTCTCGACCATTTCTCCTTGTATTATCAGCTCAAAAAAACTCTTTTCGATGCTTAGGCACAGGCACTCATAGTACAAACCCTAGAAGGTGTTCACAAACAGCTGCACATACTCTTTTTCTAGCAGTGAGGGGTTGACTTGAGCAGCTACCTCCCTTCATCTCAAAGCGTAATTCTTGAAGCTTTCTTTCTCACCTCGAGTCATCATCATTAGGGCACACCTATCCATGGTTAGGTCACTACTGTGTTGGTATTGGGACCAGAAGGCTGTGACAAATTCATTCCATGTCGTTATCTTCCTCGAATCTAAACAGGTGAACCATTGTAGAGCAAGCCCAGTCAAGCTATGTTGGAATAGTTGCATCAGGAGTTTAAGGTCATTGCCATGGCCACTTAATACCCCAGCGTATAGCCTTAGGCGAGCCATAGGATCCCCACTTCCATTGTACTTTTGGAAATCGGGCATCTTGAATTTGGGCGGCTTTGGGTGGTCGAGAAAGAAGCATAGTTCATCATAAGATGTCCCACCGAAAGTGTCATGACCTTGTAGGCTGCACAGGGACTCTTCTAAGCCTTGTATCTTGAGATTGAGTGGGTTCGAGCTTTCCTTCTTTGATGTGGCAGTTAGCAAGATGGTTTCAGGGTTGTCTTCTCCTTTTTCAATGTGCAGCGCTTTGGGAAGTTATTTGTTCTTCCCTATGTTGTCGATTCGGAGGATGACCCTTGGTGGGATAATTTCAGTTTCTTTGGGGTGGGATGTCGAGGCTGATGGATTCATGGCAAGTCCTTTGAAGGCCATTAGTTGCATAAGCTTGAACATCTCGTCTTTTTTTGCCTTCATCTCATTCACTTCTTCCCGTGTCACCGAGTTGTTCTGTTGATTGGGAGTGTTGCCTTCACTTGGCATTTGTATTGCTCGTTGTCGAGTAAGGACTGGTGTTTAGAGTATAGGGGACACTCGTGTTCCTCTCCTTCCTTTTCTTGGAGCAATGGTGACCTAAAATGCAAGCAGCCTCATCAAAAACTATTGTTAGTCTTTTGGTGGGATGAGAGGGGGAAATAGAAAATAAGGAAAAACAAAACAAAAGGATTATGTGTTAGGTTCTGAATTTGGAAAGGTTTTATGCAATGCATGGCCTAGGGGTGCCCCTGCCTTTTGAGGGAAACCTAGCATAATGCTTTGGCCCACGTCTAGAGATAGGGGGTTGCCCCTGCATGCAATACTATACCTGCGCCTGTTCATTCATCCGTTTATACATTCAATCATTCATTTGATAGTGATAACAACTTTATTGAAATGAATTCCTTTTGTACATAGAATTTTTCAAGAATACGTTAAAAATGGGAGGGGGAAACATTTTCATTAGGATTTTTGCCTATTTTATATTTACATCATGGGATCCTAAACTACTCTTGAGTCTTCAGATTCGCCTTCTTGAACGGAAGTTGGTAGGAGACCTTGATTTGAATTATCCCTTTGTCTTCTTGGCAGGCCTATCTCCATGAGCAGGGAGGGATTAGGGCCCCTCTTTATGAGATGACTTTGATGCTTGCCATGAACCCTTAGGCTCTCATGGTACCCTTAGGAGTTTTGAGTTGGTTCGATTTGAGCGAGAAGGTCATTGGGCCTTTCTCTGGGGGTTGATTAGATGCATAAAGATGCAACGACTTGAGTTACTTTGGGAACTCTTGACTTGGAATGAACTCCGATGCATGAGTAGTTATGATGCATATACATAGTAAAATGGCATGAATTGAATAGTATAACAGCATGAATTGAATAGAATATATAAAGGAAAATAAAGCAGTCGCCGTTTCCTCCTTAGTTTTGAAATTAACGCGCGTGTCCTAAATCCGGCAGAGGTTCGGCTATGCATGCGGTGCTACATGAGCATAGGGTTGGGGGTTTACTAATGCTTCCTAAAAAGCTCGGTTCCAAAACCTTCAAACCTCCGACGTCCACCCCCAAAAGGGTGAACTCCATCTTTGGTTGGTAGTTCGAGCGGGCGAACTATCAAGAGACCGTAGGCTAAGAAACTGACACATTATCTGCCCACAGTCAATATATTGTTCCCCCTTCTATCTAGAAGGGTAGTAACCAGGTAATACATGCAATATGCAAATGCAAGTGAGTGCACCAAGTGTGTGGAATTTTTGAAAATAAAGAAAAGGACCCAACAACACACATCACATCCTGTCCATTCATCACATACATGACAATAAATAAGACATAAAATAAAATGTGAACAAAAGGTCCACCTACAAAAGAAAAATGTAAAGAGTTAGTAACTTTTCGAAAAACTCAATGCAAGGCAAAATGGATGGTTAATGTAAGAACATGAATGCAAGCAATGGATGCAAGTGATGACACTTATTTGAAAATCGTCTTGAAAAATAAGATTTACTTTGGAAACTTGGAAAAATTTAAAAAGTGGATAAACCTGGACAAAGTAACTGGAGATTCTGGGTGAGTGAAGGGTGAAGGGACATGTCAATGGCCTAACCCTATAAGTGGTTCCCACTGGAATCGCCTGCCGTCGCACCCCGATTTTTTTGGGTCCAAGGTCCTTTCGGCTCGGAGACAAAAGCATGAAACTCTGTCATTAGAACTCGTCCTCCTAGAAGGGCGAGTGCGACTAGGTTAGAATTGAAATTGGTTTGATTAAGGGCTTTTTTAGAAAAGATAGGAGTCACCACCTAACTTGATTAAGGTGAGTTAGGTTACCTAAAACTGAGTGTCAATCCGAAGATTAAATTTGGGGTTTTTGAAAAAGGTTTTGAAAAACTCCCTCGAGAAAGGGTTTTTGAGAAAATAGGTTGTTTGGCAACCTTTAGAAAGTCTTAAGCCCTTTTTGAAAGTAACTCCATTTGGTCTTTCGAAAACAGAAATCTATGGTCCGGGGGTTGGTTATGTGTAGGGAAGATATCCTAAGATCATCACCCTAACCTGCCCTTTCAGTACCTACATATCTAATCACCCTTTGTTCACTCACTAGAATAACCGGTTACCATTGTCCACTTAACATCCACTTTAGAATTTTGAAAACGGGGTTTTAGTCATCACTTTTCGAATGAATGATGCATGATGCAAGTTTTAGAAGAAGTCTGAAAACATGGGAGATTTAAAGGGGTTTGAGATAGAAACTTTGAATTGATTGAAATTTTGAAGAGGGGATTGGAGTTGGAATAGAAGTTATAACCGCACCATTTTAAGTTGCCTACATATCTCATTTGGCAAGAATCAAGTCATTCATAGTTCAGGCAAGAGCCCAATGGAAAATAAGCGCATTAGGGCATTTGGAATGTTTTGAAGACACATTAAGGTCTTTGGAAATTTTTGAAGACGCTTTGTGCTCTTTGAAAAAGAGAACTTGAGAGTTTTAGAAAAAGGCCTTTGAAATAGGACTTGAGATGTTTAAAATGTTTTGAAATTGGATTTGAAAATGATTTTGAATGTTTTTTTTTTTAATTTGAACCAAGGGGGTTTTGGAGTGATTTTGAAACAACTTAAGAGAGCTTTAGAAAAGTTTTGGAGTCTTGTTTTGAAAACTTTGGAGGTAGAGTTTTGGAGTGTTTTAGTAAACTGGTCTTCAAAAAGCTTTCGGTAAGTGCTTTTTGAAAACACTTGGGACTTTGGAACCCTAATATTGACAATCTTGGAGGTTGTTCTTGATATATCACCTTCCTTTGGAATCTCTAACCATAGAAGGGGTAGGGACACGTTAGGGTTGTGAGTTTTTGAAAATATTTTTGGAAATACTTTGAAGATGGAATGCGGGAATATTTGAAGAGGTTATGGAGTTGGCTTTTGAAATCTCAAGAGAGTAGGAGGTTTTGTAAAAATGGATTATGAGAGTAGTTTTAAATAAGAAAAACCCTTAAAAGGGGTTCATGAGTTGGTACCTTTAAGTATATTTACCTAAGTTGTGTTGGCCTAAGGCTAGGGGTGACCTAAGGTGAGGTCAATCATGGGTTGAGTTGACTTAGGGTTAATCAACTAGGGTTTGATTAACCTAGGGTTAGGCAACTAGGGTCAAGTTAACCTAGGGTTAGACAACTAGGGTTAAGTTAATCTAGGGTTAGATAACTAGGGTCAAGTGAACCTAGGGTTGGATAACTAGGGTCAAGTTAACCTACGATTTGATGACTAGGGTCAAGTTAACCTAGGGTTGGATAACTAGGGTCAAGTTAACCTAGGTTTGGACAACTAGGGTCAAGATAACCTAGGGTTGGATTGGAGGATGGTTTGAAAGATGGTTTTATGCATTCTTGAAAAGAGTTTTAAAAAACAAATCATGTTATGCAAAGGCATTTGGTTGACAACCCTTTTGAAGATCATTTCCATGAAAATTTGGCTCTAGGAAAGAATATGGTTTATATGGTTGGTGTTTGAAAACCATTCCAAAGAAGGTTTTCTTAGGGCCATTATAACTTTTATCTTGATAAGAGTGGGGATTTCAAAAATCAACATAATGATGACAACTTTTGGAAAACCATTTTTGACTCAAAGATGGAGGGAATGAATTTTTGGAAATTATTTTTGAGAGGAAGATTTTGAAAACCATTTTTTAGAGGAGACCATTCCAACAAGGTAGAGTTCCTATGGCCAATGTATAGGGAGACCACCCAAGGGAGGTTTCCATGGGGGTCATTTCAACCACTAAACTTGAGTGAATGGAAACCTTTGGAAATTAAAGAGTTTGAAAATCACTTTTATACAAAAATAGAAAGAGAAGGGGACCATTCTAACAATTTAAGGCTCCTATGGCCAATATGAAAAGGAGACCACTTAAGAAAGGGTTCCATGGGCCATTTCAACCACTAAACTTGAAAGAATAGAACATTGGGAGTTAGAGAGTTTGAAAACCATTTTCATGCAAGTTGGAATGCAATGATGCAAATGTGTGAGTTAGGGGTTAGTGGGGTATTTTCTATGGCATGATTTCTAAGGTCTCATCCTAAACTTTAAGGGACCAACTCTTAGAACCATTTTGAAGGGAGTATTGGACTTGAAAATGGCATGGAAAGAAGAATAATGCAAGTTTTGTAGAATATGGTCATAAACATGAAAATAAAGCCAAGCACACAAGAGATGATCAAGATAGCAAAATGCAAGGGGGTCATGAATACATACAAGGCTTTAGGCTACACTACATAATCAAGGGCCCCTAGGCCATACCATCTTAAAGTAGGCAGGTGAGAGATCCCTCTACACGGTGGCTCCCACTAACTTTACTCTAGCCATGAACTAAGAACTCTCTTGGCCTCAAGCATGCAAGAAAAAGGGGGTTGAAGATGAGGATTAAAATAGAGAATAGTCTAAGTAGGCTAGGAGGGAGAAGAGAAGAGTAAGGGAAGAGAAAAATGTAAAAGAAATACGACCTTTAGCCTTAAGCACACTTGTAATATTCTATAGGTGCCTTGAATTGAACTTGGATGGCTTCAAGTAAGATTGCGAGGCTGGAAGGAGGGGTTTAATGGTGTATAGGGCTATGCAGGTAAAGTGTATTGGCTAGAGGGAGGTGGAATCTAGCCTAAGTGTTAGGGGAGGGGAATGTATGTAGAGATTCGATGTTCTGGAGCAGTTTCAGCAGACCATCACATCAATTTTCAGTTCTGGAATATGCAAGGGGGGGGGGGGGGCTCTATTTATAGGCAACCTGGAACAGGCCTGGAGCATGTAGCACATGCGCCTGGCCAAAATTTGCCCTAGCGCATGTAGAATATGTGACAGTACTGTTCCATTACCAGAACACCACGTGGCACCCCTTATACTGGCTAAATCCTGATGGTTGATCGAACTTTGGTCTATTTGATCAAAATCTAGGCACATGTAGCATACACTCCGTCACTGGGAGTGTTCGTTTAAACTTTGTCTCAATAATTGAGCCAACCGGGATAGTTTCAAGGGAGTCGGTTGCACCCACGATGTTCTCCAAGGGTTTTCTGTGAACTTTTATGTTTTCAAAAAGTTGGAATAGTATTCAGAAGTGTGGGATATCATATCAGGAAACGTGCTTAAAATGGCATATTTGCGGAGCGTCTGTGATACGCTCCGTGGGGGTTCGAAAGTAGCTGTTTTTGTGTTGCATGATCAAGCCTTTGGGAAGCGATCTTTTCGATCGGATTGTGCCGATGGAAAGTACACTGGAAATACTTTTGGAAATTCCTTGATATACGCATTTCTCTAATCGTTTGACGGTGCGTTGCAATCATATAATTGGGGAAAAAGTCAATATGGGCAGAGCGTCTGCGAGATGCTCCAGGGGTTACTTAAAGTTGCAGTTGTCGAGCGATACAATGAAGGGCTTCAGAGAGCGATCTATCTAATTGAGCCATATTGATGGAAAGACCTATGGATGAGCTTTTAGGAATTCCCTGATTTACGAATTTCTCAAGTCGTTTGACGATGGATTATAACCAGGGAGTCGAGAGAAACGAGAATTTAGGCAGAGCGTCTATGAGACGCTCCGAGAAAATTTTATTAAGCCATGGGTGTTTAGCGTCATGAGGTCTTCCTTAGGTTAAACATGGGTGTACGACTAGATCCGCCATTCAGTAACCTAGTACCGGTGTTGTTTGGGGCGCGTTCTGGTCGTCAGGGGCAAAATGTTCATTTCAGCCGAGTTAGGTTAGAAATGGTCAGGAATGGATCGGAGAGTCACGTTACACATGTCGGGTCATTCGGGGATGGTTTCGGGAGAGTCTTTTACCTTTCGGTGGGGTTTGCGCAGTGTGGGAGCGTTTAGGGGCAAAACAGTCATTTTATCGAAGTTAGCCAGAATGGGACTTGAATTGGACTAGGTAGGCGTGGAGTATGCCTAACAGTTTAGTAACATTTTATGAGGGTGGACTTACCGTTTTGAGGGATTTTGAACTTTTTCAAAACGTGCTTGGAGGCCCAAGGGGCAGGTTTGGTCATTTTTCACCGAGTCGGGCTAGTAGGCATCGGTGTGACCAAGGTGTTGGTTCCCAAGACTATGTGGTCTCGGAAAACTACTTGTGCAGTATTGGTACCTAAGACCGTCCAGTCTCAAAGAGCCACCTGTAGGGTGGTGTTGGTTCCTGAGAATGCCTGTTCTCAAGAAGTTACTTGTGAGGGTAGTGTTGGTCTCCAAGAATGCTTGGTCTCGGGGAACTACCAAATGATGGACATTCTACATTAGCAGGCTAACAGGTGCCAGAAGTGAACTGTCTGGAATTTGATAGGTGTTGGTCCCCGAGATCGCCCGATCTCGAGAAGCTATTCGGATGGCGTTGGTTTTCGAGACCACCTGGTCCCGAAAAGCTGCCTGGAATGATGTTATGGTTTCATTTGGGTTTTATGGACCCAGGAAGTGACTAGTTGACTCGATTAGAGTTTGAAAGGCTCGTCTTGAGCTTGCATGTGTTGTGATGCTTAAAAATTGAATCTGGTAGGGCCGGAGATTGCCGACCGGGCAAAAATGAGGTGCTTACACGAGGAATTGGTACTTTATCGGTGGACAGGTTTGAAAGGGTCTTACCACCTTGAGGGATAAACTTTCTCAAAGGTCGCGTCGAACTTGAACGGTCTTCCATTCTTTAGGGGTTTGTGCTCTCTCAAAAAACGTATCAGATTAGCAGACATTCTACATTGGCAAGCTAGCAAGCGCCAGAAGTGAACCACTCTTCCATCTCAGGGACTTAGGTACTTTCTGAAGATGAGTATGAAAGGGGCTTTACCGATCCAAGGAATAAGCTTTCTCAATGATTGTGCCATACTAGATTGAATAGTCCTATTGTTAGTGAGGGATTAACTTTCTCGAATGACAGGACAACTGGGTTTGACTTTGGATTTGAATGGACTTACGGTCTTATAGAAGACGTGCCAGTCTAAATTGGACTAACTAATGCAACAGGGGCATTTTGGTCATTTTACCTTGTTGGGCCCGCAAAGCGGTTGTTTGATTTGACTAGGTCTGGAAAGCCATTCGAGGCTTGAATGTACTTATGTTGATTTGAGTGTGCGTTCGGTGGGGCCGAAGATAGCTAAGTGGCTAAAATGGGATGCTAACACCTCTCAAGTAGCGGCACCCTAGGACATCATACATTGTATAAAAACTTTCAAATCAAGACGCTAACTTATCTTTTGTTTCTTGTCTTCTATCCTCCTTCCCTCATCTTCAAGTACCAAGAGAACTGAAGGCAGAAGCAAGACTAGAAGGGGGTCTTCTAAACCATTTATTTACTATTATCATGATGCTCACATATTTACTTCAATTATACTCATGCATCCATATTTATTTTAAGACGAGAGTTCCAAGAAACTCAAGTCATTGCATTCTCATACATTTAATCAACCGTAGAGAGAAAGGAACAATCCAATCTCATATTAGTCGAACCTACCAAAACTTCTAAGGGTTCCCCATCCCTAAGGATTCATGGCATGCATAGAACCGTGTCTCAAGAGGGGCCCAAATCCCTCTTTGTCCGTGGAGGCAGGATTACCCAAATAGGAAATCATCAACTGGCCCTTCTCAAAGAGGTATTGTATTGCATAATAGAGACAAAACCCCACCTCCAAATGGACTTGTCATCATTCCTAGATTCCCTCAAAGAAAGGACCTCCATAGGACATGCTTCGCATAAAACCTCCAAGTCCATATGCTGACTACATTTTGTTTTTCTTTTTCTTTTTTCAGGTCAAAGAGCATAATTGAACTCATGAAACCCTTCTAACCATTTCGCCCAATTCAAACTCATATACGGATATGCATGGTTATTGAAGAGGCTGGACATACATTAAGGAGTAAGAAGAACTAACCATCCATCTGCAAGACATTACCTCTAAGCAACTACCTCCGCACCATGCCAAGACAATCACCATCCATGGAGAATAAGACTTCACCATTTGCGAAGTCCTATCAGACCTATGCATTGTCACAACAGAATCCTCTAACTTCCAAATGCATACCAAACGTCGTAAAAAAATCTATCAATTCGCCCTCCATTGGTACACACGGTGAATGAAGCACCAAGGAGGTTGGCACAATTCCAAAACCCTATTAAGGGCTCTCACCAAAAGACTCACAAGAAAAAGGATGTTTCCACAAAATTCGTTCATTTTCTTTATATCTTTCTATTTTTTGCACATCTTATTTAAATGAACATTACATGCCATGCAATCATGTTTTGAAATAATAAAGAAGTAGTTCTTAGTTTATCTCCTTTGTCTCATAATCGTGTGGATGATTATTGGTTTTAGTGATTCTTCCCCATTTTGTAATGACTCCACTTTAAGGATGAGATAGTAAGGGCAATCCATTCAATGGGGGTTAAAACTTTCGAGAGAAAAAGAGAGAGTAAGAGAGAGTGAGGAAGACAGACTCAAGAAAGAGGTGCAGAGCTCATTGAAGAAGTGACACTTGAGTGATATCCTGGCTAAGCGATGGGCAGCTGAGTGCTCAAAATGATGAGAAGCCATTGTTCTATTTATCTAAAAGAAATAAACACTAACATTTTGTTCAGCCCACTAGAGTTGTAAGTGATTTTTATTCAGATATCTCCAAACCAAGAACTATCCCCCACATTGGGGCAACCACAGAGTAGTTGATTTGATAGAATATATAGGGGTTTATTGGCCAAAACACACCATCTCTAAGAACATTATCTAAATTTTGTACAAAGGCTTTATGGACTAAGCAATTCAATTTAAAATGATGAAAGGTCCTCAATTATGCTACCATACACAAAAAAATTCCTTTGCAAAGCCTACTCGTGCCAGTTACATTTCTCAAGAAAATTGACCAGATAATCACCACCCATATTGGGTTAAGGCAAAAGCCATGAGTAGGAACTAATGAGCACCGATGAAAATGGTGTTTCCAAGAAGATATGGTGTTGTCAACGTCTCTAGTGAAAAAAAAAAAAAAGAAGAATCGGGGTGATGTGTTTGTGGTGGTCTTCAAAATAAGATATTGACATCCAAAAATAGAAATGAAAAAGTTGGCACCTCTAAAAGTCGACTTAAGAAAAAATTTCTGGAAGAAAAATCCTAATCAGAAGGGAGAAAATGCTTTAGAATAACAAAAGAGTAGGAATGAAAGAAGAAAGCAGTGAATGGAAGTTAAATTGCTTAAAGTGATCATTGGTCTTTCGAAACCCCACAAGTGATAGTGTTTGAGCCTTTATACCCTTTTATTCATAAACCCCTTAACCGAGCCTACGTAACAGTCCAAATCAAAGTCCTTTTTGATCAAAGAAAATTGTTTAGTCCAAATAAGCTTGAACAATACCAAGACAAATAGTGAAAAAAAGAAGAAGAAGAAGTTAGATATGGGGAATGGCTGGGGCAACCTCATGCCTTAAAGTGTGCTAAGATAGTTTTGGTTTAAACAACCCACTAAAAGAAAATCTTTGAATCTAAATATCCCTTCATTTCTTACAACCCCTAAACCCAACCTGCATTATGGTCCTAAAAGAAGTCTTCTCGAATTGAGGACCAAGTTGTTTATTGCTTTGCAAAGGACATGTGAGTTATCGCTCAAGCCATGGTGGGGTTTGAAGATCTAAGAGAGAAAATCAAGTGAAGACAGAAAAACCCCAAACAACAATGCTGTAGAAAGTAGGGATAAGATAGCAGATGGCAAACCAAAAGGTTAAGATCCCCTGAAAATGGTGCAAATGCTATCACACCTCGACAAGAATGGGACAAAACCACAAAAGGGTAAGATCCTGGAAAGGAAATAGAATCCCAAGAGTATGAGCCTTGGGGCAATCCTGAGCATTCCTAAAAAATAACCTATATACATATAGTACTTGTTCATTGATGACATGCATTCAATTCCATTTCTGTATAAACCTGTGCATTCATCTAAAAATAGAACATGCATTCAATTCTATTCCTATAGGTACATTCATAAAAAAGTATGACGTACATTTAATTCCATTTATGTATGTGCATTCATCAAAAAGTATAAACATGCATTCACCCCTTTACCTGTGCATTTTCATAATTGGCATAAGTAAACTGTTTTTGCACAAAAACTTACTCTCTCTCTCTCTCTCTCTCTCTCTCTCTCTCTCAAATAGGAAACAAGGAATGGGGCAAAACACAAAAAGGAACTGAAGCCACCCAGCAACCGAGTAACCTTAGACATTTCCAGCACCAACACACGCCTCAAAAAGCTCAAACTGCTATAGGCGACAAGACACAAAGAATACGGCAGCGGCCCACCCTCGACCTCCCAATTAACCTTAATTTAACCTCTTTCAAACCATGAAACCTAGAGCGATAACCCATCTTGTACCTCCCCTCCAAACCAGTTGATCCATTTAAAATGAACTAGCCAAAGGTGATCTCACTCCTCCAAGAAGTCAACTTAAGAGAAGCATTACCGCTCTAGAGACATGTCAACAAGAATTCTAACATATCTACCAAAATCAAAACTCAACAATCAAGCCAACACTCTGCATTCGAACCCTAAGAGATCTCGAACAAAGACAAACCAATGTCCTCTCCTTCAAATTCCAAGGCAAGAGATTCACAAGCATGAAGCAGTCTCCTATGGTGCCCTGCACTCAGTTTTGCTGAGAAGCCTCCCATAACCTATCACACGATCTCTAAGGCCCAGTGCCTCGTCCTTAAGGTTCATCTCCCCCTTAAAAGCTGCCTCGATAGGAGGAAACGGGTCGACTAGAGGCTTACTCCCCCCCCCCCACTGATTATAGAATGCCCTACTAGCTGATCTCTCGCTATCTTTAGAATGACTGGAGCTACCTACCGAATCTATACAAGCCTCCTTTGTAAGCACCCCATTTTTGACCGCTCGGCAGTCTACGCTCCGTCCAGACTTGTACTCAAGTCAATATGGTTGTATTCTAATCGAAATCAGCTTTCTAAGTCTAACCCCGTCTATCCATCGCTTCACGGGCCCACCAGACCCAAATAGAGGCAAAATGACCAAAATGCCCTTAGGGGCATTATCCTTTCCAATTCCAATTCCAACCCCTCTCTCGAGACAGTTGATTCCTCGAGACGGTAAATCTATTCCATCAGGCACGTCTTTTTGAAGACGACAAGTCCCCTTTTCCCTTCCAATTCCAACCCCTCTCTCGAGACAGTTGATTCCTTGAGACGGTAAATCTATTCCATCAGGCGTGTCTTTCCGAAGATGATTAGTCCCCTTTTCCAACTCCAATTCCATTCCCTCTCTCGAGACAGTTGATTCCTTGAGACAGTCCGACACGTTTCTGAAGAAAATCTCTTTGGAACGGTAAGTCCCTTTAAACCTATCAACCGGGACGAGACCCCAAGTCCCCTAGATGGTAGAACGGTCCACCTTTGGCACCTGCTAGCCAGCCAATGTAGAAATGTCTGTTTCAGGCACACCTTCAGAGAAAGTTGACTTCTCAGGCGCTAAGTCCCTTTAGCAGCTTCCCGAGATCAGGTAGTCTCGGGAATGAACGCGAACCGTCAAAGTAGCGAAAATACTAACAAACATCACAACCGTCGGAGTAGTGGAAATACTCACAAGCAGGTCGATATAGGGAATTGCCAACAAACCCCTGTATCACACGACCGCCGTCAGAGTGGCGGAAACACTCAAAACCCAGGTCAACACCAGTGCCTGCTAGCCCACTTCGGTGAAAAATGGCCAAACAGCCCCTTGGGCCTTTTTCAGCATGTTTCTCGAGAACACACCTAAGTCCTTAGAATGGTAAGTCCAACCTTCCAAGATTGTCTTAGAAGCATTTCGGCACGTTTAGGTGCCTTTTAGTCAATTTCGGGCCCATTCCGAGACTTTCCGATCAAGATGACTATTTTGCCCCTAGGCATCCGAACGTCCCAGGGATCACACCGGCTCTAGGTATCAAATCGGTAATCTCCCTAGAATGCTTCTTATAGTGTTCTCAACCTTCCTTTATCTTTCCAGATCATTCCGAGTCAGTTCCGGCAAACCCGGTGCGAAATGACCGTTTTGCCCCTAGTGGGCCGGTCGCCTTTTCCAACCACACCGGCTCTGGATATCAAATCGGTAACCTTTGAGAACATGCTAAATAATGTTTCCAAGTCTCCCATCTTCTTCTGGGACATTCTGAGTTTGTCTCAGCAACTTTCTGGTCCGATTGACCGTTTTGCCCCTGATGGCCCGGTCAACCCTTTTGACAAATCTTGTCATCTTTTCTCAAGTCAAATACCTCTGGGACCCTATTCTAAGGGTTTCTGCCCTTTTCCGGCCTTCCGGGCCATTCCCGGTCCCTTAAGTCCTTGCCGGGCCTTCCGGAGTCACTCCTAGAGAAGCTAGGCTAAAAATTGCATGGTAGTCACTAGTACAACCGCCCAAATCTGTCAAAGATACGTTGCTTGCCGACCTTAACACTTTCCTAACTAGCCGGCGCCACTAGTAGTGGCGCCAAGCCAAAGAATGGCCTGGCGCCACTCCTAGTGGCGCCAAGAGGATTTTTACCCTAGCGCCACTACAACAGGCGCCAGGTCTATCTCTTCTCTATAAATATAGAGCCTTTTCTAGCGTTTAAGAGGTCCGTCAATTCAATCTAAAAACCCTACTTCTCGATATACAGAGGTTGAACCCTCCCTAAACCCTAGCTTCTTTAGGTTTCCTAAACCCTAGCCTCTTATACACTCATATACACCCTCATATACTCACATACACTCTCATATACTTATACACTAGCCTCCAACCGTCCATTAAAGACTTGAAGTGCTGCAATTTGAAGCTCTTAAAGATTGAAGCAAACACTTGAAGAACAAGATGAAGATCAAGATGAAGATTAAAGTGAAGACCACAAGCAAAGCGTGCAAAGCTAAGCAAAATAAAGAAGACACATGGTAGGCTTTCTTTTTAAGTTTACGCATCTTCCCTCTCTCTTCTCTCTCCTAACCCACTTGGGTTTTCTTTTATTTTAATCCCCCATCTTCTCCCCCCCTCCCCCTTTCTTGCATGCTTGAAACAAGGGAGTTCCCGGTCCATGTGTAGGATTAGGCTTTTGGAGAGTCACAGTGTCGGGGGCTTTCTTTTAATCTAACCGGAGAACACATGGGTTCGGCCTCTCTTGATTATGTGGTGAAGCCTTTAACCTTGTATATTCACGACCCCCTTTGCATTGTGCATATCATTATCTTGCATTTCTCCGAAAATCGTTTTCAAACACATTTTCAAAGTTTGCATTAAACTTGTTTTCAAAATTGCATCAAAATCTTTTTTTTCAAAACTTGTTTTCAAAATCACAATCCTAGGGTGATTCTAGCCTTTCCATGGCTAGGGTTGCTTTAGGAAAGTGTTACATTTAAAGTGACCAATATGGTCCATATTTTCAAATCCTTGTTATTTTCAAAACCACTTTCTTAAAGTGGTTCTAGCCTTTTTATGGTTAGAATCGCTTTAGGAAAGTGAGATATTTTCATATACTTTCTAAACTCTCTTTTCAAAAATCTCTCCTCCAACATACTTTCTAAAAACGCTCTCCAATCTCCTTCTTCAAATTCCTTTCCAAAATTGTTTTCTAAAAACTCCCTCCAAAAATTTATTTTCAAAACTTTCTTTTCAACTCCTTTCCAAAACACTCTCTTCAAAATTCCTTTCTTAAAAACGCTCCTAAAACATTCAAACCAAAACTAGGATTTCTAAAAACTCCATCTTTCCAAATTCACACCAAATCCAATTTACCATTAGGAAACCACCCCAATCTTCCCATTTAGGAAACTAGATCCTATCCTCCGTTTTTGGAAACAAAATCAAAACATCTCTTTTTAGAAACAAAATCCAATCCCTTGTTTTAGGAAATAGGAATCTCAACCCTTCCTAGTCTAAACCTTTCCTAATTCAACTCCTTCCTAATCTCTTACTTTCCTAAACCTTAAGTTTCCAAAACTTAAATATTTAAGTCTTTCTTTAAACTTTAAGTTTTCAAATCCTTCCTAATTCAACCCTTTTCTTAATTTCATACTTTTCCCAATCGAAATCTTCAAATCTTTCTTAAGTTCAAATCTTTCCTATACTCTATGCTCTCTTAAATTTAAACCTTTCTAAAATTCTAAACTTCCCTAAATTTCTAATCTTTCCAAATCTAAAACTTTCTAAATTCAAAACTTTCCAAATTCAAAACTTTCCTAAGGTGAACTTTCCAACTTTCAAAACTCCCCTATTTCAAAACATTCTAAATTCAAAACTTTCCAATTTCAAAACTTTCTTAAAACGAAACGTTTCCTATTTCAAAACTTTCTTAATCCAACACTTTCCAAATTCGAAATCTTTCTGAATTCGAACACTTTCCTAAATTGAAACTTTTATAAAATGAAACTTTCCAAAAATGACACTTTCCTAAACCAAAACTTTCCTAAAACGGGATCTTTCCTATTTTGCAACTTTCCTAAAATGAAACTTTCCTAATTCGAACCTTTTCTAAATCCAATCTTTCTTAAACTCTCGAGTCTTTTCTAAGTCTCCTTTTTCTTAAGTCTAGGTTTTCTAAACCTCAATCTTTCCAAATCAAAGTCCAATCTTTCTAAATTCCAATCTTCTACTCTAAATCCCAATTCAATCTCTTTTTTGAATCCAACCTTCTATTTTCTATCGGACTCTTGTCCGAACTACGACTAACCTGATTCCTCCAAAAGAATATGTAGGCAACCTTCATAGGTGTGGTCACAACATTTTTCAAATTTCTATTTCCACAACTTCTTTCAAATCTCCAATTCTACAATCTTCTTCAAGTTTCCAATTCCATAATCTATTTCAGACTTCCAACTCTAAATTTTCTCTTTTCAAATCTCTTTTCCATTCCAATTTCAAATCTATCTTTTCAAATCTCTTTTTAAATCAAAATCAATTTTCTTTTCAAATCTCTTTCCAAATCTATTTTCCAACTCCTTTTTTTTTTCTATTGCATTTACATATCATGCTAGTTTCTTTTCAAAATTATTTTCTAAAGTGAATAGGATTGAACATTTATTAGTTGAAGACTCTCACAGGTGAATTTAGGATAAATAGACATGTAGGTACCGCAAGGGCGAGGTAGGGTGATGGCTTAGTGCGTCTTCCCTACACGTAACCAACCTTTGAACCTAGAATCACTTTTTTCAAAGACCAAAAATAGAGTTATTTTCAAAAAAGGGCTAAATGTTTTCTAAAGGTTGTTAAACAACCTGTTTTCTTAAAAATCCTCTCTTGAGGTAATATTTTCAAAATCGTTTTCAAAAACCCTAAGTGTAGTTTTCGGATTGTGCTTAGATTTTAGGTGACCTAACTCACCTTAATCAAGTTAGGTGACGACTCCAAATCTTTTCCAAAAGCCCTTTATTCAAATCAATTTTCAATTCAAACTTAGCCACATTCATTCTTCTAGGAGGGTGAGTTCTAACGAGAGAGTACAATGTTTTTCCCGCTTGTGTGTGTATTCCTCGAGTGCAAAAAATCTGGGTGTGACAGCTGGCAACTCCACTGGGGACACTTAGAGGGTTAGGCCGTTAGTCATGTCTTTTTACCCTTCACCCATGTAGAGTCTTCAATTAACTTGTTCAATCTTATTCACTTTAAATTTTCAAAACCAAATTTTCAAAATTGTTTTCAAAAAACATGCATTTATTCATAATATCTTGTATTAAGTTTGCCATCCACATACTAACTCTTGCATCTTTGTTTTGTAGGTGCGCTTTTTGTTTGCATTTTATTAACTGCTATGCATGAATGGATGAACAGGATGGATGGGAGTTGTTGGGCTCTTTCCTCCGCTTTCAAAAAATCACACACACACTGCATGTGCACTTGCATTCTCATACTTGCATTTTACCCTGATATGTCCTTTCTAGTTAGAAAGGGGGAACGGTATATTGGTTGTGGGCAAGATGTTGTGTCAGTTTCTTCGCCTACGGCCTCTTGATGGTTCCCCCGCTTGGATCACCAACCGATCATGGCACCACCTCGGGGAGTGGGCCTAGGTTTGAAGATCCGGGGACCGAGCCTTTTTAGGACGCATTAGTCAACCCTCAACCTCATGCTCATATAGACACCATGCATAGCCGAACCTCTGCCGGATTTAAGACACGCGCACTGTTTTCCAAAACCATGGAGGAAAGGGTGACTGCTCTTATTTTTATTTATACATGTCTATTCATGTTGTTATAATGACTGTATTTATATTGTTATAATGACTGTCTAACTGCTCATGCATGCACGTTTACCTTGCTATTGCATTCTCTCTCCTTATATTCTTTGCATGTCCATGTTCATGCATTCCATATTCCATGTCAAGACAAGAGTTCCAAGTAACTCAAGTCACTGCATTCTAATGCATATGATCAACCCAAAGAGAGTGACACCTAGTTCACTCTCCCTTGCATTAAACCTACCTAAACCCTAAGGATTTCCATGTAACCCTAAGGACTCATAGTATGAATCTCAATTCATTTCATAAGAGGGGCCCCAATCCCTCTATGCTCACGGAGATAGGATTGTCAAGAAGACAAGGGGCAATCAATCAATAAGGTCTCTCAACAACCTCCTCAACATCAAATCCAATGAAGGCGAATCCGAAGACTCAAGAGTAGTTTAGGCTTGTCCTTTGTAAAACTAGATAGGTTGAAGTCCAAAGGAACATATTCCCTCTCCTCCTATTTAAATGTATTTCAATTCTCTTGTATCTTAAACCCAAAGTTCAATGTACTTATTTAATTTTGCGAATGAAGTGAGGAATGATTGTAAGAATGGATGAAGGTTCCCGCTCGATAGTAAGATATCTGCATATAGGGGCAAATCCCCTATCTCCAAAAGTGAGCCAACGCACCATGTATATTCTCCCTTCTAAAGAGGGGCACCCCCTAGAGCATGCATTGCATAAAGACTTGTCAAGATAAAACACTGACTTGTTTCCTTTGTTGGTTTCAGGTACATCTCCTCGTTCCTCCCTCGTCTTACAAGTCAAAAGCTAAGAAACGGCCATGGAATTACTTACTTTTGATACCTTAACCCTACTACTAGCGGAGGCAAGAGGAGTCAAACATAGGATAACCGGAATGGAAGGTATACTATCTTCACTCTTATCACATGCAACCCATGATGGATGAAAAAGGATGAAGAAGGAAGACCAAGACTATGCCTTAACCATTGCTTACCAACAACCTCCCCAAGCCGAGGGCCTTACTCGGATGCCTTCCAAACCAACCTCTAACCAAACCCATGGATTCTATAATCTCTCCTACGGATACCGTCCCAACCCATTTGGCCCTGTCGCCGAAAATTATCCTAAGTTGAAACATAAAACCCGAAGCCCTTTCAATTCCCGAATCATTAACCCGGTTGTGACCTCACCAAAGCTCGGTTCCCAATCATCAAAAACATCTGCAACACCTCCTCGGCCTAGGCGAACAAGTGGGAAAAAGCAGTCATTCACTAAACTCCCGTATTCACAGACCACGGCCTATTTTGGTCTCTTAGCAGTCGGATATCTGAAGCCTATACCTGCCCGACCCCAGCCCAATCCTCTACCTCATTACTTTGAATCTGCAGCGAGCTGTAAGTATCATTTGGGCGGCCAAGGACATGACACTGAAGATTGTTTGACCCTCAGGCATAAGATTCAAGACCTGATAGATAACAAAATCATCGGCTTACAACCAACAAATCCTCCTCTGAATGCCATTACAAACTCTTCAACAGGTCCCACTGTCAATGCCATTACAAGGTTTGGTAACAACAAGGTTTGTTTTGTTGCATGCCAAGAGATATATTACAAGGATGGGGAGGAAATGGAATGCGAAGATATAGAACAGAGTCATACGCAGTTACGGTGCAACCCTGATAGAATGTCGGCTCGTGAGGATGAACTTTTATATGAATCTGTAAAGAAGATTGACCAGGAGCTGTCTAAACTCAGTAATAAGAATCGCCCATTGTGTACACTTGAGGAACACCGAGCCCCGGCTGAATGCCAGAGCAGAAAACCCCAGGCTCGATTTATCAGGCTGGAAGACGACGAGTCGCCCGATTGGTTTGCAGAAAAGCTACAGAGCAAACAAATGAAGGCAAGACAGTCAAGAAAGCTGACAATTATATCATCGCCACCAACTCACTTGGAACTCCGTGGGAAGCATCTATCTATCCTGCCTTAGCTGAAGATCTCAACCATGGATGGAATGCTAATGTGGGCATTGTTCCAAGGCCTTACTGAAATGGGTTCCCTTCAAAAGCGTACAAGAGAGGGGTAGTTTTCACCCACTTTCTTTCTATCCCTTTTACTTCCTATCTTTAAATTAATGTTTACATTTTGTTTTTGCTTCAGAACTCTATGCTTTCCATAAAAATGATAATAATAATCAAATAATAGCCTTTTATTCCATTACTGCTATCTTTTCTTCTCTTAGGAATGGTAGCTACTTTCTACGCAAGCGGCATGGTTTATCTTATGGAATGATCTAACCTGAAGGGATGATAGCATGAGTTAACCACTCACCAAATGATCAGCTTTCCAGAGAGAGAGAGGATAAGGATGAGTGAGGAAACTACCCAAAGGCAACAATTGCAAGACTCCGAAGCTAAGCGATGTGCGGCCAGATTATCAAAGTGAAGAGGAGCCATCTTTCACTTCTCCACATATAATTGAAAAATAAATAAATAAATAAATAAATAAATGCTTATTTTCCCTTTGCTTAACCCCTAGAGCCTTGCAACAAGCAAAAATTTTCTTTGTCAACCCCGATCCAACTGTCCTCCCCTCACTGGGGCAGACAATAGTTGAGAACTCTAGGAATGGTGTCCACCTCCATCATGCTAGAATAGTGTCGAAAGCTCTATGGATCAAGCAATCTAATTCAAAGTGAAGAGAGGCCTTCATTTCATTTTCCATACAGTCAAAAGCAACCCCTTGGCAAGCCTATTTAAGCCATCTATCTTTTCTCAACAAAACCCCAGCCTAGGGATCACTGCCCACATTGGGTAGATTGAACTGCCAAGGAAAAGGTCTAAGGAAAAAGGTCGAAGAATTACTCGTTCCACAAAAGGAAAAAGGTCAAAGTAAAGTAAAAGAGTTGCCAAGGGGCAAGAGGTCAACAAAAAAAAAAAAAAAAAACTTCCCAGGAAAGGCCTGAAGAAAACCATGATTGAATCATCTTCAAAGGAAGGCCAAGATAGAAGGAAGACATGTTCATCACAAAAAGCATATAGCAAGATTGAAATAGAAGGGTCATTTTTGCCCTAAGAAGTGTATAGCAAGAACAAGGAGGAAATCTAAAGGTGATCCTAGGTTACAAAGAAACCCAGTAGAAACAATAGGTTCGAGCCTTTACCCTTTCTTGCAAAACCCCAAAACCATGGCCTACATTACAACCCTACTAAAGTTCACTCTGATTGCAAACGGATTGCTTGATCTAAATGACCTAGACACGTTGCCAAAGCTAAAGAAGGATGCTAACCCTATTGAAAAATAGTCAAGGATAGTATAGATATAAACCCTATTGAAAACAACATTGAATTTGAGCCTACATATCCCATCGTTTCGAAAACCCCTTAACCTAGCCTGCATTACGGTCCTAAACAAAGTCTCTCCGGATTGAAAGAACTGGCCACTTATCGCTTTGCTAAAGGTCGGGTAAGCTGTTGCTAAAACCCTGAGAGTTGAGAGTTTCAGCCCAATAATCATATACACTAACCCCGAGGCAGAGAGTCGGAGGCGATCAAAAGGTTGAGAAAGGTACAAAGTGCTATCATCCAATCAAGGTAAAGTTGAACCAGAGGAGAGGCCAGACTCTCGAAAAGAAAGGAGTTACCATTCCCAAAGATATCGAGTTCAACAACACCCCTTACCATTCTGTTAGTTAACATACTTCTAATATGTGCACAGAAAAAAAACAAATCGACATGAACTTGGCATACATGGGATATAACTCCCTGTAGGAACAGAAGTCACCAACACAGTTTAATGTCAACCCCTATAATAGATACATAACATCATCATCCATCACATACAACTAGCTGTAAAGATCATAAATGTATCTGCCTATCGATGAATCTAAATACCATAAATATCCATCTTTGTACAAAACTTGCAAAATAAAACTGTCTAACATAAATACATCTCAAGAATGGGGGCAAAGGAAAATCAGAGTCTCCACAAGGGGCATCCATCACAGGTCAAAGTCGATGTCATCTGGATCGAAATCCCTGAAACCCAGCATTGGAGAAGGAAAATAACTGCTCGAAGCACCGCCATCCTGCAGGGAAGATAGAATCGAAATCAGCCACATGAAATAAGAGCTAAGTAACAGCAGAGCAAAAAGAAAGGTAGAAAAGACAACGTACCCCCCCACCTCCCAACTGAGCTATTAGAGAAGCTACCTCTGCCTGGTACTGATCTTGCTCTGTCTGCTATCGATCTCTCTAATCCTTCACAACAGTAAACTCAGCCTGGGGCATATATCCACTGGCTCGGTGCCACAAGTCAACCACCTCCTAGCCCACAGCATATCCATCGACTATTACTCAAACCGGGTAAAGGCACCGATCGAATGAGCCCCAAAGTGTGCAGTGTAGTCTGTATCTGGAGGAAGCAAGAACTCAGCACTCGACTACCGCTCCTGATAGGGGATAGGCACTCCCACCACCAAGGCCCCAAACATGTACTCCGATGGAGCTCCTGCTAACCGAAACTCCTCATAAAACTGCCGCCAGTACCGCTCTCCGAGATAGGACTCCCAAGTATCGTCACTAAGAAAGGCAGCCCTCGACAGGGGCAATAGGACCAAGAATCGGACTGTCTCATAATGAACTGATCCAATGAAAGGCCGCCAAGTCACATCCCTTGCCTCAATCAGCTCCAGGTTAGCCCGGAGCATCACAAAATCAGTAATCTCCGATCGCTGGGCTACCGGATCATGAGCCCACCTCAAAGCATGAGGATAAAAGTCATCCTCGACAACTGCAGGGCGACGCACAGGCAGGTACTCATAGCTCCACCAGATAAGAAAGGGCCAGAAACTAGTCATGTTGCCCTAACGGGAAGAAGTCCAGACCCGCATCGATCGAAGGAAGCAGCCAAAGGAGAAGGACCCCCAATCCAGCTCAGACAGAGCCCCAAGATCAGATACTATGCTCACCAAACGAAAAGGCACGAGTGACTTGTTATTGTTGCAGAAGCAGCTAAAGATGATGTACAAAACAAGTCGTCGTCTCATAATGTCCCTGGTGGCAGGCGATGGCTCAACAGCAAAGGTACGGTCACCCTAACTAAGCCAAGAGACTGGGAAGGCAAAACGCTCAGGAGGAGGCAAATCCAGCAGAACGCATGCCTCATCTCTACTGACTGACTGTAGAATGATCCGCCGGCCAACGAAGAAAGGCCCGGCGATGATCGCCCCATCCAAAGGAGCGGGACCTAGCTCGAAGCCAATAAAATGAAAGGTCCCAGTCTCCCTGAACCACCTCTCAACAAGCACCAGTACTAAATGCCGGTTCAGGCGGTTAACCTGTAATCCCATGAAGGCCCCAAATCCACTCTCAACCAAGAAGGCATGATATGATGGGGCAGCCTACTGTATAGTCACAAAGACCTAATGAACAGCCCCTCTGAAAGCTGTGTGTACCCGTGGAGGGGGTAGATGCTACCTGGAGTGTACACTGGGGTGATAAGCAAGATCCCCGAGTGGCGGAACATCTGGTATCTACAGATTTCCCAAGTTAGCATCCGTCTACCTATGACGGGAGGAGGCTCTCCCATAGCCAGTGACCTGGTCACCCAGACCCGGTACCTCCTCCTCTACGCCAATCTCCTTTACAAAGGCCTGCTCAATCGGAGGAAAAAGGTCGACAGGTGGCCTACTCCCCCGACCACTCTGGCTAGACGCTGCCTGCCCGGTAGACCATCGGCTACCCCTAGAATGACTGGAGCCATTGGTAGAATCTGTCCAAGCCGCCTTTCCCGAGCGGCGTCTCCTCTCAGAACCATCATCACCCACATCTGCCATCCTGAAAAGGTAATCCATGGTAAGTGGTGTTAGTATACGGTATACACAGATAAATAATAACATAATAAAGTAAAACAAAATAAACAACAAACAAAATAAATAAAAAGATTTCAAATGATAAATCAAAACAAAATCAAATCTCAAGGGTTTTTTGGCTTTCTCCTTCAAAAAGATTTTATTTCTAAAACTTTTTCCAACTCTTTCCCTAATTTCTAAAAATTTCGGTAGAGTTTTGTTTAAAAAAAAAAAATGGCCCTTACAACACCCATCACATCAACACAAAGCACAAACTGTGCACTTCACAACGTTACAATCACATAACGTCAGCACCTGTGCACACTTTTTAAATTTTTAAAATTTTCAAAATACATGTTTTATTTTCCTAATAAATCAATAGTTTTCAAAAAATATCCTAAGATTCCTCAAAATCATTTCAGACTTTTTTAAAAATATTCCTACCTTTTTCCAAATTTTAAACTCTAAAATTTTCATCAATTTCTTGAGTTTTCTCAATTTTCCTAAATTTCTAGGTATTTTTCTATTTTTCAAAAAATAAAAAATTCACCAAGTTTTCAAAAAATCACGAAACTTCACACGGTTGTTCAAAACATTTTTCTAAGGCACATGGCATAAATATTTAGCCAGAAAACCTAACGCCCAAGCCTGCAGGAACAAACCCCTAATTCTTACAGAAAACCCTCTTCACATAATCATGTAAAATCATTCAAATTCAATCAAACAAGCACCAAAATGCAAAAATAACTTTACCATAATGTTCAAAACATATCAAAACATCAATTTTTACTATTCACATGATTCAAACGAAGTTCTGCACAGCAAAATCAACAAAAATTTGAAAACTCACTTTTTGGAGTTCTCTGGCAAAATCTTCCCTTCCGTCGACTTTTCCAGCGACGTGGTCCCCTTCCGATAATCACCCGTGGTCTCCAAGAGGTGCTCCTTCAATGTCCAAATCGGTTTCCCTGCAAATACTCTCAACTTTGCAAAAATCTTCCAAAATCCCGCAAATGTTCGAACCAGAATTTTCTGGTTTTAACTCCAAGCCTGGTGCCACTAGCAGAGGCGCCAAGCCTTTTCTGCCAAAGGCGCCACTCCTAGTGGCGCCAGTTGCAAATTCTGGGCAGTTTTGCCCTTTTTCCCGCCAAAACTCATTTTCGAAGGCCTTTTGGGCCCAATATCCATTTTCGACCCCCGTTGTCGAAAGATTCCCAAAGTCCATCCCTCCGACTGCCTCGCAGCCAACATGGGACTCTTACTTTATCATTTTCTGTCTTTGACAAGCAAAGACAGAAAAAGTGGCGCAGTTGTAAGCACCCCATTTTTTACCGCTCGGCAGTCTACGCTCCATCCAGATTTGTACTCAAGTCAATATGGACGTATTCTAATCAAAATCAGCTTTCTAAGTCTAACCCCGTCTATCCATCGCTTTGCCGGCCCACCATGCCCAAATAGAGGCAAAATGACCAAAATGCCCTTAGGGGCATTATCCTTTCCAATTCCAATTCCAACCCCTCTCTCGAGACAGTTGTTTCCTCTAGACGGTAAATCTATTCCATCAAACGCGTCTTTCCGAAGACAATAAGTCCCCTTTTCCCTTCCAATTTCAACCCCTCTCTCGAGACAGTTGATTCCTCAAGATGGTAAATATATTCCATCAGGCGCATCTTTCCGAAGACGATAAGTCCTCTTTTTCAACTCCAATTCCAATCCCTCTCTCGGGACAGTTGATTCCTCGAGATGGACCGGCACGTTTCCGAAGAAAATCTCTTCGGAACGGTAAGTCCCTTTAAACCTATCTACTGGACAATACCCCAAGTCCCCTAGATGGTAGAACGGTCCACCTTTTGCGCCTGCTAGCCCGCCAATGTAGAAATGTCCGTTTCAGGCACGCTTTCCGAGAAAGTTGACTTCTCAGGCGCTAAGTCCCTTTAGCAGCTTCCCGAGATTAGGCAGTCTCAAGAATGAACGCGAACCGTCAGAGTAGCAGAAATACTCACAAACAGGTCGATATAGGAAATTGCCAACAAACCCCTGTATCACGCGACCGCCGTCAGAGTGGCGGAAACACTCAAAACCCAAGTCAACACCAGTGCCTGTTAGCCCACTTCAGTGAAAAATGACCAAACTGCCCCTTGGACCTTTTTCGACACGTTTCTCGAGAACACACCTAAGTCCTCAGAATGGTAAGTCCCACCTTCCAAGATTGTCTTAAAAGCATTTTGGCATGTTTAGGTGCCTTCTAGTCAATTTCGGGCCCATTCTGAGACTTTCCGGTCAAGATGACCACTTTACCCCTCGACATCCAAATGCCCCGGGGACCACACCGACTCTGGGTATCAAACCGGTAATCTCCCGAGAATGCTTCTTATAGTGTTCTCAACCTTCTTTTATCTTTCCGGATCATTCCGAGTCAGTTCCGGCAAACCCGGTGCAAAATAACCGTTATGCCCCTAGTGGGCCGATTACCTTTTTCTAGCCACACCGGCTCTGGGTATCAAACCGATAACCTCCAAAGAATGCTTCTTATAGTATTCTCAATCTTTCTTTATCTTTTCGGATCATTCCGAGTCAGTTCCGACAAACCTAGTGCGAAATGACCGTTTTGCCCCTATGGGCCGGTTGCCTTTTCTGACCACACTGGCTCTGGAAATCAAACTGGTAACCTTTGAGAATATTCTAAATAATGTTTCCAAGTCTCGCGTCTTCTTCCGGGACATTCCGAGACTGTCACGGCAGCTTCCCGGTCCAATTGGCCGTTTTGCCCCTGATGGCCCGGTCAACCCTTCTGACAAATCTTATCATCTTTTTTCAAGTCAAATACCTCCGGAACCCTATTCTAAGGGTTCATGCCCTTTTCTGGCCTTCCGGGCCATTCCCAGTCCCTTAAGTTCTTCCCAGGCCTTTCAGAGTTACTCCTAGTGAAGCCAGGCTAAAAATTGCATGGTAGTCACTAGTACAGGCGCCCAAATCTGTCAAAGATACGTTGTTTGCCAACCTTAACACTTTCCTAACTGGCCGGCGCCACTCGTAGCCTCCCTAAACCCTAGCTTCTTTAGGTTTCCTAAACCCTAGCCTCCTATACACTCATATACACCCTCATATACTCACATACACTCTCATATACTTATACACTAGCCTCCAACCTTCCATTGAAGACTTGAAGTGCTGGAATTTGAAGCTCTTGAAGATTGAAGCAAACACTTGAAGAACAAGTTGAAGATCAAGATGAAGATTGAAGTGAAGACCACAAGCAAAGTGCGCAAAGCTAAGCAAACTAAAGAAGACACAAGGTAGGCTTTCTCTTTAAGTTTATGCATCTTCCCCCTCTCTTCTCTCTCCTAACCCACTTGGGTTTTCTTCTATTTTAATCCCCCATCTTCTCCCCCCCTTTCTTGCATGCTTGAAACAAGGGAGTTCCCGGTCCATGTGTAGGATTAGGCTTTTGGAGAGTCACCGTGTCGGGGGCTTTCTTTTAGTCTAACCGGAGACCACGTGGGTTCGACCTCTCTTGATTATGTGGTGAAGCCTTTAACCTTGTATGTTCACGACCCCCTTTGCATTGTGCATATCATTATCTTGCATTCCTCCGAAAATCGTTTTCAAACAAGTTTTCAAAGTTTGCATTAAACTTGTTTCAAAATTGCATCAAAATCCTCTTTTTCAAAACTTGTTTTCAAAATCACAATCCTAGGGTGATTCCAGCCTTTCCATGGCTAGGGTTGCTTTAGGAAAGTGTTACATTTAAAGTGACCAATATGGTCCATATTTTCAAATCCTTGTTATTTTCAAAACCACTTTCTTAAAGTAGTACTAGCCTTTTTATGGTTAGAATCGCTTTGGGAAAGTGAGATATTTTCATATATTTTCTAAACTCTCTTTTCAAAAATCTCTCCTCCAACATACTTTCTAAAAACGCTCTTCAATCTCCTTCTTCAAATTCCTCTCCAAAATTGTTTTCTAAAAACTCCCTCCAAAATCTATTTTCAACTCCTTTCCAAAATACTCTCTTCAAAATTCCTTTCTTAAAAACGTTCCTTATGTTTCCTTCCTAAACAATTCTTCCCAAAAATCTCTTTCTAAAAACTCCTCACTAGGATTTCTTTTCAAAAACTCTCTCTTTTCAAAATTCACTTTCTAGAAACTCCTCTCTAGGATTTCCTTCCAAAAATTCCTCTTTCCAAAAACTCTGTTCTTAGTGTCCAAGTTAAACCTTAGAACCCACAATTAGGAAACCCTAATTTTTCTTCCCAAAAACATGATTTTCAATCCCTTATTTTGGCCTCAAAATCTCAGTTTCCAAAACCTCTTGTTTTCTATACCAAAATCCTAGGTTTCCAAAAACTCTTATTTTCTACATCAAAACTATACATATTTCCAAAACCTCTTTTCTACGTCAAAACTATAGCCTCCCCAAAACTAGGATTTCTAAAAACTCCATCTTTCCAAATTCACACCAAATCCAATTTCCCTTTAGGAAACCACCCCAATCTTCCTATTTAGGAAACTAGATCCTATCCCTTGTTTTAGGAAATAGGAATCTCAACCCTTCCTAGTCTAAACCTTTCCTAATTCAAATCATTCCTAATCTCCTACTTTCCTAAACCTTAAGTTTCCAAAACTTAAATATTTAAATCTTTCTTTAAACTTTAAGTTTTCAAATCCTTCCTAATTCATCCCTTTTCTTAATTCCATACTTTTCCCAATCTAAATCTTTAATCTTTCTTAAGTTCAAATCTTTCCTAAACTCTATGCTCTCTTAAATTTAAACCTTTCTAAAATTCTAAACATCCCAAAATTTTCAATCTTTCCAAATCTAAAATTTTCTAAATTTAAAACTTTCCAAATTTAAAACTTTCGAACTTTCAAAACTCCCCTATTTCAAAACATTCTAAATTCAAAACTTTCTTAAAACGAAACGTTTCCTATTTCAAAACTTTCTTAATTCAACACTTTCCAAATTCGAAATCTTTCCTAATTCGAACACTTTCTTAAATTGAAACTTTCCTAAAATGAAACTTTCCAAAAATGACACTTTCCTAAACCAAAACATTCCTAAAACGGGATCTTTCCTATTTTGAAATTTTCCTAAAATGAAACTTTCCTAATTCGAACCTTTCCTAAATCCAATCTTTCTTAAACTCTTGAGTCTTTCCTAAGTCTCCTTTTTCTTAAGTTTAGGTTTCCTAAACCTCAATCTTTGCAAATCAAAGTCCAATCTTTCCAAATTCCAATCTTCTACTCTAAATTTCAATTCAGTCTCTTTTTTGAATCCAACCTTCTATTTTCTATCAGATTCTTGTCCGAACTACGACTGACCTGATTCCTCCAAAAGGATACGTAGGCAACCTTCATAGGTGCGGTCACAACATTTTTCAAATTTCTATTTTCACAACTTCTTTCAAATCTCCAATTCTACAATCTTCTTCAAGTTTCCAATTCTATAATCTATTTCAAACTTCCAACTCCAAATTTTCTCTTTTCAAATCTCTTTTCCAATCTAATTTCAAATCTATCTTTTCAAATCTCTTTTTAAATCAAAATCAATTTTCTTTTCAAATCTCTTTCCAAATCTATTTTCCAACTCCTTTTTTTGTCTATTGCATTTACATATCATGCTAGTTTCTTTTCAAAATTATTTTCTAAAGTGAATAGGATTGAACTTTTGTTAGTTGAAGACTCTCATAGGTGAATTTAGGATAAATAGACATGTAGGTACCGCAAGGGCGGGGTAGGGTGATGGCTTAGTGCGTCTTCCCTACACGTAACCAACCTCCGAACCTAGAATCACTGTTTTCAAAGACCAAAAATGGAGTTATTTCAAAAAAGGGCTAAATGTTTTCTAAGGGTTGTCAAACAACCTGTTTTCTTAAAAACCCTCTCTTGAGGTAGTATTTTCAAAATCGTTTTCAAAAACCCTAAGTGTAGTTTTCGGATTGTGCTTAGATTTTAGGTGACCTAACTCACCATAATCAAGTTAGGTGGCGACTCCAAATCTTTTCCAAAAGCCCTTTATTCAAATCAATTTTCAATTCAAATTTAGTCGCATTCATTCTTCTAGGAGGGTAAGTTATAACGAGAGAGTACAATGTTTTTTCCGCTTGTGTGTGTATTCCTCGAGTGCAAAAAATCTGGATGCGACATCCTTCTCAGACCGACATCTCCTCTTAGAACCATCATCACTCACGTCAGCCATTCTGAAAGGTAAATCAAGGTAAGAATATCAAAATACAGTATATAAAACAAAAAAGACAAGGGGTATGGAAAAAAAAAAGAGAAAAAATAATAATGATAAATAAATTGTCAAAAATGTTTCTTAACTTTTTCCGCCAAGAGTTCTTTTTTCAAAATCAGTTTTCAAAATGTTTTCTAACTTTCCCTTTCAAAAGTTAATTTTCAAAATTATTTTCAAAATCAAATCTCAGAGGTTTCCTAATTTTCCCCTTCAAAAGATTTTTACTCCAATCAAGTTTCAAGGTTTTTTTTTTTTTAAAAAAAAAACTTTTTTCAAAAATCGATCCTCATGGATTTTCAATGTTTCAATCCTCAAAACTCTTTCTTTTAAAATTCTTGTAAATTCCAAGGTTTTCTGAACTCCTCCGTCCAAGGTCTTCATCAATTTCGCAGTTATCTAAGTTCAAAATCTATTTTCAAAAGATTTCCCAAAGTTTTTCCTAAATAGTTTTATCTACAATTCCATTTTCACAAATTATTCTAAATTTTCTTTCAAAAAGTTTTTCTAAAGACCCCCCAAGTTTTTCGCTGGCCTTCTCTTCTAAAAAGGCCCCATCCTCAAAGGTTTTATATCTTTTTCCCTCAAAAAGATTTTATTTCAAAAATTTTCTAACTCCTTTCTTAATTTCAAAAACTTCGACAGAGTCTTGTTTATAAATGGTCCCTACAAAGCTTAAAACACTACAATAAAACATCAGCCATGTACCACACAGCATCACAATCATATAATTGTAAGCACCCCATTTTTGACCTCGGCAGTCTACACTCCGTCTAGACTTGTTTTCAAGTCATTTTGGGCATATTCCAATCGAAACAAATTCTCTAGGTCCAAATTCCGTCTTTCCATCGCTTCGCAGGCCTGTCAGGCCCAAATAGAGGCAAAATGACCAAAATGCCCTTAGGGGCATTGTCCTTTCTTATTCCAATTACAATCCCTCTCTCGAGACAGTTTATTCCTCGAGACGGTCCGAGTAGCAAAACTACTCACAAAACCGTTAGAGTAGCGGAAATACTCATAAAACCATTAGAGTAGCGGAAATACTCACAAAACCGTTAGAGTGGCGGAAACACTCAAAATCCAAGCACGTCTCCTCGGAGACGGTAAGACCTCTTTCCAATCCCTCTCTCGAGATAGTTTATTCCTCGAGACGGTTCCAATCCAAGCACGTCTCTTCGGAGACGGTAAGACCCCTTTCCAATCCCTCTCTTGAGACAGTTTATTCCTCGAGACGGTTCGAGTAGCAAAACTACTCACAAAACCGTTAGAGTAGCGGAAATACTCCCAAATCATCAACCCCGTCCGAGTAGCGGAAATACTCAACCCCATTAGAGTAGCAGAAATACTCCCAAATCATCAATCCCGTCCGAGTAGCGGAAATACTCAACCCCGTCCGAGTAGCGAAAATACTCACAAATCATCCACCCCGTCCGAGTAGCGGAAATACTCACAAATTATCAACCCCGTCCGAGTAGCGGAAATACTCACACCGTTAGAGTGGCGGAAACACTCAAGACCCAGGTCAACACCCGTGTCTGTTAGCTCACTTCGGTGAAAAATGACCAGACTATCCTTAGGACCTTTTCCGAAACTCTCCGGTCAAGATGACCATTTTGCCCCTAAGCATCCGAATGCCCCGGGAATCACACCGGCTCTGGGTATCAAACCGGTAATCTCCTGAGACTACTTTTTATAGTGTTCTCAACCTTCCTTTACCTTTCCGGATCATTCCGAGTCAGTTCCGGTAAACCCGATACAAAATGACCGTTTTGCCCCTGGAGGGCTGGTCTCCTTCTTTGACCACACCGGCTCTAGGTATCAAACCGGTAATGTCCCGAGAATACTTTTTATAGTGTTCTCAACCTTCCTTTACCTTTTCGGATCATTCCGAGTCAGTTCCGACCAACCCAGTACAAAATGACCGTTTTGCCCCTAGTGGCCCGGTCTCCTTTTCCGACCATGCCGGCTCTGGGAATCAAACCGGCAACCTCCGAGAATATTTTGAATAATGTTTTCAGATCCCAAGTCTTCTTCCAGGACAATTCGAGTCTGTCCCGGTAGTTTCCTGGTCCAATTGACCGTTTTGCCCCTAAAGGCCCGGTCAACCTTTCCGACCCACCTTATCTTCATTTTTCAAGTCAAACACCTCCAGGACACTATTTTAAGTGTTCCTGCTTCTTTCCGGCCTTCCGGGTCATTCCCGGCTCCTTCAAATCATTCCCGGACTTTCCGGAGTCACTCCTAGTGAAGCCAGGCTAAAAATTGCATGGTAGTCACTAGTACAGGCGCCCAAATGTAGTCAAAGATACGTTGCTTGCCGACCTTAAATCTTTCCTAATTGGCTGGCGCCACTACTAGTGGCGCCAAGCCAAAAAATGGCCTGGCGCCACTCCTAGTGGCGCTAGTGTAAAGTTTGTCCTGGCGCCACTGCAACAGGCGCTAGGTTTGTCCTCATTTTATAAATATAGAGCCTCATTCAACGTGAAAAGGGTCTGCAAACTTAACCTAAGAATCCTATATTTCGATATACAGAGCTCGAGCACCTCCTAAACCCTAGCCTCCCTAGGTTTTCCCAAACCCTAGCCACCATACATAAACCCTAGCCTCCTATACACTCATACACTCCCCCATACACTCATACACTAGCCTTCAACTACTCTTTGAAGAATTGAAGAGCTGCCATCCAAAGCTTGAAGACAATTCTTGAAGACTGAAGGTGAAGATCAAGACAAAGACCGAAGACCGAAGACCGAAGACTGCACGGCGCGCAAAATAAACAAGAAACAAGGTAGGCTTTCTCTTTAATTTTCTGCACTTCCCCCCTCTCTCTTCTCTCTCCAACCCACTTGGGTTTTCTCTATTTTAATCCCCCATCTCTTTCCTCCCCTTTCTTTGCATGCTTGAAACAAGGGGACTCCCGGTCCATGTGTAGGATTAGACTATTGGAGAGTCACCGTGTCGGGGGCTTTCTTCTAATCTAATCAAAGACCACGTTGGTCTGGGCCCCTTGATTATGTGGTGAAGCCTTAGCCTTGTATGTTCACGACCCCAAATTGCATTGTGCATATCATAGTCTTGCATCTTCCAAAAACCGTTTTCAAAGTTGTTTTAAAAAACGTTTTCAAACTTGTTTTCAAAATTGCATCAAAATCTCTTTTTCAAAAATATATTTTCAAAACCACAATCTGAGGGTGATTCTAGCCTTTCCATGGCTAGGGTTGCTTTAGGAAAGTGTTACATTAAAAGTGACCTTTTTGGTCTATATTTTCAAATCTTATTGTTTTCCAAAACCACTTTCTTAAAGTGGTTCTAGCCCTCTTATGGTTAGAATCGCTTTAGGAAAGTGAGATGTTTTCATACTTTTTAAAAAACTCTCTCTTCAAAAATCTCTTCCTAAAAAATCTCTTTTTCAACATCTTTTCTAAAACTCTCCTCTCCAAAATTGTTTTCAAAAACTCCCTTCCAAAATCTATTTTTCAAAACTCTCTTTTTCAACTCCTTTCCAAAACTCCTTCTCTTTAAAATCTCTTTCTAAAAACCCTCCCTAGATTCACCTTCCTAAAGACTCTCTCCAAAAACCTTTCTAAAAAAAAACTCTCTTTCTAAAATCTTCTTTCTAGAAATTTCCTCTCTAGGATTTTCCTTCTAAAATCTTCGTTTCTAAAAATACACTTTCCAAAAACTCCTTCCCAAAAATCTTTCTAAAAACTCTCTTTCCAAATTCACTTTCCAAAAAACTCCTCCCTAGGATTTCCCTTCAAGAAAACCTTCATTTCTAAAAACCCACTTTCCAAAAACTCTTTCCTTAGAGCCCAAGTCAAGCCTTAGAGCCCCTAATTAGGAAACCTTAAATTTTCTTTCCAAAAACATGATTTTCAAATTTTGCCCCAAACCTAGGTTTCCAAAATCTCTTGTTTTCCACATCCAAACTATACCTGTTTCCAAAACCTCTTTTCTACGTTAAAATTCTACACTTTCAAATCTAGGGTTTCTAGAACCTCCTTTTCCAAATCCTTGCCAAATCCTGTCTCCCCGTTTAGGAAACTAGATCCCGTCCTCCGTTTTTGGAAACAAAATCAAACCTTTGCTTTTAGAAACCAAATCCAATCCCTTCCTAATCCAAACCTTTCTTAATTCAAATCCTTCCTAAACCATAAGTTTCCTAAACTTAAACTTTAAATCTTTCCTTAAATTTCAAAATCCAACTTTTTCTTAATTCAAATCATTCCTAAACTTCCACTTTCCTAAACCATAAGTTTCCTAAAACTTTCAACTTCCACATCTTTCCTAATCCTACCCCTTTTCCAAATCTTAACTTTTCAAACCTAAGTTTTCAAACTCTTCCTAAACTCAAATCTTTCCTAATCTCAAGATTTTCTAAAACTCTAAAACTTTCTAAATCAAAACTTTCTAAATTTGAAACTTTCTTAAGTTAAATCTTTCTAAACCTAATTCTTTCCAAATTCTAAACTTTCCAAAACTTCAAAATCTTTTCAAATCTAGAACTTTCCTAAATTCAAAACTTTCTAAATTCAAGACTTTCTTAAGTTGAAACTTTCTTAATTCAAACATTTCCTAAATTGAAAACTTTTCTTTTTCAAACCTTTCCTAAAACAAAACTTTCTTATTTTCAAAACTTCCTTGTTTTCAAAACTTTCCAAATTCAAAAGTTTCCTTTTTCAAACATTTCCAAATTCAAAACTTTCTTAATTCAAAATTTTCCTAATTCTAACCTTTCCTAATTCCAAAACTTTCCAAAAATAAAACTTTCCTAATTTCAAAACTTTTCTAAACCTAAAACTTTCCTAATTTAAAACTTTTCTAAAATGACACTTTCCTAATTCGAAACTTTCCTAATCTAAATTTTTCCTAAATTCCAAGTTTCCAAATCTTTCAAGATCTTTCTAAATCCAACATTCCAATCTAATTTTTCTTAATATCAAGTCTTTCCTAGGTCTCATCTTTTCTTAAGTCTAGGTTTCCTAAAACCAAGTCTTTCCAAAATCTATCTCTTCAAATCAAAGTCCAATCCTCTCAATTTCAATTTCTAATCTCCTCTTCTAGTCTCAAATCAAATCCAATTTTCAATTCAATTTCTTTCTTCCAATCCAATCTCTCTTTAAATCAATCTATTTTCAATCGGACTCTGGTCCGAACTACGATTGACCTGATTCCCCCAAAGAGATACGTAGGCAACCTTCATAGGTGCGGTCACAATACTTTTCAAAATTTCAATTCCACCCTCATGGGTGTGATCTTCACATTTTCAAATCTCAAATTCCAATCTATTTTCAAAATTCTAATTTCAAAATTTCTATTTTCAAATCTCTATTTCTAACTTTTCAAACTTTCCAATTTCAATTCTATGTTTTCAAATCTCTTCTAAAATCAAATCAAATTCTTCTTTTCAAATTTCCTTTCAAATCTATTCCTAAATCAACTTTCTTTTCTATTGCATTTGCATATCATGCATCATGTGAGTTTCTTTTCAAACATTGTTTTTCGAAGTGGATGGGATTGAACATATGTTAATTAAAGACTCTCATAGGTGAATCTAAGGTAGATTGACATGTAGGCACCGAAAGGGTGGGGTAGGGTGATAGCCTAGTGCGTCTTCCCTACACTTAACCAACCTCCGAACCTAGAATCACTGATTTCAAAGACCAAAAAGGAGTTATTTTTTAAAAAGGGCTAAATGTTTTCCAAAGGTTGCCAAACAACCTGTTTTCTTAAAAACCGTCTCTCGAGAAGATATTTTCAAAATCGTTTTCCAAAAAACCCTAAGTGTAGTCTTCGGATTACTCTTAGTTTTTAGGTGACCTAACTCACCTTGATCAAGTTAGGTGGTGACTCCAAATCTTTTTCAAAAGCCTTTTATTTAAATCAATTTTTCAATTCAAACCTAGTCGCACTCATTCTTCTAGGAGGGTGAGTTCTAACGAGAGAGTACAGCATTTTTCCCACTTGGGTGAGTATTCCTCGGGTGCGAAAAATCTGTGCGCGACAATAATACCAACACACATAAGAGAATCCATGTACATTTTCAACGTTTTCAAATTTTCAAATACATGTTCTATTTTTCAAAAATCCAATCATTTTCAAAATTGTCACAAAATCTTTCAAAATCACTACAAATATTCTCTACAATATTCTCATATTTTTCTAGATATTAAATCCTAACAATTCTATCAGTTTCTAAATTTTATCTATTTTCAAGCATTTTTCTAATTTTCAAAAAATTGAAAATTCAAAAAGTTTTAAAGAAATCACGAAACTTCATACAGTTATTTAACACATTTTTTTAAGTCACATAATATAACAATCTAGCCAGAAAACTCAATACCCAAAGCAGTAGGAGCCGATTTTTAATTCCTGCAAAAACCCTCTTTAGATAAACCTACAAAACTATCCAAATTCAATCAAATAAGCGTCAAAACGTAGAAACAACTTTACCAGAGTGGTCAAAACACATCAAAATATCAATTTTAACTATTTACACCACTCAAATGGAGTTTTTCACATTGAAATCAATACAAAATAAAAAAACTCACCTCTTGGAGTTCCCTGGTGAAATCTTCTTTTCCGGCAATTATTTCGGTGATAGTGACTACTTCCGGCAACTCTCCAAGGTTTCCAAAGCTCACTCCTTCAATTTCCTAGTTTCTTTTCTTGCAAAAAGTCAACAAGAGGCTTTCAACTCTTCAAAAACCCATAAGTTTCAAACAAAGCCATTGCTGCTGGTTTTAATCCTAGGCCTGGCACCACTAGCAGTGGTGCTAGAGTTATTATAAGCCAAGCGCCACTATTAGTGGTGCCACCGTCAAAATCCAGACAGTTTTACCCTTTTTCCCTCCAAAACCCAATTTCAAATGCCCCCTTGGACTAGATCTCCATTTTCAAGCTTGAATCTTCAAAAATTTTCAAAGTCCATCCTTTCGATCGCCTCGCGATTAACATGGGACCCTCATTTTATTGTTTTCTGCCTTCGACAAGTAAAGACAGAAAAAGAGAGGCAGCTATTAGCACCCCAATTTTTCCTACTTGACAATCTTCGGTCCGTCTGGAATCATATTCAAATCGATGCTGACATATTCAAGTCCTAATCAAATTTTCAGACTCAATCCAATCAATTAATCTCTTCGCAGGCTCGCAGGGCCCAACAAAGGCAAAATAACTAAAATGCCCTTGCAACATTACTCAATCCAATTCCAGTGGGCACATCTTCCTAAAGACAGTAAGTCCTTATTTGAATCTCAAATCCAGTTCCAAATCAAATTCCAGTCAAGAACGATCAAAATCAAATCTGACATGTCTTTTGAGAAAGTTGATCTCTCAGATGGTAAGTCCATCCAGTCCAACACGTTTATTGAGAAAACTCTTCGGAACGGTAAGTCCCTTTAAACCTATTGACGGGGACAGAACCCAAGTTCCCAAGAAGGTAAAACGGTTCACTTCTAGTACCTGCTAGCCTACCAATGTAGAATGTCCGTTATCCAGCACATCTTTTAATAAATTTGATTTCTCAGAAGATAAGCCCACCCAAAAGCTTCTCGAGATCATGCAGTCTCCAAAACGACGCACCGTTAGAGCGATGGAAACACTCGCAAACATCACAACCGTGAGAGTGGCAGAAACACTCGCAAATAGGTCGACATTGAGAATTGCCAACAAAACCCCTATGTCACAGGACCGAACATGCCTCTTGGCCATGACATGTTCACCAAAGGGCAGGATACCTTGGAAACCAACTCATCACACATTGTCAGAGTGACGAAAACACTCAAAACCAGGGTTAACACCAATGCCTGCTACCTCACTCTAGTGAAAAATGACCAAACTACTACTTGGGCCTTTTCGGCAAGCTTCTCGAGAAATTACCTAAGTCCTCAGAGCAGTAAGTCCACCCTTCTAAAATTATTCCAAAGACAATCCGGCATGTTCAAGTACCTTTTAGTCAGGTGCCAGATCAATTCTGAGACTATCCTGTCAAAATGAGTATTGTGCCCCTTGGCATCCGATCGCCTTTAGAACCACATCGGCTATGGGTACAATATCGATAACCTCTCGAGGGTGCTTCTAATAATATTCCCAACCTCGCAACACCTTTTCGGATCATTCCGAGTCTATTCCGGCAAGTTTGATGCAAAATGACCGTTTTACTCCTGGTGGGCCGGTCTCCTTTTCTAACCACACAGGCTCTGGGTATCAAACCGGCAATCCCCCAAAACACTCTCGATAGTGTTTCCAACCTTCAAGCCTTCTCATGGGTCATTCCAAGTCCATTCTGGTGGTTTTTTGGTCCAGTTGACTGTTTTGCCCCTAGTGGCTCGATTGACCATTTCAATAATTGCGACATTGTTTCTTAAGCCCATTACTCTCCGGACACTGTTTCAAGGGTTTCTGCCCTTTTTTTGGCCTTCCGAATCATTCCCAGCCTCCTGGATCATTCCCAGACCTTCTAGAGTCACTCTTAGTAGAGCCAAACTAAAAATTGCATGGTAGTCACTAGGACAGGTGCCCAAATCTTTTGGCTCGCGTACCAAGGGTCAAAGATATGTTTCTTACCACCCTAAATACTTTCCTAAGTGGTTATCGCCACTACTAAAGCCAAAAATGGCCTAGTGCCACTATTAATGGTGCCTTTGTATAATTTAGCCTAGCGTCATTACAACAAGCGCCAGGTCGATTTAAGTTGCCTATAAATACAAACTCTCCCCTTGCGTGAAAAGGGTACGACATTTCAGTTCAGAAACGCTGCCTCTTTGAAAATAGAGCTCAAAACCTCTCCAAACCCTAGCTCCCTCAAGTCTCTTCAAGCTCTAGCTTCTATACACACAAGCCCTAGCTTATACACAATTCATACACTTAAACACAAGCCTCTAAACAAGCCATTGAAGACTCAAGTGCTGCAATTTTGAAGTTTTCAAAGTTCACGTAAAGCAAAGCAAGCAAGGCAATTAAAGCAAGAAGAATACGAGGTTGGTTTTTTCTTTATGTTTATGTACTTTCCCCCTCTCTCTTTTCTCTCCTAACCCACTTAGGTTTTCTTCTATTTTAATTCTCATATTCTACCTCCCTTTTTTGCATGCTTGAAATAAGTGATTCCCAGATTCATGTGTAGGAAGGACTGTTGAGAGTCACCGTGCTGTGGGCTTTCTTCTAGTTTGAACTTAGACCGTGTGAATTTGGCCTCCTTGATTATGTTGTGAAGCCTAACATTGTATGTTCACGACGCTACTTACATTATGCATATCATATTCATTCATCCTGTCAAAATCGTTTTCAAAGTTATTTTCAAAACTTGCATCATAATCCTTTTTTAAAACTCGCATTAAAAGTCTTCTTCTTCCAAACTTGTTTTCAAAATTACCCTCCTAGGATGATTCTAACCATTCCATGGTTAAGATTGTTTTAGGAAAGTGTTACATTCAATGTGACCATCAAGATCCAAAATTTGGGTGTAAACCTTAAATTTTTTTTGTCAAAACCACAATCTTAAGATGATTCTAGCCATTCCATGGTTAGGGTTGTTTTAGAAAAGTGTTATATTTAATGTGATCATTATGGTCCATATTTTAAATCCTTGTTGTTTTCAAAATCATAACCTTAGAATGGTTCTAATCTTCTTATGGTTAGAATCATTTTAGGAAAGTGAAATACTTTTAGAGACTTATAAAAGTTCGTACTCAAATTCCCTTCCAAAATTGCTTTTCAAATCTCCTTCCTAAAAACTCTTTTCAAATTTTTTACTTTCCAAAAACTGTTTGTCTTGAAGTCCAAGTTAAGCCCTAGAATCTATGGTTAGGAAACAAGAATTCATTCCTTGAAGTTTTGACTTCCTATTTTTTTGCCTCAAAACCTAGGTTTCCAAAACTATTTTTTCATAGCAAAATCATAGATTTCCAAAACCTTTTCTCTCACCAAATTATAAAGTTCTAAATCCAAGATTTCCAAAACGCAACATTTTCAATTCCATGTCAAATCTAATCTTCCAACTTAGGAAACCAAATCAAATCCTGCAATTTTGGAATGAAAATCAATTGATCTCTTTTTAGAAATAAAATTCAATCTTCAACTTTAGGAAATAGAAATTAAATATTTTCTAACTCCAACGTTTCCTAATTCCACTCTTTCCTATTTCCATACCTTTCCAAATCTCAACTTCCTAAATTCTAAATTATCAAATCTTTCTTAAACTCATATCTTTCCTAACTTCAAGTATTTCCAAAATTCAAACTTTTAAACCTTACCTAATTTCAAATTTTCAAATCTTTCCAAATTCTATCTTTCCTAAATTCTAACTTTCCAAATTCAAATCTTTCCAAAATCAACTCTTTCTAAGAAAGGAAACTTTCCTAATTAAAAACTTTCCTAATTTAATTTTTCTAAATTAAAACTTTTCTAATTTGGCACTTTTCTAAAATGAAACTTTCTTATTTTAAAACTTTCCTAAACCCTAAGTTTCTAAATTCATTCAAATCAAACATTCAAGTCAAATCTTTTCTAATCCGCTCCAAGTCAAGTGTTTTTAAATCAAATCAAATCTTTCTCAAATCAAGTCTTTCCTAAATCCTATTTTTCCTAATTCTAAGTTTTCTAATACCAAACTTTCTAGAATCAAACTTCTCAAGTTCAAATCAAGTCAATTCAATTACATGCTTCAACCCAATGTTATCTAAGTCCTAGGATGTCTAAACCTTAGTTCAACTGTAACCCTAAAGTTAGGAAGCTTCCACTCTTTTATAAACCAAGATGGTTTTCAAAATTCAATCTAAGTCAAGATGATTTCAAAGCTCAACTTTTCCTAACCAAGCCCAATTCCAATCTTCTAATCTAAGTTCCAAATTAAACCCTTTCAAATCAAACCTTCCATCTTTAATCAAACTCTTTTCTGAACTACGACTAACCTGATTCCCAACAAAGGGATATGTAGCCAACCCTCATAGGCGTGGTCACAACCTTTTTCAAGTTTCTATTTTCACAACTTTTTTCACAATCCTTTTCAGATGTCCAAGTCTATAATCTTTTTCAAAATTTCAAATTTCTCTTTCAAACTTCTAATCTTTTCTTCCAATCTATTTTCAAAAATCAAATCTTTTTCTTGCACTTGCATGTCATGCATCATATCAAACTTCTTTCTAAAATTCTTTTTAAAGTGGATATAGTTGGACAGTGGACAATAGAAGTTTTTAAATGAGTGAACCTATGGTGAATAGACATGTAGGTACCACAAGGGCAAGATAGGGTGATGATCTCAGGATATCTACCCTATACATAACCAACATCCAAACCTAGAATCATTGCTTTTAAAGATCAAAACGGAGTTATTTTCTAAAAGAGCTTTACATCTTTCCAAAAGTTACCAAACAACCTGTTTTCTTAAAAACCCTCTTTGAAGGAAGTTTTCTAAAACCTTTTCAAAAACCCTAAGTTTAATCTTTAGATAGCACTTAGTTTTAGGTGACCTAACTCACCTTAACCAAGTTAGGTGGCGACTCCAAAATTTTTTCAAAAATTCTTAATCAAATCAATTTTCAATTCAAACCTAGTAGCACTCGTCCTTCTAGTAGGATGAGTTCTAACGAGAGAGTACCGTGTTTTTTTCACTTGTGCGTGTATTTCTCGAGTGCAAAAATTTGGGGCGCGGTACTTCTTAAGAAGGCTCGGTTCCCAGATCTTCAAACCTTGGCCCACTCCCCAAGGTGGTGCCATTATTGATTGGTGATCTGAGCAAGGGAACCATCTAAAGGCCGTAGGCTAAGAAACTAGCATAGCATCTGCCCACAACCAATATACCATTCCCCCTTCTAATTAGAAGGGACATAATTAGGTAAAGACTGCAAGTATGCAAATGCTAGTACTCGTGTAGTGTGTGTGTGAAATTTTTGAAAAACGGAGGAAATGGTCTAACAACTCCCATCCATCCTATCCATTCCATCTTGTCCATTTTGTCTTGTCATTCATGGCAATTTATATAAAGAATAAAAATAAATGTGAACAAGGTCCACCTACAAAATAAAATGCAAAAAATCAGTACTTTGATGATAAACTTAATTCAAGATTGAATGATTGAATATGGGTTGAATGCAAGCAATGACATCTTTTGAAAACAACTTTAAGAAATTTGATTTTAGAAAATTTGAAGTGGATAGGATTGGACAAATTAATTGAAGATTCGAGGTGCGTGAAGGGTAGAAGGACATGGTATTGGCTTAACCCTCTAAATGTCCCCAGTGGTGTCGCTAGCTATCGCGCCTCGGTTTTTCTCACTCGAGATAATATGGGGGGAAACGCACGATATACTCTCATTACAACTCTTTCCCCTAGAAGGACGAGGGCGACTAGATTTGAATTAGAAATTGATTCGAATAAGAGCTTTTGGAAAGAGATTTGGAGTCGTCACCTAACTTTGTTAAGGTAAGTTAGGTCACCTAAAACTAAGTGTAATCCAAATATTAAACTTAGGCATTTTGAAAAGGTTTTGGAAACACTTCCTCAACAAAGGGTTTTTGTTTTTTTGAAAGAAACAGGTTGTTTGGCAACCTTTGAAAAATGTTTAAGCCCTTTTTGAAAATTACTCCGATTTTGGTATTTCAAAAATAGTGATCTAGGTTCGGGGGTTGGTTATATATAGGAAAGATCCACTAAGCTATCACTCTCTCCTGCCCTTTCGGTACCTACATGTCTATTCACCCTAGGTTCACTCATTAAGAATCTTCGATTGATAATTGTCCAATCCTATCCACTTTGAAAAGAATTTTGGAAAGAAGTTTGTGCCATCATTTTAAGGATGATATGATGCATGAAATGCAAGTGCACAAGAGAAACTTTGAATTTATAAAGAGATTTTGAAAAAGGAAATTGAAATTTTGAAAGGGGTTGTGAACGCACCTATGAGGGTTGCGTGCATATCCTTTTGTTGGGAATCAAGTCAGTCGTAGTTCGGACTCGAAGTCCGGTTGAAAATAGACACTTTGAGGTCTTGTTTGATTTGAAAAGACACTTTGGAGGCCTTTGAAAAGTTTGACTTGAAAATATTTTGATTTGAACTTTGATTTGAGGATTTCAAATTGAAGTTTGATTTGAAATCAAGTTTGGAGTTTACTTTGCAACAAAATTTGAATTGGAAATTGAACTTTGAAATAGAACTTGGACTTGTTTTGGAAAGTTTGAATTGAATTTTGAAGTCATCTTGACTTGAATTGGGGTTGTTTGAAAGTCATCTTAATTGAAATTTAAGATTTAGAAAAGAGTTGAAACTTCCTAACTTAGAGTTAGAGTTGAACTAGGGTTTAGGTATCCTAGGACTTAAGTAACTTAGGTTTGAAGCATGCAATTGAATTGGAAAGATTTGATTTGAACTAGACAAGTTTGATTTTAGAAAGTTAGATTTTAGAAAGTTCCAAATTTAGGAAAGTTTGGATTTAGGAAAGATTGAAAAATATTTGATTTGATTTAGAAATATTTGATTTTGAAAACCTTGGAAAATTAGAATTTTTGGATGTTTGAACTTGGGAAGGCTTTGAATTAGGAAGGTTCCTAATTTGAAAAGTGTCCATCTTAGGAAGGTTTCCATTTTAGGAAAAACTTGACATTGGAAAGATTTGATTTAGAAAAGGTTTGAATTTGAAATTTGGAAATATTTGAGAGTTTGAAGTTAGGAAAGATTTGATCTCCATTTTCCTAAAATAGAAGATTGGATTTTATTCTCAAAAATAGAGGATTTGATTTGGTTTCCTATTTCAACAAGATTTAACTTGACTCGAAATTGGAAACCTTGAGTTTTGAAAATCTGTCATTAGGAAACCTATGATTTCATGTAGAAAACGATTTTAAAAATCTATGATTTGATGCATATAGAAAGCTATGATTTCATGTCAAAAATCTAGAGTTTCCTAAACATTGATTCTAGGGTTTTGACTTGAACTTCAAGACGAAGAGTTTTTGGAAAGAAAATATTTAGAAAGAGTTTTTAGGAAGTGAATTTGCAAAACTATTTTAGAAAGACCTTGAATATAGATTTTTGCAAGTCTCTTAATTATCTCACCCTCAAAACAATTTTAATCATGAAAAGACTAGAACCATTCTAGGGTTGTGATTTTGATAACAACTAAGGTTTGAAAACAAGATTTGGACCTTGATGATCTCATTGAATGTAACACCTAACCATGGAATGGCTAGAATCATTTTAGAGCTTTGATTTATTGAAAAACAATTTAGGCCTTAGACCCAAACTTTGGACTTTGATGGTCACATTGAATATAACACTTTCCTAACACAACCATAACCATGGAAAGGGTAAAATCATCTTAGGATTGTGCTTTTGAAAACAAGTTTGAAAGGAAAAGGTTTTGAATGCAAGTTTTGAAAGAGAACTTTTGAATGTGAAATTCAATGCAATGCATGGATTTAATAACTACAATGCAATAGGGTCATGAACATACAAGGTTATGCTTCAACACATAATTAAGGGGGCCAAAACTACATCGTCTTAGGTTGAACTTGAAAAAAGCCCCTAACACGCTGACTTTCAACAAGTCTTTCTAAGCATGAACATGGAAGTCCTTTGTTTCAACTATACAAGAAAGAGCAGTAAAAGATGGGGATTAAAATAGAAGAAAACCCAAGTGGTTTAGGAGAGAGAATGTAAGCACCCTATTTTTGCCCACTCGGCAATATCCGGCCTAACCGAACTCCTTTTCAAAACTCCATAGGCACGTTCAAGCCCAAATCAACTTTTAGACCACTATCCAATCAGTTAGCAATTTTTTAGGTCCAAGCATAATGACCAAACCTACCCCTTGGGCCTCCAAGCACGTCTTTGAAAAAGTTCAAAATCTCTGAAGACGGTAAGTCCACCCTTCTAAAATGTTCTCAGGCAATTAGGCGTACTCAATACACCATCTTGACCAATTCGGGTCCCGTTCCGATCAACTTTGGTCAAAATGATCATTTTACCCTTAGGCACGCCAACAAAGCACAAATTGCTCCAGACGGTAACTACACCTTCCAGGAATGTCCCCAAACAATCCGGTATGCTTAATATGCCATTCCAACACATCTGGACTCTTGTCGACCAATTTCGATCAAAATGATTGTTTTACCCCTAGTGGCCCGAAACCATACTAGCTTTGGGTACCAAACTGGCATACTCTATTCTACCCCGATGTCCAATCTAAGATAAGTCTCGAGACTCTAAACACTTCCAAGTCAACAAAAGTCCCCAAAGACTCTAGGGTTGTCTTTTTTCCCGATTCCCTAGTTATAACGCACTGTCAAATGACTTAAGAAATGTTTAAATCAGGGAATTCCCAGAAGCCTGTCCATATTTCTTTCCATCAATATGGCTTGATCGAAGAGATTGTTTCCTGAAGCCCCCGACTGCATGGCTCGAAAACTACTACTTTTAGTAACCACTAGAGCATCTCACAGACGCTCTGCCAGGGTTGTATTTTTCTCTAATTCTCTGATTATAACGCACCATCAAACAACTTTTGAAATGCACAAATCAAAAAATTCCTGCAAGTATTTCTAGTGTACTTTCCATCGGTATGGTCCGATCGAAGAGATTACTTTCTGAAGGCCTCGATCACGTGGCCCAAAAACTGCTACTTTTGAACACCTACGGAGTGTATCACAAACACTCCACAAAAGTGTATATTCGTACATGCTTCCTGATGCAATATCTCCCTTTTTCGAACACCTTTGAAGCTTTCCAAAAATTTCCAGTTCATAAGAAACAGTAGGAGAACGTCGTAGACTTGACTGATTCCCCTGAATCTTTTTTTATTTGCACAATTATCGAGGTAAATCAAAACGAAAGTTTCCAACGGTGGAGCATATGCTAAATGCGCCCAGATTTTGATTAGATCGATTAAAACTTTGCTTGCTCCCTAAGTTGAACTAGTACAGAGTGTGCCACGTGGCATTCAAAGAGTGGAATAGTACTGGTGCATGTGCTACATGTGCCAACTCCCAGGGCTTTGCTTATAAATATAGGCCACACCCTTTGCACATTCCAAAATTGAAATTGGTAGTGAAGCTCGGCAAAAATAGCTCCAGAAATCTAAAATCCTATATACACCTTACCCACCAAACACTTAGGTTAGATTCTACCTCTCTCTAGCTTTTACACTCTCTCTACAAAGCCTCCAATGCCTTAGAAGAGCCATTTCCAACCCCTTCAAGCCTGTTCAAGGCCATCCAAGTTCAAGACAAGTCATCCATGGAAGCTTGAAATTGTTTTCAAGACAAAAGGTGATATTCTCTTTTACATTTTACCATGTCCACTGTTCTCTTCTCCTTCTTAGCCTACTTAGGCTATTCTCTATTTTAAACCCCATACTCTACATCCCTTTCTTGCATGCTTGGAACAAGTGAGCTCCTAGTTCATGCCTAGAGGAAAACTTGTGAGGGCCACTGTGTAGCGGGATCTCTCACAAGCCCACTTTAAGATGGTATGGCCTTGGAGTACCTTGCAATTTGGTGTAGCTTCTAGCCTTGTATGATTTCATGACCCCTTTGCATATGGTTATCTTGTTCATGTTTTACATGTTTGGCTTTATTTTCATGTTTACAATTATTTTTTCAAAACTTTCACTATCTTTATTTCTATGTCATTCTCAAGCTCCATATTTAAATGTTTTCCTAAAAATGATTCTAAGAGTTGGTTCCTTAAAGCCTAGGTCAAATCCTCAATTTCTACACCCTAAAGAACCCCCTTTGAGTCCCTTGACTTCATTTTGCATCGTCACATTTCACTACTTTTCAAGTTGCATTATAATGGCTTTCAAACCCTCTTCTTCTATGTTAATTTTTAAGGATTTACTCTCTTGAGCTTTGTGGTTGAAATGGCCCTTGGAACCCTCTCTTGAGTGGTATTCCCATTATCTTGACTATATGAGGCCTAGCTTATTAGACTGGTTCTCTAAACCCCAGAAGGGGCTTTCAAAACAAACCCCTTCAAGAAGGGTTTTCAAAAGTTTATTCTCTTGAATTTGTGTAAAATGATTTTCCTAAACAACCATCTTCATCTTGATTTTTAGAAGTTTTACTCTCTTGAATATTGTGGTTGGAATGGTCCTATGAAGTCCTCTTTGGAGTGAGTTCCTTCAAATCAACCATATGAACCCTTATTCTTTATATCTCTGTCTACGCTGTGGTCATTCTTGCGGTAACACACTAGTTGAACTTCACGCTCCCCCCTCTCTCTCTCTCTCTCTCTCTTAGTATGCGCGTTATGCTGCTGAGATCACTGTTAGCTTCCTACTCTAAGCTTAAAGAACCTTCTCCGTTAGGCTTGAAGTCTATATAAGGGTTTCTTTATTTAGTTAGTTATTTATTTCTTTTATCAACGCATACAAGACCACAAGTGCAAGTCAAGAGTTTTTGAATGTGGGCATATTGTATTTTACAAGAATTCCCTCCTTTCCGGGAGTTGACTCATTGGTCTAGAATATAATGTCTTGAAGAAAGTCCAAAAGGGTTGACACTAGGGGTTTACAAAAGAACCGAAAACCAAACCAATCCGGCCTCTTGGATCGGTTTGGTTCAGGTTTGTGAGGGATTTGGTTTAGTTCTGGGTCTAAAAATTAATAAACTGATAAGTTCGGTTTGGTTCTCGATTTCATATTTTCTAGACCTAAACCGAACCGAACCGAAAATTGACCCAACTTAAACTGACCTAAGAACCAAACCGAGCCCCGATCTTTATATGTCATAAAAGTCTATATATGCAATTAGATCATTATTATTTGTACTTAAATATTTATTGATTTGTGTTAGTTTGTCATTTTTTATTTTTTTGAAAAATTAAGGATGCAAGACCAATCTTATTATTATTATTATTTTAATACATAAGTCAAATAACATACATAACAGTAAACCTGGCCTGACCCATCTTGGACCCGACCCAACTCGAGGTACAAAACCGAAACGAACTAACCCGAATCGAGTTAAGTTGGTTCAATTCAATTCCATTGAATGATTTGTTTGGTTCTGAGTCCAAAAATCTAGAACCGATCAAGTTCGGGTCAGTTCTGGATTTAGCACAGACCCGACCCAACCCGACCCATGCACAACCCTAGTTGACACCTCTATTCTCAAGGGTCAATACTTTTGGACAGAGCCTCGATGAAGCTTGGTAAAAGTAAAAAAGAATCAGCACCTATTTCTCAAGAGATGATACATTTGGATAGAAGGTTGAGGACGCTAGCATCATAACAAAAAGGATTGACTCCTTCAGAAAAAGGGTTAGCACACTGAGCCCAATGACTATTTTGTTGAACCTTCTATTAGCGTGATTTTGCATTTAATGCACTCTCAACCACCACCAATAGCTAGAATCAACGCAAGGCTAAATACAAGATCCCCACAGCATTTTTACACAAGTGTATAAGATTATAAGTGCTGAGTCAAAGATTAAACTCAAGAAATCTTGAGCCCCAACTGCCATATTCTTTTTGCAAAGTGATTGGGGTTAATTGCTAAGCTACACCTACTTAGCTACCCTTGTTGAGAGTTACCCATTGTATAAATCTCATTTATTTAATTTGGGTGGGTTTGTAAACCTGTGAGTTTGAGTATTCTCGATCAAAATACTCATAAGTTTGAGTGAAACTTAAAAATCACTTGAGTCTTTGAGAGTTTGGAAAGAACTCTTGTAAAAGTGAGCTGGACACTTGGGCAACTAGCACCTATTGTGTAAAGGGACCTTTGTATAGTGGAAGAGCTTTCAAAGGGATTTTGAGGGTGAGGACGTAGGTCACATGTTGTGGCTGAGCCTTGGTAAATCTTGGTGTACATCTTGTGCTCTGTTTTTCTTGCTTTGCATCATATCATCTAATTGCTTTATTTATCCATTGCTAAGTTATTATTCCATTGATTAATTAGTTTTTAATTACATTATTTGTGATTAATCTTGAGAATTCAACCCTCTTTTGGGTTGCATATTAGGGTAACAATGGGTATCAGAGCTAGTACTCTATTTTATAAGCTCAACATCCTTAGAGTTGATCTGTGGCAACTATGATTAAGAGCTCTCTTGGAGAAAGTCAATCCATCAATAGATATCCTATGTTCAATTGAACAAACTACAACTACTGGAAGGATAGAATAAGAATATACATTCAATTAGTTAACTATGAATGAGATCAGAATGACTTGAAGCTTTTGCAATCTAATGTCAAAGCTATGAATATCTTTTATTGTGCCTTAGATCCTAATAAATTCAATAGAATCTCCACTTGTGAGACTGCCAAAAAGATATGGGATAGACTTAAGGTGACTCATAAATGAACCAATCAGGTGAAAGAGTCCAAGATTAACATTCTTGTACATAATTATAAATTATTTAAAATAAAATCTGATGAATCTATCACTGATATGCTTACAAGATTCACTAACATTTTTAAAGTCTCTTAGAAAAGTGTATCCTAACAGTGAACATATGACAATGATCCTTTGATATTTGCCAAAGGTATGGGAAGCTAAGGTGACAGCCATATGATTCGCTCCCACAAGTGCACGATTTCAAAGTAGTTTAATCTGAGAGATATCAGATATCGTATTCTTCCTTATGAATCGGGGTCCAACATAGACCACGACTTGACAAACTTACACTCAACTCAATTCGATTACAATCAAAGTCAATGCCTCCATAAAAAGAGAAAAAGTAAAAATGATTTGGATTTTAGTTTTGGTTTGATTAACTAGGTAATTGAAAGTAAAATGGAGATTAAGACAATTTAAAGAGGATTTGGATTCAATTGATTCAAACACCTAAGTGATTGAAAGGGTTCCAATAAAGGTCTATAACTCAAATTATTCACCATAATCAAGGGTAGTAATCCAGAGGATTTAGCTTTACCAAAACATGAATTCTACTCTAATCAATGTTAGATTGATAGGCAATTATAGAATCATAGGTTAATACCATAGATTTGATCAATCAGAACCCAAATTGCTAAATTCTAAGTTGAAATTGCTAAACATAGTCAATAGCCTAAGAGTTCTTATGGATCTAACATTTAATTAGATAGAATTAACAATCCAAGAAGATTATTCAATGAAAACATGAGATACCGTCAATAGAGACTGGAGTCCCTCAAGTGTTCTTCATAATTAAACCCAAATGGAGAGTTTAGCTACTTGAAATCATGATGAATTTAAATATTAAAGTTGAAATCTAATGGAATTGGAAACTTTAATTAAAGAACCTTACAATAAGATTATGCTAATAATCTTACCTCGAAGATATTGAAAGTATTCAAGATAATGAAGACAAGTTGAAAGAAAATCACAAGACTTGAAAGTTTTAATTGAATATTTGAAGATGTCTTGGATCAATGGAAGATTTGATGTTGATTGAAGAAGTCTTAAAATAGATTAAATTCAACTCGAAGAGATTGAAAGTGTTCTTGGAGATCAACAAGCATTGGAGAAGACTTTTCAAGCCTTAGAAGCCTTATTTGGATGATTCTTGAAGACCTTGAAGACTTTGAAGAAGATTGAAGAAGACTAGCAAAGAGTGAAAGTCACAGGGCAAAAAGTCATCCTATGTATTTTAAAGGTTGACACATTTAGACAGTGGCACTGGATAAGAGATCTCTGGTAAAAAGAGTCAACCCCTCCTTTATAGGAGTCAACACATTGGTCCAGAATGCAAAGTCTTGAAGAAGATCCAAAAGGGTTGACACCTCCATTCTCAAGGGTAAACACATTTGGACAGATCCTTGATAAAGTTTGGTAAAATTAAAAAAGAGTCGACACATTTAGACAATGGCACTGGATAAGAGATCTCTAGTAAAAAGAGTCGAGCCCTCCTTTCCAAGAATTGACACATTGGTCCAGAATGCAAAGTCTTGAAGAAAGTCCAAAAGAGTGGACACCTACATTCTCAGGGGTCAATGCATTTGGACAGATCCTTGATAAGTTGACACCTACATTCTCAGTCGACACCTATTTCCTAGGGGTTGACGCATTTGGACAGAAGGTTGAGGACATTGGCACCATAACAAAAAGGGTCGACTTATTAAGAAAAATGGTCAACACATTGATCCCAACAACTAGTTTTTTTAAGTTTTGTTAGCACAATTTTGCATTTAATGCACTCTCAACCACTACAAACGACTAGAATCAATACAAGGCTATAGATACAAGATCTTCATAGCATTTATACACAAGAATACAAGATTATAAGTGCTGAATCAAAGATTAAAGTTGAGAAACTCTGAGCCCTAACTGCCATATTCTTTTTGGTTAGTGATTGGGGATAATTGCTGAGCTACACCTGCTTATCTTCTCTTGTTGAGAGTTACCCATTGTATAAACCTCATTTATTTTACTTAGATGGGTTTGTAAATGGTTCGCTCTTGCAAGTGTACTGTTTCGCAATATAGTTTTACTAGTTAATCCTTGGTTATCATTCTTTCCATGGGATTGATTCCAATATAGAAATGAACGCTCAACTCACAATGGACTCACTCAAATTGGATTGCAAATCAAATGAAATTGAATCTAAGCCTAACAAAAGTAGACCAAAAAATCTTTTAGTTTTGAGAAGGGTGATTCAATAACAACTAGGCAATTCAAATAAAGCTAATTGATGTTCAATAATTATACCAAGGAATTTAAGAACAATTAACAACTAATCTAACAATTAAACTAAGAAAATTTAGATTCTAAGTCAATTATACAAAGAAATTAGAAATAGCCAACAACTAAAGGTAAAAACAATTAAAGCCAATTAAGATGGGGTTCAAAGACAATTGATGGGGATTTGAGTACAATTGGTCCAATCTACCAATTCTTACAAGGAACTCAATTGAGGCTAAGATGACTCAAATCATAGATCTCTCCGTGGATCTATGATTATGAAGATTTAGACTTAATACCTTTGATTCTCCTTCAATTGAGTTTAGATTTGAATTCAATTCATAAATCTTTAGATGCAAATTATAGATTGGTGCAATCCCTATGCCAATTGAAGAATTGTGCATAGGAGTTACCGAACTTGGTTATAAATCTAAGATTTCTTAAGAAATCAATCCCAATTGAGAAGAGAAGTAGAAATCTAGAGATAATTCAATAAAGTCCATATTCCTCTATTAAATTTCATGTAATTCTTGGTAGATCTTCCAAATTGCACCCAAATAGAAGGCTTAGCTACTCAAATCCATGAAAGCAAGCACGTAGGAAAGTAGAGAAAGCATAAAAAGCAATAGATCTATACTTTAATTGATTGAAAATGGTGTTTATATACAAAGAAAGTAGAAGAAAAGGTGAGAAAATACACTTTCTCTCTCTACAAATCTCTTTAACTAGCTCTCTCTACCTAAGGAAATAAGTACAAACTGCATTATTTATCTAATTTTCAACCAAAACAACTTTTATATCGTCAGAAAATTATAAAGCTCCATAAATGTGTTTGAATGGTAACGGGGACCATTCAAATAGTCTTCTAAAGGACTTCAAACTGTGGTTGCAAGCTATAGTAACTATCAAATGGTCTTCAAACTTGTCACTAACGCTAAATTTGCTCTCTGTAGTTTGCAAACGGTAACATGTATTTGATAGAGAGTTCAAAACTTCATTGGACCATTCGAACACTCCTTTTACAACTTTGCCCACTTTGGACTATTTTTAGCCAAAAATTCTTGCAAAGATGTAAAAAGGGCATATTAGAATAATTTATAATTAAAGCACTATGCTAACACCTAAAATAAAGCTAACAATCCACTATTTTGGGGATTATGATTACACTTTTGGAGTGTAATCATAACCCCAACTTAGCTTCTTGCTAATCCCTAGCCAAATCTATACCAAAAAAAAAAAGTATATACAAAAGATAAACTCCACTTTCATAGGAATCACGGGTGCATTGATCCTGAGGCTGCTGCTTTGCTGGCTGCTCCTCTTCTGGATGGACCAAGTGTCCATTGGCACACCAAATAGTAGAATGGTCGACTGGCTTTATTAGCTAATGAAGATGTATAAACCTCGGAATCTCTACGTCCAAGACACCCACTATCAAAGTGGTAAGAATACACCTAAAAGGAATAAAGCCCCAAGCTCTCGGGTGCTTGTACTCCTCACACAAAGCCTGGAACATATAAAGGGGAAGATCTATAAACCTACCTATGCCAATGGCCCACAAAAGACTCGCCCTATCACGATTGACATTAGTCTGCCGCTTAATAGGGTAGATGGAATGGCAATAAAAGACAAAGAGTGGACCGTACCTAGTGGTCAACACTCTCTTTACTAATTGCTGCCGAGAAAACCAATAAGTTCCTGGAATATAAACTTCAGCTAACACTATCTCAAAGTCATCGGTGCCCATACAAAAGGAAAATTAAACCAAGCATTTGGCACGCTGGGAATACTAACAATCTGAGTAAAAGAATCATAGGTGACAACTACATCATGAACCCTAACCCAAGACTTTATCCTCTTATACCCTAGGGCTGTAAATACCAGCCGAATGTTGGCTATGAACTCGGCGATCAGAATAAAAACACTCATCCCTTAGAAAGTGGTCAATAAACGAGACCCCCTCTGGTAAAAAATCTCAGCCTATTTGAACTCGCCCCTTTTGAACTGCTCTAGTGTCATGTGACGCTTAATGGGGTTACCCTCTGAAACCAAGTGTCCAAGTATGCATCAAACACATCCTCTAAGATAAATCTCTCTACATCATAAGTAGGGGGTGGTGATATGGCCATTTTGCCCTACCGGCCACCTCTAATAGCCTACTAGCCACTTCGGGCCTACTGGCCATTCTGGCCAACTCTACCCATAATAATAAAATAAACTATCGAAGTAAAGCAGATAAACCTCTAAACAAGAATAGGAAAGAACACTAGAAGTACTCTAAAGGAGTACTTGGGAAGGCTGGTGAAGAAGGGTGGACCTGTGCTCGAGCTCCAATAGGGTTTCGTCATCTCAGCAACTCTCAAAACCTCGCTAAAACTCTCTCAAACGCATTTGAAAATGAGTTTGAATTCATTTTCAAATGGATATGTATAGACATGCATAGTGCATTAAACGGCTGTTCGAATGGTCTTCAAATGCTATGCATTTCAATGGTAGCTTAATGGTATTCTAACACTATCAATGAGCGTAGAAGCTAGCATGGAGTGTTCGAACGCTGGGCTTACTGTTCAAACTCTATCGGTTGAACGCTTATTACCGTTTAAATGTTATAACAAGCATTCGAACGGCAGACCAAAAAATCAAAGAAAAACAAGAAAACTGTAGAAATCCTACAAATTACCAGAACAGTGCTCAAATAGAGCCCCCCCCCCCCCCCCCCCCCCCCCCCCCCCCAACCTAGGGAAAGACTAGGAAACTAAAAAAAAATGAATACAACAAAAAGACATGACAGCCTTTATGATCAATAGATTGGTGGATACAATCAATAACATAATGCACTTGAATACAAGAGTATCAACACTCCACCTCTAACTAGAGGATGTCATGATCAAAAGAATTCAAAGGTAAAAGGGGCAAAAAGGGAAAACCTAAGAGCAGATCTAGGAAAAAGAGCGTCAACACATCTCTTAAAGTAAGCAAAGTAGTGAACAAGAGATACAAGGCTAGAAATGCGAACAGAAAGCTAAGGTAGAACATGGCATGAATAATAGAGGTCAAGATACACCAGACGATAGAAACATAGACAACCGGATGATATCTAAACCCTGCCTCTAACTACCAACTGCTCATAGCCATCTCAAACTACTTCGTAGCCTGCACAAAAGGAGAGCAAGTAGCTATATCAAGGAAATGAGATGCAACCAAAGCTAAGATCACCACAACGTCCTCATCCTTCAGATCTATCTTGACAAGATGGACATAAGCCTCCAAGAATGCTGTGTGATTAGGGTCAGTTAGGCCAGTATCCTCAAACTTGCCAACAACATTCGTGCTCTCCTTCTTACCACCCTTCTCTGATGCCATGAGAACTTAAAAAGATGGGGTAGCAAAAGAAAAACAACCACTAAAGGAGTTTAGGAGTAGGTTAGGGATGAAACCATATAGCATGGGTATATAGAACTCCCCTAGGTGTGAGAAGGTCGTTTGAACAGTTATCTAAAGCAATCAAAGCTCAGGATGTTGTTGATGACATCACAAAAGATGCACACCATTCAAATGTTGGGACCATTGTTCATGGATAACCGTTTGAATGGTTAATCAAAGAAAATAATCCCAAAAATTACCCCCAAGGTAGGTTCCCATAAAACAACTCTAAACTAACTACACTACCCTAACTACAAAGCAAAAGAAGAAGAAAAGAAAACCAATAACACTACTCCTAAACTAAACATCATTACCAGGCCATAATCAAACCAAGATTGGTGGATCAATGAGATCCACACAGTCAATCTCACCTCGAAAGGGCTCAAAGTAGGGCTTCAACCTTTATCCATTCACCTTAAAAGACATTCCATTAATGAAGTTTTGCACTTCCACTGCTCCATAAGAAAACACTTTCTTGACTTGATAGGGACCCAACCACTTACTTCTAAGCTTTCCTAGGAAGAAATGTAAACAAGAATCATAGAGCAAAACCTTTTGACCAACTTGAAATGATTTTCAAAGGATGTGTTGGTCATGAAAGGCTTTCATTTAGGACTTAGAAATCTTAACATTCTCAAATGCATCATTTCGAAGCTCTTCAAGTTCATTGAGTTGGAGCTTCTTATGGGTTCCTGCCTTATCAATGCTTGCATTGCATTAGTGAAGATGGCATACCTTCCCGTACAAAAGTATATAAGGTGAAGCGCCAAGAATAGTCTTATAGGCGATGCAGTAGGCCCACAAAGCATCAACTAACTGAAGAGACCAATCCTTTCTATTATGATTGATGGTCTTCTCAAGAATATGCTTGATCTCTCAATTGGCCAACTTAACTTGGCATTGGGTTTGTGGATGGTAAGGGAGTCCAACTTTATGAACCATACCATACTTGTGCATCAAGGAAGCAAAGGGCCAATTACCAAAGTGGGAGCCCCTATCACTAATGATGGCTCGAGGCATGCCAAACTGAGAGAAGATGTTCTCATTCAAAACTTGATCACCACTTGATGGTCATTGGTCCTAGCAGCTATGGCTTCTACTCACTTAATCACATAATCAATGGCTACCGAGATGAAAAGATAGCCGAAGGAACTCTAGAAAGACCCCATGAAGTCTATCCACCAACAATCAAAGATTCCCAAAATGGTAATGGGGTGGAGAGGCATTATGTGCCTCTTGGAGAGGGTTCTTAGCCTTTGGCATTTATCAAATGTAAGGCAAAAGGCATGAACATCCCTAAACATTGTCAGCCAATACAAACTACTTTGAAGGATCTTAGCTGTGGTCTTTTTTGAGGAAAAATGCCCCCCCACAAGTGTGAGAGTGACAAAACTCCATAATACTAGTAAATTCCTTATCAGGCACGCATCTCTGAATGATTTGGTCAGGATAACATTTGAAGAGATACAGCTTATTCCAAAAGCCGAAAGAATTTCCTCTTATCTAAAGAGGACCAATTGGTAGGAATAGCCCCAGTGGCCAAGTAATTGGCCACATTTGCATATCATGGAGTGAGAGTGTGTGTTGTGGCTTTGACAAAGTATGAGTTGTTCATCTGGAAAAGACTCTTTAATAGGGGAGTCATCAATGGCAGGAGCCTCAAAGGGAAGTCTTGAAAGGTAGTCCACAACCACGTTCTTTTCCCCCTTCTTGTCTTTAATCTCAAAGTTGAATTCTTGAAGAAAGAGAATCCACTAGATCAACCTAGGCTTAACATCTTGTTTAGACAATAAGTATTTAAGGGTGGTGTGATCGGTGTAAACAATCACTAATGAGCCCACCAGGTAGGAATGAAACTTGTCCAAAGCAAAAACTATAACCAATAATTCTTTTTTGGTGGTGGTATAGTTCACTGGTGTAGTCACTAACATCACACATAAGCTCAAAGGATAGGCTCCAATCCGGAAGTTGGATTATAGGAGCCATGGTCAAATGATTCTTTAATTTGTTGAATGCTAATTGACAAGATGGAGTCCACTCAAATGGTGTATCTCTTGCGAATAGGGCACATAAAGGCCTAGAGATGGCACTAAAGGATTAAATGAAAAGCCAGTAGAAACTGGCATGACCAAGAAAGGATCTCACATCTTTAATGGTCCTAAGGGTAGGTAGTTTTTGATCAACTCAACCTTAGGGGGATCTACCTCAATACCCTTCTGTAAGCACTCTATTTTTGCTCGCTCGGCAATCTCCAACATGAATGGACTCATACTTAAACTTCACATGCACATTCAAATCCAAATTAACCTTCCCAACTCCAATCCAGTCAATTGGTCTCTTCCCGGGCCCGTCGGCCCCACTTGAAGCCAAATGACCAAAATGTTCTTGAGGCATCATCCAGCTCAATTCAATATGGCACGCTCTTTGAGAATGTACCTAAGTTCTTAAAGTGATAAGTCCACCCCTTCCAAGATTATCCCAGATAATCCGACATGCCTAGAGTGCCATTCAAACCAATTTTGGACTCATTCTGGCAATTCTCGGTAAAAAATAACCATTTTACCTTTAGAAGCCTGATCATCCTCATCAAGCATACAGGCTCTGGGTATCAAACTAGTAAGTCCCACGACACTCCCATGAGTATCCCTGATCTCTAAATCTCATTCCAGTCAATTTTGGGCCTGTTCCAAGGTCTCTCAATTCAAATGACCGTTTTGACCTTAGTGGGTCGGTCGTCCTTTTCAACCACTTCAGCTCTGAGTATTAAATGGGTAATCCCCAAGGACATTCCCCCTGAGTGTCTCTAACCTTCAAATCCCCTTCTAGTCAATTTCGGACCCGTTCTTATGTTTCTTAGCCCAAATGACCATTTTGCCTCTAGCAGGCTGGTCATCCTCATCAACCACACCAACTCTAAGTATCAAACAGGTAATCTTTTAAAACACTCTTAATAGTGTTTTCAACCTTTGAAAGCTACCCCGATCCATTCCGGACCAATTCCGGTATGTTTCGGTTCAAATGACCATTTTGCCCCTGGTGGACCGATCATCTTTTTCAACCATTCCATCTCTAGATATCAAACCAGCAACTCCCGTAGCACTCCCAGGTGCCCTTATCTCTTTTCTAGCTAGGTCTCATAGCCCGGTAACTTTCCAACTCAAACTGGAGCCACTCGTAGTGGAGCCAAGCCAAAAAATGGCTTGGAACCATTAGGAGTGGTGCCTAGACCTTTGCCTTGCAGCCCAAGTCGAATCAAATCTTCAAAATCATTGTCATATCAATGTGGCACCACTAGTAGCCACTCCTAGCCAAAAAATGGCTAGGAGTGGCGCCACCTCTTTTAAATTTTTCCTATAAATATAGGCCACCCCCAACATATTACAGGTCTGAAAAATTGCAACAAAGCTTTGCCCAGCTCTCGAGTCCTAAACACTAAAACTCTAGCTTTCTCACTCCATTAAAGATCAAGTCCAGCCCTTAGAAGCTGTTGAAAGCCATTGCAAGGTTCAAGAAAGTCCTCCACTGAAGCATTCAAGCTAACAAAAAGACAAGGTAAGGTTCTATTTACTTATCTGTAATCCCCATCTTTCTCTTCTCCCTAGTAGTCCACTTGGATTATTCTCTCTTTTGATCCCGATCTTGCACCCCCTCTTCTTGAAACAAGACGACCTTATGTCCATGCCTAGGAGAAGTTTTGGGGAGATCACTGTGTTGGGGGTCTTTTGTTAGCCTAACTAATCATGGTATGGTCTTAAGGCCTTGCAATGTGGTGAAGCCTTCAACCTTGTATGTTCATGTCCCTATTGCATTATATTTGCTATGTTCATGCATTCCTCTTATTTACGAACTCACAACCTTAGGGTGATTTCAACTTTCTCATGGTTAGGGTTTCCTTAAGAGAGTGATACATTCAAAGTGGCCACCAAGGTCCACATTAGGGTTTCAAGCCCTAACTTTTTTTTAAAATCACAACTCTAAAGTGATTCTCGCCTTTTCATAGTTAGGACCATTTTAGGAAAGTGAAATATTCAAGGAGGCCTCCAAAGGTTTGAGTTTTGAGTTTAGGAAAGGCAATGGTTTCCTTTCGGGTGTTAGGGCTTTGAGTTTTGATGGTTGAGGTTTGATAGGGTTAGGGGCAAAGGTTCAAAAGTGGAGGTCCATTGACCCCCGCCATGATGGGTGTAACCTCTAACCCACTAACCTCTTCAACTAACCCCTCTTCCTCATCCTCTAAACAATCAAGACTCTCATTAAACATCAACACCCTAGCTAGGGTCTCCTCAATGCTATACCTCTTAAAGTGCTCTTGTATGATAGTGTCGAGATAGTCCACCTCCCTAGTATCTTTACAATCACCCGGTTGCCTCCCTGCATTAAACATATTAAGCTCGACAGTCATGTTGCCAAAAGACAACTTCAAAAGACCACTCCTCACTTGGATGATTGCATCACATGTGGCTAAAAATGGTCGACCTAGAATGGTCAATATATGATTTTGTGCATTGGGTTCAGTAACCGGGAGGGTGTCGAAGACAACAAAGTCTGCGGATAGTAAAATTTCTCCACTTGCAGTAAGACATCCTCCACCATACCTCTAGGTGCCTTAATTGATCTATCCACAAAGTGAAGTGTTATTCTAGTCAGTTTAAGTTCTCCTAGTCCTCGTTGCTTATACACTGATGTCGCGCCCAAAATTTTTGCACTCGAGGAATACACACACAAGTGGAAAAAATACTGTACTCTCTCATTAGAACTCACCCTCCTAGAAAAATGAGTGCAACTAGGTTTGAATTGAAAATAGATTTGAATAAAGGGTTTTTGAAAAACAATTTGGAGTCGCCACCTAACTTCATTAAGGTGAGTTAGGTCACCTAAAAACTAAGCACAATCTAAGGATCACACTTAGGGTTTTTGGAAAATGATTTTGAAAATACTTCCTCAAGAGAGGGTTTTTAAGAAAACAGGTTGTTTGGCAACCTTGGGAAAATATTTAAGCCCTTTTTAGAAAAATAACTCCGTTTTGGTCTATCGAAAACAGTGATCCTAGGTTCGGAAGTCGGTTACGTGTAGGGAAGACGCACTGAGCCATCACCCTACCCCGCCCTTGCGATACCTACATGTCTATTTACCCTAGATTCACCTATGAGAGTCTTCAACTAACAAATGTCCAATCCTATCCACTTTAGAAAAGAATTTTTGAAAAGAAATTTAACATGATGCATGATATGTAAATGCAATAGAAAAAGGGAGTTGGAAAATAGATTTGGAAATAGATTTGAAAAGACTTGATTAGATTTTAGAAAAGAGATTTGAAAAGATAGATTTGAAATTGGAAAGTTTTAGAAATTGAAAATAAAAATTTGAAAATAGAAATTTGGAATTGAAAGTTTGAAATAGATCATGGAATTGGAGATTTGAAAAAGGTTGTGGAATTAGAGATTTGAAAAAGGTGGTGACCGCACCCATGAAGGTTGCCTACGTATCCTTTTTGAGGAATCAGGTCAGTCGTAGTTCAGACAAGAGTCCGATTGAAAATAGAAGGTTTGATTGAAAAAATGAATTGAATTGGAATTTGGATCGGAAGATTGAGAGATTGAACTTTGATTGGAAGATTTGATTTTGGAAAGCTTAGTTTTGGGAAACCTAAACTTAAGAAAGACTTAAGACTTAGGAAAGATTTGACTCAAGTGTTGAACTTGGAAGATTAGGGAAAGATTGGAATTTAGGAAATATTCGAATTAGGAAAGTTTCAAAATAGGAAAGTTTCATTTTAGGAAAGTTTTCAAATTTGGAAAGTTTTATTTTAGGAAAGTTTTTGAATTAAGAAAGTTTTATTTTAGAAAAGTTTCGAAACTAAGAAAGTATTGAAAGTTGGAATGTTTTTAGAATTTAGAAAGTTTAGAATTTAAAAAAGTTTAGAATTTAAGAAAGATTCGACTTAAGAAAGTTTTGGATTTAGAAAGTTTTAACTTAAGGAAGGTTTCGTTTTTAGGAAGTTTTGACTTAAGGAAGTTTTGAATTTGGAATATTTTGAAATAGGGAAGTTTACAAAGTAAGAAATTTTTAAGTTTAGAAAAGTTTTAGATTTGGAAAGATTTGAAGTTTAAGAAAGTTTAAAATTTTAGAAAGATTCAAAGTTTGAGTTTTAGAAATTCTGAAAATTAGGAAAGGTTTGAGTTTAAGAAAGATTTGGAAGCTTAGATTTGGAAAGTTTAACTTTGGAAAGGTGTGGAATTAGGAAAGGGTTGGATTGGAAAGGATTTGGAAGTTTAAAGTTTAAGGAAAGATTTAAATGTTTAAGTTTTAGAAACCTAAGGTTTAGGAAGTTATGAGATTGGGAAGGATTTGAATTAGAACAGGTTTAGATTAGGAAGGATTGGGATTCCTATTTCCTAAAACAAAGGATTGGATTTTATTTCTAAAAGAGGTGTTTTGATTTTGTTTCCAAAAACGGATGATAGGATCTAGTTTCCTAAACGGGGGGTTGGATTTGGTTTTCAAAAAGGAAGATTGGATTTGGCATGGGATTGGAAAGATGGAGTTTTGAAAATCCTAGATTTGGGAAGACTACAGGTTTTGGAAATAGAAAAAAGGGTTTGGAAATATAATTTCAATGTCAAAAAGGAGATTTTGGAAACCTACATTTTAAGACAAGATTCAAAATCATGTTTTTGGGAAGGAAAATTAGGATTTCCTAATCGTAGGTTCCAAAGCTTGACTTGGGCTCTAAGAAAGAAGATCATGGAAAGTGAGTTTTTAGAAAGGGAGATTTTTGGAAGGAAATCCTAGAGAGGATTTTTTAGAAAGTGAGTTTTGAAGAGAGCTTTTGGAAAGATTTTTTGGAAAGCAACACTTTGAGAGAGTTTTTGGAAAGAGATTTTGGAAAAAAGATTTTTGGAAAGAGTAGTTGGGAAAGAGACTTAAAGAGCGTTTTTGGAAAGTGAACTTTGAGGAGAGCGTTTTGGAAAAGAGTTTGAAAAGAAGTTTTTTAGGGGAAGGAATCTTAGGGAGCATTTTTAGAAACAATGTTGAAAAAGGGATTTTTTTAGAATGAAAGATTTGAAAAGAGCATTTTAGAAAGTTTATAAAATATCTCACTTTCTTCAAGCGATTCTAACCATAAGAAGGTTAGAACCACTTTAAGATAGTGGTTTTGAAAACAATGATTTTGAAAATATAGACCATATTGGTCTCTTTAAATGTAACACTTTCCTAAAGCAGCCCTAATCATGAAAAGGCTGCAATCACCCTAGGGTTGTGATTTTGAAAATAAGTTTTGAAAAATAAGATTTTGATGTAAGTTTGAAGACAATGTTAATGCAGGTTTTGAAAATGAATTTTAGAAGAATGCAAGATCATGATATGCACAATGTAAGTTAGGATCATGAACATACAAGGTTAAAGGCTTCACCATATAATCAAGGGGGCCGAATCCACGTGGTCTCTGGTTAGACTAAAAGAAAGCCCCCGACATGGTGACCTTCCAATAGCCTAATCCTACACATGGATCAGGAAATCCCTTGTTTCAAGCATGCAAGAAAAGGGGGGGAAGAAAATGGGGGATTAAAATAGAAGAAAACCCAAGTGGGTTCGGAGAGAGAATAGAGAGGGGGAAGATGCGTAAACTTAAATAGAGAGCCTACCTTGTGTCTTTTTTATTTGCTTTTTTTTGCGTGCTTTACTTTTCTTGCTTCGCTTCGATCTTCACTTTAGTCTTTGGGAACTTGTCTTTGAGAGCTTCAGTTTGCAGCACTTCAAGTCTTTAATGGAGGCTTTGGAGGCTAGTTTATGAATATATAAGAGCGTATGGGAGTATATATGAGCTAGGGTTTGTGTATGGAGGCTTGGGTTTGGAAAACCTAAAGGAGACTAAGGTTTAGAGAGGCTACGAGCTCTGTATATTGAATAATAGGATTTTTAGACTGAGTTTGAGGACCCCTTTCATGCTGGAAGAGGCTCTGTATTTATAGAAAGAGGAATGACCTGGCGCCTGTTGCAGTGGCGCCAGGCCAAAAATCTTTCCTAGTGGCTCCAGCCACTTAGGAAAGTTTTAAGATCGGCAAGCAACGTATCTTCAGAAGATTTGGGCGCCTGTACTAGTGACTACCATGTAATTTTTAGCTTGACTTCACTAGGAATGGCTCCAAAAGGTCCAAGAAGGATTTAAAGGAGTCGGGAATGACTCGGAAGGCCAGAAAAGGACAAGAACCCTTAGAATAAGATCTCGGGGGGTAATGGACTTGAAAAAGGATATCAAGGTTTGTTGGAAAGGTTGACCAGGCCATTAGGGGCAAAACGGTTAACTGGATCAAAAAACTACCGGGGTGGACTCAAAATGCCCCGGAAGAAGACTCGAGATTTAGAAACATTATTTAGAATGTTCCAAGCGGTTACCAATTTGATACCCAGAGCCAATGTGGTCAGAAAGGGCGACCGGCCCGCTAGGGGCAAAATGGTCATTTCGCACTGAGTTTGCCGGAACTGACTTGGACTGATCCGGAAAGATAATAAAAGGTCGGGAATACTATGAGAAGCATTCTCGGAAGGCTACCGGTTTAATACCTAGAGCCGGTGTAGTCCCCGAGGCGCTCGGATGCTTAGGGGCAAAATGGTCATCTTAATCGAAAAGTCTCGAAATCAACCTGAAACTGACTAGAAGGCACCTAATCATACCGGATTGCTTTTAAGACAATCTTAGAAAGGTGGACTTACCATTCTGAGGACTTAGGTACTTTCTCAAGAAACGTGCCAAAAATGGCCCTAAGGGCAGTTTGCTCATTTTTCACCAAAGTGGGCTAGCAAGCACTGGTGTTGACCTGGGTTTTGAGTGTTTCCGCCACTTTGACGGCAGTCCCATGATATAGGGGTTTGTTGTCAATTCCCTATATCGACTTGTTTGTGAGTACTTCTGCTACTCTGACGGTTCGCGATCATTCCCGAGATTGCCTGATCTCGGGAAGCTACTAAATGGACTTAAAGCCTAAGGAATCAACTTTCTCAAAAGGCGTGCCGAAATGGACATTTTTGTATTGGCGGGCTAGCAGGCGCCGAAGCTGGACCATTCTACCATCTCGGGGACTTGGGGTCTCATCCCGGTCGATGGGTTTGAAGGGACTTACCATTCCTAAGAGTTCACTCAAAAACGTGTCGGATTGGAGGGTCTTACTACCTTGAGGAATCAACTTTCTCGAAAGGTGTGCTGGACTTAATTGGAAATGGAATTGGAAAGGGGCTTACCGTCTTTGGAAAGATATGCCTGTTGAAATTGGACCGAACATTACCCCTAAGGGCATTTTGGTTATTTTGCCTCTATTTGGGCCCGGCAGGCCCGCGAAGCAGTTTGATTGACGGGATTAGACTTGAAAAGTTTATTTGAAACAAAATATGTCCACATTGACTTGAATACAAGTCTGGACGGACAGTAGACTGTCGAGCGGTCAAAAATGGGGTGCTTACAACTGAGTATGGCAACGAGTTCACACTCGACCCTCGATCAAGTAAACAACCTTCAATTTTATGGTCTCCAATAATACAAGTGACGGTGGGACATCCCGGGTCTTTGTATTTAGGAGGAGTCTTGACTTGAACAATGGAGTACACATTTTGTGCAATAAAGGCATTCTCACTTACATTCAACTTCCTCTTAATAGTACATAGATCTTTTAAGAACTTAGCATAAAAAGGAACTTGCTTGATAGCTTCTAGGAAAGGTAGATTGATCTTGACTCGTTTAAATGTTTCATAGATTTCAAAATTTACAGGATGATTTTTTGGCTTGGCTAAACAGTGAGGGAAAGGAGCATGGACCAACACCTCACGTTCTTCCCTCAAGGCTTCTCATCTCTAGCCATGGACTCTCTCTTCTATTTCTCACTCTTCTTGTCTTTTTCCATTTGTTCCTCCTTGCCTAGCTCTTTCCAAGGTTCACTCTTTGCCTCCACACTAAGTTTGTCCTCCCCTTCAACCTCAAGTGAGCCGTGTACTACCTTAGGGGTGTCTTCCCTAACCTTAGGTTCCCTAGGAAGAATAGTTTTATCTATCACTTTCCCAATCCTTAGGGTGGCTATGGCTTGAACTTGTTCATGACTAGACGATGGTTTATTTATGGTTTGGTAGAGTGCACATGTCTAGACGAATTAGGTTAGGGTTGGGCAGGTAGCTTACCCTTTTCATTGATGGACAAGACTTGGGTCAAAAGAGTTAATTAACCCCTTCATGTCATTTAAAGTTTGGCCCTATTGCTACAAAGGTTTTATCTACCCTAGAGTTCACTCCTCCTTGGCTATGCTTGTGTTGTTGGAGGGTGTCCTCTAATGACCTCTTGTGTGAAGGTTGGTAAGTGTTAGTTGGAGCTTGTGGTGGAGGTTGATACCCTTTTGGTTGAGTTGGGAACGTTGCTATCGGTGGAGGTTGGTATGATTGTGTTTGGAACGGTGGAGGAGGTGCTTGATAAGCTTCAGGATTGTGGAATCCTCCTTGATAGGTTTGGGAGTTTGAATTCCCCTCACCCCTCCATCCAAAGTTTAGATGATCCTTCCATCCAGGGTTATAGGTGTTCGAATAGGGGTTGCCCCCACATTTTTGATATTGGCCAATTGCATAGACTTGGCCATGAAAGGCCATCTTAATAGCCGAAATAACAGGACATGACGAGGTGTCATGATCCGTGGTCTCACACACTAAAGCCTTTATTTTTCTTGCCAACGTGGAAAGTTGAGCATTGACATCATCAACCTCTTTCAATAGAAATCTCCCCACCCCTTGTTGGTTGGGTCTACCGTCAGGATTTTCAGTCTCGATAGTTGCCCAATCTCTAGCCAAGTTTGCAAAGTAGTCAAAATAACTATAAGCCTCATGGGGTTACTGGTCAATGAAAGTCCCTGTACACATTGTTAATGAATCTCCCCACCCCTTGTTGGCTGGGTATGCTATTTATGATTCATAATTTTCATATTCTTTATGCATCCCCTGTGTTCTAATGCTAGCTCTTCTTCCCTTTTGCCTTTTTCTTTGGTCAGGGTCCTTTTCACTTAGGAGCTTCCTCCAGCCAGCCTTTCCCGTATGTGCCGGACCTGGGCGATTTTGACACTGCTCCTTAAGGCGCCCCTTTTCATATGTTGACACAGTTGTAGTTTAATTAGATTGACTGTATTGTTTATGTTTTTTAGGCCACATGTTGGCCTTTATGGATGACAACTGTATGATGCTTTTATGTACATTATTTCTATTATCTTTTCATTTCTTTACATGCGATGATGATTTTTTTTCTAGTCTCGTTTTGCATGCATGCATATGGAAATATAATAAATATGAATACAATCACAGGAGTACAAGAAATCATGACACACATAAAAAATATGGTCGGTATGTGCAAGCTTTAAGTAGATGTGAAAAAGGTGGGTGCATTGCTGCACATGTTCAGGCAAAGTACACAGGCGTATATATAACTTTATGAAGACAGGTCTAAAGGTAGGTTCCAATTTTCTGGGTATTCACCAAGAACTGTCATTTTGGCCTTTTGCTCCTCTCTCGAAGGTTCCCTTCTCTGTTATAGTCTTTTCTTACCATGATGAGATAGTTGTTGCCCCATTCCTAGGGTCTTCATTTTCGGATCCGACTCTCCTCTCTCTCATCTGAGAATCTGCCATTCACTCGGGGACCTTATTTTGGAACTAGTACTCTCTTTAGGTCAATTTTCATCCTCAATCTGGGAAGGCTTTACTTTGGACTGTAATGTAGGCTAGGTTAAGGGGGAGGAATGAAGGGGTATTCAGGCTCAAACAACTTCTCTCTCTTTTTTTTTTTTTTAACGAGGGTGATAGTAAACCACAACCACCTTAAGTAAGCTTTCGCTGTTTTGTTCACCTTTCTTTCTCGATTGTTGCCATTTTCTTTTGAACTTGTTTAGACTAAGCAATCTTTTCTGATCTGAGAGGACTTTTTCACGGGTTGTAATGTGGCTAGGCTATGATTTTTTGAAAGGAAGGTATTGAAGGCTCAAAGTGTTACATTCTTCTTGGGGTTTACTGGTGATCACCTTTTCAGGCCTTTTCCCTTTTGGGTCTTTTTTTTTCTCTTTCTCCTCTTTTTTTTTTTACAAGCTTTTACCCATACAAGGTCTATCATTTCCTTTTGATTTTTGCCTCGATATTGCTGTTTACACAATTTGTTGATTTCATAGGGCATCCCATCGGTCATCATTTTTTTATCATTTTTTTCTTCTTTTTTTCTTTTTTCAATGTACGAGGGAGCTTTCTTTCTCCTCACATTCCTTTCTTGTCACCTTTCCTTCTGGATTTACTTTCATCCATTGTAGGTGATGATCAGCAAAATGGGTTTGCCAAAAGAAAATGATTGGCTCAAAAGGGGTTTTTCAAAGGGGGATTCTTTGAACTGTATGGTAGAAGAATTGATGGCCCCTCTTCCTTTCAGAAAATATTACTTAGTCCATGAAGTTCAGTCTTAGGGTTTTTGGCGTCATTCTTTGAAGCAAGCAGGTGTTAGCTTTATTAGTTCGTTACTCGTACTTGCCATTGTGTGGGGGGTGGTTCCTGGTTGGGGTGTTTAAATGAACATCACTTTCAGCTCGAATGGGCTGACCGAGGGAATTACTTTGCTATTCCAGGGAATTTGAAATGATGGCTTCTCTTCCTTTCGAGGGTTTAACTGCCGGCTGCTTTGCCATGGCATCCTCCAAGGGCCACCTTTTTGTGATCCACTCTCTCTCTTTCCTTTCACTATCTTCACTTTGGATCAGAAAAGGTCCCCATAGATGAGGGTGTGCGTACTATCCCTCCTTTCAAGTTAAGTCATAACAATGAGAAGGGAAATTTATGAGAAAGAGCAAGTGCCGAAGATAAATGCAAACTTCAATTTCTTTCATTTCAAGGGTTTTGTGTGCATGGTAAGCTCTTGATTAACAAAAGATAAAAGTAGAGTTGACAAAACAAAATTAACAGGAAAGTAAAAGGCAGGGTTCGGTAGAAGAACATCCCTTTGATAATCACTTCTTCAGATGGGCTTTAGGACCACGCCTGCCTCCTCCATACTCCATCTGCCAACTTCTTCACTTGGTTGTGCTGGATGAATCGATGCATCGGCTACGGAATGGCGTTGATTAGCGGTCATAGTGCAGTCAGGGCTTCCTCCTTTTCCTTCCTCTTCTCCAGTGGGGTCTTTGAGGTTGTGCGTCCCATCTTGGGACCCTTGTTGGCCTTCCTTTGGCTAGACGGCTTTCTCTTGCTCAGCTTCTTAGGGTTTTGCAACAAAACTTTCTTCCAGGACTTGGGATGGCTTTTCCTTGGCTTCTTCTTTTTCAGCTTCATCCTTGTCAATTTCAGCAAATAGGCTATCCAAATTGCCTTCATTAAACTCGAACGGTGGGTTTGGTAGCTTTGGCTCGTAGATGCCCCAACCCATATCCTCATAATCAAAGAGTTCCTCTTTTAGGCAGGCCTCAGCCTCGGCATATCTAGGGTGTAGGAATTCTTCTCCCCACCCATCTACAGGTACAGTATCATCAGGGATGTTTGCAATGGGTTCATCCACAAGCCAGTCAAGAGGATCTTGCTCTCCACTTGCATTGTAAAGATAGATAGGCCTTGCATTGTAAAGATAGATAGGCCATGGCGGTAGTTCCTCCTCCCAGTCACTTTCTTCCTTAGTGTCTGATTCGCCTTCAAAGTACTCCGCAATTATGATGCCATCTAGTTCTGCCTCTTCTTCGGTGATGATGTTGACAGCATGGTTTGCCAAAGGATTCGCCGTGACATTGGGAGTAGGGGTAGGTTTTGCTTCTTAGGTGTTGATGACCTTGTTATCAATGAGGTCTTGGATCTTATGCTTCAAAGAGAAGCAGGACTCAGTGTTATGCCCCTGTCCCCCATAATGGTACTCGCTGGTAAGGGCAGGGTTGAAAGTTGGCAGCAATGGCCGCTAGGGAATAGGGTTTATGTGCTTGGCCTTGAGGAGCTCATGATAGGCCTCTGTTTGGGTGCATGCCAAACGTGTGAATTCTCGGTTCCACCGGTTGTTCTTGTTGGGGTTCACGTATGATTGGGCTATAATGGTTCCAGTTGCAGGTGCTTGGCTATTGGCAATGGGGATGTTGATGATGGGAGGAGGCGATGGTGGTCGAGCTTGGTATTGGTGTTACAGCTGCTACTGCGTAGGCAAGATGGCAGCAGCTCTCCTTCTTTCTTGCCGGTACCCCAAGTGGTTGGTACTTTCTTAACTTCATTTATGAATCCCTCACTTGTCTTGGCATAGGGGTCCGTGATTCTGCCAGTTTTCAGTCCATTCTCAATCATTTCCCCTTGCATTATTAGCTCAGAAAAACTCTTTTCAATGCTCATGCACAGGCACTCATAGTACAAACCTTGGAAAGTGTTCACAAACAGCTGTACATACTCTTTTTCCAGCAGTAGGGGGTTGACTTAAGCAGCTGCTTCTCTCCATCTCAATGCATAATTCTTGAAACTTTCTTTCTCTCCTTGAGTCATCATCATCAGGGCCCATCGGTCCATGGTTAGATCACTGTTGTGGCGGTATTGGGATCGAAAGGCTGAGACCAATTCATTCCAAGTTGTTAGCTTCCTCAAATCTAAACGGGCGAACCATTATAGTGGGGGCCCAGTCAAGCTATGTTGGAACAATTGCATCAAGAGTTTGGGGTCATTCCCATGGCCACTTAATGCCCCAGCGTATAGCCATAGGTGAGCCACGGGATCTCCACTTCCATCATACTTTTAGAAATCGGGCATCTTGAATTTGGGCGGCTGTAAGCACCCCATTTTTGACCGCTCGGCAGTCTACACTCCGTCCAGACTTGTTTTCAAGTCATTGTGGGCATATTTCTATCGAAACCAATTCTCTAAGTCCAAATTCCGTCTTTCCATCGCTCCGCGGGCCTGTCAGGCCAAATAGAGGCAAAATGACCAAAATGCCCTTAGGGGCATTGTTCTTTCTTATTCCAATTCCAATCCCTCTCTCGAGACAGTTTATTCCTCAAGACGGTCCGAGTAGCAAAACTACTCAGAAAATCGTTAGAGTGGCGGAAACACTCACAATCCAGGCACGTCTCCTAGGAGACGGTAAGACCCCTTTCCAATCCTACTCTCGAGACAGTTTATTCCTCGAGATGGTTCCAGGCACGTCTCCTCGGAGACGGTAAGACCCCTTTCCAATCCCACTCTCAAGACAGTTTATTCCTCGAGACAGTTCCAATCTAGGCACGTCTCCTCGGAGACGGTAAGACCCCTTTCCAATCCCTCTCTCTAGAATGTTTATTCCTTGAGACGGTTTGACTAGCAAAACTACTCACAAAACCATTAGAGTGGCGAAAACACTCACAATCCAGGCACGTCTCCTCGGAGACGGTAAGACCCCTTTCCAATCCCACTCTCGAGACAGTTTATTCCTCGAGACGGTTCCAATCCAGGCACATCTCCTCGGAGACAATAAGACCCCTTTCCAATTCCTCTCTCAAGACAGTTTACTCCTCGAGATGGTTCGAGTAGCGAAACTACTCACAAAACCGTTAGAGTAGCAGAAATACTCACAAAACCGTTAGAGTAGCGGAAATACTCACAAAACAGTTAGAGTAGCGAAAATACTCACAAATAGGTCGATATAGGGAATTGGCAACAAATCCCTGTGTCACGACGACCGCCGTTAGAGTGGCGGAAACACTCAAAACCCAGGTCGACACCAGTGTCTGTTATCCCACTTCGGTGAAAAATGACCAAACTACCCTTTGGACCTTTTCCGATCAAGATGACCATTTTGCCCCTAAGCATCCGAATGCCCCGGGAACCACACCGGCTCTGGGTATCAAACCGGTAACCTCCTGAGACTACTTTTTATAGTATTCTCAATCTTCCTTTACCTTTCCAGATCATTCCAAGTCAGTTCCGGCCAACCCGGTACAAAATGACCGTTTTGCCCCTAGAGGGCCGGTCTCCTTCTTCGACCACACTGGCTCTGGGTATCAAACCAGTAATGTTTCGAGAATACTTTTTATGGTGTTCTCAACCTTCCTTTACCTTTCCGGACCATTCCGAGTCAGTTCCGGCAAACCCGGTACAAAATGACTGTTTTGCCCCTGGTGGGCCGATCTCCTTTTCCGACCACGCCGGCTCTGGGAATCAAACCGGCAACCTCCGGGAACATTCTGAATAATGTTCCCAGATCCCAAGTCTTCTTTCGGGACAATCCGAGTCTGTCCCGGCAGTTTCCCGGTCCGAGTGACCATTTTGCCCCTAAAGGCCCGGTCAACCTTTCCGACACATCTTATCCTCACTTTTCAAGTCAAATACCTCTAGGACACTATTTTAAGTGTTCCTGCTTCTTTCCAGCCTTCCGGGTCATTCCCGGCTTCTCTAAATCATTCTCGGACTGTCCGGAGTCACTCCTAGTGAAGCTAGGCTAAAAGTTGCATGGTAGTCACTAGTACAGGCGTCCAAATCTAGTCAAAGATACGTTGCTTGCCGACCTTAAACCTTTCCTAATTGGCTGGCGCCACTACTAGTGGCGCCAAGCCAAAAAATGGCCTGGCGCCACTCCTAGTGGCGCCACCGTAAAGTTTGCCCTAGCGCCACTGCAACAGGCGCCAGGTTTGTCCAACCTCTATAAATACAGAGCCTCATTCAACATGAAAGGGGTCTGCAAACTTAACCTAAAAATCCTATATTTTGATATACAGAGCTCGAGCACCTCCAAAACCCTAGCCTCCCTAGGTTTTTCCAAACCCTAGCCACTATACACAGACCCTAGCCTCCTATACACTCATACACTCCCCCATACACTCATACACTAGCCTTCAACCATCCTTTGAAGACTTGAAGAGCTTCCATCCAAAGCTTGAAGACAACTCTTGAAGACTGAAGGTGAAGATCAAGACAAAGACCGAAGACCGAAGACCGAAGACAGCGTGGCACGCAAAATAAAGAAGACATACGGTAGGCTTTCTCTTTAATTTTCTGTACTTCCCCCTCTCTCTTCTCTCTCCAACCCACTTGGGTTTTCTCTATTTTAGTCCCCCATCTCTTTCCCCCCCTTTCTTTGCATGCTTGAAACAAGGGGACTCCCGGTTCATGTGTAGGATTGGGCTATTGGAGAGTCACCGTGTCGGGGGCTTTCTTCTAGTCTAACCAAAGACCACGTGGGTCCGGCCCCCTTGATTATGTGGTGAAGCCTTAACCTTGTATGTTCACGACCCCAAATTGCATTGTGCATATTATAGTCTTGCATCTTTCAAAAACCGTTTTCAAAGTTGTTTTTCAAATCGTTTTCAAACTTGTTTTCAAAATTGCATCAAAATTTCTTTTTCAAAAACTTGTTTTCAAAACCACAATTCTAGGGTGATTCTAGCCTTTCCATGGCTAGGGTTGCTTTAGGAAAGTGTTACATTAAAAGTGACCTTTTTGGTCTATATTTTCAAATCTTATTGTTTTTCAAAACCACTTTCTTAAAGTGGTTCTAGCCCTCTTATGGCTAGAATCGCTTTAGGAAAGTGAGACGTTTTCATACTTTTCAAAAAACTCTCTCCTCAAAAATCTCTTTTCAACATACTTTCCTAAAACTCTCCTCTTCAAAATTGTTTTCAAAAACTCCCTTCCAAAATCTATTTTTCAAAACTCCTTTTTTCAACTCCTCTCCAAAATCTTTTCCTCAAAATTCACTTTCTAAAAACACTCCCTAGATTCGCCTTCCTAAAAACTCTCTCCAAAAATCTTTCTAAAAAACTCTCTTTCCAAAAATCCTCCTTCTAGAAACTCCCCTCTAGGATTTTTCCTCCCAAAATCTATGTTTCTAAAAACACACTTTTCAAAACTCTTTCTCTTTAACATCTTTTTTCAAAAACTCCCTCTTCGAATTCACTTTCCAAAAACTCCTCCCTAGGATTCCCTTATAGAAAATCTTCGTCTCCAAAAACGCGCTTTTCAAAAACTCTTTCCTTAGAGCCCAAATCAAGCCCTAGAACTCACAATTAGGAAACCCTAATTTTCCTCCCAAAAACATGATTTTCAAACTTTGCCCCAAACCTAGGTTTCCAAAATCTCTTGTTTTCATACCCAAACCATACATGTTTCCAAAACCTCTTTTCTACGTCAAAATTATAATTTTCCAAATCTAGGGTTTCTAAAATCTCCTTTTCCAAATCCTTGCCAAATCTTATCTTCCCTTTAGGAAACCGAATCAAATCTTCCCGTTTGGGAAACTAGATCCCGTCCTCCGTTTTTGGAAACAAAATCAAATCTTTTCTTTTAGAAACCAAATCCAATCCCTTCCAAATCCAAATCTTTTCTAATTCAAATCCTTCCTAAACTTTCACTTTCCTAAACCCTAAGTTTCCAAAAACTTGAACATAAAAATCTTTCCTAATTCAACCCCCTTTCCAAATCTTAACTTTCTAAATTCAAGCTTTTAAACATTTCCTAAACTCAAGCCTTTCCTAATTTCAAGACTTTCTAAAATTCAAACTCTAAAACTTTCTAAATCCTAAACTTTCTAAATTTCAAATCTTTCTAAAATTCTAAGCTTCCTAAATTCAAAACTTTCTTAAGTTAAATCTTTTTGAACCCAAATCTTTCTAAACTCTAAACTTTCCAAAACTTCAAATCTTTCCAAATCTAAAATTTTCTAAACTTAAAACTCTCTTATTTTTAAAACTTCCTTGTTTTTTAAACTTTTCCACTTTCAAAACTTCCCTTTTTCAAAACATTCCAAAATTCAAAACTTTCTTAACTTGAAACTTTCTAAATCCTAAGCCTTTCTTAAACTAAACTTTTCCTAATTCAAAACATTTCTAAATTCAATACTTTCCTATTTGAAAACTTTCCTAAAGTGAAAACTTTTCTAAACCTAAAACTTTTCTAATTCGAAACTTTCCTAAAATGACACTTTCCTAATTTGAAACTTCCCTAATTTGAACATTTCCTAAATCCAATCTTTCCTAATATCCTAAACCTTCCAAGTCAAGTCAAATCTTTCCTAAGTCTCTTCTCTTTCCTAAGTCTAAGTTTTCTAAACCTTCATCTTTCCAAAACAAGTCCAAATCTATCTTTTCAAATCAAAGTCCAATCTTCTCAATTTCAATTTCTAATCTCCTCTTCTAATCTCAAATCAAATCCAATTTTCAATTCAATCTCCTTCTTCAAATCCACTCTTCTATTTTCAATCGGACTCCGGTCCGAACTACGACTGACCTGATTCCCCCAAAGGGATACGTAGGCAACCTTCATAGGTGCGGTCACAACACTTTTCAAACTTTCAATTCCACCCTCATGGGTGCAGTTTCCAAAATCTTTCCAAATCTCAAATTCCAATCTATTTTTCAAAATTCCAATCTATTTTTCAAAATTCCTATTTTCAAATTTCTACTTTCAATTTTCAAACTTTCCAATTTCAATTTTCAAATCAACTCAATCTCTTTCTAAATCTATTTTTCAATTATCTTTCCTTACACTTGCATACCATGCATCATGTTAGTTTTCAAACATTGTTTTTCAAAGTGGATAGGATTGAACATTTGTTAATTAAAGACTCTCATAGGTGAACCTAGGGTAGATTGACATGTAGGTACCGAAAGGACGGGGTAGGGTGATAGCTTAGTGTGTCTTCCTTACACGTAACCAACCTCCGAACCTAGGATCACTGTTTTCGAAAGACCAAAGGAGTTATTTTTCAAAAAAGGGCTAAATGTTTTCCAAAGATTGCCAAACAACCTGTTTTCTTAAAAACCCTCTCTTGAGGAGATATTTTCAAAATTGTTTTCCAAAAACCCTAAGTGTAGTCCTCAGATTATTCTTAGTTTTTAGGTGACCTAACTCACCTTAATCAAGTTAGGTGGTGACTCCGAATCTTTTTCAAAAGCCCTTTATTCAAATCAATTTTCAATTCAAATCTAGTCGCACTCATTCTTTTAGGAGGGTGAGTTCTAACGAGAGAGTACAGTGTTTTTCCCACTTGTGTGAGTATTCCTCGAGTGCGAAAAATCTGGGCGCGACAGCGGCCTTGGGTGGTTAGGGAAGAAGCAGAGTTCATCATAGGATGTCCCAACGAAGGTGTCATGACCTTGTAGGCTGCGCAAGGACTTTTCTAAGCCTTGTATCTTAAGATCAAGAGGGTCCTGGCCTTCCTTCTTCGATGTGGCAGCTAGCAAGATGGTTTCAGGGTTGTCCTCTTCTCCTTCCTCAATATGCACCGCTTTGGGGAGTTCTTTGTTTTTCCCTACATTGTCGGCTTGCAAGATGACCCTTGGCGAGACAATTTCAGTTTCTTTAGGGTGGGATGTTGAGGCTAACGGATTCATGGGAGGTCCTTTGAAGGCCATCAGTTGCATGAGCTTGAACATCTCGTCTATCTTCGCCTTCATTTCGTTCACTTCTTGGCGTGTCAGTAAGTTGTTTTGCTGATCGAGAGTGTTGCCTTCACTTGACATTTGTGTTGCTCGTTGTCGGCTAAGGACTGGCGTTCGAAGTACGGGAGTCACTCGTGTTCTTCTCTTTCCTTTTCTTGGAGCAATGGTGACCTAAAAATGCAAACAGTTTCACCAAAAACTATTGCTAGTCTTTTGATGAGATGAGAGGGAGGAAAAGAAAATAAAGAAAAACAAAACAAAAGGATTATAAATTAGGTTCTAGATTTGGAAAGGTTTTATACAATGCATGGCGTAAGGATGCCCCTGCCTTTCGAGGGGAACTAAACGTGATGCTTTGGCTCACGTCTGCAGACAGGGGGTTGCCCTTGCATGCAATACTATACCTGTGCGAACCAGTTCATTCATTCATTCACACATTCATTCACTTGACAGCAAGAACAACTTTATTAAGATGAATTCTCTTTGGTACATAGAATTTCTCAAAAATACATCAAAATGGGGAGGGAAAACATCTTCCTTGGGACTTCTGCCTATTATATTTACATCACAGGATCCTAAACTACTTTTGAGTCTTCAAATTCACCTTCTTGAACGGAAGTTGATAGGAGACCTCGATTTGAATTGCCCCTTCATATTCTTGGCAGCCCTATCTCTATGAGTAGGGAGGGATTAGGGCCCCTCTTAATGAGATGACTTTGAATGCATGCCATGAATCCTTAGGGTCTCGTGGTAACCTTAGGAGTTTTGGGTTGGCTTAATTTGACAGAGAGGATCATTGGGCCTTTCTCTGAGGGTTAATTGGATGCATGAAAATGCAATGACTTGAGTTACTTTGGGAACTCTTGTCTCAAAATGGATTCCGATGCATAAACAGTTATGATGCATGTACATGATAGAATGGTAAGAATTAAATATCATAACAGCATGAATTGGACAAGATACATAAAGAAAAATAAAGCAGTCGCCCTTTCCTCCTTGGTTTTAAAATTGACGTGCGTGTCCTAAATCCGGCAGATGTTTGGCTATGTATGGGGTGCTACATGAGCATGAGGTTGGGGGTTTACTGATGTTTCCTAAAAAGCTCGATCCCCGAACCTTTGGTTGGTGGTTCGAGCAGGGGAACTATCAAAAAATTGTAGGCTAAGAAACTAACATAGCATCCGCCCATAGTCAATATACTATTCTCCCTTCTATCTAGAAGGGTAGTAACCAGGTAATCTATGCAAGATGCAAATACAAGTGAGCACACCAAGTGTGTGTAGAATTTTTGAACATGGAGGAAAGGACCTAACAACACACATCACATCCTATATATTCATCACATAAATGACAATAAATAAGACATAAAATAAAATGTAAACAAAGGTCTACCTACAAAAGAAAAATGCAAAGAGTTAGTAACTTTTTGAAAAACTCGATGCAAGGAAAAATGGATGGTTAATTTAAGAGCATAAATATAAGCAATGAATGCAAATGATGACACTTATTTGAAAATCATTTTGAAAAATAAGATTTGCTTTGGAAACTTGAAAAAAATTTGAAGAGTAGATAAAACGGGACAAAGTAACCGGAGATTCTGGGTGAGTGAAGGGTAAAGAGATATGTTCATAGCCTAACCCTCTAAGTGGTCCCCAATGGAGTCGCCAGCTATCGCGCCCCGGTTTTTGGGGGGGTCCAAGGTCCTTTCAACTCGGATACCAAAAACACAAAACTCTATCATTAGAACTCATCCTCCTAGGAGGACAAGTGCGACTAGGTTTGAATTGGAAATTGATTTGATTAAGGGCTTTTTAGGAGAGTAGAACTCGCCACCTAAATTGGTTGAGGTGAGTTAGGCCACCTAAAACTAAGTATTAATCTGAAGACTAAACTTAGGGTTTTTGAAAAAAGGTTTGAAAATTTCCCTCTAGAGAGGGTTTTTAAGAAAATAAGTTGTTTGGCAACTTTTGAAAAGATTTAAGCCCTTTTTGAAAATAAATCCATTTGGTCTTTCGAAAACAAAAATCTATGGTCCGGGGGTTGGTTATGTGTAGGGAAGATATCCTAAGATCATCACCCTACCCCGCCCTTTCAGTACCTACATGTCTAATCACCCTTTTGTTCACTCACTAGAATAATCGGTTACCAATGTCCACTTAATATCCACTTTAGAATTTGAAAAACAGGGTTTAGTCACCACTTTTCGGATGAATGATACATGATGCAAGTTTTGGAAGAAGTTTGAAAACATGAGAGTTTTGTAGGAGTTTGAAATGAAAACTTTGAATTGATTGAAATTTTTGAAAAGGGGAATGGAGTTGAAATAGAAGTTATGACCACGCCATTTTAGGTTGTCTACGTATCTCATCTGGCAAGAATCAGGTCATTCGTAGTTCATGCAGGAGCCCGATGGAAAATAGGCGCATTAAGGCCTTTGGAAAGTTTTAAAGACACTTTGAGATCTTTGGAAGGGTTGAAGACACGTTGTGGTCTTGAAAGCTTTGACTTGAAATTAGATGGTGGAGTGTTTTGAAAATGTTTTTAGATCAACTCAAGGGAGTTTTGGAAAATGCTTTGGAATGACTCAAGGCAGTTTTGAAAATGTTTTGAGGCCTTGTTCCGAAGGTCTTGGATATAAAGTTTGGAAGTGTTAAAAAGCTTCTTGAAAGAGGTTTTTGAAAATACCTAAGGGTGGAACCCTTACATGGACAACCTTGGAGGTTGTGCTTGATATATCACCTTCCTTTGAAATCCCTAACCATGGAAAGGGTAGGGACACCTTGGGGTTGTGAGTTCTTAAAAACATTTTTGGAAATACTTTAGAGATGGAATATGAGAATATTTGAAGAGGTTATGGAGTTGGCTTTTGAAATCTTAAGAGGGTAGGAGGTTTTGAAAAGTGAGTCATGAGAGTAGTTTTAAAGAGAAAGATCATTTAAAAGGGGTCCACGAGTTGGAACCTTGAAGTATACTAACCTAGGTTAGGGTTAACCTAAGGCTAAAGGTGACCTAAGGTTAACTAACTTGGGTTAGGTTAACCTAGGGTTAACCAACTTGGGTTTGGTTAACCTAAGGTTAGATAACTAGGGTCAAGTTAACTTAGTGGACAACTAGGATCAAGTTAACCTAGGATTGGACAACTAGGGTTAAGTTAACCAAGGGTTGGATAATTAGGGTCAAGTTAACCTAGGGTTGGATAGCTAGGGTCAAGTTAACCTAGGGTTGAGTAACTAGAGTCAAGTTAACCTAGGGTTGAGTTGTAAGATGGTTTTGAAATGTGGTTTAATGCATTTTTTAAGGAGTTTTGAAAAACAAATCATGTTATACAAAGGGCTTTGGTAGACAACCTTTTTTGAAGATCATTTCCATGAAAATTTGACTCTAGTCAAGAGTATAGTTTATATGGTTGGTGTTTGAAGACCATTCCAAAGAAGGTTCCCTTATGACTATTATAACCATTATCTTGACAAGAGTATGGAGTCCAAGAATCAACATGATGATGACAACTTTTGAAAAATCATTTTTAAGGCAAAGAGGGAGATAATGAATTCTTAAAAGCTATTTTCACGAAAGGATTTTGAAAATTATTTTTAAAGAAAATCATTCCATCAAGGGAGGGTTCCTATGGCCAAATAAAAGGGAAGCCACTCAAGAGAGGGCTCCATGGGGCCATTCCAACTACTAAACTTGGGAGAATAAAAACCTTAGAAATCAAAGAGTTTGAAAATCACTTGTGTGCAAGAATAAAAGAAAAGGGAACCATTCTAACAATTTAGGGCACCTATGGCCAATATAAAAGGGAGACCACTCAAGAGGAGGTTTCATGGAGCCATTTCAACCACTAAATTTGAGAGAATAGAAACCCTAGGAATTAGAGAGTTTGAAAACTATTTTTATGCAAGTGGGAATGTAATGATGCAAAAGTGTGAGTTAGGGGTTAGTGGGAGATTTTCTAAGGCGTGACTTCTAAGGTCTCATCCTAAACTTCAAGGAGCCAACTCTTAGAGCCATTTTGAGAGGAATATTGAACTTGAAAATGGCATAGACATGGAATAATGCAAGCTTGGTATAACATGGTTATAAACATGAAAATGAAGCCAAGCATACAAAACATGATCAAGATAGCAAAATGCAAGGGGTCATGAATGTATACAAGGCTTTTAGGCTACACCACATAATCAAGAGGCTCCTTGGCCATACCATCTTAAAGTAGGCTAGTGAGAGATCCCCCTACATGGTGGCTCCCACTAGCTTTCCTCTAGGCATGAACTAAGAGCCCTATTGGCTCAAGCATGCTAGAAAGGGGGGTTGAAGATAGGGATTAAAATAGAGGATAGCCTAAGTAGGCTAGGAGGGAGAAGAGAAGAGTGGGGAGAAGACAAAAATGTAAAAGAGATACCACATTTTGTCTTCAACACACTTGTAATCTTCAATGGATGCCTTGACTTGAACTTGAATGACTTCAAGAAGACTTGAAGGGTTGGGAGGCAGTGTTTAATGGTGTATAAGGCTATGTAGGTGAAGTGTATGGGCTAAAGGGAGGTGGAATCTAGCCTAAGTGTTGGAGGAGTGGAATATATATATAGAGATTCGAGATTCTGGAGTAGTTTCAGCATAGTTTCGCATCAATTTCGGAGTTGGAATATGCAAAGGGCGAGGCTGGTATTTATAGGCAATCTGGAACAGGCCTGGCACATGTCGCACATGCGCCAATACTGTTCCATTGCCAAAATGACACGTGGCACTCATTGTACTGGTTGAATCTCGACGGTTGGTTGAAATATGGTCGATCTGATCAAAATTTGGGCACATGTAGCACATGCTCCGCCACCGGGAAGGTTCGTTTAAACTTTACCTCGATAATTAAGCCAACTGGGAAGGTTTTGGGGGAATTGGTTGCACCCAGGATGTTCTCCTGGGGCTTCCGGTGAACTTTCGTATTTTTTAGAAGTTCGAATGGTGTTCGGAAGTGTGAGATATCTTCTCAGGAAATGTGCTTAAAATGGCATATTTGCAGAGCGTCTGTGATACGCTCCGTGGGTGTTCGAAAGTAACTGTTTTTATGTTGCATGATCAAGGCCTTTGAGAAGCGATCTCTTCGATCAGACCGTACCAATGGAAAGGACTTTGGAAGTACTTTTGGGAACTCCCTAATTCACACATTTCTCAAGTCGTTTGATGGTGCGTTGCAATTAGGGAATCGGTAGAAAAGTTAACCTAAGTGCAGCGTCTGCGAGACGCTCCAAGGGTTGCTGAAAGTTGTAGTTTTTGCACCGTACGATGAAGGGTTTCGGGAAGCGATCTATCCGATCGAGCCGTATCGATGGAAAGATCTATGAATGAGCTTTCGGGAATTCTCTGATTTATGTATTTCTCAAGTCATTTGATGGTGCGTTATAACCAGGGAATCGGGAGAAGAGACAATTTAGGCGGAGTGTCTGCGAGACGCTCCGGGAAACTTTTATCGAGTCATGGGTGTTTAGCATCATGATGTCTTCCTTAGGTTAAACTGGGGTTCATGACAAGATCCGCCATTCAGTAACCTAGGACCAATGTTGTTTTGGGGCGCGTTTGGGCCGTTAGGGGCAAAATGGTCATTTTGACCTAGTTTGGTTGAGAATGGTCTGGAATGGTTCAGCGTGTTGAGTTAAGCATGCCGGGTCACTCAAGGATGGTTTTGGAAGAGTCTTTTATTGCTCGGTGGGGTTCGTGCAGTGTTGGGGCGTTATCAGGGGCAAAATGGTTATTTTGATCGAAGTTGGCAGGAATGGGACCGAAATAGGACCGGATGGCGTCTGGAATACGCCTAATAGTTTAATAACATTTTAAAAGGGTGGAATTATCATTTTGAGAGATTTTGAGCTTTCTCAAAACGTTCCTGGAGGCCCAAGGGGCATGTTTGGTCATTTTTCACCGAGTCGGGCTAGTAGGCGCCAATGTTGACCTAGGTGTTGGTTCCCAAGACCGCCCGATCTCGAAAAACTACCTGTGTGGTGTTGGTCTCTAAGAACGCCTGGTTTTAAAGAGCTACCTGTAGGGTAGTTTTAGTTTCTGAGAACGCCCGGTCTTAGAAAGCTACCTATGAGGGTGGTGTTGGTCTCCGAGAACGCTTAGTCCTGGAGAACTACCGAATGACGAACATTCTACATTCGCAGGCTAGCAGCCGCCAGAAGTGAACCGTCTGGAATTTGACAAGGTGTTGGTCCTCAAGATCGCCCAATCTCGGGAAGCTACCTGGATGGCGTTGGTTTCTAAGACCTCCAAGTCCGAAAAGTTGCCTAGAATGATGGTGCTTATGGCTCCAGCGGGTCCTTGTGGGCCTAAGAAGCGACCAATTGGTTGGATTGGAGATTGAAGGGCTCGTCTTGAGCTTACATATCTGTGCTGTTTGAAAACTGAACCCGGTCAGGCCGGAGATTGCCGAGCGGGCAAAAATGGGGTGCTTACACAAGGAATGGAGGTTAATTGTAGAAGATAGGGCCAAAAAGTGCATCATCGAGCGATCGCTTAACTCACCAACCACTAACTTCAGAGAACTGATTTCACCTAGTGAATCAGAAGCTTTAACTGAGCGCTCAGCAGAGTGATTGGTTGCTTGGGCAAGTGCTCAGTCTCTTGGGCCAGCATTAGCCGGGCACTAGGTTAGCACTCGCCTGATGAAGCCCTATTTTTGTTTAGCATATAAAAAGCTATTTTAGGCATTTTTTTAGGAATATCTTATTTTTGTACTTAGATAGCTTAGATATTTTGTATTATTAGTACTTTTAGAGAGAGAAACTTTATTTTTCTTTACTTTCTTACACTTTCTTTCATTTTCCTTGCAACCAAACACTTGTTTTTTCTCAATTTAATCCAAGATTTTCATTTCTTCTTACTTTTGACCATGGAATCTAGTAGATTATCTCATCTCTTGGGTTTAATTGAGAAGATCACTCAAGATCTTCAATGGAGGTTAATAGATCTTCAAAGTTTTATCTCTAATTTCTCTAATTCTTATCAATTGAGATTTAGATCTTTAAGAAAACCTAGGTTCTTAACTAAGTTCGGTAACCTCAATGCACAATCTTTGAATTGGTCTTGGGTTTGCATAAATTGATAGTATGAACCTATAGATCTTCAATAAAAAACCATTTCTAAGGCCAATTGATAACGAATTCCTAAATTCTATAGTCAAAATCTTCCGAATCAAAGATCCATGGAGAGATCTTTGATTTGAGTTATAAAACCTCAATGATTACTTGTAGAAATTCGGTGGTTAGACCAATTGAATCCAAGACATTCTCTTAATTATTTTTAACCTAGTTTTAATTGCTTTCATTAGTGGATTAAACAATTAAACTCCAACCTCAAACATATTTTTGATATATTTTGGATTCAATTTACTTAGTTGATATTCAATTCTAGTTAGTTTAGTATACTCTAAGTGTTAGTAGCCTATATTTGGCTTGGTCCTCGAGAAAATCCATTCTGGCATTCGCCAGATTTTATACTTCAATCGTGACATCTATTCTTTTGCGGGAGCTTAACATACAACATCTTTGGAAGTAATTCAAGTTGTGGCACCATTGTCAGGGACCAAAGGCACGAGGCAAACACTAACGAACCTTGGGTTGGAGAGCAATTGGTGGATTGGATCTCCATTTATCCACCACGACAAAAGGAGTCTATGGTTAAGGCCATGGGTAACTTCGTTGCACCATTTATGTGAATACCATGCTAGATTTTTTGTCTTTGTTTTCATCTTTATTTTAAGATTGTTTGTTTGATAGCTTAGTTTCTTTGAATTGTTGAATTGGATTGCTTAGAGTGATTGGTGGTTAGCAATTGGTGGATAAGCTTTTGTGCTTAATTGTTTATTAGTGGTATTGTTATTGCCTATGGAGATTGGAGGTTTCGGTTGGTTTGAAATTGTTTGAGTTGGTTGAAATTTTGATATGAATATTGGAGGGTTTGGAAGGAAATTGGTGGTTATGGATTGTGAATTGACTTGTTGAGACGCGAATTGTTAATTTGTTTGTGCATTGTATAGTATTTTGTATTCGTCACTCAATCGGTAGGCACTTAACAGTGAACCCCAATAGCCATTCCTCTATGCATGGTAGCTTATTTTCTCACATATCATATCTACACATTGATATAGGCATAATGAAATACTCTTCTCAATGGGTTGAGAATAGTGTTAATGAGAGCATTCATGGTTATGATGTCATGGAAGCACCTCCTAGTCGGTCTCTTAGAGACTACATTTGAGCCAATGAGATTAGAGCTCAAGAACCATCTTGTCAGTCTCTTAGAGAATTGATTCGCACAAATGGCCAAATGGAGTCTTTTATACCAACTCCCAATCTGGGGTGATGTAACCAATTCAAACTTATTAAGAGACTTGAGAGCACTATTTGACATCATTATCTAGCCTCAGCTCAATCCTACCAAGAGCCCTTTGACCATTATTAAGCATCACAACCACTTTATCACTACCAAGAGCCCATTGACCATTATCATGAATCACCACTAATGTATTATTACCACGAGCATGTTGCATATCCATTTCCACCTAATAAGTCTCTTGGGGATGATCCCCAACTAGCATCTCTGGAACGGACCAAAAGCATGTTAGATGATGTAAACGGTCAAATGACCTAATTATTTGAAGTTTTGAATGTCCAAGAGACAACCACCTAGCAAGAGAGCTTTAGTGAAACCTATCCTCATCCTAACCCCAACCAAGAGCAAGTCCATCCCATCCCTCACCTTAGGAACAGCGACATTATAAAGCAAGCCATATTTCCCCAAGTTTGGAGTCTAGGGATGAAAATCCAATGATAAGTGAGGAAGGTATTGAAGATGAAATTAAGGATGCAAAACTCGGGGGAACCGACTAAGGTTGTGAGTGAGAATCCTTTAGAGAAAACCATTGCCTTTAGTGAGGAAACTAGTCCTCATATCCCAGAGCCTTTGGAGATTTATGCCCTAACATTAGAACCAAATATACTTCACCTTGTTGAACAACTAAAGGAAGGAAAAGATAAAGTAGTTCATGACTTGAGCTTATTTGACACCTTTTTCTAAGATCATTTTATCTTTTGTACCTTCTATGACCCGTTTTACCCAAGTGTGTTTCAATGTTATATCATTGACTTTAACAAAGATGTTGAAATTTTCTATTATTATGCTTGTTTGAACTCTTTAAAAGTTCCACGAGTGCACTTGTAGACTGACAGCGAATTTTCACTTAGGGGTATTGGGTGGTCCCGTCTCCAATTTTGTGTACAAGTAGGAGTAGTTTAGATAGTTTTCCCTTTCTAGTTGGGGGGTGCACCTAGGCACCCTAACCTCTCCTCTTTTACTGTTTTATCTCATTCCATGCTTTATATTCTTGCATTAAAGATAATGCATCATTCTAGTCTTGGGGAGAGAGGGGAGGGGAGGGGAGTAGTTATAAAGGCTTATCCTCTATTTTTACTTTTCTTTTGTTAATTTTTTTTTTGGTTAATTTTTATAGAAATTTTTAAAATTTTTGACAATTTTGAACCTTTGATGATGACTTCCTTTAGTTAGAGGTAGAGTTTAGATACCATTTTTACATGCATTTATTCCATCATTTGTATCTAAAGATCTACTGTTCGTGGTGGATGTTATTTTTTAACTTTATTGTTATGTCTCTAGTGTTATACTTCGATCTCTCTATGGTTTATTGACTATTCTCAAGTATTACATTGAATGATGATTGTTCAACTACTTGGGATTCCTAGTAGAGGTTGAAGTATCTTGTGGTTCCAGCACTTTATTTTGCTATCTTTAACATGTTGTTCCATACTTTTCATGATTATCCCTTATTATTCATGGTGAATGTGTTGATACTTTAGAGGGGGATCATAGTATATTAATGAGATTCAATCTTTGATTTTTGAATGGTTTGAGTGTTGCATGGCTTATATTCATAGTATGATGAATATTTCACTCTTCAATTTTGATCTTTTGTGGGATGTTATCTTTAATACACATTAGTGAGGGGATTGCACTCATTGAGTACAAATCATGAATGTAGCTTCATTGTATTAGTTTGTGTATTTGTAACCTTATGAGCTTTAGAGCTTCATATCTTCTTTGAGGAGAGTTTATATTTACTTAATAAGATTTCTATTAATCCTTATCATTTTCAATGGCTTCATTGCATTTGTGTTTGACTTATATGCTTTATATTGCCTTTCATAATGACATTTACATTCATTTAATATCTATTTCATGTATGTTTTGGAGATGATTTTAGGCCATCTTTCTTTATTTTGAGCCATGGAGTTCTTGTTGTTTCCATTCTCTTTGTAACCATATATTTGTGACCCTTATTAATATGTGATCTTGCTTGAGAGGTGACCATTGATGAGATAACTTTTCTCTCTAGTTGAAGAGGCACAAACCTTCATTCTATTGAAGCTCATGAAAAAGTAAAAATGAGCTATGTTGTGCAAAAGTAAAAAATGGTAAAAGTATGCAAAAAGAGTAATAAAGAGAAGTGAAAGAAAAAAAAGAGAAAAAGGAGTTGAAAAACAACACAAAAGAAAGAAAAAGAAAAACAAATCAAATAAACAAGAGAAAAAAGGGTTGAAGCTTTAAAGAGGCAAGGAAATGTGCTAGAAAGTTAGAGTAGGGAAAGAAAGAGAATAATTGCTTCATTAATATTACATGCCTTGATCACATATGTATTGTATTCTCATATCTCTTATTTCGTTCCTATACCTTACCTTGAAACCCTATTAGCCTTCCCTTACAAAGTTCTTTATGATCCAAAAGGATGCACTTCATTTGAGATCTTGTTTGAATTGAGCTCTTACTTGTCATCATGATTAGTTGATATCTGAGCTATAAGCATTCTTTCATGAAGTCATGCCAATATTGATACAATTTCATTATTTCAGTTTTTCATATTTGGATTGCTCTCTTACATATTATTGCATTTACTCGTTTTTAAAGCTTTCCATTGAGAGGAACCTTGTGCTTAGTTGTTTGAGAATGTATGCAGTTGAGAATTTGGATCGAAGCTTTGGCTAAGAATGTGTGAGTAAATACTCTTGAGCTACATTGCATGATTCTAGCATGCACACATATGAACCTCATTTTTGTGTTCTTATTGATATAATCTTACTTACATTGATTTTAGAGGTGAATTATTGAGATTGCTTTGAAATATCTATGCCTCATTCTTATATTGTTCTTAGTCATTGATTCATGATTATGAGTTGATATTTGTGAGTATCATCACTGTAAGCCCTCACGAGACACCATTCGTCTACTAGGGGTAATGTAGGGATTTAAAGACTTGATGCATAGGCTAAATGCATTTGTAACTCCTATGAAAATGGAGATTATCTTGTGCACATACTTGCTTTAGTATTAGATTTTCTTAGGGACTAGCAAAAAGCTATGTTGTGGGGTATTAGTGGATTGTTAGCTCTAGTTTAGGTATTAGATTAGTATTTTATCCTTAAACTATTCTAAACATGCCTTTTTGATCTAATTGCAGGGAATAAAGCTTAATTGTAAGGGCTAAAAAGTGCATTATCGAGCAATCGCTTAACTCACCGAGTGCTAACTTTATAGGGCTTATTTCACCAAGTGAATTAGGAGCGGTAGCCGAGTGCTCAGCCAAGTGATCGGTTGCTAGCTCTTGGTCTCTTGGGTGAGCGTTAGCTGAGTGCTTGGTTAGCACTCTCCTGACGGAGCTCTATTTTTGTCTAGCGTATAAAAGGCTGTTTTAGGCTTTTTTTTTTATTTAGGTATCTCTCATTTTTGTACTTAGATAGCTTGGATATTTTGTATTAGGAGTAGTTTTAGACAGAGAAACTCTATTTTCCTTTATTTTCTTATACTTTCTTTCATTTTTCCTGCAACTAAACACTTGTTTTCTCTCAATTAAATGCAAGATTTTCATTTATTTATGCTTTTACCATGGATTCTAGTAGATAACTTCATACTTGCTACCATGGATTCTAGTAGATAATCTCATCTCTTGGGTTCAATTGAGAAGATCACTCAAGATCTTCAAGTCTTCAATGGAGGTAAATAGATCTTCAAAAATTTTATCTCTAATTTCTCTAATTCTTATCAATTGAGACTTAGATCTTTAAGAAAACTTAGGTTCTTGACTAAGTTCGGTAACCTCAATCCACAATCCTTGAATTGGTATTGGGTTTGCACAAATCGATTGTATAAACCTATGGATCTTCAATAGAAACCCAATTCTAAGGCCAATTGATAATGAATTCCAAAATTCTATAGTCAAAACCTTCTAAATAAAAGATCCATAGAGAGATCTTTGATTTAATTTATAAAATCTCATTGATTACTTGTAGAAATTGGGTGGTTAGACCAATGGAATCCAAGACCTTCTCTTAATTGTTTTTAACTTAGTTTTAATTGCTTTCATTAGTGGATTAAACAATCAAACTCCAACCTCAAACATATTTTCGGTCTATTTTAGATACAATTTACCTAGTTGCAATTCAATTCAAATTAGATTAGTGTTCTCTAAGTGTTAATAGCCTATATTTGTTTTGGTCCTCAAGAAAATTGACTCCAGTACTCACTGGGTTTTATATTTCAATCGTAACACCCATTCTCTTGCGGAAGCTTAACATACAACATCTTTAGAAGCGATTTAGTGGGAAACGATGCAAGACGTAGGGGCTTGTCTCTGGAGATTCATGTAATCCCAGAGAGTTCTATATTGGGGTGCCGCCATGTCACCATAATTGCTCTGTGATATCCTGAACCTCTATTTATTTATATTAATGAGAATTTCTAGTGTATGAAATTTTTAATGTTAATTATTTCTTCTTTTGGGTCAAAAATGACCAATGAGAGCTTATGTTGTAACTTAAGCCTATAGGGTGAGACACAAGGGATTATTCCCATATGTATCATTTTATATACACTTATATGCACACAACTCACATATTCTAACCGGTTAAGAGAGAAGAGAGGGAGAAGAGGAGAAGAGAAAGAGGAGAAAGAAGCTTGAAGGAAGAGATTGAAGCCAATAGAAGATTTAACCAAGCTTGAAGAAAGGTAAGGTTCCATTTTCTTCTACAATTGTATATCTATATATATCTATCTTGATGGGATATGTTGTTGGACTGTTGTGAGTGACTCTTTTGAGTCCCAAATTGACTAAATCCAAAGTATTGTAAGCTCCATTGAAAGATTTGAGAGTTTGAGATTGAAATCCCCAACTTATGCAAGTTAGGGCTTGAGTTCCTAAAACCCTAGATCCCTTTGATTTACTTGTTTAAAGTGTTTCATTTTGAATTATTGTGGTCTTCTTGGGTCAATCTTTGGACCCTAGAAGCAATAAAAGAGTTTGTAAGAGTTTTGATGGAGTTTGGGTGAGATTTGGAGATTTTCGGGTGGGTTTTTATTTTTCCCAAGTAATGTGTCGACACCTTTGCCTCATGGGTCGACACAATAGTTCAGAAGACACCCAGATTCACTTCTTCAGCTGATGTGTTGACACCTTGGCCGCATGTGTCGACACATCCTGGTTTCGCTTTTTCAACTTTGACACTGTTTAATAAAACGAGCATAACTTTTTCTAGAAAACTCAGATTAATAAACCGTTTGAAGCATTGGAAAGTAGACTAATAAATCTTTGTTCTCATATAAAGTTCGTACTCTAATTCCTTATATATTGACATATATGGAAGTTTAAATTTGACCCAAAATCTATGCCAACAACATTGTTTTCCAGAATTTTAGTCCACCTTCCGTGAGGCACAACTTCTTCACCCGAAATGTGTTTTTGGCCCATAACCTATCAAATTAAAAGCCTTTAAGCCTATTTTCAAATGGAACTAACCTAGAGTGTGAACTCATCCTTGAGAGGTGGTTGGGACACAATGAAGGAGTCGACATCCTGACTTTCATGTTCCAAACATCAACCTTATGTTCTCATTTTATGTTGGGGCTTTGTCCTAGAGTTTAGCCTCACTCTCCCATTGTGTGTGAGTGAGTTGTTGATGAGTCAAGGTTGAGGGACTTATGTGCTTAGTATCGTTTTTCGTGTTATTGCCTTGCATTGGAGTCTCGTATTGATTTTTCTATCCATCAATGTGCATTTTGTGTAGGAACACCTTGCTTAACACCCATTCTATCAGAGAAAGGTGAGTAACGATATGTTGTGAGTAAATTCTATCATTTTCCAACTGTTTTAAATTCAAACCATATCGTACAATGTTTTATATATGTTTTCAATGTATCAATATTTATGTTCAATTATAAATGTCATACTTTTAAAGGCATGCAAGTTATATTTATGTTATGAATTGAAACCCATGGACTAAAATGCTTACATAAAAGAGATACAAGACTTTTTCCAATGTATGGTGCCAACTCGAGGCCTTTTATGGAAAGACCTTAAACTAACAACGATAGTCTTACAATAGGGGATGTGAAATAAACTATCGCCATGTTCGGGAGACATCCTACAGCCTAAAGAGCCCTATATGTGACCTTTAAGGTTACTGATGTGGAGCTTAGTTATGATGTCGGATTGTAGCACACTTATGTTTTAGAACGAGAACGATGATATATTCAAATATTTATGACAAGTTATGTTAGGCTTTATCACGAACAAATATATGTCGCATCTCTCTTTTATGATACTATGTTTTGAAATGATAGAATGCTTCAATATGATGCTTATGCTAGCTATGTTTTCAAGTCTATGCTTACACATTTCAAGTTCATGCTTTATATGCATAAATGTTTTATCTATTGTTTTATACATTAGACATAACTGCTAGTCCATGATTTTTTCATGCTCATGCATCATTGTTATTCACTAAGCATTAGCTTATATTTTCTCAAATGATTTTCAGGTAGCCAATCCAGGAGGCCCTAGAGTGAGGCCATACGCGAATTTTGAGCTACGGCCCACGGCCCTATGTTTTGTATTATGTTTAAGGTCTGGACTCAATGTTTTGTAATGATATAATGCTATAACTTTGGTGAATCTTGATTTGGTTCTTATGTATGTTATGTTTGGGATTAGGCACAGCTCTACCATGTATGATATGAATTATATTTCAAGTTATAAAAGATTCTATTTTCGTAAATTTTAAATGATTTTGCATAGGTGATCAACCAGTTTATATAATGCAACCTCAGGTAGCCTTGCTACTGGCCGGTCATGTACCCTAAATCCGCATAAGCCGGGTTACGGGGCGTGACAGCGTGGTATCAGAGCTATAGGTTGACACCGTAATATTAAGTCATGTCTAGATAGAATTCTTGGTTTGACATGAGTATATGCTATATATTGTAAGCACCCCATTTTTGCCCGCTCGGCAATCTCTGAGCTAACCAAGCTCACTTCACACATCACATGCATATTTAGACTCTAAGCCCACCTTTTTTAACTTGAATTTAGTCCACCAGTCGCTTCTCGGGCTCGTAGGGCCCACTTGAAGCTAAATGACCGTTTTGTCCCTAGGCATTCGAACGCCCTAGGAACCACACCGGCTCTAGGTATCAAACCGCTAACTTTTCGAGAATACTTTTTATAGTGTTCTAAACCTTTCTTTACCTTTCCAGATCATTCCGAGTCAGTTCCGGCAAACCCGGTATAAAATGACCGTTTTGCCCCTGCTGGGCCGGTCTCCTTTTCCGACCACACCGGCTCTGGGAACCAAGCCGGGAACCTTTGGGAACATTCTGAATAATGTTTCCAAATTTTGAGTCTTCTTCCGAGACAGTCCGAGTCCGTCCCAGCAACTTTCCAATCCGATTGACCGTTTTTCCCTTAAAGGCCCGGTCAACCCTTCCGACACATCCTATCCTCATTTTTCATGTCAAATACCTTCGGGACACTATTTTAGGTGTTCCTGCTCTTTTCTGGCCTTCCGGGTCATTCCCGGCTCCTTCAAATCATTCCCGGACTTTCCGAAGTCACTCCTAGTGAAGTCAGGCTAAAAATTACATGGTAGTCACTAGTACAGGCGCCCAAATCTAGTCAAAGATACGTTGCTTGCCAACCTTAAATATTTCCTAAATGGCTGGTGCCACTAGTAGTGGTGCCAAGCCAAAAAATGATCTGGCGCCACTCCTAGTGGCGCTAGTGTAAAGTTTAACCTGGCGCCACTGCAACAGGCGCCAGTGTTGTCCAACCTCTATAAATACAGAGCCTCTTCCAATGTAAAAAAGATCCGTAAACTCAATCTAAAAATCCTATATTTCGATATACAGAGCTCAAGCACCTCCTAAACCCTAGCTTCCCTAGGTTTTCCAAACCCTAGCCACCATACACTAAACCCTAGCCTCCTATACACTCCTATACACCCCCATACACTCATATACTAGCCTTCGACCCTCCTTCGAAGACTTGACGAGCTTCAATCTGAAGTTTGAAGATGGAAGGTGACTCTTGAAGATTGGAGACGAAGATCAAGAGGAAGATTGAAGACAAGCAAGGCGCGCAAAATAAACAAGACATATGGTAGGCTCCCTATTTAAATTTCCGCACTTCCCCCCTCTCTCTTCTCTCTCCTAACCCACTTGGGTTTTCTCTATTTTAATCCCCCATCTTTTTCCCCCCCTTTCTTTGCATACTTGAAACAAGGGGATTCCCGGTCCATGTGTAGGATTGGGCTATTAGAGAGTCACCGTGTCGGGGGCTTTCTTCTAGTCTAAGTAGAGATCACTTGGGTCCGGCCCCCTTAATTATGTGGTGAAGCCTTAAGCTTGTATGTTCACGATCCCAAAATTGCATTGTGCATATCATGGTCTTGCATCTTCCAAAAGTCGTTTTCAAAGTTGTTTTCAAAATTGCATCAAAATTTCCTTTTTCAAAACATGTTTTCAAAATCACAATCCTAGGGTGATTCTAGCCTTTCCATGGCTAAGGTTGTTTTAGGAAAGTGTTACATTCAAAGTGACTTTTATGGTCCATATTTTAAAATTTTATTGTTTTCAAAACCACTTTCTTAAAATGGTTCTAACCTTCTTATGGTTAGAATCGCTTTAGGAAAGTGAGACATTTTTATACTTTCTAAAAAACTCTCTTTTCAAAAATCTCTTCCTAAAAATCTCTTTTCCAACACGTTTTCCTAAAACTCTCCTTTCCAAAGTTGTTTTCAAAAACTCTTTCCAAAAATCTATATTTCAAAACCTCCTTTTTCAACTCCTTTCCAAAATTCTCTCCCCAAAATCCACTTTTCAAAAATGCTCCCTAAAATCCTTTCTAAAAACTCTCTTCCCAAAATCTTCCTTCTAGAAATTTCTCTCTAGAATTTTCCTTCTAAAATTTTCGTTTCCAAAAACACACTTTCCAAAAACTCCTTCTTTTAAAATCTTTTTCCAAAAACTCTATCTTCAAATTCACTTTCCAAAAACTCCTCCCTAGGTTTCCCTTCTAGAAAACCTTCGTTTCCAAAAACAGACTTTCCAAAAATTCTCTTTCCTTAGAGCCTAAGTCAAGTCCTAGAACCCACGATTAGGAAACCCTAATTTTCTTTCCAAAAACGTGGTTTTCAAACTTTGCCCCAAACCTAGGTTTCCAAAACCTCTTGTTTTCACATCCAAACTATACATGTTTCCAAAACCTATTTTCTACGTCAAAACTATAATTTTCCAAATCTAGGGTTTTTAGAATCTCCCTTTCCAAATCCTTGCCAAATCCTATCTTCCCTTTAGGAAACCAAATCAAATATTCCCGTTTAGGAAACCAAATCTAATCCTCCATTTTTGGAAACAAAATCTAATCCCTTCCTAATCCAAATCTTTCCTAATTCAACTCCTTCCTAAACTTCTCCTTTCCTAAACCTTAAGTTTCCAAAACTTAAACATAAAAATCTTTCCTAAAATTCTAAAATTCAACCCTTTCCTAATTCTATCCTCTTTTCAAATCTTAACTTTTCAAACCTAAGTTTTCAAATCTTTCCTAAACTCAAACTTTTCCTAATCTCAAGATTTTCTAAAATTTAAACTCTAAAACTTTCAAAATATTAAACTTTCTAAATGTCAAATCTTTCTAAAATTCTAAGCTTTCTAAATTCAAAACTTTCTTAAGTTAAGACTTTCTAAATCTAAAACTTTCTAAATTGTAAACTTTCCTAAAGCTTCAAATCTTTTCAAATCCAAAACTTTCTAAACTCAAAACTTTCTTATTTTCAACACTTCCTAGTTTTCGAATCTTTCCAAATTTCAAAACTTTCCAAATTTAAAACTTTCCTAATTCAAAACATTTCTAAATTCAACGCTTTCCTATTTCAAAATCTTTCTTAAAATGAAACTTTCCAATTTTCAAAACTTTCCTATTTCGAAACATTCCAAATTCAAAACTTTCCTAAGTTGAAACTTTCTTAAATTCCAAACTTTCCTATTTTAAAACTTTTCAAAAATGAAACTTTTCAAAAATGCAACTTTCCTAATTCGAAACTTTCCTAAATCGGACCTTTCCTAATTCGAACATTTCCTAAAATCTAATCTTTCCAAATCTTCCAAGTTCAACGTTTGAGTCAAGTCTTTCTAACTCTCAAGTCTTTCTTAAACCTCAATCTTTCCAAAGCAAGTCCAATCTTCTCAATTTCAATTTCCAATATCCTCTTCTAATTTCAAATCAAATCCAACTCCCAATCAAACTCTTTTTCAAATCAAAACCTTCTATTTTCTATTGGACTCTTGTCTGAACTACGATTGACCTGATTCCTCTAAAGGGATACGTAGGCAGCCTTCATGGGTGCGGTCTCCACATTTTTTAAATTTTCAATTCCATAACATTTTTCAAAATTCTATTTCTACACTTTCTTTCCAATCTCCAATCCTACAATTTTCTTCAAGTTTCCAATTTTATGATCTATTTCTATTTTCAATCTTCAATTTCAATCTTCAAATTCAAGTTTCTATCAATTTCTTTCCAAATCAAATCAAACTCTTTTCAAATCTATTTCTAAATCTCTTTTCTTTCACATGCATATCATGCATCATGTTAGTTTCTTTTCAAACATTGTTTTTCTAAAGTCGATAGGATTGAACCATTCGTTAGTTAAAGACTCTCATAGGTGAATCTAAGGTAGATTGACATGTAGGTACCGAAAGGGCGGGGTAGGGTGATGGCTTAGTGTGTCTTCCCTACACGTAACCAACCTCCGAACCTAGAATCACTGATTTCAAAGACCAAACAGAGTTATTTTTCTAAAAAGGGCTTAAATATTTTCCAAAAGTTGTCAAACAACCTGTTTTCCTAAAAACCCTCTCTTGAGGAGCTATTTTCAAAATCGTTTTCAAAAACCCTAATTGTAATTTTCGGATTATGCTTAGTTTTTAGGTGACCTAACTCACCTTAATCAAGTTAGGTGGCGACTCCCAAATCTTTTTCAAAAGCCCTTTATTTCAATATATTTTCAATTCAAACTTAGTCACACTCATTCTTCTAGGAGGGTGAGTTCTAACGAGAGAGTACAGCATTGTTCCCGCTTGTGTGAGTATTCCTTGAGTGCGAAAAATCTGGGCGCGACATATATATATGTATGTGTGTGTTACATGTATAATAACATGCCAAGGTGTAATGCATGTAGTGTTATGTTAAATGCTTAACGTTTTGTTGTGCGTATATAGTTAACCATGCCGTCGAGGAAAGGTAGTCGTAGCGGGTCCGAAGAGCTTGAAGGCTGAATTGATTGCATTGAAAGGATCTTGGCTGGGCTTGTCCAAGTGGTCCAAGATGCCCATAGCAACACTGCCAATGCGCCGGAATAGCCGGCAACGCAGGCGCCAAAAAGAGAATTAGTGGCACGTACTACCATTAAGCAATTTTAGCAACTGAAGCCCCCAACTTTTTAGGGAACTCCTGATCCAATGGCTGTAGAGTCTTGGTTGTTGGGAATCAAGAGGGTGTTCGAGGTGCTGGGGCAAAGTTCAAAGCAGCAAAGTTCTAGGTCTTCTAGTGGGAATTCATCTACCTCATGGGGAAGCACCGTGAATCAAAGGGGTGATATAATTAACGAGGCATCAAGGACTACGTTACTATAGGAGCAAAGTTTGTTATGGGTGCGGCCAAGAAGGGCACCAAGTGAAAGACTGTTGTCGCGCCCAGATTTTTTGCACTCGAGGAATACACACACAAGCGAGAAAAATATTGTACTCTCTCGTTAGAACTCACCCTCTTAGAAGAATGAGTGCGACTAGGTTTGAATTGAAAATAGATTTGAATAAAGGGCTTCTAGAAAAGATTTGGAGTCGCCACCTAACTTGATTAAGGTGAGTTAGGTCACCTAAAAACTAAGCATAATCCGAATACTACACTTAGGGTTTTTGGAAAAAGATTTTTGAAAATACCACCTCATGAGAGGGTTTTTAAGAAAAACAGGTTGTTTGGCAACCTTTAGAAAACATTTAGTCCTTTTTGAAAAATAACTCCATTTTTGGTCTTTGAAATTAGTGATTCTAGGTTCAGAGGTTGGTTACGTGTAGGGAAGACGCACTAAGCCATCACCCTACCCCACCCTTTCAGTACCTATATGTCAATCTATCCTAGATTCACCTATGAGAGTCTTCGGCTAACTACTGTTCAATCCTATCCACCTTGAAAAGCAATGTTTAGAAAAACATGATGCATGATATGCAAATGCAAGAAAAGAGAGTTGGTTTGGAAATAGATTTGAAAAGAAGAATTTGATTTGATTTTAGAAGAAAGATTTGAAAGGATAGATTTGAAATTGGAAAGTTTGAAAAATTAGAAATAGAAATTTGGAAATAGAAATTTGAAATTGGAAGTTTGAAAATAGATTGGAGATTTGAAAAGATTGTGGAAATAGAAACTTGAAGAAAAGATTGTGGAAATTGAAACTTGAAGAAGATTGTAGAATTGAAGATTTAAAGGAAGTTGTGAAAATAGAAACTTGAAAAATATTGTGGAATTTGAGATTTGAAGAAGATTGTGGAATTAGAAATTTGAAAAATGTTTTGGAATTTGAAATTTGAAAGAAGTTGTGACCGCACCTATGAAGGTTGCCTACGTATCCTTTTGGGAGAATCAGGTCAGTCGTAATTCGGACAAGAGTCTGATTAAAAATAGAAGGTTAGATTGGAAGAAAGAGATTGAATTGGAATTTAGAATAGAAGATTGGAATTTGGAAATTAGAATTTGGAAAGATCGAGGTTTAGGAAACCTAGACTCAGGAAAGAAAGGAAACTTAGGAAAGATTTGACTTGGAAGGGTTTAAGAAAAGATTAGGAAAGATTGGATTTTGGAAAGGACTCGAGTTAGGAAAGGTCCAATTTAAGAAAGTTTCAAAATAGGAAAGTGTGATTTTTGGAAATTTTCGTTTTAGGAAAGGTTTTGAAATTAGGAAAGGTTTCGAATTAAGAAAGTTTTATTTTAGGAAAGTGTTCAAATTAGGAAAGTTTTGTTTTAGGAAAGTGTTCAAATTAGGAAAGTTTTGAAATTAGGAAAGTTTTGAAATTGGAAAGTTTTAAAAGTTAGAAAATTTGGAATTAGGAAAGTTTAAGATTTTAAGAAAGGTTTTGAAATAGGAAAGTTTTGAAAATAAGAAAGTTTTGAGTTTAGAAAATTTTAGATTTGGAAAAATTTGAAGTTTAGGAACGTTTAGAATTTTAGAAAGATTGGAAGTTTAGAAAGATTTAACTTGAAAAAGATTTGGATTTAGAAAGTTTTGAAATATAGAAAGTTTAAGATTTAGAAAAGTTTAGGATTTTAGTAGGATTCAAAATTTGAGTTTTAGAGGTACTTGAAATTAGGAAAGGCTTGAGTTTAAGAAAGATTTGGAAAGTTAAGATTTGAAAAGGGATGGAAGTAAGAAAGGTTTAGACTAGGAAGGATTTGGGAGTTTAAAGTTTAAGGAAACATTTAAAAGTCTAAGTTTTGAAAACTTAAGGTTTAGGAAAGTAGAAGATTAGGAAGGATTGAATTAGGAAAGATGTGGAAGCTTAATGTTTGAGGAAAGATTTGAAAGTTTTAGGAAACTTATGGTTTAGGAATGTAGGAAATTAGGAGAGAGAGTTGAATTAGGATAGATTTAGATTTTGAGTTTTAAAATTTAGGAAAGATTTTTATGTTCAAGTTTTGGAACTTAAGATTTAGGAAAGTAGAAAATTAGGAAAGATTTAGACTAGGAAGGGTTAAGATTCCTATTTCCTAAAACAAGAGATTGGATTTTGTTTATAAAAGAGAAGGTTTGATTTTGTTTCCAAAAACGGAGGATTGGATCTAGTTTCCTAAACGGGGAGATTGAATTTGGTTTCCTAAAGGGAAGATGGGATTTGGTTTCCTAAAGGGAAGATTGGAATTGACAAGGATTTGGAAATGGAGGTTTTAGAAACCCTAGATTTGGAAAGCTATAGTTTTGACATAGAAAATAGGTTTTGAAAATATGTATAATTTGGATGTGAAAAGGGAGATTTAGGACACCTAGGTATAAGGCAAATTTGAAAACCATGTTTTTGGAAAGAAAATTAGGGTTTCCTAATCCTGGGCTCTAAGGCTTGACTTGGGCTCTAAGGAAAAGGATTTTAGAAAATGTGTTTTTGGAAACGAGGATTTTTAGAAGGGAATCCTAGAGAATAGTTTTTGGAAAGTAAATTTAAAGATAGAGTTTTTTTTTTTTTTGGAAGGATGCAAGATAATGATATGCACAATGCAAATTTGGGGTCGTGAACATACAAGGTTAAGGCTTCACCATATAATCAAGGGGGCCGAACCCACATGGTCTCCGGTTAGACTAAGAGAAAGCCCCCGACATGGTGACTCTCCAATAGTCCAATCTATGGATCGGGAATCCCCTTGTTTCAAGCATGCAAAGAAAGGGGGAAAGAGATGGGGGATTAAAATAGAGAAAACCCAAGTGGGTTGGGAGAGAGAAGAGAGAGGGGGAAAGTGCAGAAACTTAAAGAGAAAGCCTACCGTATGTCTTGTTTATTTTGCTTAGCTTTGCTCGCCTTGTTTTCTTGTTTTTTCTTCGGTCTTCGCTTTAGTCTTTGAGAGCTTTGTCTTGGTCTTCAAATCTTCGTAGTTGCAGAACTCGAAGTCTTCAATGGAGGGTTGGAGGCTAGTGTATAAGTGTATGGGGGTGTGTATGAGTGTATAGGAGGCTAGGGTTTAGTGTATGGTGGCTAGGGTTTGGAAAACCTAAAGAAGCTATGGTTTGGGGAGTGTACGAGCTCTGTATATTGAGAATTGGTGTTTTTAGATTGAGTTTGTGGACCCTTTTAACACTGAAAGAGGCTCTGTATTTATAGAGGTGGGATAGACCTAGCGCCTGTTGCAGCGGCGCCAGGGCAAATTTCCTTTTGGCGCCACTAGGAATGGCGCCAGCCAATTAGAAAATTATTAAGGTTGGCAAGCAGCGTATCTCTGACTAGATTTGGGCGCCTGTACTAGTGACTACAATGCAATTTTTAGCCTAGTTTCACTAGGAGTGACTCCGGAAAGTCTGAGAATGATTTGAAGAGGCCGGGAATGATCCGAAAGGCTGGAAAAGAGCAGGAACCTTAGAATAGTGTTCTGGAGGTATTTAACTTGAAAAATGAGGATAGGATGCGTCGGAAGGGTTGACTGGGCCTTTAGGGGCAAAACAATCAATTGGATCGAGAAGCTGCCTGGGCGAACTCAGACTGTCCCGGAAGAAGACGTAAGATTTGGAAACATTATTTAGAAGGTTCCCAAGAGTTGCCGGTTTGATACCCAGAGCCGGTGTGGTCGAAAAGGAGACCGGCCCACCACGGGCAAAACGGTCATTTTGCACCGGATTTGCCAGAACTAACTTGGAATGATCCAAAAGGATAAAGAAAGGTTGAGAATACTATAAGAAGAAATTTTAGGAGGTTATCGATTTGATACCCAGAGCCGGTGTGGTCAGAAAAGGAGACCGGCCCATCAAGGGTAAAATGGTCATTTTATACCGGGTTTACCGGAATTGACTCAGAATGATCCAGAAGGATAGAGGAAGATTGGGAATACTATAAGAAGTATTCTTAAGAGGTTACCGATTTGATACCCAGAGCCGGTGTGGTTAGAAAAGGTAGTCGGCCCACCAGGGGCAAAACAGTCATTTTGCACTAGGTTTGCCGAAATTGACTCTGAATGATCTGGAAAGATAGAGGAAGGTCGAGAATACTATAAGAAGTATTCTCATGAAGATGCCGGTTTGATACCCAGAGCCGGTGTGGTCCCCAGGGCATTCGGATGCCTAGGGGCAAAATGGTCATATTGACCGGAAGGTCTTGGAAAAGGCCCAATGGGCAGCTTGGTCATTTTTCACCGAAGTGGGCTACCAGGCACCGGTGTTGACCTAGGTTTTGAGTGTTTCCGTCACTCTAACAGCGGTCGTCGTGACATAGGGGTTTATTGGCAATTCCCTATATCGACCTGTTCGTGAGTATTTCCGCTACTCTAACGGTTGCGATGTTTGTGAGCATTTCGGCTACTCTAAATGTTTGCGTTCATTCTTGAGACTGCCTGATCTCAGGAAGCTGCTAAAGGGGACTTAGCGCCTAAAAAGTCAACTTTCTCGAAAGGCGTGCCTAAACGGACATTTCTACATTGGCGGGCTAGCAGGCACCAAAGGTGAACCGTTCTACCATCTAGGGGACTTGGGGTCTCGTCCCAGTCGACAGGTTTAAAGGGACTTACCGTCTTGAAGAGATTTTCTTCGAAAATGTGCCGGACCGTCTTGAGGAATCAATTGTCTCGAGAGAGGGATTGGAATTAGAAAGGGGTCTTATCGTCTTCGGAAAGACGTGCCTGATTTGAAATTGGAAAGGGGACTAACCGTCTTCGGGAAGACGAGCCTGATTGGAGTAGATTTACCGTCTCGAGTAATCAACTGTCTCGAGAGAGGGATTGGAATTGGAATTGGAATGGATAATGCCCCTAAGGGCATTTTGGTCATTTTGCCTCTATTTGGGCCTAATAGGCCCGCGAAGCAATGGATAGATAGGATTAGGACTTAAAGAGTTGGTTTCGATTGGAATACATCCATATTGACTTGAGTACAAGTCTGGATGGAGTGTAGATTGCCGAGCGGTCAAAAATGGGGTGCTTACAGCTGTCCAAGGAGGAACAGAGCACAGGGATCTGGGGCGTTGACGTTAGTCTAAGTTCAGCAATCTACGGCCAACAAAAGAGAGAAGCAACCGCCGAGCTTTCGCACTTACACTAGGAAACACCCCAACTACCGACTCCGTAGTGTCAGGTATACTTCCTATTTGTGGTCGATCTGCACACGTCCTTATTGATTCCGGTTCCACACACTGATTTGTTTCATATCTCTTTGCTCAATATTTATATACATCTCCGGTACCTCTTGATTATACTTTGGTAGTATTGCTGCCATCCGGGGATTCCATGTTATACGACAGGATTTATAATTCTTATGAAATTCTTGTTAACGATGTACCCATGTTTATAAACCTCATTCCCCTAGAGATGCACGGCTTCGATGTCAACTTAGGAATAAATTGGTTGTCCTCTCACTGTGCTATCATCGATTGTGAGCTTAAACGAGTCGTGTTTCATTCTTCTACCCATCCAGGACTTGTATTTGAGGGAGTTGGTGTAATGCGTCCACCCCATCTCATTTCATTTATGCAAGCACGTCGTTTAATTCAAAAAGAGAATCGTGCATTTTTGTGTAGCATTTTTGACATACACATTTTCCCACCACCCTTGGAAGACATCAATGTTGTCTAGGAATTTTCCGATGTCTTTCTCAATGAGCTACCTAGTTCCTTGGTGGATCGGGAGATTGAGTTCCACATTGACCTTAATCCGGGTACTAGACCCATTTCCAAAGCTCCATACCGTATGTCTCCTTTAGAGTTGAAGGAGTTGAAGGTCTAACTCCAAGACTTGTTAAAAAAGGGATTCATCCATTCTAGTATTTCACCATGGGGTGCTCTGGTGTTATTTGTGAAAAAGAAAGATGGAACCATGAGATTATGCATTAACTACCAGGAATTAAACAAGGTCACCATTAAGAATAAGTATCCATTACCGAGAGTGGATGATTTGTTTGATTAACTACAGGGCGTGCAAGTATTCTCGAAGATCGATCTAAGGTCGGTTTATCACCAACTAAAGGTGAGGGCAAGTGATGTGGAGAAGACGGCATTCCGAACTAGATATGGTCATTATGAGTTTGTTGTAATGCCGTTTGGAGTCACAAATGCACCTGCCGCTTTCATGGATTTGATGAATCGGGTTTTTAAACCCTTTCTTAATGATTTTGTAATTGTGTTTATTGATGACATCTTGGTGTATTTTAAGAGTTTTGCATATCATGAGCACCACTTAATGTTGGTTCTTTAAACTTTGCCAGACAGGAGATTGTATGCCAAGCTGAAAAAGTGTGAATTTTGGCTGCCAAGTGTAGCATTTTTGGGACATATCATCAGTGTGGATGGAGTGTCTGTTGATCCTTTAAAGGTTGAAGCTATTGTAAATTGGTCGAGACCGACGAATGTAACTGAAGTCAGAAGTTTTATGGGCTTAGTTGGGTGTTACCGAAGATTTGTGAAGGATTTCTCAAAGATTGCGACTCTACTAACACAACTCACCCGGAAGAACACACCATTTGAATGGAATGAGAAGAGAGAACAAAGCTTCCAAGAATTGAAGAACTGATTGGTGTCTGCACCAATCCTAGCCTTACCTACCGAGACTGATGGGTTCTCCATATACAGCGACGCTTCGCATAGAGGATTGGGATGCATTTTAATGCAACACGGTAAGGTGATTGCATATGCCTCGAGATAGTTGAGACCACATGAGAAGAACTACCTGATCCATGATCTTGAATTAGCAGCGGTGGTGTTGGCTTTGAAGATTTGGCGCCACTATTTGTACAGAGTCACATGTGAGATCTTCATCGACCACAAGAGTTTGAAATACCTTTTCACATAGAAAGAGCTAAACATAAGATAGAGAAAATGGCTCGAGTTGATCAAAGACTATGACATTCTCATTCAATACCATCCGGGCAAGGCCAATTTGGTGGCCGATGCCTTAAGCCGGAAGTTTACCGCCAACCTAGCATGTCTTATCACTTTTCAGCAACCCTTACTCCTTGACTTAGAGAGGTCGGAGATTGAAATTGTTGCACCGGGAACTAATGTGATGCTTACCACCATGATCGCCCAACCGGCGTTGATAGATGTTGTGAAGCAACGATAACCTAAAGACCCTTACTTATGGAAGATCTATAAAGAGATAGGAACGAATCCGAAGCCTAACTTCACCTTGCATGATGGAGCTCTAAAGTTCTGAAGCCGATTATGTGTTCCAAATATATCTAAAATTAGGAGGCAAGTTTTGGAAGAAGCCCATAATACGAAGTTCACTATGCATCCAGGGGGCACAAAGATGTATCGGGATTTGAAGGAGACATTTTGGTACCCAGGAATGAAGACGGAAATAGCCGAGTTCATATCACAATGCCTACAATGCCAACAGATCAAAGCAGAAAATCAAAGACTGGCGGGACTACTTCAATCTTTACTGATACCGGAATGGAAGTGGGAGCATATCACCATGGATTTCGTCGTCGGATCGTCGAGATCACCACAGGGTTGTGATGCTATATGGGTTATTGTTGATCGCCTCACCAAGTCCGCACATTTCTTACCAGTGAAGACTACTTACTCCTTATCAAAGCATGCGACCCTCTACATTGCGAAAATTGTTCGATTACATGGCACACCAGTTTCAATAGTGTCCAATCGAGACCTGAGATTTGTGTCAAAATTTTGGAAGAGTTTGCAAAGGGCTTTGGGCATCGAGTTAAAATTCAGCACGGAATTTCATTCGCAAACCGACGAGCAATCAAAAAGGACCATTCAGACCCTAGAAGATATGTTGCGGTTATATGTTTTCGACTTTCAGGGGAGTTGGGAGGATCACCTACCATTAGTGGAGTTTGCCTACAATAATAGTTTTCATGCAAGCATCGGGATGGCACCTTATGAAGCACTTTGTGGGAGGAAGTGTAGATCTCCAGCTTGTTAGGCCAAAGTCAGCAAAAGAAAGATTCTTGGGTTAGAGATTGTGCAACTAACCACCGACAAGATCAAGATCATTCAGCAACGACAACAAACTGCTCAAAGTTACCAAAAGAGTTATGCGGATGTACGAAGGCGGGACTTAGAGTTTGATGAAGGGAGCCACGTGTTCTTGAAGATATCTCCTTCCAATGGGATAAATCGCTTCGGCAAGAAGGGAAAGCTTAGTCCAAGGTACATCAAACCATTTGAAGTTCTTGAAATGGCTAGACTCATTGCTTATCGTATTGCTCTTCCTCCGAAACTTTCACAAGTTCACAATGTCTTTCATGTTTCGATGCTATGGAGGTATGTCCATGACCCGACGCATATGATTAATCACTATCCCTTGGCCGTGAATGAAGATTTAAGCTACGTTGAAAGACTGGTTAAGATTCTTGATCATCATGACCAAGTTCTAAGGAATAAGGTCATTCCGTTGATACGAGTTTTATGGCAGAACCACATTTGGGAGGAATCTACTTGGGAACGTGAAGATGAGATCTGGGAGCATTATCCCTTTTTGTTTGAATGATAGCTTGTATCAAGTTTGGGGACCAAACTTATTTAAGGGGGGAAGGATGTAATATCCCAAACCTCTATTTATTTATATAAATGAGAATTTCTAGTGTATGCAATGTTCAATGTTAATAATTTCTTCTTTGGGTCAAAAATGACCAATGAGAGCTTATGCTGTAACTTAAGCCTATTGGGTGAGACACATGGGATTATTCCCATATGTATCATCTTATATATACTTATATGCACACAACTCGCACATTCCAACTAGTTGAGAGAGAAGAGAGGGAGAAGAGGAGAAGAGAAAGAGGAGGAAGAAGCTTGAAGAAAGAGATTAAAGCTAATAGAAGACTTAACCAAGCTTGAAGAAAGGTAAGGTTTCATTTTCTTCTACAATTGTATATGTGTATGTATCTGTCTTCATGGGCTATGTTGTTGGGTTGTTGTGAGTGACTTTTTTCAGTCCCAAATTGACTAAATCCAGAGTATTGTAAGCCCCATTGAAAGATTAGAGAGTTTGGGATTGAAATCCCCAACTTATGCAAGTTAGGGCTTGAGTTCATAAAACCCTAGATCCCTTCAATTTACTTGTTTAAAGTGTTTCATTTTGAGTTATTGTGGCCTTCTTGAGTCAATCTTTTGACTCTAGAAGCATGAAAAGATTTTATGGGAGTTTTGATGGAGCTTAGGTGAGATTTGGAGATTTTTGGGTGGATTTTCATTTTTCTCAGGTAATGTGTCGACACCTTTGCCTCATGTGTCGACACATCAGTCCAGAGGACTCCCAGATTCACTTCTTTAGCTCATGTGTCGACACCTTGGCCTCATATGTCGACACATCCCAGTTTCGTTTTTCAATTCTGACACTATTTAGTAAAATAGGCATACCTTTCTCTAGAAAACTCATATTAATACACCGTTTGAAGTATTGAAAAGTAGACTCATAGATATTTGTACCCATATAAATTTTGTACTCTAGATCCTTATAGATTGAGAGATATGGAAGTTTAAATTTGACCCAAAATCTATGCCAACAACATTATTTTTCAAAATTTTAGTCCACCTTCCGTGAGGCACAATTTCTTCATCCGAAATGTGTTTTTGGCCCATGAACTATCAAATTAAAGGCCTTTAAGCCTATTTTCAAATAGAACTAACCTAGAGCGTGAACTCATCCTTGAGAAGTGGTTGGGACACAATGAAAGAGTCGACGTCCTGACTTTTATGTTCCAAACCTCAACCTTATGTTCTCATTTTACGTTGGGGCTTTGTCCTAGAGTTTAGCCTTAGTCTCCCATTGTGTGAGTGAGGTGTTGATGAGTTGGGGTTGATGGACTTATGTGCTTAGTATCGGTTTACTTGTTATTGCCTTGCCTTGGAGTCCCGTATTGATATTTCTATGCTTTTATGTGCATTTTGTGTAGGAACACCTTGTTTAACACCCATTCTATCGGAGAGAGGTGAGTAATGATATGCTATGAGTAAATTCTACTAATTTCCAACTGTTTTAAGTTTTAACCATATCATACAATGTTTTACATATGTTTTCAATGCATCAATATTTATATTCAATCATAAATGTCATACTTTTAAAGGCATGCAAGTTATATTTATGTTATGAATTGAAACCCGTGGACTAAAATGCTTACATGAAAGAGATCCAAGATTTTTTTCAATGTATGGTGCCAACTCGAGGTCTTACGTGGCAAGACCTTAAACTAGCAACGATGGTCCTACTATAGGGGATGTGAAATAAACTATCGCCATGTTCAGGAGACATCCTACAGTCTAAAGAGCCCTCTGTATGACCTTTAAGGTTACTAATGTGGAACCTAGCTCTGATGTCGGGTTGTAACACACTTATGTTTTAGAACGAGAACGATGATATATTCAAATGTTTATGACAAGTTATGTTAAGTTTTATCACAAGCAAAGATATGTCGCATCTCTCTTTTATGATACCATATTTTGAAATGATAGAATGCTTCAATATGATGCTTATGCTATCTATGATTTCAAGCTTATGCTTACACGTTTCAAGGTCATGCTTTATATGCATAAATGTTTTATCTATTGTTTTATACATTAGACATAACTGCTAGTCTATGGTATTTTCATGCTCATGCATCATTGTCATTCACTAAGCATTAGCTTATATTTTCTCAAATAATTTTCAGGTAGCCAATTTGAGAGGCCCTAGAGTGAGGCTATGCCCACGAGCCTATGTTTTGTATTATGTTTGACGGCTAAACCTAATATTTTGTAATGATATAATGCTATAACTTTGGTGGACCTTGATTTGGTCCTTATGTATGTTATGTTTTGGATTAGGCACAACTCTACCATGTATGACACAAATTATATTTCAAGCTATAAAAGATTCTATTTTCACAAATTTTAAATGATTTTGCACAGGTGATCAACCAGTTTATGTAATGCGGCCTCGGATAGCCTTGCAACTGGCTAGTCATATACCCTAAATCCGCATAGGCCGGGTTACGGAGCATAACATGCTCCCTTGATCAAAGTCATTGCCCCTACTACATTAGGAATCCCTTCTAGAGGGTTTGGTTGAAGATTAGGATTGGGGTTCAAATTTTGATTGGGGATATTTGGTATACCATTAGGATTTGGGGGAAAGATGTTAGGTAACCCTCCTTCGTTGATATTGGCCATTGGTATGAAACCGAGGTTGAGAACTAAGGGAAGTCTGAGAGTAGGCTCTCTAATCGAAAAAGAAGTGCTAGTGCTCTCAATTCTCACAAGACGGTTGTGTGTGTCCCGAATATAATATGACATGCAAGTATGAATGCATACTAAATGGATCATCAAGATCTTATGAACACACCATACACAAACCACAATTCACAATACCGGGCAATAGCTTTCTCTCAATGCAATTACCGGACAACGACTTATTTCAATTCAATTCAAATCCTCTAATCTCCACATGCGAAGACAATACCACCAATTCAAATATATAGCACACTAACCTATCCTCCAAACTATGCCACCAATTGGGCTCTTAGCAAGATGCAATGCAATTACACTAATCAAACAAAACAAACTAAGAAAAGAATAACCGAAAATCTAGCACAAGTATTCACATAAAAAGGGAAGAAGGATATACCCTTGGCCCTAAGCAGTAGAGGCTTCCTTTAAGGTGGATACGAAGATCCAATACTTACCTATCTGCAACTAACTCCAAGCTCATCCAAAGCTCACCTTGCGCCTCCAATCCTCGACAATGGCGCCAAAACTTGGTTCGCTTCCATAAGCGTACGGTTTCGCAATATAGTTTTACCAGTTAATCCCCGATTATTGTTCCTCCCATGGGATTGATTCCAATATAAAAATGAACGCTCAACTCACAATAGACTCACACAAATTGGATTGCAAATCAAATGAAATTGAATTTAAGGGTAACAAAAGTACACCAAAAATCTTTTAGTTTTGAAAATGATGATTCACTAACAACTAAGCAATTCAAATAAAGCTAATTGACATTCAACAATTAGACCAAGAAATTTAAGAACAATTAACAACCAATCTAACAATTCAACTAAGCAATTTAGATTCTAAGTCAATTGTACTAAGAAATTAGAAAAGCCAACAACTAAAGGTAAAAACAATTAAAGCTAATTAAAATGGGGTTCAAAGACAATTGATGGAGATTTGAGCACAATTGGTCTAATCTACCAATTCTTACAAGGAATTCAATTGAGACTATGATGACTCAAATCATGGATCTCTCCATGGATCCAAGATTAAAAGATTTAGACAATAATACCTTTGATTCTCCTTCAATTGAGATTAGATTTGAATTCAATTGATAGATCTTTAAAAGCAAACCATAGATTTGTGCAATTCATATACCAATTGAAGAATTATGCATAGGAGTTACCAAACTTGGTTATGAATCTAAGAGTTCTTAAGAAATCAACCCCAATTGAGAAGAGAAGTAGAAATCTAGAGATAATTCAATGAAGTTCATATACCTCTATCAAATTTCATATAGTTCTTGGTAGATCTTTCCAATTGCACCGAAATAGAAGGCTTAGCTACTAAAATCCATGAAAGTAAGCATGTAGGAGAGTAGAGAAAGCATGAAAAGTAATGGATCTATACTTTAATTGATTAAAAATAGTGTTTGGATACAAAGAAAGTAGAAGAAAAGGTGAGAAAATACATTCTCTCTCTACAAAGCTCTCTAACAAACTCTCTGTATCTAAAGAAATAAGTACAAACTGAATTCGACATCTAATTTTTGGCCAAAACAACTTTTATATCGTCAAAAAATTGCAGAACTCTGTAAATATGTTTGAACGGTACAGGGAGCCGTTTGAACGGTCTTTTGACGGTTTTCAAATGGTGGTTGCAAGCTACAATAATTATCCAACAGTCTTGAAACCTGTCACTAATTCCGAATTTGCTCTCTGAAGTTTGCAAACGATAACATGCGTTTGATAGAGCATTTGAACGCTTGGTGGATCATTTGAACACTCATTGGACTGCTCGAATGCTCCTTTTTCAACTTAGCCCACTTTTGACTATTTTTAGTCCAAAATTCATGTAAAGATGTAAAAAAAGGCATATTAAAACAATTTATAATTAAAGCACTATTCTAACACCTAAACTAGAGCTAAAAATTCACTATTTAGGGGATTATGATTACACTTTTGGAGTGTAATTAGTAAAACTATGAGTTGGAGTATTCTTGGTAAAAACACTTGTTAAGTTTGAGTGAAGCTTCAAAAAAATCACTTGGGTCTTTGAGAGTTTGGAAAGAACTCTTGTAAAAGTAAGCTGGGTACTTGGTCAACTAGTACCTGTTGTGTAAAAGGAATTTTGCATAGTAAAAGTGCTTTCAAGTGGATCTTGGGGGTGAGGACGTACGTCACACGTTGTGGCTGAACCTCAGTAAATCTTGGTGTACATCTTGTGCTCTATTTTTTTTTCCTTTACATCATATCATCCAATTAGTTTATTCATCCATTGCTAAGTTACTGCTCCATCAATTGATTAGTTTTTAATTACATTATTTGTGATTAATTTTGAGAAACCCAATTCACGCCCTCTTAGGTTGCGTATTCGGACCAACAGCTTGGATGATGTTGTGTGGAATGCATGAAGCCACGAATAAGCAAGGGATTCACTAGACTTATGAGACATGTATTTTTATTACATTTATAATGTTAACTACATGAAAATAAGTTTTGATTTGAGTGGATTACAAAAGCTTATATGTGTAGATATTTTGATAAGAATGATGAACAAATTTTATTTAAAAATTATGACTTCATGATATGATGTATGATTTTAACATGATGCATTGAATTCTTATTAAATGAAGAAACATGATGTTGTATAAACATGACATATAATGTTGGAAAGTGGATAGTGCTCACATAGTGTTTGATAAATTATTTTTTTGATTTTATCTTGCTCTATGTTTAACTAATGTTATGAATATTGGTTATGGGAGGAAAAGATAATGTTTGAAAGTGGGTTGTTAATGAAATAAATGAAAACATTAAATTTTAAGTGGATAACATGTTGAAGAATTTTAGGAATGTGAATAAAAGGAAAACACTTGTCCCTCGGGTTGGTAATCCATAAAGAGAGGAATGAAAGGAAAACACTCGTCCCATGGGTTGGAAACACATAAAGAGAGGAATTACAAGCGAGTAAAGGTAGAGCCCTATGGAGAAAGACCCAAACCTTGACAAAGTGGGATACACTCGTCCCTTGAATTAGTAGTCCCTAAAGAGAGAAATATCATAAAATGCATAAATTTTGGGTACATAAGTTTCAGTATGGTTGAGTGAGTGAGATGCGCATTGATTATATATTTGTCATGTTTGATGTTGGAATTGAAATGTTAATGAATGCTAATGAACACCTGACTTTGAAAAGTGAACTGAAAGTTGTGTAATTGCGTAATACAATGTGTGTGTGATGACATTGACATTAAAAACATGTCACACTTGCTATTACTAAGTACATAGAATGGATGACAAATATTGTGAGATTTGTCACTTGGTGAATGTGTGCGCGTTGATATAAATTAACTGAATTATAATATTAGAATTGAAAACCTAATCTTAGAAATGAAAAGGGGAATAAGATGAAAATGAGAACTTGAACTTGGTTAAGTAATTGGAAAGGTTATGGGTATGTTGTATGTGGTGTTGTTGACATACTGTATGGTGTGATCTTATGCATGGCTTGTGGTATGAATTGTGTGTGGGGACATGAGTACTTGTGTGGGAGTTAAAAAAAAAAAAAAATGAGTAAATGTTAACTTTTATAAGAAATACGAATATTTATCAGGATATCGGATTGCTTCGTATATGTATTCCATGTTTCGTACACTTGCACATACCATCATGTTAAAGCTTTAATTTTGTTAGAGTTACTTCTATTGGGCTCGTTCGCTCAACCTAACATTTTATAGATAGAAATCCACGAGCGTAGTTGCTTGATCGAAGTATTAAAGTTATTTAAAAATTTTAGATCTTTTAAGACTCTACATGGTATGAAAAATTAATATATATTTATTTTATTGTTTTTGGCAATACTTGTGATGTTTGAACATATACACATTTGACAGAGGGAAACACGTTTCCCCAGCTTTTGGTACCGGTACGAAACTCGTCTCAAAATTTGAGAAAATATTTTGGAAACCCTTGGGAAACATTTCAAAAACTATTGTGAAACATTTAGAAAACTCTTAGGGTACTTAACGGAAACACTTGGAAAACTTTAAATATTAATTTTATACATTTTTTTCCCTTAAGTTCTAACTAGGTATCTATGAAATTATTCATGAAGGTTTTCATTAAATTTTCAAAAAGTCTCCGTAAGTTTCTTAAAGGTCTCATTTAAGTTTCGCGAAAGCTTCCTAATAAGATTCCAAAAGTTTCCTAATAATTTCATGCTTCCCGTATCCTCTTACATTTTTTGGATGCGCTTCCCGCTTCCGTTTTCGTTAATATTTTCCGCTTCCATTTTTCATTTTGGTAAATATGGTTTGAACAATTTGGTGATGTAATATGATAGTGAGATTGATGTAAGATGGTTTTAGAATCTTTTGAAAATTTTGATGCAAAACAGTCCACTTTTGAGACTTAAAACTTACTGATTATTTTGTATTTTTAAAAACTGTTTCAATGGGACGTAGTTCAATGTGTTAGCTTTAATTTGATACAGCATGGGCTTCGTTTGGTTTAAAAATTAGAGAGTTATGTAGATTTCCCTCCAAGAGGGTAGAACCTGACCTAAGTGCCATTTTTTTGTCATAACTTGAGTTTTACATGAAATTTAATGGTGATTCAAATTTGGGTTGGATACTGGAACATTTCTGTAAAATTTCATGATTTTAGGAGTTGTGGTTTGAGAGAAACTGATTTTTAAAATTAACATTTTTGTATAGAATTTCTGCAGAATAGAATTTGAGTATGAAAACCATATTTTTCTCCAAATCAAAATTATTTTCTTCTCTCTTATTCACTTTCCAACGTTTCTCTTTTTATTTTACCCACGTGCTATCAAGTCTCGAGATCTGGGTCGTGACTGGCTTTTTACTTTTGTTGAATGGATGAGATAAAGTGTTTGTTGAGATTCGAGAATGGAGGAGATAAAGTAAGAGTATGAGGGTGGAGAGAGTGTGTGCAGGGACACTACAAGAAAAAACACATTTCGCAACTAATTGTTGCGACCATATTGTGGGTAGTCACCAATAGTTACATGTCTAACAACTAAATAATAATTTGGTCACTATTATTAACATTTTAGCGACCATGGCTTTTTAGTGGCCAATAGTTATAGCTTTCGGCGACTAACTTGATGCATTATTGCCAAAAGTTGAACATTAGGTGATTAAATTTTTTATTGTTGCCAAATGTTTAATATTTGCGACTAAAGTTTGGTTGCAATCTAAAATTTGATGAAAATTTATTTTGTGCTATTAAAAGGAAGAGGTAATGGAAAAAGAAATAGAAACACGTGTCATTCCGTGGCAAAATCAAAACACGTTACTACTTTTTTCAAAAATTTTCTATAATTTTGATATTGTTTCTTATTTAGTTCTTAATTTGGTTTCTATATTCTCACTAAAGAAAATTATTTCACTTTTTTGGCCCTTGCTATCCTTTTTCATTTAGCAATTGGATATTGAGAAAATACAACTATCCTATACCCTCATTTACGAATTTAATGATCAAACATTTTTCTCTTTTAATTTCAATAAAACATGTCAACTCTCAACCATATGTCTTTCTCATTAATGAGCTGCAAATAAGTTTCCAGGTAATTAAGGTTGGGCTTCATGCATACGGAAAGTAATCCCCTTATTTCCTAAGTTTCGCAGCTATGTAAAGTGCAAACATAGATTCAAGGTTGACATCCATATGACTCTCATCCCAATCACCAATTCAAATATTCAATTTGATCCTATAAGAAGTCGAATAAAATGAAGTAACTTGCAACTTTGGAGTAACTTAAGGCAAACGTATCTCATATGCATTCAATTGGTATACTATAATTCGATTAATTAAGTCCACATGGCTATTAATTTCAGCAAAGACAAATAAAAAAATGGCTCAAATTCACAAATTACATAAACTGCTATAGCGCACGATAGCGCGATCAACCGCACGATGGCGTGCTCTCATATTGAACTGGACGAATTCTTCTCTGTGCTATTAGAGCACTATTAGGCCATGATCACGCGATTCTTGATTTCATCCATTGAGCTCTCTGTACTATTAGCGTGCTATTATCCCGCGATGGTGCACTTCATTTTGTGAGATGATAAAACATCTCTCCCTTTATTGAAACTCTCTCCCCCTGAACATCCAGTTTACTTAACTAGTTAACAAAGTAAATACAATCCATCAAAGTGCAAACATAGATTCAAGATTGACATCCATATGACTTTCATCCCAATCACCAATTCAATTATTCAGCTTCATGCTATAGGAAGTCGAATAAAATGAAGTAACTTGCAACTTTGGAGTAACTTAAGGCAAAGTTTTTGCCATTGCTAATGCAATCAAACTACAACATTAGAAAAGATAAGGCCTCAATAAGAAAGTTGTCTGGCACAGCCCCGGGAAAGAACAAAAAAAGAACCTTAGTTCGATACCCAATTGTTTCCTCGTGATATGGATATAATTCCCCCTTCACAATACCCAATATATTTAGAAGTTTTAAATTGCCAAAAAGAAGTAAATAGGGAAAAAAGTTGTAAAAACAGGAAAAATAAAAGTTTTAATAGACATATCAAATTCCATTATGGCTTCCACATGCATTCACTATTACATCATCTCGGTTCTATGCAAGGTTTATGTCAAAGTCATCAAACTCCTTTTCATCATTTGGGTTCTTTGGTAGTTTATCTTCCTGATCATGACAGAATGCTTCTTCTTCACCATCTTCTGCTTGCTGAATCTTGGATTGTAAAATTGCCTCCTCGCTAATAACTTCTGGATCAATATCAATCCTAAGCAAATCATTGGTAATGGGATCTTCAAGGATAATTGGTGTAATCTCGGTGCTCGTTTCTTGTTGGAACACATCAACGAGATCATCTGTTTGATCTATATCATTTTTCTCTAGCACATCTTATATTCCTCGATGTTGGAATCGTTTTACAACTTTCCAATCTTCCTTCATTGATGTCTTATACTTGGTATCATTGATGTAGAAAACTTGTTGGACTTGATTTGGTAACACAAATGGATCATTCTTGTACCATCTACTTTTGGCATCAATACTGATGGCATGTTCATTCATCCGACGAGTCTTATTGGTACCAGTATTGAACCATTCACATTAGAACAAAATAACTCGATATTCAAACAAATACGTCATTTCTCACACTTTGATCAATTTAGCGTAGAAATTCGTTAAGCCGCTTTGGTGATTTCCTTTCACTACCAAACCACTATTTTGACTTTTATGGTGACTGTCGCAGTCGACAGTATGAAATCGCATTCCATTACAAATACACCCTAAATATGTCCTTACTATTGGACCCAGACCGTTGGCCAACGACCATAATGCATCTGTTGCCTCTGGGACCTTATATTTTCTCAATTGATTCATCTACATAGACAAAGTATATAGTTTCTTTATATGAAGCTCTGTGTACCTATTAAGTTAGAATTTATTGTGATTCGTATAGGTTTCGGATAATAATGGTCGTCTCCAATATTTTCTTAATAAATGAGCAACTAATTCTTTAGCTACTAACATGTTTTGATTGCGAAAGTCCTTATGATCGTGAGATTTGTAACTACTTATATTGGTCACTATAAGATGACCTTGGCGAACAATTAGCTATAGCGACTAATAATTAGTCGCAAAGTGTAGTCACCGCTGACAAAGTATTGGCGACTATGAGAGTTTGGCGATTATGAGAGTTTGGCGACTAACGTCAATGGTTGCCGTATGACATCTTTTGGTGACTAATTACTTTTTAGCTACTACCAATTTAGTTGCCACGTTTAGTCGCCATTGATCACATATCAGCGACTAACCAAAACTTAGTTGTCATAACATTTAATAACCTCTAATAGGCCACTAAATAATTTAGTCCCTACCTTAGTCACGAATTCACATTGGCAACTAAAAAAGAACATTCAGTGACTATTTTATTTGTTACTAAACATGTTTTTTCTTGTAGTGGGAGTACTTCAGTAGAGTTTTAGGTCTGTTTGATAACGCTGTCATTTTTTATTTTTTGCTGTGTGTTTTTGTTGTATGTTTTTGCTGTATGTTTTTTGTGGTTTGATGATGAGCGTTTATAGGTTATCGTTGTGCTAATAATACTAGACCAATATTTTGGTAAGAGAAAATACACCCATTTTAGTGTTTTTAGTTTCTTTTTTTTCGAATTTTGTAAAAAACTAAAAAAAAAAAAATTTAAACAAACGCCGTTTTTTGTTTTTTTTTTAAAAAAAAGCCAAAAAACAAAAACAATAAATGTTACTAAACAAGGCTAGTGTTCTCGGTTGATTTGTTCAGAAAAATGGCTGAAGAAGGATGCAATTTATAGAAAAACTGAAAGCTGCCCTCTGTACAAATTTACAAATGCGTCTAAGGCTCATACATGTGGCAGATGGTTATAACAAACTATAGTGTCCTTATAATAGGCACAACCTTAATTAGATGCAGTTTTGAATGCATTTTTTTTTTTTATATAGAGAAAGTTGATTTTTCCAAACTTTGCCTCAAAATTTTTCTGCCAAAAGACACAATACGGGGTTGATTGAATTTGCAATGGTTTTGATAGTTCAATTCATGAGCGTAAAAATAAAATAAAATAACTCTTAATTTGAAGCTTGAAAATGGTCTGAAAATATGGGTTTGGAGACATTTATAAATTTGTTTTTGAGATTGACTTTTCCCAAATAAAGATATCGATGATCTTACAAATTAAGATAACACTTTCTTCACAACTACATTCCTAATTATATAGATACTTACAAATTAAGATAACAATTTCTTTGTTCCTATATTCTTAGTTGTATAAATAAGCCTTAGATATGTTTTGCATGACCATATCGCTTGTTTGAGTTGGACTGGAACTATTTGGTGATTTATTTTATACATTTTTGTAGTCATGTTTAATCAAGCATTCTACTTCACCCATGTTTCAGTCTCTGAACACACCAATATATATTGTACCATATGTAACTGCATTTTAAATATAAAAATAAAAGTACCAATGAGCTTACAAATTATGATCTTCATAGCAATATTTTCAATTAATTTATATATAATTGACATAGAACTATGCAGTTAACCACATAATGAACTCCACAATTTAAACATGATAAATGAAAATTGATTATAACTATAAAAACTAGTTACTCTCCACAAGGAAATAACAAAACTAGTTTTTTTTTTTTTCCTAAGTGCAGCACTGAAAATAAATATCAAAACTTTATGAATAAAATTGCCAAATTAAACACTATAATAAAATTTAAATTGCCATCCTTTCTTTTATTATTTTTCTTGTCAATCTTTCTTTCTTTCTTCGTTTCTTCTTTTCAATAAACTTATTTGGTTTGGATGTATTCCAAAATGCAGATAATATATAAAAGACAAGCTCAAGAAAACCTTTCACCAAATCACACCTGTTTATAAAAATGTGCAGTCAACAAGAGTAGTCTGTATTATAACAACATGACTTGGCTGTCCAAACCTAAATTCATCCTTCTCGAACCAATATTATAAACCAACCAAAAGTACATAGTGTATAACTTGAATTATTTTCTATTTTCATTACAAATCAATTATTGAAAGCAAATTTATGTCAAGAGAAAATGTAATAACCCTTTAAGAAAATGCTCCCTTTTCTTCAGAAAAACTTGGAAGTTTTTCCTGATCACAAATCAATGTAAAGCAAAATTATATTAAATACAGAATATAATCGGCCACTAAGAAAATGCTATGTTTTTAGTTTTTATTTTTTTATTTTTGTGATGCGTGAAAGAACAAGAGTTTTCACAAAGCTTATAAAGTATATGGGGCTAGCCCTAGTACAACTTTCCAGTCCTCCTGAACTAGCTTATGTATTTAAAGGGGAAATCTTAGCACTATGGTGTTGAGATCTCCAACAGGAACCAGTTTCCAGAGGCAAGACCTCTGATTTATGCCAGAAGAAGAACGTATTGTAATCGGCACAAAACATTTCACTCCTCAGTAAGCAATATATGTATATGTGTAAGTAAACTAGGTATTCTTGCTTATGGTCACCTCACATGTATGGTATCAATCACATTAGCCAAGTAACTGAAATAAATAAACACTACATAATTAAAACATCAGTGTGGAGCGTGCAATTGTCAAAATCTCTAATATGGCAATTGAGCAATTCATGCGCGTCTCAATCCCCTTCTCATAGCTGCTAATGAAAATGTGAACAACCACGGCTTCCTTGGCGGGGGGGTTGCTATAAAATGCTTGACATCTTTTGTTAACTTCCTCATAATAGAGAACTCAACGCCAGCGTTAACTATCGATATATGGCATTTATGGAATTGTCGCACTGCAACTGATCGAGCCGAAATGGATCCATGTGGAATGCATTATATTGTCGATCCCTGTTGCACATCTGGCTTACCTGGTTTTAGCTTTAACCTGAACAAGAAGATACAATATTATGTCAGTTTGTTTCACCGAAATAAGAGTATGTGAAAAACTACATTAAAAACACCCTGAATGATGAGCCAAATTATATTTTTATTATAATTTTTATAATAGCCATAAAATTTATGTCAGGTCTTGTGTTGCATGTAAAACTCAAATGCACTGCTTTAGACCTGGTACTACCTTCATAAATTTCCACATTGTGAGTTCTGTGGCATGCTCTTGCTGGCTGCTTCAGAATTTTGCTCTTCGTCTTCTAGATGGTTACTCTCTAGGCTTTCTGCATTAGAGGAAAAAGGAAATATATATGAAGCCTTTCATAATTTATGTTTCTTAACTCATTGCGTCAATAAAATGGTGGGCAGGAATAGATTGTCACCTAGTTGTTCCCACTTTGACTTCACTGAATCATCCAATTTTCTTTCCCAACACATACATAAATTTCATGTCAAGCAAAAAGAGAGAGAGAGAGAGAGAGAGAGAGAGAGAGAGAGAGAGTTATTTGAAAATGAGAACAGAAACAAAGGAAACAAAAGAAAAAGTTATTCAACTTTGTTTTACTGCCCATACTTATATGTATCCCGCAAATAAATGTCCTTGCATCTGAATTTGCATCCCGCTAACTTCAAGCTTCCAACTTTTTCTACCACATGCTCTTCTAGTGCCTTTATGGGAACATAAATATAAATAAGCATGATATATAGATTAGTGTTATATCAGCTAATCAGTATCTCAAGTTTTACTTTCTTTTTTTTATTTTAATTTGAACAATTTGAGAAGGGAAAATATTAAGAATATAAAATGCCCAAGCGTGTATTTATGCAAGATACTACTACTATTGAAGGAACCTATTTGCTCAATTACTCGACTAAACAAAAGGATTACCTAGGAAGAGTGGTGGATTTGAAATGTCTGTTAAGTGCTAAGAAATTCGGAGGTCATTAAGGCAATATCTCAAAAAAAAACAAACCAACAATAAGAGGCATTCTTTTATTTATTTATTTACTTTATATTTGTTAATGATGAACCCTAGCTAGAAGTACTTTGTTGTAAACTTCGGAGATAGTAGATACTGTTACCGGAAATGTCTATGAATATCACTAGGAAGAGTCGAATCTAAGACTTGAGACTACCGAGCTTATATATAACTTATCTCAGGGCTCAACCTTGGCTACTAGGCTGCCCATGTGGGTTCGTATAAACTTTCTTTCCTTGGAAAAGGATATTGAATAGTCAATTATTTTTGAGAGCATGATATAAAGTGTAAAAGTTCTCATGCGCGTAGTGATTAAATTAAACATTTCTTTGGTAGATATTGTGTGAACCGAACAAGCACCAAAAAATGGAGTTTGAAGAAGAAGAAGGAGAAGATATATCTAAAACTTACTTCTGGAGGCTCTAACCAGAGATACGAGTTCAAAGAGGCACCGGTCTTTGCAAGCACTTCAAGCAACAACAAAATAATAATGAGGCTCCTCCTCTGATGCTTGAGTACTTCAACCAAGTCCCCAAAATGCTTATCTTTCTTATCCTTTCAACCTGGTTCTTTAGAAGTTAGTGATCCAATTTCCATCAAGACACGTTGGCAGAGTCGTAACAGGCCTCTCTCTGAAGCTGAAACATGATCATGATCACCACTCTGAACCGTCGTCATAATCCTTTCGTGAGAGGCCAAAAGCAGAACAGCCGACTCAAAAACATTGCCTTGCTTTATTTGAGGATAAACTACATTCATAACCTCCAGGGCTTTCTGAGCAAGCAACCTTATAACCTTTAATGAATTCCTCCGCCATGCCAAACAGAAGAGTACGTACGTGGGTGAAACTCATCAATCCCGGCCTCTTAATTAAACACGTACTTTTGATTCAAGCTTCTATGTGGATCCTGTTGGCTTGTCAGGGGGGCTTGCTCTTTGGTGGACAAATGACGTCAATATTGAAGTCCTGGACTGGAGTCGGAATTGTATTCATGTCCACTGTGTTACTTCTCAAGCTAGATGTGTGGGACCACATTAGAGATATTGCTTGGTGTGAATCCTGTCCATGGCTATGTATTGGCGACTTTAATGAGCTACTACTCTCCAGTGAAAAAGAAGGTGGTAGACACCCAAAAGCTGCTCGGGTTAATGCCTTTAATAATATGCTTTTTGATTGTGAGCTTATGGACTTAGAATTTAAGGGGCAAAAGTTTACTTGGAGACAGAAGAAGAACGGTGTAGTTACAGTTAGGGAGAGACTGGATAGAGCATGTGCCACTTCTAGCTGGAGGGAGTTGTTTCATCAAGCTATGGTTTTTCATGAACCTGCTATCGGTTCAGACCATTGCCCCATCATCCTCAATACTCTCCAGGTCACATCCAAATTCAGGAAACCCTTTAGATTTGAATCTATGTGGATGACTGAGCCAGAATGTGAAGAGGTTATAACCAACAATTGGAGTACAGCTACTATAAGTTCAGATCAATTCATGTTGACCAGGAAATTAAAGGAGTGTCAGTTTAGTTTGATGAAGTGGCAGAAGGAAAAGTTTGGTTCGGTGAAACATCAAATTGCTGAGGCTATGGATAAACTTAACAAAGTGCAATCAGATTCTAATAAGGAGGATGCCTTGGAGGTTGAAAGGAAACTAGTGGACTCCCTCAACAAACTATGGGAGAAGGAAGAGATGTTCTGGTAGCAGAGATTGAGGCTCCAGTACCTGAAGTTTGGGGTAAGAACACACGTTTTTTTCCATCTTACAGCAACTCAAAGAAGACAGCGTAACCAAATCATAAAGCTTAAAAATTCTTCAGGGAAGTGGACTGCCGATCCATCAGAAATCTCTCAAGTTATTTTAACCCATTTCAAGCAACTGTTTGGAGAGTGCAACCCCAGAGATTTTTCGGATGTTCTTAATCTCATTGACTCGAGAGTTACGGAGGACATGAACAGAGCTTTATGCTGCAGGTTTCAGAGCTAGAGATTAAGGAGGCAACCTTTCAGTTAGGTCCCCTGAAGGCCCCAGGCCCAGATGATTTCCCAGGGTTATGTTTTTAGAGATATTGCGATTCAACCAAAGATGATATGTGCCAAGCTATTAAAGCCTTTTTTTTCTAATAGTTTCCTTCTTCGAGAATTGAACCTTACCAACCTTATTCTCATACCGAAAGTTAGCAACCCTGAGACCATTGACCATTTTCATCCCATAAGCCTATGCAATTTTTGCTATAAAGTTATATCCAAAATCATGTCAAATAGGATCAAACCTCTCATGAATTGTCTTATTTCACAAGAACAAGCCGCTTTTGTCCTAGGAAGTCAAATTCAAATCAATATAATCATAGCCCACGAAGCTTTTCATTACCTGAAGCATAAGAAGCGGTCCAATGCTTCTATGGCTGTTAAGTTGGATCTGAACAAAGCTTATAACAAAGTGTGTTGGGACTTTCTAGAGGTTATGATGAGGAAGATGGGTTTTGCAGAACAGTGGAATGGCTGGGTTCTCCATTGTGTTACAACAGTATGTTATTCAGTGATGGTTAATGGTAGCAAGATTGGAACCATTTTTTCCCAGAGGGGCCTAAGGCAGGGAGATCCGTTGTTCCCCTATTTATTCCTCTTGGTCTCAGAAGGCCTTTCAAGTCTAATCCGTAATTCTGCGGGAGCTAAAGCTATTTCTGGCATTAGAATTAGAAAAAGATGTCCTACTATTTCATATTTGCTTTTTGCTGATGATTCATTAATTTTCATGAAAACCCAGGTGGGAGATTGTGTTGGTTTAAAAAGCTTATTAATTCTTTTTGTTCAGCCTCAAGTCAAAGCATAAATTACAGAAAGTCTGAAATTTTCTTCTCTCCAAACTCTAACCCTTCAACCAAAAGTTTGATTCTACAGTCATTGAGAATGAAGGAAATGGATCCTAAAGCTAAGTACCTTGGCTTACCAGCTCTTTGGGGTAGATCCAAAATAGAGGCTCTAGCTTTCATTAAGGATAAACTTGTCAACAAGCTCCAAGGTTGGAAGAGGAAATGCGTATTACAAGCTGGGAGGTTCTTAAAATATCAGTTGTGCAGGCCATCCCCACTTATGCAATAATGTGTTTCAAATTCCCAGACTCTTTATGCAACCTCTTTAATTCTCTAATCTCTAAATTTTGGTGGGGTGAAGATGAAGGGGGAAAGAAGATTCATTGGCATAGCTGGGACTTTATATCAACTCCAAAGGGGAAAGGAGGTATGGGATTCAAGAACCTTGCTTGCTCTAATAAAGCTTTGTTAGCTAAACAATTTTGGAGAATGATGCAAAACCCCAATCAATTATGGGCAAAAGTCCTTAAAGGGATTTATTTCCCAGCATCAGCAGCTCTTGAAGCCAAAAAAAAGGGGATCGCCTTCATGGTTATGGTTTAGTTTGATTTTGGGGCAAGAAATCCTCAAGCAAGGCTTAAGGTGGAATGTTTCCTCGGGATCTAAGATCAATATTTGGGAGGACAAATCGATTCCTGAAATTACAGATTTTAACGTCAACATTCCTAAACCTTTGAACTGCTCCCACTGTTGGGTAAATGATTTGATTCATCGTTCTCTATTATGTTGGAAAGAAGACCTTGTCATGAGCCTTTTTCCCAATGAAATTGTTATCGCTATTTTAAGAGTACCAATAAGCTCTACAGGTAAGGAGGACTCTCTGGTTTGGGATGCTAATCCCTCTGGTTTATATTCTGTGAAATCTGGTTATGCCTTGGCATACTACAATTTGATGCAATCCAAAAAGAACACTCCTGGTCTCTCTAGTCAAATTCCAAATGATCTTTGGAAAAAACTATGGAAGCTTCTAGTTCTTCCTAAAGTGAGACAATTTCTATGGAGATTGCTTCGCAATGCCTTAGCCACTAAAGGCAACTTAGCTCGCAGGAAATGCTAAGATGATCCTATCTGTCCTATCTGTAATAAGAAGGAAGAAACAATTGAACATATTTTGTTTAGATATTGTTGGACTCATCCAGTTTGGTTTGGCTGTGGCTTGTCCTATAAACTTAACATGGAGGAGATCATTTCTACCAATGATTGGTTTAAATCTATTTTCTTGAATCAAGCCTTTGATGAGCATCACTTGGCTTTGGTCTCAAATTTGTTGGTCCATCTGTCTAGCTCGTAATGAATTTTTTTTCGATAGTGTAGCAGTTGTTCCTTATTGTAAGCACCCCATTTTTGACCGCTTAGCAGTTTGCAATCCGTCCAGACTTGTATTCAAGTTAATGTGGATATATTCCCAATCTAAATCAACTTTCCAAGTCTAATCTAGTCAATCCATCGCTTTGCGGGCCCTTTGGGCCCAAATAAAGGTAAAATGACCAAAATTCTCTTAGAGGCATTGTTTGGTCCAATTCCAATAGGCACGTCTTTTCGATGACGATAAATCCCCTTTCCAATTCCAATTCCAATTCCAATTAAATCTGGCACACCTTTCGAGAAAGTTGATTCCTCAAGATGGTAAGACCCTCCAATTCGGCACATTTCCGAGTGAACTCTTCGAAATGGTAAGTCCCTTCAAACCCGTCGATCGGGACGAGACCCCAAATCTCTTAGATGGTAGAACGGTCCACCTTTGGCGCCTGCTAGCCCATCAATGCAGAAATGTCCGTTTCGGCACGCCTTTTGAGAAAGTTGATTCCTCAAGCGCTAAGTCCATTTAGCATCTTCCCGAGATCAGACAGTCTCGGAAATGATCACGAACCGTCAAAGTAGCGAAAGTACTCACAAACATCACAACCGTCAGAGTAGCAGAAGTACTCGTAAACAAGTCGATACAGGGAATTGCCAATAGACCCCTATATCATGGGACCGCCGTCAGAGTGATAGAAACACTCAAAACCCAGGTCAACACCAGTGCCTGCTAGTCCACTTTAGTGAAAAATGACCAAACTGCCCCTAAGGCCATTTTTTGACACGTTTCCCAAGAAAGTACCTAAGTCCTCATAATGGTAAGTCCATCTTTCCAAGTTTGTCTTAAAGTCGATCCGGCATGATTAGGTGCCTTCTAGCCAGTTTCGAGCTAATTCCAAGACTTTTCGGTCAAGATGACCAATTTGCCCCTAGGCGTCCAAGCGCCCCGGGGACCACACCGACTTTGGGTAACAAACCGGTAATCTCTCAAGAATGCTTTTTATAGTATTCTCGACCTTTCATGATCTTTCCAGATCATTCTGAGTCAATTCCGGCAAGCCTAGTGTGAAATGACCGTTTTGCCCCTGGTGGGCCGGTCGCCTTTTTCAACCACACCAGCTTTGGGTATCAAACCGGAAACCTCCTGGGACATTCTAAATAATGTTCCCAAACCTCGAGTCTTCTTCCGGGACATTCCGAGTCCATCCTGGTAGTTTTTCGATCCAGTTGACCATTTTGCCCCTAATGGTCCGGTCAACCCTTCCAACAAACCCTGACATCCTTTTTTAATTCCATTACCCTCGGGACCCTATTCTAAGGGTTCCTGCCCTTTTTCGGCCTTCTGAGCCATTCTCGGTCCCTTAAATCCTTTCCAGACCTTCCGGAGCCACTCCTAGTGAAGACAGGCTAAAAATTGCATGGTAGTCACTAGTACAGGCGCTTAAATCTTCTAAAGATACGTTACTTGCCAACCTTAAAAATTTTCTAAGTGGCTGGCGCCACTAGTAGTGGTGCCAAGCCAAAATTTGGCCTAGCACCAGAAGGTTTTTTGGCCTGGCACCACTGCAACAGGTGCCAGGTTATTCTCCTCTCTATAAATACAAAGCCTCCTCCGGCGTGAAAGGGGTCCGCAAACTCAATCTAAAAACCCTACTTTTCGATACACAGAGCTCATAGCCTCCCAAAACCCTAGTCTCCCTTAGGTTCTTTAAACCCTAGCCTCCTATACACTCATACACACTCTCATATACTCATACACTAGTCTCCAAAGCCTCCATTAAAGACTTGAAGTGCTACAACTTCGAAGCTCCTGAAGGCCAAAGACAAACTCTCAAAGATCAAGACGAAGACTGAAGCGAAGACTGAAGCAGAGCAAGAAAAGCAAAGCAAAGCAAAATAAACAAGACACAAGGTAGGCTTTCTCTTTAAGTTTACACATCTTCCCCCTCTCTTCTCTCTCTGAACCCACTTTGGTTTTCTTCTATTTTAATCCCCCATCTTCTTCCTCCCCTTTCTTGAATGCTTGAAACAAGGGACTTCCCGGTCCATGTGTCGAATTAGGCTATTGGAGGGTCACCGTGTCGGGAGCTTTCTTTTAGTCTAACTGGAGACCATGTGGGTTCGGCCCCCTTGATTATGTAGTGAAACCTTTAATCTTGTATGTTCACGACCCCAACTTGCATTGTGCATATCATGATCTTTCTTCCAAAATTCGTTTTCAAACTTGTTTTCAAAACTTGCATTAATATCATTTTCAATCTTGTATCAAAATCTTCTTTTTTCAAAATTTGTTTTCAAAATTACAATCCTAAGGTGATTCTAGCCTTTTCATGGTTGGGGTTGCTTTAGGAAAGTGTTACATTTAAAGCGATCAATATGGTCCATATTTTCAAAACATTGTTGTTTTCAAAACCACTATCTTAAAGTGGTTTTAACCTTCTTATGGTTAGAATTGCTTTAGGAAAGTGAGATATTTTATATACTTTCTAAAAAATCTCTTCTAAAAAATCTCCTCCTAAAAATCTCTTTTCCAACATGCTTTCCATAAACTCTCTTTAAATTCCTTTCCAAAATTGTTTTCAAAAACTCCCTCCAAAAATCTATTTTTCAAAAACTCCTTTTCAAACTTCTTTCCAAAAAGCTCTCTTCCAAATTCTTTTTCTAAAAACACTCCTTAAATTTCCTTCCTAAAAACTCCTTCCTAAAAATTCTTTCCAAAAACTCTCTCCTCAAGTTCACTTTCTAAAAACTCCTCTCTAGGGTTGCCTTCCAAAAATCTCTCTTTCTAAAAACTCACTTTCCAAAATCTCTTTTCTTAGAGCCCAAGTCAAACCTTAGAACCCACAATTAGGAAATCCTAATTTTCTTTTCTCAAAAACATGATTTTCAATCTTGCCTTAAAATCTAGATTTCCAAAATCTCCTTCTTTACACCAAAATCATAAGTTTCCAAAACCTATTTTCTACATCAAAGCTATAGTATTTCAAATCTAGGGTTTCTAAAACTTCCCTTTCCAAATCCATGCCAAATCCAATCTTCCCCTTTAGGAAACCAAATCCAATCTCCCATTTAAAAAATTAGATCATATCCTCTGTTTTTCGAAACAAAATCAAGACATCTCTTTTTAGAAACAAATTCCAATCCTTTTTTTTAGGAAATAGGAATCTCAATCCTTCCAAATCTAAATCTTTCCTAATTCAATCCTTTCTAAATTTCGACTTTCCAAATCTAAGTTTTCAAATCTTTCTTAAACTCAAACCTTTCCTAATTTCAAGATTTTCTAAAACTTAAACTTTGAATCCTTCTAAAATTCTAAACTTCCCTAAAATTCAAAACTTTCCAAATCTAAAACTTTCTAAACTCAAAACTTTCTTACTTTCAAAACTTCCCTATTTCAAAACATTCTAAATTCAAAACTTTCCAATTCCAGTACTTTCTTAAAACGAAACCTTTCCTATTTCAAAACCTTTCTTAAAATGAAATTTTCTTAATCCAAAACTTTCCTAAATCGAAACCTTTCCTAAACCAAAACGTTCCTTAAATGAAACTTTTCTAATTTAAAACTTTCCTAAAATGACACTTTTCTAAAATGAAACTTTCCCAATTCGAATCTTTCCTAAATCCAATCTCTTCATTAATCTTCCAAGTCCAACATTCGAGTCAAATCTTTCTTAATCTCAACTCCTTTCTAAATCTTATCTTTCTTAAGTCTAGGTTTCCTATGTTGAGTCAATGCCTTGATTTTGATGATAACAAAACATGGTTAAATGATCTAATAATTCTACTTAGTGTGCAGATGAATTATTAGTTAGATCTTGACTTGAAGCTTATCATAATAGAGGACTTATGATGAAAAGCATGATGAAGTGATGTATTCTACAAAGGTGATATTATAAGAAGAAAAAGGATTCTCAAGTTGATGAAAATCCTAGATTGAAGATTGATAAGCATGAAAGAATAGCATATTCTACAATGGTGATTTTATAAGGGAATGAAGATGATGGATATCAAAGAAGAAGAATGAAAATGATCAAAGTCTTGATTTAAAAAGATTGAAGACTTTGAGTACTTGAAGACATCTTGCAAGAATGGAAAAAGAAGAGACCAACTCAAAAACATAAAAGCTTTCTTGATAGATGTAAAGATGTCTTGAAGACATGGAAGGAATCATAAGATTTGGAAAGCTTTCTTGAGTTGTTGAAGTCCATGGAGCAGCCATGTTGATTGAAGAAATGAAGATTCTAAGTCATGGAAGCTCTCTTGAAGATATTGAAGAAGACTTGAATCAATGGATGAAGCTATGATAATGGAAGAGCCCTACAAGTGATGAAAATGAAGAAAACTCACCTTGAATGGATTGAAGATGTTCTTGGAGTCATCTAATCTTGAAGAAGTGTTTGCAAGCTTTAAAAAACCTATTTAGATGATCCTTGAAGAGATTGGAAGCTTTGAAAAAGAATGAAGAAAAGTTGCAAAAATATGGGTTTTTGGAAAAAGGGTCGACTCCTCAAGTTAAAAGAGCCGACTCATTCGAACAGAGCCTTGGAATTCTGCTAGAAGCTTAAAAGAGTCGACTCCTGGCCAAAAAGAGTCGACTCATTGCAACAGAGAACAAACAATTCTGCAGACTGCTGAAAAGAGTCGACTCCTGGGACAAAAGAGTCGACTCATTTGGACAGAAACTTGAAAAATCTGCTGAAATGCAAAAAAGAGTCGACTCATTGAGAAAAGAGTCGACTCCTAGACTCTAACGGCTAGTTTTCTGACAGACGGTATGGGCACAAACACAACCAAATCTTCTCCCATACTTCTCCAACGGCTAGAATCGATCCATACCTATATATATGAGATATATACAGCTTCAAAGAAGAAGAAGAGAGCAATCATACCATTCATATCAAGTGCTTCAAAGCTAAAAATCACCTGCACCTAACTGTTACATATTCTTGCTGAGTGTTTAAAGTTATCCATTGAGTTGTATTCATTTGTATACTCACTAGGAGAGTCACTCTTTGTATAATCTTCATTCATTCTTGTTTGGGAGGGTTTGTAACCTTGTAAGTTTAAGTGTTCTTGGGAAAAATACTTGTAAGTTTAAGAGAAGGTTGGACAAAATCTCTTGGGTTTTGAAAGCTTGGGAAGAAGCTTTTGTAAAGAGTGAGCTGGGCACTCGTGGCACAACCAGCGGCTGTGTAAGGTGTATTGCATAGTGGAATTCCTTCGAAAGGATCGAAGAAGAGAGGACGTAGGCAAGGTTGGCCGAACCTCTATAAATCTGGTGCATATTTCTTCTGCCTCTGTTTTGCTTACTTGCTCATTATGCATGCTTGCAAATACTTGTTTTAATGTACACTTCATTTGCTTGATACATATACTTTGATTATTTGTTTCTAAAATCCATAAACGATTTTTTAGTTGAAACTCTTGTTAAAAATTCTATAAAACCCAATTCACCCCCCTCTTGGGTTGCCTACTTGGGCCAACAATTGGTATCAGAGCTAGTACTCTAGTTTAAAGGCTTAACATCCTTAGAGTTGATCCATGGCAACCATGTTTGGAAGCTCTCTAGGTGAGGGTCAATCCACTAATAGACCTCCAATGTTTAATGGTACAAACTACAACTATTGGAAGAATAGAATGAGGATTTATATTCAATCCGTTGATTATGAGTTATGGATGATTATCGTTAATGGTCCTAAAACTCCCAGCAAAGTTATTGAAAGAGAAGTTATCCCCAAACCTGAAAATGAATGGGATGAGAATGACATGAAGCTTATGCAATCTAATGCTAAGGCTATGAATATCTTATATTGTGCATTAAATCCAAATGAGTTCAATAGAATTTCTACCTGTGAATCTGCCAAAGAAATTTGGGACAGACTTGAAGTAACTCATGAAGGAACAAATCAGGTCAAGGAGTCAAAAATTAACATTCTTGTGCATAACTATGAATTATTTAGAATGAAATCTGATGAGTCTATAACTGAGATGTTCACCAGATTTACTGACATTGTAAATGGCTTGAAGTCTCTTGGAAAAGTGTATCCTAACAGTGAACAGGTGAGGAAAATCTTAAGATCACTGCCAAAGACATGGGAAGCAAAGGTGACAGCCATTCAAGAAGCTAAAGACCTCAACATTCTACCTCTTGAAGAACTTCTTGGCTCTCTTATGACTTATAAGCTAACCCGAAAACAGAATGCTCAAGAAGAAGAGGACAAGAAAAAGAAGTCTGTTGCATTCAAGACCACCACATCAGAAAATGAATCTAGAAGTGAAGAAGAAGATGAGGAAGATCTTGCTCTCATCACAAGAAAATTCAAGAGATTCATGAGAAGAAGGTGGAAGGGAGGAAAGAAGATTGAAGCAAAAGGTGAATCCAACAACAAGGATTCTACCATCATATGCTACGAATGCAAAAAGCCAGGACACATGAGAAATGAGTGTCCTCAGCTGAAAAAGAAAGGAAAGAAAGAAAGAGGGAAGAAGGCTCTAGCTGCAACATGGAGTGACAGTGAGGATTCAAGCTTAGATGAATCTGAAACTCATGAAATAGCCAACCTATGTCTTATGGCACATGAAGAAGAAACAGAGGTAACTAATTCTGATTTTTCTTTTAATGAATTGCAAGATGCTTTTGATGATTTGATAGTTGAATTTAAAAAGCTAAGCATCAAAAACAATCTTCTCAAGAATATGGTATTCACTCTCACAGAAGAAAGTGAAGAGTTACAAAATGAAAATGACATTTTGAAAAATGAAAACTCTGTTTTAAAAGAAAAAGTCACTGATTTAGAAAAATCTCTTTCTAAATGTGTCAATGGAAGAGATAAACTTGATGTTATGCTTGGAAAACGAAATTGCTCTCTTGACAAGGCTGAAATAGGTTACAATGTTTTTAAACATAAAAAGTTTTCAAAAGCACCAATCACATGCTTCTATTGTCATAAGAGAGGTCACTTTGCAAATCAATGTTTTCTTATACAACAATCTCATGTTGTCAAGAAAGCTTGGGTTCCAAAAGGAACATTGAAGACTAACTCCACTGGACCCAAGATGATTTGGGTACCAAAGGTCAAAGGTTAAGTTGCTTGCTTTGTAGGTGTGTCTTCAAGCCAACTCCAAAAAGGATCAATGGTACTTGGACAGTGGCTGTTCAAGACATATGACTGGAGATGAAACTCAATTCACTTCTCTCACACCAAAAGATGGAGGATTGGTCACTTTTGGAGATAATAGCAAAGGCAAGATCATCGGTATAGGTAGTATTGGTAAAAATTCTTCAACTTCTATTGAGAATGTTCTACTTGTTAAAGGACTTAAACACAACCTGTTAAGCATTAGTCAATTGTGTGACAAAGGTTGCAAAGTAGTGTTTGAATCATCTAAATGTAATGTAGTAAACATAAATGATAACAAGATCATATTGAATGGTCATAGACAAGGCAATATTTACACTTTCAACTTAAATGAATTATCTTCTTGTAAGATCAAATGCCTTGCTGCTGTGAGCAAAGAGGATAGTTGGTTGTGGCATAGAAGGCTTGGCCATATTAGTATGAGCATTATTTCAAAAATTTCTAAAAATGAGTTAGTAAATGGTCTTCCCAAACTCAATTTTGAAAAAGACAAAACTTGTGATGCATGTAAAATGGGAAAACAAACCAGAGTATCTTTTAAATCTACCAACATGCTCTCTACTTCTAGACCACTTCAACTATTGCATATGGATTTGTTTGGACCAACTAGAACTCTAAGCTTAGCTGGTAAACAATATGCTCTTGTCATTGTTGATGATTACTCAAGGTTTACATGGACATTCTTTCTAGCTCACAAAGATGAAACAATTGCTTTCTTTACTAAATTTTGTAAAAGGGTTCAAAACGAAAAAGGATTTACAATCACAGCAATTAGGACTGACCATGGTGGTGAGTTTGATTGCAAACCTTTTGAAACATATTGTGATGAAAATGGTTTTGAACATAACTTTTCAGCACCTAGAACTCCTCAACAAAATGGAGTTGTTGAAAGGAAAAACAGGACTTTGGAAGAAATAGGGAGAACAATGCTTTGTGAAAACAATTTGCCAAAATATTTTTGGGCTGAAGCTGTTAACACAGCTTGCTATGTGTTAAACAGAGTTTTGGTAAGAAAATTTTTAAATAAAACCCCATACGAGCTTTGGAAAAACAAGAAACCAAGTGTTTCATATTTTAGAGCTTTTGGATGTAAATGCTTTGTGTTGAATAATAATAAGGACAACCTTGGTAAATTTGATGCAAAATCTGTTAAAGCTATCTTTCTAGGATATTCCTCCCATAGCAAGGCTTATAGAGTTTACAATAAGAAAACCTTAGTTGTTGAAGAATCAATTCATGTTACTTTTGATGAACTAAACTCTTTGTCTAGAAAGGCTGTGAATGATGATATAGATGATGTGGAGAAGAACTTGGATAAGATGAACATTGATCAAACTCAAAATGAAGCTTCACCACATGACAAAGGAAATCAAGATGACTCCTCAAGCCAACAAAATGAGAATGAAGGATTGCCAAAGGAGTGGAAATTTGTCCACAATCATCCAACAAAGCAAATACTAGGTGATCCATCACAAGGGGTAAGAACAAGATCATCTCTTAGAAATGTGTGTAATCATCTTGCTTTTCTTTCACAAATAGAACCAAAATGTTTTCAAGATGCTGAAAATGATGAGTCATGGATTATGGCCATGCAAGAAGAATTAAACCAATTTGAAAGGAATAAGGTTTGGAATCTGGTTCCTAGACCTAAAGATCATCCTGTAATTGGAACCAAATGGGTGTTTAGAAAGAAGATGGATGAATCTGGAACCATTATTAGAAACAAGGCTAGACTTGTAGCTCAAGGCTATAGTCAAGAAGAAGGTATTGATTTTGATGAGACATATGCACCTGTAGCTAGATTAGAAGCTATTAGAATGTTGCTTGCATTTTCATGTTTCAAGAATTTCAAACTCTATCAAATGGATGTGAAGAGTGCATTCTTGAATGGTTTTATTTCTGAAGAGGTGTATGTTGAACAACCTCCTGGCTTTGAAAATCCTATATTTCCAGAACATGTTTTCAAACTTACTAAAACATTATATGGTTTAAAGCAAGCTCCAAGGGCCTGGTATGAAAGGCTAAGCAAATTTTTAACCGAAAATGATTTTACGAGAGGAAAGGTTGTTACAACTCTTTTTATAAAGGTTAAAAATCATGACATGTTGCTTGTGCAAATTTATGTTGATGACATTATATTTGGCTCTACTAATGAAAAGCTTTGCAAAGAATTTGCTAAGTGTATGCAGGGTGAGTTTGAGATGAGCATGATGGGTGAGCTCAATTACTTCCTTGGACTTCAAATCAAACAATCAAGGGAAGGAATTTTCATTAACCAAGCTAAGTACATCAAAGATCTACTCAAGAAGTTTGGGCTGGAAAATGCGAAACCATTGGGCACTCCTATAAATACTTCAACAAAACTTGACAGTGATGAGAAAGGTATTTCGGTAGATACCAAGCTATATAGAAGTATGATAGGCTCATTGCTCTACTTGACTGCTAGTAGGCCTGATATTATGTTTAGTGTATGTTTGTGTGCTCGATTTCAAACTAATCCAAAGGAATCACATGTTGTTGCTGTTAAACGAATATTTAGATACCTAATACACACACCTAATCTTGGATTGTGGTATCCTAAAAACACATCTTTGAACTTAATTGACTATTCAGATGTTGATTATGCTGGTAGCAAAGTTGATAGAAAAAGTACTAGTGGATCTTGTCAATTTCTTGGAAATATGCTTGTTTCATGGTCTAGTAAGAAACAAAACTCTGTTGCACTTTCTACAGCCGAGGCTGAGTATATTGCAGCCAGAAGCTGTTGTGCACAAGTGCTTTGGATAAAACATCAATTAGAGGACTTTGGTTTAACATTTGAACATATTCCAGTTAGATGTGATAACACAAGTGCCATCAATCTGACTAAAAACCCTATCCAACACTCTCGCACAAAGCACATTGAGATTAGACATCATTTTATACGTGATCATGTGCAAAAAGGTGACATCTTGCTTGATTTTGTGAGTACTGAACATCAACTTGCAGATATATTCACAAAACCCTTGAATGAAGACAGGTTTTGTATGATTAGGAGAGAATTGGGAATGAGCAACCCTTTATCTTGAATGCTTAGATGTCTATATATGTTTGATAAATGCATAAGTATCCTTGAAATTGATTACAGACTTGTTTGATGCATTTCATGGCTTTTAAAAACACATCTTTGCATTTCTGGAGAAAAATAGTCGACTCATGCCCCAAAAGAGTCGACTCCTGGACTCTGGAATCAGCCCCAGATGTCCTCTGTCGAAAAGAGTCGACTCCTCCTGGCAAAAGAGTCGACTCATTTGAACAGAGAGCTCAGGAAGCTTTCTTCGTTCAAAAAGAGTCGACCCTTTTTAAACATGAGTCGACTCATTTAAGTTAAAACTGCCTTAAAACTGTAACACCCCTGTTTTATTCAAATCATTCCACCGTTTCAAATTTCTCTCTTCTTTCACGATCAACCGCCATCTCCACTTCCAACCACCGAAAAACTCTCCCTCAATCCTTACCCAACCTATATTTGATCATCCTAGAGTCTTTCTAACTTCCTTCAACTGTCATTTGCAACCTTCCATGGCTCCTAAATCTGCTCCATCGAAGAAAGGCAAGAAAGCCCTAAAAGAGCCGACTCCCATATCCAAGAGAGGAACGAAGAGGAAGACTAAAGGGGACTCTTCTAAGCTTTCAAAGAGGAGAAAAGGGAAGCAAACTGAGGAGGAGGAAGATGTATTTCTCGACAACACCATTTACTTTGAGAAGAAATCAAATCAAGATAAGTATGAGAAAATTTTCTCTTCTAGAGTCAGTTTAAATGGAAGATGGATAGATTATGCTTTCTTTGCTAAAGAGAAGTTTGCATTTGAACCAAAATTTGAAGCCCTTGGTTGGAAATCTATTACTTTGTTAAATGATGATGTATATCCTGAAATTGTTGGACAATTCTATGCCCATGTAGAAAAGGAAACTGGAGAAGTAAATGTGATTAGTTATGTGAAGGGTGAAACCATTACCCTCACTAAAGGAGTGATTTGTCAAATTTTAAAAATTGGTAGTGGTGGGCAAATGGACAAGAAAGATGTTAGTAGAAAGACTGCTTTATCTGCTTTACTGGGAAAGGAAATTACTGATGATTCATTCCAACCCATGGCCAATGAGTTGCCTTTGGAACTGAGATTGGTGCATCACTTTATTTGTCACATTCTCATTCCTAAAGGTGGGAAGTTTGACTATATCACTGAAAGGGAATTGTTTTTCCTCTGGGCTTATTTGACAGACACTAAAATTGATTTGCCTGAGTTTATTTTAGAACACATTGTCAAAGCCTCAAGAACCAAAGTTAGCCTACCCTATGGGATCCTCTTGACCAAAATTTTTAAACACTTCAAGATAGATTTAAGGGGTGAAAAGCACAGAACTCCTGATTCTAATTCAGATGAGTATAATCAGAAAACTTTGTCAAGGATGGGCTATCACTTCAACCCACAGAGCAAGACCTGGACCCCTAGAAAAGAGAAACATATTGACAGTGGGACTCCTGGAATTGAATCCACTGAAAGAGGTGAACCTTCTAGTGCCATACCAGAAAGTGGTGAACCCTCTAGACCTGCCTCTTCTCCTACTCCAAGGGAACTCTTTCCAATGAGTATTGTTCCAGGTGGCCAATCAGTGGATATGAGTATTTTGATGAGCATGGTAAGAGACTTGAAAAGGCATCAAGAAGAGATGTTCACCAAATTGGATAAGAAAATTGATAATGGGGCAACTAGATTATTCTTTGTTGAAAAGAAGGTAAGAGAATTGAGCAAGGCCTTTGTGTCTGAAGGAACCAAAATCAGAGAAAAAGTTGCCAATGACATTGCTCTTTCCACTGAGCATATTGGCAAATATATGAAGAAGTTAGTTGGAGACCAATACCAGCCACTCTTCCCTTCAGCAGCAGAATTTGTAGCAGAAGACTCAAGTACTGATGAGTTGGAAGGATCCAGTGGAAGGGAGCATACCTCTTCTCAGCCATCACCTGCAGACCCCTCTGATCCTCTTGACCAAACTCCTCCAAAGTCTTCTGTAGCTCCTCACAAATATGGCCTGAGACAAAGACCTTCAAGCAGCAAATTTACAAACACTGCTGATAATCCAGTTGATCTCTCTCAAACCCCTTCTCCCAAAAGAAAATGAAGACCTCTGCCTTTGAACTCTCTATTTTCTGTTTTTGAACAAGACATTTTCTAAAGCATCATGTAATATGTTTATGGATGGTCCTTTTTGTTAAACTCTTTTAATATTTCTTTATGAATGAATGGTGTGTTTTGAATCTCTTTATCTTAACATTGCTATCTCATTTGTGTTTGGTTGAATGAATGAATGGTTTAACAATGCTGAATGAATGATTGCTTTAACATTGATTGATTTTGCTGAATAAATGATTGCTTTAACTGTCTTAGTAAATGATCTTCACATAAACATCATTGTCTTCTATTTCTTTTTGCTATTTGTACCTGTCTGTTTTTCTCCATCTATTATTCCTCTTTTTGAGGATTTGACAAAAAGGGGGAGAAATTTTTCTCAAAAAGATCAAAAGGAGAGAAAACACTCCTCAATGCACTACCATGAATTATATCATAAGACATCAACTGCAAAGGAAAGGGGGAGCATTGGTTTAATGAAGTTGAAGCACATGAACCTGATTCAGTGGATCTTAAGCCCTAAACCTCTCAAACAACAAGTACAAAAGAAAGGGGGAGCAAATGATTGGTATAAAAATCCTACTTTCTCTACATTTTTTTTTGCTATTGCCAGTTATTAAGCCTCTTAGAATTTTGAGCATACTGTTTATACTCTTAAATTTTTTAAGCCCTTTCATAGAAAACTCCTTCATTAAGGGGGAGAAATTTCCTTATTTGGACTATGATTCCTCATTTTTCATTCCAAATTTGCATACCTTTTTGATTGATTAACAAAAAGGGGGAGATAATAAATACTTGTGAAAAATATATTGAAATGGGAAGAAAACTGAGACTTTGAAGTCCCATGCTTCTAATACATATTAATCCTCATGTTTTATATTAAGCTTAATTGCATATATTTTTAATGTTTTGTCATCATCAAAAAGGGGGAGATTGTTGAGTCAATGCCTTGATTTTGATGATAACAAAACATGGTTAAATGATCTAATAATTCTACTTAGTGTGCAGATGAATTATTAGTTAGATCTTGACTTGAAGCTTATCATAATAGAGGACTTATGATGAAAAGCATGATGAAGTGATGTATTCTACAAAGGTGATATTATAAGAAGAAAAAGGATTCTCAAGTTGATGAAAATCCTAGATTGAAGATTGATAAGCATGAAAGAATAGCATATTCTACAATGGTGATTTTATAAGGGAATGAAGATGATGGATATCAAAGAAGAAGAATGAAAATGATCAAAGTCTTGATTTAAAAAGATTGAAGACTTTGAGTACTTGAAGACATCTTGCAAGAATGGAAAAAGAAGAGACCAACTCAAAAACATAAAAGCTTTCTTGATAGATGTAAAGATGTCTTGAAGACATGGAAGGAATCACAAGATTTGGAAAGTTTTCTTGAGTTGTTGAAGTCCATGGAGAAGCCATGTTGATTGAAGAAATGAAGATTCTAAGTCATGGAAGCTCTCTTGAAGATATTGAAGAAGACTTGAATCAATGGATGAAGCTATGATAATGGAAGAGCCCTACAAGTGATTAAAATGAAGAAAACTCACCTTGAATGGATTGAAGATGTTCTTGGAGTCATCTAATCTTGAAGAAGTGTTTGCAAGCTTTAAAAAACCTATTTAGATGATCCTTGAAGAGATTGGAAGCTTTGAAAAAGAATGAAGAAAAGTTGCAAAAATATGAGTTTTTGGAAAAAGGGTCGACTCCTCAAGTTAAAAGAGCCGACTCATTCGAACAGAGCCTTGGAATTCTGCTGGAAGCTTAAAAGAGTCGACTCCTAGCCAAAAAGAGTCGACTCATTGCAACAGAGAACAAACAATTCTGCAGACTGCTGAAAAGAGTCGACTCTTGGGACAAAAGAGTCGACTCATTTGGACAGAAACTTGAAAAATTTACTGAAATGCAAAAAGAGTCGACTCATTGAGAAAAGAGTCGACTCCTAGACTCTAACGGCTAGTTTTCTGACAGACGGTATGGGCACAAACACAACCAAATCTTCTCCCATACTTCTCCAACGGCTAGAATCGATCCATACCTATATATATGAGATATATACAGCTTCAAAGAAGAAGAAGAGAGCAATCATACCATTCATATCAAGTGCTTCAAAGCTAAAAATCACCTGCACCTAACTGTTACATATTCTTGCTGAGTGTTTAAAGTTATCCATTGAGTTGTATTCATTTGTATACTCACTAGGAGAGTCACTCTTTGTATAATCTTCATTCATTCTTGTTTGGGAGGGTTTGTAACCTTGTAAGTTTAAGTGTTCTTGAGAAAAACACTTGTAAGTTTAAGAGAAGCTTGGACAAAATCTCTTGGGTTTTGAAAGCTTGGGAAGAAGCTTTTGTAAAGAGTGAGCTGGGCACTCGTGGCACAACCAGCGGCTGTGTAAGGTGTATTGCATAGTGGAATTCCTTCGAAAGAATCGAAGAAGAGAGGACGTAGGCAAGGTTGGCCGAACCTCTATAAATCTGGTGCATATTTCTTCTGCCTCTGTTTTGCTTACTTGCTCATTATGCATGCTTGCAAATACTTGTTTTAATGTACATTTCATTTGCTTGATACATATACTTTGATTATTTGTTTCTAAAATCCATAAACGATTTTTTAGTTGAAACTCTTGTTAAAAATTCTATAAAACCCAATTCACCCCCCCTCTTGGGTTGCCTACTTGGGCCAACATCCTAAACCTCAATCTTTCCAAAACAAGTCCAAATCTTTCTTCCAAGTTCTATCTTTCCAAATCAAAGTCTAAACCTTTCAATTCCAAATTCTAAATTCCAATCTTCTATTCTAAGTTCAAATCAAATCCTTTTTTCAATCAAAATCTCTTTCTTCCAATCATATATTCTACTTTCTATCGGACTCTTGTCCAAACTACGACTGACCTGATTCCTCAAAAAGGATACGTAGACAACCATCATGGGTGCGGTCACAACCTTTTTCAAATCTCAAATTCCATGATCTATTTCAAACTTCTAATTCCAAATTTCAATTTCCAAATCTCTATTTCCAATCTCCAAAACTTTCTTTCCAATTTCAATTCTATCTTTTCAAATCTCTTTTTAAATCAAATCAAGTCTTTTCAAATCTATTTTCTAACTCTCTTTTCTTACACTTGCATATCATACATCATGTCAATTTCTTTTCAAAATTCTTTTTTAAAGTAAATAGGATTGGACATTTTTTAATTGAAGACTCTCATAGGTGAATTTAGGGTAAATAGACATGTAGGTACCGCAAGGGTGGGGTAGGGTGATGGCTTAGTGTGTCTTCCCTACACGTAACCAACCTTCGAACCTAGATCACTATTTTCGAGAGACCAAAATGGAGTTAATTTCAGAAAAGAGCTTAAATATTTTCTAAAGGTTGCCAAACAACCTGTTTTCTTAAAACCCCTCTCTTGAGGAAGTATTTTCATAATCATTTTCAAAAACCCTAAGTGTAGTCTTTGGATTGTGCTTAGTTTTAGGTGACCTAACTCACCTTAATCAAGTTAGGTGGCGACTCCAAATAATTTTCAAAAGCCCTTTATTTAAATCAATTTTCAATTCAAACTTAGTCGTACTCATTCTTCTAGGAGGATGAGTTCTAACGAGAGAGTACAATATTTTTTTCGCTTGTGTGTGTATTCCTCGAGTGCGAAAAATCTAGGCACGACACTTATTCAGCTATCATTAAGCCAAAATGGCTAGGAAGGATTTTATTTAAGTAGCCTTCTGCCCTTCTCCGGAATCTACGACTCATCATTGAGCAAGTAATCTATTGCATTAGTCTCCTCCTCCTCCTCCTAGAACAGTCAAATTTAACTGTGATGGTGCATTCATCAAAGACAAACATATAGGGGCTTTTGCAGTTTTGGCAAGGGATTCTAATGGGCAAATAATTGATGTTCACTTTGGTAGAATTCATGCTTCATCAGCTTTAGTTGCGGAAGTGTGGGCAACCAAAATTGCTTGTGAGTTGGCCTTAAAGCATAATCTCACTCCAACTATTATCGAATCAGATTCCTTGCCTCTTATTAATTTTCTAGGGTTTGCGAAGTCTACTACCCGCTGGGAAATCAAGTCTATCCTTGAAGATATTTTTGACAAGTCTAGCCAAGCTCCTATTTCCTTCGAATGGTGTCGCCAGCAAGCTAATCATTGCTCACACTGGCTTGCCTCTAATGCACTAGTAGGAAAAATTTGTTTGCCTCTGTTTTCAATTCCGAATCCTCTCTTTTCGTTGGTCCAGTTGGACCTTTTATAGTTCTTGGCCTTTGTGCTTTGTTTCATATATCAAAAAAAAAAAAAAATTAAACACGTACGTTTTCAATTCCACCAAATTAAGCCAACAATTTTAATTGGGTAAATAAAATCCTAACCATTTCAAATTGGTAAAGCCAAACAAGAAGCCTGAAAATAGAGTCTCTTGGACAACCAGTAGGAAATTGATCATGTTTCTTGCAACAAAAAAAAAAAAAAAAAGAAAGTCAAGCGAGTGAGTGAAGGCGGCGATAGTGATCGTACTCTAAAAATACAAATTGAAATTCATAATTATAAGTTATTGTTAGTAATTATATACATAGTAGTTATCATTTTAATATAATATTAGTTTCTTTTTATGTTTTTGTGTTTTGTGCATATTTAAATCTAAAATTGAGTAAAATGAAGCCGACATGTACATAGACATTTTTCTGGGTGTTAATTATATATATATATATATATTTGTGTGTAATATTTTAGTGTATTATATTATTATTATATATATGCAAGTATATTACATATATGTTTGTGCTTGTGTGCAGGTGGCCTGCTAACAAAAGTCAAAGAAAATAAGACAAGAAGAAAAGGAGAAAAGGAAAGGAGGAAAAGGACAAATATATATACATATAAACAAAACAAAGATGCTCTCCTTCTCTGGTTGTAAAAAGAGAAGGAGAGCAGGCAAGAGAAAGGAGAGTAGAGAGCGAGAGAACTTTAGAAAAACAACAGTCAGAGGGAGCTTCTTTCAATTATTTTCTTTCTTAGGGATAGATTTTAAGTTAGTTTACTTGTAGCTTTTCACCCAATTAATTTTTCCTTTCAGTCTTTTCTTTACCGTTATTCTACTGTAATAATTCTTTTATTTATGAAGTCATTTTATTTTTCAAGCCATATTTTTTCTTTTTAATACTATGAGTAGCTAATTTTATTCTTGGAGCCAATTATAAAGATCATCTAAGGATCTTGGAATATCAACGGAGGTAATTAAGTCTTCATTGTTTTATCTTTAAACTCTTTCAATTCTTGGTAATTAAATTCTAGATTTTTGAAAAAACTTAAATTTTTGACTAAATTTGGTAATTTTTATGCACAAATCTTAGTTTGGTATAGTTATTGTATAAATCGATGGTATAAATCTATTGCTTTAATTTTATTATTCTAGATTTAATTATTATTGAATTCTTGTTCTAATAGATTAATCTTCTGAATCAAAGGCTCAAGACGAAGCTAATGATTTGAGTTACAAAATTTCTGTTGAAATTTCAGGTGAATCAGGTGATCAGATCGATTAGATTCAGGATTATTTTATTAAATTTAATTTAAAGTTTAATTCAACAATCATCAAACCTCCTAAAGCAAACTATTTTATTTTGGTTACTATTTAATTTTTTTTTACACTAACTGTTTAGATCTCATCGATACTGTTCACGGTAGAATTCAAATAGGCTGGCTTAGGTTCCAACTGAAGTCATAGCAATGCTACGGTGTTTAACATGACTTAGTTAGTATCTAAATTTTTACCGTAGGTGAATTCTAGTGCCAACTTTGCATGTTTAGATAACCATTCCCTGTGATTTCACTTTGGTCTTATCAAATTTTATTTACTGATTTACCGCACCTACACTTGAGTATTAATAAATTATCATATTTTGAAGATAATTAGATAGTATGTACACATAAACCTGGAAAAAAAAAAAAAAAAAGAAAACGGCTAGATAGAAGAGTGTGTATGTTGAGAGAAGCCGAAGAGATACACGCGGTAGTGGTGCAGTGCAGTGTAACAAGCGCGGTAAGATCCTCCCTTGTGGCAGTGGTGGGGGCTCCATTTTGTAAAAGCAACTCAACCATTTCAGGTCTCGATGCCTCAATGGGCGAATACAGTAGAGACTGTCTGAAATAATCATACTGCTTGGACAGGTCGTCGAGTTTATGATCCGTCTCTCCTTCAATCATTGCCTGAGCACATTTTAAGGCACTATGTCCGATAGTGAGACCAAAAATGTCATCCGGGTTGCTTTGCCCTTTGGTCAGCCACACAAATTTAGGCTTGTCGTCTGATTCTATGGCTTGGAGGAGCCAATAATCAACCTCTTGTGACATTCTCTAGAGAGAGAGAGAGAGAGAGAGAGAGGCGCTGTGTTAGAAATCAGCAAGCTTTGTACTAGCAGCCAGGCAGGCTGGTATGGGTGCAACCTATATCGAAGAGAAACCCTAATTTTGCTGCAGTTCAAAAAATACGGCTATCAAGAAGTACATATATGCCAATGCTAGTCAGTATTCACTGACAAAAATTAAATAAATAAATAAACAACACAGACTTAAAAAATTGAAATCAATGGGGATTTTTACTAAAAATATTTCCAAATATCATGATTTTTCCAATGTAGTATGGAAATGTCAAAAATTACGAATGTAGTATTCCTGGACAATTTTTTCTTTTTCACGGACAAAAGTGCCCCTTAAAAATCACTTTTTTCAGCTCTTTTCAATCGGCATTCTTGCTACTCATGACAGGCAATACTCCCCCATCCATCATGGGTAAACCTAAAAGCCATAGTTTGTTCTCACAAAAATTTTGAGTTTGACAAGAGTACTAAAAACATCATATTGGCCTCTCTCTATCCCACAAACATCCCCACACAAACCCTTTTTTTTTTTGTTTTTGCTATGGAGTGTTCAGTCCTTCAGCTAGCTACTCTATCGAACTCGTGCAAGATCACTTTCTATACGAACTAAGTAAACTTAGTGCGTTAAATGAATGAAGGTTATCCATGAAAAGCATAGGAGGAATCAGACTTGATACATGTTAAAGCATGAGAGTTGGCAAGCACTATTCCAATTTCTAATGTGTTGCTCTTTTCGAAATGGAGTCTGACATGATGGATTTTAACCAAATTATTGTTAATTTGTTCAACGCAATTGATATCCATAATGAACACGTGCAAAATCTTGTTATTTATTTTTCCTTGATTTTGACGAAGAAAAAGAGGAGAAGAGATGTTCAGAATCATGTCCTTTTCTATGTTTCTCTACTTCATATAGAGTATACCATCAATAGTTAACACGTGATAGGTATAGGAAAGACAGCTGGTCTGATTTTCAGAAGGGCAGTTTTGTCCACAAAGAAGGAAAACTTAGGCCATAATCCTACATCCGTAATTTTAAAATTTTCTATACTAGATTGGGGAAATCATGGTATTTGGATTTTTTTTGGGTAAAAATCCCAAATCAAAATGATCAAGTGCATAATAAAAATATGGTTTTGAAATTAACTGGCTATCGATGGAATTTTAATTTTGGAGCTACTTGAACAATAATTGCTAATAGTTTGGGAGAAAATTTTGAAACAATTTTTTGAGTAAGAAAAACAATTACATGTTGGAGACTCGGGAGGTTCAGTGTGGTTCATGTGGAGGAAAAGAAGGAAATTATAATTCAACTTTGTGATTTCATTTTTTTTTTTTTTTTGTGTGTTGGGGGTGGACTACTGCAAAACTTAAATCTAAATGCCAATTAATAACAGTACGAACAACTATCCCTGTTAGGGATTTGGATAGAAAAAATTTGCATGTGAGCTTCATTTGACTAGTCTGCAAGGGCATTGAAGGAATTAAACCATTTATTTTTCTATCATATCTCTCCCCCTCTCTCTCTCTCTCTCCTTTTTCCGAAGAATGAACCACCACCTTTTCAATACCTACGCACCACGAAGCCAATTGATAGCTGTAGCCACCGAGCCACCCTCTACTCATTCAGAGTCATAACCATCAAGCCACACTCTACACCTCTCTCTGCACAAATCGCATTACCTTTCTTTTTATCTATAGTATGCTAAACGGACCGGCCCAATTAACATGGCTAAGGGAGAGGTCATATCTATCTATTGCATTCTCTATCTATATCTATCATTTATCTATATCTTCTTTTTTTTTTTTTTATGCTGCGGAAAGAAATACAAGTTAATGTTTATCATCTACAATGTAAAGCGTAAACCGCCTAACCATGAGCAATAAAAAGATTCGTACAAGCATGTTCAACCAAAAGTTAATGTTTATTAAATACATTTAAGATGGAATATATTGAATTTCAATGAACCCATTTCTCTTTCCCACCCACCTTTCACAATTTGCAACACTCTCTCTTCCCCCTAGTTATTTGTTTCTCTGCTTTTTAGCTTCCTAATAAAACCCTTTCTCTTCACGAGTGTAATCTCCTATATAACCCCCACCAACACACAATCTCTATTATCTCTCTTTGTATTTCGCCAGACCAGCAGGCGGCAACTGCTCATCTTCGCCGGAAAGTAGATCGAGGAAGTCAAAGCTTAGCCAACTATGAGATTTAGAGTCAACCCTCCATTTGGTCCCCTACCCAATACACCGGTACAGTCCAGTTGCATGGAACGAGATCATCGTGATCTTGCTTGCTGTCATAGGCTATTGCGGGGCGAGTCGGGGATCCATAACTGTGGGGCGGGGTTAGAGTCAATCGGGTGAGCGGATTCAGAGGATGTTGCACCTAAGCGGGACGGGGCGGGGGGTAGGGATCCCAGCCCGAACCAGGTCTGTAGCGATCCGTACTTTCATATGCAACATGGCAGTCCATTCTGTTGGCAATCGCAAGTACCCGAGATATGTCTTTGAACTATTTAGTTCTCAGTTTGAAAAATGCCAAAATGTGGGCTGTTGTAATCTCAAAAGTTGTGCGCTTGTGTTAAAAATAATGGCTTCATGCATGTGAAGCATAGAATGCTTGTAATCGATTTTGCCAATAAAATGACATATAACCTCTTGTATTGACAGTGGAGTGAACCAAGCCTATACAATAATCTAACAAATGATGTGTTTGGCCAACTGACTTATAAACTATAAATTATAAGTTATAAGGTATTTTTAAAAAGTTACCTTTAAAAATAATTTTTTTTTAAAAAATGAGATTAGACATAAACTACTTTTTTAAGCTACTCATCTAAACACGTTTTAAAAAAGTCATAAGCATAAGCTATAAACTACGTCCCAACACTCCCAAAGTCTTTGGTTCTCTCTATCTAGTATTGCTAAAAAGACTCTCTTTATCTCTCTGTTGTGTTCCTCTCTCAATGTTTCTCTCTATTAATCTCACACACCAATTCATCTCTTCACTCACTCTGTATTCACATTCTATCAATCGGAGCAGCAGCAACTATAAGTATAGAAGGTTGTTTCAACAAACAAAGTAAGAAAAAAAAGGTACATAAAAATAAAGTACCATTAAAGAAAATACAGTGTTTTCAATGGATTGTTTGTGAGAAAAAATTGATATATTCCAACTATCTTTTTTGGAGTCATTCAACCCACCTACATTGGAGTCATATTTCCAGACAATGAAAAAGTTCAAGGAAAGAAAAATGAACTTGCATTGAAAATATTAAAGAAGGTTATTTATCCAGAAGTATGGAAACATGTGAAAGAAATAGAATCTCCATAACAGATATGACAAAACCTCAAATTTGTTTGTCAAAAATATGAAAAGCAACCTTTAATCCAAGAATATTGGATACCAAATGTGGGTGTAAATGAATTTGTTAAAGAAGATGTTGACAAAAATGTTGGTGTAGATAAAACAGAGAAGAAGAAGTAGAAAAAAGGAGAGAAGAAAATAAAATGAATGAAAATTTTGAAAATTAGAGAAAAAAAACTTTGAAAAAGAAGAGGGTGAAAAGAGAGTTGAAAAAGAAGATGAAAAAATAAAAAGTGAAAAATAAGTTGAAAAAATAAAAAGTCTATGTGAAGTGCATGAAATTTTGAAAGAGGAAAATTTTCTAAAGTTGAGTTTGCAGAAAAATTTACAAAGAAATAAAATGTAAAAATTGAAAAGCTTGTTCTAAAAGAATCCCAGAAGAATGAGCAACTGGAATCCTCACTAAATGGTGTAGATACAAATTAAATGTAGCAGACACTTGGCGAACTCAAGAAATCAATTCATACAGACTTCAAAGATTTTAAAATTTCAACTGTTTTTGCTCGTGTGGAGAATTTGTCTTTTGATACAGGATGGATAAGCATAGAATAATTTTTTGATCCACAAGAACAAGCAAAAGAAAAAAATGAAGAAGCATGGACGAGTGAAAAACTATGAAGATTGTCCACAATCTTTGCTAAAGTTGAAAGGCAAGAAGACAAAATACAAGCTAAACACATCAGCAGAAATTGCAATAAAAATTATTGCTTTCAAAAGTATATGGTGCAACATTTGCAACATCGACACCTTCTACAGATCTAAATTGAGTTGCAGTAAAAACAAAAAAGACTCTAAAACAGTCTCACAGGGGAAAAAAAATTGAGCAGGTCAAAAGTTTCTCCCACATTATAAATTCAGTGGGGTTGTTGGAAATAATAATTTGCAATAAGGGCAATAAGCAATTCCAAATACCCAGGATATGCCTTTGAAGTATTTAGTCCTCAGTTTGAAAAATGTAAAAATGTGGGCTGTTGTAATGTCAAAAATTGTGTGCTTGTGCTGAAAATAATAGCTTCATGCATGTGAAGCATTGAATGCTTGTAATGAATTTTGCCTATAAAATGGCATATGACCTCTTGTTTTGAAAATGGAGTGAACCAAACATATGCAATAGAACCAACAAAGTCTTTAGTTCTCTCTGCCTAATATTGCTACAAAGACTTTCTTTGTCTCTCTATTATGTTCCTCTCTCAATATTTCTCTCTATTAATCTCACACACCAACTCATCTCTTCACCTACTCTATATTTACACTCTATCAATCAGCATTTCTCAAAAATTTACACATTCACACACTCAGTTCATGACTCTCAATATTTCTTTCTCTATTAATCTCACACACTAACTCATTTTTTCACTCACTCTGTATTCACACTCTATCAATCAGCGCTCCTCAAAAATTAACACATTCACACACTCGATTCATGACCGGAAGCTGCTCTCTCTCTCTCTCTCTCAACCCCCAACGAAAACACCCACGGCCGATAAGCATCTCATCCAAAATTCTCATACAGCAAGCACAAATACACTTACATATGCATAAATCTTTACAGACACAAGTACACTAGTTATTACGTTACCCTACCTAGATGCGTCGTCGCTGGAAGATTCGCCAGAAGATCATCTGTGCAAAGCCGTACCACCTGCTGCTACCCCTCTCCTTCTCAGGTGCCTCCGAAACCAGACACTTGCTCTTTTTTATGTGTCTCTATGCAAGGCCACCCTAGCGTTTTACTCCTTGTTAAATCCCCAATAATACCCATCAAGTTTTCTTAAAATTATAAAATTGCTCCCCCACAGCCACAGTGCCACAAGTAAAATAATTTCTCAAACTATCAGAATAACTTTATAGCGAAAATTTTAAAAACGATGCAAAGTTTTATAGGAAAATAATTTAAAAAAGGGTCTCACAATCTATGCACTTTAAAATAATTTATATTTGAAATGCGCTTAAATTTATTAATACATTATTTTTAAAAGATGCGGGATATAACAGTGCCTATGCGGTTTACGGTTGTGGGTGTGGCGGGAAAGGTTAATGCTGGGGGCTTTGCTGTGTGTGTGAGACAGACAACAGGGGTTGCTGGGTGGAGAAATTTCTCCATTGGAGGCAGGTTCCGCAGTGGCGGCCGGAGCTGAGATGGTGATGGGGGTGATGGTAGCTAGCGATATCAATAGGTGATGCATTCATTGATTGGGTTTTAAGGGGAAGGGATGGGTGTTGGGCCTCTTCAAGGCAGTGGATTTAGGTTAGGTGTGGTTGGATCAATCTGGTGTGCCAATGATTGATTGGAGACCATATTAGAGGGATAATGTGGTTTTTTTTTTTTTTTTTTGACTTTTGAATAAAATAAATTTATTCAACTGACGGATAAAAAGATAAAGTCCCACCCTCCATTAACACTATTAAGTAGACAAATCTAACAAGATAAAGTCCCACCCTCCATTAACAATATCAAGTAGACAAATCTAACAGAGGTTAATGTCATTTTAGAAATAACAAAAATATCTTCCATGATTGTCACATACCTCGGGAGATATTAATGTAATCTACTAAAAATAAAATAAGAGATATTACTATAATCTACCAAAAATAAAATAAGAGATGCTAGTATAATTGTTAATACCGTTCCGATCAGTATATTGTTTTTGTCGTTAGTATGATATGTGTAGGTGAGATTTTACTGGAAGGCTGGGCTGAACTCTCAAGCCCAAAAATGGATGAGTCCAAATATCTCCTGCAAGACGAAGAGGTTAGAATGGGTAAACCCGTAATGGGCCGATCACACTCCAAAGATTAAGTTAGCAAGCTTAATCGATGAAGATGAATGAAAGTTGTCAATACATGGAGTTAACTGTCCATACCTGGCTCTTGGTGCCTTAGGTATTTATAGAACCTTTGAGTGAGTGTGTTCTGCCTTGGCCTACCAGCAGGCTCTCATGGCCTACTGGGTAGGCGTCATCATTGACGCCGCCTGATTACTTACAGGGTCTGGCGTACCGTTGTGGAGGATTCCGGCTGATCAGACGTGCACGTTGACGTCGCGTGGGCAGCCGCTTGCGCATTTAATACGAGTCAACTCTGCATTTAATGTGCAAAGACCGCTAGCAGTTTGGGCCCGCCTTTTGTGGTTTGGGCTGCACGCCAAAGGAGGTCGGCAGTCAACGCTAGCCTTTCCTTTAATTCTGATCTGGGCTAGTAAAGCAGCCCCAACTTTAATTTGCACAGATTGGGCCTCACCCATTGGGTTGGGCCGGGGGTTATTCCCCCACAATTGCCCCTCAGCCATTGTGTCGTTTTGGATTCTGAAACGGCCAAGGGCTGTAACGGTCACCCGGCCACATAAATGGCGAGGATTTTAAAAGATTCATATGTGGGGTGTTATTTGAATCGACGGCCGATGCGACGCTTCGGCAGAGCGTCATGATTAACGCCGTTTTACCGCGTACGAACCGACGGCTCTGGTGTGTATAAAAGAGTGATGCCCTAATCAGTTGGAAGACACTTGCTGTTTTTCCTTTGCTTTCTGAATAGCGAGTGCGTCAGCTGTTTCGGCACTCACCACTGTAAGTGTCTTTTGAGCCCGCAACTCCTTTGCTCTTCATTGCATTCTGTGTTTTGACGGTTGCCCCTTGATGGCATCCCATCTTCGTAAAATGTTAGATGGTCCGTCGGCCCTTGCCGCGTTTAGGGCTAGGTTTGAAGTCCCAGATGAAATCGGCTTGGAGTTGGTCGATCCTAAGGACTATCGCATGGGTGAGACTGAAAAGGGGGTGCCGTTCCCAGTCATTGCTATCGTAGAAGGGGGGCTTAGGTTTCCCCTCCACCCTCTTCTTCATAAATTCATAGTAAAAAAATAAGGTGTCACACTCCCAGTTAGCTTCGAACGTATATAGGATCTTCTTTGGCATGCTAGAAATAAATCGGCGCCTGGGTGTGAACCTGGGCCTTGCCGAACTGGACTACTGCTATACTCTTTGTAGAGTCGGAGGTAGTTACAAGGTTTACCTCCGGGCAGTAAAGAAGTCCTTAGAGTTAGTGAAGTGTCTGCCTTCCTCAGGGAAGGGCGTTGACGACGTTAGGGTCTGGGTAACCGGTCCATGGGAGTTCGGCAATGTTCCCGAGAAGGATAGACCGGCGATTCGATGCCCTAGAGTGCCCGTCGAACTAGGTTTGATGTCAATCTCTCATACTGTGCGTCATTTTAAATTTCAATTTGCAGCAAAACTAACTCTCAACTTTTTGCAGACACAAGGAAGCGGTCGAAAGCTCGCGACTGGTTGGTCAACTCTGACGACCTCGACAAGGTCTTGAACTACGTCGGCGAAGGTCAACTAAGATACATAGCTTGGGCTGCACACATCTTGCTCTCCTACCCACTGCGATACTCAACTTTCACTGCCGAGACGGGTGTCCCCCAGAGTGTACTTGTAAGGTTAGCAGACGAAGGCGCCGAAGGGGACTTCGAGGAAATCCCCACTGGAATAGCGATCGAGAGGGCGCGCATCCCCACAGGCGTGACAGTCGCGGTTGCTCCTCTATCGGCATCAGCTGGTGAAGAACGGCAAGAAGCGCGAATGAAATCACACAGCTCAGCATCAACTTCGTCACCGTATACTGCGCCCGACCGCTGAGTAGAGATTCCTGTAGGAACGAGTGATTCGAGCCCATCCCCCGATGAAATGGATGGCATGAGTCTGAAGGAAAGAATGTTTGCTCTTGCGGGCCAGCCGCTAAAGTCGACCACTCCTACTCCCACCGAAACTCCTCCAGTTGAGCTGGTGTTAACTCCCGTGGAGGAAGCCCCTCCTGTGCAACAGAGGCCAGAGACTCGGCAGCAGAGAAAGAAGAGGCCCGATATCACTCCAACTCTAGCGCCCAAAAAGCAGAAGGGCAAAGGAGCGGTGGACGAGGTCGGCGAGACTGTGACCATCACTCCGGACATTCTCAGCCGTCCTATGATAACAGCAGATTCTATGATCGACCAGCCCGAGGTTGCGTTTGGTGTTATTAAGAGCGTCCTTCAGAAAAAGGACGTGGCGAAGCTAGGCAAAGCAAGCGACTCAGCCGTTTTTATGGGCGCTTTTCATGACTCGATTCTAGTAAGTCGGCACTGACTTTTTTGATGATTACAGACTTTTTAGACACTCGCCCTAAAAACGACCATCTCTTATTTGTGCAGGGCTGTCTGAATTCCTTGGAGGCGATGACGCGCTTCCAAAAGCTTGCCGAGGTTCACCAGGAACTTATTGAAGAGCACGGCCGCTTAAAGCTTGAGTGGATCGAAGCGAATAAGGAGCGGATCACTTTCAGGAAACAGGCCGAGCAGGCTTCCGCCGAGCTTCTACTGATGAAAGCCAATTTTGAAAAGAGAGATAGGGATCTTGCCGACCTCGAGAAGAAGTTCGACGTGCGGTCCGTAGATCTGCACAACGCAAATGAGGAGGTGGAGACCCTTAAGACTGAAGTGGCCAAGCTAAAGGTGGAAAAAGAGGCAACACTGAAGAGGGGTGAAGAGAGGGGGGCCAAGCGTTTGGCCGAAAAGATGATGGACCTTAGTCGCGCCATATTCCGACAGGGTTGGAATGGTGCCCTTGTCGTTGCAGAGCTGGATAAGGCCTCCGACGTGTGGGGTCTTTGCCCGGACTACTTTGATACTACCGAGGACGGCGTCGTCTGTCCGAAGAAAGTGCTGGCAAATGCCCAATACAAACGGGAGCTTATGTTAAAAGCCGCGGCTGAAGATGCTGCTGCTGAGAAGGAGAAACTTGAAAATTTGAAGGCCGCAGCTGAACCCCCCGAGGATGTGGAAGAGATTTCGCCAGGGGTAACTACAGAGCCGGGGGAGAAGTCGGCATAGCTTTTCTTTCTTTTTCTTAATTTTTGTAACCATCAATGCCTTTTAATGAGAAAAACTCGTTTTGTTGTTTATTACTGAATCTGCTTTATCTGATTTTGTTGTTTACACTTGGTTTCTTTCTTGGCCTCCTTCGGCCGACCTGCCCAACTTGGACAAGACCAAGTTTTTACACTTGATTTTTATTTTAGCCTTCTATGGCCGACCTGCCTAACTCGGACAGGACCAAGTTTTTATACTTGGTTTTTGTTTTGGCCTTCTATGGCCGACCTGCCTAACTCGGACAGGACCAAGTTTTTATACTTGGTTTTTGTTTTGGCCTTCTTTGGCCGACCTGCCCAACTTGGACAGGACTAAGTTTTTACACTTGGTTTTTGTTTTGGCCTTCTTTGGCCGACCTGCCCAACTTGGACAGGACCAAGTTTTTACACTTAGTTTTTGTTTTGGCCTTCTTTGGCCGACCTGCCCAACTTGGACAGGACCAAGTTTTTACACTTGGTTTTTATTTTGGCCTTTTTTGGCTGACCTGCCCAACTTGGACAGGACCAAGTTTTTACACTTGGTTTTTTTTTTTTGGCCTTCTTTGGCCGACTCGCCCAACTTGGACTGGACCAAGTTTTCACACTTGGTTTTTATTTTGGCCTTCTTTGGCTGACCTGCCTAACTTGGACAGGACAAATTTTTTACACTTGGTTTTTGTTTTGGCCTTCTTTGGCCGACCTGCCCAACTTGGACAGGACCAAGTTTTTACACTTGGTTTTTGTTTTGGCCTTCTTTGGCCGACCTGCCCAACTTGGACAGGACCAAGTTTTTACACTTGGTTTTTGGGTTTCACAGAGTGCTCAAAGTAGATATGCTTGAATAGCTTCATTTTCATTGATTATTCAGTAGAGCTTTACACATTTCACGGACTGTTACAATGCATGGAGCTTTGTATTACTGGTAGAACTTCCTCAAGTTGGTTGCATTCCATGGTCGCGGCAATTGTCGCCCTTCTTCGACGGTCTCCAGTCTGTATGCGCCAATGCCGACCTGGGATGTGACTCTGTAAGGGCCTTTCCAGTTTGGGCCGAGCTTTCCATCTGCCACCTTCTTGTTTGCCCCCAATACTTTTCGTAAAACTAGATCCCCTGGAGCAAAGTTTCTCGGGTGGACCCGCTTGTTGTAAGAGCGTTTTAACTGTCGCTGATACTCTGTGAGCTTGATCAAGGCGGTTTCCCTTCTTTCTTCGACAAGATCCAGGTCTCTTGCAACCGTCTGGTCATTGACACCAGTGTTAAAGGTTGCCGATCTGATAGTTGGTAGTCCGATCTCCAAAGGGATGACTGCCTCCACCCCGTATGCTAAGGAGAACAGTGTTTCTCTGGTGGACCTCCTTGGGGTTGTTCTGTAGGACCACAAAACATTGGGTAGCTCCTCCATCCACTTCCCTTTGGCTTTTTCCAGTCGTTTCTTGACCTCGTTAAGCATGGTTTTATTTGAAATCTCGGCTTGCCCGTTGCATTGGGGGTAGGCTGGTGTTGAGTAATAGTTTCTGATCCCCAATCCTTCGCAAAATGATCTAAAGATGTTGCCATCAAACTGGGTGCCGTTGTCTAATATAATGGCACGGGGCAACCCGAATCTGGTGACAATGCTTTTCCATACGAACCTTTTGGCATCAATTTCCCTGATGTTTGATAAAGGTTCCGCTTCCACCCATTTGGTAAAGTAGTCGGTTACCACGATGAGAAACCTTTTGTTGCCCGGAGCTCGGGGCAGAGGTCCGACAATGTCCAGTCCCAACTAAGCGAAAGGCCACGGGCTGGTGATGGTGGCAAGGTCCTCGGCTGGCTGGTGGATGATGGGGGAAAACCTTTGACATTTGTCACACTTCAGGACGTACTGGGCTGCATCTTTCTGCATGTAAGGCCACCAGTATCCCTGTGAGATGGCTCAGTGTGCTATCGATCTTCTGCCGACATGACTTCCACATATCCCTTTGTGGATTTCGAACAAGACGCTCTGTACTTGGTCCGGATGGACACAGTGCAAATACAAACCTGTAAAAGAATGTCTGTAAAGCTCCTTACTTGGTGACAGCTAATACCTGAGAGATGCGTGCTTGATTCGCCGAGCTTCAGCCTTGTCGTCTAGTAGTTTGTCTGTGTCAAGGTAAGAGATGATTGGGTCCATCCATGATGGTCCCAACTTTTCTACTGTTAGAGCTTCCTCCTCCTCCCGAAAGATGTTGGGTCTGGCAAGGGTTTCTACGTTGATTGTCCTTTTCGAACCAGATTTCAGAGCTGTGGCCAGAGTTGCCAAGGCATCCGCATGTGAGTTGTTATCTCGGTTGATCTGTTGAAGCTTGTAGCTTTTAAATTAGCCGAGTAGTTCCTTGGCCTTTGCTAGGTACTGCGTCATTCTGTCATTTTTTGCTACGTACTCCTCTGTAATTTGGTTTACGACAAGTAAGGAGTCCGAATATATGACGATTTCAGGAATTCGAAGTTCAATGGCTCGACGTATTCCGGCGAGCAAGGCCTCGTATTTTGACTCATTATTGGAGGCAACGAACTTTGATGGCTTGTTCGATGGTTAGACCATCTGGTGTGATGAGTACGATGCCTGATCCTGCCCCCCGATCATTGGAAGCTCTATCCACGTAGAGTTGCCAATGATCAGTTTGTTCCCAAAGGTCCAGGGGGAGTTCGTGTTGCAGTTGGTCGGTTGTTGGGGTCTATTCTACTTCTGGTGGTATCTCGACAAAGAACTCAGCAACAAAGTCTGCAAGAACCTGCCCTTTCACTGCCGATCTAGGTTGGAACTTGATGTCAAACTCCCCTAATTCCACGGCCCATTTTGCAATTCTTCCTAAGAAGTCGGCCTTCCTTAGAAGAGGTTTGAGCTGGTGGTTAGTGAGGACGTTGATGGTGTGAGTTCTGAAGTAATGCACCAACTTGCGGGATGCCACTATTAGTGCGAGTGTCAGCTTTTCGAGGGGTAGGTACCTGCTCTCGGCCCCAAGAAGGGTTTTGCTGACGTAATAGACCGGGAATTGTGGCCGGTTTTCTTGCCTGAGTAGGACGGCGCTGACTGCATGGTCTGACACTGCAAGGTAAATGAAGAGTTCCTCATGCTGGACAGGAGTGGAGAGCAAGGGTGGTTTGGTTAGATAGTTTTTTAGATCGGCAAGGGCAGAGTCACACTCTGGGGTCCACTCAAACCGTTCTTGTTTCTTTAGGAGCTGGAAGAAGGGTCGGCATCTATCCGATGAACGACTGATGAATCTGTTGAGTGCGGCGGCCATTCTTGTCAATCTCTGAACCTCTTTGGCATTCCTTGGAGCTTGAATACTTTGAATTGCACTGATCTGCCGTGGGTCCACTTCGATGCCCCAATGTGTGACCAGGAACCCTAGAAACTTGCCTGAGCCGACCCCGAAGACACATTTTGAAGCGTTCAACCGCATTTTTGTAGTCCTTCAGGATGCAGAGTACCTCCTTTAGGTCCGCCAAGTGGGTGTTGCTCAATTTGCTTTTTACCACCATGTCATCGATGTAGACCTCGACAGTTCTGCCGAGCTGCGTCTTGAACATCTTTGTGATCAGTCGCTGATACGTAGCTCCGGTGTTCTTCAGGCCAAAGGGCATAACCCTATAGCAGTAAATACCCCTTGGAGTGATGAAGGTCGTCTTCTCTTGGTCGTCGAGGTGGAGTGGGATCTGGTGGTATCCTCGGTAAGCATCCAGGAAACTCATCCTTCTGAACCCGGCGGTTGCATCCACAAGCTGGTCAATTTTGGGCAGGGGGAATGGATCTTTGGGGCATGCCCTATTAAGATCAGTGAAGTCCACACAGACCCTCCACTTTCCGTCCTTCTTTTTTACGACCACTGTATTCGACAACCAGCTTGGGTAGTTGATTTTCCGAATGGCCCCAGCTTCCAAAAGCTTCTCTGTTTCCTCCAAGACAGCATCCACATGCTGGGTAGCTGCTCTCCTCCCCTTTTGGACGATAGGTCGACAGTTTGGGTTAACATTCAAGCGATAGCAAGCAACGTCAGCGTCGATCCCAGGCATGTCATAAGGGGTCCAGGCGAACACTTCCAAGAAGTTCGTCAACAACTCGATTGGGGACTTTTCCTCTCGTTTGGACAGAGAGGTGCCAATGATGAAGTATTTATCTCCTCGCCGATCAATGTATATCTTCTTCAGGTCCTCCACAGCTTTGTTTTTGGGTGTCTATCCCACGTCATCAATAGTGGGGGTGTCTTTATGCAGCTCCATCATCTACACTTTCTCAGGTTTTATCTTTGTCGCACATGCCGTTAGGAAACATTGTTTGGTAACCACTTGGTCTCCCTTGATTTCTCCAATACCCGCCGGTGTCGGAAACCGAAGCAGCTGATGGTATGATGACGGAACGACCCTTATGAGGAGTAACCAGGTTCGTCCCATGATGGCATTGTAGGGGGAGGGTACGTTCACTACTAGGAATTCAGTTTGTAACGTGATCCCGCCGGCTGTTACAGGAATCGTCACCTTTCCCATTGGCCAAACTGGGTTCGAACTGAATCCGACCAATGGGTTAATCGATGGTTGGAGGTCGGACTCATTCAGTCCTAATTGCTGGAAGAGGCTATAGTATATAACTTCGGATGAACTCCCCTGGTCAATGAGCAACCTTTTGACGTCGCAGTCCGCCATTCTTAACGTAACCACCAAAGCATCATTATGAGGGATCTGCACTCCCATGAGATCCTCGTCGATGAAAGAAATTGGTACGTGGCCACTGCCGACTCTTGCTTTCTTGCTGGGTTGTTATACCTGCATCACTTCCCTCAGGTGTGCTGCTTTCTGTATCTCGGCTCGGTACCTATGTGGGTCAACGATTCCTGACTCAGCTAAACCGTGCAACACATTGATTATCCAAACCGGCCTTGATTCTGGCTCTTTCCGCGCTGCGTCTTCTACCCGCGGTTGCTCGACTTCATTCTTCGTCTTCTCCTGATCAATGAACTGGTTGAGGTGGCCTACTTTGGCCAAGTCTTCCAAATGATTTTTCAGATGCCGACATTGCTCCATCTTATGTCCCTTCTCACGGTGGTATGAACAGAATCTCTTCTGGTCTCGGGTCGCTGGGTCTCCTCCCAACTTTGGTGGCCACTTGAAGAAGGGCTTATCACGGATCTGGGGCAATATTTTATAGATGGGGTCCTTAAAGACTGTGTAGACCCCCTCAGTTACCCTTTTTCCTCGGCCGATGTCTTCTGACCGGGGCTTCTTGGCATCCTTTTTATTTGTCTTTTCGACTGCAGCGCCAACCTTGGTTGACGCCACCTAGGGTACGTTCTCGTCTAGCCAGGCATAGCGCTCAATCCTGAGCATTAGCTCCTATATAAAATAAGAGTTGGTTTCTTCATTAAGGACTGTCGCAAGCGATGCTCCCTGGGAAGGCCGATTTTGAACTGAGTTACAGCTAATTGCTTGCTGCACTCGTCAATCTCGTTATAAGCTTCCCAGTAGCGTCAGGCGTATGCTCGCAATCCTTCTCCTTCCTCTTTTCGTAATGTCAGCAAGAAATCAACCTCCTTGGGCTGTAAGCTATTTGCTATGAAATGAGCTGTAAAAAGCTCGGCTAGTTGCCTCCAGCTAGAAACGGATTTAAGTGGCAATTTTTCGAACCACTGTAAAGCCACACTTCCCAAGCTGGAAGGGAAGATTCGACACATCAGCATCTGGTCACTGCACCACACTACCATGAGCTGTTTGTAATGCCGAACATGGTTAATTGGGTCGGACTTCCCGTCATAGAGGGTGAACTTTGGTGGGGTGAATTTTCGAGGAATTGGATGGGATTCAATCTCCTCAGTGAATGGCGTGGATGCAATCTGATCAAGGGCCTTTCTCATCAGGTCATGGGCTGTGCGCTCCTTAGTTTGCTACCTTCTATCCTCCTGCTTTTCGTTATACCATCTCTCCTAGTCTTCTTTCCGTCGATCTCCCTCTGCTGGACTGTTATTCGGCGGGGTTTTGCTCCTGTCCCTCCGTCGACCTGTGCACTTGTTAACGCAACGCCTGGTACTAGGGGTGTAACTTTCCCTTACCGGCAGCTCTGGTTCGTCCCTGGCGCCAATAACTTGCTCCCGATCTGGGGACCCTTCTCTCCCACGCCCATTTCTGCCAGAGAATGCCTCCCTCATGGCCCGAACCTGGGAGGTGAGGTAAGCTATCTCTTCTCCGCGCCGCCGAATTTCCCTCTCTGCTGCATGGAGCGTATCCTCACTCGGGACCCGCCCACTAGAGGGCGACGGGGCCAGATTCCGAGGATGGTTCCTGCGGAAATTTCTGTCCCTAACATAGCCCGTATCCCTCCGCATTTCCTCTGGTGCTTCCTGGTGGCTTTCAGCGGACGTGCGTACCTCCGACCTTAGTGTTCTCCTTCTTTGTCGATCTACTGGCGTAGATTGGCAATGCGCCGAGTTGGTCGGGTCTCTACTGGAGGAGGCTCCGAAGCCTCTCCCGTCGTGGTTTTCTCCCCTACGTCTCCGGTTGTCTAGACTCATGGTTTTTCTAAGCCTTCCCACAGACGGCGCCAATTGTAGATGGGATTTTACTGGAAGGCTGGGCCGAACTCTCAAGCCCAAAAAATGGATGAGTCCAAATATCTCCTGCAAGACGAAAAGGTTAGAATGGGTCGACCCGTAATGGGCTGATCACACTCCGAAGATTAAGTTAGCAAGCTTAATCGATGAAGATGAATGAAAGTTGTCAATACATGGAGTTAACTGTCCATACCTGGCTCTCGGTGCCTTGGTTATTTATAGAACCTTTGAGTGAGTGTGTTCTGCCTTGGCCTACCAGCAAGCTCTCATGGCCTGCTGGGTAGGCGTCATCATTGACGCCGCCTGATTACTTACAGGGTCTAGCGTACCATCGTGGAGGATTCCGGCTGACCGGACGTGCACGTTAACGTCGCGTGGGCAGCCGCTTGCGCATTTAATACGAGTCAACTCTGCATTTAATACGCAAAGACCGCTAGCAGTTTGGGCCCGCCTTTCGTGGTTTGGGTTGCACGCCAAAGGAGGTCGGTAGTCAACGCTGGCCTTCCCTTTAATTCTGATCTGGGCTAGCAAAGCAGTCCCAACTTTAATTTGCGCAGATTGGGCCTCACCCATTGGGTTGGGCTGGGGGTTATTCCCCCACAATATGTACTAGTATCAATGTATTATTAGGCATCGTTTTAAATTTATCGGTATAAATAATTATATACTTATAAAAATATATATTTACTTATAAAAACATAATATAAACGTGTTATCTAACAAAGTACATGTTTAAAAATATTTAAATACATATTAATTGTCTAATATACGTTTAACACAAGTTCTAATATATAAATTAATGAGTAACGGGTCTATCTCGATGGCTGAGACTTACGGATTTCATTCATTCGATGTGGGTTCAATCCCCACCAGCCCCTTCCCCACCCCCCAAGTTGCCTCGTATCAAATATATATATATATATAAATTAATCATCAAACACATTGAAAATTAATTATTTTAGAATAAATTATACAAAATTTGGTATAGCTCGGTACGGCTAAGTATCAATCGGCATTTTTTAGTATCAACTCGTACCTTAAGTATGAACACAACCTTCTTTGTACAATTTTATGACCTGACCAGTAAAGTGTGATATTGATAGTTATGGTTGCTAGGCTTTCTAATAGTCTAGGGCTCACAAGTCCAATCCTTACGGATAAAATTCATATTTAACACCAAAATTGTTATTATCACTATTATCAGACTACACAGACATTCCTCACAGAACAAGTTCATATTTAACATCAAAATTATTATTATCACTATTATCAGACTGCACAGACATTCCTTACAGAAAAAGTTCATATTTAACATCAAAATTGTTATTATCACTATCATCGGACTGCACAGACATACTTTAGCATTGTTGGTTTTACTCATTCTAGAAAATTCAAAACGACAGATTGTTTATTGGGTTAGAAACTACGGGATGCACGTCGTTCATTTGAGGTTCGGGTTCGAGCCACACCTAGAATGGAACTAATCTTGATTGATTGCAAACATATGGACCCAAAATCAAACATGATTAACTTGTGAAACCAAACCGAACCGAGCAAACCCAACTCGGTTCGGACCAATTCTAAAATTCTGATTAGATCAAGTTGGGTTGGCAAAATTTCTGACAAAAAGAAATTAAAGAACCCAACTTACAAAGCATAAAATCAGAGTAAACACATGCATGCAAAAATAAATCCGGCAAATCAAATTGAGAGCAAGAAATGGCACCATTCCTATTTTCAAATTAAGTGTAGAAAAGTCACATATTTGAGAGCGAAAAAAAAACAAAACAAAACAAAACAAAACAAGAAAATAACTCTTGAGCTGAGAAGTAGATTGGCATGGCATTGATACTCTTTATATTTAGAATTTTAGTAAAGTGGGACAGAGCGGATGAAGGAATTAAAGTTCTTAGCCACAGCGTTGAGGAAACGTCAAGCACCAGATTCCCTCTCACATCGACACAATGTTTTCTTTATCTTGTCCTTCATATGCATTGTTCTCATATAAAACTCTCTCGCCAGAATGAAGAAGGTAGAAACTATTGAGGGTTTCTAAAAGTAAGGTTCTAATCATAGCTATCAATACTATACTGTATCTATTGGACAATTCGCAAAGTATCAGTCATAAGACGGTACAAAGAAAGTTGAGTTTTGTAGTGACTAATACTAAAAAATACTGGTCAATACCAGTTGTACAGGGTGATACTAGATTTTATGTAATTTATTTAAAAATAATTTATTTTTCTTTTATTTGATGATTAATATATATTAGAACTTGTATTAAATGTATATTAGATAACTAACATGTATTTAAATATCTATAGACATATACTTTGTTAGATAACACGTTTATATTATGTTTTAATAAGTAAATATATTTTTTTTATAAGTGTATGATTACTTATAGTAATAAATTCGAAATGGTACCTAGCAATGCACTGATATCGATATGTACTCTACTAACTAGAAAAACGATGCACTGACCGGTATGATGTTAATAACTATAGTTTTAAGAGCATCTTTAAGGCTATTTTCTAAAATAACTAATCAAAGTATAGTTAAAAACTCTATTATTTATTTTAGCTAACCATTTTTTTAAAATGGTAAATTTCAGTTGGACCTCTTATGGTTTTTAATATCAACAGTAATATACCCTTAGTTTCAAAACTAGGTAGCAACACCCCTTACTGTCAAACTCCGTTTGTTTATCCTATTAGTTGACCTAGTTGACCTTGTAAAAGACAATTATGCCCTTATAAAATTAGTTGATTAGCTCATTATCCCATCCCTCCAATTAACCTCTCTCTCTCTCTCTCTCTCTATTAAAAAAAAAAAAATCAAACATTGTAAATCTTAAATTGTAAACCAAAAATAATAAAACAAAAACCATTTATTTAATCAGGTTGACTGAGCACTTTACATCAAAATCAATCCATCACATCAAGTTTAAGTTAATCAAGATTGAATATGGATTAAGCTAAACTCTACCCTACCCCACCCCTAAACAGAAAACACTACCCGGCACCCTGTCCCAAACTCATAAAGTGTTGAACCTCTCCATCCCGCCCCCATCCCGTTTAAGTTAATCGGAGTTCAAGTTGAAATGGGTTTAACTCTTATAAAATTTCAAAATAAAAATAAATTAAGAAATAAAGAGCTTAAAATACAAGAATAAGAAGTAATATTAGAATCCTAGTATTCTTATATACTAAGGATTTTTTTGTATAAATAAATATAATATTTAAGAATTTCGTAATATAATCAAATGCAGATTCGAGATGGGGTGACCTAAACCATATTCCTTCCCAAACCTGAATCAAGTTATGTTTTCTTCCTTATATCTTGTTCTCAACTCATTTATTTATACCTCAAACCTTTCCTATTAGGGGTGGGTGAAGCAAAGTTTGGATTTTTCAAGTCCGATTACCATCCATAGTTTAACCGATCAAAGGCTTCACTTTTCTGCAAGAATCGAAGACGAAAGCGGCTTCATCTTTGTGGCTTTGTTTTTTGATCAATTGTTAAGTAAGTGAAACCCCCACTTATTTGGGTTGTTTTTTTGCCCCTTTGCACCATCAATCATTAACTCTTTCTGTTTAATATATGATTCTGGTGTTATTATGTTGTTTAATCAGGCTACACTATGAATTTTGTATCAAAATAAATTATTTATGTTTTATCATTTTCGGATTATCATTTAGAGTTTATAATGTTTGGGGTTATTATTGAGAGAGAGAGAGAGCATTTGTCAGTTGAAGGGATGAGGAAATGAGCTAAGCAACTGATTTTATAAGGGCATAATTGTCTTACATAGGGTCAACTTGGTCAATTGGGTCAACTAAGAGAATAAACAAATAGAGCTTGACGGTAAAGGGTATTGCTGCTTAAATTTGAAATCAAGGGAGTGTTGTTGTCATTTTCAGAAATCACAGAAGATCTAGCTGAAATTTACCCTTTTAAGAATGCTCCAATAGTATTATCTATTCTAATTAGTCATCTCATGAATTATTTCTTTTTTACTATTTACCCTAAGAAAAGAAAAAAAAAAAAAAGAGGAGAGAGAGTGAGAGAGATTTGTGAAATAAAAATATTTAAAATTTAGAGAGTTAAAATGAGACTCTCTAAAATAGAGAGCTGGTTAGAAAACTATTTTTGATGTTTGTCTCTAAAATATATAAAAGAGTCACCTTAGAGAGCCCTTTATAAATATTGTAATAGTTGCGTAATGGAATAATAGGTAAAATTACTCGATGCATAACAAACACTAACAGTCACAAAAGTAAAAACACAAAATGGGGAGAAAAAGAGAGAATATCACAGAAGAGATACTCAGCGAAGAGCCAGAGGAGCTGCTACGTAATAGAAGAAGAGAAGATGAAATGTTTGGTAACCCTAATTGCCTTTAATTATATTCCATGACCATTGATTAGGTGTGTTGAGTGTACCACAATATAGGTTATATACGGGGTCTTGGTTTGGTTGGTTCCGTTTTGGTTTGTGCTGGGTTCAATTTAGCCTGGGAATCAAACCAATATGATTGGGCTAGTCAATTTCAAACCCAGAACTAAATCATGGCCTTTTTAAAACTTAACCAAAAGTGACCCACTTGGGTCAGATTCGTTTCGGTTTCAAGTCAATTTCAAACCCAGAACTAAACCATGGCCTTCGTAGGACTTAACCAGAACTGACCCACTTGGGTCAGATTGGTTTCGGTTTCAAGTTTTTGGAGTCTTTCGTGCATCCCTTTAAGAAACTAGACTTGCATATCAAGTCATGAAGTCCAAACCATCCTCATTCCGATGTATCAAGAAGGTCAAACCATCTAAACATTTACCAATAAAATTAAGGGTAAATTAGAATGACTACTCTTGATGTTTCACAAAATGTAAAATAGTACTCTTCAATAACAATTATACTGACCTTTACGTAACAGATTTTCTCTTCCTGTAAAGTTGTCGTTAAGGGAGCCAACGATTTTTGCTTATGTCTGATAAAATATTTATGTATATTAAACAACAAGTTTATCTAACACTCTTACGTTAACACATCTTCATCTCCCTCATTTTTTGCAACCACCTCTCCTTGTCTCTATCCCCCTCTCGTGGACACCACTGCCCTCTTCTCACTCACCTGTCTTCTTCTTCTCACTGTGTCTTCCCCTTATGGTCACAGCCCCCACCCCACCATAACTCACCACCACTCCTTCCACTACCGTCATCACCGCCCTGCAGCCTAATAATCAACCAAATCTCAGCGATTGAAGCCAATCCCTGCCATTTACTACTCCCCACCCACCATGGATACCACCCATCCAGCACCAAAATCACTGACCCATCACAAAGCCATGGCCTTGTCGGCCCACCAATATCCACTAAAATCACCGCACCCTTGTCCGAAATCACTTTATATACACTAGAGATTGGAACACACGCGATGCAAGTGCAACTCGTTTAAAATATATAACTAAATCAAAAAAATCAATTGAGATTAGTTGATATTTTTTTCTAATTTTATCTGTATTTTTTTTTAACTAAAATCTTCTTCGCTTCTAATATATTGGATTAGTTGAACAATCCAATATATGTCAAATGACCTTCCAAGGTTAGACCCTCGACTCAAAGCAAACTTTTACTCACAAGAGTTTTGAGAAGCGTGTCACATATGCTTTTTCAAAACCATCCTTTCCTTCACTTTCCGAATTTAAAACGCATTATCAAACTGTTGACGAAACATGCAAATTAGAAAATTCTTGAAATACTGCACAATAGGCTTTCCATCAGTATAGTCCGATCGTCAATAACATTGCTTAATCTTAAGGGTTGCATTTTTTTTTAACAAAAACTTCAGAATGTATGTATAAGTGTATATAATGTTCTATGTATTTCTATATATATGTATATATGTTTGTATTCTATTGGATTGCGGCTCACAATCCAAAAAAAGTTAAATAAGGAAGATGCACATAAGAAAACTTGTATATGAAATTAAAAAAGAAAGAAAAAAGAAAGGTAGTGTTTTTTTTGTTGTTGTTTTGATGTAGTGTTTTTTTACTTGATGTAGAGTTTTTTTATTTGCATATATAATAACATAAAGAGAGGTTATCACCAGGTTTTATATTTAAAAAAAAATTGTGGGTAAGTTGTGACAGGAATCGAAAGAAAAAAGGTATTGCAAAAAAAAGGAGGATCTGAAAGAAAAAGGTCCTCGTTGGAAAAAAAAAAAAAAAGAAAAGAGTTTATGGCAATTAAAAATGAAAACCTAAAGTTGGGTTAAAAACAAAAAGGTGCCGGCTAGTTTTTTGGTAAATTTAGTGGAAAAAAAGGTTTTGGCTTTGAAACTAAAAATGTTAACACCTTTTAAAAATGAAAAAGCTTTTAAGGAATGGTTCTGGAAACCAAAAAGGTTATTATTATTATTATTTTTTTAGTTTTGGTTTAGCTTTGGTCTATGGCCGCCAATATAGTGAAAGAATTTTCAAGGTGAGGTTGGTTGAAGCATGCGATGGACTCACACGTGGGAACCTCAATCTTTGTCCTTTTTGACTCATACGTATATGGCACATGTGAATTGTATTTCAAAGCAAACAACAGTTGGGAGAAGATATGGTTAGGAAAGATAATGGGAACCTGGTATCTACAATGTGAACTGAAGTGTCTAAATCTGTAGCAGTTTGTCTTACCTGTCTTTTTCTTTTCTTTTCTTTTTTTTTTTTTTGAACAGCAAAAAGATTTATTAGATAGAAAAATGTATACAACTTAAGATGAGTTTCTACAAGCCAAGAGACTTTACAGAAATGCCATCACTACGCACAGCAGATGTTGAAAAGAATTCAACCACCTAGCACAAGAAAAGACAAACAAAGCAAAGAGGGATTGAGATCCTTGACAGCTTCAATGGAGTGAAAGAAACAGTCCGAAATACAGCCACCAACTCTAAACTTAGCCTGAATCCACTGCACCACTTGCATCTTTATCAGATCCACAATGCCTTCCCAACTGATCTGTTTTTTTACTGAAGATTGCCTCATTTCTTGCTAGCCAAATGTTCCATAATGTAGCTGCAAACAAGGCTTCCCAGATGAACTTTCCTAACTTCACATTCAAGGTATGAAACCACCAATTGAAGTGATCTTTTACTGAGCCAGACAAGACCTAATCTATACCTATCCATTTTAAAATTTTACTCCAGATTAACCATGATATTTTGCAATGAACAGGGAGGTGATCAGAAACTTCCAACTCCTGATCACATAAACCACACATTGCACCTCCTTGCAGTGGCAAGATGTGCCTTTGTAAAAGAAATACTTTGGTTTTAATTCTTTTTTGGATCTCTAGCCAGCAAAAGACTTGAATCTTTAGAGGAATCCATGAATTCCAAATGAATTCTAGTACTGAATGGTCCTGATCCTGATTGCCAACACCATCTACTAATGAACGGAATGATTTGACAGATAATAAACCATCTGGACTTGCTTCCCATTTGATACAATCAATCCTTACACTATTTAGAGGCACATTACCAATCAGGGATACTAACTCCTTGAAGCTCTCATCCTCCCAAAGTAGAAGGCCTCTTCTAAATTTGATGTTCCAAAGAACTGAAGTTTTTCTGAGTTCTGAAACTTTTGCCATTTTCTGATCTGTTACCAGATAAAGCCTTGGAAACTTGCGCATTAGTAAAATGGAAGCCACCCATGGTTCAGACCAGAAGGCAGTTGAGACTCCATTGCCAATAAGTATCTTGAGATTAGATTCCAAAAGAACCCTGAAAGATTGTTAATCCTCCTTCATCATCAGAATATCCTTCACCATAGTAGAATAAACAGCTCCTTCTTCCCTTCGGATTGTCCACCTTGAGTCAACCATTTTATACTTATGGCAGATTACCCTTCTCCACAAAGCATTCATGTCCCTTGCAAATCTTCACCACCATTTTGCTAGTAAGGCAATGTTCATCACTCTAATTGGGGTCAAGCCTAATCCTCCCTTTTGTTCGCTAGAAGTTACTCTACTCCATTTGATACAATGAATGCCTTTTTTGGTTCCCAAACCTCCCCAAAGAAATTTCCTCTACATTTTCTCAATCTCATTACAAATCTCAATTGGAGCTCTATACATGGATAGGTAATAAGTAGGCAAGCTTGCCAATGTGAATCTAAGCAAGGTTAATATGCCCCCCATGGACAAATAACTCATTTTCCATAAAGCTAGTTTGGACTTGATTTTACCTAGCAATTCCTTCCAGCAGCTGATTCTTTTTGAACTATCCCCAATTTTTAGACTAAGGTAGTTCATTGGTAGTGTCTGTTTCTTACATTTGAATATCTACATTACTCTAGTAAAGAAAATATCACTCACATCAATTCTACTAACAACAGACTTGTGAAAGTTAATCTTCAGGCTGAGAGAAGTTCAAAACATCTTAAAATTCTTTTGAGAGTCTTGATTTCCTCCAAATCTGCTGCACAAAACAAAAGTGTGTCATCTGCAAATTGCAGATGGGTGATTGACATCCCATGGTGCCCCACAAAACAACCCCTAATAAGTCCATGATCCCTAGCTCTTGAGAGAAGGGCATTGAGCCCTTCCACCACCATATTGAAGAGGAATTGGGATAGTGAGTCCCCTTGCCTTAGGCCTTTTGACATTTTGAACTCATTTGTTGAAGCTCCATTAACTAGGACTGATACCCAAGCAGTAGATATGCACTCCTTAATCCCTGAGCACCATTTGTTCCCAAACCCCATTTTTAAATCCTATTTTTATCATCATTTGAATAAGAAACCCCCAACTGACTGAGTCAAAGGCCTTTTCAAAATCCAATTTGATGATTATGCCCTTTTTCCTGTTCTTTTTCCAATCATCTAACAATTCATTAGCAATTAGAACCTCATCAAGAATTTGCTTGCCTTTAACAAAGGCTTGGTTTTCACTGATGATACCCTCCATAACAGATCTCAATCTAATGGATAATATTTTTGAAAGAATTTCGTATATTGATGAAATCAAAGAAATAAGTCTATAATGTGCTAAGGAATCAAGACATTCTGACTTAGGAATTAAGGCTATAAAAGATGCATTAATACCTCTAGGGAGCTTTCCAGTCTTATGGAATTCCTTTATGAAATTCATTATATCCACCTGTGCCAAGCTCCAGAACTTTTGCCAAAAGCTGAGCTTGAAGCCATCCGGCCCTGGTGCCTTGTTGCCATTGCAGCTGTTTAAAGCATTCCAAACCTCCTTAACTTCAAAGCTTTCCTCCAGAGATGATTGTAAATCCACACTCAAGGTTCTTGTGACTTCACCTTGTAGTACTAATCTTATATGAGATTTGTCAGTGAAACAATTTGCAAAATGATTGAAAACCAAAGCCTTAACTTGAGCTAGATTAGAAACTAATGATCCTTTATCAAGCAGTTGGCCAATATAGTTTTTCCTAAATCTTGCGTTCCTAGCAGCATGGAAGTACTTAGAGTTTTTGTCACCTTGCTTTAGCCACAGTTTCCTTGACTTTTGCCTTATGAATGCCTCCTCCCTCAAGTAGTGTTTCCAAAGCAGAAGCTTAATGAATCTTTGCCTCTGTAGTTGATCTTCAGAAAGGCCTTTACCTTCCACTAGAATATCAAGTTTATGGAGTTCACTTTCCAGTTCCTTAGACTTGTAATCCCAGGAGCTCACCTTGGTTACTTGACATTGCTTTAACTTCCATTTTAAGGTATTTATCTTCCCCATTAGGACTTTTGTTGACCATCCTGTTATTGAGGTATTAAGCCAAACCTCCTTAACAATCTTGTTAAAGGATTTTAAGTTGAACCAGGCTTCAAAGACCTTAAAAGGCTTTGGACCCCAATCTTGAACCTCATCTGACAAGAGAATTGGACAATGATCAGAAGCATCCTCTGTAATCCCCACTGAGAAGTCTCAAATTTTGCCAGCCACTCATTGCACACAAGAAATCTGTCAAGCCTAGACCACACCGCCTTCTGTTGGAGATTTGAGCAAGTGAATTTCCTACCAGCCATAGGTAGGTCCAGTAGCATTGCATCTTTTGCAAAGTAGTTGATAAAGCTTCTCATTCATTTTGTGTGTTGATGATGGCACATCTGAAGTTCTTTTTAATCATTCCCACCAAAAAGATAAAGTGCTTTTCCTTAGCCTAAACTTCCAAGTTGAAAAATTCAGCCTCCCAAATGCTTAGTAGGCCACCAGACAAGCCTTCAACATCCACAGCTTCCCACATACAAGGCTTCCTTCCCCAAATAGAAGAAATCATTGAGTCATTGCACCCTTTCCATTTGGTTTCTTGCAGCAGAATCATATTGATTTTACTCCTTGCAATCACCTTTTTTACCATATTCTTCTTTTGATCCTTCCCAAGACCTCTAACATTCCAGGTAATAACTCCCATTTGAAACTTTTAATAAACACCTAAGGCACTAAAGCGGAGTTAATTGATAACTCCCTTCCTCCCTCCCTTTCCCTGTCCCTGCTGTGATTCACAATCATTCCATTCCATTTGGAATAGTTCCTTATTAATCTCTGCCTCATTATGATTGAAGTTGATACCTAAGCTTTTCCCCACCAGTATTGCTGCATTGGCCTCTGACTGGCAATGATCCTCCAAATCTTTAATTATCAATTTGTTTCTATTCCTAAAGTCTCCAGATGACAAGGAAGATAAGAGTGAAAGCTCATTGATTTCCTGCTGCTTGATAGTTTGAGGAGGTAGTTGATGATGACTTTTCCCAATTTGAGAATTAGCTTCCTCTCCCTAGTTTTCTTCTGCTTGTTTTTCGGTGATGATCTCCCAGATTTAGCTATGATAGCTGAGTTGCTTTCTGGTGGACCTGGACTCTTTGAGAGAGCTCTGGGCCTTGGACTTTTCAAGGGATGTTCTGCTACTGCCGTAGATTGGTGGGGGGTTTGAGCAACTGGGCTTGCTTGGAGATCAGCTTGAGCCCTTTTGCTATTTGAAATTATAGCTGTTGTACCTCTCGTATCTCTCTCTATACCAAGCTGTCTTGAGCCTCTAACTCCCTCAAGAACCAAATGATTTAAGACATTGGCACTAAGTGCTGAACCCCCACCTACCAGCAGCATATTGATACCATTTGAGTTCCTAGGACATTCAAGGCTTTGTTCATGCCCAGCTGAGTCACTTGTCGTGCTTCCAAACGAGTCTGCCACTTGGCTGACAAGTGCCATGTCATCATCTTCTTCACCATCAACTGTTTGCAGAGCTTGTGAAAGAGCAACCATGGCCTCCCCGCTGGCTGCATCTTCTAAACCATGGAAGGAATTGTCTCTTAGGGAAAGCCCATTCCTAATATCAACATTATCTTCTTCTTCATTCGCAGGCAATGGATTTTCCATAGCTTCAACTCTATTCCACTTCTCCTCCTTTCCATCAGAAATTCCTTTAGTATTTCCTTCAGAGTTTTCTCCAGAGCTTACATCTGACCAATCTGTGGAGAGATGGTCCTCCAACTTCCCAGATAAAAAGTTCATTCCCTTGACACATTTCTTTGGTAGCCTTCTTCAGCAATCCTAATTTTATAAAGAAAATTTCCCACCTTCAGATTGCAGTGATCCTGTATGATTAAATCCTCTTATGTTTCCAACAAAACTCTTCCATGCTCAAGATCATCCATTTTTAATGTTCCTTCATGTACTGCAATTACCCTCCCCCATAGAGCTCCTATCTTCTTGAAGGAGAGTTCATTCCAAGCATGCAGTGGAACCCCTTCAATTGTTATCCAAACTCTTCTGGATGAGTTAAACTCTCTATCAGACCAATTGTGGACAACCAAAAACCAGTTTTCCAACCATTTTCTGCCCCCCTCCACTATTGCTTCCTTATCCCCTTTGTCCTCAAATTCCAAGAGAACCTTTAATCCTCCAAGGGGTTTCACCTTAATGAGATTGACTCCTTCTCCTCTCATAGCTTCTTCAACTGTATTGATTGTAGTATAGTCATTGGCTACTGCAACAGCACATCTCCGTAACCATTCATCGTTGGTTTCCTCAACTTCCACCGTCTTTAGTTCCTTGAGGTTCCTTTTGTTAAGAGTATTGGAATCAATGGTAGTTTTCCTGGCTACAAGAGCTTGTTTGTAAGATCGTCCTTCCTGGAAGAAATTGTTTATCTTCCTGTGATTCTTTGGTGGAATACGACTGTCGTTGACTGGGGTTCTCTATTGCATCCCCTTCTTAATACCCTTTTGACCGTACTCTGCTTTCTTCACTAACAACTTCTGTTGAAGCAGCCAAATGCCATTAAGGGTGTTAATGGCACCATAAGCCTCCTGAGAAGTCTTGAACCTCACGAATCCGAATAATCCGTCTTCAGCTTTCCTACTCTTGTAAGATACATATGCATCAGCCACCACTCCACATTTTGAGAATATTTTCCGTAACCAGAAATTTTCCATTGAGCGAGGTAGGTTGTCAACAAAAACAGTGAATAGATTCGGAAGCCCAGACTCTCTGTCATTCCTTTTTGCCATTTACTTGTCTCACAAGGAGACAGTTGAAGGAGTGATAAAAACCGGGAATAATGGAGAAACAGAGAAAACACAGGAGCAGGAGATGAGGACTAGCCGTAACCAGCGGGGTATGAACGAGAAAGAGAGCAGTGAAAGAAATGTGATGAGAACCGAGATGAACTAGAAATGATCTCAATAAGACTCTTATCCACAGGCTTTTACCGAGATCGGCGGTGGAGGTCAAGACCGATTGAAAGGATTTCCGATCCAACTCAACTTTTGATTTCCCATTCAGGTTCTTGATTCGAACGATAGGAACTGCACCGCTAGCTTGCTTGTGTGTAGATCGGAGCAGCTTGGAGTAGATCTGGCTGCATCGTAAGATATCGGAGCAGATCTGAGTAGCTTGGAGCAGATCTCAGTTCTAATGGGCAGTAAGATATCGAAGCAGATCTGAGTAACTTGGAGCAGATGTCAGTTCTCAGTTCTAATGGGCAGTGTTCTCAGTTCAACGCCTTCTTCAATCGCTAAGACACCACCATCGCCTTTGAAGGTCTTTCTTCCCCGATTCTAGCTTTGGAGGACAAAGGTAGAACAACCGTGCAAGATGTTGCAGTCTCCTTAATCCATTTCTCTGCTTCTTAATCCAGGATTTTATCAGCATGTGAACTAAAGAGTCCAAATCTGTAGCAGATTGTCTTGCTCGTCTTGATGGATTTTATCAGCGTGTAGTTGACACAGTCGCTGAAACGATAGAGAAGTGCAGAGTCCATAAAGGTTTAACAACTAAATTAGTTATTACAAACAGCGCAATTGTGGAAAAAAAAAAAAAAACAGGAAAAGACATGGATAGGAAAGATAATGAAAACCTGAGTACCTGTACTGTGAAGTTGTGAAATGAAGAGTCCAACTACAGATCGTATGAGCGTGTAATCGCTGCCAGCAATGATCAATCACTGAAACATAAGGATTGTAATTTGTGAATATACAGAGATATTTAGGACAGCGATGAACATGTAGAATCCAGAAACTTTCGAATACTGATGAAGCTGTTAGGAAAATCCGATGTTACATGTAGTTGGGGTTTTTTTCCCCCTTATTTACCTTTGCAGTTATTAGTGTTTGTGCTGTAACAAACTGTTTTCTCAATACAATTATAGGAATTGATAATGTCACAATACGTGACAAAACAGGGAGACACCAAATTGGTGTGCTATCTTTATGCTATTATTATATATGTAAATATAATTAAAGTTTTCCCGAGCTCTAATAATTTATTTTTAAATTTTTAAAAAATTTAAAATATTAAGATATTACTTGGCACAACTTATTTTTTCACTTCTTATCTTTTATTGCTAACATGAAAAGCCCCAAAAAGAGGAAATAAAAAAAATTCAAAAAAATACAAATATCCATCCATGATAAACTCTCCCACGATCAAAACATTATCTCTTCCCGACTTTTCTCCTTGCACAGTTGCATGATTGCGTTTGTTAAAAAAAACAAAAAAAAATTAAACAAAAAATTCTGCACAAAATCTAAGACTCCACTCAATATCTCTCATAAAAAAAAAAAAAAAAAAAACTCTCTCTCGCTGTTACATCAACCTAGAACTTCATCTATGATTAAACTCTTTCTGTTACTCTTCTCTCCATTGACGTAATGGACATACTCCGGCGAACCCACATAAAGGTGATTCACTCCCTCCCTCTCTCTTTTTAAGATTTCGGCATGTGTCATTTTAAGGTTATAACACATTTTAATGGTTAATTTTATCCTCTCTCCATTTTTTTTAATTAGTGGTGAAACGCAATCAGAGGTAATCCGAACCATAATGATGAAGTAAGATATATACTTAAAGAGAGATTATACATAAATATTTGTATTTGTCATGTTAATAATTAAACTTATGTATGTTCTCTAGAAGTGTTTCAATTTCTTTATATTCTTTTGGTAACCTTTATTTTTCTTTCCTTTTAATTTTAGTACTTCTCATTACTTTTATTGTGATTGATATTCAAAACAATTGCATAAAAGATGATAGCCTAAATTTATAACAGTTAGAAGTTGAACAGGATGAAAATGGTCGGGACTCGGGAGGGATCCGTGGTGGACATGGTTGATGCCTCAAAAACTCAAAACTGATTCAATGGGTTTCCCATATCAAAGTATTTAGACGGATGATGAATGGGTGCAAGTGTTTACAATGGAGCAAACTTGCTGCTTGGTCGCTGATGCAACCTGGGACTTTCTTTTTGCCGGCTACAATTTTGAGATGGACTGATGGTATGACAATTTTTTGCTAAAACTTTGAAAGTTTATGGTGTAATCCTTGAAGTGTATTTATTAGTTTTGATCAATTTGCTGGTAGATTTGCATTTTATATTCATCAATGGTCGCTCCAAGATATGCAATGTATATCCGTAAGAATATGGTCGCGATTGTAGTTTAATTTATCGGTGAAATCTGAGGGCGAACCGTAAGAAGTTGAATTGGAAGGTTTATGGTAAAATTCTACTTTGGGAAAAACCAATCATAAGTAGCATCTCACAATGAATCTAAAAGTTAAATGAAAATCTATTGATTGCAAGAGTTGGTTGATTTATCTAAACTAATCAAAAGCAATTAACACTATATTGAAAACAATAGAGAAAGTCTTGAATCCAATTGATTCAATTCACCCAAGATCTTAATGAGGCTCTATAACTCAAATCAAAGACCTCAATCAAGAGTATTTGATTTGAAAGATTCAGTGATTAAAATATTAAAATCATGATAATAACTTAGAATTGTAAACGATGAGATTCTTGTGTTCATATCATCGATTTAAGCAACCCTTGTACCAAATTCAAGATTTGTGTATGGACACTCAAAAACTTTGTCAAGAACACAAGGTTTCAATGGGATCTAAGAAATGATTATCTTAAATTCAATTCAATGATAATTAACTCTAGAATTATAATCAAATTAAAATCATAGACTCATACCATCGATTTGTGCAATCTTAATACCAAACAAGAATTTATATATTGAGAATAGAGAACTTAGTCAAGAGTCTAGTTTTCTTAGAGTTCTGGATTCAATTATCAAGAATTATGAGATTTGAAAGATGAAACAATGATAATTTGATTACCTCCATTGAAAACCTTAAGATCCTTGGTTGATTTTTACAATTATCTCCAAGAAAAGGATTAGCTACTCATCATCATTTAGAAAACCAAAATTGAATTGAGAAACACTTTAATCTTGATTTTTATCACTAGAATATGAATTACAATGAAATCTAAGAGTTTTTCTCTCTAAAATTTTTTCAAAACTACTAAACAAAACCTAAAACTAGTCTATTGAAGAAGAGATTCCAAAATTTTGGCTCAAAATAGCCTTAAATAGGCTAAAAAATAAGAGAGCCACTTGACCAGTTAGCAACTCGTTCGAGCTGTTGGAACGAGTTGCTAACAGCTTGCTAACCTACTTCAAACGCTCAAAATCAGCCTCTAAAGTTTTGTGACCATTCGAACAGTTTCATGGACCGTTCAATCGGGCATTTGAATGGTGTCCCCATTTGAATGGATATTCAAACAATTGTGTAGATCTCGAAAAATTATATAAAATTGAAATATTATGGATCCTTGTAGCACTTCTAGTTTTAGAGATAAGGCTTTCTAAAGTTTTATGTGAAACCCTAATCTCATATTTTTATAATTAGTTGAATTGCATCGTAAACGTAGTTAAATTAGTTTATTTAATTTAATTTACATCTATTGCATGGTTAATTATAAATTATGTGTGCCACTTGTATCATTTTATTAGTGGTAAGTTAAATGGTTAAATGGTGAAACATTGGTGGGTGGGTATAATAAGTAAATGTATAAAATACCTAAAATATAATAAGTGGGTGTATAAAATACCTAAGGGGGGTGAGATATATAGTATTATGTTTCTATTGAAGTTAATTGAGAGGAAGGGAGGGTGTCGGTGGAGAGAAAGGGAGAAAGATGACAAGAGGGGACAAGAAGGCAAATGAAGAAAGAAAAGGAAGAAAAAGAAAGGAAAAAACAAGAATGGTGGGGAGTGAGTGGTTAGCATGATGGGAGGGAGAAGAGAGGAAAGATAGCTGCCATTATAGAGAGAGAGAGAGAGAGAGAGAGAGAGAGAGATATAGAGTTATAGAGAGAGAGAGAAGCTTGAAGAGAGAAGGAGCAATCGGTAGAAAAGAGGAAGAAGAAGAAAAGAAGGGAAAAATCTAAGGAAGCTTTCTTGCACTTTGTTTTCCTCATCTAAGGTGAGTATCATGCTTGTTTCATCTTATTTTCTCTAATTATTACATGTTGTATGAATCATGCCATGGAAGGAAGAGGATGGAGGTGAGATCTTCTATGGTAAAAACTTAGAATCACCCATAGCAACCCTAACAGAGTATTCTCTATGAAAATGCTACTGTTTAGAGACATTTCAACCTAGCTAAAAATTTTATTTGTGGCTGAATTTTTGAACACTGTAATTTAGAGTTATGAGGATCATTTGGGCTTTGGATTCACTTAAAAATGTTGTAATTTCGAATTATGGTGAATTTTTGAAATGGGACTGTCCCTGAAGATTTTTGATGCCCAGATCTGTAACCTCTGATTTAACAGAGCATTCGACCAAGTTAGAGTAGCCCAAAAATTATGAAATTTTTACTGTATCTAGGATAAAGGTTGATGATAATCTGTACCAAATTTCAGATCATTTAGATGTCGTTTACCCATGTTATTAATTTATCAAAGATAGACTATTTACTGCTAAATTCAAGTTTCTGCAGCACTGCCCTGTATTTGAAAATACCAAATAAATACTTAGGCATGTTTAAAAAATGTACAATTGGGTCTGGATACTCTTTGATATGTCTAGTTGGTATTTCTAAAGTTTTAGAATTTTTGGGCATAAGCCCACGAAGTTATGTCTAGATTATGAAGCCTGTGTCAGTTTTGGCAGATTAGAGGACTTGATGTATTTTGGTATTTTTCAACTCTAGCTTTACATTGGGAGTGTGATTGAGATTAGCATATAGTAGTTCTAATGTATAATTTCAGTGTTATAACTTGTTTGTGTAGACATTATAGCTATGATTATCGGAGTATACATTGAGTTTCCTAAACTAATACGGTTGTGGTGATAGGAGCTAACGGAGAGCAAGATCCTTCAACGTCAACCCCGAAGTGATCTTTGACATAGTGTGTGTGCGGTGACAGGTGGGATCATAGGATAATCTTATTCATATAGAAGTGAATATATATATTGCTTGTGTTATTATCTATCTTGGTATTAATTGTGGAATTGTGAGATTTTGAGATAATCTTATTCATGTTAAATGCATTGTGAATTTTTTATATGTATAATGGTGGTGAATGCATATGAGGTGTTGAAGGTGTTTATATATGAGGTGAAATTGGTATTATATGAGAAGTTCTGTGGAGACATTGATGATTTTATATACATGGTGGCATTGCATACCATTCATATTGTATGCCTTGCATTGCACTGGAGAGAGTTAACCACGGTGGGTTAACCAAGGCTTAGTCACGGTGGACTAGCCTAGGGGTGCCACGGTGGGCATTCCTTGATAACGCGCTATCGATATATTGGGCCAACGTTATCTAAAATTGCGCGCACATGTGGGTGATACATGCATTGCATTGAGACATCCATGATGTAGATATATATTAATCATTTCTACCTGTATGCATTTGAGTGCTTATTATCATTCTTTATGAGTTTGATTATCTGTCGTGAGCATGTTGACAATTAGCTCACACCCACACAGACTGTCTTGACAGGTAACTTGGAGATGACGGTTTGGTTCACTGCAGTCTTGGTTCTTGCCGTGGTGGCAATCATATTGATGTCAGGATGTCGAGTCACGGGGCTTTGGGACAGCTTCATTGTCTTACTTTCAGTTTCATGGTTGTATTTTATATAGACGTTGGGTTTTGGTATTATGTTTTAACTTTGTATAATGGTAAAGAATTTTGTAAAAGGATGTTGATTATTTTCCAGTGGTAATGTATTCCTTTGGAGAGTTTATTATATTTTCCTCATTGTATTGTTTATTCCACTGCGTTCTTTTATTTTTGAGTATGGGTTAAGGTGTCGTTCGCAGGTGACCTGTGCGATCACGCCTCACCTAATGTGACATAATTAATGTCTAATTGGGTTAGGGGTGTGACATTTTAACTTGCATCCCAGCTTCAATAGCTTATACTCTGATAGTATCTACTTAAAACTTATTCTCCTTTCATTTGGATCGCATCCGAAATCATCCAATTTAGGCTCAAAACCTATGTAAAGCAAAACAAAATTAGTTAATACTTAAATCTAACTAAAAAGGTATATAAACTCTTAAACTAAGGTTAACAAAACACAAGTTAAGGTGTTATAATTACACTTTTCAGGTACAATTACACCCCCTAACTTGCTTTTTGCTAGTCCATAGAAAAATACTAAGAACCAAAAGATAATCTTTACTTTCGTAAGAGTTATTGATGCATTTAGCTTATGCACTAAACTTTTAAACCCCTAGGTTACCCCTAGTGGATGAGTGGTGTCACTTGAAGGCTTCCAGATATAAAACCCATTGTCACGCCCCAAAACTCGGCCTATGCAAATTTAGGGTACATGACCGACCAGTAGCTTAGCTATCCGAGGCCGCATTACATAAACCGGTTGAACACTTGTGCATAATCAGTTATGTTGATAGATAATCGCAGAAATAACATAATAACTTAACATAGTACGTGTGTCATTACATGGCAGAGTTGTGCCTAGTCTCCAAAATAAACATAACATATGATGGGTCCATGGATGGCCACCACCAAATATCGTTAAGGTTATGCAACAACATGAAGTCCAATCCGACATAAATATAATGTAACGTAACATAGGCCTATAGGCCGTAGCTCAAATATTTTCATAATGGCCTCTTCCTAGGGCCTCCTGGTTTGGCTACCTGGAAATATTTTTAGAAAACGTAAGTTAATACTTGTTGAATAACAATGATGCATAATCATAAAATACCATAGACTAGCATTTATATCTAATGTACTGACATAGATAAATATTTATACATATAGAGCATGAACTTGAAAACATGAAAACATAGGCATGAAATCATAGGTAGCATGAGCATCATATTGAAACATTCTATCGTTTCAAAACATGGTATTGCAAAAGAGAGATGCAACATATCTTTGTTCGCGATAAAGCATGACTTAACTTGTCATAACCATTTGAACATATCTTGGTTTTGGTTCTAAAAGCATAATTGTGCTATAACCTGACATATGAGCTAGGTTCCATAGTAACCCTCTTAGGTCACGCATAGGCTCTTTAGGCCAAGGGACATCTCCCAATATGCCGATAGTTTATTTTAGGTCCCCTACCGTAGGACTATCGGGCAAGTTTAAGGTCTTGCCATGAAAAAACCTTGAGTTGGCACCATACATTGAAAATCTTGCATCTCTTTCATATAAACATTCTAGTTCATGAGTCGATTCATAACATAAGTATAACTTGGATGCATTTAAAAGTATGATATTTATAATTGAGCATAAACATTAATGCTTTGAAATCATATGAAAAACATTGTATGAAATGTAACTAGATTTAAAACATTTGAAAAGTAATAGGTTTTACTCATGACATATCTTTACTCATCTCTATCATGAGGATTGGTGCTAAACAAAGGTATTCCTACACATAGAGTACATACAAGAATCAAACACAAGACTCCAATGCAATGCAAGAACATAAAAATTGAGGTTTAAAACATTGATCCCTCAACACTGGTTCATGCAATACATCTCATTCTCATAAAAAAATGAGACTACATTTTAGGTTAATTTCACTTGAAAATAGGTTTAAAGAACTTTAATTTCATAATCATGGGTCGAAAATACATTTTAGATAAATAAGTTATGTCCCATGAAAAATGGACTAAAATTCTGAAAAATAATATTACTGACAAAAATTTTAGGTCAACTTTAAACTTCAATATCTCTCAATCTGTAAAAAAATTAGAGTATAAACTTTATATGGGTAAAAAGGTCTACGAGTCTACCTTTCAGGGCTTCAAACGGTGCATCAATCTGAGTTTTCTAGAGTAAATTATACCCATTTTACTAAAGAGTATTAGACTTGTCATCAACAGCGTCAGCAGACCGTCCGAGCAACTCGTGGCCACACCAAACTCTGCACATTTTGGTTCGAAAATGGGTTCTCTAAGCATTAGGTTTCTAAATCCAAACCACTCCAAACTCTACCATTACTTTTAGGGTTTAAAAATTGACTCAAGAAGAGTATAATATTTCAAAATGGGGCAAAATAAATAAGCTAATAAAATGGATCTAGGGTTTGAAATCCCAAACCTAACATGCACAAATTTGGAGGTTTTCAACCCTAATTCCCAATCCATCTGTGGAAGCTTACAAACTCTCAAAATCTAACTAATTGAGACTTAAAGGAGTCACCAAATATAACTGCCACACACATACACACAAGCATACATAAGGTTTGGAGTTCATACCTTTTCTTTCACGCTTACCAAGCTCCAACAATGGTGGCTTCTTATGGGGGTTGAGCTTGTCAAGCTCCAACCTCCTCTTAGCTTCCTTCCTCTTGATCTTCTTCTTTCCCTTATCTTTTTCTGCTTCTTCTTCTCCCCTTCTTTTGGCTGAATAGAGTGAGTGTGTGTGTGTGTGTGTGTGTGTGTGTGAGAGAGAGTGAGAGTGAGAGAGAGAGAGAGAGAGAGAGAGAGAGAGAGAGAGAGAGAGAGAGTGAGTGTGTGTGTGTGTGTGTGTGTGTGTGTGAAATACATACGTATTATAAATAGGAACACCCATATGGAATAATCCCGTGGTCCTTGTATACCAAGCTTACATTATAACATAGGTTAACATTGACCTTAAACGAAGTGAAATAATACGAAAATTTAGAAATTCGCATTTATTCTGAAAAATAAAGGTTCAGAATATTACATGATTCCCCCCTTAAATAAGTTTGGTCCCCAAACTTGATACAAGTCATTATTCAAACAAAAAGGGATAATATTCTCGCATCTCATCTTCACGTTCCCATGTAGGCTCCTCCCATGCATGGTTTTGCCACAAAACTCGCACTAAAAGAATGACCTTGTTCCTAAAAACTTGGTCAGGACAATCTAGAATCTCGATCAGTCTTTCAATGTAACTCAATTCTTCATTCATGATCAAAGGATAGTGATCAATCACGTGCGTCGGGTTATGAACATACCTTTGTAGCATTGAAACATGAAATACATCGTGAACTTTTGAAAGTTCTAGTGGAAAAGCAATACGGTAAGCAACGGGTCCAACCTGTTCAAGAACTTCAAATGGCCTAATGTACCTTGGAGTAAGCTTTCCCTTATTGCCAAAATGATTTATCCCTTTAGAAGGAGATACCTTTAAGAAGGCTCCCTTCTTCAAAGTCTAAGTCATGTCTTTGCACATCCACATAACTCTTTTGGCAACTTTGAGTAGTTTGCAGTCATTGCTGAATTATCTTGATCTTGTCGGTGGTCAGTTGTACAATCTCTGGCCCAAGAATCTGTCTCTCTCTGACCTCAGCCCAACAAACTAGAGATCTACACTTCCTCTTATAAAGCATTTCATAAGATGTCATCCCAATACTCGCGTGGAAATTGTTGTTGTAGGCGAATTCCACTAATCACAGATGATCCTCCCAACTTCCTTGAGAGTCAAGGACACATAACCACAACATGTCTTACAAGGTCTGAATGATCCTTTCTAATTGCCCATCTGTTTGTGGGTGAAAGGTCTTGTTGAACTTCAATTCGGTACCTAAAGCCCTTTCTAAACTCTTCCAAAATTTTGACACAAATCTTGGGTCCTGATCCTACACCATCGAAACTGGCATACCGTGTAGCCAAACAATCTCTATAATGTAGAGGGTCGCATACTTTGATAAAGAGTACATAGTTTTCACTGGCAAGAAATGTGCTGACTTGGTGAGGCGATCAACAATAACCCAAATAGCATCACAACCCCACGGCAATCTTGGCAATCCCACTGCAAAATCTATGGTGATATGCTCCCACTTCCATTCTAGTATTAGTAAAGGTTGCAGTAGTCCCACTGGCCTTTGATGTTTTGCTTTGACTTATTGACAATGTAGGCATCGTGACACAAATTCAGTTCTCTCCCTCTTCATTCCTGGCTACCAAAACGTTTCCTTCAAATCCTGATACATCTTCATGCCTCTTGGATACGTAGTGAACTTCGTGTTGTGAGCTTCCTCCAAAACTTGCCTCTTAACCTTAGTTATGTCTAGCACACTTAAGCGATCCTTGAACTTTAGAGCTCCATTTTGCAAGGTGAAGTCAAGCTTCGGTTTTGTTCTCAAATCTTCATAAATCTTCCACAAGTATGGATCTTTAGGTTGTCTTTGCTTTACAACCTCAATTAATGCTGGTTAGGCAATCATGGCAGTAAGCATCATATCCATGCCTGGCATGACAATCTTTATCTTCGCTTTTTCTAATTTGATGAATAAGGGTCGTTGCGACGTAACTATACATGCTAGGTTGGTGGTGGTCTTTCGGCTCAAGACATTGGCAACAACATTAGCCTTGCCTGGATGGTACTAAATAAGAATGTCATAGTCCTTGATCAACTCGATCCATCTTCTTTGTCTTATGTTCAGCTCCTTCTATGTAAAAAGATACTTCAAACTCTTGTGTTCAGTAACTATCTCACATGTGACTCTGTACAAATAGTGGGGCAAATCTTCAAAGCAAACACCACAGCTGCTAATTCAAGATCATGGGTCTGGTAGTTCTTCTCATGCTGTCTCAACTGGTGTAGAAACCAATCGGTTCTTCAGTTCTTGGAAACTTAGTTCCCTCTTCTCATTCCATTCAAATGGGGTGTTCTTCCAGGTGAGCTACGTTAAAGGAGTTCCAATCTTGGAGAAATCCCTCACAAATCTTCGGTAATACCCAGCTAAACCCTTGAAACTTCTAACTTTAGTCACATCGTCAGTCTTGGCCAATCCACAATGTCTTCAACCTTTAAAGGATCAACGGATACTCCATCCATGCTGATGATGTGTCCCAAAAATGCCACACTCAGTAGCCAAAATTCACACTTCTTTAATTTGGCATACAACATCCTGTCTTGCAAAGTCTGGAGGACCATCCCTAAATGGTGCTCATGATCTGCAAGGCTCTTAGTGTACACCAAAATATCATCAATAAACACAATAACAAAATCATTAAGGAATGGTTTGAAAACCCGATTCATCAAATCCATGAATGCAGCAGGTGCATTAGTAACTCCAAACGGCATAACCAGAAATTCATAGTGATCATATATGGTTTGGAAAGTCATCTTCTCCACATCGCTAGCCTTGACCTTTAGTTAGTGATAACCCAACCGTAGGTCAATCTCCAAAAATATTTGGGCGCCTTGAAGCTAATCAAATAAATTATCCACTCTTGGCAATGGGTTCTTGTTCTTGATGGTAACCTTGTTCAATTCCCACTAGCCAATACACAATCTCATAGTTCCATCTTTCGTTTTTCACAAATAACACAAGAGCACCCCAAGGTGAGATATTAGGATGAATAAATCACATTTTCAACAAGTCTTGGAGTTGAAGCTTCAACTTTTTCAACTCTAGAGGGAACATACAGTAAGGAGCTTTGGAAATAAGTCTAGTACCCATATTAAGATCAATATTAAACTCAATTTCCCGATCCATTAAGTTATTGGAAAACTCATTAGAGAAGACATTGGGAAATTCCCAGACAATATGGATATCTTCCAAGGAAGGCGGGGGAATGTAAGCACCCTATTTTTTGCCTGCTCAGTAATCTCTTGCCCTATCGGACTCACGTTCAAACCGACACAGACACATTTGATGAGAATGCAAATATCATATTTTTCTCCCTTAATGTTTAGTCTTTTTATACTCATTTGGTGCCTAAATAGACTCATTATTCTTATATTTTGATTTAGGGTGCTATGGAACGCCAAGGAAGAGAATCCCAGCTTAAAAAGGACGAATTCGAGCTAAATTGGATAAAGCGTTCGAACGGTCCAAAAGTGCGTTTGAACTGTATGTCAAATGAGTTCACGCCAAGTTCAGGTTCGAAGTGTGTTTGAAAGATACAGAGAGCAAATTTCCAGTTCAAAGTGCGTTTGACGCACCATTCGAACGGTGGTTCGATGCGTTCGAACTGTTAAAAGGGCGTTCGAACGGTTTCACAGATTTGTAAATTTTCAGAAGCCTATAAAAGTTGGGATTGTTTTATTTTTAGGGTTAGCATTTTTCATATTATTCCGAGAGGAAAAAGCAGTAGTAAACATACGTTTTCCTCTTCTTCTCTAACTTCTTCTTTGAGTTTTCTTCATGGTCCTGCATGGCTAAACTTTGAATCTTGATCGAAGGAAACGGAAGCCTCGGAATTAAAAATAAATTGTGAAATCTAATTTGTTTCATTATTTGATTTATACTTTGAGTATCGGATGTTCTTCTGTGCCTATTTTTATGATTGTCTCGTTTAATTACTAGGAGGCCTACTAGTTTATTATTCGTTGCAATCTACTACTGGATTAGATATCAAATCCATAATTGTTTGATTCCTCTAATTTGTAAAGCAACTAAGATTTAATGATTTGCTACGTCAGGAATTATTAGATCTTAGGAAGGACGCTCGACTAAATTAAATGCAACCGCTTGTACTTGTGTTGTTTAGTTTCATCGATCTCTCTAATTTTTAAGGATACTACTAGATTAAACCTCGCGTGCTTATCCTGGATTGTTTAATAGTTAGGGTTAATGAGATCACTTGTTTTCTGATTAACTACGACTAAGGAGAGATAGGAAAATAATTTCAATAGTGAACATTCAAAGTGTGAATTGATTTATGCGTGCATCGATGATCAGTTATATAATTCTGATGGTGGATGTTGACTTAGACCAAGGTTTGTTTTTTTGATAGATTTTGATACTTTTAATCTGAATTGTTCCTTAGTTATTTTTATCAAAATTGTTTTCATTATACCCAAACCCCTCCCCCCCCCCTTCTTGTTCACATAGCATAAAACTAGGTTAAACACTCTCTGTGGGAACGATCTTTACTCGTACTACTATATATTTGTTTTTTAGGGGTATAGGTTTTATTTTTGGTTACCTGTGATAGCATACCAAATTTTGGCACCGTTGCTAAGGAGTGATTTTAGTCGATTTTTGTGCTTCATGTGATCCTTATTTCATTTTTTAAAAAAAAAGTGTTATATATTTGTTACTTTAGATTTTTCCTAAACTGTTTTTCATGGTTTATTAGAGTTTCCTTGAGTGTTTATGATTGTAACTCGATCTTCTAATCAAGGTGAGCTCTTGATTCCCTATTTGCTAGCAATTCTAAATTAGGAGAGGAGGAAGTCATGGCTAGAAATCAAACTTTGAAAGAGCTTACTGCCCCTGATCTGAATCAACAACCCTTATGCATAACGTTCTCTACTTTAGATGTCACTACTACTTTTGAATTAAAATCTGGACTAATACATCTCTTGCCCAATTTTGATGGTCTTGCAGGTGAAGATCCTCATAAGCATCTATAGGAGTTTCATGTAGTATGCACGAGTATGAAACCCAACGGGGTGACTGGAAAACAAATTAAATTGAGAGCCTTCCCGTTTTCTTTGAAGGATTCGGCTAAGGATTGGCTCTACTATCTATCCTCTGGGAGTATTACCAAATGGAACGAGATGAAAAAATTGTTTTTAGAGAAATATTTTCCAATTTTAAGGGCGGCCAACATTTGAAAAGAAATTTGTGGTGTAAAGAAGCACGATGGAGAGTCCCTACACGAATACTGGGAACGTTTCAAGAAATTATGTGCAAGTTGCCCCCATCATCAAATTAGCGAGCAACTTCTTATTTAGTATTTTGTATAAGGGCCTTTTGCCCACTAATAGGAGCATGATTGATGTTGCTTGTGGAAGAGCTTTGGTGGATAAAACTCCCAACGTTGCAACAAACTTGATTGCAAATATGGCGGCCAATTCTCAACAATTTGGCACTAGACTTGACCCCTCACCTAAGCATGTCAATGAGGTAAATATTTCCTCTCTTGAACAAAAAATTGCAAGTCTAATTTCTCTTGTTCATCAAATGGCTGTAAGTAATATGCAAACGGCGAAGGCTTGTGGGATTTGTTCAGTAATAGGGTATCCAACCGATATGTGTCCAAGTCTTTAAGAGGAGCCCATTGAGCAAGTATGATCCCTATTTGAGCACGTATAACTTGGGATGGAGGGATCACCCCAATCTTAGCTATGGGAATCCACAAGTAAATCAGCATGTGACTTAAAACCGCCCCAGTTGCCAGCAATATAAACAGCCTTACCCCCTTAGACAATAACCGGGCCAAACTTCTAAGTCTGGTATGTCTTTAGAAGATATTGTTAAGTCTCTTGCCATTAACACTTCGCAATTTCAACAGGAGATGAAACAATTTCAATAAGAGGCTAGAGCCTGTATTCAAAGTCTGGACAATCAGATGGGCTAGATGGCAATCGCAATTAGTCGGCTAGAAGTATAAAGTTTGGGGAAATTACCCTCTCAAACGGTAGTAAATCCAAGAGAAAATACAAGTACAATCGTCTTGAGAAGTGGCAAAGAGGTTGAGATTCCAATAAAGGCAGCCCTTGCATTGTCGAACCAAGACAAGGAGAAACACGTCATTGCAGACGGGAACGTTCCCAATGACGATGATGTACCTAAGCATAAGTTTCTGCCTTTTTTTTTATTATTATAAACCAGTACCTCCATTTTCTCAGGCTTTAGCAGGATCTAGAAAAGATGAGCAAAATAAAGATTTATATGAGTCCTTTCGTAGATGCAAGGTAAATATCCCACTTTTAGATGTTATTAAACAAGTACCTCGTTATGCTAAATTCCTTAAAGAACTGTGTATAATTAAGAGGAAACAGAAACTTAAGGGATGTGAAAAGGTGAGAGTAGGAGAGAATGTTTCTGCAGTTATTCAAAGAAAACTTTCTGCGAAATGCAAGGATCCAGGTATGTTTACTATCCCTTATACGATAGGTAACACTAGATTTGAGAATGCCATGATAATTTAGGAGCTCCTATCAATGTCATGCCATGTTCTATATATGCTTCTTTGAAACTTGGACTTTTGAATAAACTGATGTTCTGATTCAATTTGCTGATAGATCTACTACTTATCCTAAGGGTGTAGTTGAGGATGTTCTTATGCAAGTTAACAATTTGGTTTTCCCTGCTGATTTTTATATGCTTGATATGAAAAATGCTGATCAAAATACCCCTATTTTTTTATGAAGACCATTCTTAAAGACATCTAAGACTAAAATGGATGTTCATAGTGGCACACTTACCATGGAATTTGATGGTGAAATTATTAAGTTTAATATTTATGATGCCATGAAATATCCTGGTGATGATAATCCTGTTTATTCTATTGATGTGATTAATTCTTTAGCACAAGAAGTTTTTGAACTTGATGGAAAAGATGTATTGGAAGTTGCCATTAGTAAGCATCTTGAGGAAGAGAATGAAGAGTTAGCCTTGAGTACTGATTTGCAGGAAATTGTTGCAGCATTAAATGATTTTCCCAAGTTACAACAGTCAGGTAATGTTCCTTATATTTCGTTACCAGTTTCTAACGAGAGGCCTTTACCCTCTATATTGCAGGCTCCCATCCCAAACTTGAAGCCTCTCCCCAGTCACCTTAAGTATGTGTTCCTTGGAGACGGAGGAACATTACCAATGATCATCTCTAGTTAGCTTAGTGCATTGCAAGAAGAAAAACATGTGCAGGTCCTTAAGGATCATAAGACAACTATTGGTTGGACAATTGCGGATATTAAAGGAATTAGCCCATCTATATTCATGTATTATATCTTACTTGAAGAGAGAGCAAAACCTTCCCGTCAACCGCAAAGAAGATTGAACCCGCTCATGACGGATGTAGTGAAGAAGGAGATCTTCAAACTTCTTGAAGTTGGAATGATTTATCCTATTACAGATAGCAATTGGGTTAGCCTGGTTCAAGTGGTTCCTAAGAAGACTGGAATAACGGTTGTGAAAAATCAAAATGATGAATTAATTCCTACCCGTGTTCAGAATGGGTGGTGGGTTTGTATAGATTATAGAAAATTAAATGATGTAACCCGCAAACACCACTTCCCTTTACCTTTTATTGATCAAATGCTTGAAAGGTTAGCTGGTCATTCTTACTATTGTTTTCTTGATGGTTTTTCTGATTATTTTCAGATTACAATTGCTCTGGAAGATCAAGAAAAGACAACTTTTACATACCCATTCGATACTTTTGCATATCGTCGCATGCCCTTTAACCTTTGCAATGCCCTAACCACTTTTCAAAGGTGTATGGTTAGCATATTTTCAGATTATGTTAAGCATATCATAGAAGTATTTATGGATGATTTCACAGTCTATAGAGACTCCTTTGATAATTGTTTGCATAACCTTACACTTGTCCTTCAAAGATACATAGAAACTAACCTTGTGTTGAATTCTGAAAAATGTCATTTTATGGTTGAACAAGGTATAGTTTTAGGTCACGTTGTTTCATTTAGGAGAATTGAGGTAGACAAAGCTAAAGTTGACATTATTCAATCTTTACCTTATCCCACTAGTGTGCGGGAAGTTTGTTCTTTTCTTGGACATGCAGGTTTTTACCGAAGATTCATCAAGGACTTCTCCAAAATGGCATCACCCCTATGCAAATTGCTACAAAAGGATGAGGCTTTTGAGTTTGACGAGGGATGTAAAAAGGTGTTTGATAAACTAAAGGAACTGTTGACTTTAACCCTAGTTATCTAGCCCCCTGATTGGAGTGTTCCTTTCGAGATAATGTGCGATGCAAGTGATTATACAGTAGGCGTTGTTTTGGGTTAAAGAATTGGAAAAGCATCTCATGCCATTTATTATGCTTCAAGAACTTTGAATGATGCCTAGAGAAATTATACTACTACTGAAAAAGAACTTTTAGCTATTGTTTTTGCTTTAGAAAAGTTTCGATCTTATTTACTTGGTACTAAAGTCATTGTTTACTCCAATCATGCAGCTCTTCATTATTAGATAATGAATAAAGAGGCAAAACCAAGATTAATAAGATGGATACTTCTCTTGAGTGAATTTGTTTTGGAGATCAAAGACAAAACATGAACAGAAAATCGTGTCGCAGATCATTTGAGTTGTTTAGCTCATGTGAAGGATGAACTCCATCTGCAGGAAACATTCCCTGATGAGCAATTGTTCTCCGCGAGTGTGAAATTACCTTAGTATGCGAATATTGTAAATTATTTGGTTACTAATATGTTACCTCCTAGTTTGTATAAGGCTCAAAGAGATAAGATCAAACGTGATGCCAAATACTATGTGTGAGATGACCCATACTTATGGAAGCATTGTGCGGATCAAGTAATAAGAAGGTGCATTCCTGAAAATGAAATTATTTCTATTCTAACCTTTTGTCATTCTTATGCTTGTGGAGGTCACTTTGGAGCTAAGAGGACGGCAAGAAAAGTGCTAGAATGTGGTTTCTATTGGCCATCTTTATTTTGAGAATCATATTCTTTTTGTAAGTTATGTGATCCTTGTCAAAAAACTGTAAGCACCCCATTTTTGCCTACTCGGCAGTCTCTAGTTCGTCTAGATTTATGTTCAAGTCAATATGGATATATTCTGAGTCAAATTAGTTTTTCAGACATAATCTAGTCAACTGATTGCTTTACGGGCCCATTGGGCCCAAATAGAGGCAAAATAGCCGAAGTGTCCTTGGGGCATTGTTCGGTGCAATTCCAGTGGGCACATCTTCTCGAGGATGGTAGGTCCCCTTTTCAATCTCAATTCTAGTCCAATTTTAATTTCAATTCCAATTAAATCCGGTACACCTTTCGAGAAAGTTGATTCCTTAAGGTGGTAAGTCTATCTTGTCCGGCATGTTTTTTGAGAGAATTCTTCAGAACGGTAAGTCCCTTCAAACCCGTCGACCAAGACGAGACTCCAAGTCCTTGAGATAGTAGAACTGTCCACCTTTGGCTCCTACTAGCCTGCCAATGAAGAATGTTCGTTTCGACATGCCTTTTGAGAAAGTTGATTCCTTAGGCAATAAGTCCACCTAGAAATTTCCCGAGATCAGACAGTCTCTGGAATGATCGCGACCGGTTAGAGTAATGAAAATACTCGTAAATATCACAACCGTTAAAGTGGCGGAAACACTCGTAAATAGGTCGACGTTGTGAATTGCCAACAAACCCCTATGTCACAAGACCACCGTCAGAGTGACGAAAACACTCAAAACCCAAGTTAACACCAGTGCCTGTTAGTCCATTCTAGTGAAAAATGACCAAACTGTCCCTAGGGGCATTTTAGGCACGTTTCTTGAGAAAGTATTTAAGTCCTCAGAACGGTATGTCCACCATTCTAGGGTTGTCCTAAAGATGATCTGGCATGTTTAAGTGCCTTGCAGTCGGTTTTTGGCCAATTTTGAGACCTTTCAATCAAGATGACCATTTTGCCCCTAGGCATCCGAGTGCTCCGAGAACCACACCGACTCTAGGTATCAAACCGGTAACCTCCCAGGGATGTTTTTGATAATATCCCTGGCCTTCCAATACATTTTCTAGGTTATTTTGAGTCAGTTCCGACAAACCTGGTGCAAAATGACAGTTTTGCCCCTAGCGGGTCGGTCACCTCTTCTAACCACACGGACTCTGGGTATCAAATCGTAACCCCCCGGAACATTCTAGCTAATATTTTTGAGTCTTGAGCCTTCTTCTAGGATATTCCGAGTCCATCCCGACAGCTTTCCGGCCCGATTAACTGTTTTGCCCCTAATGGCCCGGTCAACCCCTCCGACACATATTGACATCATTTTTCTAGTCTATTACCCCTGGGACACTATTCTAAGGGTTCCTGTCCCTTTTCGGCTCTTCGGGCCATTTCTGGTCCTCTAAATCATTCCCGGACCTTCCGGAGTCACTCCTAATGAAGTCAGGCTAAAAATTGCATGGTAGTCACTAGTACAGGTGCCCAAATCTTTTGAATATACGTTGCTTGCCAACCTTAAAACTTTCCTAAGTGGCTAGCGCCACTAACAGTGGCGCTAAGCCAAAATTTAGCATGCCAGAAGGAAATTTTGCCTAGCGCCACTATAACAGGTGCTAGGTCAATCCTCTGTCGATAAATATAAAGCCTCCTCCAGCGTGAAAAGGGTCCGCAAACTCAGTCCAAAAACTCTGCTCTTCGATATTCAGAGCTCGAGGTCCTTCCAAACCCTAGTTCCCTTTAGGTTCTTCAAACCCTAGCCTCCATATACATGCCCTAGCCTCCATACACTCACATACACTTATATACATTCATATACTAGTCTCCAAAGCTTCCATTGAAGACTTGAAGTGCTACAATTTCAAAGCTCTCGAAGATCAAAGCAAGCTTTAGAAGATTGACACAAAGCCAAGCAAAGATCGAAGTAAAGAAAGCGAGCATAACAAAGCAAATAAGAGAAGACACAAGGTAGGCTTCCTATTTACATTTACGTAATTTCCCCCTCTCTCTTCTCACTCCTAACCCACACACAATTTTCCCCTCTCTCTTCTCACTCCTAATCCACTTGGGTTTTCTTCTATTTTAATGCCCCATCTTCTACCCCCTCCCCCCCCTCTTTCTTGCATGCTTGAAACAAGGGACTCCCCAGTTCATGTGTAAGATTAGGCTATTGAAAGTCACCGTGTCGAGGGCTTTATCTTAGTTTAACTGGAGACCACGTGGGTTCGGCCCCCTTGGTTATGTGGTGAAGTATTTAAGCTTGTATGTTCATGACCTCAATTTGCATTGTGTATATCATGATCATGCATCTCTCCAAAATTTGTTTTCGAACTTGTTTTCAAAACTTGCATTGAAAATCGTTTTCAAAAACTTGCATTAAAATTTTTTTCTTCAAAACTTATTTTCAAAATCACAATCCTAAGGTGATTCTAGTCTTTCCATGGTTAGGGTTGCTTTAGGAAAGTGTTACATTTAAAGTGACTAGTATGGTCCATATTTTTAAATCCTTGTTGTTTTCAAAACCATAATCCTATAATGGTTTTAATCTTTTCATGGTTAGAGTCATTTTAGGAAACTGAGATTTTTTTAAAGACTTACCAAAGTCCATATTCCAATCTCTTTCCAAACTTCTTTCTCAATCGATTTCCCAAAATGCTTTTCAAAATTTTCTTTTAAAAACTCCCTTTCCAAAAGTTCCACTTTCCAAAAACCTCTTTTTGAATCCCTTTCCAAAATCTCTTTTCAAATCTACTTTCTAAAATCTCCTCTTCAATATACTTTCTAAAAACTCTCTCAAATCTCCTTTTCAAAATTGCTTTCTAAAAATCGCTTTCTAAAAACTCCTTTCAAAAAATCTATTTTTTCAAAATTTCTTTTCAAACTCATTTCCAAATAACTCTCTTCAAAATTCACTTTCTAGAAACGCTCCTTAAGTTTCCTTCCTAAAAAACTCTTTTAAAAAATTCCTTTCTAAAAACTCTCTTTTCAAGTTTACTTTGTAAAAACTCCTTTCTAGGATCTCTTTCCAAAAATCTTTCTTTTTAATAGTTCTACTTTCCAAAATCTCTTTTCTTTGAAGTCCAAGTCAAGCCCTAAAACCATGATTAGGAAACCTAATTTCCAACTTCCTTTTCTACATTAAACTTTAGGTTACTAAATCCTATTTTCTACATCAAAGTTATATATTTTCAAATCCTATTTTCTACACCAAAATTTAGGATTTCCAAAACTTCATCTTTCTAATTTCATGTCAAATCATATCCTCCGTTTTAGGAAACCAAATCCAATCTCCCATTTAGGAAACTAGATCCAACCCTCCATTTTTGGAAATAAAATCGAATCACCTCCTTTTAGAAATAAGGTCCAATATTTTGTTTTAGGAAATAGGAATCCCAATTTTTCCTAATCCGAACCTTTCCTAATCCCAATTCTTCCTAATCTCATACCTCCTAAACCTTAAGTTTCCAAAACTTAAACTTTCAAATCTTTCCTTAAACTTTAAGCTTCTTAACTTTCCTATTTTGCAACCTTTCCTAATTTCATACCTTTCCAAATTTCAACTTTTCAAGTCTAAATTTTCAAATCTTTCTTAAACTCAAACATTTCCTAATTTCAAGTATTTCTAAAACTCAAACTTCAAATCTTTCTAAAATTCTAAACTTTTTAAATTCAAAACTTTCTTAAGTCAAAACTTTCTAAATTTAAAACTTTCTTAAGTTGAAACTTTTTAAATTCAAAACTTTCCAACATTCCAATTTCAAAACTTTCCTAATTTTAAACTTTCCTAAAATGGAACTTTCCTATTTTGAAACCTTCCTAATTGGAACATTTCCTAAGTCCAATCTTTCCCTAATATTTCAAGTCCAACATTCGAGTCAAATATTTTCTAAAACCCTTCCAAGCCAAGTCAAACCTTTCTTAAACCTCAAGTCTCTCCTAAATCCTATATTTCTTAAGTCTAGGTTTTTTAAATCTCAGTCTTTCCAAAATAGGTCCAAATCTTTCTTCAAAGTTCTATTTTTCCAAATCAAAATCTCTTTTTCAAATGAAACCTTATATTTTCTATTGGACTCTTGTCCGAACTATGACTGACCTGATTTCTCAAAATGGATACGTAGGCAACCTTCACGAGTGCGGTCATAACTTTTTTCAAATCTTCACTTTCATAACTCTTCTTAAGTTTTCAATTCCATAATCTTTTTCAAGTTTCTAATTCCAAAATTCTATTTTCAAATCTTCAACTTCAATTTCCAAAAATTTCTTTCCAATTTCAAACTTCAAATTTTCTTTTCAAATCTACTTTCAAACTCAAATCAAAATCTTGCACTTGCATATCATGCATCATATCAAATTTCTTTCTAAAAATTCTTTTCTAAAGTGGATAGTTATTGGACATTTATTAATCGAAGACTCTAATGAGTGAACCTATGGTGAATAGACATATAAGTATCACAAGGGCGGGGTAGGGTGATGGCTTAGTGCGTCTTCCCTACATGTAACCAACTTCCGAACCTAGATCCCTGTTTTTAAAGACCAAATGGATTTATTTTCAAAAAAGGTCTTGCGTTTTTCCAAAGGATGTCAAGCAACCCATTTTCTTAAAAACCCTCTCTTGAGGAAGTTTTTCAAAACCTTTTCAAAAACCTTAAGTGTAATATTCGGATTGTGCTTAGTTTTTAGGTGACCTAACTCACCTTAATCAAGCTAGGTGGGCACTCCAAATATTTTTCTAAAAGCCCTTGTTCAAATCAATTTTCAATTCAAACCTAGTCGCACTCATCTTTCTAGGAGGATGAGTTCTAATGAAAGAGTACAATGTTTTTCCTGCTTGTGTGTGTATTCCTTGAGTGCGAAAAATTTGGGTGCGACAAAGACAGGTAATATATCCCAAAGGAATGAGATGCTACAAACCCCTATAATATTTTGTGAAATTTTTTATATTTGGGGCATCGATTTCATGGGACCGTTCCCTGTATCTTTCGGTTATATTTATATTTTGCTTGCTGTTGATTATGTCTCGAAATGGGTGGAAGCTAAAGCCACCAGAATTGATGATTTTAAAGTTATTACATATTTTATCAAGTCTAAAATATTCTCTAGGTTGGGCATTCCAAGAGCTTTAATAAGTGATCAAGGCACTCACTTTTGCAATCGAACTGTGGCGACTTTGCAAAGAAAGTACCATGTGATGCACAAGGTGTCAACTTCTTATCATCCGCAAACTAGTGAATAAGCAAAAGTGTCAAATTGAGAGATCAAGTCCATCATTGAAAAGACAGTCAATCTAACTAGAAAAGATTGAAGTTTGCGATTAGATGATACCTTGTGGGCATATAGAACTGCCAATAAGACGCCCATTGGTATGTCACCTTATCGATTGGTATTTGAGAAACCGTGCCACCTCCAATTGAGTTAGAACACAAAGCTTATTGGGCTATCAAGAGTTTCAACATGAAGATGGATGAGAGTGGAGAATATAGGAAATTGCAACTATAAGAGTTAGAGGAAATTCACAATAATGCCTATGAGAGTGCAAGGATTTTCAAGGAAAAGACAAAGGCTTTTCATGACAAAATGATCTCTAGGAAGGAGTTTCAAATTGGTCAAAAAGTCTTTCTATACCATTCACGGCTTCGTTTGTTTCCGGGTAAGTTGCGTTCTCGGTAGATTGGACCTTTTGTCGTTGCTAATGTTTTTCCTGATGGTGCAGTTGAAATTCAAAGCTTAGCCACTTCCAAAAGTGTTCAAGGTGAATAGCCATCGACTTAAGTATTTCTAGGAAGGTTTCCAAGTAGAGAATGTAGAGAAACTAGACCTTGAGGATCCGATTTATACTGATTGAAGAAGAAAGTATTGAGTTGAGCCCACAACAATAAACAAAGGCGCTGCTTGGGAGGCAACCCAAGGGAAGTTTGTTTTTCTTTTCTTCTTTTCGCATTTATATATATTGGTTATTTCTGCCCTTTCTTTGCATTTCACTTTATATTGGGGAAAGTGTAAGTTTTAAGTGTGGGGGAGGGAATTTAGGTTGTGTTTTCGTATTTTAATTTGTTTTGAAAAAAAAATTTTTGCTTTTTGTTTTTTTGGTTTTGTGGTTTTCAACAGTTTTTGGTTGTGTATGTCATAAACAAGATTCAATTCAGTTTGAAGAATTCATAACATGATAGAATAAGCAATCTTCCAACTAAGAATTCATTAGACTAGTTATTTTCCTTAAGACTAGAGTGACTAAATTTGCTAGACAAAAACCGGTGAGATTTTGAGCCTTCAGACTGACTCATCCATATCAGTCTCAATATTTTCTTTCATGTGAGATAATCTTCCATAGATTTGCTTCTCTAAAACTTGTCCTGATTCTCTTCAAGGTCATATTGACACATGCATGCATGAACATGATTAAGGCCCTCTTTGTTATAAGCTACATAAGCCAAATAGCCTGCCTTGTTATTAATTTTTCTCTTTGTTGAACCCCTTTGAGCTTTATATGTTATTTTTTTAATTTATTATGAACCCACATTACAAGCATTAAACCCGAAAAAATTAAAACAATGTCTTTACCTAAGCCGTAGAGCTAGTGGAGCATTGTTCATCATTATGATATGTATGGGTGCGCAAGAAATAAGTGTGGGGGTGTTTGGATTTGTGGTAAGGCTATGGCTAGTGAAATGGAACATGTTTTCATTCTCAATTTGTGAGTTCCATTGTTGATGTAATTTAAAAAAAAAAGAGAAAAAAAAAAGAGGAAGGAAGGAGGGAAGTGACGGAGGAAATTGTTTTTAATGTTACAAACTATCCATGTTCATAATCCCTCCAAAAATTCTGAAAAATGGGTCTATTTATATGGGATATATACAAAGGCAGAAGTTGCTGAATGGAGTGATTGGTTTTACATGTCTTATATATTCGAACTTGAGTTGATTCATTTTTGCTCCGCTAGCTTTGATGGCTTTTGAGCTACATTCCTAAATATTTCCCACCTTGATCCTAAACCCCGTTACAACCCTTGAAAAGTCCTTATGATTTGTGTTATGTATGTGATCCTAGTAGTGGAGATTGAGAAAATATGCAAACCTATGGTAGATCACTTCCATTAGAATGAATTTGAGCGATACATATACCCTTTAAATATAGAAGAGTCGAGTGTTTATTTCCGGGAGCGACTACATATTCAGTTTATTCCATCTTCGAGGGGAAATACTTGCTAAGTAATTATGAGTTGTTTAAGAATGTTTGTTCATGATATGTTATGAGTTTTGAAGAGATTGGTTGTTCTTTGTTGCAACTTAGGTGTTTTTGAGAAAGTGAATTTGAGTTTTGCTCGAGAACGAGCAAAAGTTAAGTGTGGGGGAATTTGATGAGAATGCAAATTTCATATTTTTCTCCCTTCATGTTTAGTCTTTTATACTTATTTGGTGCCTAAATATACTCATTGTTCTTATATTTTGATTTAGGGTGCTATGGAATGCCAAGGAAGAGAATCCTAGCTTAAAAGGGACAAATTCGAGCTAAATTGGATGAAGCGTTTGAAGGGCATTCGAACGGTTCAAAAGTGAGTACGAACGGTACGTCAAACGAATTCATAGCAAGCTTAGGTTCGAAGTGCGTTCGAAAGATACAGAGAGCAAATTTCCCATTCGAAGTGCGCTCGACGCACCGTTCAAATGGTGGTTTGATGCGTTCGAATGGTTAGAAGGGCATTCAAACGATTTTACAGATCTGCTGATTTTCAGAAGCCTATAAAAGCTAGGATTGTTTTATTTTTAGGGTTAGCATTTTTCATATTATTCTGAGAGAAAAAGTCAGTAGTAAACATACGTTTTCCTCTTCTTCTCTAACTTCTTCTTTGAGTTTTCTTCATGGTCCTGCGTGGCTAAACTTTGAATCTTGGTTGAAGGAAACAGAAGCCTCGGAATTAAAAATAAACTGTGAGATTTAATTTGTTTTCCTTATTTGATTTATGCTTTGAGTATCGGATGTTCTTCTGTGCCTATTTTCATGATTGTCTCGTTTAATTACTAGGAGACTTACTAGTTTATTATTTGTTGCAATCTACTGCTGGGTTAGATATCAAATCTGTAATTGTTTGATTCCTCTAATTTGTGAAGCAACTAAGATTTAATGATTTACTGCATCAGGAATAATTAGATCTTAGGAAGGACACTCGACTAAATTAAATGCAACCGCTTGTGCTTATGTTGTTTAGTTTCATCAATCTCTCTAATTCTTAAGGATGCTACTAGATTAAATCTTGTGTACTTATCCTGGGTTGTTTAATAGTTAGGGTTAATGAGATCACTTGTTTTCTAATTAACTACGACTAAGGAGAGATAGGAAAATAATTTCAACAGTGAATATTCAAAGTGTGAATTGATGTATGCTTGCATCAATGATCAGTTATATAATTTCGATATGAATGTTGACTTAGACCAAGGTTTGTTCTTTTGATTGATTTCGATACTTTTAATCTGAATTGTTCCTTAGTTATTTTTATTAAATTTTTTTTCATTATACCCAAAGCCCCTCTCCTTATTCACATAGCATAAAACTAGGCTAGACACTCTCTGTGGGAATAATCCTTACTTGCACTACTATATATTTGTTTTTTAGGGGTATAGGTTTTATTTTTGGTTCCATGCGACAGCATACCAACATTCAAGTCCAAGTTGTCTTTCCAAACTCATTCTAGTCAATCAATCGCTTTGCGGACCCATCAGGCCTAATAGACGCAAAATTACCAAAATAACCTTAGAGTGTTACTCGGTCCAATTCCAATTGGCACGTCTTCCTAAAGATGATAAGTCCATAGTTTAACCTCATTTCCAGTTCTAATTTCAATCTAGACAAGTTAAACTCAATCTGGTACGTCTTTTGAGAAAGTTAATCTCTCAAATGGTAAGTTCATTCAGCACGATACATTTATCGAGAAAACATAAAATCCCTCAGAACGATAAGTCCATTCAAACCTGTCGATCGGGACAGAACCCAAGTCCCCGAGATGGTTGAGCGGTTCACTTCTGGCACCTGCTAGCCTGCCAATATAGAATGTTAGCTATCTGGCATGTTGATCGGGAAAGAACCTAAGGCCTCAAGACGATAAGACCATTTACTAGATTCCTCATATCAGGCAGTCTCTAGAAAGAATGCACATCGTCAGAACGACGGAAACACTCACAAACATCGCAACCGTCAGAGTGACGGAAACACTCGCACATAGGTCGACATTGGGAATTGCTAGCAAACTCCATATGTCACAGGAACGAACACACCTCTTGGCCATGGAACATTTCCCAAAAGACGAGATACCTTTGAAAACCAACTCGTCACACACTATTAAAGTGATGGAAACACTCAAAACTTGGGTCAACACCAGTGCCTGCTAGCCCATTCTAGTGAAAAATTACCAAACTACCCATTAGGCCCTTCTAGCACGCTCCTCGAGAAAGTACCTAAGTCCTCAAAGTGGTAAGTCTGTCCTTCTAAGAATGTCCTAAAGATAATCTAGCACGTTCTAGCACCTTCCAATCACTTCAAGATCGATTCTGAGAGCATCTGGTCAAAATGACTATTTCGCCTCTAGGCATCCAATTGCCTTTGAGAACCATACTAGCTCTGGGTATAATACCGGTAACCTTCTGTGGATGCTTCTAATAGTATTCCTAACCTTCTAATGTCTTTTTGAACCATTCCGAATCTATTTTAGTAAGCCTGGTGCAAAATGACTGTTTTGCCCCTTGTGAACTGATCGCCTTTTTCAAACCAAACCAGCTCTAGGTATCAAACTGGAAATCCCTCGAAATAATATTGATAGTGTTTCCAACCTTGAAGCATTCTCCCAAACCACTCTGGGTTGATCTCGGTGTTTCTCCAGTTCAAATGATTATTTTGCCCCTAGTGGGCCGATCACCCTTTTTAATTATTCTGGTACTGGTTCTTAAGCCATTTACCTTTGGGACACTTTTTTAGAAGTTCATGTCCAGTCCCAGCCCTCAGATCATTCCTGGACTTTTCAGAGTCAATCTTATTGAAGCCAAGCCATAAAATTGCATGGTAGTCACTAGGACAGGCACCCAAATCTTCTATCTTGCATCACAAGGGTCAAAAGATCTGTTTGTTGCCACCTCAAAAGTTTTTCAAAGGGGGTGGCACCAATAGTAGCGGCGTCAAGCCAAAAAATGGCCTGGCGGCACTTTTTGTGGTGCCAAGGTTAAAAATACACTAGCGCCATTGCAACAGGTGCCAATTCTTATTTCAATTGCCTATAAATACAAACCTCTTTCTACGTAAAAAGGGTCTACAAACTCAATCTAGAAATGCTACCTTACTACTATCAATAGGCTTCGAAACCCTAGTTTTCTTAAGTCTTCTTCAAGTCCTGGCCTCCATACACTTTATACACACAAACCCTAGCTTTTATACACTTCATACACTCAAATACATACCTCCAAGTATCCATTGAAGATCAAGTATTACGTCTTCAAAACTCTTAGGGTGAAGCAAACAAAGCAAGCAAGGCAAAATAAATAGACAAGGTGGGTTTTCAATTTAGTTTTTGCAATGCCCCCTTTCTCTTCTCTTTCCTCACCCACTTAGATTCTCTTCTATTTTAATCCCTATCTTCTATCTCCTCTACTTGCATGCTTGAAACAAAGGACTTCCCAGTTCATGTCTAGAAAGAATTGTTGAAGGCTACTGTGCTGGGGGCTTTCTTCAAGTTCAACCTAAGATGGTGTGGGTCTAGCCCCCTTGATTATATGGTGAAGCCTAACTTTATATGTTCACGTCCTTATTGCATTGAAATTGTCATGTTCATGCATTGCATTCAAAATTGTGTTTAAGATTAATTTCAAATTTGCATCAAAATTCTCTTTTAAAACTTGTATTCAAAACCTCTTTCTTTCAAACTTGTCTTCAAAATCACACTCCTAGGATGATTTTAGACATTCCATGGTTAGGGTTGTTTTAGGAAAGTGTTATATTCAATGCGATCATCAAGGTCCAAATCTTGGGATTCAAATCCTAAATTGTTTTTATCAAAATCACAATTCTAAGATGATTCTAGCCATTCCATGATTAAGGTTGCTTTAAGAAAGTGTTACATTCAATATGATCATTGTGGTCTATATTTCAAACCCTAGTTATTGTCGAAATCATAACCCTAGAATAGTTTTAATCTTTTCAATGTCTTGAAATCCAAGTCAAAACCCTTGAGTCCATGTTTAGGAAACCCTAGTCTTCTCACATAAAGTCATGGCTTTCTATTCACATAAAATCATAGGTTTCTAAAATCATTTTCTACATGAAATCTTAGATTTCCTAATTCAAAAGTCACACAAAATGATAGATTTCCAAAAACTCAAGTTTTCCAATTTCAATTCAAATCAAATCTTCTCCAAATAAGAAACAAAATTAAATTCTCTATTTTTGGAATTAAATCCAATCTTCAACTTTAGGAAATAGAAATCAAATCTTTCCTAATTCCAATCTTTCCTAATTTCAATCCTTTCAAATCCCGGCTTTCTAAATTTCAAACTTTTAAATCTTTCCTAAATTTAAACTTCCAAATCTTTCCAAATTTCAAATCCTTCTAAGTTTAAACCCTTCTTAATTCAAACCTTTCCAAATTCAAATCTTTCCAAAATTAATTTTTTCCTAAAATCAAACTTTCTAAAATCAAACATTTCTATTTCAAGTGTGTGTTTCAACCCTAGGATGCCAAAATCCTTGTTCAATCCTAACCCTAAAATAAAGTTAGGAAATTTCAACTCTTTTCTAAATCAAGATGATTTAAAAGTTCAATTCAATCTTTTCAAATCAAATCCAAGTTTAATTTCAAATTATCAAGTGCAATTTCAAATCAAAGTCAATTTCAAATCAAAGTTCAATTTCAAATCTTCCAATCAAAGTTCAAACAAGAACTTTTTCAAGTCAAACTTTCCAAAGGCCTCAAAGTGTCTTTTCAAATCAAACAAGACCCCAAAGTGTCTATTTTTAATCGGGCCCCGAGTCCGAACTACGACTGACTTGATTCCCAACAAAAGGATACGTAGGCAACCCTTATGGGTGTGGTCACAATATTTTTCAAGTTTTCAATTTTCACAATCTCTTTCAAACTTTGAATCATCTTTTCAAATCTATTTTCAAAATCAAATTCTTTTTTTTTTTTTTTTTTTTTACGCTTGCATGTCATGCATCATCTCAAATCTCTCTTCTAAAATTATTTTCAAAGTGGATATAATTGGACATTGGATAATCGACAATTCTAAATGAGTGAACCTAGGGTGAAAAGACATATGAGTATTGCAATGGAGGGATAAAGTGATAGCCTAGTGCATTTTTCCTATACGTAACCAACCTCCAAACCTAGAATCACTGTTTTTGAAAGGCTAAAAATGGATTTATTTTCAAAAAGGGCTTAAATATTTTCAAAAGTTGACAAACAACCTTTTTTTAAAAAAAAAAAAAAACCCTCTCTTGAAAAAGTTTTCCAAAACCTTTTCAAAAGCCCTAAGTTTAATTTTCGGATTGTACTTAATTTTAGGTGACCTAACTCACCTTAACAAAGTTAGGTGACGACTCCAAACCTATTTTCAAAAGCCCTTACTCAAATCAATTTTCAATTCAAACCTAGTTGCATTCAGCCTTCTAGGAGCATGAGTTCTAACGAGAGAGTACCGTGTTTTTCTCAATTGTGTTTTCTCGAGTACAAAAAATTAGAGCGCGACAACTGGTAACTCTATTAGGAAAGTTCAGAGGATTAGGCCATTATCATGTCTCTTCACCTTTCACTTATCTAAAATCTTTGATTATTTTGTCCAATCTTGTCCACATCAAATTTTTCAAAATCAATCTTTTCAAAGACATTCTCAAAACAATGTCATCACTTGCATTCAACTCATATTCAATCCTGCTATCTTGCATTAAGTTTGTCATCAAGGTACTGACTTTTTGCATTTTATTTTGAAGGTGAAATCTTGTTCACATTTAATTTTATGTCATATTAACTATCATGTATGTCATGACTGAATATGATGGAATAGACAGGATGGATGGGACTTGTTGGGCCCTTTTCTCCGTTTTTCAAAATTCCACACACACATTACACATGCACTCACATTTGCATATTTGTATTATTACCTGGTTACGTCCCTTGTAGTTAGAAGGGGGAACGGTATATTGGTTGTGGGCGGATGTTATCCTAAGGCCTCTTTATGGTTCCCCCATTCTGATCACCAACCGATAATGGCACCACTTCGGGGAGTGGGCCTAGGTTTCAAGATCCGAGAACCGAGCTTTCTTAGAAAGAATTAGTAAACCCTCAACCTCATGCTTATGTAGAAACCATACATAGCCAAACCTCTGTTGGATTTAAGACACAAACGTCAATTTCAAAACCATGGAGGAAAGGGCAATTGCTTTACTTTCCTTCATTCTTGTCCATTCCACCCGTTATAATGCTTGTATAATGCTTAAGCATGTATATTTACTTTACAATTGCATTCTTTATCTCGCTATATATATACTTTTGGTATATACATATATGCATTCAATTCTCATTTCAAGACAAGAGTTTCAAAGTAACTTAAGTCATTGCATCTTCATGCATATGATCAACTCATAGATAGTGACACCAAACTCACTCTTCCTTGCATAAAACCTACTAAAATCCTAAGGGTTCCCATGCAACCCTAAGGGCTCATGGCATACATTTCAAGTCATTCCACAAAGACGGGCCCCAAAATCTCTATAGTCACGGAGATAAGGTTGCCAAGAAGGTAAGGGGCAACCAAACAACAAGGTCTCTCTATGACCTCCTCAACGTCAAACTCAAAGAAGGTGAAACTGAAGACTCAAGAGTAGTTTAGGATTTCACATGTAAAAGTAGATAGGTGAAAGTGCTAAGGAAAATGTTTCCCCTTCCCCTATTAAAATGAACTTTAATTATCTTCTATTTAAACCCAAAGTTTAATGCACCTTTCTTTTTCTGTGAATGACACGAATGAATGAATGTAGGTTCTCAATCGATGGTAAGGTATTTGCATATAAGGGAAGACCCTTTATCTCCAAAAAGTGAGCCAAGTGCATCATGCTTAGTCTCTCTCTCAAGAAGGGACACCCCTAAGACATACATCGCATAAAGCTTTTTGAATATCAAACACTAACTTATAGTTTGTGTCCTTGTTTTTGTTTCTTTTTCTTTCACAGGTAACATACCATAAAAAGACATCATTGCTCCTAAGAAATATCAATATCCACCTAGAAACTCGATCATCACTTGGTAAAGAGGTTTACTAATGGCGGCTAACCTTGATGAGACCTCCTTGGTCTCACAAGAAGAAGTTAACGAGATGAGAACTAAAATTAATGAAATGTTCAAGCTCATCCAAGCCATGGCAATAAAAGATGCTTCTTCAGCTCCATCATCATCCACGGCCTTCCCCAAAGACTCTAAAATTGCCAACCCAAGAACCATGCTTCAATCTGACACAATAGGAAAAAACAAAGAGGACTCCAAGGGGGCCAACATTGAAGAATAAGAAATTATACTGCTCTTGCTTGCTGTGAAATGGGCTCCCCTATACCCTCTTAGTTCGAAGATCCAAGGGTTGGAAGACTCACTATGAAACCTCCAAGGCCATGACACCTTGGGCTTACCTCCTATAATGAGATGTACTTCTTCCAGGATCATCCAAGACAAGCCAAGTTCAAAATGCCCAATTTTCAGAAGTACGATGGCACCGATAACCCTATAACCCACCGTCGCTTTTATGCCGGGCCATTAAGTGGTAATGGGAATGATCCAAAACTCCTCATGCAACTTTTCAAACATAGTCTCATTGGTTCTGCCCTGCAATGGTTTGCCTGACTTAACCTAAGGAAGATCACAACTTGGATCGAAATGGTTAATGCATTCAAGGCCCCATATCATCACAACATAAATCTCACTTTTGACTAATGGTCCTTGATGACAATAAGTAAGGGGAAGAAAGAAAGCTTCAAGAGCTATGCCCTTAGATGGAGAGAAGCAACAACACAAGTCAATCACCCTCTAAAAGAAAAGGAGTATCTTCAACTGTTTGCGCATACTTTTCAAGACATATACTATGAAAAACTCTGCACAAGTGTGGAAAAAAACTTCTCTAAGCTTATCATGCAACGAGAGATAATAGAGAACGGTTTCAAGACGGAAAAAATTATGAATCCCTATGCAAAAACTGAAGAAAGTTTCGCCGACATAGCCAAAAAGGTGCCCATTTGGCAACCGCAATACCGTCCACCACTCCAGTCATATCTTATATTACCTATACCCACTTTAAGCATGTTCGCTCAAGTACCTAACTTTGGCCTTGTGGGGGTACGACCCAACTTCAATAGGCCGGTCTGACACATCGGCACCTTTAATACCTTAGCTTGTACCTAGACATAAGCCTACCATAACCTTTTAAAAAATAACATACTGAAGCCCATACGAGCCCATCCATTGCCGAGCCCTTTACTTTAAACATTCAATGGCACCCTCACTTGCAAATACCATTCGGGCAGCCAAGGGCATGACATGAAAGTTGTTTCTCTCTCAAGCACAAAATTCAAGACCTAATAGACAATAAGACCATTGATATACAACCGGTGAACCCTACTCCTGTCCCTAATGTAACCACAAATCCTCTGTTAGACCACACTGTTAACCTGAGACTGGAGGAAATAGAAGATGATGATGAGTTGGAGGAGATTATAATCGGAGATTATTATAATGGAGATTGGGAGACTAATGAGGAAAGCGACTGGGAGGAGGAAACCCCGCCACGCCTAAAATATCTTTTCAATCCCAATGTGGAACATAATCCCTTTGACTGGCCAATTGAAGAGCCCATGCTTGTAGAGGAGGTCCTTGCCAGAGACATAGCCGTCGATGGTTGGGGTGATGAATTCTTACATCCTAAGTATGCCACAGCTGAATGCCATCTATCAGAGAACCCTTAACCCGTGACTAAATTCGATTATGAAGATATGGGTTAAGCCTTAAGGAGCCAAAAGCATTAGCAGAGCCGTTTGAGCTAGAAGGAGATGAGTTGGCCCACTTGTATATCGGAGAAGCCGAGGAGGTAACAAAGGAAAGCAAGTGAGTTAATAAAGTTGATAATTGCACCATTATTATCAACTCGCCCAAAGCCCTAAAAGAAGCCTCTGCCTGCCTTACGTTGTCTCGTCTGGGGATTACAATGATGGATGGAACATCAAGAATGTGGGCATCATCCCAAAACCCTATTAGAAGGGCTTTCCTAAAAAGCGTACAAGAGAGGGGTGTTCTCACCCGCTTTCTTTCTATCCCTTTTACTTTTTTTCTTTTAATTTATATCTGCATTTCTATTCCAATAAAGACCTTGTGCTTTCTCTCAAAGAAATAAAAGGATAGTTTTCATTCAAATGTTGTTATCTTATGTTCTTGTGAATGGTGAATGCTTTCAAAAAGGGGGTGTGTTCTATCATATGAAAGACTTAACCTGAAGGGTGTGATAGCATAAGTTAACCACTTTCCAAATGATCACCTTTCCAAAGAGAGAGAAGATGAGGATAAGTGAGGAGATCACCCCGAAAACAGTACTTACAAGACACCAAAGCTAAGCGATGGGTAGCCGGACTATCAAAAGGAAGAGGAGCCATCTTTTATTTTCTTAAAAAAAAAAAAAAGATTTCCCTTTGCATATTCCCTTTGCTCAACCCACTAGTGCCTCGTGGAAAGCAAAAGATTTCTTGTCAACCGTAATCCAAAACCATACCCCCACACTAGGGTAGACAGATAACTCAAGATTCGACAAAGCTGAAGCGACGTGAAGGCTCTATGGATCAAGCAATCTAATTCAAAATGAAGAGAGGCCCTCATTTCATTCCCTATACGATAAAAAATAATCATTGTCAAACCTATTGAGCTGGTTATGTTCCATCTAAGAAAACCCTAACCTAAGGATCACCGCCAACAATGGGTTAGATTGAAACACTAAGAGAAAATATGTCTAAAAGAAAGGAGTTATAGAAGTATCCACTTCCTAAAAAAAAAAAAAAGAGGAGGAGCCATCAAAGGGCAAGCTGCCATATATGAAAAAAAAAAAAAAAGAACAAGCAAGCCACAAGAAAGGACGACTCACTTCATGTCATCTTGAAGAGCATGCAATAAAAGGCAAGAAGGAAAGTCTAAAGGTGGATCCTAGGTAACAAGGAAGCTTAGTAGAAACAGTAGGTTTGAGCCTTTATCTTTTCTTGGAAAAACCTAGAACCATGGCCTATATTACAATCGTAACAAAGTCTTCTCTGATTGAAAAGGGATTGCTTAATGCAAATGAGCCTAACATATTGCCAAGGCTAAAGAAGGATACTAGGAGCCAAAATCCCTCCAGAAGATTGACCAAGGATGTTAAGGACCTAAACCCTGCTGAAAGCAACATCAAATTTGAGCCTGCATATCCCTTTGATTCTTAAAACCCCATAACTTAGCCTACATTACAATCCTAAAACAAAGCCCCCTCAGATTGAAAGACTAGCTGCTTATCGCTTTGCCAAAATTCATGTAAGCCATTGCTTAAGCCCCCGAGGGTTAAGAGTTTGAGCCAAATGATCTCAAACACTAACCTAAGTTGAGAATCGGAGTTAATCAGAAGGATGAGAAAGGTATAAAATGCTATCATCATCCGATCAAGGTGAGGTTGATCCCAAGGGGGAGGCCAAGCCCCTGAAAAAGAAGGAGTTGCCATTCTGAGGATGCAAAGCTTGACAGCACCCCATCCATTTTGTTAGCTAATGTATCCCTCACATATGCATGCATCTTATAAAAATTTCAGCATGAGCTTCACATACATAAGACATAGCTCCCTGTAGAAACAGAAGTCACAATGTAGTTTAATATCGCTTCTAAAACATATAATAAACATACATCATTAACATTATGGTAATCCTAACTATATCTCTGTTCATGCATCTATCAGTATATCTAGCTATTTGAACCATAAACATTCATCATGTTTAAAGATTACAAATAAAGGGACTGACAAAAAACTAAAAATACCATTTTAGGTTGCCTACATAGTTTGGGCAAGGGCCCAACAGAAAAAAGGTGCATTGAGGCCATTGAAAAATTTTGATGACACTTTGAGATCTTTGGAAAGGTTTGAAGACACATTGTAGTCTTTAGAAAAAGAGAACTTAAGAGTTTAGAAAAATACCTTTGAAATAGGACTTGGGATGTTTGAAATGTTTTTGGAATTGGGATTGAAGACGATTTTAAACGTTTTTGGAATTAACTTAAAGGGGTTTTGGAAAGATTATGAAATAAATCAAGGGAGTTTTGAAATCTTGTTTTGAAAACTTTGGAGGTAGAGTTTGGATTGGAAATGTTCTTGTGAACTTGTCTTGAAAAAGCTTTTGAAAGTTGTTTTTCAATACCTTATGAAAGGCATATTTAATGTTTCATCACCTTAAGAGGTTAGTCATTGAAGAACTAAACTCCTTTAGGATTATGAATTTTGAAAACATGTTTCGAAAAGGGGCTAGAAACTTCCCTTTAGTTTTTTAAAGCTTTAGGATTATAGAACCCTTTTTGAATGTCTTGCTTATACTTGAACAACCCTAACCATGGAAGGATTTGGGTTGTTTCAAGAATGTGGTGTTTCAAAACCATTTTTAAAAATATCTTTTGAAAACACTTAGGATTTTGAAACCCTAATATGGACAACTTTGAAGGTTGTATTTAATGTATCACTTTCCCTTAAAATCCCTAACCATCAAAGGTTAGGGACACTTTAGGGTTGTGAGTTTTTGGAAACATTTTGAAAATAGTTTTTGAAAAATGTAAAGTGTCTAGCCATTTTAGTCGAGACAAGTTTAACAGAGCTTCTTGAAAGCATTTTTGAAGATAGAGTGTAGGGATATTTGAAAAGATTTTGGAGTTAACTTTTGAAATCTCGAGAGAGTATGATGTTTTTGAAAGTATGTTATGAAAATGGTTTTCGAGTTGAAAAATTATTTGAAAAGGGTCTTTGAATTAGAACCTTGAAGCTTATTAACCTAGGTAGGGTTGACCCAGGCTTAACCAACTAAGGTTAGGTTGGACTAGGGTTGGGTTGACCTAGGGTTAAGGTGACCTAGGGTTAACTAACTTGAGTTAAGGTGACGTAGAGTTAACTAACTTGGGTTAGGTTAATTTAGGGTTAAGGTGGCCTAGGGTTAACTAACTAAAGTTAGGTTAACCTAGGATTAAGGTGACCAAGGGTTAACTAGCTAAGGTTAAATTAACGTAGGGTCAAGTTAACCTACGGTTGGAAGGTGGTTTTTGAATTAGACTTTTGGACTAAGGTTTTGACATAGTAGTTTTGGAAAGGTGGTTTTGAACTAGGGTTTGGACCTAGTGGTTTTGGAGAGATGGTTTTGTGCATAAAACTTGAAAGTGTGTTTTGAAAACCATTTTATGAAAACCACTCAAGTGATAGTTGGGTTCATATGGTTGGTATTTGGAAACCACTCAAGAGAGGGTTGCATTGGAACCATTTCAACCACTAACTCAAGTGAGTAAAACTTGTGAAAATCAATATTAAATTGATAGTTTTGAAAACCTCTTTGCTGGGAAAATTAAAGAGAATTACCTATTGAAAATTAGTTTTAGAAAGGAAGTTTTGGAAAATCACTTTTGAGATTTTGAAAACCACTCTAAAAAATAAGGGTTCATATGGTTGATTTGAAAGAAATCACTCCAAAGAGTACTCCATGGGACCATTCCAACCACAATATTTAAGAGAGAGAAACTTCTAAAAATCAATATGAAAGTAGTAGTTTTTGGAAAACCATTTTTATGTGAATTAAAGAGAATAAAATTTGAGGACCCTTCTTGAAGGGGGTCGTTTTGAAAATCACTTTTGAGGTGTAGAAAACCACTTTAGTGAGCTAGGGTTCCTATGGTCAATAAATTAGGAGACCACTCAAGGGAGGGTTCCATGAGGACCATTTCAACCAAAAAACTCAAGAGAGCAAAGCTCAAGGGTTACTAAAAGTGGCAGTTTTTGAGCAATTGATCGGGGGCTTCGGGAAGCGATCTATTTAATCAAGCTGTATCAATGAAAAGACCTATGGGCAAGCTTTTGGAAATTTCATCATTTACGCATTTCTCAAGTCATTGGACGGTGCATTATAACCTAGAAATCGAGAGGAAAAAAAACCCTAGTGGAGCAATTATGAGACGCTCCAGAGGACTTTCATTGAGTTGGAGGTGTTTAGAGTTGCGGGACTCACCTTGGATTGAATAGGGCCATATGACAAGATCTACTAGTTTGGTACCTAAAGCCGGTGTGGTTTCGAGGCACGCTCGAGCCGCCAGGGATAAAATGGTCATTTTGACCGGAATTAGTCGAAAAGGGTTAGGATGGATTGGAGTAGTATTTTAAGAGTGCCGAACTATTTGGGGACATCCTGGAAGATATTTTCACTGTTTGGTGAGATTTGTACTGTACTGGAGTGCTTAGAGGCAAAACGGTCATTTGGACCGTAGTTGACCAGAACGGGACCAGAGTTGGTCTGAAATTAGATAATATGGCATATTGAGTACGCCTATCTGTCTAGGAACATTTTAGAAGAGTGGATTTATAATCTTGAGGGATTTTGAACTTTCTCAAAGACGTGCCTAGAGGCCCAAGGGGCAGGCTTGGTCATTTTTCACCGAGTCGAGCTAGTAGGCGCCGGTGTTGACCTAGGTGTTGGTTCCCGAGACTGCCTAGTCACGGAAAGTTACCTGTGCGGTGCTGGTCCTTGAGACTGCCCGGTCTCAGAGAGCTACCTGTAGAGTGGTGTTGGTTTCTGAGATCACCTGATCTCATAAAGCTACTTGTAGGCTGGTGTTAGTCCTTGAGATTGCCCGATCTAAGAGAACTATCGGATGACGAACATTCTACATTGGCAGGCTAGTAGGCGCCAGAAGTAAACCATTTGAAATTCGATAAGGTGTTGGACCCTGAGATCGCCCTATCTTAGGAAGCTACCTGGATGGCGTTAGTTCCTGAGACTGCCTAGTCTTGAAAAAATACCTGGAATGCCTAGGGGCAATATGGTCTTTTTCAGCTTCAATTGGGCCTTGCAGGCCTAGAAAGCAACTAGTTGATTGGATTAGAGTTTCAAAGAGCCGGCTTGAGCTATTATGTGTAATGATGTTCGAAACTGGATTCGTTGGGGCCGGAGATTGCTGAGCGGGCAAAAATGAAGTGCTTACAGTTGCCCCTCTTTTTTTTTCTTTGCTTGTCGAAGTCAGAAAAATAAAAAGTAAGAATCCCATTTTTGTCGTGAGGCGATTGGAGGGTTGATAGTTTGGAATGTCTTGAATTTTTCTTTTCAGGGTCTGGGCTTTGAAAATGCAGGTTTTTTGGGTTTGGAAAACTTAGGTATTTGAAATCGAGAGTTTGAAAAATAATTTTTGAATTTTTGAAACTCTTACAAAAAAGATTTTTGGCCTTGGGGGCATTTCAAACTAGTTTTGATAGGAAGTTGAAGGGCATGGCGCATGTAGCGCACGCGCCTGAACAAAAATAACCCTGGCGCATATGCTACATGCGCTAGCTTGAAATTTCTTCTGGTGCATGTAGCAGACGCGCTAGGCCATGGGTTTTTTAAAAACAAAGCAGTTCACGTATCTGCTTATGGGTTTTTGTAATTTTGGGGTGATTGCAAAGCTCGTTCGAGGGATTTTCGAGGGATATTCGTCGGGTTGTGTTAGAACAACATTAGGGAGCATCGGGTACTTGCCGGAAGTTGCTATTGTCGTCAATTTCTCGCCGGAGAACTCAGATCTTGCCAGAGAACTCAAAGGTTAGATTTATTAGATTTTTATTGATTTTGATGTTTATGGGCTCGTTTTTCACGTATGATTAGTGTAAATCTATGTTTTAGGATGTTTAGAATGCAATGGGTGGATTTGTTTTACGATTTGATGATGATTTGAATGTGTTTGGGATGATTTTGCACGTCATGTGAAAGCGTTTCCTGCAGGGTTTAGAAAATTGCTCGTGTAAGCTTGGGTTTTGCGTGTTTGTGCTTGATTTTTGTACCAGATGTCTTAGAAAAATGTATAAAACAACCGTATGAAGTTTCATAATTTTTAAAAAATTTTTGAAATTTTGAATTTTCAAAAATTAAGAAAAAATATAGAAAATTAAGAAAAATTGGAAAATTAACCCTATTGAAGGTAGAAATATCGTAGGACATTTTTAGAAAAATTTGAAGATCTTTTTGAGCACTTTTGGAATTTTTGGGAATTTTAGAAAATAAAACGAAACTGGGAACTTTTGAAAAGTGAAGAAATTGACTTGAAAATTATTTTGAATTATGGTTCATGTGCCACGGAGGATGGGATTGTGTTGATTGATGTAGTTGAAGGCTCGAGATTGATGTAGTTGAAGGCTCGAGATGCCTTGGAAATGTGTTTGCGATTTTTGAATTTTAGGATAGGGACTTTTTAAGGCGGAACTCTGCAGAAAGTTTTAAAAAAAAAGTATGGACTCTTTAGAAGTTAAACGTTCCAATTCTAAAAATCCTAGGAAAAATAAAATTGCTCTTGAAAACCAGGTTTTTGAAGGGGAAAGCCTGGGAAAACCAATTTGAAATTTTCAAATAGAATTTTTGAGAAAGAAGTTTGAAAAACCTTGGAAAAATTTTTGAGACAGGGTTTTTGAAAGAGAAAGCCCAAGAAACCGATTTGAAATTTTCGAAACGGATACTTTTTGAGGAAAAAGCTCAAAAAATCGTCAGAAAAATTTGTAGAATAACGCTTTTGAAGGAGAAAGCCTGGGAAACCGGTTTGAAAATTTGTAATAGAACTTTTTGAGGACAAAGCTCAGAAAAACCTTAGAAAAATTTTGAAGCAAGGCTTTTGAAAGAGAAAGCCAAGAAACCGGCTTGAAAACTTGTAGCAGAACGTTTTGGGGGAAAAGTCCCAAAAACCATTGAAAATGACTTGAAAATAAAACTAGGAAAAGGACAAAGCCTTTACTCTTTTTTTTCTTTTTTTTTTGGCCATATATTTTTTTTCTTTTCTTTTCTTATAGTATATTTTTCCTTTTTATGCATATCATGTTACGGATAGACTTTCTGGCTTCTTTCTTGTTTTTTGCTTTTCAGGATGTCAGGTGCGGGTGATGACTGTTCTGAGAGGAGCACCATAGGAAGGAGCATTGGGTTGAGCTCGGGGAGGGCAATGCTAGCAGGAGTGGCTCTATTCTAGGGGGGAGTGGTTGCTCTCATTGATCCTCGAGCCGAATAGCTTTGAGCAGCAGTTCTATGGGGGGGGGGTGTAGTTCTGCGAAAGAACAGTCCTTTACTACTCTAGGTGAGGGGGTCGAGGAGGATGTTGCCGTCATGTCTCAGCTCTGCTCTTGGTATGATAGCTATACTGAGGAGGAGTGGCGAATCTTTTGTAGGGCTTTTGGGTATTTGGGGTTACTTCTTTCCGTTCGATTGGTACCTGGTCTGGTTGAGGCATCCACTTCCTTTTGGTGCCCTGAGCTATGTCTGTTTCGCTTTAGTAATTTTGAGATGACGCTGACTCCTTATGAGTATGGGCGCTTGTTAGGTTTGAGAAGTGGTCAAGAGGGTATCGTAGGTCCAGACTTTCCCAGGGGCTTGCTGTCCGTTGTTTCTGTTCACTTGAGACCTAGGCGCTAGATTCTGGATTCAGACTTCCATCCTGCTTTTTTGGTCCTTCAGGTGGACTTTTTACTAGATCATTTCGAGTTCCACATAGGTCAAGCTACTCACCCTGGTGTCTAGCATGCTTTTCAGAGTGGCCTATTGCTCGAATGAACGCCCTTACCCTAATCTTGCTAAGTCTTCTAGTATTCTCTCGAAGAGATGGCCAGGTGGATGGCAAACTTTGCCCCATTGTTATCGTTAATCAGCCAAGGGTATTCTTATGCCCCTTTAGTAGTGGGTACGACCTATGTGAGCTTTACTTGGCTTCAAAGTAGGGAGGATGCTCACTTTAGAGGGTCTCCAACCTTTTTCCAACTACGGGCTCTCGAGCATTTATTTATTTTCACGCCCAGATTTTTCACACTCGAAGAAATACACACACAAGCGAAAAAAAATACTTTACTCTCTCGTTAAAACTCGTCCTCCTTGAAGAATTAGTGCGACTAGATTTGAATTAAAAATTTATTTGAATAAAAGGCTTTTGAAAAACAATTGGAGTCGCCACCTAACTTGATTAAGGTGAGTTAGGTCACCTAAAACTAAGCACAATCTGAAGACAATACTTAGGGTTTTTGAAAATGATTTTGAAAATACTTTCTTAAGAGAGGGTTTTTAAGAAAACTGGTTGTTTGGCAACCTTTGGAAAATATTTACGCCCTTTTTGAAAATAAACTCTATTTTGATCTTTGAAAACAGTGATCCTGGGTTCGAAGGTTGGTTACGTGTAGGGAAGACGTACCCTGGATTCACCTATGAGAGTCTTCAGCTAACAAATGTCCAATCCTATCCACTTTAGAAAAAGAAATGTTTAAAAAGACATGATGCATGATATGTAAGTGCAAGAAAAAGAGAGTTGAAAAATATATTTGGAAATAGATTTGAAAAGAAATTGATTTTATTTTAGAAAGAAGAATCGAAAAGATAGATTTGAAATTGAAAAGTTTTAGAAATTGAAAATAAAAATTTGAGAACAGCCTTTTGGAATTGGAAACTTGAAATAGATTATGTTATTGGAGATTTGAAAGAAGTTATGACCGCACTCATGAGGGTTGCCTACGTATCCTTTTGGAGGAATCAGGTCAGTCGTAGCTCGGACAAGAGTTCGATAGAAAATAGAAGGTTTGATTGGAAAAAGAGATTTTGATTTGAAGAAGGATTTGATTTGAACTTAGAATAGAGGATTGGAATTTACAATTTGGAATTGAAAATATTAGACTTTGATTTGGAAAGATGGAAGTTGGAGGAAATATTTGGACTTATTTTGGAAAGATTGAGTTTTAGGAAACCTAGACTTAAGAAGATAGGATTTGAAGTTGAGATTGAAAAAGATTTGACTCGAATGTTGGACATAGAAGATTAGGGAAAGATTGGATTTACAAAGATTCGAATTTAGGAAAGTTCCAAAATAGGGAAGTTTCGTTTTAGGAAAGATTTCATTTTAGGAAAGTTTTCAAATTAGGAAAGTTTTGATTTGGAAGTATTTTAAAATAGGAAAGGTTTCATTTTAAGAAATATTTGAAAAACTTAGATTTGAAAAGTCGAAATTTGGAAAGGTATGGAATTGGGAAAGGGTGGAATTAGGGAAGATTTGAAAACTTAAAGTTTAAGGAAAGATTTGAAAGTTTTGGAAAACTTATGGTTTAGGAAGGTACTAGATCAGGAAGGATTGAGATTCCTATTTCCTAAAATAAAGAATTTGATTTTGTTTCTAAAGAGGTGATTTTATTTTGTTTCCAAAAATGGAGGATAGGATCTAGTTTCCTAAATGGAAAATTAGATTTGATTTCTCAAAGGGAAGATTGGATTTAGTATGGATTTGGGAAGGGGGAGTTTTAAAAACCCTAGATTTGGAATACTATAGTTTTGATGTAGAAAAGGGGTTTTGGAAACTTATGATTTTGGTGTAAAGAAGGAGATTTTGGAAACCTAGGTTTTAAGGCAATATTGAAAATCATGTTTTTGAGAAAGGACATTAGGGTTTCCTAATTATGGGTTCTAGGGTTTGACTTGGGCTCTAAGAAAAGAGATTTTTGGAGAGTGAGTTTTTAGAAAGGGAGATTTTTTAAAAGAAATCATAGAGAGGAGTTTTTAGAAAGTGAATTTGAAAAGAGGGAATTTTTGGAAAGGGATTTTTGGAAAGAGATTGTTGGAAAGAGTTTTTAGGAAAGAGATTTAGGGAGAGAGTTTTCTAAGAAGGAAACCTAGGGAGTGTTTTTAGAAAAGGAATTTTGAAGAGAGCTTTTTGGAAAGGAGTTTAAAAAGAAGTTTTGAAAAATAGATTTTTGGAGGGAGTTTTTGAAAACAGTTTTGGAAAAGAATTTAAAGAGAGTTTATGGAAAGGATATTGGAAAAGAGATTTTTAGGAGGAGATTTCTTAGAAGAGAGTTTTTAGAAAGTATATAAAATTTCTCACTTTCCTAAGACGATTCTAACTATAAGAAGATTAGAACCACTTTAAAATAGTGGTTTTGAAAACAATAATGTTTCGAAAATATGGACCATATGGTTACTTTAAATGTAACACTTTCCTAAAGCAACCCTAACCATGAAAAGGCTAGAATCATCCTAGGATTGTGATTTTGAAAACAAGTTTTGAAAAAGAAGATTTTGATGTAAGCTTTTGAAAACGAGTTTGAAAACAAATTTTGGAAGAATGCAAGATCATGATATGCACAATGCAAATTGGGGTCGTGAACATACAAGGTTAAGGCCTCACCACATAATCAAGGGGGCCGAATCCACGTGGTCTCCGGTTAGACTAAAAAAAAGCCCCCAACACGGTGACCCTCCAATAGCCTAATCCTACACATGGACCGGGAAATCTCTTGTTTCAAGCATGCAAGAAAGGGGGAGAAGAAGATAGGGGATTAAAATAGAAGAAAACCCAAGTAGGTTAGGAGAGAGAAGAGAGGGAGAAGATGCGTAAACTTAAAGAGAAAGCCTACCTTGTGTCTTGTTTATTTTGCTTTGCTATGCGCACTTTGCTTTTCTTGCTTTGCTTTAGTCTTCGCTTCAGTCTTCGTCTTGATCTTCGAGAACTTCAGTTTGCAGCACTTCAAGTCTTCAATGGAGGCTTTTGGGGCTAGTGTATGAATGTATATAAATGTGTATGAGTGTATAGAATGCTAGGGTTTGTCTATGGAGGCTAGGGTTTAGAGAACCTAAGGAAGACTAGGGTTTTGGGAGGCTACAAGCTCTGTGTATCAAAAAGTAAGGTTTTTAGACTAAGTTCACAGACCTCTTTCACGCTAGAAGAAGCTCTATATTTATAGAAAGAAGAATGACCTGGAGCCTGTTGCAGTGGCACCAGGCCAAAAAACCTTTTGGTGGTGCCAGGCCAAATTTTGGCTAGTGGTGCCAACGATTTAGGAAAGTTTTAAGGTTGGCAAGCAACGTATCTTCAGAAGATTTGGGCACCTATACTAGTGACTACCATGCAATTTTTAGCCTGACTTCACTAGAAGTGGCTCCGAAAGGTTCGGGAAGGATTTAAGAGACCGGGAATGGCCTGGAAGGCCGAAATAGGGCAGGAACCCTTAAAATAGGATCCCGAGGGGTAATGGACTTGAAATAGGATGTTAGGGTTTGTTGGAAGGATTGACTGAGCCATTAGGGGCGAAACAGTTAATCGAGCCAAAAAGCTACCGGGACGGACTCAGAATGTCCTGGAAGAAGACTCGAGATTTAGAAACATTATTTAGAATGTTCCCAAAGGCAACCACTTTGATACCCAGAGCCGGTGTGGTCGGAAAAGGCCACCGGGCCACCAGGGGCAAAATGGCCATTTTATACTAAGTTTGTCGGAACTGACTCGAAATGATCTGGAAAGATAATGAAAAGTTGATACTACTATAAAAAGCATTCGCAGGAGATTACCGGTTTGATACCCAGAGCCGGTGTCGTTTTCGGGGCGTTCGGATGCTTAGGGGCAAAAATGGTCATCTTGATTGGAAAGTCTCGGAATTAGCCCGAAACTGACTAGAAGGCACCTAATCACGCCGGATCGTCTCTAAGACGATCTTGGAAGGGTGGACTTACCGATTTGAGGACTTAGGTACTTTGTCAAGAAACGTGCCGGAAATGGCCCTAGAGACAGTTTGGTTATTTTTTACCGAAGTGGGCTAGCAGGCATCGATGTTGACCTGGGTTTTGAGTGTTTCTGCCATTCTGACGGTGGTCCCGTGATACAGGGGTTTGTTGGCAATTCCCTGTATCAACCTATTTGCGAGTATTTCCGCTACTCTGATGGTTGCGATGTTTACGAGTACTTCTGCTACTCTGACGGTTTGCGATCATTCCCGAGACTACCTAATCTCGGGAAGCTGCTAAAGGGACTTAGCGCTTGAGGAATCAACTTTCTCAAAAGACGTGCCAAAATGGACATTTCTACATTAGCGGGCTAGCAGGTGCCAAAGGTGGATCGTTCTACCATCTTGGGGACTTGGGGTCTCGTCCCGGTCGACAGGTTTGAAGGGACTTACCGTTCCGAAGAGTTCACTCGAAAACGTGTCGAATAGGATAGACTTACTGTCTCGAGGAATCAACTTTCTCGAGAGAGGGATTGAAATTAGACTAGAAAAGGGGACTCACCGTCTTCGGGAAGATGCCCTTATGGGATTTGATCGAACAACGCCCACAAGGGCATTTTGGTCATTTTGCCTCTATTTGGGCCTGGTGGGCCAACAAAACGATGAATTGACTAGATTAGGACTAGAATTCTAGAATATGTCCATATTGACTTGAACTCAAGTCGGGACGGTTTGGAGACTGCCGAGTGGGTAAAAATGAGGTGCTTACATTTATTCACCGCATCATTTGTTATATATGGTATCTGGAGGTCTACCCTATCAGTGCCTTGGTGTGGTCTTAGCAGGAGATCCTAGATGGTGTGGGTTGCCCTGATTCTTACATGACATGGATGGCATTCCTTCAAGTGAGGAGATCTGATTTAGTCCAGTAGTTTATGGGTTTGTGTAATATTGACTCGTTGAGGGTGCAGACTTCTAACCCGGTTTTTATCCCTTTGATCGAGCTGAGAGGTGTTGCCCCCTTTCTTTGGTATTTGGGTTCTTCGTCAGCTAGGCCGGACACAAGATGTCCCACATAGAGCTGTACCGATAGGATATCATATTTATTTTAGTGATGATGTGCTAAGAGATTGATGACCGAGTTGATGGGGTTGTGGCAGACTTTGGTGGCGCACAACAGCTCAGATGGTTCATTCTCCTTTGTTCTGACAACCACTGCTGATTATGACAGATAGCTCCAGATTTATGTTTTAGGGGATGCCACGATTAGAGATCCTTTCTTGGAGTCTCCCTTACCCCCAGTGGGATCTGTCGACCTTTTAGCCATTGCTACCATCAGGGCCAAACATCACCGGAGACTTTATCATGCCCGGCTATATAAATTAGAGGCTCTATTGGAGGCTAGCAGGAGACGGGTGAGTGACTTGGAGCAGCAGCTTAAGGTGGCTCCTAGGACGAGAGACTCCCTTTCGGTAGACGTTTCTTGGGAACTTAGGCGCCCCCGGGGGTCCAAAGAGACTCTATGATACCCGTAATTTTCCTTTGACTGAATTACCCCTAACGGGACCGATTAAGGTATGGCCATAGAGCCACAAGTTAGAAACAAGGCTTTTTTCAACCCAACACTATCCATATGTCAAAACTCGATTCCCCGAAAAAGGTTCGAAGCTCGTCACCCGACAATTCGCGCCAAAACGGCACCCTAACCTTAAGTGGAGCTTTCTCCCTCGTTTTTCGTCGGATTTCGACGAATTAGATGTCTAAATTATCGTCTTTTCGAGCCCGATGCCTTGGTAATCTCAGAACTCCATTTCGGAGAGTGTCAATTCACCGAAAAGCCCCCACAAGCTGCTGCACCTGGAAATTCACGCCCGAATTCCCCATAACTTCAATTCGAGCTTTCTCGCTCACCCGGTGTCAGAATTGCACGAAATTGGAGCCTAAATTTATTAATTTTGAGAGCTTTCGACTTACGATATTGGGTCAGGCATTCAACAAAAAAATTAGAGCCTTGAACTTAGTCATTTCGAACTAGGAAACTCCCTTACGTTTTAATGAAACTACCCCCCCCCCCACCCCACCAACGTGCATGCTGGTTCTTTAGTCATGGTATGTGCTGCATATACAACATATATACAAGGGAGTAAATGTATGCAGCAGGCATGCGTATAGATACACCTATGCAACCGTCACCTATAGATAAGAATGCAACTTAGGATTTAACCTGTAAAACGCACGCACGCACACACACACACACACACACACACACGTAGCACAAGGTTGTCAAATCCATGCTGCAACCGACCTTGGCAACCTATAAAAACTAAGAACAGAGAGAGAGAGAGAGAGAGAGAGAGAGAGAGAGAGAGAGAGAGTGGGAGGGAATAAAAGATTTAGAGAGAGAAGGGTTCGTTCACTCCTGCTACACACAACCACAACACCTATATATGCACACACGTCCCTTTCCTCAGCCAGGTTGTGCAAGAGAAAGCCGAGAAGAAGCTGTAAAGAGAGAGAAAGAAAGAAACCGAGAGAGAGAAGAAAGAAAACGCGGGGAAGAATCGGGCTGAGGCTGTGGCATTCAAAAACCAGGTGAGGAACCCATCATCACCACCCCATAAACTCCCTAAACCCAGCAACCTTGCCCCCGAAGCTCCACCACAACAGCCGAGAACCTAGAGAGAGAAGGAGACCAAAAAAATGCATCACCCAACCCACTCCGGCAAACCCAGGAAACGAGGGCTGTCACAGGGGTTTGGGACTTCTTGGGGACTCTTTCTGGGTGTCCTAGAGAGGTCCACGGCCTCTATGCGTGCACCAAAGTCTCCTGCAAAGCCGAAACCGTCGAAAAATGTTCAGAAAATCATAACTCCGGCCACTGGCAACCTTTGCCGACTGGATCACTTGAGGAAGAATCGTCTCTGGGCAAGGAACAAAAGTTGTGAAGGGACCATGGCCAAATTATCACGGGAAGATGACCAAAAACGCTATTGCAGGTCGGTAACCCTAGGGTTCTGCTGTGCAGCCGGCATTTCGGACCATTCCAGCCACCTCCGACCATCTCCGGCCAAGCTCCGACCATGGATGTGTGACCCAGGTCCTTGCCAATCTCTGGGTCACACATGCATGGCCAGGGGGTGCAGGGAATGGTCGAAAAATGAAGAGGAACCACTGCCAGTCGCGCGGGAGGAAGAAGAAGGCCAAGCCTTCCACCCCGACGCGCTACTGGTGGCGCGTGCCGGCGTGTGTGAGGTCTGATGAGGCTGAAATTTTTATGGCAACTATTAAATTACTTCAAGAGGCTCCCATAAATATTTCAGGGCAATCAGAAACTTATGTGAATTTCCATGGTTTATTTACGATCAAAAGGATAAAAATTCACAGAAAATAAATTATGAGTAGAAAAATTTTGGAAAATTACCGGGACACCCCTAAATATTCATGGAACCCAAAAATGGGAGAGTGGCCTTAATAGCCCCTTAAAATGGAAGTTTCTAGAATCCCTCCACTTTGAATCACCGGTAGTTTTGGTTCCTAGCTCGGTGACGTATATCGCCCTAAAGGGGAAGCTTGAACTTTCCACCTCATTTTAATTACGCCATCACTGATTTAACTTACCCTCCCCACTTAACTACACCTAAACGATGTCTTTTTTTAGCTAACTATAGACTAAGCCTAGATGTTCTTTCCTTCTCTTTTACAGAAATACCGAACCATCTTGATTTCCGGAAAGATACTAAGGGTAGGGATCTATGCATTTCCTTAAGATTCATGCTCACATCTTTTCTCTATTAAATGATTTGTATGTTGTCATGCTTTATGCTTTCCTATCAATTTATCTTTCTGTTCTAAATGTCTTTTATTCATTAACTTCAAAATATAGCATTCTTGCTTGTTTGACCACATCACTGAGGAGGTATAAGGGTGATACAACCAGAAAGGAAAAGACCCTGAGTTTTTATATCATGGGTGTACCTGATTGGCTTGATATTTGGGGCTATCATGGGTCGGTATCACTGGCTTGATATCGGGCTAGATGATCATGGATGGGCCCCACTGGACTCGATGATGGAGGATGAATCATGGGTGGACCCCATTGGCTTGAATTAGCCCGGGCAGGACATACCTGCAAGGATCCGGATATTGATGAAAAGAAAAAGAAATTACAAGGGTCATATGCATGCCATAACATTCTTTTATTGCATTATCTTTTATCCTGCACCTTATAGAAATCTTAGATCTCTTACTGGACTTTGCCGCTCATTCCTATCTTATGGGACATTTTCAAGGATAGAGACACCCAACTGATTTCCAAGGAAATGAGCATACGAGATCAAGTTCTCCTGTTATCTTATGTCTTTTAAACTCTTGAGTTAGTTTATGTTGGATTGTAACATTATGAGACTTACACTGCTTTTACGTCCTTGACGTAATATTTCTGGACCATCTATGCTATGTTCCTATTTATGTAATTTTGTTAGAATCATAAACCCCATTGCCTACCTTCAAACCCAATCTTAGACCATCATCACTGTCGCGGCCTAGTGAGAGCGGAGTTGGGTCGTGACAAACTCTTTCTTTAGCATGGGCCAACCCTCAAGATGAGTTCATACCTTTACTGAGGGACATGGTACATGCCCTTTCACAGGAGAGGGCTCATCTTCTTAACCGATGCCGGTGTCATGGACTGGGTCAACTACCGACTACATCCTCTAGGGAGAGGTTGGTGAGGCCACCGTTCAGCGTGGCTGGTCCTTCGTCTACTAGCCTCGGTCCCGCAAGTCTTGGCACCAATGGTTAGGATGATGACTTATCGAATGGGGACGTAGACTGTTATGTTGTAGCCCACTGCTCATGATGTAGTCTTTTCTTTTCTCCATTCCTTTCCCTTTTTGTTTGTATTGCAGCTAGCCTACACTGAGATACATGGATTTTCTTCTTGGATTTTCTGCATTTGTAAATATGCTAATGTTAGGTTGGCTCTCACGTTTTTGTTGTAATGAAATTTACCTTCTTTTTGGAGAGTGCCATCATCTGTTTGCTCCTGCACTACTTTGTTAGTTTAAACATACATTATTTGCAAGAATCACAATCTATAGGATAGGAATTACTTCCCTGGGATAGGATTCTCATTGAGATATTTTTGGCAGGGGCCCGCATTATTCCTTTGTCTTGGCCCATTGATTTTGAAAGAATGCCTCTATTAACGATTATGATTTTGCTCCCTTGTTTTTTTTTTTTCCTGCCATGACCTGGGAATTGTGGAGATAAACCAGAGAAGGAAAAACAAGGATGTGCATTCCTTTTTTTTAAAGCTATTTTTGCCATCGGCACCCTGGCGGGTTTTCATCGATCCCAGCTCTGTTATTTTTGCGACTTAGCGCCCTTCCAGGTTTTCACCAGACCGATAGGTTTGTATCTTGCCATGCCTCCATCCTTTTACTCGTGATGCTCTTTTGAGTTTTCGCCACACCCTTAGGGTCACGCTTTTTTTTTTTTTTTTTTTTTTTTTTTTGAGCAACAACGAATTCTCTTATAATTCGGGAAGGATCTGTGTCAAGAACGGAGACCTTGAATGTTTTAGGTGTTTTCCATAAAGGTTATTTTTGAAAATCATCATCCTTCTTGTGTTAGACTCAGTTTAGACTAAATAGTTTTCATTGATCAGAGAGGGCTTTAATTTGGGGTTGTAATGTAAGTCAGGTTATAGGGTTATTGAAAGAAAGGGTATAAAGGCTCAAAATATTTCCACTTTTTCAAGGGTTTACTCATGACTTACGATCACTTTCGAACCTCTCCTCTCTTCCTTCTTATTTTCTATCTTCGTGTAGCCTTTCCACCGCTCCCCTCCTTTTTTGTGGGTCATCGCTTATTTTTCTTTTCTCTGCCCTAACCTTGTTAATCATGATAATTCTGGGATCCTTATTTCATTCATTAGTCCTTTCTTTTCTTTTCGTTTTGCCTTTGGGACCCATCCGGTTAGTGTTTCTTCTTTTGCTTATCTCTTCCCAGTTTTGCTTTCATCCTTCGTGAGCGATGATCGCTAGGTTGGATTTGTTAAAGGAGTGTAATTGGTTTAAAATAGGCTTTAGCAAGGGATATTATGTATAGGGTGAAAAAAATTGATGGCCTCTCATCATATCAATTTAACCTGCTTAGTATTCATGAGTTCTTTGCAAGAATTTTTTAGAAGAAAGGAAAATATATTTTATAAAAGAAAAATTCACAGGCCTTCCTTCATTTCAATGAACTTCCTTGCTGCTCAAGAGAAAGCGAGAGCTCTTGATTCATACAAAGTAGTGTTTAACTGTATTTGAGTTCAAAGGGTTGGGAAATTTTTGTCCGTCCATTTCTACTAGGATAAGCCCCCCTCTTGTCAGGACCTTCTTAACTATGAAGGGCCCCTCATAGTTTGAAGCAAACTTTTCTTGGGCTTCCTCTTAATTGGAAATAATCTTTTTCAGCACTAAGTCCCCAACCTAGAAGCTTTGGGGTCTTACTTTCTTGTGAAATGCTTTGGCTAACCTCCTCTTGTAGCATTACGCATGGTAGCCATTTTTCATCCAGCAGGCATAGTTTTGCGTATCGGTCCTTAACCCATTCTGCCTCCTCTAGCTGAGTTTCCATCAGTATCCTCATGGAAGGGGCTTCTATTTTGACCGGGAGCACAACTTCATTGCCGTAGACTAACTCATAGGGGGTTGCGCCAGTAGAAACCCTCGCCGTGGTTTGGTAAGCCATGAGTGAAAAAGGGAGCTTCTCGTGCCAATCTTTATAGTGGTCGACCATTTTTCGAAGGATTCTCTTGATTTTTTTGTTAGCGGCCTCCACTGCCCCGTTCATCTATGACTTGTAACTCACTGAATTTCGATGGGTAATTTTGAAGTTTTGACAGAGCTGGGCATCAAGTCATTATCCAAGTTGGTGGTGTTATCTGTGATGAGTGATTTAGGAATCCTATACCGGCAGATGATGTGATTTTTGATGAACTTGTTGACTACCTTTTTGGTGACATGGGCATAAGAGGCAGCTTCAACCCATTTTGTGAAATAATCGATGGCGTCTAAGATGAATCGATGCCCATCTAAGGCTTTTGGGGAGATCAGGCCAATCATGTCCATTCCCCACATGGAAAAAGGCCATAGGGCTGTTATTGGCTACAGTTCAATAGGCGGGGATTTGATCATATCTCCGTGTATCTGATATTTGTGGCATCAAAGGATATGCCGGATACAGTTCGTCTTCATAGTAGTCTAATAATACCTTGTTCTGAGGATCTTTTTGGAGAGAGTATGGCCGTTCATGTAGGATCCGTAGGTCCCTTCATAGATTTCCCTCATGATTTTTCCTGCTTCCGTTGCATCAATGCACTTTAGTGGTCCTAGGGTGAATCTTTTGAAAAGCTCATTTCCGACCAGAAAATATTAGACTACCATCATTCAGATCATTTTCTTATCATTTTGAATGGCTTGAGTAGGGAACTCCCCAGTCTGCATATATCTTTTAATGTCATAGAACCAAGCTTGCCCATCTGGTTTAGTGGAGGTGTTGAGGCAGCGAGACGGGGCATCTTGAACAAAAATCTGGAGAGCAGGAATTTCTATATCATCATCAACTTTGATGGTTGCAGCTAGGGTGGCCAAGGCATTGACAAAACTATTTTCAGTTCAGGGAATATGGTAGAAGTCTATTTTTAGAAACAATTGATAGAGACTCTTAACTTGTTCATGATAAGGGGAAAGTTTGTCATCCCTAGTTTGATAAACTTCCTTAGTTTGCTGAATCACAAGATCGAAATCCTCGAAGACCATTAATTCCTTAATCTTCATTTCTATTACCAATCTTAATCCCAGGATGCAGGCTTCGTATTCAGCGATATTGTTGGTATAGGGATCAAATTTTAGTTTAGACACAATGAGGTAATGGTTGCCTATCCGGGATACCAAGACTGCCCCAATTCCAGCTCCTTTTTTGTTTGAGGTGCCATCGAAATACATCTTCCATCCTGGGTCTTCCTGTTTCTCAACCTCGGATTCGGTGTATAAAATATCTTTGTTAGGGAAACAGGGCTCCATGGGTTGATACTCCTTGATGGGGTTTTCTGCCAGGTAGTCTGCTATAACCTATCCTTTGACTGCCTTGCGATTGTTGAAGACTATGTTGAACTCAGCCAAGATCTTGTGCCATCTGGCTATCTTGCTGGAAAGAGTGGGTTTTTCAAAAAAGTATTTGATTAGATCCATCTGGGATATGAGGAACGTAGTGTGATGTAGCATGTAGTGCATAAACTGATGGGACGCCATGCCAAAGCACAACAGGTTTTTTCTAACATGGTGTATTTGACCTTATAAGGTAGGAACTTCTTGTTAAGATAGTATGTGGCTTGCTCTCATCTTTTAGTTTCATCATGCTGCACCAAGACACATCCCATTAAAGTTTCGAGGACCATCAGATACATTAAAAGGGATCTTCTTGGAATGGGCAGCACCAGAATTGGAGGGTTTAGGAGGTACTCTTTGATCTTTTCAAAAACTTGTTGGCAGTCTGCATTCCATTCCTTCAGCGCATCCCTTTTGAGCAGTTTGAAAATTGGTTGACAAAGGTGGGTTATATGGGAAATGAATCTACTAATAAAATTTAACTTTTCCAGAAAAGAATTGATTTTGGTTTCTCCTTTTGGGGGCAGCATCTCAGTGATTGACTTAACTTTGGCGGGATCTACCTCTATTCCCCTTTTGTTGATAATTAACCCTAGCAATTTGCTGGAAGAAACACCGAAAGTACATTTGGCAGGGTTGAGCTTGAGCTAGTATTTGCAGAGCCTATCAAACACTCTTCGTAAATTGATCAAATGGTCTTCTTGGGCTTTAGACTTGACTATCATATCATCCATGTAAATTTCTACCTCTTTGTGCATCTTGTCGTGGAAGAGGGTGACTGTGGCCTTTTGATAGGTTGCCCCAACATTCTTTAATCCAAAGGGCTTTACCTTGTAGCAGTATACTCCCTATGGAGTGATAAAGGCTATATTTTCCTAATCCTCTTTAACTATCTTGATCTGGTTATATACTAAGAACCCATCCATAGAGGAGAACATCTCGTGGCCTGCAGTGTTATCTACTAGGATGTCTATATCTTGTAAGCGGAAGTCATCCTTCGGGCTTGCCTTGTTGAGATCCTGTAAGTCAATACACATTCGAACCTTTTCCGTCCTTTTTTGGGACTAGGCCGATGTTGGCTAACCATTGAGGATATTCGACTACTTGTAAAAACTCGACATGAAACTGCTTGACCACTTCCTCTTTGACTTTTAATCTTCACTTGGGTTTAAGTCTTCAAAGTTTTTGGCTTATAAGCCTAATTTGTGAATCTAGTGGCAATCGATGCTCAACAATAAACTCATCCAACCTTGGCATATATTGGTAAGACCATGCAATGACATCAATATAGGCAGATAGTAGTTCCAACATTTCTCTGCATTGCCAATGATCCAACCTAGTACCAATCTTGACCTCTTTAGAGGATTCTTTGATTCCCAAATTGATGGCCTCTATTTCTTCAATGTTAGGGGTTTTACAGTTATCATGCCTCTCCAACTATTCTAAGATCTCCTTCGAGATCTCATCAATGTTGTTTACATTGAGTTCAATTCCCAAGAGTTGGTAGTCAAATTCAGTTTCAAAGTTGTAATTAGTCAATATAGGCATTCTTTCAATTAATTGACCAAGAAGTTGATTATGTAGATTCTTGATCAAAGATAACAAGGAGAATCATTCAAAACAAAGAAGTAACTCCTTCATATATAGGTATTTCTATTATAGCTCTTGATTGGAAATGAAAACAAAAACAAAAAGATAAAACGATGACAAGTTTTAAAGAGTTAGAAGTTCATGGAATATCCTGGCAAGCCTGTATCGAAACTTGCATGCGCATAGGAGGTCTTCACTGTCCCAATTATTGAGATTCTCTCCAGGAATGGCTGGTCTAATAGTGATACTTTCTGGTACTTCGGTGTCTGAGATTGGAGGCACATCAATTATTAGGGTTTCTTGAAATAGATTGGTTTGGACTTCAGCCTACACTTTTCCTTTCTTAAGGTTTTTGTAATCTTTAGTCAAGCAAAGTGCCTTTAGTTGATGTACCATTTCTTCCTCTTCTCCATTTCCCTGAGTGACCTTTTGCCACTTTCTCTTTTAGGTCTATTCTTTAATTTGCTTCTTTGTTGGCTTGTATCCTAGGCCAAAAGTATGTTTTTGAGATGATATGTCTGGAATTTTGGGAATCCCTTGTAAGTTTTTTCCTAATCCTTTCCCCTGCTAGTATCCATTCTTTTGAAAATAGCTAGTGATCATTTGCGTGTTATCTAAATACTTAGGCTTGATCATATCTCCTTCATGAATTACAGTGACATACTCTAAGAATTGAAAATAGGATGGAACAGCCAATTTAGTGTAGGGGACTGCATCGGTTTTGTAGATTGCAAATTCCTTTTCAGCATAGATAGAAATTAGCCTCGCCTTGATAATGAAATTGACCTTTTGATGGAGACTAAATTGTAATGCCCCTATTGAACGAATCGAGGCCGCCCAAGCAACATATTATAGGCCGAAAGTATTTGCAGAACTTGGAATTTGATGGCGAATGTGACAGGCCCTATTTCTCTCGATTTCCCCCATTGTTTCTCTTTTGGATCCGTTAAAGCCTCGTATGATGCTGCTACTGTGGTTCAAGTGGAATTAGTCCATCAAAAGCCTTTCTAGGGTTGAGTATGGGCTAACATTTAGAGCTGATCCATTATCCACCAGTACCCTTGATACAATCATTCCTTTGGTTTTAACTTTCACATGCAGGGCTTGAGTATGTCCAGTCCCATACGCAGAGATTTCATCGTTAGTAAAAGTGATGATGTTTGGTGCCATGATGAGTCCTACCATATTTTGTAAGTTTTTAAGAGTGAAACTATCTAGTACATGGGCCTCTTTGAGAACTCTGAGCTAGGCGTCGCGATGAGTTTCGAATGTGACGAGTAGTCCCAACATGGAAATGTGGGAAGGGGTCTTTTTAAGCTGTTCCATTAGATTGTAGTCGTTCTTTTTCAGGGCTTTGGTGAACTCAGAAATCTCATGCTCCATCAACGGGTTGGAACATTCTCCCTCTTGTCTTTCCCTTTACTTCTCCTTTCTACTTCCTCAGAGGTGTAGCATCAGCCAAACCTGGTCATTCCCCCTATTTCGGTAATGGATTCTTCCGTGGTTTGGGTAGGAGTAAGGGGTAGTTCCAAGGGACTTTGTGTAGGTCAATGATAGGTAATTGGGATAGCAGTGGTAGGGTCATCTTTCCTGGTACTGGAAGGGAGAAGGGTTTAAGGTTTTCCATTTTGAAAAAAGATAGGTAGGGTAATAGGTGATAAAGGAATGCTTGGTGGTGCAGGAGCGTTTATGGGAGGTGTGGATCTCATGGCTCGTCAAGGATCCGTATGTGGGATGAATCTTGCCATTGCGACCATGGGTTCTGGGGGTCCTGGTTCTAGGTAAGGAGTGAGAATGACATGGAAGTATAGGAAGTGGGGTAGGGCTTCGGTGGTCAAAATTAGACTAGTCTGTGTAAGCTGGATAATCAAGAAAGGTTCCAATGATTCGTCTGGTTTTGTTGAGGTCTTAGGAAGGTTTATCCTTTGAATTTTAACTCGGAGGGCGGTCCTTTTGGGGATAAGGATTTCTTGAAGACCCTTTGGCAACTAATTAAGAAAGGGATTAGTCTTGGACTATTTTCAGTAATTTGCATGCCATAATTTTCAGTGTTGCGGAGATATTGCCCAACTTCCCCTCTACCTGTCTTGGGTCGATGTTCTTGTCAGCTGGTGGGAGAGCCATCATCTCCATGGGATCCATTGTCTTTTGCACTGGCCTTTTTCCTTGTTTTATGGTGAGGATCCTTGCTGTGTCTTCCATGCTGCTTTGTGATTTATAGCTTCTACAGAATGTCCAATAGTAAAGTTCAGTCCTTTTGAAAGGTGGAGAGATAGACAAGACATAATTTTTAAGTTAGTGTCTGACCTAGGAAATCTTTTATGCAATGCATGAACTAGGGATGCCCCTGCCTTCTAAGGGGGACTAATCATGATGCTTTGGCACAATCTTGGAGATAAGGCCTCCCCCTTGTTATGCAATACTGTACTTGTGCCTGCAGTCAACTATTTGTACATTCATTCATTCAAAAGGGATAGTAATTTTATTGAGGTGAATTTCCTTTGTACATGTAATTTTCAGAAGTACATTGAAATGGGGAGAGAAAACATTTTCCTTAGGACTTTCACCTATTCTATCCTTACATTTGAGATCCTAAACTACTCTTGAGTCTTCAGATTAGTTTTATTTGATAGAGGTCAGTGAGAGACCTTGATTTTGGATTACCCTTTGTCTTCTTGGCAGCCCTATCTCCGTGAGCGAAGAGGGATTAGGGCCCTATAAGCACCCTATTTTTGCCCGCTCGGCAATCTCCGGCCCGACCGGACACAGTTTTCAAACATCACAACACATGCAAGACGGGTTTTTCAAATGTCAATCCAGTCAACTAGTCACTTCTCGAACCCACCAGGCCCAATCAAAGCCATAAACACCATCATGCCCCCAGGCATTCCAGGCAGCTTTCCGGGACCGAGCAGTCTCGAAAACCAACGCCATCCAGGTAGCTTCCAGAGATCGGGTGATCTGAGGGACCAACACCTTATCAAATTCCAGACGGTTCACTTTTGGTGCCTGCTAGCTGCCAATGTAGAATGTCCGTCGTTTGGTAGTTCTTCGAGACCAGCCGTTCTGGGAGACCAACACCACAATCACAGGTAGCTTTCTAAAACCAGGCGTTCTTAGAAACCAACACCACCCTGCAGGTAACTCTCGAAGACTGGGCGACCTCAGGGACCAACATCGTACAGGTAGTTTTTCGAGACTGGGTGGTCTCGGGAACCAACACCTAGGTCAACAGCAACGCCTGCTAGCCTGACTCGGCGAAAATTGACCAAACCTACCCCTTGGGCCTCCAGGCACGTTTTGAGAAAGTTCAAAATTCCTCAAAGCAGTAAGTCCACCCTTCCAAAGTGCTACTAAGCAGTTAGGCGTACTCCGCACGCCATTCGGTCCAATTCCGGTCCCATTTCGGCTAACTTCGGTTAAAATGACTGTTTTGCCTCTAAACGCCCCAACACTGCACAAATCCCACCGAACAGTGAAAGACACTCCTGGGATCATCCCTAAATGACCCGGCACGCTTAACATAACACTCCGATCTACTCCTGACCATTTTCAACCAAACCCGGCCAAAACGACCAGTTTGCTCTAACAATTCGAACGCGCCCCAAAACAACGCCGGTCCTAGAATATTGAACAGCGGGTCTTGTCATACATCCCTATTTAACCTAAAGAGGACCTTACGACACTAAACGCCCTTGACTCAATAAAAGTTCCCTGGAGCGTCTCGCAAACGCTCCGCCAAAATTGCCTTTTCTCTTGATTCTCTAGATATAACACACTGTCAAATGACTTGAGAAATGCGTAAATCGAGAAATTTTCAGAAGTTCATTCATAGATCTTTCCATCGATATGGCTCAATCGGATAGATTACTCCTTGAAGTCCCTTATTACGTGGTTCAAAAACTGCCACTTTCAGTAACCCTTGGAGCGTATCACAGACGCTCCGCCGAGATTGACTTTTTTCCCAATTCCCTGACTATAACGCATCGTTAAATGACTTGAGATATGCGTAAATTAGGAAATTCTCGAAAGTACTTTCAGAATACTTTTCATTGGTACAGTCCGATTAGAGAGATCACTTCCTAAAGGCCTCGATCATGTGGCACATAAATAGCTACTTTTGAAACCCCTGCGAAGTCTATCACAAATGCCCTATAGGGATGCAATTTCATGCACACATCCCGAGACTATATCTCACACTTCCGAACACTGTTCTAACTTTTCAAAAACTTAAAAGTTCACGAGAAACCCCAGGAAAACACTGTGGATGCAACCGATTCCTCCGAAACCATCCCAGTTGGCTTAATTATCGAGGTAAAGTTTAAACGAACACTCCCAGTGACGAAGCGTATGCTACATGCTGCCAAATTTTGATCAGATCGACTAAACTTCGACTAACCATCAAGATTTGGGCAGTACATTGGGTGCCACGTGGCATTCTACCAATGGAATAGTATTAGCGCATGTGCTAAAACTCTTTTCAAAACTCTTTTTAAGAATGCATATACATGATATGATTTATTTTCTAAAACTCTTTTCAAGAATGCATAAAACCACCTTTCAAAAACCATCTTCCAATCCAACCCTAGGTTAACTTGACCTTAGGTATCCAATCCTAGGTTAACTTGGTCCTAGTTGTCTAACCCTAGGTTAACCTAACCTAAGTTAGTTAATTTAAGGTCACCTTAACCCTAGTTTAACCAGACCTAAGTTAGTTGACCCTAGGTCACCTTAACTCTAGGTTAACTTGACCCTAGTTATCCAACCCTAAGTTAACTTGACTTTAGTTGTCCAAATATTTTTCTCAAAACCCGAATCATGCATCATTCATCCAAAAAGTGATGGCTAAACCCCGTTTTCAAACTTCTAAAGTGGATATTAAGTGGATGATGGTAACCGGTTATTCTAGTGAGTGAACGAAGGGTGAATAGACATGTAGGTATCGAACGGGCGGGGTAGGGTGATGATCTTAAGATATCTTCCTTGCACGTAACCAACCCTCGGACCATAGATTTCTATTTTCGAAAGACCAAAATGGAGTTACTTTTAAAAAGGGCTTAAAACTTTCTAAAGGTTGCCAAACAACCTATTTTCTCAAAAACCCTCTCTCAAGGGAGTTTTTCAAAACCTTTTTCAAAAACCCTAAGTTTAATCTTCGAATTAACACTTAGTTTTAGGTGACCTAACTTACCTTAATTAAGTTAGGTGGCGACTCCCATTTTTCTAAAGAGCCCTTAATAAAACCTATTTCCAGTTTAAACCTAGTTGCACCCATCCTTCTAGGAGGATGAGTTCTAATGACAGAGTTCCGTTCTTTTTCCCAAGTTGAAAGGACATGGTCAAAAACTGGGACACGACAGTTGGCGACTCCACTGGGGACACTTAGAGGATTAGGCCATTATCATGTCTCTTCACCCTCCACTCACCCAGAATCTTCGGTTACTTTGTTCAGTTTTATCCACTTTTCAAATTTGACTAAATTTCCAAAACAAATCTTATTTTCCAAAACAATTTTCAAATGAGTGTCATCCCTTGCATTCATTATTTACGTTCATGCTCTTGCATTGACCATCCATTCTATCTTGCACCGAGTTTTTTGAAAAGTTACTAATTCTTTACATTTTTTTCTTTTGTAGGTGAACCTTTATTCACATTTTATTTTATGTCATAATTTATTGCCATGTATGTGATGAATGAATATGATGTGATCTGTGTTGTTGGGTCCTTTCCTCTATTTTCAAAAACTTCACACACACTTGGTGTGCTTACTTGCATTTGCATCTTGTATATATTACCTAGTTACTACCCTTCTAGATAGAAGGGGGAACAATATATTGACTGTGGGTGGATGCTGTGTCAGTTTCCTAGCCTACAGTCTCTTGATAGTTCCCCCGCTCGAACCACCAACCAAAGATGGAGTTCATCCTTTTGGGGGTGGACGCCGGAGGTTTGAAGGTTTTGGAACCGAGCTTTTTAGAAAGCATTAGTAAACCTCCAACCTCATACTCATGTAGCACCCCATGCATAGCTGAACCTCTGCCGGATTTAGGACGCACACGTCAATTTCAAAATCGAGGAGGAAAGGGTAACCGCTTTACTTTTCTTTACTTTCTATTTATGATGTCATGCTTAATCTTTGTCGTTATATTATGTATACATCTTTTCGCATCATAACTGCTCATGCATCGGAATTCATTTCCAGACAAGAGTTCCCAAAGTAACTCAAGTCATTACATCTCCTTGCATTTAATCAACCCTCAGAGAAAGGCCCACAGACCTTCTCAATTAAATCAAGCCAACCCAAAACTTCTAAGGGTACCAAATGACCCTAAACATTCATGGCATGTATCAAAGTCATCTCATAAGAAAGGGCCCTAATCCCTCTTTGCTTATGGAGATAAGGCTGCCAAGCAGACGAAGGCATAATTCAAATCAAAAGTCTCTCATCAACTTCTATCCAAGAAGGCGAATCCGAAGACTCAAGACTAGTTTAGGATCCCACGATGTAAATATAAAATAGGCAGAAGTCCTAAGGAAGATGTTCCCCCTCCCCATTTCAATGTATTTTTGAAAAATTCTATGTACAAAGAGAGTTCATCTCAATAAAGTTGTTATTGCTGTCAAATGAATGAATACATGAATGGATAAATTATAGGTGTAGGTATGGTATTGCATATAGGGGCAACCCCTATCTCCAGACGTAAGCCAAAGCATCATGCTTAGTTCCCCTCAAAAGACAAGGGCACCTTTAGGTCATGCATTGTATAAAATCTTTTAAATCCAGAACCTAACATCTAATCCCTTTGTTTTGTTTTTTCTTTCCCGCTCATCTCATTAAAAGACTAGCAATAGTTTTTGATGAGACTGCTTGCATTTTAGGTTACCATTGCTCCCAGAAAAGGAAAAAGAGGAACACAAGTGCCTTCTGTACTCCAAACACCAGTCTTTACCTGACAACGAGTAGCACAAATGTCAAGTCAAGGCAACACTCCCGACCAACAAAACAACTCGGTGACACGGGAAGAAGTGAATGAGATGAAGAAAAAAATAGACGAGATGTTCAAGCTTGTACAACTGATGGCCTTCAAAGGACCTGTCGTGAATCCATCAGCCTCAATGTCGCACCCCAAGGAAACTGAAGCAATCCCGCCAAGGGTTGTCCTGCGGACGGATAATGCGAGGAAAACAAGGAACTCCCTAAAGCAGTGCACATCAAGGAAGGAGAAGAAGACAACCCTAAAACCATCTTGTTGACTACCACATTAAAGAAGGAAAGCCCAGATCCTCTCGATCTCAAGATACAAGGCCTAAAAGAGTCCCTGTGTAGCCTACAAGGTTATGGCACCTTCAGTGGGACATCTTATGATGAACTTTGCTTCTTTCTTGACCACCCAAGACCACCCAAATTCAAGATGCCTGATTTCCAAAAGTATGATTGAAGTGGGGATCCTGTGGCTCACTTAAGACTATACGCAGGCACATTAAGTGGTCATGGGAATGACCCCAAACTCCTGATGCAGTTGTTTCAACATAGCCTGACCGGGCCCGCCCTGCAATGGTTCGCCCTTTTAGATTTGAGGAAGATAATAACCTGGAATGAATTGGTCATGGCCTTCCGATCCCAATACCGACACAATAATGACCTAACCATGGATAGGTGTGCCTTGATGATGATAACCCGAGGGGAGAAGGAAAGCTTCAAGAGCTACGCTCTGAGATAGAGGGAGGCAGATGCTCCCCATTAGTGGAAAAAGAGTATATACAGTTGTTTGTGAATACCTTCCAAGGTCTGTATTATGAGCGCCTGTGCCTAAGCATCGGAAAGAGTTTCTCTGAGTTGATAATGCAAGGAGAAATGATCGAGAATAGATTGAAAACTAGCAGAATCACAGACCCCTATACTAAGACAAGTGAGGGATTCGCAAATGCGACCAAGAAAGTAGCAACCACTCGAGGTACTGGCAAGAAAGAAGGAGAGGTATCTGCCATTCTACCAACCCAACAACAGCCATACTATCCGCAATATCAAGTTCGACCACTATCGCCTGCTCCCATTGTCAACATCCCTATTGCTAACATCCAAACACCTGGTCCTGGGCCGATCGTAGCCCAACCATACCCCAACCCTAACAGAAACAACCGGCAAAATTGAGAATTTACCCACTTGGCATGCACTCAAACAGAGGCATACCATTATCGCGCCAAGATTTTTTGCACTCGAGGAATACACACACAAGCGGAAAAAGTACTTTACTCTCTCGTTAGAACTCATTCTCCTAGAAGAATGAGTGTGACTAGGTTTGAATTGAAAATATGATTTGAATAAAGGGCTTTTGGAAAACATTTGGAGTTGCCACCTAACTTGATTAAGGTGAGTTAGGTCACTTAAAAACTAAGCACAATCTGAAGACTACACTTAGGGTTTTCGGAAAAAGACTTTAAAAATACTTCCTCAAGAGAGGGTTTTTAAGAAAATAGGTTGTTTGGCAACCTTTGAAAAATATTTAAGCCCTTTTTTAAAAATAACTCCATTAGGTCTTTCCAAATCAGTGATCTAGGTTCGGAGGTTGGTTACGTGTAGGGAAGACGCACTAAGCCATCACCCTACCCCACCCTTGCGGTACCTACATGTCTATTCATCCTACATTCACCTATGAGAGTCTTCAACTAACAAATGTCCAAAACTATCCACTTTAGGAAAGAATTTTTGAAAAGACATGATGCATGATATGTAAATGCAATAGAAAGACTTGATTTGAAAATAGATTGGAAAAGAACTTGATTTGATTTTAGGAAAGAGACTTGAAAAGATAGATTTGAAATTGAAAGAAAGTTTTGGAGATTGAAAATAGAAATTTGGAATTGGAATTTGAAAAAGTTATGGAATTGGAGATTTGAAAAAAGTTATAACCGAACCCGGGAGGGTTGCCTACGTATCCTTTTGGAGGAATCAGGTCAGTTGTAGCTCGGACAAGAGTCTGATAGAAAATAGATTTTTTATTTGAAAAAAGATTTAATTTGAACTTAGAATAGAAGATTGAAAATTAGAATTTGGAATTAGAAAGATTGGACTTTGATTTGGAAATATAGAACTTGAAAGAAGGATTTGGACTTATTTTGGAAAGATTGAGGTTTAGGAAACCTAGACTTAGGAAGATAGGATTTAGGAATGACTTGAGTTTTAAGAAAGATTGGACTCGAATGTTGGACTTGGAAGATTAGGGAATGATTGGATTTAGGAAAGATTCAAATGGGAGAAGTTTCAAAATAGGAAAGTGTCATTTTAGGAAAGTTTCATTTTAGAAAAGTTTGAAAATAGGAAAGTTTTATTTTAAGAAAGTTTTGAAATAAGAAAGGTTTGAAATAGGAAAGTTTAGAATTTAGAAAGTTTTAACTTAAGAAAGTTTTGAATTTAGAAAGTTTTAACTTAAGAAAGTTTTGGATTTAGAAAGTTTAGGATTTGGAAAGATTTGAAATTTGAGTTTTAGAAATGCTTGAGATTAGGAAAGGTTTAAGTTTAAGAAAGGTTTGAAAACTTAGATTTGGAAAGTTAAGGCTTAGAAAGGTATGAAATTAGGAAAGGTTGGGATTTAAGAAGATTTGGAAGCTTAAAATTTAAGGAAAGATTTAAAAGTTTAGATTTTGGAAACTTAAGATTTAGGAAAGTATGAGATTATGAAGGATTGGATTAGGAAAGGCTTAGACTAGGAAGGATTGAGATTCCTATGTCCTAAAATGAAAGATTTGATTTTCTTTCTAAAAGAGATGATTTGTTTTTTATTCTAAAAACGAAGGATTGAATCTAGTTTCCTAAATGGGGAGATTGGATTTGGTTTCCTAAAACGGAGGATTTGATTTAACATGGATTTAGAAAGATGATGTTTTGGAAATCCTAGATTTTGGAGTAGAAAATAGGTTTTGGAAACTTATGGTTTTGCTGTAAAAGAGGAGGTTTTGGAAACCTAGGTTTTAAGGCAAGATTGAAAATCATGTTTTAGGAAAGAAAATTAGGGTTTCCTAATCATTGGCTCTAAGGCTTGACTTGGGCACCAAGGTAAGATATTTTGGAAAGTGAGTTGTTTAGAAAAAAAATATTTTTAAAGGGAGATCCTAAAAAGGAGTTTTTGGAAAGTGAACTTGAGAGGAGTTTTAGAAAGAAGATTTTGGAAGGAGTTTTTAGTAAAGAGTTTTAGAAAGACATTTTGGAAAATAGATTTTTGAAGGGAATGTTTTAGAAAACAATTTTGGAAAGGAATTTTGAGAAAGTTTTCAAAAAGTGTATTGGAAAGAAGGAATTTTAGAAAGAGAGATTTGAAAAGAGATTTTTAGAGTGTCCATAAAAATATCTCACTTTCCAAAAGCGATTATAACCATAAGAATGTTAGAACCACTCTAAGATAGTGGTTTTGAAAACAACAAGGATTTGAAAATATGGACCATATTGGTCACTTTAAATGTAATACTTTCCTAAAGCAACCCTAACCATGAAAAGGCTAGAATCACCTTAGGATTGTGATTTTGAAAACAAGTTTTGAATAGAAGATTTTAACACAAGTTTTGAAAACAATTTTGATGCAAGCTTTTGAAAACGAATTTTGGAGGAATACAAGATCATGATGCATACAATGCAAGTTAGGGTCGTGAACATACAAGGTTAAAGACTTCACCACATAATCAAGGGGGCCGAACTCACGTGTCTACGGTTAGACTAAAAGAAAGCTCCCGACACGGTGACCTCCACTAGCCTAATCCTACACATGGACTGGGAAGTCCCTTCTTTCAAGTACGCAAGAAAAGGGGGAAGAAGATGGGAGATTAAAATAGAAGAAAACCCAAGTGGGTTCGGAGGGAGAAGAGAGAGGGGGGAAGATGCGTAAACTTAAATAGAAAGCCTACCTTGTTTCTTTTTATTTTGCTTTCTTTTCTTGCTTTGCTTTATGTTGGTCCTTGCTTCGCTTCGCATCAATCTTCAAAGGCTTGTCTTGATCTTTGAGAACTTTGGGTTGCAACACTTCAAGCCTTCAATGGTGGCTTTAGAGGCTAGTGTTTGAGTATATAAGAGTATATGTGAGTTAAGGTTTGTGTATGGAGGCTAGGGTTTTGGAAAACCTAAAGAAGACTAGGGTTTAGGGAGGCTACGAGCTCTGTATATTGAAGAGGGGAGTTTTTAAACTGAGTTTGTGGACCCTCTTCATGCTGGAAGAGCCTTTGTATTTATAGAGAGAAGAACAACCTAGCGCCTGTTGCAGTGGCGCTAAACCAATGAACACATTAGCGCCACTAGGAGTGGCACCAGGCCAATATTTGGCTTGGCACCACTGCTAGTGGCACCAAGCACTTAGGAAAGGTTTTAGGTCGGCAAGCAACGTATCTTCAGAAGATTTGGGTGCCTGTACTAGAGACAACCATGCAATTTTTAGCTTGGCTTCACTGTGAGTGACTCCGGAAGGTCCGAGCATGATTTGAAGGGGCCAGGAATGACCCAAAAGGCTGGAAAGGCACAAGAACCCTTAGAATAAGGTCCCAGGGGTAATAGACTTGAAGAATGATGTCAAGATGTGTTGAAAAGGTTGATCGGGCCATTAGGGGCAAAACGGTCAACTGGACTGAAAAACTACTAGGATGGACTTGGAATGTCCCGAAAAAAGACTCGAGATTTGGAAACATTACTTAAAATGTCCTAGGAGGTTACCGATTTGATACCCAGAGCCAATGTGGTCAGAAAAGGCGACCGGCCCATCAGGGGCAAAACGGTCATTTCGCACTGAATTTGCCAGAACTGACTCAGAATAATCCGGAAAGGTAATGGAAGGTCGAGAATACTAGAAGAAGCATTCTCAGGAGGTTACCGGTTTGATACCTAGAGCCGGTATGGTTCCCGGGGCGTTCGGATGCCTAGGGGTAAAATGGTTATCTTGACCGAAAAGTCTCGAAAGTGGCCCGAAACTAACTAGAAGGCACCTAATCATGCCGAATTGCCTTTAAGACAATCTTGAAAAAGGTGGACTTATCGTTCTAAGGACTTACATACTTTTTCGAGAAACGTGCCAAAAATGGCCCTAGGGGCAGTTTGGTCATTTTTCACCAGAGTGGGCTAGCAAGCACTGGTGTTGACTTGGGCTTTAAGTGTTTTTGCCACTCTGACGCCGGTCCCATGATGCAGGGGTTTGTTGGCAATTCCCTATATCGACCTATTTACGAGTGTTTTCGCCATTTTGACGATTGTGATGTTTACGAGTACTTCCGCTACTTTGACGGTTCGCGATCATTCCTGAGACTGCCTGATCTCAAGAAGCTGCTAGATGGACTCTTTCTCGAAAAGCATGCCAAAACGGACATTTCTGCATTGGTGGGCTAGCAGGTGCCAAAGGTGAACCGTTCTACCATCTCGAGGACTTGGGGTTTGGTCCCAGTCAACCCGTTTAAAGAGACTTACCATTTCGAAGAACTTTCTTTGAAAAAAGTGCTAAACATGATGGACTTACCGCCTCGAGGAATCAACTTTCTCGAGAGATGGATTGGAATTTGGAATTGGACTCGCAGTTTGATTGGAATTGGATTTGAAAATGGGACTTATCATCTTCGAGAAGATGTGCCCATTGGAATTGGACTGAACAATGCCCCTAAGGTCATTTTGGTTATTTTGCCTCTATTTCGGCCCGAGGGCCCGCAAAGCGAAGGATTAACTAGATTAGGATTGGAAAATTGAGTTGATTCAGAATATGTCCATATTGACTTGAATACAAGTCTAGACGGACTGGAGACTGCCGAGCAGGCAAAAATGGGGTGCTTACAACCATGAACTCCTCAAAGCTAAGCATATAAACCCTATACCCCCATAGCTATTGCCAAGCTCGTTGCCTCCAACTTTCAATCCTGCCCTTTCCTGTGAATATCATTCTGGGGGACAAGGGCATGACACAGAGTCGTGTTTCTCTTTGAAGCATAAAATCCAAGACCTCATTAATAGCAAGGTCATCAATACCCAAGAAGCAAAACTGGTCCTCGCTCCCAATGTCACTTCAAATCCCTTACCAGACCATGCTGTCAACATCATCACAGAAGGAGAGGCAGATCTAGATGGCATCATAGCTGCAGAATATTTCAAGGGTGAGTCAGACATCGAGGAAGAAAGTGACTGGGAAGAGGAGCTACCGCTATGCCCTCTCTATCTTTACAACACAAGTGGAGAGCAAGATCCTCTTGACTGGCCTATGGAAGAGCCCATGGAGGACATTCCCGCTAATACTGTGCCTGCCGACAGTTGGGGAGAAGAATTTCTACACGCCAAATATGCCGAAGCTAAGAACTGCCTAAAAAAGGAGCTCTTGAACTACGAGAATATGGGCTGGGGCATCAATGAGCAAGAATACCGAACCCACCGTTCGAATTTAGTGAAGGTGATATGGATAGCCTGTTTGCTGAAATCGTTAAAGAGGAAGCTGAAAAAGAGAAAATCAAGGAAAAGCCACCTCAAGTCTTGGAAGAAGGCCTGACTACAAAACCCCAAGAAGCTGAGCAAAAGAAAACCGTTCAACCAAAGGAAAGCCTTCAGGGATCCCAAGATGGGATGCGCAACCTTAATGACCCAATTGGAGAGGGGGAAGGAAAAAGAGGCATCCCCAACTGCACTATGACTGCCCGTCTCTGTTGGAAATTTATACTAAAAGACATGCTTTGTGAAGTGACTTTAGTATTTATTAATAAATTAGTTATTCCATTTTAATGAGAATCTGTGTGAGAAATGTTTGCATTGCATTATTTATTTAATGACTATGCATGTGTGTCTCTTATTCTATATAGTAGATGATTTGGTGTGTAGAGTACGACTTACACACGGAAGATCAGATCATCGGTTCTTATGGAATATAAGTTAATCGTTCGCAGTCTTAGATGGAAATGGACACACCATCAGTAGGACTGTAGTACAAGGTTTTAATAGGT